>JBANMG010000002.1:2806708-4210062 GCA_037126485.1 Daldinia eschscholtzii
CGGCACCAGCATCGGCACCAGCTCCAGCATCTTCGCCAGCTCCAGCGTCTTCGCCAGCTCCGGCGTCAGCACCGGCTCCGGCATCAGCTCCGTCTTGAGCGTTGTCTTGGCCCTCGCCCTTCTTGCCGTCATCCTGGTCATCGTTGCCGTCCTGACCGGCGTTGCCTCCTTGGTTGGCATCGCCAATAGCATTGCCAGTTCCGTTGGTAGCAGCACCGCCTTCAATAGCGTTGGCGGTACCATTGGTGGCGGCACCTTCGTTAATGTTTTTCTTCCTGGGGAATCTGACGTCAAGAGCTGCATAGATCGTTAGTATAACTGATAACCACTAATCATTGCCGGGACAATGCGTACCAAAGTCACGAGGAGCGCGGACTTCGAGAGCTCCCTGAACACGCTGGGTGGGTAGAGCAGCACCGAGAGATGCGGCGGTGGCCATGGCCATCAAGATAGCACCGAAGTTCTTCATGTTGAAAGAGTGTATATCCAGACACTTAACAGAAAAAAAATAAAGAAGGTTGAAATGAAGTTGTCGAATGTAACGAAAATAATACAGCGTATAAAGAAGGTACGAGCACAGCTTCATACTGTTAGTTAGCTTGGGACCAGACCATTTAGGGATATTCGATTTAACTCACCTCTTAAGAACAAGAAACGACCAAGAAAGGAAAGGTTGACGGTTGAGGCTGAAGTGGATGTGTGAAGAAACGAAAATGAGATCAGATTGAATTGGACGGGGAGTCGAGCATTTTATGGACGATTGAACGGTGTATCGAACCTTAGCTGAGCTTCACTATCATGTTAATGATTGACATAGCATCGCAAGGTATCGGTGATAGACGGTTACATTCTAACCGCTCGGTAGCCAAACCCCCCATGGTCACAAATGATGCTTGTAAATATGACATAGTCTAAGAGCTATCTCTATGTTCAGGCGTTGTAATATCATAAAGCTCTTAAGAAACACAGGGAACAGGGCATGTAAGTGAGGCTCCGATTGGATATACGAGATTGTAGGTCCACCGAGACCAAACACGTCAAGAAGACACTCCGTCCCACTCAAAACATGGGGCTAGGTAGAAATAAGATGACCGGTTAAGTCCTGTGTAGATCATACGAGCCATGTTGAAAGAAAAAAAAGTTGCAGATCTGGTCCTTCAGATTTCTGGGACTGGAACCGGGGGAGATCAATTAGGAGATCCTTGGGAATCATTAGAGTTGAAACTTGAGATGCCAAGAATTCGTGGGGGATATCTTGGCTTCTTTGAGGTTATCGTCTTTCTCGGCATCAGGAGCCCCAAACGTCGCACGGGGCAGATCAAACGAGCCTCAGACAGGAACATCAAGACGGCACAGGGATAATTGAGCAGGGATCATACATAGCGTACATTAACATACGAACATACGAACATACCGACATACTATGTAATAATCAGCGAATATCGCCGTGCAATATCACAAGGATTAATCCGGCTGCAAATGTCAAATGTCCCAAGCGTCATGCAGGGTTGGCAGCTCACCATCTAAGGAAACGAGACATCCGGTTGCAGCCAGGAGTTTCTCAAAAAACATGACCAGTCCAGAAACGATCCAGAACAGTAATTAGGTCGTGATCTAAATCCCAGAGCCTAACAGGAGGAGTGGCTGTGTTGTTTAAACTTCAAAGTATGAACATATGCGAAACGCATCAGAAGCTCGAATAGCGTCGATGTTAGGCGCCTGCGACCATTTCTTGTTGATGGTGTTTTCCGAGGATAGCAAATTGACGTGCTTAGGGTTGAGACATATTGACATGGTGTAATATCACTGTCGATCGCTAGGACCATGTGCTATCCGTGAAGGTAAACGTAGATCCTCATTTGGCTCTCTTCATGCGAAAATAACTTGTTGGAAATATTAAGCCAAGGTACGGATCCGTAAATCATGAAATGAAAACAATTGACTTAATATGCCGTTGTGACGGTGGTATTAGCGAGTTTCCCGGGTCTCGAGAATGTTTGTGAGAATCCATTGCGAAGATCTATCAATGCTATGCCGTGTCCGTCTATGGACTGGTGAAAACTGGTGAAAACTGGATGGCAACTTTACGCGTTTATGTTTTTGAGCATCTACAATCTCGTTGCTGTTTGTTTACTGCGAAGAATGTATGGATGTAAACGTACGATAATTCCCCAAGTTTACAACCGACGAGATGTAATCTTACCTCGGGAGTTGTGGACGAGTGGAAATATGTAAGAGTCAATTTTTATGTCGGTTATTAGCACCTAGGAGGTATTGTACCCAAGGTGTACATATCTACCTACATGTAGCGGACTTGGTAGGGGACCTCAAGTACCTATCCTGGATACCTACTAGAAGCTATAAGCCTCACCCCGCATACCTCTTAAGCCACGCCCGCCACTAAAAGACTAAAAGTAAGGGTAAAAGCTTCCTAATCACAAGAATATGATAGGCTCACACGACGCTCCGAACGCGGCCTAGAACGGCTTACAGCGGCCTTTAGCGGCCTTTATCAAAAGTTTTGCGCATCTCTCGTCTTGTCGTCCAATGAATGAACAGCGCAACCTCGGTAGCTCGGTCAATCTCCGCAAAGCTGTACAAAATTCAATGGGACATTTTGTACATGTGGCTTTGATGTCATCATAGCCATTTAGGTACATGTATTGCCTTTTAAACAAATTAAGAAGAGACGATTTAACCTTCAAATCGAGCCATTACTAGCCCACTTATACCCTTATGGCGTCCCGAACTCGGTAGCAAAGTAACGATCTTTTTATGACGAGAGGAGACCTGCTTCTTTTCCCAAACGAAACTGATAGATAGATTGGGACGCAGGAAAACTGGGAAAGAAGTATCACGCTCACGATGTCTGCTTCGATGCCGCTCAACTTTCTTGCACGGCGGGGAGCCGCGACAATTCGGTCAAAGACCCCTAGAAGAATACCTAAGGCTTCATATTCCTCGATAACTACATCTCAATTACGATATACTACAGCTGCGACGTCTTCTCCCTTTGCTCGACAGGCTCCCCGCGCATTTAGTACCACTCGTCCAAGAGCATTCGCAACCGCCGACGAAAACTTTGATCCTAAAACCATCGAGCGGGATAGCGACCAGGTTGACGTCTGTATTATTGGTGGGGGTCCTGCTGGTCTGAGCGCTGCGATACGGCTGAAGCAACTTGCCAATGAGAACGGCAATGAGGACTTCAGAGTATTATTACTAGAAAAAGCTGGCGAAATTGGTGCGCATATTCTCTCCGGCGCTGTTATAAACCCCGTTGCCGTCAAAGAGCTATTTCCCGACTGGCTCGATGAGGCGAATGAGAATCGATTTGAGCATGCGACACCCGCGACGGGGGACAAGATGAGATTTTTGACAAAGTCTAGCGCAATCCCTTTACCGGCCCCACCGCAGATGCATAACGAGGGTAATTATATCGTCAGTTTAAACCAATTTACAAAATGGCTCGGGGAGAGGGCAGAGGAGATTGGCGTCGAAGTCTACCCTGGGTTCGCTGCGTCTGAAGTGTTATACAAGTCCGATGGGTCGGTTCTGGGTGTCGCGACAAACGACCTCGGCATAGGTCGGGATGGGAAACCGAAGGATAACTTCGAAAGAGGCATGGAGTTCCATGCTCGAGTTACTCTGTTTGCCGAGGGTTGCCATGGAAGTCTAACAAAGCAAGTTATCAAGAAGTTCGACCTGAGAAGGGATAGCCAACACCAAACTTACGGTCTAGGGGTAAAGGAGGTGTGGGAAATACAACCAGAGAAGTTCCGCAAAGGTGAGGTAGTCCATTCTATGGGCTATCCCTTACCACTAGACACGTATGGTGGCGGGTGGATGTATCACTTTGGAGATAATTTGGTTAGCATTGGACTTGTTACAGCGTTGGACTATCGGAATCCTTGGCTATCACCTTATGGCGAATTTCAAAAGATGAAACAACACCCTCTATATAGGTCTGTCTTGGAGGGTGGAAAGTGTATCTCCTATGGTGCGAGAGCTCTTAGCGAGGGTGGTTTTCAATCAATTCCAAAGGTCGCTTTTCCCGGCGGTGCCTTGATCGGCGATTCTGCTGGTTTTGTTAATGTTCCTCAAGTCAAGGGTACCCATAACGCTATGAGGACTGGTATGTTGGCTGCGGATGCGGCCTGGAACGCATTATCTGAAGGAAGCGAGGAATCTGTTTTCTTGTATCACTACGAAGACTCTCTCCGAAAATCTAGCGTCTGGAAGGAGTTGAAGGAGGTTCGGAACATGCGTCCCGCATTTCAAACCCCCTTAGGCACTTTCGGCGGTGTTTTATACTCTGGCTTGGAGGCTTTCATTCTCAAAGGCCGTGTTCCTTGGACTCTAAAGCATAGACATACCGATTATGACGCCACTAAGAGTGCGGATTCGTTCCCAAAGATCGAATACCCTAAGCCTGATGGGAAGATCTCATTTGACATCCTAACAAGTGTCTCGCGCACAGGGACAAACCACGAGGAAGACCAACCTGTTCATCTCCAAGTTAAAGACTGGGATGCGCATACCCAGGAGACATGGCCTACTTACAAAGGCCTGGAGAATCGCTTCTGTCCTGCCGGCGTCTACGAATATGTTGAAGATGACTCAAAGCCGTTGGGTGTGAGGTTCCAGATTAACGCCCAGAAGTAAGTAACTGGAACTACCCCTTATTATTCTTATTATTTACCCGTATTTAAGATATATATCATGCTAATGTTTACTACAGTTGCATCCACTGCAAGACATGCGATATCAAGGCACCCCATCAAGATATCAATTGGGCCGTGCCCCAAGGTGGCGAAGGACCGAAGTACTACATGACGTGAAAATAAAAGGATGTCGCGCAATGCTCCCTGTTATAAAAAGAAGAATAAATGATGGTATCTCGGTGTTTTGGGAAGGGCTAGCCTGGGCTCTAGGTGAACGAGGCGTACGATTCATGGATTACGGTGATATGCGAACTCAACTTTTCAGTGTATCAACATTGCCTTATCAGCGGTGGACCGGTAAACATATTAAACGAGATTCTCACTGTATTAAGAGGCCTACTTGGATATATTCAACTGTATATATATATATATGTAGCAGATGACGTGGTTGAAGAGACTGGCTGCAACAAGCAAGTCGTTATCTAGCTTGCTGTAAATACAGAGCCAGAAGTCAACTTGTCGGATTTTATCTGTTTTCCTTCCCATGATAACTAAATTACCTTTGACAGATGCAATGGCATAACACATTTTGATATCATTTTCGCGCTATTATCGATGAACGACCCCGTTCTTTGCCTTAGAATCCCTGCTGCGCATGCCACTTCTCTTGCCAGCCTGGAAACCAGGGACTGTCATCCAGAGTCTTGGGTTCCCAATCTTTCTCGATAACCCCCTTCTCAATCTGTTCTTTCTCGAATTCTTCCAGAGCCGGGATCACTACGTGCTCGGTGTGCCAGGTATTCTTGTACTTCATAAGATTCTCCTTGCCCTCCTTCAGCACCGTCTTTATGAGGCTCGGCACATATGGTTCATCTCGCAGCTCTTCCAGGGGCGTGAATAGTGCTTTGAAGTTGAACACTACTCCGGCTGATAGTGGGAGCCGCCGTAACGTCTGCCAGTCTACGCGCAGGTGGATGCGAGAGCGCGATAGAGTCATGTCTTGGGTATCCCGGTGGTTCTCGTGCGGATCTCCCGGCGGCATGAAGAGCGGCTGGTCTACTTCGAGACCCCAGGATCCGCGCTGGATGGGCTTGTTGGCGGGCATCTTGGAGAAGTAGCTGAGGAGGAAGTCAGCAACATAGGTAACTAAGCCTGTAGAGTACGGGGAATGGGTGGGTTTTGCTTACCGATCCATGCTGAACTGCATCTTTTCCTTGTAATCTGGTATCGGCTGGTGTATTTCGTGGAGCTTAAGGCCCATCTTCGTGCCTAAGTTCCACCCTAGGGCAGAGCATATCATCCCAGCGCGGAGGTGATAGTAGCCACTTTCCGGATCCCGCAGCATGATTCCAAAATCCTCGGGAACGTTATCTAGCAGGATCAATAAAGGGTGCTTCTCCTTAATCACAGACACAGTGCCGAGGATCTTGTTGTCTAGCTGCGACTTGTCGGGAGACAACACGAAGTACTGCGGATATCGCGCACATATAAACTGCAACACCATCTCCATCAGCTCCTTGCACGCAAGCTCCGAGCCAGGGAGCCAATCTAGCACGGATTTCCCGTATTTCGCGTAGAGCTCTTTGCGCTGTGCGATGCGGGTTTTGTATGTTGACTCCAGCTCAATCCACCAGTCGGGCTCGAGTTTAGTCAAGGCTATAATATGTGTTTTAGCCCCTATTTTCTACTTTAATGGCGTGGCGTACGTACACATGGTTTGATGATATGCCCATCTAAATGGTCGATATGGCCGTGGTTTAGCGCGATCAATATCAAATTCCAGGTAGGGCTGGGGCATAGGGACTTCCGAAAGCAGGGAGTAGTCAGGGAAGTCTCCCAGGGCCTTGAGTTCGCGCACAGAAAACCCGCTGAAGCAGTACTTTGAATTATCAGCAGTGCGATAGTCTTCCTCGAAGCCTAATAGCGAGCGCGTGAATGTATCAATATCGAACGAAAGATTGCCCATCACCTCCTTTTGATCGGGTGGCATATTCTCCGCTATGATATTCAGTTGGCCTCGTTGAGAAGGGGGAAAGGTCGATTGGAGATCTGAAGTCGATAACGAGAGGGGTTTCGAGAGCGGCTGCTTCTCAAGCAACGGCGTGCTCGGGCGGGATGCATCGCGCCTCTTGAGACCTAACCTCTTGAACACTACATCTTTTTGTGATTTATTTAAAGCAAAAAACGACAGCAAGGACACAACAATTGCAGACGCTAGCCAAAGAGCAACGTGGACTGCCATAGTGAGCAATGATCAAATATGAGATTAAATGTTATAAATACCAAACGAGACCAACGCAATTAATAGATTCCGCTATGTCATCAGAATCCCATCATTACATCTATTACTTCCCGTGGTTTTATACTTTACTAATATATTCCTCCCTTCCATGGGACACGGTAGGTAACAGGGCCAAAGTATTATCATATAGACCGACAACGGAGTCCGTATCTCGGACATGATGATAAGCTAGAGGATCATATGAGCATACATCGCAGGTGGACGGGAGGCATTGTTGGAGATCGAAGTTTCGTAGCGTTAGCGCCCGGATGATAACATCTACGATATGAGTGGTTGCTGATAATACTAGCGTATAGAATACCGATCATCATGCAGATAGAATTGGCTTGGAGTCGCATATCAAACATGTGTACCACAGTTTCGATAAACGCGGGCGCACCCCGCATGTTACTTGATTTAGATATTGCTGTATATTCCCGACCGTCGTAGGTCTTATCTCCTTTTGCCGTCTGGGGAGATCTGCGTGTAACGAACAATATTATTTTGGATGTATTATTCACCGTGCCTTGATATCTGACTAACAATCACAATAAAGGACTATTGTTGAGAACTTGTTATTGAGATATACTAAACGCCGCCATGGTACTATGGCATTAGGTTTTTATATCTACCTGGGAGTTCTGACTAGGCTCCGTGAAAACCAGTTGTGATCTGTCGAGGATGCTATTTCAACGTCTAAAATTCCTCATTATTATCTATCTGCTACCTCCTTCTGCACTTTCTGAACTCAGTAACATGCCATTTAACCCTAAGAATGCATGCACCATATCCATATCTAAAGAATACATTGCATTTTATTGTTTATGTATCGGGTAGTCACCTATCATGAAAATTTACCTCGTGTTTTACTCGAAATGTGTGAACTTTTCGGTATGGTCGATATGGTCAATATCATATGAATAATATAGGTAATCAATGATTATTATATTAGTATATAAACTACATGCTCAGCTAATAGCTTATACGTGGTAACTTGCACACTCTGAGGTTGCTATTGCCACACTCAAGAATTTAACTCCTAGGTAAGAATAATTAGCAAACTGGCAAAACTTGACTCCAATCTTGTTCCTATTGATTTGACTTGCATGTGAACAGAGTATACGTCTTTATCGCAGGAATCTTAGGTATGCGGCGGAGAAGACTCGGGGGGGGTTATTCATATTGGCTATCAGCACAAGTCTCCGAGAAGTCACCGTTATTGGTTGACTCCATGCAGGAAGTTGAAAGCCTGCCAAGGCCCTAGCATGCAGCTCCTGTCCTCGGGCACGGCGTTATCGCAGAGCAAACCACCAAAGTCCCTTGGCTCTGTATGTATATAGAGATGTCGAGTAGTACCTATGGAGTCTTGGCGTATTGGATATATACTATTATATAGGTACATAGGCTTATATTCGGGATACTTCGACTTTATAGCTAGCTCGTGACCTAGCACAGGGGTAAGCTAAAATATTAACTTCATTCTTGAAGGGAAATCAACTAATAGCGGGGATAGTCTGCCTAGGTATATATAACAGTTAGCTCGAGACTCATAGGGCAATGTAAACACGTAGAAAGGAATAATCCTACTAATAGAACCGGGGTCTGTATTATGAAAATTAGATTCTACCAAACATGACGGGTCGTGTGGATTTGCATTAAGGACTTATCTTAAATAAGTGAATAACTGCCATCGGCGTTAACAGCATTACACTTATAACTACAGAACGGAGAGCGTTAGTACTTCGAACCCATCTCAACTAAAAGGAAGAACGAATTCATGTAGTATATCATTATTGAACTAGTTAATTTGAAAGATAATGCGTCATTAAAATGACTACCTTTTGAAACATACCTACCCTAGGTATTTATGCTCGAGTTTTAGGCTCCCTGGTTCCCCTATAAATCATCGTCCTCAGGTAATAATACCGGTAGGAATTCAATATGTCTTGGAGAAGTAACCATATGACTTGGCAAAATGGTAGGACCGCTCGGTAGGTATGCTTCATAGCCAAAGTCAACCTTGGCTCTCGCGAAGCTTTCACTTAAGCCGTAACCCTCGAGGTCATTAACCATATCACACGTGACTTTTCTCAGATGAGGAAAATCTCCCTGAGATACTGCGCCTGCCAGACCGTGGAGACCTTTGACGAGACTATGAAAAAACTCGTGAAATGGACCAATGATTCGCAGCCTCCTAATAGAAGGAGGGAGTATTCCGGTTAGCTGGTGCTGCTTAGTCCTTCGGTCGCTGCATATCATATCTTGGTTCAGAAGTAAATCCTCAAGAACAGTAAATTCTCGAAGAATAGAGATAGACTGGGGTAGCTTTTCGGTGATGCTCCAGTCTCGAAGGTCAAGATGCAGAGTCTTAAGCGTGCTACGGTGATCGTACAAGTATTCTATAGCATCATTTGGCTGAAAATGGACAATCCCGTCGTCCACTGAGTTACATTCAATTAGTAATTCCTTCGAATTAGAAAACCGTGTGTACCTGAAGGGTTCGAAGGAAGGAGATGATAGCTAACATACTTGGGGAACCTGAGAGACAACCGTACGTGATGAGAGGAGGATGGGTAGCTTCATAGATAAACGTCTCAAGACCGGTCCAATATGATAAAAGGTTTCCGAGGCTTTCCTTATTCATTCTGCTATGTGTAATACGAAGAACACGCATCTTCACCCGAAGAGGGTTAGGTACGGAGCAACACATATGGAGATTAAGTGTTTCGATATTATCCACTAACTTGAAGATGCCATACGTATCATTATCTATATTGAACCTGTAGTCTCCGTCGGAACGAGGGCTGGAATACGCAGATATGTCGATGTTCTTTAAACAGAGCTTGGAAACACCGGCTACTTCCAACGCCGAAGGGGAAATGGGAACTGAACGCGGTGCGACCTGGAGGCTGAGATGGCTTAGATTCGTTAAGACAGCCAAGAGTATCCCGAACAATGGGGCAAATAGCATTTGATGCTGGTAAAAATCAGATTCGAAACCCCCCTTATCGGGAAAATGAGCGAGATATTCAGAAAGAGGAAAAGCGAGCTCTTGCGTGACTGGTTCGAGTGTGTTCTTGGTCCAGGTCTCATCGATATTTTTCACTAATAATGGGTGGATATAAATTCTCCTAACCAGGGCAGCCAGATCGGGTCGTTGTATAATCGTACGCAGGAAATAAACCAATCGCTCTCCCCATGCATAGGACTCTGAGCGCCAAGAATCGCCGTATCCGGGCATGAAGTCATGATATAAGATAGGTTGCGCAATGTCCCGAATGTGTTTTGATGTCAAACATAATGAATACAGCGCTTGGCAGTCCAATGAGTACCAAGATGGATCCTCAGGCCGCTGTCGTGTTCCCCGGATATAGCCATGGGGCGTATCGGGTTCGCTCTCTGAGCGACAGTGTTGGCAGAAGTTACGGAAAATAGAGCCAAGTATTTCGTTTGGCAATCCATTCAAGGTCTGGGGGCTCATCTTGAGCAGTAGTTTTGGAGAAGTGATATCCTTGTTTCGCGATATCTATCGAGATCTCTGGATTACACGTATTAGTATAAAGAGACGGGAGTTACTGAGGACCTGAATGCGAGATCTGCAATGTTGGTGGTTCGAGCGGCTGTGCCCCTTTCCGGTCAGGTAGACGGCCCCCAACTTGAGCCTTATGCCAAGACGTAGGAACAACAAAGTAGGCACTATAAGGGTTAGTTAACCTATAGACTTGCGATTATAGCAATGACTTAATATTATACCGTTGTAGGTCTGGTTACCTAAGGTATACCAAATACCTAATTAATGCTTTAATCTACATGGGTATATTAACTGCACGCTCACAACTCGTAGGTAAGATTGAGGAGGGAATGTTAGAATTGGACGTAACTAGTATATTATGATACCCTCTTCTTTTGAAATATTGTTTATTCCTCAGATTGATACTATGTACTATTTTTTTTTTTTCGTCAGCCACTATCTATGTGATATAAGTTAACCCTTAATCTACTACTCCCGGAAATAACAATACTCGGAACCTTTTTCGGAATGTACCGAAGTGCTCTGACTTATATAATGATGCATAATAGAACGTTGAAGCAGATGCCATAATGGACTTTGCTAGGCATGATGGCGCCATTCCGTCCGACATTGACAGGAAGAATATTATCTCGGCTTAACAAACGAGGCTCATGGCATTACTGTTGAGTAGTGGATTAGAGTTTCATTCTTCGGTGTCCTTAGGTGGAGAATCCTTGAAGCAAGTAAATACTACCTATGTACCTATGTACCTACTAAGGCTTGATTGAGAAGTATCACGGTTTATTTCGCGCCCTTATTGTAAAATGTCGTCATTCCGTCTTGGCTCCCGAGATCGCTTATCTAAGACCGATTTGGAATCATGTCACTATACAAACAGTAAGCCGTAAAATAACTTTCAATTTACTACCTAAGGTACTAATTACCAAATATCTGTATGTGCTTTATTACCTAATATACGTAATCTATACTTGAAATAGGTATATCATCTCTTTATGAAGTATGCCTTTGCGGCAATGGGCCGAAACCGAAACCCCGTTTAAAGGATTCGGGATTTGCGGGGTACCCGCGCAACAAAAATGCCTATAACAAAACCCTAGTCGCAATCAGTAATTCGACATCTTAAATTAGAACACTAATTTGTAAACGCCGACGCCCTACTGCGTGCTAATTGTGTAACCAGATGGGGAGGAAATGTTCGTAATATTGTAGTAATAGAGCGAAAAAGGATATCAGAACAGAGAAAGAACAGATACATCAATTGCTGCGCATAGAAAATTTATATATAAGTCTGGTCGAAATACCTTGATGGCACCTGTTGAACCTCAACCAGCCAACCATCCATCCATCCACAAGGATAAAGATTGCTTACTATTGCTTCCTTATTACTCTACTGAAGAGTTGCGTATATCGCTATATCATATCCTTCTAACGAATTACCACCCCCTGAACGTATACCATGGCCCAAGAAGGAGGCTGCCATTGCGGCAAGATTCGCATTTCGATTGAAGGCGAACCTATCGGAAAGGTTGGACACCTGACTCAACTCATTATACCTCTTGTTTACGATTAAATCACTAACTTCTACGTAGACAATTTGCCACTGTCTTGACTGCCATAAGATCTCAGGCTCGGCGTTCAGCACCAACGTTGTCATCCCGGCAGCCGGCTTCAAGGTCCTATCTGGAACTCCCAAGACCTTCACCGTGACCGCCGATTCCGGAGACGATATCACGTCGTACTTCTGTGGCGATTGCGGCTCGACTCTATGGCGTAACGGAAAGATCACCGACTTCAACCCGATTATCAAGGCGGGCGTTATAGACGACCCGAAATTCTTCAACGAAGTCGCCCAGCCGGCCATGGAGTTGTTTTCCCACAGGCGGGCGGATTGGCTCAAGGAGCTGCCTGGCACAGTTCAGTCTTGAGAATTGTGACTGGGTGGGTTGAAGATGTGAACTACATTGTTGGAGCTATATACGAGGAAAGGGGTACACGCATGCTAGGCTCAACTAATCAATGAACGACTCAAATCAAACCATTACTGATGGTTAAGTGAAACATCTATGTTTTGAATTTTCATTTCGTGTAAACTACGAACTTTACGGAAATGAATCATCTTCAGTCATATAACTTTTGCGGCGAACAATAAGCGATGTTTCGAGTGACTATGAACATGGCAAGGCCATTCTCGAATCTTGAGCCCAAGGAACGTCCCAACGCTTTACCGTTACGTAACTCGAACAGCCTATCGTTTTTGTACCAGTGATAATAGGTATATCAGGATGCTACCACTGGGAATAACTTGCCTGTTGTCCGCGGTCTTTACTATGTAAAATAAATAGGGTGTGTGTTCCAACTGCCCAATAAAGTAACATATCTCAAGTGCTCAGAGCGTGGACATCCACGGAAAGAGACTACTCACCATTGTATGGATAAACAATAATACCCACTCGCTCCCGCCCACCGGGCGAACTAGTCCCTCAAACGATATATCAACCTCAGTGGAATGGTTGCTTATTTAACAGCCTATATAGTGTATAAATCCCCCCCCCCTGAATGCGCATCGTGTTCTCATACCCTTCCCACATCTGACTCCGTATCGAGGTAAGTGTACTGCTTAGTTAGATAGGACTCTGCCCCGAAGAGAGGGACCATAGGTAAAAGTGTCGGATTATCGTAGAAACTCGAAATTTCTGCAGGGTGAATTTTGTTGATTTCCAATTTGTCTTGTTCCTAGACGCCTAAATTATTTACCGTTTCCAATATGTTCGGAAAAGACTTCGCTGCTCTAAGCTTCATACGTATCGTGTATCAAATTTGATGTAATTTCTCTTTCCTAATATATGTAGAGTACCTTATTAGCAACAAACGCTTTCTCATGCTGCTTCTTAATCTGTCTTAATAAAAGGGGCTAATGAGACAAGACCCTAGAAATGCTAATTCGTCTGAGAAGCTTCTTTGTTCCTTTTCACCCCATAACAAGTATTATCCCGTATCGGGCTACAGAAATTCATATGCGTAAAATCTGATAGTTCCCCCTCATTTTCGAGATCTTCGTTTTATATGTGCCTTTAAATTCTACTTGTAACGTTGTTTCAGCTCGGTTGTCGGTCAACGACAACCGTGAGACCAATTAGTATAGCCTGTGGTAGCATGGGCACTGCCACTGCTTTGCCGCTCATGGATCCGCGTATAGATGAAAGCTTCATTTAACTTTCGGTGGACTTGCTCTTAAATAACCTGAAGGCTTGGGATTAAATTTCGAGTTTCATGCATGAGAAACATAATTGTTCGATGTAAAAGCCAAATTGTACGAGAAGCAGGTAGGTATACTAAACCAGTGGATATTCGTATTGTGTTTTGATGGCTTTTTAATATTGCGGTGAGTTGCCAGCCGGGGTAGTGATCGCTGCGATATGTGCCATTCTTGTAGTTCGAGTTGCCCCATGTTCAGGGATATAATTTTGGTTGCTGAATTAGTGCATATATTTCATTCTGGGATAAAGCATTTCCTGGAGATATATGTAAAGTTTTCATCATTCTAGGTTAATTTTTTTTTTTTTTTTTCAGTATATATATTTTTAAGTGATCTCCAATTAGTGACATCGTAGATTCGAAGTACGTTGAAATGATCGACGGATGATTCCCAGTGTTTAAATATATGCGTAATACGTAAGTGCGGCAGTTGTGGAGTTTCAGCCTGCCAAGTTTGCTAAGCTTTTTTGGAGCGCGTTTACGATGGATTGATTGGCATAAGTCATTCCGTAGTGACGGATAGTTCGGAAGTGCCAAGCCAATTAGATCGGGGTAAACGTCACCTGTGTGACCCATGGAGGGGTCCTTTCGTAAAGACACGCCCTATGCACCCCCCCCTTATAAAGTCGCTACGCATGGGCATAGCCACTGTCTGCCACATCAGCTTCCTTCTAATTAGGAAATTGAAAGCAGTCGACGGCAACCACGATCCAGCTAGGCTCCAGCATTCTTGACCCGTTATTGGACTGATTTAATGAACCGTTAGAGCCTCCATTGCCTCCTTCTTCGTGTTCCCCTTCTGATCAGCCAATCAAATCCTAGAGTGTAAAAAAAGAGGTCTGAGATGTATATACTACATGAGGTATGCATGTAGTTTCCGAGTAGCCTACATACATTAAATAAGTACCTACATGTAATTAGCTACACGTGTATATGTGTAGGTACCTTTGGTTAGCAGCTCGTTAGCACATTCTTTGCACTGATTCCGGCCAAATTTCCTGTTCCTAGTCTTACGCCTCTTCTTTTCACACCAACAACTGCAACATAAAAAAGACTAAGCAAAGAGAGGTTTTATTCCCCAAATTTTTTTTTTTGAAACCAAATTCATTGGTTCAGACCGAAGGATCTTGATTTGGTCTGACGATCCACCTCGGTTCCTTTGGTTCTTTTTGCCCTGCACGTTTCGCCGCTTTTCTACTCTCTTCTCATTCTCAACTAAAACCTCCCGCATTCCGTTTTCTTGGCCTCTTTTTTATCGTCGCGCAATTTGTCAACAACAAACACTCGTTATCATCACCGATACACTTTCGTTATCGTTTCCTGTTTATTTCGGTGGTATCCTGCAAAGTTTTGAGCTTCGACTTTTAATTTATTTCCATTGGTTGGTTGTTCTTGGTATCTCTCTCTTAGGACCGCAGAACACCAATCGTCACGATGTGGACGTCCTCGGTCGTCTCATATCTCACCTTGGGACTTGGCGCCCTCTCTGGCAGCGCATTAGCTCAGAGCTACAATGACATCCCGCCCATCAAGGCTGTAGGCCAGCACTTCTTCTACTCTAACAATGGCACCCAATTGTAAGTTTATTAACCTCAAACTATCTTATCAGACGTTGTCTTGGCGAATCCTAAAGCTAATTGTCCCGTGTCTAGCCTTCTTAGGGGCGTCGCTTATCAGGAGGATTACAACCCCAATGGTACCGCCAACAATAATGGCGACTCCGGGTACACTGATCCGTTGGCCGACGCTGACAAGTGCAAACGCGACATTCCTGTCATGAAGAAAATCTTTACCAACGTGATCCGAGTCTATGCTATCGATCCTACCAAAAACCACGATGATTGCATGGAGCAGTTGGCCTCCAATGACATTTACGTCATTGCCGATCTTGGCGAGCCTGGCACTTCTATCGACAGCAACGACCCTGAATGGAATGTCGGTCTCTACCAGCGTTATACTGCTGTCATTGACTCTCTTAGCAAGTACAAGAATGTGATTGGCTTCTTTGCTGGCAACGAAGTCGTGGAGAAGCAGAATCAGACTTCGTCTGCTGCTTTCGTTAAGGCTGCCGTCCGAGACACCAAGGCCTATATTAAGCAGATGAACTACCGTGATTCTCTGGGTGTTGGTTACGCAACCGCTGATGTTCCTAGCAGAGATGAGCTGGCTCATTACTTTGCGTGCGAACCTGAAGATGGCGTCTCCACATCGATCGATTTCTGGGGCTACAACGTTTATTCTTGGTGTGGAAACAGCAACTATCAAATATCATCATATGGTACTCGCGTCGACTTCTTCAAGGACTACCCTGTACCTGCTTTCTTTGCCGAGTACGGTTGTGTTGATGGTGTCCCCAAGGGCCACAGGCCTTTCACTGAGGTTGCCGTTCTTTATGGTAACATGACCTCTGTCTTCTCCGGTGGAATCGTCTACGAGTATTTCGAAGCGGAAAACCACTACGGTTTAGTCTCCGTTGATGGTGACAGCGTTAGCCCGTATCCGGAGTACACGTCCCTTTCTTCTCAGTTGGCCAAGGTCACACCTTCGCTCACTCAGTCAAGCGCGTACAAGCCGTCCAACACCGCCCCGGCCTGCCCCCGCGTTGGTGGCACGACATGGGCCGCTGCTGCATCGCCTCTTCCTCCTGCGGTCAACCCTCAGCTTTGCGAATGTGAAGTCGCTAGTTTGCAATGCACCATTGATTCCGACGATGAGGAGTCATACGCCAAGGTGTTCGACTATATCTGCGGCGAGAGCCAAGATTACTGCAAGGGAATTGCCCACAATGCTACGACTGGTACTTACGGTGCTCTCGGTGGATGCTCTCCCAAGCAACAACTTGCTTTTGTAGCCAACCAACTTTACATGAACAGTGACAACAAGGCTAGCGCCTGCGACTTCAACGGATTGGCCAAGACTCAAAGCCCTCAGACGGCATCTGGCTGCTCCGCTTTGATTTCAGCGGCTGGTACCAACGGTGAAGGCTCTGTGGTCAGCCCGACTGGACAGCAGGGTACTGCAGCTGCAAGCAGTTCGTCCGAAGGTGCCGCTGTTGGTAACATGATGGCTCCCTCATTCTTCAACTATGGCAAAGCCTTCTTCGTTGCCTACGTGGTCACCGCCCTGGTCTCGGGTGTTGGCATGTTCGTATTGTAAAGTAGCACGTAAAAGAGGGGGAAGTTCTGGCACATAAGGAGAGGAGAGGAGAGGAGAGGAGTAATAATGCGTCTGCAGGCGTACTAGAGTGGCGTATTTCTGAACTTGCGCATGGGAATATGATGATACCGTATTCCGTTTTCTATTAAGAGCTGATGCAACTTGTTTTACTACGAAGGTTTTTCGTTCCTTTTTGTGTGAATGCGTACCTATCTGATATGGTTTTGTCAAGACTGTATATTGCCCCCTTTTTCCTATTGCCCGTGTGATGTGAATAGTATGGCTACCTGTAGGTACCTACCCTTCAAGAGCCAATACAAGAGCCAATACAACTCCGGTAACATATTCTATGATTGGACTTTGATAATGCTCCCTATTTCATTATATTACATAGTATTAGTCGTCTGCAGGTACGTAGAGCATGCTCTTCGTTACAGGCCTAATGCATGTAGGCCGATGCAGCTAATACTAGAGGTAACATGGATTCTGCAGCCCACCGTGACGCATCTGTAACGGCCCCAGGGATCCCTGTCTAACCGTACGAAGTACTCAGGTACTCATGTATCATTATCCCCCCACTTAATCTCAAAAGTGGGCAACTTTCTTCGAAATTCCGATTTATCACCAAAGATAATAAATAATCCTCATGGACATCGACATACAATTACCCGGTAACGCCGTTGAGCGTCGAAGGCTTCAAAATCGAATAGCACAGCGCAGATTTCGTCGTAAGTTAAAATAAAAACTGAATTTCTCACTTAATTCTTCAGCCTGCCAACCTCTGTGTTTTATAGAAAAGAAGGAGAATAAACGCCATGTTGTTGTCGGTGAAGGTGAAATTCACACTTATTCTGAAGCCCGCCCAAGTTTGGGAGCACCTATAATTGGGCCCCAATACCAGATTCGGTCTCAACTGTCGCAGCCGTCGCTGCCTCACGATGTAGTCCCACAATGTGGTTCGATTAATTCGCCTGGTTTCCTAACAACTGCTAGCCCTTCGCTTGAAGCCGGGGGTGGCTCGGATAATGTTACCCAGATCGAAACAAGCTTCTGGGATCCTAATATTATAGATAACTTATTATCGAGCACGGCTACGGGACTAACATCTAACACCACCCCTCCCTCGCCGTCACAGTTTCTACAGGAACTAGTAGATATTACGCCCCAAGGGATAATAGGAGCCGATGTAGTCGACAATGCGGGAGTTGCTCATCCTCCCCAGAATGATGTAGACGTGCCCCAAGAGTCCCACTCATCTAATAATATACGAATACCACTAAGATACCGGCGCTCAGCACGACTTAAAGAGTCTCTGGAGTCGGTACGCGGGGATGACGACGAAGGATGGCTCGGTGCTTTACATATCGCGGCTCAGAGCGGACGCGCTAGGATGATCGATATACTAATAGAGCAAGGAGAAGATATCAACGAGAAAGACAGCGACGGGCGCACTCCGTTGATGCACGCCGTAATAAGCGGCCACGAAGATGTAGTGCAGTTACTACTCGCACGCGGCGCCCGCATCGCCGCCGTCGACCGTGACGCGAGGTCGGTTTTGCACTGGGCTGCGCTGTACCAGCGCGAAGGTATGCTGCGTATGTTCCTGGAACGGCGAAGCGACTCTTCCGCGGAAGATCAACCCGATGTCGATGCGTATGACGACTCCGGATGGACGCCCCTGCATATGGCGATCTGTAGGGACTTCGAGGCCGGCGTGCGGTTGCTTCTCAAGGCTGGCGCGCGTTTGGATTCGAAAGCGCAGAAATGCCCTTTCGCGAGGAAATTGAATGCCCTCGGTCTGTCACAATAGATGTCTTACTATGCTACTGGTACTATAAGATGGACTTGCCCGTTTTATATTCAAAAGTGCCTTTAGATATACAGGATCTCGGGCTAATAATACACCTTTCTGGAATATGGCACGCCCACCTTCAATATCTTGATAATAGCTGAATTGGTCATGTGAGCTGTTTCTTATTCAACCTTGTTTAGACCCTGACACTCTACCTATAAGATAATACTCATACCATACACAACTCGCCGCTGTCGTCTTTCATTTAGCTCTGGTATTTAAACTTGAGTCCCTTACGGCGGTGGTGCTATAGCGTACAGCGTCAATACAGACGAAAGTCTAGTTTTAGTCTAATTGCTACTGGCTCAGGGGGTTTCCTTTTCGGGAAGTGTTCCTGCTCTGGGAATTTTTATTTCCAGCGTATTTTACATTGAGGTAAGAGGGACGATATGCGAGCGGTGGACTAGTGAATTGGTTGAAGCTGGAGACTCTTGGGGATGCACAGGCAAACAGAGACCTAACGTTATTAAAGCTGGGACCCCAATCAACGTCCTGAATCCGGGTATGGCTACGGGCATGCTAGGATATGATTTAGAAAACGACCGCTGGGAGAAGTCAAATCTTGAATGCGCAACTTCCCGGATGTTTGTTTAAGAGGTACACTTGATTCGCCTCTTAAGGTAGGTAATTTACGCCGATGCTGGAGGTGGTGGGCGTCAGGGAGCTTGCGGAAGTTACACCGGTTAACCACATTCTATAGTATGGCCGTTACTATCGTGGGAATATTCGACTAGTCGACTGCTCCCCCGTATGCCTAGGTGTTGAGCTAAGCCTGATTGAATGGCAGCCCCTTTTCTCGCGCTATATCCCCAGTTACGGATATTGGCTGTATCTGCTATTCCACTAGACTACTTCGTTTCATCCTAGCCGTCCTCTTAGATCGGGACCGAATCAACGGGACCAAGGATTGATTTAGTACCCCGGTACGTGTGTTGCTTACGCGTCCAGTCCTGTTCCATCGCGCCGCTTACATTGCAAGGAAATTTCATAGGTAAGGAGGCTCTGTCACGAGTTTTTTATAGCCATATTCGTCTTAATATCGTAGTCTTATTATGGGTACCGTGGCGCTATTTGTTTGGTTCAAAGTTACAGGTAGTCTTGTATGAATTGAAGGATTATTTAATCTCTGGAATCGTCATTCTTCCATCAAGTGCGATGGCTTGGGTCTTTGGCGCCTATTAGCATTATAGCATGATCTAAATTCCTACGTGTTCCATAGTATGCATAATGTTATTTTCTTAATGATAATAGTATGAATACCAAGCTCTTGATGTCATAATTCCCTCGCCACAGAGGCTGAGGATCGACTGGTGACATAGACATTTACCAGGTAAGGACCTGTCATATTGTCTAACAACGACAGCGAGAAAAATTTGGCGCCTAAGAATATTGCTACTATTCTCATGGATGTATCGGTACACCATCTACAGGTACTACAGGGCGCTAGGAAGTATACGTAGAACTGCTATATCGGGACTGTAGCGTCGTTATAGGTGCTTCCATAAAGAGGCACCTACCTGGTATTATAGTAGTTAACGAAATCGAGTATATTCGAATGTAAAAAAGAAAGTAGAGAGAGCCTATGTTGCTATGATAACTTTGAAGAAAAACTCGAGCTCTCATTGAGGTAAGGCCTACATTAACCCACATCTTGCTTCTACCTACTGGCGAGTCTTTACCTCTATATCTATCTGAGTTTCTCGAAGCTAATGGAAAGGCACCTATATATAACCACTTTATTATTGAGACCTCAACTAGACGCTATCGAATCATTTAAGCTTACAACTGGTAGGATATGAGTACTTAGGCACCTATCTTCTGGGGGTAGAGTTGACGACGCGCAACACGTGTAGTATAGCATGTCGTGAGATAACTATAACTACCTACCTACCTACCTACCTACCTACCTAACCTATAAGACCAACAAGACGTAAACAGAAGCAATATAAGTTGACCATTGTTCATTGAAGTTACGTAGCATTAGCTCTTGATTAAATGAGCGTCTTTTGAACAGCTTTAGGGTCCAACTAATTTACCGCAAGAAGCGGTTTATAAGTAGTAATGTAGTACTTGAAAAGTGTAAGCATCTATTGCCATTGGTTTCTAGGTTAGGCGATAATATCTTGGCGTCATTAGCTATTCGCTTCATCAAGTGCCTTACAAGCAAAAGGAGACAGGAAAGTCGTGGAACTAGATCGGTACGTAATAGGTATGACCATTATGAATACCTTCTCATTACCTTTTAGCCTGTCAAAACCAATTATCTCGATCGTTGCGGATTTCATTCGTTCCTATAACTTAGTAGAATCAATGGGGGAATAAGAATTTAGTCGTTCTAATGTTGGAACTAACCTTCCATGCCATGAACTCACCAGTCTATATTCGGCCTAACTCGTTGGCTCGTCGGCTCTGTCTTCCGTAGCGAAGCGATTTCCCCACGACGCCGCAAGCTTGCCTGCTCAAACCTCCGATCTCAGCTCCGCTCTTACTAAGTATATCGTAGAACCCCACGAATTAATGCGTCGTGTGAACAGCGGTTTGGAGTTTGCATATATGGTACAACCTAGAGGTGCATCAAGAAATATGCCGCCGGCATTACTTCGCGAGAATTAAGAGAACATTGAACAAGCGCGAGTAGATCTGCGGCAATCGAACGATATCCTCGAAAGCCATGTCCGATTTGGAGGATTCCTGTGGATCACTTGATTGCTATACCGAGCAAGGTATTGGTTCATAGCCCACGTCGTAGCGGCGTGTTTATTTTACCCGTATATTCTCCCGAGCGAATTCCATGCACCATGATCATACGCCAAGCCCCGTGTACCGGCCCAACGGTGCCCATGGTCCACGATATGTTTGTCTTGTCCCCTTTATAAATCGTAACTCCGGAATCCCTAAATGACCTGATGTAGCCGGGAGACCTAATTGAAGATACCGGAGAAACACATTTGCGGCTCGAGGTGAAGGAAACACGATGTTACGCTCTACAGAGGACGGCGACCGCTACGAGCTGGCGAGCCCGACGGCTCTCCCAAAAGCCGGCGCATTCTTGTGGAATCAGAAGATGATGATTCAGATTACCTGTCGCGGGTATGCGACGGCACAATTCATGCAGCCGGAGCCGTCCAAGTACGCTCACGCGCCGAATCTCGAAGCCAAGACCTTCATGCAGCCCGAACAGAACTACTATGCCCACCATCCGGGTCGTTTCGTTTATATCAAAGATGAGGAGACTGGCCAGCTGTTTTCGGCACCATATGAGCCGGTGCGGGCTCCGCTCAACCGGTTCGTATTTTCTGTCGGCAAAAGTGATATCTCCTGGACCGTTGAGCACCTCGGCATCCGCGTCGAAATGTCTTTAGTGATTCCCACACATGATGTGGTAGAGCTCTGGTCGGTCAAGGTAACCAACCTATCCTCGCGACCACGCAGAATTAGCGTGTACCCCTATTTCCCATTTGGGTACATGTCCTGGATGAACCAAGAAGCTGAATGGCGACCGGACCTCGGCGGCGTGGTAAGCAGCAGCATCACGCCATACCAAAAGGCGGCGGACTACTTCAAGAACAAGTACCTGAAGGATAAGTCATATTTCTTGTGCGAAACCACGCCGGTATCATGGGAGGCAATGCAACAGGCCTTCGAGGGTGAAGGTGGCCTTCATGCGCCTTCATCGCTAACACAACCAGAGCTCAGCCGTAGCGATGCTCGCTACGAGACACCTGTGGCTGTGGTACAATACCGGGAGGAGCTCAAGACAGACGAACAGCATGAGTACCGGTTCCTATTTGGTCCCGCGTATGATGACAACGAAATCCGTTCCGTGAGGGATAAGTACCTCAGCAAAGAAGGGTTTGCGCAGACACGCCGAGAATATGCAGAATATATCAGCAAAGGAAAGGGATGCTTACAGATTGAAACCCCCGACAAGCATGTAGACAACTTTGTTAATAATTGGCTACCGCGGCAGTGTTATTACCATGGCGACGTGAACCGGCTGACTACAGATCCGCAGACACGCAATTATCTGCAGGACAACATGGGAATGTCATATATTAAGCCAGAAGTGGCACGTCGAGCTTTCCTGACAGCCGTGGCACAGCAGGAGAAGAACGGGGCCATGCCTGATGGTATCTTGCTGGCGGAGGGTGCTGAGCTCAAGTACATCAATCAGATCCCGCACACTGACCACTGTATCTGGTTGCCAGTCACACTTGAGGCGTATCTCTCCGAAACGGGTGATTATGATCTTCTGAAGGAGCAAGTGAAAGGAATGCACGGCGACACCTATACTGTTTTCGAGCGCTTTAGTCGAGCTATGGATTGGCTGCTCTCGGCCCGAGACGCGCGTGGGCTGAGCTACATTGCACAAGGTGATTGGTGCGATCCATTGAACATGGTGGGTTACAAAGGGAAGGGCGTATCTGGATGGCAGACTGTTGCCACCGCATTTGCGTTGAAGTTATGGGCGGACGTCTGTGAGCATGAAGGCAAAGCCGATCTAGCAGCACACTACCGCGCAGGAGCCAAGGAAGTCAACGATGCAGCCAATGCACACTTGTGGGATGGGGACTGGTTTGCACGGGGAATCACGGATAATAATGTGATCTTCGGCGTTAAGACAGACAACGAAGGTCGCATCTGGCTGAACCCGCAGTCGTGGTCGATCTTGAGCGGGGCAGCAAGCAATGATCAAATCGCTCGAATGTTGCCCCAAGTAGATTCGCAGATGGGTACGCCCTACGGCGTCGTGATGTTCGCTCCCCCATATAGTGGTATGCGCGAAGACGTAGGGCGCGTGACACAAAAGTACCCCGGCTCAGCTGAGAATGCATCGGTCTATAACCATGCTGCTGCCTTTTATGTCCACAGTCTATATTCGATTGGAGAGAGCGATCGAGCATACGATACCCTGCGGAAAATGATTCCTGGACCTTCTGAAGAGGACTACATACAGAGGGGTCAGCTGCCCGTGTATATTCCCAATTACTACCGTGGTGCGTATCAGCGGTATCCAAGGACCGCGGGACGATCCAGCCAACTCTTTAACACGGGGACTGTATCGTGGGTATATCGGAGTTTTATCGAAGGACTATGCGGTCTGCGTGGAGATGCGAAGGGTTTGCGTTTCCAGCCACAATTGCCGGCTTCCTGGGATGCGATCAAAGTAACACGTCTATTCCGCGGCGCCACGTTGGTTATTGACATTCATCGTTCGGCAGACGTAAAAGAGGTTGTAGTAAAACATGGAGATCGTGTCCTTCCGGAAGCTCGCCTCACCGATATCCAACCGGGTGCTACCTACGAACTCTCCGTCACGGTGCCTAAATAAAGCGCAAAGCCGTTCGGGGGTGCTAATTATATGGCCGGTAACTAGCTGGCCCTATGCTGTTGGACCGGCTTATTAGAAAGGAAACAAAACGGGGAGCCCTCCAAAACACGTATTGAATAATTTGTTGATGAGCCAATTGGATAGACTGTCATTGAATCTGTTTCCAGCTTATGAAAACCTGTTAATAGACGGGGTCATAACCATATATAGAAGTTAAAATCTTGAATTCATAGCACCCAATGCATCAAAAGCCCCTTGCTGTCTTGGGGAGTAGATCGATGAAGCGTGAAACGCCAAGAGAGTGTACGCCCGCCCACACTGACTTGAACGGCATCTTGGCAACGTCTCAAGTCGAATGCTGTCGCGATATGAACAGAACTTCAAGACTCTCCTCTGGTTCTTAATTAACTCAACAACCAGAAAGAATCATAATGAAAGCACGGTTAGACCACACGATAACTTTTCTTGGCTTGGGGGGCTTATGGCTTGCATCACCTATGTTAGGTCAGAGGATACGGATTGAGGGACCGATTCGCCCTCTCGTAATGGACAAGGCAACGGTAGCGAGCGAGACAGACTATCTCCCCGAGAAGGCAACAGTAGAACATGTCGTCGAATCAGATATCCCACAAGTATCCGATGTACCGCAAATATCGGGGATTCCACAGGTTGATGTGAATCCGCCTAACGGCACTACAACCGGTAGTCAGGCGCAGCCAACAGAGCCAGTGGTTCCAATATCGGTATTGCTATTCTCAGGACCACCTGGGCCGAAAGACTGTCGCGGCACAGCGACTATAAATATTCAGCTACCTAAGCCTGGATCACAACACTCAACTCCGAAATGTTATAATGTACCGGGGGTGGCGCAATGTGGAACCTTCATTGCGAACATGGATGATGGATGCCAGGCACGTCTGTTCAACGAGCCGAACTGTCTGACGTTTGCCAACCTAGCCGTATTCACTCCGGAGCAGAGGGCTGTCGGTGGACTGCTGAGAAGTATTGAAATTACATGCGGAATCAAAGGGGTAACACCGGCACCATTAAATCTTCCCGGCCTGAAACTACCACCAAACGCTCAACAGGCGGTTGGAAAGGTGAGTCTCGTCTCTGGTCTTT
The DNA here is from genome assembly GCA_037126485.1 of Daldinia eschscholtzii. NCBI lineage: Eukaryota > Fungi > Ascomycota > Sordariomycetes > Xylariales > Hypoxylaceae > Daldinia > Daldinia eschscholtzii. The sequence goes on from JBANMG010000002.1 coordinate 2,831,903, forward strand.
TTCCGATTTGACCAGGACAAGCTAATTACTCGCAGTGAGCCATAGCTGCCCGCCTAACCCATGATGGTAGGCGAAGGATTGTGAGTCCCTAGCTGGATTATGTCGTACAGATAAATCATAGCTTGTGACTTATTGGTGAAATGCGGAAGAGTCCCTGAGGTAACGACTGGTCATGTCGTGCAGACTTATATATACGGTAGTCTGATCCTAGCGTTGATTGGAAATACCACCAGTCTTAAAGGCCGATCTCTTGGAGTCAGATAACTATCTGGGCATGCAAGGAGATATAACCCGGACAAATGAGTCTCGTGCCTACTTATGAATGCAGCGTGACAGGAACACGTTGTTCATAACAGGAGGGGAACCTCAGGGTCGGAAAGACAAATCATGGATTCAAGAAGTTCTACCGGATGCAAGTAAATCGATGCCTAAGTGATATTCACTATGGAAGCAAACATACGACGCATATCTGGCGTAAGAAGGGGATTAAGAAGGGGATTAAGAAGGGGATTAAGAAGGGGGTTAAGAAGGGTTACATACAGCTGGTCATGAAGATAGGGTGAATGGAAGAAACAATGATGTAGCAGGCGATATCCGATTTGAGTTGTGATAACAAGAATGGCAATGTGCTAATACGGCATTGTCAGCAGGTGTTTTTACTGTGTTTTCGCGTCTGGTTCTAGGGTACTGTGTCTGCGTGTTTATAGAGACTGAGAGGTTACAATGGCTAGTACTATCGATAAACCATTCCACTTATACGGATCTTAGCGGGGCTGGTGGGGGATTGAACTAAGGTATCAGACCTTATATCAGCATCAGTACATAGTAGTTGAGCTGGCGTAGAAAGAACAGCGCTAAAATCGGCTTATCTGGGTACAGGTCGCGTCATTGCTGCATGCACTCATTGAGTGCGTGACTTGACTCGGATTCAAGACTCAAAAGGCAAGAGAACCTCTTGGACCTTCCTCCACTCTTTCTAGCTCTTTCACCGATCAAAAACCCCATCATACCCGATAAATCCCATTAGGTCGTACTACTAAACTACCTACCTACTAATACCACTGCCGCTTACTTAAAAAGTACTTAACCTAACCTAACCTAACCTAACAGCATCCTATTACCGCGGTACCGCTCTGACTCTGACTTACTTTAACTTACCTAACTTTGAACCTCATCCCATTCAATCCTTCCCTCCTTTTTAACCAACACATCAACTCTTCCCCAACGTTTCTTTCCTCGGCGCATTCGACAATACACCTAAGAAACAGGAATAACCGATCTATACACCGTCCTTGCTACGATTTAAAAGTATCCCGTACTTAGTCTTTGGAGAACATTTCCTTTCGGCAACAATCACGATATTCTAATCCGACGTACGAGAGCGAATTCCCATCACATAGCGAATAGATCTCGAGCGCACCTAAAACCGAATAACGGAAATACTGCTTCGAAGAAATATATCCATCGTAGAGGGGTAGAAATCGGAGCAAAATGAGTAGCCCACGCAGACGAATCGAGACAGATGTGAGTTTATGAGCCCATGGAGGTATATAGACAGCTTTTCAAGGCATTACCTGCTAACATGGAATTGCGAACAAGGTCATGAAGTATGTGATGCTCTTATTGATTCGTGTTTGGTAATCTCTGCTAACTATCCTGCAGGATGTATGATACCTTTTGCTAACGAAGCCTGACACACCAACTAAATCCTCGTAGGCTTATGTCCGACTATGAGGTTACTCTAGTCAACGACAATAGTATTTAGCCCCTTCTTTCACTTGGTTCATGTCGTAATACTAACTACCTAACTACAGTGTAAGCCGATTCGCCCATGTCGCCCTTTGTTCTCCGAATCCTCACATATTCCCAGGCAAGAGTTCTACGTCCGGTTCAAGGGACCCGCCGAGAGTCAGTCTTCTTCAAAAACTCGAATTTCGCTACCTAGCCGTTCCTAACAGAATAAATAGCGCCCTTTGAGAATGGAGTATGGAAAGTTCATGTCGAGTTGCCCGATCAGTACCCGTACAAGTCGCCTAGTATCGGCTTTGTAAACCGGATATTCCACCCGAACATCGATGAGCTGTAAGTGACTTGGGTTCTTGGATCGACACAAGGACTACTGCGGTCTAGGACATGGCTAAGGAAAGTAACGTTGTGCGATAGATCCGGCTCGGTTTGCCTAGACGTTATTAATCAGACTTGGTCGCCGATGTTCGATATGATTAACATCTTTGAAGTTTTCCTCCCGCAACTTCTTAGATATCCCAACCCCGCCGACCCTCTAAACGGTGAAGCAGCTGCACTGTTGATGCGGGAGCCGAAAAGCTATGATGCCAAAGTGAAGGGTATGCTCGTCGTTCCCTTTGTAGAAAATAGGGGGTGGGATCAGCTAACGCCAGGCAGAATACGTTCAAAAATACGCGAGCAAAGATGCCGCAGATGATGCCGGAGCCGAGAGCGAAGATGACGACGATATGTCCTCAGTCGCAAGCTTCGGGGACGAGGAAGACGAGCCTGCTGGCCAGATGGATGACGTGTAAATAATCGACTCGCGCGCCATTCTCTTATATCTCAGTTCGCCTCTTTTCACCTCTGTTCAATGAATCAACTCTGGATTAAGGAGTAATACGGATTTGCCTTGCGGTTATGGGTGGTCTTGGTGTTCTTTCACGGAATTTGCATACGGAATTGAGCCGACTGCTAGAATTGCAACTCTTCTCAACAACTAGCATTGATGTTTTTACTGCGCTTCCTACGATACGTTCTTGGCCAAGCTTGTTGATTTCACACCGGATCGTTAGGAAGTAAGCACATGAATTGCTTTCATGGTCATCATAGAACAAGGGTATCAATAAATATCAATCAACACAACCAGTCCCGTGCAATGAGCTTAGCAGTTTTTTTGCCTTGAGCTCCCCGTAACTCCCCTAATATGCTGCCGCATCCCATAGTCTAAGTTGGGTATCTCTATAATGACCAAAACAAGAACTCCTTTACCCCTGAGATGCTCGTTTCAACGTAGTGACATCTTAGTCCGAATCATATTCGACTAACGACGTTAAAGACACTGTGCCTTTCCTTTCTCGGTCCGTATCGTCAGACTCTCCCTTTTCAGGCGGTTTAGGTTCCTTATGCTCTTCGGGCTCTGACTCGAGCCTCTTTCGCTTAATCCCAGCAATCCTAGCTGGCCCCTTATTACTATCTCCATTGCTGCGATCGAGCGACAAGAACGGATCATGAGCCACCCGTGTGTTGCCAACGATCTCGGACACCAGACTGTCCCGCATCTGAGCAGCAGCAACCTCGGATTTAAGCTTCTTGGTCTTTGTCGTCTTCTTTGTCTTATCGTCCTTCATATCTGCGCTATTAGAACTAGTACCAGTTCCCGAACTCGAAGGGAAGAATAATGGCTTCGCAAGCGCTTTGCGCCCCATCTCGCCGCCTGCGGCATCCGGTCCGAAATCCACCAGCGCGGCTCTTTTCGCATCCTCGTCGCTTGCGGCTAGTAACTCGATCCCCAAACTCATTCTGTCGCGCAGATTCTCGGCCGTCGCGGCATCTTTCTCGCGCTCCTTCCTTCCAACGCGGAACGCGGCGCGCAGCCTCCTGTTCTGCTCGTACGGGTCCTCCCACCTACGCGCGCTCTCCTGCTCGAGCTCGTCAATGCGCTCCTTCGCGTCCTCAAGGACTTTCCGATCGGCAATGGTCTTCTCGAGCTTGGCGAACGCGTTGGTGCGGAGGTTCTCGCGCTCTTTATCCGTAAGGATCGGTTCTGACAGGGGGTCGGGGGAGCGGGAGCCGGTGTCCCGCTTGCGCGCGCCCTCGGTGACGACGTACGTGGTGTGCTGCGGGTCGGTGCGGATCTCGATGGCGCCGCCGCAGGCGGCGTGGGAGAGGCGGAAGGCGAATATGGGAGTCGTGTGGTAGGAGCCGACCTTGCGCTTGGCGGCGTTGAAGCGCACGCCCTGCGCGATGAGCGTGGGCTGCGGGCAGTGCGCGCACCATATCGCGAAGGGCATCTCGAAGCGCACCGTCTGCTGCCCGCTAGAAGAATAGCCGGGCGGGCGCTTCTTGTGCAGCTTGTTGCCGGTCGTGGTCCCTTCTACGTCGGGCGGGACGTACCGCCCCATGTTGAAGCCCTGCATCGCGGCGGCGTGGCGGGGCGGGTGGTCCGGTCAACGGGCTGGGCTGGTGGGGGGGAGTTTGTCTGGCCTCTAGTTTGGTTTCGTAAGGTGTCGTTATCAAGCGTCGCGAAAGATGCTGTGTGTATTTTGGTCGATGGATGTGGGATGAACAGATTGCGGTGGGATGAAAATGGAATTGATAAGATAGAACATTGAATTCTAGTCTAAGAGTAACTTACTCTTTAGTAGCATAACAGGTATAAAATATGCAATTATAGAAATAACCCTGCGAAACATGTAGGTCATCCAAGTCAGGTACCTCTCTTCTCACTTTCTCCTCTTTCACCTTGTCTTATATATAAGTGAAACTGGGTTATAGGGTTATAATAACAACAGTTTCACGGAAGATTCCTTGCTAGACGAAATAGTCTTTGGGAAGAGTTTTAATAATGCAGCGTCAAGTCACTACCTCTAAAATCAAGGGAATGGAGCAGCGTACTTCGTATATCAACATAGAGGCTTTATTATCCCACCGCCTCTAATAACAATAACTAAAATCCTACAGGACTTCTTCTTTTTTTTTTTTTTTTTTTTTTTTTCAACAACACTTATGCATTGCTAACTAACCTAATCCCGAGCACCACTATGCGTATCATCATATTCCTCATGGGTTGTAAGAAAGCTTCGGAATGACGTGATGATCAACCAGAACTTGCAGTATAATCTCCACGAACGTCACCCAGTCAGGTGTGCAGGCACGTACATACGTAGACACTGCTTTGAAGTCTCCCGACAGCTCGCACTCTACTCTCATCGGCCAGCGATTGTACGGGACGAGAGCTCTTTTGAGCTCTTTCTGAATCTCGTTGAGCTTGTCCAGTGTCGTATAGTCGGCCCATACAAGTCTGAGATTAGATGGTATCTTGACTATGTTCCCGTCCCTGCATTGCTGGAATCCCTCCACTTCGGCTGGTAACACGGCGTCCGGCCATGCTGCCAAAACGCGTCTTTCTTGACAAGTACGTGCTGTAAGCCTTGTGCGGTCGTGAGACAGGTCGATTCTGCCGTCGGCTCGTCTGTTGATAGTGCATGTCGAGTTGTCGCTTGCCATGTTTACGAGGCCCGTCCAAAGTCCGGTTCCCAGTGGCGGCGTTGGTATCCTCGTCGGCCGCTTCCTCGGTGGCAATGACTGGGTCTTCAGTTGTTTCTTTAGGGATTTTGCTGGGCTACCCTGCTGTTGGTCAACTTTTGATATCCGTCCAGAACGCGCTCGCGGGAGTACCCGTATTATTCCTTCTAGTAGAGTGTCAACCTGTTCCTGTTGTTGCTTAGTTGTAGCAATAGCCTCTGCGAACGCCTTGCCCAACGAGTCCATCCGAATATTCGTTTCTCTGACTGAGTTGGATATCGGCATTGGTGCGAAGGGGTTAGTGGAGGTGGATTCAGATTCCGAAGGTCTTGCTTCGGTATCTTTTCTCGTGGAAGACATTGTGGTGGTAGTCGTTGATGTCGTATACGTGTGTTGAGATAGATTTTGTTCGTGTTTATTAGCGTTCCGCTCGCGCAAATTGATTTATATCTCCCAGAATGCGGCAACTTTGCTGCCTGGCTACGAAACTAAGAGCCTTTGGCTCTCCGCATTGTTCATATATCACGTATCTAGGCAGTAAGTAAGGTGGTAAGTGCCTAAGTCGTTCCTCATCACCACAGTGCTAGGATTTATCTTGGTGTAAAAGAGATGAACTCGCATGGCATTGTATAGGTACTTGAAAAAGGTATTGGTGAGTGAAGCTATAAAATCGATACAAAGGTATATCCAAACACTTAAAATCGTCATTTTGTTCCCGGCACCAAACTCCGAGACCCCCCATTTGTCAAGTAATTAATGAAATAGTCTCCAGGTTTTCTTCCAGAACGAGATGGGTTCTTCCCGAGTAAACGCCAACATACGAATGATTGCCACAGGACTTCTAGCATTCCAGCTTAGCAGCCTTGCCCGCCAGGATGGCTTTGCAGTCCATTGTATCGATCGACCATAAAGTCGCATCGATTGGTCGTAGATCTATCGAGTTCGTAGTGTGTACGAGGTGCTCTTATAGGAATATTGTCTATCCGTCCATTCATCGTACGCCTGGCTCTTCCTACTTCCCCACCACCAGGAGCTATGGCAGAATACGTCAGTTGACGTTCTCAGGGAAGTCGGACAAGTCACAAATACAAACCTGAGTTTTATCCCCATTAGTGCTGATGAGCCCCCTTTGGTCGCTCGCGAATGTTTTCTTGCTTTCCGCTGTTGATGAATTGCGCAAAACGTACTGCAAAGCTCGGGGTGGAACGTTTGGTATAACGTTTAGAGACAATGTATTCTTCTTGCATGGCGAAGGTGGGAAAGGGATATGTTTGGCTTTTATGGGATCTCTTGAGGATGTCAGTCTGTGAACTGTCTTGCGCAAGTGAGTGGCCTAGTCCAATATTTATATATTCCTTTCACTTTACACGTCGTTTTCTCGTTTCCGGCGCATATCCGCTTACTCGCGACCTGATGCTGGGGGTGGGCTAGCCCAGCCCTATGGCGATGAGATCTGTATGCTGACAGGTTCTCGGTAGAGATAAACCAATAGGGGATTCCCATGGTGCTAAGAATAGGTGTCGTCATCATCTGTCATACACAATATTGGCTTCAATGAACCAGTAGTGCTGCATCGGCGCCGCTTATGTCACTTTCGAATAGTCGGTGAACATGTTGCAACATGGTTTTGCGATAGGTGCAGCAAGCTCAGCCTCAGCTGGAAGCTTAAGCATACCGCCTATTCCAGCATACTATTGCGCATCAGAAAGTCTATAGTTGCGGTCTGCTTAATACTACATGGCTGTGCTAGAGTCGTGGTCTTACTATTGTTTCACTCTGTGTCCAATTGGGAGACACCCTGAACCATAGTATTTTGTTTACGGTTCCCTAAGTTGGATAGAGCTAACATAAACTGCAAGTTACGTACCCGAATGGAGTTTTGTTTGCACTTTAAACCAGTAATTTGTATCAATTGCACGTGGGGTTAACTAGAATATGGTATATGTTCCAAGCAAGGTTACAGCGAAGTTCATACTTGGTATCCCGTATCATCCGATATGCATACGATTCATTGGGTGTGTTAATACCAGTTGGTGCATATTCGTACACACAGGCAGATAAGAGATCAATCACTAACAGGCAAATAACAGGTAAATAACAGGGCGAAAGAAAGGATGTGTTAAGCATAGTCCTAAATATAACCATTATAGGCAGCACGTATAAGGCTGAATTGCAAGATCTATTCAATATGGTATATCTATAGAAGTCTATCTCCAAAGAATTTCTCTATTGCGCCGAAGCAGCAGGGAATGTCGATCCGATCTCTCCCCACTTCAAGTTGCTGAAGGTAACCTCGGGGTGCGCCTCGATCTTTCGAATGTTGGCAGGATTTCCTTCGGTAGCGTTGCAGGGGCCAGCTCCGTCTTTGGCACCGTCAAGCCACGACATGTTGCCTCCTTCATCCCACCAGATGCTGAAAGCCAAGACCATACCTCGAGTCAGAGCGTCACCCATTTGCTCGTGGGCGCCAAGATCCATGAACTTGCTCGCGCCCGTTGCAGCACAGAATTCGTCGTTGGTGAACGCGACCTCTGGTACGCCCGCCTTCTTCACGACCTCAGCCTTGATGACTTTGTCGTTTTGGACATATAGACGGTGGATCTCCTTTAACTTGCCTTCCTCATCGGCGGGGAATTGGGTGACGACCGTGAATGGCTTAGTTGTGTCAACATTGAAGTCCTCTCCCCTTCCGTAGTAGTTGGGCTGGTCGAGACGGTAAGGGTTCCAGCCGCAGCCGTTCTTGTCGCAGACACCATCAGCCTGGCACTCCTCTCCTGTGCATAGGTATGGTCCGGTCTGGTTGCAAGGGTGCGGTGCGATTTGGTTGGCGCGCGAGTTGGCCTCCCAGATATCCATCTCGTTGCAGCAAGCGCCCTTGCCCTCAACGTTACCCTAATGCAATGGTTAGATAACGATATAACGATATAATTATGCGCAGGTATCGGAGGAACCAAGTAATACGCTAATTACTTACCTCGCCGTTGATGAAAGGGGTGACGTAGCACTGAGCATCACAGTATCCAGTACCCCAGGCAGCTCCACCGGGGTTCAGCTCACTCTTACCTCCATCTGCTGCCATCTCAGAGAGGTAAAGAGCGCTGTTCATGCCACAGGGAAGATGGCTAACTTCGACATCGAAAGAAACCTCGGCACCAGTGAGTTTTAACAACTCGTACTGCTCCTTGGCTGCATCTAGAAGGTAGATACGGGGTGAAACAACGTTCTCTCCGACTATTAGCTGCATGTTCAACGCAGCTCCGTCAGTCTTGACGCCAATGCTGCTGTAGTCGGTCTGACCCTCCACTATAGCATTGTGTTAGTGATTGGTATGCACAGTCTTTTGAAAAACTACTAAGACCCAAAACCCCAATTTGAAGAAATCCAAGAAAAGGAATCATGATTCAACGTACTAATGCAGTTTTCGGCGCAAGCCTCCTTGGTAGGGCAAGCAGTCTCATTGGGCTTGTTTCCCCAGTCACCGCAGCCAACGTTGTTGCCGACTTGGTGAACCCAATGGGCAGAAGAGTCGAGGACGAGGTAGTTGGTCGACTCCTTGCAACCGCCAGCCACGGTGCACCGGTAAGTTGTCAACTCAGGGTGAACATCAGGAGTGTTTCCGGGCTTCTGCGCGGCAGCGAGGCCTAGGACCGCGAGGCCGAGAGCAAGCTTGTTAGAGGCCATTGTGTTCGACGTCTTCGAATTCCTTCGTCAAGTAGCTTCGATGCAGTGACAAGCACGCAACACAATTCCAGAAGCAACTCATCTTCGAGCACATATATATATTCTCTCATACATTCGCCACGATAGAGCACATAGATCAGAAACTCCGCCTTCCCCAACTCCCCCAAACCATGTCCTCCGCATGCCAAGTTAATTTGATGCCTATTCAGATGCGTGGAACGTTAAGTGCCGGCTTAGAGCTGGCGATCTGGGGAAAAGTGGCCCGGGATCCCGGCGGAACCATTTGTGGTAGTGTCGGCTTTGAGGTTAGGCCCCTGCGGAGGAAAAGCCTGAATCGGTACACGCCATAATTCCATTACAACCCTACCTGTTTGAAGATAACGCTGCCATGGCTGATTACGGGTGTTACCGAGTTTTATATTGAGTGTTAATTAACCTCTTATCAACGTTCCTGTATTAAAATGAGCCTCTCTTAAATTGCGCGTCATGCTTGTTCACTAGAGAAAGGGTTGAATACGAAATAACGGTAGTCCGGTAACAATGCCGAGGACATATAAAACCTGAGCACTATTATAATATTTTTCGGGTTATAATTAGAAGCCACGCGGTAGTAAATGCACCGAGTGTCCCAAACCAACCGGAGGATATAAGCAGCTCCAGCGATCGATCTTACATTCGACACAATACATAAAAGTATCTGGTAGTCAATACAAACCATAATTAGACATATAAATGGTAGATCATATAAATATTATATTAACTCAAAAACTAATACGCTCGTAGAATCTAAGGTAGGTATGCAGGACATATACGAAAGGAATTCTTGTTATACTCCAAGTTCGACGTGACCCCAGCGTACTCGGAAATGTCACACAGTCATAGGGAAGATATCGATTCCGCGTTTATGCCAGTCCTTTCAGAATTAACCATAATGCTACGCTATCGCAGCTCACTCAGGTTGTGTTTAGCTACATCAGATTATAGACTTGATAATCTGTGCGGCGTGTTTTGCTACCTACAGCATATACAGTCTCTTGTGGGTTCGACTGCGCAGCGATTGGTATAATGCTCGCATCGCACACACGAAAATCCGCGCGATCGTAAACCTTCAATTCAGAGGCCACGACACCCCCTAAATCGCGGGGAATCATGACACAAGATACCATCCAGTGGTGTGCACCCTTTGCTCTCTTATGCAGGTAGTCCTTAGCTTTCTGGATACCTAAGAATCCACCAGGTGCTGACATATCTAGACCACGGCAATCCCCAGACTTCGGATGGCAAGAGAGAGGTTTCGTCACTACGATCTTTTCCGCTAGCTGAACGTGCCGGGAAAGAATCGCTATATCAAATGGGTGAGAGAAGTGCTTAGGATCGATGCTTATGTCTAACGATGTTGGTGGTGCTGATGACGAGTTTATGTGCACGGGAGTTTAGTAGTCGCATCCCGCAATAGGAAATGAAACAATTTCCATTGCTCCTCGAAGATAGCATGATGCCACTTCAACCGTCGAAGCCATGGGACCATACGCCTGTCGATAGCACAAGGAGAAGAGGAGATAGTCATTGATATCACGTGCACTACTATCACCAAGGCCAGCCCACGCTTCGATATTTGACTTCGAGTTTGGAAGGAAGACAGATCCGTTGAGTGTACCAGAACCACCAAATAAGCTCCCGACTGGAGCCAAGTTGCTTCTACACCTAAGACCTTCCTATCAAGAAAATATTCAACGAACAGCAAGTCGGTAACTCTATGAGTAACATAAGTACTTGCGGAACAGTCTCGAAGTCTCAATTAGCCTTAGTATTAAGGGGACTTGGCCCTAGAGAAGGGAGACTAGCTGGTGGGTTGGCGGTGAGGTCCTCACCAGTTTCAATGGGAACAACTTGAAAACTTTGGTCTTCTGATAAGCGACTAGCTAGCACGCAGCCAGCTGTTCCACCTCCAACTATAATGACATAAAACTTTTAGGTATCCATTGCTATCGACTTAACACTGAAGATAAGAGGCGTAAATTTTTGATGGAAATTTCCAGACTGGTCGAATTTAGCAAGTCATGACAATTACTCAGTGGTATGATTGTTAGAGAATCAGGTTCAAAAGACTCTATAGGCCCCTTAGCGGTTATACTGAAGCTACTTGCAGGCAAAAACCCAATCAATAGGAACGACAGTACGTTGACGTGTGCAATGTGTTAGGCTGGTCGCTGGACTTGGTCACCTTTGAATATACAGTGAATACGTGATTGATGAGTTGCATAGATTACCTCGGTATTCAGGTATATTACTTGGGTACCTTACCTTATTAGGAAGATTAATAAAGTCCAAAGTCTTTATAGGTTTTGCTGGAACTCTACTAGAACATGGTTGTAGATATTCCCAACAATTTGTCGTAAAGAGAGCGAATAAGAGACCTACGTCAACATGACAATCTATAATCACTATGGGCTTTGTTATTACTACATGTTCGACATTAGTACTTGTATGATATTTCTATGATTTATAGATAAAAAGGTAGCGGGAATCAATGCAAAAGGCGAGACAAAATGCAATTGTGACAGAAGGGTTATGAGCAAGGAGACTCAGGGAGCTGGATTAAAGTATTGAACAAGGCTTTGTGATGGCTAAGTGCTACAATAACTTGCGCTATGTTTCTGGTTGAACTGGACCTTACTATAATAAGGGTTTACTTTCGCCTTTTTGTTGCCTTCTGTGACTGCAACTCTATGGGATATGATGGTAAAAGATAATAATTTAGCTTATTTTTGCTGTTTGCCTGGGATATAAAATCATTGTTCTCGGCTCTTTATTTTCCTACTTCCTTTGATGCCAGAGGTACTTATCCTGATCTTCTTTACGGCAACTTCGCTAGCGCTCTAGATTTCAGCATCAATAACATTACGATATACAATAACTCCTGCTGCCTTACCATAGTATGCATAGCAGACTGCTTAACCTGGTGGCTTTCTCGGCCTTAGCTTCACTTCACAAGGCGCACGTTATTCTCGAAACCCCAAGGCCATTCCGTTTTGTTCAATATGGCCCGACGAACCCGATATCGCCGTCTGGCGAAGACTTTCCGTGCAAGATACCAGCTGGTGGTAAATTAGAACCAGAGGGGCCTCCAACTGTTATGGCTATTGGAGAGGACCAACCGGTCTCGTTCACGGGGCACGCAGTCCACGGCGGTGGCTCCTGTCAATTCAGTTTGTCCGGACCGGTCAATGACGGTGCGTGGGAAACCTACCCCCTTAAGACTGCAGAATGGAAAGTCATTCACTCCATTGAAGGTGGATGTCCTGCACGCAACCAAAGAGGCAATTTAGACGGCCCGAACCATGACCAATACTCTTTGAAGATACCCGAAGGTATTGAACCAGGTGACTATATTTTTGCATGGACTGTAAGTACCCCTTTTCGGCCCCTTTACCGCATTGAATCATAATCCCTGCTTCTGTTTCTAGCCGCCTAAGTAATTCTTAACGGCACGAAGCCTAATTGGTATTGTCTATAACAACTCATAAACGCTGACTTCTAATTAGTGGCTTAATCGAATTGGAGGCCAACCAGAATATTACATGAACTGTGCACCTATTACCGTTACTTCAGCCAAGGCAAAACGTATGGATAGTATCGCTCGTCGAGCGTCAGTTGCTAAGAAAGCAACCTTTCCCGAACTTTTCATGGCCAACATGGGAGAAGTCTCAGGTGGGTGCACAACTGGAGAAGCCTTGAAGCAGCAGATAGCGATTGCGTTCCCAAACCCTGGTGCCTCGGTAGACCACCCAGATGGCGCCGAGAATTTGTTTAAGCAGCCGTGCGATGGAAATCCTCGGGCTAAACAAGGGCAAGGAAGCGATCCGGAAATTTCTAGTGCAAGTACGTCTTATCAACCCGGCCCGACCCTTACACTAGAACCCGAAACATCAACCATGTCCTCTTCTCCTGCCTTGACAATTTCGACGACATCTGTATCTCCATCATTGTCTACTAGACCGGCCTCTACCAGTACTTATGCAGCAGCTCCTCCAGCCGATCCAGGGACATGCATAGAAGGTTATCTTACTTGTCTTGACGATGGTCGACATTTCGCCACATGCACTGGTGGTCAGTTAACCTTTCCTCAGCCCATTGCACCTGGATTTAAATGTGAGGTCGGGTCTGGTATTGGCCTTCGCATTTCGCCTGTTCAAGGTTACATATATGTTTAGGTACTTGATAAATAATTTGCGTGTACATTAACTGGTTTAAGAGCAAATACTTCCAATACACTTACGTGTCAGAGATAGGAGACATTAAATATATATTCCCAGATATTTCTTGTTGTGGCGTGTGTGCAGGAGTATAGTATAAAACTATCTCTGTAGTTATACTGTTGTTAGTTATAGGGGGGCTAACTATACCTATCTGGACGAGTTGCCTTGAAACCACACTATTGAACACGACTGAAGCATACCTCCCTCTACCCTAACATTAGGTAAACAAGACTATAGAGTTTCATTTGAAGAGCCGAATAGGCTGCCACACTAGTAGAATATATAATAGGACATCCTAATTCTGTTGTAAGCTAATATGGTAAAAGAGTAACTGTTGACAAGAAGAGTTAACCAATAGATGTTTAAGTTCGAAACCAGAGGTTCTCAACGAAGACAACTGAGCCGCAATACCGGTATTAAGGTCGCCCACCTCCTCAGATAGAACAACAGCAAGATTAGGTAGTTATGTTCGGGACTTGTAGTAGTATTAGAGGTGGGTATTAGAACTCGACGCCGTTCTATGTAATGTGATATCCAACCGGAATTTGAGCCGCTGGCTTGGGATTTCACCAGTTCGTAACCACAGGGCTTGTCACTGCTAAGTTAGGTCCATATCGAAGCAAAATATTTCCAGGGCAAAGGTTAGCAACAAAACACGGGAGCTGCCGGCGGGTTGCAACGGGACAGCTAATAAGCATCTGGTTAAGTGCTTACATGGGCATCCTCACGCAGTAATCCGTCGTGTCGATCTCTTAAACAAAGCCCGATAATTGCGACTAATCACGACCAGTAAATGAACCTAAGAACCCAGGAGCTCAATTTCGGCTGTACTTCTAAAGTTACAACCCGTCAATTATATCGATATATGTACAGATATAGTCTGGGGCTCTCCAAAACAAATAGGGGACTGGGTCATATTACCGGGGATAGAACGCTCGGGCATCCGCCAGTGGACCCGGAACGAGACTGAGAGAATTCGGTTCGGTTGCTGTCCTTCCCTTTTGACTATCTTTTCAGGTTTAGACTCTTGGCTAGCTTCGTTTTCTGATCCACAAAGTACTGGGGCTAAAGCTTCGTGGACACAACGGGCGCCATAATAGACCAAACCCGTTGGTAGGTGATATACGAAGTAGCTGGTATCCTGTGGACAAGAGCCGGTTAGTGGACAGGTTGCTTAACCGGCGCCGATCGAGAAAGCAAGGGAAGCCCTACGGATTATGGGCCAGACTAAATTACTCACCTACCTAGGTAGTTACCCAGATACCCGTGCCCGTGGTTAATGGGAATCTGACAATAACGTCAGTAATAGAGCTTAAGCAAGTGGTTCTAACATCTCTTAATTACTTACATTGCGTGGGACGGTGTCGGGACGATATCACTGATAGGACGTTCCGAAACTCGCTCGGATCGATGCTTGGACCACCCTGTGTTATTGTATTGGTGGGAAGTGATTAATCGTAATCCCACGTCCGTGGTCGGGGCGACTACGTGGTGAGGACCCGGGAACCGGTTAGGCATTCGCGTAAATAAGTCTCCTAACCGATTACGGTTCGCTTACCACGGCAATGGCAACTACCATGGTAATCTAGTCGATCAGTAGAGAAGCCGTTAGGACAAAGATGTATGGACGCAGTAATAACCTAATGTATACCTACCTACCTTAGGTAGGTAGGTACTCACTACAACCGCGCAAAGCGAGTCTTATATCTGAAGCATATACAGTAGACAACCCATCGCCGAAGCATCATCAACCAATCTCAGAGATATTTACCCCAACCCGTAGTCTTCAAATGACTTAATGCACTAATCATATTCTCCTAGTATCCAAACTAGAAGCGGGAAGACTCCCTGTAGCTTGCAATTAGCACAGCAACGACGAGATAATTTCCCGATCTTTTTCAAAATCTCCACTCTCCACTTTATGTGTGCCGCATTTGCACATGAATTGTTCATGCGGGCAATGCCCGCTTAAAGATTCTCGGTATAGCTCAGGGATAGGGGCCCAAATCATATTACTATCGTAATGGGCCACCATAGGGTTTTAAGTATTTCATACTCGGTCAGGTCGCAACGTCGTCTAAGCTAATCCATCTTAACTTCACCTACTCTAAAACTAATAATCATTTTTTTTTACATTCACAATTTTTAAGCTTTTATCAGTCATTATATTCAGTCATGGCTGAGGACGGATCTCATCAGGACGTAGTCCTAGTGACACAATTACCATCTGATTCATGGTTCGAAGCTTTTGCTTTGCGGCCCAATGGCAAAATTCTAGCTTGTCGATTAGACGAGCCCAAAATGTACACATTTAATCCTGAAGACCAAAATGCAACACCTGAACTACTACATAGCTTCAGTGATGAAGATGAAACGAACGGCCTAGTCGACGCGGAACCAATACCAGGTACCAACGACGAATATTTCCTCCTATCAACTATTGGCGACCTAAACAATGTCCAATTCACCGACCCTATTATATGGCGAGTGGCTCTCAGTCCAGACGACAGTAGCCCGCCCAAAATCACAAAGATATGTGCCATACCAGATACGGGTCTCTGCGCAGCCGTCATAGCCGTTACAGATCGTGTGGTGATATTACCAGACTCAACAAAGAACTGCATTTGGCGTGTCGATACGCAGACAGGCGAAGCAGCGATACTTCTAGCCGACGATACTATGAAGATAGCAAATGGAGAAGGAAATTTCTTTGGTCTTAACCGGATATGCGTCACAGACGAGTTTATATGGTTTACGAATACTAGCGCCGGCACATTATGTCGCATCCCAATTGAACGACTCCATGATGACCCAGCTACAGCAATCCGCATCAAAGGGCCTGTAGAAATTCTTACTGAAGAGATCACCGACTGTGACGGACTAGCTCTTTCGCGGGATCAGACGGCGGCCTACACATGCAGTTACAAGGACGGATTTATTTGGAAGGTTAACATCGATCCCTCGTCGGGCAAGACCTCTACAAGCGTGGTCGTGCGGAATTTAGCCTCTCCAACAGCCGTCGAGTTGAGCTACACCAACGGCAAAGAGAAGTTGTTTGTCGTATGTTGTGGGGAGATCCAAACGGGTTGGATTCAGGATAAAGAAAACCCCTGGAAGGATATCGCAGATATTAATTCAGCGGTGACGGTTCAGGTTGAAACTCGGGAAATTATTGAGAGCATTTGATATTTATTAGCGTATTTGGGAATGGCAATTCGACTTGGATGTTTACGCTGGTATAATCGATGACTACTAGCCCATATACCCCCCTTAATGACAACATTTACATCAAGTCTAAGATATAACATCTAATGAACTAAGAAACTAAACAGTTAATTAAGAGAAACTCTTCGTACTCAAAGATTTTTGAATTCCCGTCAGCAAAGTGAAAATTTAGTTGTGGTTACGTGATTAAGTGAGTAACGAGAAAAATCAACCACCACTCTTAGAATGCAACGTCGGGAAGAGACCGACGGCTAGTGTGTACAATACAATACATGCCTTGTGCAGTAGTAGAAGGTGCTAATGTTTCGGGACCCGGAGTAAGCTCCGCTGTTACGCCCTGTAGTTGGCCGATCCAATCAAAACGTCAAGAATGGACTGGTCCCCTTGCCCGGAAATGTCTCCCCGCTGCCATCGTATCCCTGTTGTACCAGGCTTTTACATAGTAAGAGCCCTATGTTAATTGAAAATGCATACGTACGTTCCTGAAGAACCATATCAAGCAAGGCAGTGAAGGCTAATTTGCCGAAAACGTACCTAACCTACCTAATACAATGTCACGATGCCCAAGGGCGCGCTATCAGCGTAGATCTCGAAGCTAGAACACGGCGATCATTCTCCTTCCACACACTTCAGATAGGCATGGCTCAACGATTCGGGTAGAATTGTCTACCTACCTAATAATTCACGATATACACTAAGAACATAGGACCGAAACTCATATATAACTCAGGAACAGCATGCCCCACGAACAAGCACCCCCCACTAATAAGCAAAGTGATCGACTACGTAAACTCCTTTCCCTCTCTTGGATCAATGGTCAAGTTGGATAATGCCGATGAACGGCTTGGCGGGACCAAAATGTTCGCCCATAGCCCGTAATCTGGCAGACGATGATCTAGATCTGATAATCTGCAACATGATTAGTACTGGCCGCGTTTGGTGTGGTGGCTCCGCTCATGGTTTATATGTATTCCACATATCTATCCCACTTCCAAATAATGTGTCGACGGGTAACTACCTAGGTAGGTACCTAGGTAGAAGTATTATCTGGACGACCTTTATTTGAGAAAACCCTTACCATTGAGTTAGTATTTCGAATATACGGGTTGCCAACAGTGTTAGTGACATACAACCGGAACATAGTCTCCGAGAAAGGAAAAAGAAATTACGTTGTAAGAGCCGCCAATAAGTTACACGAGAAACAATGAACACGCTTGAATTCTGTACGGAGGAAACAAAGGAGGAAGGGAGGTCGCGCAAATTCCATACGACGTTGAGGTGATGAGCGTATGATGACAATAAGACATGACGATCCCCAAATAACACTCTCTTCCTTGTTATTGTAAAGCGAGGTAGATGCATCAAAATAGGTGTTTTGAAGAATCTCTTTTTGCGCGGTCACATCTGGAAGTGATGTTGGGGACCAGCTGTGGCAAGCATGGTACGGTGTGATGAAAGCTGTGCGAAGGGATAGGATGCAGTCATGTCGCGGTCATGATTATATCATCAATCGCCTTGGTGACAGCATGTAGCATCCCTTCGATCGTGGCTGAGAATATAAAATATCAATGACAAGCGATCAAGAACGGCTCATTAGGTAGATAAATAGGTCCATGTCGGTCACAATTGGCCATTAGAATCGAAAAACTTCATTCGCATATACGGACCAAAACCTCATATTTCCAATTCAACTAAACCCAAACCTCGTCAGTCATGTCTAAGAGCGCATTCCACCAAGCAGATGACAAGGCATCTGGGGACCTACCTTCTGAAGCCCCAGAAGGCCAAGTTTACGACTCATCGTACGCCGAAGAGGTAAAGAAAGATAATGCTGGCATCCCCGTCTTGAAGGACGACGAGAATGTTGAAGATCCTATCAATCCTGCCGATGCCGACTCCGATAAGCAATTAGGTGAGCTAACACCTTCAATAGCTACTTCAGACAATCAGCAACAGGGGCTAACTTGACATGGCAGAGCGCGATGAGGCTGAAGCTATCGACAAGAAGAATGTGCTGAAGGAGAGGACTCGGAATGAGAAACCAAGAGGGTCTTACACGGAGCCTAGCGATGAGTCTCTGGGACTCACTGAGGAAGTGTAGTTTAGAGATATATATCGCTTTAGATTTTAAGTGTATTCAGAGTTTAATGGGAATCATACAACTTGTTCTTTATGCTAATCCCGTGAGCATGTTGATGAAACTTGTGCTAAGTTGCGGAGGCGCTCACAAGTACCCAGTCACCTCAATACAGCTGAGAATAATTAAAGAATGGCTTAGGTAGTTAAACATAGAATTTGAACAGAATTTGAACAGATATACACCTATTCCAACATAACGAGATCTGTAAAGGAGCGAGAGCGGACTATACAGCAACACAGCGTGTCCCTCAACTCATCCATGGCCACTAAGCTTAACTAATAAAGTAGTTCAGTTCCAACTCCTCGTGTGCTCTCTACCCCTCAAGGTCTCTCAACTTCTCCTTCGCTTTCTCTCTAGCCTCATCAGACACATTCTTGTTATTGATGCTGGCCTTTAGCCCGCGCGCACTAGGAAAACGGGTGTATTAGCAGTGTGGTTTCACACATGAGAAAAAGAGAATGCTTCTAGAACAGGTTATGACTTACACGTTACCCGGGTCTTTCTCCTCATTTGTGTCTTCGCGAACCCCACGAATGTTGTTCGACTGATCAACAGGCTCATTGGTCTCGTTGGCTAGGACTTGTCGGGAATGCTCCTTTGCTGCCTTTGAAGTGTCTAGTTCGACCGTTAGCACAGCCCGGTAGCATATTCAAGGGGAGGTAGGGTATCAATCTGTAGAAACGGCCAAGAAGCCGCGGCCGTGTAAACATACTTGGATTGCTGATAGTGGCTTTATGACCTCGATACACGTTCTCTGGATCCTTTTCGGTGTCCGCGTCCTCGGAGACTTCTTGCTGGATATCGCTGTAGTTATCCTGGTCGGTCATCTTGTTTGATATGCTGCGAGTCAAAGTATCTCTTAGGCAATATTAGAAAATAGTAGATAAGAGGGTTCTAAAGAGTATCCAAAAGAAAACATGGCATGTCTAGGAATGCCATTCTTTTATTAGTTCAGCATCGCCGCTTGAGTGAGCTCAGAGCATAATCGTCGGCTTGATTTGCACGGACATTGGATGTTGCGTGCTGAGTGGTGACAGACGATGATCTCATCTTGATAGAATCACTTACACAGGTGGCTGCGTTGACTCTGCAAAGTTACGTCAGTAACATACTCTCTTATATGATAGATCATTATCAAGAATGCTTTTATTTTTGTTTTTGTTATTTTATATTGATATAAGGTACCTACCTAACCTAAGATGCCTACGTTTTATTGATCAGGTTTTATTTTATGGGTGATAATAGCAAGATATGAATGAATATCAATACATAATACATCTATATCTAATCGAGCCCCTTTTACCGGCGAGGGTATAGGGCAGAATGTGTGTAATTTGCTGTATATGGATTATACCGGTCTCGGTCTTATGCCTGAACGTCTTGAACAAACCAAAGGAGAGGACATTGTTAGCTATGAAAGATAGTTTATTTAAGAAGTAACTTTGGAAATACTCTATATAGGTACCTAGGTAGGTCTACTTCAGCAAGAACCCTACTGATATAATGGTCAGCTAGAGTACACCGTATGGAGACTCTGGACTTCATCTTAGCGCTACTTATGTCATAGAGTGTGATGCGGGAACTGGGCGATACTTATTATAACTTACCTACCTACCTACCGCCTAATGTATAGGACTTCTGGAGTGTATAAGAATATATGGTTGCTACCTATCTATACCACCAATTCACCGAGGCATTTAACTCGCCCGCATTGCCGTTACTGGCAACGCTATGCCACCACCCCTTGGGGATGAACAGGCCATCACCGGGGTTCAATAGAACTTCATCTACAGACTCCTCATTCCAAACAGCATGATGAAGTAACTCGCGCTCACGGCCCTCCATCATTTCCGCACCCCTGAATCGCGAATTACCCGAAGAGCCAAGCAGCCTGCGAATACGAACGTATAGATCATCGCCTTGGTCTGGCGCCATCAGACGTATTCTCTTTGAGCTTACCAGCTGGCAGAACACATTCGGGTTTGGATCTCGGTGTAAAGGGGTATAGGTAGGTTGTAATCCAAGCCAGATGCTTGAACCGTATACATCTCCCTTACCCGCGTATTTGACAATATCAGGCACTGGTAAGTCTTGGGAAAGGGGTTCAGGGAGGTCGCGAAGGTCAGATTGAGCAACATAGAGGTTTGTGATACGCTTAGACGGGTCACTTTGGGTCTTATTGAATTGAGATGCGCTCATAATTAAGCTCAAGGGAGCGTTGAATTGTTGGAAATTGGATGGATTTTCGAACGAGTCGCTATCACTCGACGATTTAATTATGGTCTCAACGATGGCTGTTAGGTATTCCTTCTTAGACTCGCTGGACTCACGCAACCATGTGCCAAAACATAGTAAAACATTGCTCTCTAAGCCTTTCTTTTCGGGAGAAATCTGAGGAGCAGTGAACTCATATGGTAGGATAAGATCTTCATATGTTCGCATGTATTGGGCGAAGCCGGCAGAGGAACTTTCAGGGCCGTACTGAAACCATTTTTGCATGGCTGGTAAATTATGAAAGCTTCGAAGAAGCAAGGGGGTTTCGGGAACCCATGCGACTTTACGGAACGAGTCTAAGTCGACATTGCCAACAACTGACTCCACGCGAGGAGCATGCTCCTCGGTCTTGGTCTTTGTGTTGAGGTTCGGGTTATCCTTGCCCAGAAGTTGACTATAGCTTCGATTCGTCAAAGCAGCAGACGAAAACTGAAAGGGACCTTCATAACAACAATGGAGGTGGTGTCTACATAAGACCCCTCTTAAGTTGAGTCTTAATTTGGATATCATTGATGGGACGGTAGATTCATAGGTTGGAGTAGGTACCTAGTGATAGGGTTGGAAATACATTTTAAGATGTAAATTCGGATGTAAATCAAAAAGGAATTGGCACGGACCAGGTTTGTTCTAATGTTGTTTGCTTGCGGCTTGACTTCAGGGTAGAAAGTGTGGCTAGTTTTGAGGATTGACCTTGCCTGATGCGGCTCATGCCTACGTGCGTTATCTGTATCTAGGTGTACATGTATCTAGGTACATGTACCTAGCCTAAGGCATCCAGGTACTGTACATTTGATCTGATATGCGGGTTTGCAGAGAAGAAGTGAAGGAGAATGTAGCTGTACCTCCGCACGGACCACTTATCTCGCAGTTGGCAAGTTAGGTACTTCCACACCGATGGGAATTTACCTCTGGGCTAGCTCTGGGCTAGACTGGGCTGAATCGTAATTTTTGGTAGCCTCCCTCCTCTCATCCCCGCCAAAACTTATCAACACACATGCATCGCAACTATTTCACAATATTGATTCACCATTGTATCACAATATCCATCTGCCGAGACCTGCTTTAGGCATCTCTAGGCATAGTTATTGTCCCTAGCCTCTTCGAATTATTTTTTTGTTTTCTTTTGCTTCTGCTGTGTCGTCGCCTTCATCGGCGTCATGCAGGTGCCATAGCTCTCTCTCTCTTTTCCCGTCTCCCTAACCACGAGTAACCACGGTTTTGCGGGGTTCTTCAACATCATACCTTGCGGCCCTTGATCATCTTTACGCCTGGACAAGTGGAGTTTATTCGAGATAGAAGGTCTCTTCGGGCGCACTGAATATTGCCAAGATGTCCTCGTCATCTGGTACCCCAGAATCTTGGATTTCCTCCTTTTGCTCTCTCCTGGGCCACGAGTATTTCGCAGAAGTGTCTGAAGAATTCATTGAAGATGACTTTAACTTGACTGGATTGCAGACTCAGGTCGCGATGTATAAAGAAGCTTTGGAGGTCAGCTAAAGCCCGAATGTGGGTTGTCGCTTTGCTAACATCTGCCCCAGATGATACTCGATGTTGAGCCCGAGGACGACGACGAAGAGGACGAGGATGAAGAGGATGATGAAGATGAGTCTATCGAGGGCATAGACCGTCCGCGACACGGCGAGCGACGCAACCATAGTCGAATAGCTAGTGATCTATCTGTTATCGAATCCTCCGCCGAGATGCTCTACGGCCTAATCCATCAGCGCTTTATCTGCTCGCGAGCAGGCATTCAACAAATGTCCGAGAAGTATGAGTTAGGCCACTTTGGCGTATGTCCAAGAAGTCATTGCGAACAGTCTCGGACTCTTCCTGTTGGACTTTCTGATATACCCGGCGAGGAAACGGTGAAGCTATTCTGTCCTTCCTGCCTCGACGTCTACGTGCCCCCCAATAGCCGTTTCCAGACTGTAGACGGTGCCTTTTTCGGCCGCACATTTGGGGCACTGTTTCTACTCACCTTTCCTGAGTATGATCTTACGAAGCGGGGTGCCGATGTACTAGCAAATGCGCGCGTGAGCGATGATGATAAGGAGATGCTTAACGGCATGTACACATGCAATATTGCACCTGGCCTAGGTAGCAACAAGATATACGAGCCTCGTATCTACGGCTTCCGCGTTTCGGAAGTTGCACGCTCAGGCCCACGGATGCAGTGGCTACGAGATAAACCGGATAATATTTCAGAACTAGATGAAGCACGCCACCATGCAGAGGCAAATCCCGACAGCGATGACGATGAGAGTATGAATCTAAATGGACGGCCTGTGCGAAGACTACGGCCACGAAGACGGCACGGTCAAGGAGGAAGTCCTATGGCTTTGGAGGCGAACGGGGCAGACTCTGAGCTCTAGGAGAACAAGTCGAGTAGTAAAGGTGATCAGAGTAGTGGAGGCGCGCGCCTGGACTTGCCGGAGGCCCATCGTTGAATCACGGGACACGAATCGGACTAGACACGACGTGGCTCGGATTCTATTAGGTCGAAAGAGCCGTAATCGGGGTTTCTGTACTCATCACGGGCTCGTCCTTGGTTTGCGGGAAAGCAGCATGAAACGACGCAGATTATCAGGTCTTCGTGTTATTAGATAGGAAAAGGAACAAATGAACCCTATACTTCTACCTTGCATGGCCGGCGTTGGTAAACATTTCGATGCTTGATATTCCATCCAGGCAGGCTTTTGTTTGGGGAGGCCTGGTTAGCATCAAAGGGGAAAAGAGGACTACAAGTTGGGAGAAAGCATACGAGGCGGTTTCTTGTGGATATGCTGTAACTCGAGTTTAATTGTCTTGTTTGCACGTGGCACTTAATCGGAGTCTGGGGGCTCATAGATCATCACCACACGCCGTAATAAATTCCTTTTTCATGAGTGGTGATGGAGCTATAACTGTTTCGATAGGCACAACATAGTCTAGTCGTTGCTAGCCTAAGATTTTATCAAGATGTATGTGAAACTTAAGTACATCTACGTCCAGTAACTCTGAACTCTCCTTACGAGATGATCGCGCGTGCGGTTTAGGCTGAGCTTCTAAGTGCTTACATAGTATGTGTCGGTGCCAATGTCTTGGGTCATCTGTAGAGACCGAAGTACTTGAAGATCTATACACGTATATATGCATGTAAGAGAGTTTTCTATGTCTACAAGGAACCCCCCGGAGATTAGATGAAATATTACCATTATCTCCATGATCCTTATCCGCTTGAAAAAAATCAAATCGGTACTTAGGTAGGTTGCCATAATTTCGAACAGATGGGGCTCGTCCCTTAAACGAGCACGAGTCAAGTTTTAATCTCCCCCGATCCCACAAACAGCAGCCCACTTTGACATTTCAAGCAGAATGATACGGAATGAATCATTCTGTGTAGATTCTGATGGGATTATAGGCGGGATGATGGATGATAGACAGGTACATTATCGAATAACAAAGCATGTACCGACATTATACAAGGATATACCGCATCAGGCAATTCCGCGCGGGTGGATGGACCTGACGATCAACGGTGTAAATATCACGTGAATGATGCTCATTCTGACTTGATATTGAGTGGGCGAACGAGGGTCTTTCCCGACTGGTAGTAACGATAACCATAGCAGAGATACGACCTTAGTTGCGTCTTGTTAGTCGACAAAGCGTATTACACTGTACACACCGCGTTTGCCACATGACTATCTAACGTGGCTGCACCATCGGTCTGCGATTATTATTGAGGAGTAGGGAATTATCACTGGCGGCCGTATGCTAGTTTTATAGGCGTACAACTTGATCTATTCCATCTCGCCGAGTTTCACAGCATATGTAGGTATTTCCATGTACGTGCAGCCTACATATACAGCAGGTCGGCTAGGTAGGTAGGTAGACATGCATATCACTTATGTACGTGTTATAGTAGTAGTAGTAGTATGAGGCGACATGGCATATGCATTTAAGGATCCTATTTGTTAAGCCCCCAAGAAAAAGTTCCCGTGTCCCGAATGCATTATTTATTTATTTATTTTTGAAGACGTGTAAAGTCTTCTCTAACCGATAGCCTGCCGTATATCGGAAGGTTCTGGACTTTCTGAAATCGGTCTGTGCTGGTAGCAAAGCAATTGCTGAACCACATAAAATTTTACCTGGATCTTAAGCATTTGTAAGATTCGTGGGGGCACTTTATTTAATATGATCTTATGGGAGTGGAAGGAATTCCGATATATCGGATGGTTTTTCGGTATGCTATTTATTATCCCACCGAACCTTGGAATGAGCGTAAAGATACACAGGGAGCCGATATGAAGATACATTGTAGCAGATTAAAATATCAAGACAGTGTGTCCGTGTGGTTGTCAAGTTATTGATTGATTGATAGATCGAGATAAACGTACTATGTACATAGAATGTGACAGCCCTGCAGCATCATTTCTAATCATCGGTTTTAAACATCTTTTCTGGGTTCATCAATTAGGCCGAGATTGGGTATTTATATGTAAGCTACCTACGTATATAGAAACCCATTTTGATGAGGTTGGGAACTCCGTGGCGCACCCGGAGTCCGATCCCGTATTTGACTTATAAATGGGACCGTGTCTAAAGTCGTCCGCGACGGAGGAATTTCGCGAACTTTCAGTTCCCCCCTTTTTTTTGTTAGGCTGAAGCGAAACCAACAGTTACATAGATAGGTATTTAAGATGGTCAGATATTGCGAATCTAGCCTAACTAAAAATTGGCCGTATGAGTCGAACGGCGGTAGGTGTGGTTGGTCCTACTACAGGACAGTTCAGCGCCAGCATCTGCGCACGCAACTCTTGGCAAAAAGCTGTCCACTTTCCCACAAGGCTTTCGAGATGCACAAGTCGGGGTGCGGGTATGACAGGCCCGACGGCAACCAATAGGAAAAGCTTCGGATCAACTAATTCAAAAAACCTCAATGCGGTCGAAACCGATCTGCGGTCCAACTTGGAACATCTTATCAGTGACGAAAAAAAAAAAAAAAAAAAAAAGAAGTTTTAAGGTCTAGACAGCTGCATGATACTTTATGTATTATAATACTGATATTGGCGGTATTTGTCAGCGTCACGACATAAGGGTTAGAATATAAATATTTGTTATGTTGATGTTATGTAAGTAGGTAAGTAGGTACTTAGTTATCAATTTTTTATTCTCTTTTAAGAGTTCTGGGGTCTGCGAAAGAAAGTGGTGTGGTTGTTACACAGATTGTTACGTTCGGATTAATGAGAAATTGATTGGTTGAAGTTGGTTTCGGCGGTGATAGAGAGGTACTATGTAGTTGAATCCGGCATTGTGGTCCGGCATAGCACGGATGGATTTATTTCTAGTCGGAAAAGTGGGGTCCAACTATACCCCGTTTGCTCGCCGCAAGTGTCAAGCGGTTAGTTACATACATACGCGGACCCCAGTTATTTTTTTTTATACATACCTACCTAGGTAGTAAGTGTCTCCCCGTTATAGCGGGGAGGCTACCAGTTGGGTTGCCAAATACGACGGTGATACCAAGTATACCTTGTAATCCAGGCCCCAGTCAGCCCGGTTTGGCTCATAGCCTAATCTTTTCACACCGCTAGCGAAGAATCGGTATGAGATGAAACGGAATTTTTATGGAGTCACTTCCAATATCTTTGCTATGTTGATTGGTAATACTGTTCCACTGCCAAGCCTAACACCAAGAAGTTCGGGTTTTCGCCTCCAAAGTTCCAAATATGAACGATATGAATGATACGAACGATGGCTATTTGCATGTTAAGCATTGAACTTATCTTCGCATGTACTTATGATATCTACGTGAGATACTGAGTAGTCTACATCGTGTTAGGTAGGTAGTTAGTCGAATTTCTATAAGCTGAGATTGGTTGACTTATATTGATGGACAGGACATATTGTAGTCAGTTCTAGTAAATATGGTAGTTAACTGAGAATTTTTCAGCCCTTTGAAATTCCAGAAAATTGTCTAGCATATCATAGAATCAACCTCTTTTGGATCTCTAATAAATATTCGATAAGCTAAGTAAGTAGCGTATGTATTATGTATTATTAGCGTACTAACAAGGCCCTGAAGGGTACTTATTAGTGTATGTGGAGTAAGTACTTTTTTAACAGCTACGACAAGTACCCAGGTACGGTACGTTTTGCCAGGAGATTTATATTACAAAATCCATAAGCTCTTACTCTTATTATACCCTTCACTTAACAGATATGCAACCCTTTTTTTTACCTTCTCTTTCCTCCGACTTCTTTTTTTTCTTTCCTTCTTCTAACCCCTTACCCCCTTTCGCTCCCCCCTTAAGAGGTCGTTGAACAGCCTTGATAAGTCCAACACGTTTTCCTTTGGACTTAATATTCCCTGTTCGCTCTCTCTTAGGCCCAGGGTTACATTTTTCATATTTGTAGCCGTCCTCAGTCGCATTTGACTAATATTGGGATCATTGCTTGTTGTATCTTGAATCATCTAAAGTCATTATAGGCGCCGCTCAAGTTCCCCCTTTCCAGATTCAGTTTGCGTGCCCAATAAGAGATTTGCGCATATTCGAGGCTCTCAGGGTCAACCGTATAAGTTGGGTAACGCCCACAGCAGCTGTGGGGCCGTAACCATGTCTGAAAACGACTTAGAAAAGCAGCATACATCCGGAGACCCGCTTCAAGACCATGACGATGGGTTCACGTCGGCTCAAACTACTGGACCGCCGTCGACAAACTCGACAGTTGCAGCAGACTTAGAGGAGCAACGTGAAACTGTGAGACAGAACAACCCTAATGGATTCTCACGCATCAACACCGGAGTTTCAGTTGAACAGGCCGAAGCCGATTTTGCTGAGCTTAGAAGGGAACTATCTGGACTGTCTAGAGCCAGCCGTACCCGCAGCCGGAAGGGGTCCGACGTCGAGAAAGGGGGCTTCACAACCCTAGAGACTCCTGGCTCACAAGAGTCGATTGATGCTTTTGACTTGGAGGAAACCCTTAGAGGAGGATTAGATGCCGAGAGAGAGGCTGGCATCAAGCCGAAGCATATCGGCGTCTACTGGGATGGTCTCACAGTTAAGGGCATGGGTGGTACTGCCAATTTCGTCAAGACGTTTCCTGATGCCTTCAAAGACTTTGTTGACTACTGGACCCCCTTGATGAATCTCCTCGGCAAGGGTAGGAAAGGCACCGAAGTTACCTTACTGGAAAACTTCAAGGGTGTTGTGAATCCCGGCGAGATGGTTCTTGTCCTAGGAAGGCCGGGATCTGGTTGCACAACTTTCTTGAAGTCAATTGCCAACCAGCGATGGGGTTACACGAGCGTTACTGGAGAAGTGCTTTACGGGCCATTCACAGCTGAGGAGTTCAAGCAATACCGTGGCGAGGCCGTCTATAACCAGGAGGATGATATTCACCATGCTACCCTTACTGTTGAACAGACGCTCGCATTTGCGCTTGATACCAAGGTTTCGAAGAGATTACCAGCTGGAACAACAAAGAGCAAGTTCAAGGAAGATGTAATCACTATGCTACTCAAGATGTTTAACATAGAACATACAAGAAAGACTGTAGTCGGTGACGCACTGGTTCGTGGTGTCTCTGGTGGCGAGAGAAAGCGTGTTTCCATTGCTGAAATGATGATTACAAACGCTTGTGTTCTTTCCTGGGATAACAGTACTCGAGGTCTTGATGCTAGCACGGCTCTTGACTTTGTCAAGTCTCTTCGGATCCAAACCAATCTCTACAAGACATCCACCTTCGTATCTCTCTACCAGGCATCCGAGAATATCTATAAGCAATTCGACAAAGTTCTACTTATAGACGGCGGCAAACAAGTATACTTTGGCCCTACTACTGAGGCCCGAGCTTACTTCGAAGGGCTCGGCTTCCTCCCTCGACCGCGACAGACGACACCCGATTATATCACCGGCTGCACGGACGAGTTCGAACGTGAATATTCTGAAGGCTTTTCGCCACGAAATGCTCCGCATAGCCCCGAGACATTGGCCGAAGCGTTCGAAAAGTCCCAGCTTGCCCAGAAGCTGAATACCGAGATGGCAGAATACAAGGCTAAACTTGAGCATGAACAAGAGATCGCTCGCCACAATGATTTCCGTATGGCCGTACGGGAGAGTAAGCGAAGTGGTGCCAAAAATTCAGTTTATAGCGTTGGATTTCATCTTCAGGTCTGGGCTCTGATGAAGCGACAGTTTGCTATCAAGTTGCAAGATAAGCTTACTATCGTTCTGTCTTGGATTCGAACCATTGTCATCGCCTTGGTACTTGGATCATTGTACTTCAACCTGGGACAAACAACCGCTAGTGCCTTTGGTAAAGGAGGTCTTCTGTTCATCTCTCTCTTGTTCAACGCCTTCGAAGCTTTCTCCGAATTAGGATCAACAATGATGGGCCGGCCAATCGTGAATAAGCATAAAGCCTACACCTTCCACCGACCATCAGCATTATGGATCGCGCAGATCTTTGTGGACACGGCCTTTTCGGCGACACGAATCTTGGTGTTCTCGATTATTCTCTACTTCATGACTAACCTTACAAGGACGGCTGGGGCTTTCTTCACGTTCTATCTGTTGATCCTTATCGGAAATATCTCGATGACACTCTACTTCCGTATAATCGCCTGTCTCAGTCCTGATTTTGATTATGCTATCAAATTTGCTGTCGTTACGATTACTCTCTTCGTCCTGACCTCAGGTTATCTTATCCAGTATCAGTCTCAACAGGTCTGGCTCAGATGGATCTTCTGGATCAATACCTTGGGCCTTACTTTCTCCAGTCTGATGGCGAACGAGTTTGGTGGGAGCCAGATGAGGTGTTCGGATGAGTCACTTATTCCCTCGGGACCTTCGTATGGTAATATTAGCCATCAGGTCTGCACTCTAGCAGGCTCAACCCCTGGAAGTATTGAAGTGAGAGGTGCCGATTATATCACCCAAGGGTTCTCTTATGCTCCCGAGGATCTGTGGAGAAACTTCGGTATTATCATGGCCATCATCGTATTCTTCCTCGTTATGAACGTTGTATTGGGCGAGTTTGTGAAGTATGGTATGGGTGGAAACCAAGCGAAGGTGTTTGCGAAGCCCAACGCCGAACGAAAGGCCTTAAATGACGCACTCAACGAAAAGCGACTTCAACGTCAAAAGTCGAGAGAGGCGGACACGGGGTCTGCTCTGAAGATCGAATCCAGCAGTATCTTGACATGGGAAGACCTCAAGTATGATGTGCCTGTTCCTGGCGGCACTCGCCGTCTACTCAATAGCGTTTATGGATACTGCAAACCTGGCCAACTCACTGCTCTTATGGGTGCGTCTGGAGCTGGAAAGACAACCCTGCTGGATGTCTTGGCTGCGAGAAAGAACATTGGTGTTATCACTGGTGACATCCTAGTTGATGGTCTTAAGCCTGGAAAAGAGTTCCAGAGGTCTACTTCGTACGCCGAGCAACTCGACATGCACGATCCTACCCAGACTGTTCGCGAAGCCTTACGTTTCTCAGCCGACCTACGACAACCCTTCGAGACGCCGCGCGAGGAGAAGTATGCTTATGTTGAGGAGATTATTGCTCTGTTGGAGATGGAGAACATTGCGGACTGTATAATCGGAACCCCTGAAGCCGGTCTCACTGTTGAGCAGAGAAAGCGTGTGACAATCGGTGTCGAGCTGGCAGCCAAGCCTCAGCTTCTACTATTCTTGGATGAGCCCACTTCCGGTCTCGACAGTCAAAGTGCCTTTAACATTGTTCGATTTTTAAGAAAGCTTTCTGCTGCTGGACAAGCCATTCTGTGCACGATTCACCAACCTAACGCCGCCCTATTCGAGAACTTCGACCGACTACTTCTACTTCAAAGAGGAGGCAGATGTGTATACTTTGGTGATATTGGCAAGGATGCGTGCGTTCTCCGGGACTACTTGGCCAGGCACGGCGCTGTCGCAGGTCCATCCGACAACGTCGCAGAATTCATGCTTGAGGCTATCGGTGCTGGAAGCACGCCCCGAGTTGGAAACCGTGATTGGGCTGACATTTGGGCCGATAGCCCTGAACTTGCTAACGTTAAGGACACGATATCTCAGTTTAAGGAGTCTCGCAAAGAGGCGGCTGCCCACGCTGACCTCTCTTTACAACGCGAATACGCCTCACCCCTCTTGCATCAATTGAAC
The DNA here is from genome assembly GCA_037126485.1 of Daldinia eschscholtzii. NCBI lineage: Eukaryota > Fungi > Ascomycota > Sordariomycetes > Xylariales > Hypoxylaceae > Daldinia > Daldinia eschscholtzii. Next base: position 2,862,880 of record JBANMG010000002.1, read on the forward strand.
GTTGTTATCAAGCGTACGAATCTCTCCTACTGGCGATCACCCAACTACCTCTTCACGCGAGTTTTCAACCATGTCGTCATTTCCATCCTTACTGGCCTAACGTATCTAAACCTCGACGACTCCCGTGCAGCATTGCAATACAGGGTCTTCGTCATGTTCCAGATTACTGTCTTGACTGGTTTACTACTACCTCAGGTCGAACTGATGTACGTTATTAAACGATCGATTTTCTTCCGCGAGCAGTTGAGCAAGATGTACAGCACTTTCACCTTTACTTCGGCTATGGTAATCGCTGAGATGCCTTACTCGATCATCTGTTCTGTAATCTTCTTCCTTCCCCTGTATTACATCCCAGGCTTCCAGACGGAATCCGCACGAGCCGGTTATCAGTACTTCATGGTTTTGATTACGGAGATCTTCTCGATCACGTTGGCACAGTGCATTGCTGCCCTCTCTCCTTCTTCCTTCGTCGCCAGCCAATACGATCCTTTCGTTGTTATTACATTCTCGATGTTCTGCGGTGTTACTATCCCTGCTCCCCAGATGCCTACTTTTTGGAAGTCGTGGCTATACCAATTGGACCCGTTCACCCGCCTAATTGGCGGTACGGTGACCACCGCCCTTGATGACCTGCAGGTCAACTGCAAGCCGTGGGAGCTGAACTCTTTCACTGCGCCCGAAGGTCAGACATGTGGCGAATATATGGCTCCCTTCTTAGAGAAAGGCGCTGGATACATCGTGGACAACGCCACTAGTCTATGCCAATACTGCGCTTACAAAGTGGGCAATGAGTTCTACGAACCTTTGGGATTCAAGTTTGACAATCGATGGAGGGACCTTGGAATCTTCTTGGCTTTCTTGGGAAGCAACCTAATCATCCTGTTCTGTGCAGTAAGTTTTTTATACCTCTATCATTTACATGTTCCGTGCGAGTGCTAATACCCATACGCAGGGACGATTCCTGAACTTCAACCGACGCTAGTGTACGACGAAAGAAGATGAGATGTACGATGCGATTTAACTCGATGTGGATATCAACGATTTTAGACTGAGGAGATTAAGAGGAAACCCGACTATGGGTAAACGAGGAGATGCTGCATATATGTTTTACGATATTGGAGTTGGGAATAGATAAGGAAAGGATACTTACACGTTAAGCATCAGGCAGGATAGCCATTTACATTATATTCATCATTATATTCATGTTAGTAGTACACCAAGCAGATAAATTAGTAATTCAAGCAGGAAATATTGCTGCATCCCCTTTACTTTTCGCACCAGCGTTTGGTGCCTCTATCTTACCTACCCTTATACATAATGGACCTTTAACAAGAGCAATTATCGTATTAGCGAGGACGATGCAATGAATGAATGTTTGTAGAAAAGGCGATTTACGGTTTGTTTCATGAAGTGACTAACGGTTAGAGTGAAACTTTGGGAATTTATGCCATGTTCCGAGACACTTGCAATATACATGGTATATTTCAAATATCTTCTTTTTTTTGTTCATTGTCCACTGAAGACCGACATATTGTCCAAAATATACGGAAAATTATTACGGCAGGTCTCCAAATGGAGTACGAGCATTGCACAGCCAACGATGGCTGCACTCTCGCCTTTCAGACCTCGCTCCCAGTCGGAGCGAAAGCATTGAGCGAAACTCGCTATGAGCGATGTATCCTCTTGCTGCATGGATTCAGCGGTTCAAGCATGTATTTTACGAATAATTTCGATGTACTGAGCCGCCAACACTGGGTCGTCGCCCCAGACATGCGGGGTCACGGTAAATCAGGGCGGCCACTGGGTGGTTATCATGTTGCGCGCTTGGCTGCGGATCTGCGAGGCCTAGTTACTCACCTGAGGAACTCTCTAAGCCCGATTGAATCGGTAAAGATTATCCCCGTTGGATGCTCGATCGGCGCTGCGGTCCTCTGGACGTACGTGGAGCTTTTCGGGTCCGACGACTTCAGCGGGTTTGTATTCGTCGATCAAGGACCGCTACAAGATCGCTCGCCGTTTGGTAATTGGGACGCGTCGAAGGCGCACCTGGGCTGCTACGACGAACAGAGCATGCAAGCTGCGCAGCGGGAGTGGATACACGATTCAGCCAATGCGCATATAGGTCTCGTACAGTCTTGCCTGGGATACCGACACGCGCCGGAGCCGGCTACCGATGACTTATCGGAGGAACGACGGCGGCGCGACGAGGAGTTCTTCACGCGCATTAGCGCACAGTGCGACCAGACGTGGCTGGCGAAGTTGCTAGCCGATCACACGCGCTACGATCACCGTGAAGCTATCGCGGATATTGTCTTACCCACCCTGGTTATGGCAGGCCGTAGAACAGGCTGTTTCCCTCTTGAAGGCATGAAAGAGACTGTGAGACTAATCGAGTCTAGACGCCCGGGAACAGCCAAGATGTCGATATTCGACTCTGGTCATTGGCTGTTCTATGAGGAACCGCAGAGATTCAACAAAGAGATCACCGAGTTTGCGAAGACATGTTTTGGGTAGATTTAGGTACCTAACCCGTGGATTATTCTATGAACTACCTAAAGAATGCTACAACAATTAGTTAGTATGACATCTACCGTCAACATAGAAATTCGGGTCGAATACTTGATAGCAAAAAGCTCTGATATGCAAATGAGTTGCCAGAATGAGCAGTGTCTTCTGATAAACACATATTGAAATATCGAAGTAGACAGTAAGTCTACAGTCCAATGAGACTTATCTCATCATGCCGCTAGGAAAACCCCCACCGCTTTCGAAGAATGTTGAATAAAATCGCCTCTTCTCCACTCATTGTATATCAACGTCAATAGACCGCTTGAAAATAAGTTGCATCTCAGCTTTCAGTAAATCCAGTTTCCGGCTCGAAGTGTGGATGTCAATGTTATCATGACAGGATTCGAAAGCCTGAGTATTGAACTCCAGGAGCTTATATTCGAGAAGGTTAGTCCTAAACTAACTACGGTTGAGTATAGCTCCCACTCGGAAAAAACCCAAAAATTAATATAACAACGGTAGGGGTAATATCGGGAAAACACGATAAGAAGTTTTATTGAATTACACCTAAGTATATATGCATATAACGGGGTTTCCAAAAAAAGCTTTTTTAATTTTTTAATTTTTTATAAAAATAATAATAATATATTATAAATTATTAAAATTTTATTAATATTATTTAAAATAAAAAAAGAGTTCTGCTATTGGCACACCCTCAAATTGCTATCGGGCGCTTATTGGCACACCTAATACATGGGGTACATCCCACCTATTTTGAATCAAATAAAACAAGTCCTTTTGAATCCCACGTATTTGAACGATTCAAATTAGAAACATTACATCCTCGTATTCGCCTCAATTAGGCCTTTCGAATGATATAAATCCCATCTTGATGCAGGCCCTATTTTGAAAGTTATTTGAGGATATATCCAATTGATTGATGAGGCGAAAGGGCTTGCGACCGCGAAAGTGGGTCACGTGCCCCCCCCCCCCCCCCCCCCCCCAAAGGCACCACTATTACATCTCTTTCAAAAATCATTACAACTTACGTATCTCAACGAGGCAAATTGCAAGGATTATATCGTCGTTTTCGCCTTAATCAGAGCTCTTAAACCATATTTCTACTTGTGTGGTGCAGGCCCTATTCGAAATGTTATAAATGTATAGATGTGTTGTATATGGTGGTGGTGGTGGCCCTGGGGGGGCCACGTGACCCGCTTTGAGGCTGAAAACGCTTTTGCGGTCGCAAGCCCTTTCGCCGCATCAATCAATTGAATATATCCTCAGATAACTTTCAAAATAGGGCCTGCATCAAGATGGGATTTATATCATTCGAAAGGCCTAATTGAGGCGAATACGAGGATGTAATGTTTCTAATTTGAATCGTTGAAATACCTGGGATTCAAAAGGACTTGTATTTCATTCAAAATGGGTGGGATATATGGGTGGGATGTACCCCATGTATTGGGTGTGCCAATAAGCCCCCCGATAGCAATTTGAGGGTGTGCCAATAGCAGAACTCTAAAAAAATATAAAATATAAAAAATATAAAAAATATTTTTAATTTATTTAATTTTTTTATTTTATTATTAAAATTTAATTATATTTTTTAATATATAAAATATATTTTATTTAAATTAATTTAAATATAAATTTTTTTTAAATTTTATATATTTTAATAATTTAAATTAAAAAATAAAATTATTATATTTAATTTAATTAAATATATTTTTAAATAATTTTTAAAATAAAATTTATATTATAATATAATAAATTATTAAATATTTATATATATTTATTTATTTTATATTAAAATTTAATTTTTTAATAATATATTAAATTAATTAAATAAATAATAAAAATTATTTAAATTATTTAAATATTAATATTAAAATTATATAAAATATTTTTTTTAAAATTTTTAATTTTTTTTAAAAATAATAATATATAATAAATTTTTTTTAAAAAAAATATTTATATTTTAAAATATTTTATTTTATATTTTATATAAAAATTTATATTTAATTTTATATATTTATAAATATTTTTATAAATATAATATATTTTAAAAATTTTTAAAATAATTATAAATAAAATAATAATTTTTTATAATTTATTATAATAAATTATATTTATATTTTTTATTAAATATATTTTTAAATATAAATTTTATTATTAATATATTTTTAAATTATTATTAAAATATTTATTAATATATTTAATATATAAAATATATTTTATTTATTTTAAATTAAATATAATAAATTTTTTTAAATTTTATATATTTTAATAATTTAAATTAAAAAAATTATATTATTATATTTATTTTAATTAAAATTTTTAAATAATATAAATTTTATTTAAATTTAAATTTTATTTTAAAAAATATTTAAATAAATATATTTAATTAATTAATAAAATAAAAAAATATATAATTATAAAAATATTTTTAATTTCAAAATAAATTATATATTTTTTTTAAAAAAATAATATTATTATATTTTTTTTAAAAATTAATATAATTTATATATTTTTATAAAATAAATTAAAAAAATTATATCACCATTTTTATTTTAATTAAAATTTTTTAATAATATTTTTATTTAATTAATATAAATTTTATTTAAAATATTATAAATATATAAATATATTAAATATAATAATTTTAAAAAAATTATATAATTATTTTTAAAATTAAAAGTTTTTTTATAATTATATATTTTTTTATTATATTAATTAATTAAATATATTTTTAAATAATTTTTAAAATAAAATTTATATTTAAATAAAATTTAAATTATTTAAAAAATTTAATTAAAATAAATATAATAATATAATTTTTTTAATTTAAATCATTAAAATATAATAAATTTAATAAAATTTATTATATTTAATTTAATATAAATAAAATATATTTTATATATTAAATATATTAATAAATATTTAATAATAATTTAAAAATATATTAATAATAAAAATATTTTTTTAAAAAAATATAATTTATTTTAAAATTAAAAATATTTTTATAATTATAAAATTTTTTATTTTATTAATTAATTTAATATATTTTTAAATAATTTTTAAAATAAAATTTATATTATTTATAAAATGTAATTAAAATAAATATAATAATATAATTTTTTTAATTTAATATATTAAAATATTTATAATTTAAAAAAATTTATATTTAAATTAAAATAAATAAAATATATAAATAAAATATATTTTATATATTAAATATATTAATAAATTTTTAATAATAATTTTAAAATATATTAATAATAAAATTTTTAAGTATTTAAAAAATTAAATTTTAATATAAAATAAATAAATATATATAAATTTTTAATAATTTATTATAATATTTAAATTATTTAAAGATTTTTATTAAAATTAAATTTTAATAATAAAATAAAAAAATAATAATAATAATTATTTTAAAAAATATAAATAAATATTAATAATAATTATTTTAAAAAATATAAATAAATTTTAATAATAATTATTATTATAAAATAATATAAAAATAATTATATAATAATAAAATAAAAATTAAATTTAAATTTATATAAAATTAATTATAAATTATAAATTTATTATAATTAAAAATTTAATAATTTTAAATTAAATTATTATATATAATAATAAAAATATATTAATTATAAATATTTAAATAAATTTATTTATTATAAAATTATTAATAATTAATAAAATAAAATTATAATAAAATAATTATATATAATTATTAAATTTATAATAATTATTTTATTAATTATTTTATTAATTTTTTATAATAATTTTTATTTTAAATAATATAAAATTTTATAATTTTATTATAAATTATAAATTATTAATTTAATATTAAATATTTTATATTATTAAATTATATTTAATAAAAAATTAATAAATAATAATATTTTTAATTTAAATTTTATTATTTTAATTAATATAATAATATAATTAATTTATAAATTTAAATTTAATTATTTATAAATAAATTATTAATAAATATATTAAAATATAATTTTTAAATTTTTATATAATTTATTTATTATTTAATTATTATAATAATTTATTTTAAATAAAATTATAAAATTTTATATTATTTATAATAAAAATTAAAATTAAATTTATATAAAATTAATTTAAAATTATAATTTTATTAAAAATAAAATTTTAAAATTTTTAAATTATTAAAATATTAATAAATTTATTATATTATTATTAAAATTAATTTAATAATTATAATAAAACGATTATGCGTAATTGTTAAATTTATAATGATTATTTTATTAATTAAATTTTTTATTAATTATTTACGTAATATTTATTAATTATTTTATTAATTATTTTATTAATTATTTTATTAATTTTCTATAATAATTTCTATTTTAAATAATATAAATTTTATGATTTTGTTATAGATTATTATTAAAATTAATTTAATAATTATATAAATATTTTTAATTTTTAAATAAATTATATAATTTTTTTTAAAATTATTATTATTATAATTAATATATTTTAATAATTTAAATTTTATTAATTATATTATTATTTTTATTTTAATTAAAATTTTTTTTAAATATTTTTATTTATTTAATATAAATTTTATTTTAAATATTATAAATATAAAATTATAATAAAATAATTATATATAATTATTTTATTAATTAAATTTTTTATTAATTATTTATATAATATTTATTAATTATTTTATTAATTATTTTATTAATTTTTTATAATAATTTTTATTTTAAATAATAAAAAATTTTATAATTTTATTATAAATAAATATATTATATATAATAATAATAATAATTTTAAAAAATTATATAATTTATTTTTATAATTATAAATATTTTTATTTTATTAATTAATTAAATATATTTTTAAATAATTTTTAAAATAAAATTTATATTAAAATAAAATTTATATTATTTAAAAAATTTTATTAAAATATATAAAATTTAAAAAAAATTATTATATTTAATTTAAAATAAATAAAATATATTTTATATATTAAATATATTAATAAATTTATTAATAATAATTTAAAAATGTATTAATAATAAAAATTTTAAAAATTTTTAATAATAATATATAAAAATTTTATAATTATTAAATAATAATATTAAATATAATTTTAATTTTATTATTTTAAATATTAATAAATATATATATAATAAAATTAAATAAAATAATAATAAAAATAAATAATAATAAAATAATAAAATTAAAATTAATTTGTTATTAATATTTTAAAAAAAATTATTATATAATATTTTTTTTTAAATTTATAATAATATTAATAATTATTTTAATATATTATTTATTTATTATAATATTTTATTTAATAAATTTAATTAATTTAATTAATTTTAATAAAAATAAAATTAATTTTATATATTTAATTTTTAAATTATATTTATATTTAATATTTTTATTTTTTTTAAAATATTTAATTAATTAAAAATATTTATAATAAATAAAATATAAAAAAATAAATATAAAATATAATTTAAATTTATTAAAATAAAATTATATATAATTATTTTATTATAATTTTAATTATTATTTTAAATTATTAATTATTTAATTTTATTAAATAAAATTATAATTTTTATTTTTAATATAATTATAAATTTAATATTATTTTAATTTTTAAAATATTTTTTTTAATAATTTATTTTTAATTTTATAATAATAAAATATTATTTTATAATAAAATTAATAAAATAATTAATAAAATAATTAATAAATATTATATAAATAATTAATAAAAAATTTAATTAATAAAATAATTATTATAATTTTAAATATATATATATATATAAAATTAAATAAAATAATAATAAAAATAAATAATAATAAAATAATAAAATTAAAATTAATTTATTATTAATATTTTTAAAAAAAATTATTTATTTAATTATAAATATAAAAATATATTTATATATAATAAAAATATATAAATATTTTTTTATAATATATTTTAAATTAAATATTAAATTAAACATATATATTTTATTATTTAATTATTATAAAATAATTTTTTATATAATATTTTAAAATTTTATAATAAAAATAATTATTTATTTTATAATATTTTTATTTTTTTATAATTTATAATAAAATTATAAAATTTTATATTATTTAAAATAAAAATTATTATAAAAAATTAATAAAATAATTAATAAAATAATTAATAAATATTATATAAATAATTAATAAAAAAATTAATTAATAAAATAATTATTATAAATTTAATAATTATATATAATTATTTTATTATAATTTTATATATATTTTTATTTTATTTTTTTAATATAATATATATATATTTAAATATTAAATTAATTAAAAAATATATATATTTAATTAATCATTATATTATAAAAATCATAAAAAATTTAATATATTTAAAAATATTTTTTCCGAATTTTTTAATTAAATTTTCGGTCCAATACGCGTCATTTTCTTTTATAACAATATTTGATTTTTTGTCCAACTTGGGGGTAAGTCTATCAACGATTTTAGGTTTTTTCCGAGTGGGAGCTATACTCAACCGTAGCTAACCCCAAGCTATGATTTATCCACTAAATAATGATATTTTATAGCTCCGTGAAGTTGATGAGCCACTACGTCTTGCACTCAAGAATGCTAATTTAACCTGTAAAGCGTGGCATCATCTAGCCGCATCTATCTTATTCAGGCGTCTCGTGTTTGAACCCGACAACCCATCGGAGTCCTGCGAGTTAGCCAAAGACTACCTAGAATTCTTAAAGTCCCATGAACACCTACATCAATACGTCCGTCAAGTTGTCGTTCCAATCGGTAGCCAAAGGGTGACGAAAGACTGGACTTTAGATCTTCTGAAACTTTTGTCTCGTTTTCGCAACCTCAGGCACATCAGGTACGATAACCCTACATGTACCTTTCTCAATCTTATATACTTGTTCATGCATTTTTTAGACAAGTTAGCTTACACGTCTAGCAGCATTGGCGGTGATAAAAATGCGCATCCGGATTCCCTTAGAACCCGTGGCAAGCAGGAATCAATATCTATGAACAAACTTAGGAACGTCTTATTCTACGAATCAAATAATGGCCGTAATGTCACCGTAACCTTGCAACATTACACTCACGTATTGGACCGTAATAGTCTAGATCTCTCTCTTCTAACTCCATCCAAGTCAGAGAAGCCTACCTTCGGTTCAAACTTAACTTCTCTACGGATTTCATTCGTTCATTATGCGTACAATCCCTACGAGAGGTGGAAGCCCTCTGGCTCTCCCGTATTCCCATCCTCTGAAATAGCTACTCTACTTGAACCCCACAGAAACCTAGAACACTTGTTTTTACAGCTCCCAGACAGCGAATCTGCTGGCTGGTGGAATATCAACTACAATCATGAGAGCGCTCACGCCTTGGAAAATATCACTCCTATAACGCCCTATCTCAAATCTCTAACCTTACAGGGCGAGTTCTCAATCTCGGATAAAGCTTGGTCCCATTGGAGTTCAATTCCGTGGTCAAGACTGGAGTCATTAAGCCTCGTAGGCACTTCTATGATAGACAAGTTAGCGGAGAGACTCGCAAATCAACCCCTCCTATCTCTGCAAACACTCAAACTGGCTCCTTTTATCCGCATTCATCACCCTTTGGTTTATTGTGAACCAGTCCCACATCCAGGAAAAATATCCTTGGATGTCAATGTGCCTCAGCTATCTCTGACCGGATACCAGCCGGCTGCGCTCATGGAGTACCTAAGTCGTAGCGCGCAAAATGCTACTAATCTACGGAAGTTGCGCTTCCACACGATAAAGCCCGGTCCCGGGCCGGGACTTTCGGTATCCGATATAGAACAGCTCAGTATATGCACGCGGTTATCTTGGCTCGGTCTAGATATCCCACGGGATTTTCACCCCAGTATAGCTCGTCCCAGTTCTAACAGCAGCTGGCCGGGGTACTTTGACGCTATTGCGAGACTGCGGCCACTACAGCACCTCCGCACGTTTATTCATAGCGGCTATAGTATAGAAGACGAAGTTAAACGGTACGACGTGTTAAGAATGTTCCAGTATATCCAATCGCGCAAGCAGGGTTGCCCGCTCCAGAGCTTGGTCATCTGCGAGGACCAAGGCGCACGGCGGGGACTGTGGATCGTGTGGGCCTGGAGCAAGGACAGGATCGTGATGGATTATAGGTATCCCGTCACGCCTAACCTGAGAGATATTTGGGACTTCAATGTGGCGCGGTCGGTAGAGATATGGAATACTAGAACGATGGAGAAGGTGCGAGACTGCGAGACGCAATGGAAGGACTGGAAGGGGTGGTGGGTGGATGAGACTGAGGATCTCTTCTGGGGTATTTCTGAGGGGTGGTAATGAGGAGGCTACCTACCTACCTACCTACATATCTTTTTTTTGGACTATTGCCTCAAAGTAGGCGTTAGTGGGCATTAGCGGACAGCAGCGGACAACAGCGGATAGAGCGGACAGAGCGGACTATTAACAGATCAAGATTCAGCTGAACTCCTTTTTCCCCTCACGTGATCGGACATTTTATCCTCTTGTTTACCCCTTAACGCGTAGGGCGGAATTCATCTACAACGTCATATAGTATGTATATCTCCTTAACAATCGGCGTTAAAGACATTGACTCATTTTCAAGTCCGTGTATCTTGCGATAGTTTATCGGAGTTTGGGATATTAAGAAGTGTATAAATAACGACCACGATGACCTCGATCACAAACACAGAATGCCGCATATCCATTCTACATACCCTTACACTATTCAAAATCTCTTGCAACACAGATATCTACGAATAAAACCATGCCTCAACTAGTCTGGCTTGTCACTGGATGCTCTTCGGGCTTCGGAGAGGTCTTCATCCGGCAGATATTATCTAGAGGGGATCTCGCCATCGCCACTGCGCGAAGGTTGGACAAGATCCAGCATCTGCAAAAGCTCGGAGCAGCCATATTGGAACTTGATGTTACCCACTCCCAGGAAGTCATCAATGACACCGTTGCTAAGGCCATAGCCATATACGGGAGAATCGATGTAGTAGTGAACAACGCCGCTCATGTCACATCAGGCGCGTGGGAGGATGTTGAGTAAGGCATAGAATCACCCCAAGCATTTATATCACTTGCTGATAAATACCAGGTGTGATCAGCTCGTCTCGCAATTCGACACAAACGTCTTCGGAGTCTTCAAGGTGACACGTGCTATCTTACCCCATTTCAGGGAGAGGAGATCGGGCGTCATGGTATTCATCAGCTCGCTCTCGGGATGGCACGGGCACGCTTTCATCGGACCGTACGCCGGTTCCAAGTTCGCTTTAGAAGGTAGTTAATAAGTTTCACATGTTTTTCCCTGAATCAAAATTTCGGAAAAACTGACTTTTCATGTATGGTAGGCCTCGTGGAAAGTTTAGGTCGGGAAACAGAAGGTTTTGGAATTAGAACCTTGTTGGTCGAGCCCGGACGATTCCGCACGTTGCTCTTGTCGCCGAGCAACTTACGAGTAGTCCCCTCCAAGATCCCCGACTACGCGGAGGCCTCGAAGGCCAATGCGGATGGCCTGGCAAAAGGAGATCGAACGCAGCCTGGGGACACGGAGAAGGCGGTTAAGATCATTCTGGATCTTGTTCGGAAGGAAGGCTGCGCGCAGGGGAAAGAAGTCCCTTTTAGGTTCCCTCTGGGCAGGGATGCTTACGAGACGATCGGGGAGAAGTGCAAGGAAACTTTGCACTTGCTTGAGGATTGGCACGATGTTATTACCAGCACGGATTTTGACAGCGACTCCGCACAGAAATAGGAAGGGGATTATTATACGGGTCAAGAAGAAGGTGTATTAGGGGATTATACATTATGTAGGTACCTAAGACTACATGCATGTGATAGTAAACATATTATTTTTCATAAACCACCACCAATTTGATCTGAAGAGTCTGTTAGATGGTGCCGAGATACTTGGGGGAGGGGGAGGGGGAATCTGAACACTTACTAACTATGTTCCTATTGGTCCATGCGTCCCAGTCCGTACATGTTTGCGACATGGCCTTGCTGATGTTTTCATTGTTGTAAAAATCGTCAGGACGTTCCAATACCATCCATCCCATCCCGCCAGATAGATGCCACGCAATATGACCTGAGTTGCGACGTTAGCTCTTCACGCGATTTAATGGTAGATTGGACATAATGTACTCACAGTGTAGCGGCCAGACTCCTGGATTATCCTGCTCCCATTGGATCACGATGTAGTGTCCAGGCAAGAGCATTTGGACGTCGCGGCGCTGAGGATTTCGCGGGTTAACAATGGACCCGTCCCAACATGAACCGTAGTCACCGATTATATCCGGCCTCGGCCTCGGTTTATCATCATGTCTCTTCTCTAGGGACTCCTCAACCGGCGAAACTTCCAGCCCCCGGTGGTGCTGCGCACCACGCCCGCCACCAAAGTGGTCCGAAGCTTCTCCCGGAGAGAACACATGGGAGAACGGCGGTTGACCGTGCGGAAACACCGTCTCATTATCTTTGCAGGGCCCTTCTTGTAGGACCCAGAAATTATGCCCGTGAATGTGAACGGGATGCGGCTGGAACCCAGTATTCTGGACGATGAAGCGCAGTGACGAGTTACTGCCGTAGTTGTGAACGTTCTGGATGTGAGGGAATTCAAGATTGCCATTCCTCGCATTCAGTAGTTGCGGGTCGCTATAGTCCACCCGGAACGTCCGGTTTGCCATGTACCATAAGTTAGACGACCCGTTGGGACGCAGCTCGACAGGAAGGATCTCTGTTACGCCTGGCTCGCCAGGTGTCAGGGGGTAGGCTGGCACGGTCCGTGATAAGGGGTCGTTGCCGCAATAGTGGTCGTACGCATTGGGTCCGGGTTGAGTTACTGGCATTTGCGTCCGATCGGCGTTTTCGTAAAATATCGCAGCTGTGGCTAAGAAGGACCCCTGCTTTCCCGGAGAACAGTTGGGCGGTTTATATGCCCTCAACCAGACTGCGTCGGCCGGCTTGCCTGTCGCACTCACCACGACGTCTGAACGCTGACCAGGCGCCAGAGTCACAACGTCAGTCGAGTATGGGACTATTGGTACGAAGTCGTTGGCAATGACTGTCAAGTCGTATCCATCAATAGAGATCTTCTGTACCGCAAATGCCGACGTATTAATCAATCGTAACCGGTGTCTTTTCCCCGAGGTGAAGTTGAACGACGCAAGAGGTGCGTCGTTGCCATCATAGGAATTCTTTCCATTGATCAAGTTATTATCAGATAGGGTAACTTCCACTTTATTATCTAGGAAGCCTTTGGTGATGGTATCATAAAACTGGTGGAAGTAATCCGAAATAGTGATTGGACCAATGTCAATGTCGTAGTCGACATGATTTGGCCCGTGTATAACCAGAGGTCCAGAGAACCCACTCGCTGCCTGGGCCTCGTAGTGTGAATGATACCAGCCGGTACCATACAATTCTGGCTTGAAGATGTAGGTATAGGAGGACCCGGGAGCTATTGGACACTGGGCAACTCCTGGTACGCCATCCATCCATGGTGTTTCCTGTTGCAACACTTTAAGGAGTCAGTATCAGTTCGGAGTTATAATTCTTTTAAGCTGCTTAGTGGCAGTCTTGGGATATAAAAATGCAAAGCAGACAAGGATTTAACATACTTCCATGCCAGTGTATAGCGGTGCCTTCATCTGAAATATTATTGCGAACCGTTACTATATTGCTGTTAGCCCTGGTATTCTGTAAAAGGGTTCAAGTCCCAAATTTACTTTCAACTGAATCCCCCCAATCGCACTCGATCACAGGTCCAGGAAATTGTGAATTAACTAAGAGTAATTCTGTCTCGATACCATCAGGAGCAGCTGTTTCCCTCGAAATGGTAAAATCATACGTTCGGGTTACACCAGTATCTGGTCTCTTCTTGTATGCGTCGGTGTTGGTAACGTTCATAGGTCCCCATGGACAACCGTGTCTTGGGTCGTGTGCTAGACATCTATCAAGGGGTCGGTTACGTGATGTTCCGAGATTTGACATAGCTATATGCATTAGTTTCGTCCACTTCATCCTCGACTGATACTTACAGTCCAGTCCTGCAAATCCATGATTACCAGCACCGTTGTTTAGGGAGCGAGCAGTGAGAGCTGCCGTTGCCCACCGGCGTATTGAAGTCATATTCGTGGATATATGCCCATTAGGGGTGTATTTTGCTCTAAGTCTATCGACCTTGTTCAATCCCGAATACTCTTGCAAAACAATAGATACGAGATATACGAAAGCTATGCCAAAGACATGACAGATAGGGCAGAAGTTGCAACTGATGGTTAAATAAGAAATACTTAGAAGTTAGATATATGATATATGAGTATAGAATAATAGGAAAAGATCAGCTCAAGCTTTGCTGTATGAAAAAACTTGATAGGCCATGCGCCCATCGAGATTGATCCCGCCGCACCTTAAGAAGCACGTCGCGTCATAATTGGAGTTATCCTTTCGTATGATGATAAATTTAGCTTCCCACATGCTATATCATTACTTGACTCATCCACTGTTCCTCCTTACAGGCTTCCCTTTATACCGTAGTAAGACTTTGAGGAGGTGGCAAAGGTTGTCGGCTAGACAGGCCGATTATCCCTGAAAGAGTGTGGTCTTTCGTCTTATACTAGCATATAAGAGGTAGTCGAGGATAATTCATGGCTCAAAACTCATTCTTAATCAACCTGAGTAAGTAATTCTAGCACTACCTACCACTGGAAGTTCGTCTGATTTACGTTGCATAGGACGCATGTGTCACATGCAAAGCGTCTGTTGCTTGCCACATGATGCACAAGGGACTTCTTGCAGGACGTATTGAGCTGAGGTTTTCTATATTGATTTAAGTTTACTGGGAACTGCCGCGGAAGTTGGAGGTGGCGATGCCGATATCAATAATTTCTCCTTTTTGACTTTGTTCATTATGGATTTAACATGTGCCTAAGCTTCATTTCGTGATCTAGAACATGTTTTTCTTTTCGTTAAAATACGATGAACATTCATCCAACTGGAAAGGTAACCGAGGCAGTTCCGTTGTGTCCTTGCGTATCATGTTATACTTTGGTCCCATTCGTTGTGCATAATACAGTGATTTGCACGGTTAGCCTTACATGACTCAAATGCTTGCGAATTATTTTGAACTGTTATTCGACACCAACTACATAACTTCAAGATACTTGCATTCTTATGATACATCTGGTGTTCCATTCTCCTATTGTGACATGTGATGTAGACAAAGCTTTAAGAAGGAATTCCCACCCCAGCCAATATCCTGCCCCTTAAAATTATACCGTCACTCTCTTCCACTCAGTCTCAACAAGTGTGATAATCCACTAGTTCAGTACCCATTGACCCCATTAGTGCCATTGGTACCGTTGGCACCGTTGGTGGAACAGCATCCAACTGAACTGCTACTTCCATTCGTAAATGCGAGCTTGCTCATCCCGTCCGTAGCGTTGACGACGCCCGCGCCGTTGGCAGCAACTTGACTCGGGGTGCTGGCATAGCTGGGCGGAACATCCATGACGGGGTTATTAGAGAAGAAGTTGCGCGGGCGCAGGAGGAGAGTGATAGGTTCAACGGGCATCACAGGGAAATCTTCGGGGGCTGGGATGTGTGTAACGCCAAAGGTATGCCACAGCACTACGTTGGTATCCTCGATAGATTCCGTGCCGTCTCCAATCCATTCCGGTAGTCCAAGTGACGGTTCTCCTGACGTCTGCGGCACGTGCCGACCTGCGGGCCATAGCTGGTCATCCCGGTCTGTGAGGTTGGCTTTAAGTCAGAACCCCATTTTACAACAAAAGAAAATGAGACGTGTTGGGTACAATGACTTACACTTTGTAACATGAACCGAATGCCTGGCGAACCCGGCTCTCTTCCAGACCAGCGAGCCCTCCTTCGGCAGGAGCCTAGGGACTTCTCGGCTGACGAGCTTGTAGCTCGCAGGCTTTTTGCTATAGGGATGGAGTTTGCTTGTGTTGCAAATATCCCATGTGCGGCTGGTTGTGCCGTCGTAATCCGTTGCCGCCTTGCCCGTCGTGTCTAGCTTTGTTCGTTTGGCATAGAACGCGTTTCCGTAATAGTTCTCCTGGCTGCCGACTGGTGCATCGGACGGGACTGTGTCTGCCATGAAGACTGTGTTGTTAGGCCCGTCTACATTGGCGTCGATCCTGAGGCAGAATAAGTGTTGGTGGTTATGCGCGTTGACACCTGGGGTTACTGTTAGCCGCTAATACAATTTCAAGTCATTGGGTTATATGCTAGTCGCCGGCTCTTGATTACTTGCCTGGATATACTTGGGTCCCCCAACCCTGAGTATCCTCATCGGGATTCAGGGCGTAAGTGTTAAGGATGCCTGTAAGCTTGATCTCAGGTTGGATAGTACCATCTTGCTGAAGTAGAAATCAGTAACAATTAATAACGCGAAGCCACACTTGCATTCTTACATGGAAGATCCACTACTTCACGTTAGCGTTCGCCTATCATCTATATCCTCGTGAAGACTGACCTGGATCGCATATTCATAGTTGGCAGCGGTAAAGATTTGCTGGACAATGAGTTTTCGCGCCCGGGTGACGATAACCGACTCATCCCTGAAGTCGGTATGTTTGAATAAGATACCATCGTCCTCCTCGTGTATGCATATCGCATTTTTGATGGTGCGAATGCTGCCCGATCTTGTAGGGAACTGAGCGTCGAGATAATGTATGGAACCCTTGCAGTCACAGCCTAGGGTAAGACTGTTGGTCATGTACCCAGCACCATATTCACCAAGGTCAAAAGCATGCTTTCGCTGATGAGGATGCTCGGGGTTTCCGCTGTTATCGCCGTTAGTCAATCCACGACAATTTAATTCAAAGTACATACTAAGGTACCACCATCTCCGCTAGGGAGAGTCGGTAGAAGATTGGGCGTACAGTTCCCTTATCGTTATACGTGATGTTATTGAGAACGATACCCTCCCGATAGTTGAAACCAATATGGAAGTTCCAATTCTGCCACTCCAACTCTCGTCCCTTCATCTTGAATGAGACGCCCTCAGGCTGAGTTATGTTGATGGGTTTCAAGTCATTGCGGTATCCTCCCGCTTTTTCAATGGCAGCCGGATGGTAGTTGATTGGCGGAGCTTTGCTGACTGGCCGTCGTACCTTGGGAATGTCAATGGCAATTATTTCTTGCTTCTCTGCGTCGAATATGGGACAGAAGTCCAAAGGGTATTGGTACTGGCAGTCGTCGACATTAGGGCGATAGTACATCAGTGCCTGTTGAAGTCGAATCTTGTTGCCGTGCCTCTCATCATAACCTATTGTCCAAGGGTCGCAGTAGACTTTGTGCATGTCTTCCTTGGGAATTCCGCTTATTTCACATTGTTCAATAACCTTTGGGTCCTTCCGGCAGATATGTTCGACAAGAACCAGTTCTTCCATAGTTATCTAAATGTCATTGTGAGCAATACCCCTATTTATCCAACACACAGATGCTCACTATAGGCTGTAGTCCATCCAGCAATTCCCACTTCGTGATCTTACCAGCTGCAAGATCAATCAATCCATCGTACACCTTGCCGCCGGGGGCGATTACAACGGTATCGGCAATCCTGGGCGGCCGAGGAGTTTCGGCCGGGTTTTCCAACCATTTTGTCATTTCCGCCTTTCGCGGCTCATGGAGTGAGACAACATTGAAGAAGACCTCCCCATGTGCCTTCTTCACGATGCCGATAGCTGACTGGATTTCATCCTGACTCAGCGGATCAAAAGGGTGAGGTACCGTATCGGAAATAGCAGAAACCATTGCGATTAAGGTGTGAAGCGCAAACTATGCTGGGACGGTTGAAGTGAACCCCTCATGGAGATGGCACAAGCTTAAGTACATATATGTCACATGGAGACACATTTTGATATGATATATCCCTATATCTCCAACTGCCTGATAGTCTACGATATGAATTACACGGTGACACACATATGATGTATCAAAGCCAATTAGCAATAGGATTCTCCTAAGACTACATGATAAGAGCTCCACTTGCCGCCTTGTCATGCTTCAGTATTATCAAGGACGCTAGACTCAGCTATGCCCCTCCCCCATCTGATAGGTATACCAAGATACCAAGGGCGATGATAGGAAGATCTCGGGGTTCCCCTCTTCATGCACGTGTAGGCCAAGAGCTAAACTAGTTGCGGGGGAATAGCCGCATATAGTTCCCAAAAGCGGTATGGGCCTAAAATCGACGGCTCTGGATGGTTAGCCATACAACTTGCTAGTAATGCCGACTTAGATAAGAAGATATCAGCCGTAATAAGTCAAGAGCTTTTCGATATCTCGATAGTCCGATACCGGGTTTTAGCAGCGTTAGATCAACATAGATAACTACAATTGGAATGCATGATACTTGACAAACATTCATTACATCTTTCCGAATGCCAGAAAGGAGATCCCGATTCCCGATTCCCGAACGTTGATACAGGTATTCAATAGCTAGGGATATATCACGAGGGAGAACCGAAGCTGGGCAAGTCTCAAGGGCTATCAAGTTAGTTCCCCTTTGAGCCAGTTACAGTTTTAAAGCCAAGTTGCTGCTTTAAATGAGCCCTGTTGTTTGATAGCTTTATCGAATGTCAATTCCCCCGAAATTAACACGATGCTAATAATATGATGTTCCCATATAGAATTATAGAAAGACTAGATCGTGGTGAATGAAGGGCTAGGGCAACCCGAAGAGCCTGAATGGATTGATAATACATCTCGTCATTGAACCCATGCTATAGTAGTCTCCTGTTATCTAGGTAGGTTATAAGGAGACTCGCGAGTTTCTGAATGTACTTGGGTCCTTAGGTGCCCATTTCTCTAAGCTAACGTGTATGACTCTTAAGTCCCCAAGTCAGTATGCATTAATATTCTCTTAGTAATTACGATTGTAAAAGAAAATCAGATAATTGTTGAAAAGACTTGGCCTCCTAAACTATTTCAACCTCAAGTACTGATAGGTATTGATGGTATATGTCTTAGGCACCTAGGAAACTCGTGAGTGTTGAGACTCAACTCACTTGACCAAGGGCTGACGTAACGAGAGAGACTCAACTCGTATCTGGAATCGATAACAAATATATGGTGTACTAAGTCTCAGAAAACGCCAATTTTTATGACTCTACCTAAGTACTTATACCCATTCGGTCTCTTTCACAACATGTTCAAAAACGTCAAGAGGTAGGCATGTCGACGTAATAAGGCGTTTGCAGCATAATATGAACAAAAGTAATAGTAAATAGGTGCTAAGTTGCATATACCCTGAACTTAGCTAAATTATAGAAAAGTGGTATTATCCAAGGCAACTAATAGCGAGCTTGGCACGTTCACCAAAGCCGTTTGGATGAGGATTGCCCAATTGGGATAACCGTCTTTTGGGCCCCGAACGTTGAAGGCCATACATAATCTGAGCGTTATTTCCAAATTGATAATTTAAAGTTCTGCCGTAATATATATCTACCTAGGTAGGTAACTAGTTCTATTCATACCGATGGTATTACGACATCTTAGGTGCCTTATAATAACTTTAGTTAGGTAGGTACCTAAGGTATTGTATACAGCATCGCTATGATGGTCCGTCTCACCCCGGACTTTATATGGATTTTTAATGCTGTAGCTGACTCATCGGATGACAAATCTCAGGCATATTACAGCTGAAGGGTCAACGTGGCGTAGTTCCACCTTTTTTCTTCGTCTTATTCAAATCTATTAGAAGAGAAAAGGAGTAGTCAACTAATTGTTGAGATCTAAGTTGTTAAGCTATCTTAATGTTTCTAGTCCACAAAGCCCACAATAAAGCGGTCCACTATCGAAATACATATCTACCTATCTACCTATCTACCTATCTATCTGATTGATATTCAGCCCATAATGGGGGAGAATAACGAATACAGAGACTCGGATCCCCGACGGGCAGAAGCGCCAGATTATATTGCGGTAAGATTACCTAGCCCATAACCCTCTTCAGCCTCCTCTAGTTCCTAAAACTTCGTATACATGGACCAGGCCCAATACCAACTGCTAGTCGTAGGCCCGTCGTGAGAGGGGCAAGTTGGCCCAGCGAGCA
The DNA here is from genome assembly GCA_037126485.1 of Daldinia eschscholtzii. Classification (NCBI taxonomy): domain Eukaryota; kingdom Fungi; phylum Ascomycota; class Sordariomycetes; order Xylariales; family Hypoxylaceae; genus Daldinia; species Daldinia eschscholtzii. The sequence continues at coordinate 2,883,541 of JBANMG010000002.1, forward strand.
TTCAGACAAAGGCAGATAGATACAATTCGTAGTCTGGAGGAAGAGAACCGCAGACTTCGCAAGGCAATTTCTGCCATAAGCGACGCCGCGGATCGCAATGACACCGCTTTGTCGCAAGCAATCGACGAAGCCCGTAGGGTCGCCGGCATTCCGACTTCCGAGGCTAAACGTAGGTTACCTGCTCCGGTTGTTCTGAATCTGAACGGTTATAGCTGGCCGAGTGTTGCTGCCATTGAGGCTGCACCTGTCGCTACACCCGTTGTTACTCCTGCGCCACCTCTGGACAACAACAACAACAACAACAACAACAACCCGCTTGATCTTTCATTAGCTTCATACGAGTTTGATGACCGAGCGAATGGCTGGTCGCAGTCTTTGTCAATGGGGAATTCGGATGCATACGATTTAATGGCCAATCTAGACAACTTTGATAGTAACTTCGACATGTCGATGGCAAGTCTAGGTTTCTCTGGGGGACAAATGGTCCCCACGGAAATCCCCACCACCTCATTCGAACCAGACAGATCCATTCATATCGCGGATCCCCCACCAGACATAGTGCCGTATATGGGTGACGGTGCTTATACGCTAGCTGGTCAGATCTACTGGGCAGCCATGGCCTTTGGCTTTCAAGCGTTGCGGGCTATAATCTCATCGGCAACACCTCCACCAGTGGCCGTGAATGTCGTCACTCAGCAGTGGTCCTTTACGTCGAAGCGTTTGGCTCTTCCGCAGATAATGCGCTTGATGCATGCGCGACTAACTTTCCGACGCTACGGATACTTCCACCTTGCCAACGATAAATATGCGGAAGAAATAAGGGTAAAGACCCGATATCCTCTCTCTCTTTTTTTATTTACTTATTTACTTACTTATTTATTTATTTTTTAATGTTGGCTATCGAGTTGCCCCCAAACTGTTTCTGAGAACTGAAACTGATACCTGATATAGAGTTTTCTCGACCCAAATCTAGTAGACCGCCTCAGTGTCGCGCTAAGCGACGATGCGAAGAAGTCGGGGTTTAAGAAGACCGACTTTCTATCGCCGCTGGATTTCGAGAAGGAGTTACGGGAACGATTTCGCGATGAGTATCCCGTATTCGAAGCCGCGCTTAAGGGTCAAGCTTTCGACCAGGAGCATGTTACCTGCATGCGGAGACTAATTCAACTAATGTCACGTCAGGCGATCTGCTTCGGGGACGGGCCGAGATGGAAACCGGAGTCTGTCGACACGCTTGTACATGGTTGGACGATGACTACGAAGAAAGAATTCGCGGTGCACTGATGACTGATGTATCTTGTGGAAACCCTGGAGGATTAAGATGGATTGGCTGAGCACCTAAGCTTCAGCGCTTGTAATGTTAGCGTTCTTTGTGTAAGAAACGTCTGCTAGATGTATGAAATAGGTGGAAATTTCGAAGCATAGCACACGGCATCTTAGAGGGTTAGCTGTACAACTAGGACCTCTTTACTCATCCATTTAAGTTATAAGCTAAATTAATATACGATAAGTTAGTTTACAGGTTATCATTGGATAACTTTTGCAATGTACCTACGTAGGTAGGTAGTTACGTATAATCGGGTGAGCTTTATACATTCACCTTTGCGGGTGGTTTGATTCATGTGCCTACTATTACATGTACCTTAGTAGGCTGTGGATACGCGGTAGGTACCTAGGTAGGTACCTTGCCCTCTACCTTTCCTTAGCGTCGGTGGGGCCTGTGTTCTGCACCTACATGTACATACCTACCAGGTATGCAGCTAAAAATGAGCTCCGCCAGTCGCGCGTAACAAGGCTGACATTCTTTTAGCTTCACTTCTTTCAACTTTTAATCATCCAAGACCAATTTCTTGTTTTAATAAAAGAACAGATACCCGAACAAACCTAGCATGGATAATACATTTAGATGCGATTAATACAGTCTGATTATCTTTCTCGGTAGAATCACCATTCGTGCTTCGATACCAGACAAAGCTTGCTTCTAGTTACCAGCTCATATCATGAGAGCCTCTTAGCCCCGTCCAACTGCGATTAGCGATTAGCCATACAAACATTTCGCCATGGCGACCGGCACTAATTCGCTACCCCAGTATCTGGAACAGCTTCCTGGAACGACCTTCAGGAAGCTATACCAACAGCCTTCCACGGCCTTCGCCATCTTCCGGCGCATGCTCCCTCATATGGGTAAGAGCTTCCCGATAGGTCTGCAAACGTGTATAAGATGAGGATTGTCTGACTTGGATAAATAGCAAAGACCATTGTAATGGCTATACTTTACTCGCCAACGCCCTTCTCTTTATCCGACCTTGACCTTTGGGTGAAACCCACCGCGGCCCGCGAAAAGGACCAGGCTATCGCCATCCTTCGATTATTACATATCGTCCAGCCTCAGTCTTTAGCTCTTACAGCGAACTTCAAGAATAGTCTACGGCTTGCGTTGGAAGGTGGGGGTGACCATAATTCCTTCGGTGTGCCATCTACGGAACCGATTCCCACCGAAGTCGACCATATGTTTCTGGATAAGTACGCGAGGAAAAAATGGGATGATATACTCCATTACGTCGTTTCGGCAACTGGAATAACCAACGTTCAAACGGGTTCTAGCGGACCTAAACAGTCAGTTAAAGACCTTCTCTTGGCCGGTCGGTTGGTCGAGAGAAGGGGTGCTGAACTTACCATTACCCATATTGGTTTTTCCTTCTTGCTACAGGAAGCAAACGCGCAGGTCTGGGCTTTATTACTTCTTTGGCTCGAGGCTATCGACGTAGCTAATGCTAGCGGGAATCGGTCTGATATGGATTCCGTTGATATGTTGTCGTTCTTTTTCATGCTGGCTTCTCTTGAATTCGGGCGCGCATACAGCACTGACGCCCTCACGGAGAGTCGACGTAATATGCTGCCGACTCTCATCGACTTCGGCCTGATCTATATTCCCCAGCACAACACCCACCAGTTTTTTCCCACTCGCCTGGCTACGACTCTTACCAGTAACGAAACAGCCCTTCGAAGTATCAGCGCCGGCTTCTCAGCAGCCACCAGCTCGACTAGTGACGAGCAAGACAAGTGCACGATTATCCTTGAGACCAACTTCCGGATGTATGCATACGTACACTCACCGCTGCAAATCGCCGTGCTGGCGCTCTTCTCGAACCTTAAGTTCCGCTTCAAGGGTCTCGTATCAGGCCGTCTGACTCGGAAGTCTATCAAGAATGCCGTCGGCCACGGCATCACGGCGGACCAGATCGTCGCGTACCTATCTACACATGCGGACGAGCAGATGTACAGACACGCGGCAGCGGCCAATAAACCGGTGTTACCTCCTGTCGTCATCGACCAGATCCGCCTCTGGCAGCTCGATACCGAGCGTATATCTACCTGCGACGGTTATCTCTTCAAAGAGTTCGACGAGTACAAGGAGTATAAGGCTGTGGCCGACTTCGCGGAAAACATTGGCGTCTGCGCTTGGCGTAATGATAAGAAAGGCATTTTCTTTGCTACGAAGGTCGAACAGATTAAAGACTTTATGCGATCACGTAGGAAGGCGAATGAGGGGAATAATAGTTGAAAAAGAAAAGAAACGAGTAAGGGAGAAAAGGGTAGACCGAAGTTATCTCTTGCTTCTTTAACTTTTTGCTACAGGCTATCCATCTATTTTATTGTTCAAATACAGCAGTCGTCATCATCTGGTAAAGGAGTTGGACGGTTTACAAGGTGCATTAGGGTACGGTAGGGGCGCGTTATACGGCTTACGATACGATTATGGTAGACAGGGACTTGGAAGCCTTTATATAAGGGTCTCGCCACGATCACGACGAATAGAATCCGAAAAAGTGTTCCCAGCAAAATCAGATATTTCGAAGTAACTCCTTCGAGATTTACGGCTATCGAGCAAGTCAGTCAGTGTATTATGTATTGCTTAATCGTAACTAGACTGATAGTGCGTATCCTCGATTCATACAATATTCTACAGTCATAAGAGTCCATAAGGTTCGTTCTTTCGTTTCTCGTTACATATATCGTACAGCGCGCCTAGCTAATCCTTCCAGGTAATAAAGTAGTTCCACTTCCGTATTGTGAAGCTTTCATCCTGGAATAGCTGGAATGGGTATCAAGTCCTTCTCCCTAAGGCACATATCCACCTCCGTTTCTCCCCCCTCCCCTTTTTTTCTTCCTTTTCTCTCTCTCTTTCCCTCGAACTTTGCCATTAAAGCATGACTACGTATAAAGAAGTAGAAATAGGTAATACAACCCGAGAAGTGAAAAGCATTAATGCCTCGTCTCAAAGAATCGAATATTTCGCACAAGTCGTCCCAGTACTAATTAGTTGGATGTCGTTCTCTCATTCACCCATTCGTTTATCCAGTCTGTTGTTTCTTACTTCTTCTTGCCGTTGCTGCCGGCGCTGCTGCCGCTGAAAATACGACCGACCCAGCCGGGACCTCCCTTCTTCTCCCTATCCTTGTCCAGGTGGTCGAGGCCGCTGTTATCCTGGTTCTTGTCCTTATCCCTGTTGTTGCTGTTGTAACTGTTGTCGTCCCAGGACGAGCCGGGCGGGAGGAGGCCCTTCTTGCCGACGAGACGCGCGTAGTCCTGCTGGAACTCGTGCATGCTGTCGAGCGCGGAGCGGTTCGCGCAGAGGGCCTCGAGGTGCCGAAATACGCGCCGGATGCGGTTGTCGTCGTCCGTCATCTCGGAGGCGGCTTGGACGACGGCGACGGCCTCGCCGGAGAGGAGCTGCGCTGTTACGCCGGGCATGCAGGCCATGCTGTACGAGGTCGGGAAGGCGCCGTCGAGCTGCGTGTTCTTTTGGGCATCCTGGGATGATGCGACGGCGGCGGCGGCGGCGCTGGCGGCTTGGGCTTGCGATTGCTGCTGGTTCTGCTCGGAGATGGCGGCCGTGATGATGTTGAGGTTGCGCCCGCGCAGGTTCTCGTTGCGCAGCTTGTCCTGCATCGCGACGAAGCGGCCGGTCCAGTACGACTGGGACTCGGCGCTGTAGACCATGCGGGGGTTGCGCTGGACGGGTTTAGTCGGGATGGCGGGCGACGGCGTGGAAGACAAAGATAGTTGGGGCGTCATGATGACGGCTGCTCCAGAAGAAGTAGAAGCAGAAGAAGAAGCATTGCCTTCGGTTAAGGAGATGTTGCCGCCGTCGAAGGGAGGCGGAGGGGGAGCCATGATTGGAGATCCGATGTGACGACGTAAATCGCTGCGACTGGTGCTGCTGCTAATTTTGTTGGTATTGTTATTGCTTCTGTCGAATAGCGATGCACGCGAAAACGAGGATGTTAGGTTGGAAAGTGCGTTGAAAGTGCGGGACTTGGGAATACCGCTGCGCTTTTCGGCTCTGTAGTTTGGCATCTGTCGAGGTGTTGGTTGGGGAAGTTGCTGCTGGAGCTGCTGGGGCTGTTGGGGCTGGGACTGCTGAATGCGAGGTAAATCAATGAAAGGAAGGTTACCTGTGCTTTGGAAAGTCTGTTTTGGAAGTTGCTGCGGAGGAGGTCGCGGAAGGAGAGGTCTGTCGAAAGCAGGAACAGAAGCAGGAACAGGAGCAGGAACAGGAGCGGGAGCAGGAACCTTCTGTTCTGCTTTCTGCTTCACGATTTCCTTCTTTACGATTTCCGGCATATACTCTGGTAACTCGGGAATGGTCTGAGTGTGAGTGGTGTTAGACAACTCATCAAAATTGAATTTTGGCTTTGCGCTTTTGGGCGGAGTGCGTTTGGGCACCTTCTTGATACTAGATATTTCTAGACTATCCCTGTGTTTTGTACCGAGGTCGACATCTGAGAGATAAGGGTTCAAGTTTTCTGCCCTGAAACGTGGAATCACTCCAGCTACGGGTGCAGTCACAGACGACGTGGTTGCTCCGGACGACTCAGGTACCGGAAGTAATGCTCGTGACGGTTGTGGTCCAGCTGTTTGGCGCGTGGAGGCTGACGGAGGAGGCGGGTTACTGGTCGTCTGCAAGTGTCTCAGGGGCGTTGGTATGTACGCTTCAAGCTGTTCTCGAGATCCAGTCGCAAGCACAGCCAAATACTCCTGAGTAGGATGGCTTCTTAATGGATTCGGATGATCGATAGCTGACAGCCGGGGAGCCGCAGACGCCGCTACTGTTGAATATCCCGTAGTGGGTTGGCTACATGGCGGCCCGTTAGTCGTAAAACCTGCCGACAGCTGTCGAGATGATACAAGTCCTGAGGGACGCTGCTGGAAAGTCGTGTTAAATGGTGACGAAATGGCTGGCTGCTGAGCAGTTGGAGGGAATGCTGGTGCTTGACCGGACCGACCAAGAACGCCAGCACTTGCGCTTTGTGGTAACTGGCTATTCCGATTACCTCCTCGATTACCGCCGCGGCCACCCGGTCGACCCCTTCCTCGACCTCGTCGGGAACCGCCTCGAAAGGACGATGCTCGACGGAGAGACGCTACCTCTGGTGTATCGGCTCCTGGAAGTCCCTGCTGGCGCTGGGCTCCCTGTTGAGGAATTTGATGTGGTGGAGCCATAATACCGGTACTTCTTTGAGGGTCTTTATCGCGTTAAAGGTTGTTTCGAGGAAAGAATTGGATAATGTACTGCCTCCAAATGGTGAATAATGCTAGAGACGTGTTAAGATACAGCGTGAAAAGCGCGAAGAAGCAATCCTTAACTCCTTCAACAAGGTAATTAAGGAGGCAAATCTCGGCTAGAAACAAGTCTTCAGGAGTAATATATATTATCTCCTGTCCCTGTATCTGTTGTCGCTCAGCTGCCATAGGTCGTAACCAAGGAAAACCAGGAACTAGTTGTGTGCTGTATTGGTTTGTTGTTGTGTTGTGCTGCAAGAAAAATTTCCAAAAGCGCAGCCTGTTGCCCGCGAGATGAGGCTGGATGTGTAAACAAAATGGGGAACAACCTGAGGAACCACCAAATGAGCAGGTTTTAGCTTTGAAGAGCTCTGTTTTATCTCGACATATACCTGTAAGGAGATACTAATAGGTGGCTGCAGCTTCTACATCTTGAGTACCTCCTCCTCAAGGTACCCCTTCTTTGATTATGTCGTCAACTTGTACATGGCAACTACTTCCTGTTTGGAAATTTAACAGTGTCTACCAGTAGCACTTCCATTGGTGCCTCTGTTGGAACTACCTACCACAGGTGGCCTTCCAATTATCCTTGAAGCTATGAACCGGGGCTACTCGAACTACCCTTTCTAGTAAGCCTATATGGATATTCTCTAGGTATTATAAGGACGCATCGTGGTATTATTCTACTCTTCAATATGCCAGAAATGGGTGGGATCATACAGAGTTCATAGCTTGACATGACTGGCAGCACGAGTTCCTAGAAGCGTCGCCAAGTTCAACAAGACCTGGTGGTAAAGAGCAGAAATCTATGTGTCAAGACTGAATATTGTCGACGTATTCGATACTCGGTGCGTATTATGCAGTTGACTTACTTAAGATATGGCAGACTGACTACCCCAGATATATGCGTCGTGGGCGGAACGCCGTGAGAGATGCTTGAGTCAGAGGTGATGATATCAAAAGGGATTCATAATGATATGTTGGGGTGTGTCAAAGATATCTGTTAATTCTCCGCTTTGGATTCTATATGACCTTATTCTTCTATCTTAAACTTGAACGTCTCATCCCCCTGTCCCCTTTCAATCGGGTTCCCATGAGAGTCCCATAACGCCCGCTCTTTATATGTAATATTGCCTTCCCAGTCTAAAAGAACAATTGTCTGCCTTTGCGTACCGTACGCCCCTTTCATGAAGTAGCTATGTGCATCCCTGTGCTCTTCTGGTTCACTATTGTCTTCGATCTCATCAAATGCGGCTTTTGCCCTCCCTTCGTCAGCTGCGTCGGCCATTTCTTTCCAGCCTTGATCCTCTGCGAAGCTCCGGATAAATACAGACCGCCGAAGGGCATCCATGTGCTCTTGAAAACTCATCTTGGGCTCCAATGGTAGTGTGTCGTGATCAAGGACAGCAAAAAGCCGTTCGGTAAGTGCTTCTTCATCCATGTCCTTGTCGATTGCTTCTTTTATAGCCTCCTTCGTTAACTTCTTCCCAATATTGATCTTCTCCCATTGAGCAGGCTCAGCATATACGGCGTTGCTTAAACCGTAGGTCTGTCCCCTCTCCCCACCAATCCACGGGACCTCACCAACATGGTCCCACCGGTTGGAAATAATTGCGAGTGGCTTAATACCCTTCTCTGTTCTCTGCTTCAAATCGCCACATACGAGAGAGAAACCGCCAACACCTTTGGTAGCGCGACCCTCGAGCATCGTATGGACGAAGTCCTCCAAGCCAAGGCCAGAGGGGGCGCCCAGCCAGGCATTCACTATAGTACCTCGGCTCCTGACCCCGGCGATGGCGTGATCCGGATCCGGGTCATCTTCGCTCGACTCCCGGTAATTTGTCAGCACGGCAAATCGTCCGGATTTGGTGACGCCCAGCCATGTCCCCCGCTCCTTACGATACAAGTCTCGCGCTGATAGTATTTGCTCTCCTGAAGGTTGGTGAGTCCACCAGTGCGGCCGGCTAGTTGGTCTCAGGATATATTCATCTCGATTATCAAGAGCGATAAGTGCATATTTCGGATGCGCCGTAGTGATGAGAACAATACACATTTTGATAGAAAAGTAAGTCCCAAGAACTATTCTGTCGTCTATCGGTTGGGTTTTTGATATGTACCGAGGTAAGTTATATGCGTTATATGCGGAGATTGGAAAGTTAAAATTATAGGACGGAATAAAGTCAACCACTTCGAAATAGAATTATAGACGAAATGTAAAAGGGAAAGGAGAATTAAATAAAAACTCGTGCTATCGCCACCAGTCTCAATGTTTCCGTTAGACCTTTGCTTGGCTTTCAATCTCCTGACACACGTTCTTTTCTTCTCTTGTACAGCGAGGCGGTAATTAGAACTTGGCTATTCACAGGACGGACAAGAGTGATTCCAGTAACGGCGTGACACGTCTCATGCAAGATTGAAATTGGGAACGCTGTCAAGAGGTAATGTAGACCGCCTAAAGACCTTGCTGAACTGCTGGAGTTGCTGGACCTGCTGGGTTGGGTTTTCTTAGGGGGTTTAACAATTAAAAAAATAAAAAATAAATAAAAAATAAAAAAGCTACCAGATGCGACTTCGGCTGCGGGCGAAAGCTGTGCTGTGCGAGTGTTGGGCGTTCCTATGTACCTAAAACACCTAAGACAGTACCGAAGAGTTACACTAGGTTTAATCATCTGGGAATTTCCAAGATGACCTGAGTTCCGTGTCACCGGACTTAAGTGGGGTGATATAATGGACGAAGGGCGGTGGCTAGCTAATAATAACTCTGTAAACGGCCACTGCCGAGACAAGTTGGGACAAGTTGGAGTGGCTGACACTTAGTGACTTCCCCAACCTTGATTCGATTATTAGAACAACTGCCACACTTAAGTAATACATGTAGTAAGTAAGTCGTGGTTGGTCTTACGTTTTATGTGCATTTATATACAAAGGTACTTCTCAATGTGCATAAGGTACATACATGTAGGTAATGCCAAACCCCTGGTGCCACTTCAAGATTCCCTCAAAGATCTACAACACATCACATCAAAGACGCGTCGGCAAACATTCCCTGACCCTCAAACTTACCTACACGAATTATAATTACAAGCACGTACAAGGAAGATAACTTGCATTGCATAAGACCATTTTTCCAGGAGACAAAAGTCAGAGTCTCGAACGTGCATGCCCGGAATCGGGAGACGTTACTTTTCAACACATTCACCCTTTCACCCAAGTGGATTGAATTGATTACAGCGACTTCTTCTACGTCGCGACCCCGGAAGCGCATCTACACAACAGTAGAAAACCATGGCTTAATTTTTCAAAGTAATTCATTTCATCGAATCTTAAAAAATTCTTATCGTTGCGCGTATTGCATGTTACTCTACTGGCCGATATCTTTCTTCGGTGTTTAGTTGGTATAGCTATGCAGGCTCATAGTATATCTGTCCCAGCACCAGCTAACGCTCGTCAATGGTTAAGGCGAGCATTTACCGGAACCTAACGCATCCAATTAGAACTAATTCCAAGACTCCATCCGGAATGAGACCGTGTTACAATACCTTTACATGACTTTACCTATCAGATCTCGAGCTGGATTGACCTCGATTCTCACTTACAAAGGACTCTTAGACCTCGCATTCGATTGCTTCTGCCTACCTCATATACGCATTTGCAGCTTCAGATATGTAAAGAATGGCTTTAGGTCTGGCTTCCGATTCAGTTTCATCTTAGGTTTAATCTTTCCCATAATATTATCACATTGCCCCAGGGTAACTACCAGTAATCGGCAATGCGTCGGTGCAAGTTCGTGCCCAAGCGTACTATAATTAAGAGGTAGGTAAGGATGGGTCACTAAAAGGCATATTGCCCCTTCTTCTAAAGATTTGCCATCGTAAAGATTTAGATACTCTATCTATATAGATTTCAGTATCTCAAAGTATTACACCTAAAGATCCGCATACCGGCCTTCCACTATCCCCTAAACGCGTCTCATCTCCCTTTATCCAACTTACATCCATATACCCTACAGAACATGATTACTGTTTTCTTACTCCTATTACCGCTAAAAGTCTCGAGAAATGGAGACGGAAAACATAATGGCTCGTCACTCTAACGTTGGTCGCATATCTGTGGGTAGCCTAGACGATCCATTCTACAGTGCACCATCTAGTCACATAGCCAGTCGACATCTCAGTCTTATACCTTCACAAAACCTACGAGAGACGGGTTACAGTGCTGCATCCCCACAATCTTGGCCCTCAACCTACCAGTCTGGTTGCTTGGCTCACACGCCACCCTTAGAACCCCCAAGTCCAGAGTCGAAACGTGTGTTGAAGCAGCGACCGCCGACTCCTTTTGCTGTACACCATCATCGTAACCCGAGGCGCCATCACTTCTGTCCAAAGTCTATAAACCGCCGGTTCCACAGGGCGTTCCATGGAACATCAGAAAGCGTCCCAATACTTCAACCGCTAGTCAACGATTCAGGCGTAGACAGCAACGGGTACAGGAGGCATCTGGTATCATCTCCTGGATCCCCCACTGAAACGGACTGTTGGAGTCCTGCGTATCCCGGAGCGCGAACTCCTCAATCGGAATTAGAGGAATCCACGTTAGATAACCTGTTGACCATCAATAGACAGGCAGCAAATACCATTGTTTGTAATATCCGAGCTTATCTATCTAGCAGAAGGCATAATGACTGTTCATCCCAAACAGAGAGGCCTGTAAGTATTGACGAGAACCTGGCGCCCGTTTCGAGGTTCTGGACTGGCCAAGACAACTTTAGAATCTGGCACGCCGGTGTTGACGAAATGGCGACAGATAGCTATTTAGTTACTACGGAAGACATTGCTGGTATTCTAGATATTGTGATTGCTGGTATTCGGCGCGTCCGCAATGACAGTTCCTCGGTGGAATGTCTCTCGATGCTCTTACCTAAGGAGCCACTGGTAAAACCTACACCTATTATGGACGCTATTGTTCCCGGAGCACCTAGCATTGCTGATCCGGCCACGACGATCAGTTCGGTCCGGCCTTCCTTCAGCACCTCCAGTTGCTCTGACTACTATAGCCAATGCATGGATACTGCTAGAACTACGTTCATATCTCGACAAAGCATTACCGAGGTCACATAGGGGGTGCGCCCCGGGAAATTTAGTCCAACAGGCAGTAAGGGAGCCCTGTGCCAGCGTCGTCGGGTCCATGGAGGTCTCTCGAAATGTATCCACATGCCCCTCATCATTAGTCGCTTCGAACTCACCGTCTCTCAGCGACGTGCGAAGGACGAGCAGCAAATTTTGTTCTATAGCTGAGGGCCCAGCCTATGATAAGAAACCTAAGCTTCAGAATAAAAGACGCTCAGCGTCTGAGCCAATCAGTCCCAGGGCTTCCTTGGGAGACATCAAGATCCCCGCCGCTCGTCGCCGGGATGGCTCGATGACATGTTTCCCAAAACTTCCCTCAAGATCCTGCACGAGTGACTGGTTGACGCCACTCGGCCTGTTTAAGGAACCTGGTATGAAGCAACAGAGAGAAGTGATGTCGGACCTTTACGCTTGTGGCGTAGATGCGCATTGTGGGGTTAATATTGCCAGGCCTTTAGAAAGGCTCGAAGAATCCCCTCGCCAAACCCCTGTTCCACCCGCCGACTCTGCTACTCCAGAGTCTCTACCACGATGGCCGAGAAAACTAGAGAAGCGTAGGACATTTGGGAGGAAAGCGGGCCGTTCAATCGGCGCGTCTTCACATCGCCGAAGGAGTAGCGTCAAACCCCCTGGAATTTGGACACCTGATGCAAATTATGGCCTCTTAGATAAACTTCGTCGCTACAGCTTCATGCCCTTGCTAGACCAAACACCAGAGAGCTCACGTAAAGCGCTACCTATCCCGCGGACGTGGGATGAATTGCCGCTACGAGAGGAAGGGGGCAGGAGACGTTCGTCTAAAGCGTTGCTCCAGGGACTTCTGGACGGGAAACCCGCGTCGAGCATATCGTCGCGAAAATCATCCCGATCCGAGGCCCGAAGACGGCGGAAGAAAAGAAGCTCGTCGGCGACATACAAAAGACAAAGCCTGGGGCCGGGTCGCGTTTCGTGCTCGGAAGATCAGACGCCGCACATATGTATGGATGAGCAGCCGACGCCCATGTCTGGGTCAGAAATAACCTGGTTTGAGTAAGGTGAAGTGAGCCTAATCGGAGCTAAGAGATAATCGCTCCGCCTCAGTAGTCCTGTTAAACTACTAGTATGAAGGCTCTCACGTTTGGTACACCGTCGTTTGCTTCGGTTCAGGATATAAGGATCCACCTGACAATTTTGTCGACGGATTAGCCTAGAGGGTCATTGACCTACCGTGATGTTAGTATAGATACAACCAATAGACCAGTCTGAGTATTCTTATACACAATTACGTTCCGAGAGTCTCTCTGCTCTACTTCCACGATTTGGCCTGATAGACTTATTCACAGTTGCGGAAATTCATTTAAAATATATGATAAGAATGTACTTGGTAGGTATCAAACTTCGATTCGTATTCGTCACGCGCGCAAATATCCGTCGCGTTCCATCCCCGCGTACATAAAAGAAATTACCAGAACACTATCATACAAATGTGCATCTCCCCCTCCTATATTGTACAAACGCCTATTACATCCCATCCATTACATTTCCCTAATTTCTTTTCTTGTTTTTGTTGTTGTTGTTCTGTTATTATTTCCCGCAAATCTGACTTATCGCTTCCACTGGCCGGCGTTCTCGACGCCCTTGGAAACGCTCTCGGCGCCGTTCTGGACGCCGGTTCCGACGGAGCCTAGCGCGTCGCCGACGGGCTTGCCGGCGGATCCGGTGGCGCTCGTGATGGTGTCGCCGATGCCGCGGGTCGCGGTGCCGACTAGGCCGCCTGCCGTTCGGCCCACGCCGCCGGCGACGTTACCCACAGTGCTGGTGACGAATTTGGCGGCGCCGGTAACGCCTGAGTCTTGGTTGTTGTTGTTGTTTTCGAGAGGCATGTTTGCGAAGTGGTGGTATATAGTAAGTAGTATGTGGAGATGAGTAGGTGTGAATAGCGACAATGAGTTTGATCTTGAGAATAAACTTACCTCTTTACTTTTTGTAATGTTGACGGTATATATAATCGATGGATTCTACATACGTAAATGTGTTGCATAGAGCTGTGACGTCACAGCACCCAGCCGCCTTCATCACCGAAGGCGTCACAGCTTGCGCAAGGGGCCAATCAGGGGGCTCAACTTCGGTGGCTGAACCTTAATAAGGTTAAGACGGCGGGCCATTTGAACCGAAACCGCCAACCCGCCAAAAAAAAATAATATAATTATAAAATTAATGATATAATTGTAAGTTTATATTTAAATGATATAATTAGAAAATTAATAACATAATTATATATTTATATTTAAATAATATAATTATAAAATTATGATTTTGTTAAAATTAAATATATAAAATTTTTAATTTTTATTTTTTTAATTTAATATTAAATATTTTTATTTTTTATTTATATTATAATTATATTTTTAATATTATTATTTTATATAATTTAATTTTTTTTTAATAATATTATTTAAAAAATATTTAATATAATATTATAAATAAAATTATTTATTATAAAATTTTATTTTTTTTAATAAATTATTTTTTTAATTATAAATTTTTTGAATTTTTATTATAAATATTAAATTTATTATTTATTTTTATTTATATTTTAATTTTTTTAATTTAAAAAATATAATAATAATAAATAATTTTTTTATTTATTAAAAAAATTATATTTTAATATTATAAAATATTAATAAAATGTATTTTATAATTTAAAATTAATTAAAAATTTTTAATGATTAATAATTAGTGTTTTATTATTAATATATTAGTTAATATATTTAAATATATTTAGTAAAAAAAATTTAATTATTTTAATAAATAAATTTAATAAATTAATTTTTTTTTATAAATTTTTATATAAAATTATTAAATTAATAAAATTTTTAATTTATTTTAAAATTTTTTTATAATAATTTAAAATTAATTTTTTATATTTAATAAATTAATTAATATTTTTTAAAATTTTAAAAAATTTAATAAAAAAAATATATTTATTAAAATATTTTAAAATTTATTTATTTTAATATTTAATAATTTTAATATTTTTATATATAACTATTATTTTTAAATAAAATTATAATAAAATAATTTTAAAATAAATAAAATATATATAAATATATTAAATATATAATTTAATTTATTTTATAATTAATTTAATTATTATTAAATTATTTTATTTTTTATATTTTTTATAAAATAAAAATTTATTTAATTATTATATTTTTTTTTATAAATATTTAAATAAAATTAAAAATTATTAAATTATAATTTTAAAAATTTTATTATTTTATAATGTTATAAATAATTTTTTATTTTTAAATATAATTATTATTAAATTTAATAAAAATAAATTTATTATTTATTAATTATTATAATAAATGTTAAAAAATTAAATTAAATTAAATTTTATAATTGTAAAATTATAAATTAATATAAATTTAATATTAATAAATATAATTATAAATTATAATTATAAAATAATTATTTTTATTTAAAAATTAAATTAAATATATAATTAATTTTATATTTTATATTATATTATATATTTTTTTAAATAATAGTAATATTTTATTTTAATTAAACATAATATAAATTAAAATTTAAAAAAAATTATATTTATATTATATATTTTTTTAAATTATTTATAAAAAAAATCAAAAATTAAAATTTAATAAATATTAATATTTATTAATTTTTTTTATTATATTATAATAAATTATTAAATAATTTTATTATGTTATTTAATTTATATTTTAATATGGTTTAAATATATTTAATAAAAAATATTTTTTTATTTTAATGTAATTTAAATTATTAAAAAAAAAAATTAAATAATGTTTTATAAAATTATTTAATTATTTAATTAATTTTTATTGTAAATTTATAAAGAATATTTATAAAAATAAAACATATAATAAATAATAAATTTTATATAATTAATTCTAATTTTTTATTAAAATAAATAATATTTAAAACGTTTAAAATAATTAAAATAAAAAAATTCCCAATTTTTAAAAATTTATTTGATTTTTTTAAAATTTTTTTTATAAAAATTTTTATAATATTATTTTAATTATTTTTATAATATTTAATTCTTTTATAATAATAAATTTAATATTACATTATTAAACACAAAAATAAATTATAAACGTAAATATTATTAAATTTTCAAATATTTATTTAATTATATATTAAAAAATAAAAATAAAAAAAAATTAAATAAAAAATATTATATTATAAATTATTAAATAATATAAATATTATAATTATTTTATTTATTAAATAAATTAAATTAATAATTTTTATTTTTTTAATATAATATTATTATAAATATTTAAAAAAAAATATTTATTTTTTTAATATAAATAATTATTAAAAAATATATTAATTAAATAATTATTAATATAATTAAATTAAAATAATTTAAAATTTAATAATTATAAATTTAAATTTAATATTTTTTAAATAATTATAAATTTTTTTATATTATTTTATTATTTTTTTATTATTAAATGAAAAATGTTATAATATTATAAATATATATAAATTTTAAAAAAAAATTAAAATATTTATTATAAATAAAAAATAAATTTTAATTAAAAAAATATATTTTAAAAAATAATTAATTTAAATATAAAAATATAAAATATTTTATTAAAATATTTTAAATAAATATATTTAATTTATATTGAAATAATTTATGGTTATTTTTTTAATTATTATATATATTAATTATTTAATGATATTTATTATTTTTAAAATTTAATTATTATAAATAAAAAAATATAATAATTTTTTATATTAAAAATATAATAAATAATATTATAATATAATTAATAAATTAAACCATTTTATTTATTTTAATTATATAATTTTTTTTAAATATATTAATTTAATAAAATAATATAAAAATAAATATATTAATTATATTTAAAAAAATATAAATTTTTATATTTATAATAATAATATTTATAAATTATATATAAATTTATTAATAATATTAAAAAAATTAAATTTTATTAATTTTTTTAAAATTAATATATTTAAAATAAATTAAATAATTTTTTTTAAATTATATAATAATAAAATAATAAAAATAATTTAAATTATTTATTATAATAAAAATAATATTATAAAAAATTTAAAAAAATAATATATAATAAATAAAAAATATATTTAAATTATAAAATAAATAATTAATAAATAATTATAATATATAATTATAATTATTAAAAATTAAATAAAAAATTATTATTATAAATAAAATAAAAAATATATAATTATGTTTATATATTAATAATTAATAAAATAAATAAAAAAATATTTAAAATCAAATTAATTAATAATATTATAAAATATTTAATAATATATATAATAAAAATAAATTATATAACCATTTAATTTAAATTTAATAACAATTAATAAAATCATAATAATATAATATTAAACATTTTTATTAAAATTTAATATTAAATATTTTTTTTATTAAAAATATTTTAATATATGATTTATATTTATATATTAATTTAAAATATTAATTTTATAAATAAAAAAAAATTTTTTATATATATATTTTATATTAAAATATTATATAATATATTTTATAATAATTTTTTAATTATTCATTTTAACATTTTTTATAAATATATTTAATAAATTACTTATTATTTATTTTAATTAATAAATAATAATATTTTAATATAATAAAATATATTAATTAATTTTATTATTATTAAATTAAAAAAAATAAAAAAATTTAAATATAATATATTAAATATTTTAAAAATAAAAATTTAAATTTTAATATATAATTTAATTATTATTTAAATATATAATATATATAAATATTTTTTATTTATTTTTTATTTAATATATTATAAATATAATAAAATTTATAAATATATATATTTAAATTAAACATTTAAATTAAATATATAAAATATATAATATAATATAAAATATTTAAACTTTTAATTATTATAAATTAAATTTAATAAAAATATAAATAAATATTTAAATAAAAATTTTAAATAAATTTTTATTATATATTAAATTATTTTTAAATTAATATTTATATATTATATATTTTTAATAATTTATTAATTTTTTAATTATATAATTATTTAAAATAATTAATATTAATATTTATATTATAATTTTAATATTAATTATTATTAATTATTATTAAAATTTATATAAATATATTTTATTATAAAATAAATAAAAAATAAAAAAATAATTTTATTATTTTATAAAAAATTTTAATTATAATATTTTTAAAAAATAAAATTATATATATATATATTTTTTTATCCATAATATTTTATTTTTAATTTTTAATACATCCATTTTATTTTAATTTAAAAAACTTTTAATTTTTTTTATTTTTTAATTTATATTTTTATAAAACTTAAAATAATAATTTTTTTTATTTAAAATTTAAAAACTTTATTTTATTTTAAATTTTTTTAATTTATATTTATTAATAAATTTTTTATAAAATAAAATTTATAATAAAATATAAAATATTTATCATATTATTTAAATTAAAAAAAATTAAAAAATAATTAAAAAAATAAAATTATTATTATTTTTAATATTTTTTAATAAATTTACCATTTTATTATCCATATTAATAACATTTAAATTATTATTATTTCCAAATTATTTATTAAATATTTTTCAATTAATTTTATTTTTATTTAAATTATTATTATTTTTATAATATTTATTAATTATTTTTTAATTAAACACATTTATATTTTAATAATTTTTATTAATATTTTTATAAA
Organism: Daldinia eschscholtzii; assembly: GCA_037126485.1. Lineage (NCBI taxonomy): Eukaryota > Fungi > Ascomycota > Sordariomycetes > Xylariales > Hypoxylaceae > Daldinia > Daldinia eschscholtzii. The sequence goes on from JBANMG010000002.1 coordinate 2,901,998, forward strand.
TAAATCTTTAATTATTTTTTTTTTAAATATTTTATTAAATTTTATAATAAATTTTTTAATAAAAAATTTAATTATTTAATTAATAAATTTTATAATAAAAAATTCAATTTATATTTCAATTTATTTTTTAATAAATTTAATATAAAATTTAACTAATAAATTAATAAAAAAATTAATTAATATATTTAAAAAAAAATTAATAATAATAATTATTTAAAACATAATATAAATTTTTAATTATTTAATTTAAATTTAATTAATATTAAATTAAAATAAAATATATTAAAAAAATTCATTTTAATTAAAAATTAAAATTTGATAAATAATTTAAAATAAAATATTTAAATATTATAAAAATTAATAATTATTTGAATATATATTATTATAAAAAAAATGGAAAAATAAATATTATTTATATTAATAAATAAATTAATATTTGATATTAATTAAAATATTATTAAATTAATATTTAATATCAATTAAAATATTATTAGATCGATATTTAATATTAATTAAAACATTATTAAATAAAATTTAATTTATAATTTTAAAATTAAATTATAAATTATTTTAATATTAAATTTTAAATTTAATATATTTTGATTTATATTATTTTTTAATATATTATTATTATTAAATTTATTATATTAAATAATTAATTAAATTAAATATTATAATTATTATTTTTTATTAATATTTAAATTTTTAATATTTTAAAAAATTAATAAAATTAAATAATAACCAAATAATAATTTATTATATTTTATAATAAAAATTCAAATTTTATTTAATTATAAATTTTAAATTTATATATTTATAATAATATTAATTTTAATTTAATATACATATATAATAAAAATTATATTTATATAATAATTTTTAATTAATTTATAATAAAATTAATTTTAAAAATAAATATTAATCGTAATTTATAATTAATTTAAATTAATAATAAAAAATATAAATATATATTATTATATTTAAATTTATAAATAAATATTACATTTCACTATTTTTTTATTAAAATAAATTTATAAAAAATATTATAATATTAATTTTATATATATTTAACATAAAATATTTATAAAAATTTATAAATTTTTTATAACATTTTTAATTATTAAAATTATTATTAATTATAAAATTTTAATTATAATATAATTATTATATTATTTAAAATATATTAAAATTAAATAAATTTATATTTATTAATTTTAATATAAAAATTTTGTTAATAATGTTAAAATTAAATAAATTAATTAAAAAAAATATATAAAAAATTAATAATAAATTTATATTAATATTATTTTTAAATATAATTTTATATATAATATTTAATTTAAAAACATCTTTTATTATATAATTATATAATTATTATAAACCATTATTAAATATTAATTAAATAATGAAAATTTATATTTTATTATTATATTTAAAAATTATTATATATAAATTTGGAAATTTTATAATATTTAATAATAATTTAACGTAAAAAAATTTAAATTGATATATTTATGTATTAATATTTATTATAATTGTTATATTAAATAATTTTTTTTTAATATTAATATAATTTTATTATTTTAAATAAATTATTAATATTAATATTATTTTAAATTAATATTTATTATATTTAATAACATTTAATTTATTATATTTTAATTAAATATAAAATTTATAATATATTAATAAATTTTTTATAATATAAATTATTATTTAATAATAATTTAATAATAATATAAATATTATAAATATAATTAAATTTTAAATATAGATTTATTATATTTAAAATTTTATTTAAAATTTAATAATTAATTAATGGTGATTAAATATAATTTTAATATAAATTATTAATTTATTAAAAATAATAATTATTATTTTTATTAAAAAAATAATATTTAAATTAAAAAATTAAATAAATTAAATTTTTAATAATTATAATAATATAAATTTATATTTAATATAATTATAATAATTTAATATAATATTATTTAAAATTATATTCTTAAAAAAATTTAATTATTAAAAATTAAAAATTATTTTAAAATTAAATTTTTTTTATATATAAATTTTTATATAAATTTTGATTTTATTAAATAGGTAATTAATAGTAATTAAATAAATATTTATATTTATTTTTTTTTTTAAAATTTAATAATTTATAAAAAAATATTTTTATATTGTTTTTATAATTTTATTTTATATTTTATTTTAAATTAATAAATTTAAAAAATTTAAAATAAATGAAATAATTGTGATTTTTTAATATAAAATATTATTTATATAATAATAAATTTAAATAAATATTAATAATATATTAAAATATTTATTAATATAATTTTAATTATTATATAAATTATAATATTAAATTAAAAAATTTATATTACATTTCATATTATTATTAAATTTTTTTTATTTTATTAAATAATATTATAATAAATTTTATAATTAATAATATTTTCTTTTATTATATTATTATTTTAAATTTATAAAAAATATAAATTATATAAAAAAATCATAAAAAATATATTTTATTAAATAATATTATTTTTTTTTTTTATATAATATTTTATATTAAAAAAATTTAATTAATTTTATAAAAAATTTTTTAAATATATATTAATTATATAATAAATTAATTAAAAATTAAATTTATTAATAATTATAAATACAAATAAACACTTATATATAATAAAATAAAAATATTATGGTAATTTATATATTATTATTATTTTAATATTTTTAAAATTCATATATTAATAATTTATATTAAAATAAATTTAAAAATAATTAAAAAACCAAATTATTAAAAAAAAAAAAAAAATTATTTTTAAAAAATAAAATAAATTATTATATTAATATTTTAATATTTTAATTATTAAAAAATTTAAATTTTTTAATTTAATTTTTTATTATATTTAAAAATTAATGTTAAAAAATGGATATAAATAAAAAAATATATGGGTGGGTAGTGATAATATTTAATTTTATAATTAAATTTTAATATATTATTTTTTTATATTTAGGAATATATTAAAATTATAATTAATTGTATGGTGTTAAAATTATTAATTTTTTTTTTAATTAATTATTTAATTATAAAATTATTTATAAAATTGTAAATTTTTTTAATTTTATTAAATTATATATTTTTTATAAAACTATTATTATATATAATTTTTTTTTATAAATATATATTTATTTACATAATTAATTAAATAAATAATAATATTACAGATTTTCTCATTTTTATTATATAATCAAATATTTTTTTTATTAATAAATTTTATTTAATTGTTATATATATTTTTTTATTTTTTATATTTTAAATTTAAAAAATAATATATAAATAGGTAATAATTAAATTATTAAAAAAAAATAAATTTTAATTAATATATATTATAATAAATGGTTTTGATTTAAAAACCAATATATAAAATTTTTAATATTAAATATTAAATATATAAATATTTAAATAAATTCGTATTTAATTATTTTTTTATATATAAATTAAATAATATAAATAATTTTAATTTTATTACAAATTATATAAATATAATATTTAAATAATTAAACATAATTATCTTATATTTAATTAATTTTACATTTTCAAATAATATTAAATATATGTTTTAATTAAAAATTTATAATGATATTTACATTAAAAAATTTATTTTTAAATGTTAATAAATTATTTTTATTAACGTTTGGTTTTTTAATTAATTTTATATCATTTTAAATAATTAATAATAAATTTTTTTAAAATATAAATAATTATTTTAAAACAATTAAATCTTAATTTTTTATTTTTTATAATAAAACATTTTATAAAATAATATTATTAAAATAAAACAAAATAATAAAAAAAATATTTATTATATTTATATTTTAATTTTTATTTAATATATAAAATATTTTTATAATATATATCAATAATGTAATCGAATTAATTATAATATGATTTTATTATTATAATAAAAATATTAATTAATTATTTTTTATATATATTTAAACTAATTTTTAAAAAATTAAATATTTAATAAAAAAAAATTATTATTATTATTATTATTATTAAAATTATTAATTAATTTAACGTTATTATTTAATATTAATAAAATAAAAAAAATAAAATATAAAATAAATTTAAAATATTTTTAATTATAATATATTAATTTATAATTAAAAAAATATTATATAAAAAAATATAAAAATTTTATTTTATTTAACATTTTATTTAATTTATAATTAAATTATAAAATATGGTTTTATAATAAAAAAATAAAAAATTATAATTTATAAACATTTATTAACATTTCAAAAAAAAATAATATAAAGGGACGAGGTTTTAATATTACATGTGATATTTGAAATATAAATAACTATAAATTTTTCCATTAAATTTCATTATTTATATATAAAAAATAATAATTTATTATAATACGTAATAAAATTAAAATAAAAAAAAAACGTTTTTTATTAATAATATAAAAAAAATAAAAAATAAAATTATAAATTTTTTAATTTTTTTCATTAATTTTTATAATAATAAATTATTAATTTTTTAATAAAATATTATTATATAATTAAAATATATGTTTCGCATCATAATATTTTTTATTATTTTTTAAAATATCAATTCATCATCATAAAAATCATTAATTATTAAATATTTATAAAAAAATATATAAATTATATTAATATTAATTTTAAATTTTTTAATATATTTAATAAATATATAAAAATAAATTATAATAAAAATAACTAATTAAAATAATGAATATTTTATAATAATTTTATTTTCGAATTAATTTTATAAAAATATAAAAAATTTTATAATAAAAATTATAATTTTAATTATCATTATTACATATAAATTAATTTAATATATTAAATAAATAAATATAAATAATTAATATTTACATTTATTTTTTCTATTTTTTAATTTAATTATAATTTAATTTAATATATTAATTAAATAAAATAAATAAAAATAAATATAAATCATAGGTTTTTTTTTATTATAAAATTAAATATAAAATAATAATTTTAAAATTTATTTTTTCATATATTTTTATTTAACGAAATTGAATTTTTTTTAAAACTATTAAATTTATTAAATTTGAATTATTTTTTAAAAAATTATTATTTTTTTTATAAATTAATTTATATATATATCATTATTATTTCCAATTAAAAAAATTAAAATTTCGCATAAATATCATTATATTTAACTTTTTTATAATAAATTTTTTATTTATAAAATTAATAAAATTTTAAATATAAATATTTTAAATATTTTTTAAATCGAATATCATTTTATAAATAATATTTTTTTATTATATTTATTATATTCATTTTAATTATTTTTTTTATTATATATAATAATCCTTTTATTTTTATTATTTAATATTATTTTTAATAATAATAAAAAATAATTTTAAATAAAAAAAATAAATTTTAATATTTTTAAAAAAATATATATAAAAATCTTTATACAATATTTAATTAAAAATAATAATATATATTTTTAAAAATACATGAATTATATTTTTAAAATATTTATTAAATATAACGATATATTAAAATATAAATGTAATAAAATGATTTTATTTTAATAAATTAAATAAATATTAATAAAAAAAAGTAAATTTTATTTAAATTATTAAATAAAATTAATAAAAAATAATTTATAATTTTTAATATTTTTAAAAATATAAATAATTTATTTTTTTTTAAATTTGATTTTTTTATTTATTAATAAATAAATAAATTATTATTAATTTTTATTTTTAATTAAAAATATAATATATTAATAATTTAATTCTACTTTTTTACATTTTATATTAATAATTAAATAAAATATAATTATATATTTAATAATATTATTTAATTTATTATATGTATAAATTATATATAATAAATCATTATTTAAAAAAAATTAAAAATTTATAATTATATATAATTATTTATTTAATTTAATCATATTTATTTTAAATTAATTTAAAATGAAAATTTAAAAAATATTATTTGATTAATATGAAATTTATAATTATAATATAAAATTTATAAATGAAATTAATATTTATTAATTATTATATTAATAATTTATTATTAATCTTTTATATTTTTTTTAAATAAAAATTAATAAAATAAACATTAATAAATTTTATTTTTTTAAACGGTAAATAATTTTTTAAAATAATTTTTTTTATTAATTTTTATTAATTTATTTATTTTTTATTTTAAATTAATTTAAAAATTATAATTTTTAATATTTTTAAAAATTTATAATTTAAATATAATTTTATATATTTTATAATAATTTTTTTTATTAATTATAATAATATATTTAATTAAATATTTAAAAAAATTTTTTTTTTAAAATAATAAATAATAAAAATATTTTATTTATAAATTATTTATTTTTTAATATATATTTAAATTATATAAACATTTATTATTAATATTAAAAATATTTTTTTTAAAATTTAACAATAAAAAATAAACTTTTATTATTTAAAAACCACATAAAAAATTTTTAATTAAAACATTATAATTAACATAAAAAAATTTTTTATCATATTAAAAAAAATTTATATAAATTATTATAAATATATTAATTTTATTTATAAATTTATTTAAAATTAAAATAATTTTTTTAACATTATATATTTCATAATTAAACATTTTTATTTTTTTTATTTAAATTTAATATAAATTAATATAAAATATAAAAAATGTTATTTTAATGATTAAATTTTATATGTTATATTTAACTTTTTAATTATATACATTTAAATATTTATATACCATTATTATATAATTATTTAATATTTTATTTAACATATTTATAATATAAAAATTTAATTTAATATGAAAATTTAATATATTTATGGTATAAAAACTTAATATATTTATAATATGAAAATTATAATTTATTTTAATAAATTTTATAATTATGAAAAAAATAAATTAAAAAAAATAAAAACGGAATAATAAAATAATTTTACATAAAATTTAATATTAAAATTAAAAAAAAAAAATTAATATATAATTATAATAACAATTAATTATTAAATTGATAAATTAAATTTTAAAAATATAAATATTTATTATAACCAAATATAAAAAAATTTAATAAAATTTTTTTTTATATATATGTTTATATATAGTTTATTTATTAATATATAAAATCATTATTTAAATAATTTAATTAAAAATTTTTATAAATTTTTAAAAATAAAAAAAAATAAATAATAATGCCATTTAAAAAATATATTAATTATTTAAATAATTAATAATATAATTAATGAAAAAAAAAATTAATTAAAAATATATTAAATATTATATAATTATATATATTAAATAATAAATTTTTCATTTTTATAATATAATAATAAATTAAATACATTTTAAATTTTATTTATTATATTTTTATTATTATATAAAATAAAAATTTATAAAATAAAAATTATTTAATAATATTAAATTAAAAATTTTATATAATTATAAATTTTTAATAAATTATATATAAAATATGGTTTTTAAATTTCAATATAATTTTTTTAATAAATTTTAAAAAATTAACATTTTTATAAAAATAAATAATATATTAATAATATTAAAATTGAAATTTAAAATTTTTTAAAATAAAATTAAATATATAAAATATAATCCATTATCTTAATTAAAAACAATTTAATATTAATATAAATTTATAATTAATTAAATATTAAACAAATTAATAAAATTTATATAAATATAATTTTATTACATATATTTTTACACTTTTAAAATTTATATAATATTATTTTTTTATAAAAAATTTAAAAAATAATAAAATATTAATTTAATTATAATATTAATATTAAATTAATATATTTTATACATTTTTTATTTAAATTAAAATTAAAAATAATATAAATAAAAAAATTTTAAATAATAAAAATTAAATTTAATTTATATATATTTTAAAAAAATTTTTTAATAATTATTAATAATATTTAAACATATTAATTAATTACAGAAAAAAATTTATTTATATATTAATTTATAAAAATATAAAATTTTTTTTATTTAAATAAATGATTTAAAAAATATATTATTGAAAATATTTAAAAATGGTAAAAATACGGAAAAATATTACAATTATTATATAAAAAATAAAAAAATTTATTATTTTTAAACTAAATTTTATATAATTTATAAATAATTATTAAAAATTTTAATTTATTAAATTAAAAATATATAATATAATTAACATATATTTTTATTATATTATATAATATAACATTTATTAATTTATTTTTTTATTAATAAATATTATAAAATAATATTTTATTTTTATAATTAAATTAAAATTTAAATTATAATATATATAAATAAATTATAAAATTAAATCATTTTTTATAATTTAAACTTAATATAATTTAATTAAAATTATTAAATTAAAAATAAAAATAATATATTCAAATAATATTTTACGCATATAAAATTAAAATTAACATATTTTAAATTTTTATATTTAAAAATTAAATAAAAAAAATAAAAAAATTAAATAATGGTGGTTATAATTACATAATAAATTAATAAATTATTAAATTATATATATTATTATATATATTTAATTTATTTAATAATATTAATTTTAATTAAATAAATTTTAATAAATTAAAATTTATTAAATAATTTATGAAAAATTTTATAATAAATTAAATTATTTTATATATTATATATAAAAATATTATTTAAAATAATATTAAAAAATTTATAAAATAATAAAATAATTATAAAATTAAATATTAATTAAAAAAAAATTATATAATTTTTAATTATATTAAAATATTATAAAAAAATTATAAATATATTAATATTTAAAATTAAATTATAAATATATTTAATAATTTAAACATATTTATTAAAATTTAAAAATTCTTAAATTTAATCCATTATTATAATTTTAATAATTTGTTATTATTTATTATTTAAAAAATTTATTATGAATAATTTATAAAATATTTATTAAAAAATTTTAAAAGTAATGGAAAATTATTTTATTTAAGAATTTATAAAATTTTAAAATAATATTTTAAATATTATAAAAAAAAAATGGAATTTAAATTAAATTATAACGAATTTTTATGTGGTGGTATTAAATAATATTATTAATAATTAAAAAATTTACAAAATTACAAATTTAATATTAAAAATATAAAAAAAAATATAAAAAAAAATGGAAATTTTTATAACATATAATTAAATATTTAAAAATATTTTAAAAATTAAAAAAAATATAATAATATTAAAATAATTTAAAATATTTTAATATTTTTTTATTAATTATAATATATATTTTTTAATTATAAAATTTATATAAATTTATTTATAAATTTTTTTTAATTAAAAATTATTAAATTATAATTTTAAATTTTTAAAATATAATAACGTTTTTAAAAATATATTTATTTTATTATATGTTTTTTTAACTTTTAACCGTATTTAATATATAAATATATTCCATTTCCCACTTTTTTTAACCAACACATTTTTAATTTATTATTAAATAATTTAACCATTTTAACTATATATTATTTATTATTTACGATTTTAAAAAATTAATATATAAAATTATACATATTAATATCATAAAAATAATAATAATTTTTATTATTTTTTTTTATTAAATTTTAATTTATTTTATATTAATATATAATATATTTATTTAAATAATTAAAAATAAATATTAAAATTTAAAAATTATTAATAAAATTAAATATATTATTTAAAATTTTTTATTAAATTTTTATATTCATATTTATTTTTTAAATTTAAATATTAAATATTATAAATATTAAAAATATTATAAATATTAAAATTATTATAAAATTTTATTAATTTTATAAATCTTTTTACAATCATTTTAAAAAATATAACATATAAAAAATTTATTTATTAAAAAATATATTTATTTTATTAAATTTGAAATTTAATTATAAATTAAATAAATTATATTAATTTTTTCTATTAATTAATAATAATAAAATATTATTATATAATTAATAATCATATTTTAAAATCATTAATCGGATTTTTTTTATATATATAAAATTTATTTGAAACGCATTTACAAATTTAATAATATATTAATTTTTAAATATCATATTTTTTAATAATTATATTTTAATTTTATAATTATTATAATTAATAATTATTTTTTAAAATATTAATTATTTAATTTTTTTAAAAAATATTATAATTTTATTTTTAATTTAATTTTTAAATTAAATTTTTTTTATATATATAAAATTTATTTGTAATTATATTATAAATGTAATAATATTTTAATTTTTAAAATATTATTTTTTTTAATAATAATTTATTTTTAAATTTTATAATAATGATATAAAATAAATTAAAATTTTATATATTACATTTTTTCACATATTTTTAAAATAATAAATTTATAAATGGTTAATTTAAAATTATTTTTTTTAAAATTTTTAAATAATATAAATTTAAAAAATTAAATAATACATTTAATTATAATTTAATAATATATTATTATTAAATATATTTTTTTTATGTAAAAATGTAATGTTTTTTATTGGAATGGAAATCACGTGGTAATAAAATAAAAGTTAAAGTTAAATTTATATGGGATTAATTTTAAATTATAATTTTATTAAAAATGGAATTTTAAAATTTTTACATTATTAAAAATATATAATAATTAATAAAAAACCAATTATTAAAATATTAATGAATTTATTATATTATTATTAAAATTAATTTAATATTAATTAATAATTAATTTAATAAATTAATTATAAAATAATAAAAATATAATTATTATGTAAAACTTTTTATAATTAAAATAAATTTAATAAAAAATAAATACATTTAAAAATAAAAAAAACATATTTATAAAAATTATAAAAACTTTAAAATAAATATAAAATAAATTTTAATAATAAATTATAAAATAATTGATTTATATTATATTAAAATATTTAATATATATAAAAATATAAAATATAATGAAAAATTATAAAAAAAAATTAAAATAAATTTTATAAAATAAATTATTTAAATATTTGGAAAAATAATAAAAAAATTAAAAATTATAATGAAAAATTATTTAATGATATATAAAATATATAATTGGAAAAATAATTTTAATAACTCAATAAAATTAATAATTATAATTATAATAAAAAAATTTTTAAATTTTCTTAAAAAAATTATAAAAAAATATATAAAAAAATATTTTCACAAATTTTATTTTATATTAAATAAATATTACGTTACATAATTAAATAAAATAATATTGGATATTTTAATATTAATATTAAAAATAAAAAAACCAAATTATTTAAAAATATTAAATAAAATATTTTTAAATTTATTAACATAATTAATAAATAAAAAAAAATAAATTAAAAATAATTAAAAAATTAATTAAAATTAAAATATAATAAAAAATAAATTTAAAATATTAATCATTATATTAAAAACTTTAATTAAATAAATTAAAATTAAAAATATAAATATATTAAAATTAAAAATAAAATTTAATAAAAAAATATAAAAAAAAAATCATATTTAAAATAAAAAAATTAAATAAAATAATTTTAAAAAATTAAAAATAAATTAATTTCCCATAAAATTATAACAAATTTTAATATTATAAAAAAATTTAATGGATATATTTTTAATTATATTAATATATATAATAAAATAATTTCCATTAAATAAAAATTTAAAATAATTAATACCTATAATAAAATAAAATTATAAAAACTATTTAACATAATTATTTAAAATATACCCATATAACAAATATTACTTAATATATTTATATTTATTAAATAAAATATATTTATACCTTTTATTTCTTTTAATATACCCATATCCATTAAATAAAAAATATTTATTTTATTCCTATCCCTTAATATATTTATATTTAATACTTATAAAAAATACATATTTAAAATATTATTAAATCATATTAAATAAATATTTAACATAATAAAAATAAAATGGAATATATTTTAAAAAACTTAAAAAATACAAATAACTAAAAAAATATAAAAAAACTTAATATTTTAAACAACCGGAAATACGCCCCTAAAAAATTTAACACCTTAAACAATTAAAAACATACCCTAAAAAAATTCAACACTTCAAATACTTTAAAAAACAATTCATAAAATATAAATACTTTAAACCGTAATTTAAAATATAATATTAAACATATATATAATTATTCCAAATATAATTTCATATAAATTTAAATAATATAAATAAATTTATAAAAAAATTTTAAATATATTAAAATATTTTATTATAAATTTTTATTAATTTTATTAAAATATATAATTATAATAATAATAAATTTAATAAAAAAAAATATAAAATATTAAAAAAAAAAATAAAAATTTTTAAAAATTTATGTTATAAAATAGGAATAAAAAAATAACAATATTACGAAACATATTTAACAATGTTAAAAAAATATGTATTACAATATTATTATAATTATTTTACCGAAAAAAAATTTATTTATTAAAAAATGGTAACACGTACGAAAAACTTTTTTTATATTATTAAAAACGTATAAATATATATAAATAAATAAAAATTAATAATAATCCATTTTATAATAATAAAAAATCCGAATAACAATTTTTTAATATATTTAAAAAAATTAATTATAAAAATTTAATATATATATAAAAAATTATTAATTAATTATTTTAAAAATATTAATTTGAAAAAAAATATAATAAATGTAATATAAAAATATTTAATATTTAATATAATAATATTATATTTAATAAATATATTTAATAATATTTATTTTAATTTTTAAAATATAATTAAAATTATATAAAAATGTAAAAATTATAAAAAATAAAAAATAAAATTAAATATATAATATTAAATTAATTGAATATATTAAAATAATAAAAATTAAAATAAATATAAATATTAAAAAAAAAAATAATTAAAATAATATTATAATAATTAATAAAATAATAAAAAATATTTTATATATAAAAAATAAAATTATTAATTTATAAAATATTTTATAATTAAAAAAAAAAAAATGTATAAAATAAAAACAATATATGTAAAAAAATAAAAAAAAAATACGATAAAAAAATTCAAAAAATTTTTAATCGAATATAAAAGAGTAGATGACGAATACAACGAGGACAATGAGGAAAATGTTAACAATTATAATAAATAAATTTCATAACAATAATACCACGACGAAAAAAAATCGGACGAAAAATATTAAATATTATTATAATCCATTTAATACATAACAAATTACGGAAAAATTAACAACTATCAAATAATAAACATTTTCGTAAACCAAATAATAACGTATAATTTTATAAATTTAAATATATTTAATAAAATATTTAAAAATATAAAAAAGAATAAAAAAAAATTATAAAATTTTTATAATTTTTTATTTAAAAAATCAATATTTATAAATATTTTAAAATATTTTACTTAATATAAAAACGGTTAAAATATTATTAAAAAAAAAATTTTAAATGAAAATATTTTAATGAATATATTTTTATATAAAATTGGATATAAAAATAATTAATTAATATAAAATATATTTTGGTAATAATTTAAAATAAAAAAATTTAAAAATTATATATATATTAATTTTATTTAATATAATTTTATTTTAAATTATATTATTTAATATTTTATTTTTATTATATTTAAAAAATATAAATTAATTTGATATGTATTTTAATAATATAAAAAATATTTTAACATATAAAAATAAAAATTATTTAATCGTTTAAAAATGAAAATATTTATAATTTTTATTTAATAATTAAAAAAAATTAATTATATATTATTATTTAATAAAAATTAAATTTTAAAATATTTATTAATAATTTAATTATTTAATAATAAAATAATTATATAATATTTTAAATAAAATAAAATTTAATTAATTTAATAAAAAAATAATTAAAAAAATTAATAAATATTATTATTAATATTAAATATATAAAAATATATTTAAAAAATTTAAATTTATATTTAAAAATAATATTAATTTTAATTATAATATATATATTAATATAATATATATTAAAAATAAATTTATATTATATATTATTAATAAAATAATATTTTATTAAATAATTAAATTTTTAAAAAATATAATAATAAAACATATATAAAATATATTTTAAATAATATAAATAAATATATATTTAAATTTATTTAATAATTTAATATTTAATATTAAAATAAATTTTATAATAAATAAATTTATTATAAATATAAAAAAAATATTTATAATAATTAAAAAAATATTAATCAAAATATATAATTTAATTAAATAATTAAAAAAATATTATAAATTATTTTAACATACATATAAAATCATATTAGGAAATTTTTAAAAAAATTTAATAAACACATATTATATTTTATAAATAATAATTAAAATAATTAATGATATAACAAAATTTAATAAATTAATATTTATATTATTTATATTTAATATATATTTTAAATTAATAAATAATTTATTCTTAACTTTATTAATTATAATAAAAATCATAATTATAAAAAAAATAATAAAAAAAATATAAAAATTTAAAATTAAATATTAAATGAATAAAACATTAAAAATAAAAAATAAACCAAATATATTAAACATATTAAAATTATTTTTATAATTTAAAATATAAATTTACCAAAAAAATAAAAAATAAATGAGATTTTATAAATTAATTATATATAATAACAAAACATATATTATAAAAATTAATAATAAATTAATAAATTTTTGGATTATAATTATTAAATTATATTTTAAAAATGAAAATATAAAAAATTTATAAAAAAAAATAATTAAAATTTAAATTTTAATTTTAATAAAATAAATAAAAATGAATATATATTGGAAATTAATAATGTGGTATTTAAAAAATAATAAAAACAATTATTAAAAAATAAAAATAAATTAAAAATATTAATAATATATTAATTTTAAAAAAAAAAAAAATATAAAATTAATAATGAAATTTTAAAAAGAAAAAATAATAATTACCTTAAATAAATTATTTAAAAAATTTAATAAATAAAAAATTAAAAAGTTTTTTAAAAAAAATATATTTAAATTTAAATAATATAATTTAAAAAAATATAAAAATATTTGTTTTTTTAATTTAAAAATTATTTATAAAATAAAAAAAAAAATAATGAATAATTTATATAAAAAATCAAAATTTATTATACAAAAATATAATAATAAAAACAAAAAAATAATATTAATATAATTTTTAATAATTTAATAATTAAACTAATATATAATTTTAATATTAATTTTTTTATTATATAAAAAAAAATATTAATATAATTACAAAATGTGATATAAACTTATATATAATTTAAAACACTTTTAAACCAAAAAATTATAATTAAATTATTAATAAAATTAAAATAAATATTTTTAAAAAATATGATTATAATTATTATTAAACTTTTATATAAAATCCTAAAAATCAAAATTCATTAATAAACAATATATTTCAAATATTATAAAAAAAAATTATTTATAATAACATTTATATATAACTTATATTTTCTAATAATAAGCATATTAAAATATTTTAATTTTATTATAATGTAAATTAATAATACATTAGGAATATTAAATAAAAAATTTGATAAACTTGAAAATAAAAAATTGAAAAAAATAAAATTCATGGTGAAATCGAAAATATATTTTATTAAAAAAAATAATCTTATATTTAATAAATATATATTATTAAAAAATAATAATAATAATATATATTTAAAATAAAAAATGTAAAATAAAAAAATAATAATTATTAAATTTAAAAAAAATAATATATTATAATAATATATATAATAAAAAATTTAAAACACATATATAATATTCATTTATTAATTAAAAATAATATTTAATATAATGGAAATAATATAATATTAAAATTTAAATAAAGATGAAGTAATTAAATTAAATAAAAAATTATAATAATAGTTTAAAAATATATAATATAATATAAAATATATCCTTATAAATTTAATAATAATAAAAATATTTATTTTTATAAATAAATTATTTATAAATAATAAAAATTTGAACTTTTAAATTAAATATAAAATCTTTATTATAAATAAAATAAAAATTAATGAAAAATTTAATATATAAAATAATTTAATTTATTAAAATTTAATAAAATGTAAATAAATAATTTATAATATTTTAATAAATAAAATATATATTATAATCCATAAAATAAATATAAAATTAATAATTAATATAATAATAATATTAATTTTTAAATAATTAAAAATAAAAACTTTTTTAATTATTATATGCATTAACTCTTTTTTTTTATATAAATATATTATTAAATTTAAAACGATAAAAAAAAAATAATTAATAATTGATATTAAATCATTATAACAATTGTACAAACAATAAAAAATAAATAAAATCTAATAAATTTATAAAAAAAATAACTTAATTGATACAATAATTAAATTAAATGTTAATAAAATATTAAAAAAATTTATCAATATTAATTGTTTAATATTTAAATTTTAAAATTAAATTAAACGTAAATAAAAACGAAAAATAATAATATTAATTTAAAAATATAATAATTAAATTTTTAAAAATCATAATAATTTTAAATTAAATAAAAATAATAATAAATTAAAAATTAAACTTTTTTATAATTAAGTTTAACCGGAAATTATTTTTTAAAAAAAAAAATAATTAAAATAAATTTAATAAAAATTATATAATAAAAATATATTTTGAAAAATTATATAAAAAATTTTTTTATAATTTTATAAAAAAAACGAATTTCCGCCGTAATATTTTTGATTTTAACATAAACATTTTTAACAACATCTATAAAACAATTATCATATTTTTAAACAATTTTACAATATTGCTAAACTATTTTAATTTTACTTATTTAATTTTTATTTTTAATTTATTAAAAACATTTCTTTAATTCCCATTATGTGTTTTTAACAATATTTTAAATATATTAACAAAAAATATATATAATTAATAATATAAAATACAATATTTATTAAATAAAAATTAAAATTATTAATTTATATATTAATAATAATCCGAATAATATAATAATATTAAATTAACATATTAATATATGATTTTTATTTATTTGCATATTATTTATATTTTATTAATATAATTATTAATTATTAATTAAAAAATTTATAATAATAAAATAATTATAAATAATTTATTATTTATTTTATAATAATAAAAATTTAATTTTTTAATATTATTAAAATGTTAATTAATAATATTATAATAATATTATTAATAAAAAATAACTTTTTTTATAAATACATTAATATAATATTTACCAAATATTATAAATTATATAAAAAAAATATTTTAAATAAATAAAATTGGTTAATAAAATGTAAAAAATAATTTAAAAAAAAAATAAAAAAAATAAAAACAAAATAAATTTTATATTGCATTTTATATATATGAACAATGCATTAATACCACCTTTAATAAAGGACGCATATATATAATAACGTAAAAAAAAAAAATAACTAATATTAAAATAAAAATTATATAATAATAAAATAAAAATTAAAAGTAAACCTATGTGGGGCTAACTTTAAACCATAACTTTATTAAAAGTAAAATTTTAAAACTTTTATATTATTAAAAATATATAATAATTAATAAAAAACTAATTACCAAAATATTAATAAATTCATTATATCGCTATTAAAATCAATCTAACATTTTTACATTCCATTTTTTAATTTTTAATATTAATTATTTCTTTTAATTATAATTAATATAAATTATATAAAAAATATATTATTAAAAAAAAAATTTTTAAAAATTTAATATTATTTAACATTTTAATTCAAATATTATATTTAAAATGTAATAAAAATTTTTATATAATTTTAAAATAATTATATTTAAATTTCACATTTTATTATAAATTTTTATACATAATATCATATATATTTTATTATTAATGTTATTATTAAAATCATTAATAATTTTTAATAATTTAATTAATAATTTTATATTTAATATAAATAAAATTAAATAAATAATATAAAAAATTAAACAAATATATATAATATATATATAATTATATATTTCCAAATATTTTATTTTACACACAAATTAAATATAAATATATATTTTTTAATTAAATAATTTATATTTTTTATATTTTTTAATATTTATTTTTATTTATTCATTAAATTTAATTTAATTTTTTAATTAATAATTAAATTAAATTTTTTAAATTTTTATTTTATAAATATTATTATAAAATTTTATTTTAATTTTATTTTTAAATTTTATTAATTTTTTATAATAATTGCACCACCAAAACGTTAATTTATATGTTCGTATTTATAAAACGCAATTAATTAAATAAAATTTAAAAATCATATGTAAAAAAAAATTTTATTAATATATTTTTAATATTATATTAATAATATATTAAATATTAAATAATAACATTAAAAATAATTTTTATTTTATTATTTAAAATTAAATAAATAATTTTTAAATTTTTATATTTTTTTTTTAATTAAATATAATATTACGTTATTATATTATAAATTTCAATATTAAAAAACATAAAAAATACGTGTTCACATTTTATTAAAAAACCTTATATAATTTTATGTACATTTTTATAAAAATATTTAAAAATTATTAATATTTTATTATTATAAAATAAAATAATAATTTATTATTATTTTTAATTTTTTTTAAATTTTATAAAATTTTATATTATTAAATAATAAATTTTGAAAAATTATGGTTTTTTGTTTTAAATATAATTATTACAATAAAAACATAATTATAATTATTATTATTTTAATATAAAAAAAAAATTATTACGTAATGTTTTTTTCAAATTTATAATTATATTAACAACTATTTTAATATATCATTTATTTATTATAATATTTTATTTAATAAATTTAATTAATTTTAATTATATTTTTTAATGAAAAATAAATTAATTTCGCGTATAATTATTTTAAACCATATTTACATTTAAAAATTTGATTTTTTTTTAAAATATTTTATTAATTAAAAAAATTTATAATAAATAAAATATAAAAAAATAAAAACAAAATATAATTTAAATTCGTTAAAATAATAAATTATTTATTTAATCAATTTAATAATATATATAATAAAATATTTATTTTACAATTATATATATTATAAATATATTATAAAAAATTATATATGTATATTAAAAAAATAAAATTAATTTAAATAATTTTAAATGGTAAAATTATTCAAAAATGGTTAATTAAATAATAATTAAATTAAATTTAAAAAAAAATAAAACATATATTTTTTTCATAATATATACATATTAACTTTATATACATATAATTACAAAACGTGCATTAATAATATTAAACTTTATTTTTTTAAAATAAAATATATTTATAAAAAAAAAAATATATATAAAATTTAAACTATAATTTTTAAAATTTAAAAAATATATATTTAAAAAAAAAATAAAAATAAAAATTTTTAATATAATTTGCCGTATTAAAAAATATATTTAATAAAAATGTAATAATATTATATATAAATAAATTTACATATATTAATATAATTATATATATTTTTATATAAATATTTATATATTTCGTTATTTTTTATTATATAAATATTTTAATTAATTTAAAAATTAATTAATTAATTAAATAATATAAAATAATATTAATAAATTTATATAATTAATAAAATATTTAATAATACATATTTATAATAAATATTATAAATTAATATTATTTATTAATAAATATATATATTTTATTAAAGACTTTTGCTATTGGCACACCCTCAAATTGCTATCGGGCGCTTATTGGCACACCCAATACATGGGGTACATCCCACTCAAATTGATTCAAATTCAACAAGTCCTTTTGAATCCCCCGTATTTCAACGATTCAAATTAGAAAAATTACATTGTCGTATTCGCCTCAATTAGAGCTTCCGAATGATATAAGTCTAATTCTGATGCAGGCTTTATTTTGAAAGGTATTTGAATAAATATATCTAATTGATTGATGAGGCGAAAGGGTATGCGACCGCGAAAGCGTTTTTAGCCTCAAAGTGGGTCACGTGCCCCCCCCCCAAGGGCACCACTACTACATCTCTTTCAAGAATCATTACAACTTACGTATTTCCACGAGGCAAATTGGAAAGATTATATCGCCGTTTTCGCCTCAATTAGACCTTTTCAACGATATCTCTACCTATTTGGTGCAGGCCCTATTCGAAATGTTATCGATGTATAAGTGTGTTGGGTATGGTGGCCCTGGGGGGACCACGTGACCCTTTTTGAGGCTGAAAACGCTTTTGCGGTCGCAAGCCCTTTCGCCGCATCAATCAATTGAATATATCCTCAAATAACTTTCAAAATAGGGCCTGCATCAAGATGGGACTTATATCGTTCGAAAGGTCTAATTGAGGCAAATACGGCGATATAATTTTTCTAATTTGAATCGTTGAAATACGTGGGATTCAAAAGGACTTGTTGTATTTGATTCAAAATGGGTGGGATGTATGGGTGGAACGTACCCCATGTATTGGGTGTGCCAATAAGCTCCCGATAGCAATTTGAGGGTGTGCCAATAGCAAAAGTCTTATTAAAATAAAAAAAAAAATTTTAATAAAATTATTATAAAAAATATTTAATTTTATTAATAAAATTATATAAAAATATAAATATTTATAAAAAATTTATATAATATTTATATTATTTAATTATTTTTAAATTTTTTTATTTAAAATTATAAAAATAAATATAATAATAATTATTATATTAAATAAATATATTATAAAAATTTATATATAATTTGAAAATAATTAATATAAAATTAATTTTTTTTTTATACATTTATATATTTTTTAAAATAAATTTTTCGTATATATTTATTTTAAATATTAATTAATAATTAAAAAAAAAAAAAATTTTAAAAATAATTAAAAAAAAATTTTATTTTTAATATTTTTAATTTTTTAAATAAAAATATTTTTAAATTAAAAATATAAAATTTTTTATAAATTAATATTTATTATATTTAATTTTAAACCAATAATATTTCATATATAATAATAAATTTAAAATTTTTTAATTTATTTATTTTATATAATATATTTATTTAATTAATAATTTATTATTTAAATAATTTATAATAAATTAAAAATATAAAAAAAAATATACATTTTTACTTTTTTTTAATAAACATATAAAATCGTGTAATTTATTATGATTTATAAATAATAAAAATTTTTTTATTAATAATAAATAATTTTTAATTTTTCGAATTAAATTATTATTAATTTTAATAATTTTAATTAATTTGGAAAATTTAAATGTATATTTATATAATAAATGAAAAAAAAAACTATCATCTTTTTTAATTTTTTATAAAAAAATTATATAATGGAAATTTTCAATATTAATTTTAAAAAACAATAACCATTAATATTTTCATAAAAAATATTTGTTAAAAATATTATTTTTATTTATTTAAACTTTAATTTTATTATAATTGGAAAAATTAACATTTATATTATAATTTAAATTATTTAAATTATAAAAAACATATATATATTTATAATTGGAAAAAATATTAAAAACATTATTATTTATATTATTAAAAATTAATAAATTTATTAAAAATAAATATTAATTTAATTTAATGTTGTTAATTAAAAAATTTTTATTTTTTTTAATAATATAAAATAAAATATATTTAATATTTTTTTTATTTTAATTATATTTTTTTTTATTTAAATTATTATTTTATTTAAATTAAAATGAATAAAAATGAAAGAAATTTAATATACGTTTATAAATTTAAATATTTAATTAAGTTTTATATATTATATTTGTCATACCATAAAAATTATAAATTAAAATTTTTATAAAATATTAAAAATAAATTTTAAATAATAATATAACGTATTTATTAAAAATTAATTATGTAAAATGGATGAATAAAATTTAAATGAAAATATTATATAAATTATTAATAATGGTATTTTAATATTTTTCAATAATTTTATAATTTTTAAAATAATTTTTATAAAAACAAATAATATATATATAAAGTTAATATGTTTTAATAATAATTTTATTAATAAATTTAAAAAAAAATTTAATAATTATAATTTTATAAAAAATAAAAATTTTTTTATAAAAAAATTTTATTTTTTTAATTATTAAAAATATTTTTATTTAAATTAAAAATATTTATAATAAAATTCCATTTTATTTAAAATATTTTTTATATTAAAATAATATAAATTAATTTAATTTTATTTTTATAATTTAAAATATAATAAAATTAATTTTTTAAATTAAAAATTAAATTTTTAATATTTAAATTTATAAAGATTTTTATATTTTATTAAAATTATAATATATTTTTAAGTAATTATTAATTATTAAAAGTTGGTATAATAAAATAATATAGTTTATAATTTAAATAAAATAAAAAAAAAATTATAATAATGGAGTTTCGAATGATAATAAAATTTTAAATGTAATTAAAATTAAAGGAATTATAAAATAATAATTTTTAAATTTTAAAATATTATTAATAAATATTATAATACGATTTTTTACGTTTAAATTTATAAATAAAAAAAATTTTTTTTTATTAATAAAAATTTTATTTTTGTTTTTTTTTATATAATTATTTATTATAATATAATAAATATAATATATTATTAAATATTAAATATTATTATTTATTATTATAAATTATAATATAAAGTTGTAAATTTTTACGGAAAAATAGTACAAGTGAAAAACGCAAATTTTATGTTTATAATGTAAATTTTTATAAATTAATTTAAAAAAAAAAACAGAATAATTATATTATAAAAAAATATGTAATTAATATAAAAGTTAATGAAATATTAAATGTAAAATTAAAATTTTTAATAATAAAATTTAAATTTTTTAACTTTATTAATTGTAAAACGTTAAAAAAAATGTTTTTAACGTTAAATTTTTCCGAAATAACGGTAAAAGAAAATTTTAAAAAATTTATTATAATAAATAAAAATTAATAAAATTTATATTAATAAATAATATTATTATAGAAAAAAATAAAATAATTAAAATAAATAAAAAAAATTATTTTATTTATTTTTTCCATTTAAATGAATTTAATAATTTTTATATAAATAAATTATTTTAATTAAATAAAATTAAAACGGAAAAATTTAAATTTTATATTTAATTATTTAATTTAATGTAATATTATATTAAATAATTATATAATTAAATATTTTAATTATTATATTATTAATTTTTTAATTATATTATTTAAATATAAATATATAATTATATTATTAATTTTTTAATTATATTATTTAAATATAAATATATAATTATATTATTAATTTTTGATTATGTTATTTAAATATAGATTTACAATTATATCATCAATTTTATGATTATGTTATTTTTTTTTGGCGGGTTAGCGGTTTTCTTCAAATGGCCTACCGTAGTTAATAACGTTATGGCTTGAGTTTCGAGGAACACACCCCCTGACCGTTCTCGAGGTGAGCATGAAAACTGGACTTTTTAGAATGTGTTTGTTTACGTCATTCCACTCATCTTAAATGAGGACTCGGTTGATTAAAGTTCGATATGATTGAAGCATCTTGAGTTAAGTTTTAACATCATAATTGGCCCGAACAATCCACAAGATGCCTTGCTGTCGCTAGTAGTGTAGACTTTCGGTAGGACATGCTTTGGTTGGTCCGAACCCGACTCGAGATTAAATCTCATCTATCAATAATGTTGGCGGTCTACTATTTACGCGCTTATGTTGCACAGATATGGACATTATGCAAGTTGGTAATCTTGAAATCTAACTACCTCGAGCCTCGTCTTGGCAGTCAGCAGTCACAATACCGAAATTATGCGGTTCTATATCGATGATATTCGTAATATTGACTGACTTATCGAGGTCGCTGGATTTCCGCCTCTTCATCACAGTTTTCAAACATATCCTACTACACCAAAAAGGTAATTCATCAATAATGTATAACTACCTATGCTATTTGACACGTGCTTGGAGTCGTGCCAATGTGAAGCACTATTCATCGGGAAGCCGAAGTAAGGGATATGCTTCGTGTAAGGCTATGCTACCTAATCACCAATCGAAAAGATGCCCCCAAACGTTTGTGAGTTCAAACCAACTGAACTGGGTGAAGACAATGGGCTCTCACAAATGCTCCCTCTTAGACCTTGTTTCATTAATAGAAAATATCTCCCTAATGCTAGCTAGCTGATATCATAATCGTCGCCCACCATAATCGCTTTCATTGTTGTCAGAACCACTTACCGTTACCTATAATTCATATATATTTGTAACCGCCATCACGGTCACAAGTAAGCCTACTCTAGTGATTATTCACGATGCCTGGTATGTGCCTCAAAGTTATTCCAAGCTTACCAAAGCCCTTAAGAACGCCGGCCATGAAGTCCACGTCCCTCGTCTCCCTTCCACGAACGGGGCTCGGCCTCCCAACACCGATCTATCCGCGGACTCCGAGCTAGTCCGCACCTATGTAGAGAGCCTCGTCGACGATACGGGAGTTGACGAGTACCTGTCTACTCTGGTACGCTGGAATGGAACTTGTATATATCAGGAGGTTACCAAGTGCGCTTGGAGGGAGGTCCCCGTCGCGTACATCTACACGAACGCGGATATGACTGTGACGATTGATTTACCAGAAATCCATGGCGGAAAAGATAGAGGCGGAAGGCCAGAAAGTGAGGACGGTAGAGCTGGCCACCGGCCATTGTCCTAATCTCACCATGACGAGGGATCTCGTAGATGCCATCAATAGCTGCATAAGGGACCAGGTTTGACGCACAATAAGATGGACTCAAGAGAGCACTGTAAGCTCTTCTTGCCATGTAATCTACTTTTTAGGTATATTGTAACGTATGTGAGCTATTGCTTCACTTAGGTACAAATGAATCACTATTTGTCACGTCGTAGAGCATGAGGTAGGAAAGCAACTTCGTTGTTCCGTGAGGAACCCTAACTAAGATAGCTCTGAAGTCAGAGCTATATACAAACACTTTCTTTGTTTCCTATAGTCCCTTTGTTCCCAAGTGGGATCACTGACACTATTTATGCTATTCTCACTTTCATTCTCATTCCATCCGCTGGCTTAGTACTGACTTGTCTTATCTATCGTACACGTATTAGTATATGGCCTATTATTAGGGAGAAAAAGACCGTTACTTACGTTATAAAGCTCAGATTTGACTTTGAACCGGCCATCCTCTGTAGTAACGGGCAGTTGCCTGTCATCTGTTTCAACCTCCCCAAGGCCGACTTTGACGAAATCATAACGACGGGCCACAACAGCAATGATGACACGTAGTTCGGTATTGGCGAACTCTTGCCCAATGCAGTTACGGGGTCCGCGCTCAAAGGGTCTCCAGGAGCTAAGAGGGATTTGGTTCGAAAATAGATCGGATGTAGACTGTTCATCGTCCTGCCCAATCCACCTCTCCGGCACAAAAGAATTAGCGGTGTCGCCATATATATCAGGATCCCGGTGTATTAAGGTTTCGCAGTTATAAATAATCATTCCGTCCAGGCAGTGCTGCTGGCCGTCAGGTGCCCTTACGGTAAATCCTGTACCGTGTTTTGTAGTTCGCGCCGTTGCAGCTGGTGGGTGCAATCGCAGCGTTTCTTTAATAACAGCCGCGATGTACTTCATGCGGCGCAATGCATCTGGCCCTTCAGGTGAGAGAAGTTTTGATCGTACTTCGGCCACACCCGTCTCTGGGCCTAAAATATCGTCAAGCTCAGCACGAACGGCTTTCAAAGCACGTGGGGTGAGAGATAGTTCGTAGAATATCCATGCAATGGTTGTGCTAGTCGTATCGTGGCCAGCAAACAGGAATGTTTTTATTTGGTCACATGCTTCATCTATTAGTTGGGGCGTAAGAACTTTAGTATCCTGTAAAGCGAGCGAGAGAATGCTGCGGCCATTATCGCTTTCAGCAATATAGTTGCGCTGGATTATATCCTTCACGATTGCGTCAATGCGCTTCCCAAGACGACGACGTTTCATTATAGTCCGAGGAATTAGCCACCAAGGTAGGTCGGCCTTGTCATCTATGTATGCGCTAACAAGCTCTCTATAAATTCTTATAAGCTCGCTCTGTTTCTCGGGTTCAGCATTTTGGGCGTGAAGATCCTCGCCCATAACAACTGCACCAATGATGTCGAACGTTAGGTTGACGCCCAAAGGGACAAGCGAGAAGTCATCGCCCAATTTCACGAAGGAATCCAGGTGCTCAGTAAAACTGACGGTCTTATCTAGAATGCAAGGTAGAAGGGTCATAAGGTACTGGGGTGCGAACCCAGGACTAAATCTCTTCCGAAGTGCTTTCCACTCATCACCGTGAGAAGCAAGTATAGATCTCGGACCGATGACAGGTTCCAAATACTCTAAATCGCTTTTAGGAATGCTAGTTGGGAAAGCTTTGGAGGGTCTTGAGATCTGTTCCGCGATTTCATGGCTACGAATAAGAACCATGGGACGGTTGACAGGGCGAAGATCCACCAACATCAGCGGCGGTCTTCCCAAATCTTCGTTCATCTGTATGAAGACGCTATCTATACTAGAAATTAGGCACAAAGAGCACCTAGAGCATCTATAACTAGTAGGGATTTTATTCACCTGGATGTCGGTCTGCAGGGCCGCGTGCAAGGTATTCGCCCATAAGCTTGAGATGCCCCAGTAGGAGGGAAGGAGGTAGCTGAGGAATACTAGCATACTGCCGGAAGCGCTTGTATCGTAGCTTGTTGTAGAAGTATGCGGCGAGCAGCGAGAAACCTGCAAGCACTAGTGACTTTAACATATTGATCGTTGAATGACTTTAGGTACCTAATGATGTGGGGAGGAGGGCGATCTGAGAGACTAGAGATTGAGAAAGGATTGATGCCCAGACAACTCTGGCCTCGGAGGAAACATGTTGTTGGAAGGGATGAGTTAGTTACACGAATCAAACGATACCTATGTCATATAGCCATGCCAAAGTGTTTGCTACATCTGAATTCTACATCATTGTTCATTGGAGTTACATACACCACGAATGCTCTAAATTCACGAAAAAGTTATGTCTTGAGTTTACAGAAGATTATTGTGTAGTGTTTTTCTAAGTGGTGAAATTGTTCGAATTCGGCCTAATAAAATAAAACTACCAGATTATCTAAGTCAATAAGTCAATTGTCGAAACTCCGCTAGTTTGAACATAGCCAATAATACAATGAACCAACATGCATATATATACCTAGATACCTATGTACCTAAGTAAGTCTGCCGTAAGAAACTTATATAAGGCTGTGTAGAATGGCGGCATTCTACATTCTTAGTTGGTGCCACAAGACAAAACTGCAGGCCTAGTTTAGGTGCTCAATGATTTGTCATAAGACTGAATAAGTACTATCGATGTCCCAAAGCCAATCTTAGTAAGTATTAGATATCTATTCGCTAATCTCAGTTGACCTTTTATTTGTCCCTCCTTCACAAATAATCAATATCTTCCATTGAATACACGTCTGGGTGCCACGTGACCAATATCACGTGGCTGTACATGCCTACATCTCATTATTCTCACAATAGTTGAACCCCTCAGCTCCAACGAGCATTAACAAAATGGTGTGCTGCAATAACCGATAAGGCTATAGATTATTTGCCGTTGAAGTTTTATCAAGTTGGTAAGACAGATCTATTGCTACCATGACTACCTACCTAGACCTAATGCATGGCCCTATAACAATGGTAGTATCGGAGTTGCCTATACACCAACCCTACTTCGTTACCTCGGCTTTCTAATATCTTTCACCATTGAGAATTCTAACGTAAGGCTACGCGTTAGGCTTGTCCAACATGCTATACGATGAGGTGGAGATTGCTCGTTTGGGTGATGACTAGAAGCGACACTACCGTCGACTGACACGGCGGAGGCGCATGAGGGTGGGTATTTCGATTGAATATTGCTTAACATCATCTACTTCATCCTCTGATTGGGCACGCATCCGGCAACAGTTTGCGAAAGCTCGGTGATAGGAGAGAGTTATCCATTGAAATACTACCTACGTACTAGTAGATTATTGCTACCCATTTACAGATAGCCTACCTTAGCTAAGGCAGGTAGGTTGGTAGGTTATTTTTTTTTCTTCATTAGTATATAATAGGTACGCAGAGGTTTACCTATGAAATATTAGAAAGATTTTCTACTGGTTTTTAAGCTTTGCTTTTCCTTGTTCAACATCATTTCAGATAGCTCAGTAGACGCGATCAGGTTTACATCTATCTAACATCATGGATTTCAGTACTCTGGATTTAGATCACACTCCGATCATAGCGCCTCCGCCAGGAGTCGTCCCCAACTTCGAAAACCCCAAGTCTCTAGCTCCGATTGGGAGGATTACGATCGCAGTCGTGTTACCCCTAATGGTCATTTTCGTGGTCCTTCGCTTTTATACGCGATTCCAGATAAGCCGTTCCATCGGTGCTGATGACTGTAGGAACCCTCAGAATAACTCTGGGTGAAGCAAACTAACGAAGTATTACCTAGACCTGTGTTTAGCTGGGACAGCAAGTATATCAGCATTGGTTTCCATTTGCTCAATATGCTAACATATGATCCCAGGCAGCTACTATCTCTTACTGTGGTGTTTGTCTAGCTGGTAGGTTCTGTCGACTGGGTGGTTTACTATCGTCCAAGACCTAATATAACTCTTAGTATACGAAAAGGGGCTCCTCGGACCTCATCAATGGGATGCCCCTATAAGTTCCGTCACACCGGAATCAATTCAAGTGCTGCTACCTCTAATCTTCCACTATATCGTATTGATTGTGTGCTCCATTTTCTAACTCGTCTCGTCTTTTTAGTTGGCTGAGTGTTTATTGAATCTCTTCAGTGTTGCCGCTATCTTCATTAAGACATCGCTTCTAGTGCTATACCTACGTATCTTCCGGCCTTCCAAGACTGCGCGTGCATTTATATGGCTCGGTATTGTATTGATAACGACCTTCTACATCAGCAACATTATTTCGGCCGCGATCTTCTGCAATCCGTCCATCTGGGCGTCAACAACCAACCAAATTGAATTTCTAGGGGCGGTGAATTTCAGTGGATGTCGCGAACCACTACGACATATATCGGCAACCCAGGGTGTATTCAGCCCTGTTTCAGACGCTTATGTCTTGGTCATTCCCATTTTCTTAGTTTCGGGCCTCCAGCTTCCCCGTATGCGTCGCGTCGGTATTGTGACTATCTTCCTCATTGGATTAATGTTGGCTCCACATACCCCGTTGCTCAGATATCCATATGCTGATAAAATTTACCAGTGCTACTGGTAGCTCCATAGTTACTGCAATATTTCGTTTTTGGCAGTTGACTTCCGAAGATATTTCATGGTATGCTGCTAAGGTTTCAATCCTTGGGTACGCATACACCGTTTCTCCCCTGGAATTGTTATAACCAGAAGAAATCAAGTACTGACATTAAGCAATAGGGGCGTGGAATTAATGGCGGGCATTATTTGCAGTTGTATGCCTGTAGTCTTTGTAATCTTCAAGCGGATTGCAATATTCTCCTGGGCATCACTTACACACTATGTCAAGACATTGCTATCCAAGGAAAGCGACACGACTATCATTGGTACCGAGCTCAAAGATCCGAAAAGTCCGTTAGTTTCGCTCAAGAGACTACCAGGGATCCCTCAAGCGGCAATTACTGGCTTGAGAACCCTGGTACGGGGTAATCCGCGGGGCCACCATATGGACTTATCAGAGCTATCGACCTATAACGAGATCAACTCTGTTAATGAGGAATACCACGTACAACTCATGGGTGTACAAAATAGAGATTCTACTTCGATGCCCCTTTCATCGGAGAGCGAGTTACCTAGACCTGCATGTGCCCGGAGCGTTGACAGCAGATCAAAATGAACGCTTACATATATCCTAAGGAAAACAGTCTCCTGCTTCGAAATCATATTCCTAACGACATAATGATGAGCCGTAAAATGGAAAATGAAGATTCTGGCTTAGGTCGTCGACGAATATACAAGAAATGGGAAAATATACAACGCACAAAACGCACTTCGAGTATATAATCAAGCAACAAAAGAAGTAGCTTCCTATATTTGGAACATAAATTCGAACAATTGTCTAACAGGTATCATCGCGTCAGTATCACTTTCATTTTATCCCATCTACACACAGGCTTAGTATTAACTTGTCTTGTCTATAGTACCCGTATATTATTGTCAATAGTTAGAACCGTGATACAAGGCTCTAACAGTTAACTACACCCCAATAAAATGACACCCATTTTGCATTAGCACAGTACGCGAAGCTTTGTAATTTAGTGCTATTATATCCTCAGTCGTAGTATTTTTGATTGACACCAGCAATAATCTCCTTTTCTCGTTGGTCAACCAACCCAGTGCGGAACCTATGGTCTTTCGCGATTCGCGCCCTTGCCCATTCTATAACCTCAATTAGTACACTGTTACTACTCATGCAAACATTCTTCGATAATTACTATACCTTCAGCTGTAACATCATGCGAGAAGTGTTCTGTTTCCGCCTGTAAGCCAAGTCGTTGTAATAAAGGGCTTACAACGGGCTTCAGGAGAATGTTGGCCTCAGGCCGCGCGAAGTAGATCAAACTTAGCCTAGGACGGTTCACCTGGTCCTCAGGAGGTCTCACGACTCGGTGGACGGTGCTCTTCAAGTAACCTCCACTCAAGAACTCCAGCGCGTCCGCAATGTTTACGATGATTGCATCCCTCGGCGACTTAACGTACTTCCAATTTCCCTCCGGAGTCTGTACTTGTAGACCCGCGATCGGTTGGTGGAATAGAAACGTTAGCGTGTTGTAGTCCGTATGTCCCTTCGCCCAGATATTTCCAATCTGCGCGTCCACTTCCGCCGTGCGGGGGTGGTATTTCATGTACCGCAGATACTCCAAGCCTTCAGCTTCGTAGCGATGACGCTCTACGAGGTAATCTTCGTCGATCTCAAGAACATAGGCGAACAAGCGCAGGAGAGGAAGCAGGACGTCGTTGTGGATCTTCAGCGAAAATGCCCGTATCTCCTCCCAGTGATCCCTGATAAGCTGCGGATGGGGTCGCTCATGCTCTGGTGTAAACTTGGGGATATTATAGCGCTCGTCGTTGTCGCGTGTAGCGAGTTTTCCTGTAGACCGCGGCTTGTACCCACGAAAGTCCCCCTTCGCTGTGTCGCATAGATACTTGGTCTTTTCCTCCACCGGCAGATCGAAAAATGCCTCGCACAATGCATACTGCCGTCTGATTTCCTCATCTGAGAATCCATGACCAACAACATAGAAGAAGCCTATAGTAGATGTTCAGTAACTTCTGATGTGTACCAAGCTAGGGTTGCCGTACCATTCTTATTAATGAACCGTAGTACCTGTTCTGCCAATTCTTGTTTACCCCCCGGTTGATTCAGCTTAGAGATATCAAGTGCTTCCAACTCCGCATATTCCACTAGCCCATATTATATTAGCACTTGACTATGTGATTTATCGCCGAGTAGGAGCATACATCTCTCTTTGGTCTCTTCCGGATATTCGTAAGTTGAGATAGTTTCCACTTTGGAAGGGGACATTGTTATTTTTATACGAGATATTATGATGGCTTGTCAAGCCGTGACTGTTATTCTACTTGTAACAATTAATGATAATTCCAATAATTGAAATATGTTATAAATTTTATGGCCTAGTTGCAAGAGAAGGTATTTACTATTTTCATGTCAGCTCTTAATATAAGATGACTGAGCGGGGAAGTTGTACCTTTATTTGTATATGTCAAATATCTCCCCACGGGGATTGAGCAATAGGATTCCTTGCAAATGATGCCATTGGGAGCTCCTAATGCAAATCACACTAGTACATGTTAATTTATCAGCCTTTTAACTAAACTTACCAAGATCCAATATCAACCTGCTAATTTTGCTTATAGGTCCCCAGTCCTAAACCGATGTCTAATCTCAAATGCGTTTGTGAAACCAGTAATTAATAAAAAAACATGACTTTCGTAATTTCTTCCATCGACTGAGCGAGCTTTTTGCCTCAACCTCAAACTTTGCATTGTAATTTTCTATAGAGCATTTTCGAATCCCTTCCTCCAAAGTTCCCATCGTTCTAGCCCAAGAAGAGATTCGTCTGTATAAATAGGTAGGCTGCTAGGCAAACCCATTATTCGCACGTAGTTTCTCATGTCACTCAGTTCGTTTATCCGTTATGCAGCTGCCAAAACTCCGGTAACTTGGGATCTGTCACAGTACGGCCTCTATAGGTTGAGATAGCAACGTCAACGCCTCGATTTGACATCGTTCTAGCCTTTGGTGGTGTAGCTGTTTGATAGGTATCTCCCGAACCATTACAAGATCTCCAGAAATATTAGTATAAGACATGGCATAATTTAGATATGTTTTTCAGGCGGCACTTTGATGATGCACATGGTGCAAAGAGCCAAATCAACGAGAATAAAGGCGAAGATCAGCCCATAAAGGAAAGCTGCAAATAAATGCCCATTGGATAGGCGTTCGAGAACACTACTAGAGGTAAATAATTAAATATTATAATACACTTAGATATTTAGGTACGAAGTTAAATGAGCCCGTAGGGAAAACAGCCTCGATATGGTGTTTAGGATCCGGAACAGGACCTACAATCCGATGCCGTGAGACCCCGATGGCGGGAAGTATTGATGGCTTGCTCCTCGATTTGAAATCTCCGACTAGATCTCTGTATAGGTTATAATGTTTCTTTGTAAGCTTTGGATAAAGCGATTAGACAGTCATAGCCCTAGAACACTTTAAGTAGACGCTACCCAGCTCCATTTTGCGTCGCTGATATGCTATAAGTATTAGACATAGTTAGGGAGGTCCAATTTCACGAACCACTAGCCACAATAGAGGCACTACGAGCGCGTACATAACCAATACGTATATCTCTCCTATAATAACCGGTGAGAATACATATTATATCTCTATACTACCAAGTCAAAAGCAAATAGTAAGTATATTACTAGCATCCCGTGAGACTAACGTTTCTTGCATCTTTTCATGAATATCCACTTGAGACAAAATCACGATGCTAGCCTTTAGAAGTTTTATTGTACTTAAAATATTCAGTTCAAGAGAAATCAGTAGGGCTAACCTAGTATAATGTTGGTCTTCGCGATGCTAACCGAGGACGCCCGTTACTAGTATTAAAGTTGTTGAATAAACAAAACGCATATTCTTCAACGATTCCGATTGCTACTTGATACCAGAATACTTTTTCACATAAGTATTAGTCTGACTTCCTTTAGAAGATTTTATATTTAAATTAAACATTTATAAACCCCTTTCAAGAAGTCACTCTCATAATTCCTTTCCATTTTGTTGAGCTTCAAGACATAATTAAAGGGGTAGAATATAGCCGCGATTTAGCCGAGACCTCGGTATGCATCCGTAGACTAAGGTACGTACCCGGTACCCGGTACCAAGACGGCTTAGACACTTCCAGCAGTTCGAAAAAAACACCAAGGAAAGTCAGATAAGACTCAATTATACGCAGCAAAAACCATCATGACCAAAAGATAAAACCCTCGCTCGGTTCTAGGTCATGGCCGCCATTGAACTCTCTCCGTTTCAACTTCCGAATATTTAGTGCACACTAGAAAAAAATACAATACATCATCAAATCACATTCGCCCCAATTAATTCCCAAACAACTCAAGCATCAAATGGCGCATTTCTTATCTAGGTCACGTGCTTTATTGCCATATAAGGCGATCTCATTTTCGAACACTCCCTTCGCTGGCGCTAGACAATTACCCTCATTATGGCAACCGCAACGATTACGCCAACAAAGATGGAGTTCACACTCGCCTCTAGGCACAGCGTTGGATCCCTCAAGGAAGAAAGTAACCATGGCAACTCTCCAGTCTATGTATAAAAAGGGGGAGCCTATCGCGGTCATGACTGCTCATGATTTTCCAAGTGCACATGTCGCAGATGCCGCTGGAATGGACGTGATCCTCGTGGGAGATAGTCTAGCGATGGTGGCTTTAGGGATGGAAGATACTAGTGAAGTAACGGTTGAGGACATGCTGTTACATTGTCGGTCGGTAGCTCGTGCTACCAAGGCCGCCTTCACCGTAAGCCCACATGTCAGATTCAGATAAGTACAAGTATAGAAAGCTAAATCTCAACTAGGTTGGAGATCTACCGATGGGGTCGTACGAAATTTCACCGGAACAAGCCCTAGAAACAGCCATCCGATTCATTAAACAGGGTCGTGTGCAGGGTATCAAGTTAGAAGGAGGAGCAGAGATGGCACCAACTATTGCGAAAATAACAAAAGCTGGTATACCCGTCCTCGCCCATGTGGGGCTTACACCCCAACGTCAAGGATCCCTTGGTGGATTTAGAGTCCAAGGGAAAACGTCGAAAGGTGCAATGAAAGTGCTCGAAGACGCGTTAGCCGTCCAAGAGGCTGGGTGCTTCGGTATGGTAATGGAAGCGGTTCCAGCAGAAGTCGCAAGCGCCATAACGCAGAAGCTACGCGTCCCGACGATTGGGATCGGTGCGGGAAATGGTTGTTCTGGTCAAGTCCTCGTCCAGGTCGATATGACCGGTAACTTTCCACCCGGTCGTTTCATTCCCAAGTTCGTCAAACAGTATGGCAATGTGTGGGCTGAAAGCCTTAAGGCCATTGAGTCATATCGAGAGGAGGTGAAAAGCCGTCAATACCCAGCACCAGAGCATACATATCCCATCTCCGCGGGTGAGCTTGAAGCGTTCAGGAGAGACATTGAGAAACTATAGGGCAACATTGGTCGCCTGATTAAATTCTTGCATGATACCATACGAGAAGACGTTAGAGGATTAGAGGTGTGACACTCTGGTTTGGTTCGGTCTGCTGTATTAGCATAGATGGCGTTTGTGGGGCGTAACCGAGACGGCATGATTGTACCAGTCGCACATCTCATCCAAAGGCTGGAGTAATCGAATAAGCTACGATCAACTGATCGTTTGAGTCCTTAAAACACTATT
The DNA here is from genome assembly GCA_037126485.1 of Daldinia eschscholtzii. Classification (NCBI taxonomy): domain Eukaryota; kingdom Fungi; phylum Ascomycota; class Sordariomycetes; order Xylariales; family Hypoxylaceae; genus Daldinia; species Daldinia eschscholtzii. The sequence continues at coordinate 2,937,231 of JBANMG010000002.1, forward strand.
GGAAAAGGTCAGCGCGTTTTATCGATAAATAGAATATTCAATAATAATATTATTATTCAATAATATTACATACTCGATGTAAGTTGCCGACGATCTCATCAAGAGCAGGAGCGAAGACACTGTTTACGTAGAGAAACAAACTATCGTTCGGATTGAGATGCAGCGCCTTGCGCAAATGTGATACGACAGCCTCGAACTTCTGCGCGGCGCTTATCTGGCGCACTTCACGCTTAAGCTGCGGGACAGATCCTCCAACAGCTTTGAAACGAATGCGCACTTTTTCTTTTTCGAATTTGCCAGCGTTAGCAAGAGCCGAGCTTGCATCTTGAGGAAGACCGGTAAGAACGGCTGATGCAGTCATGGTAAGTGGGATTTCAGGTGATGCAGGCCTGTCCGGAATGGGAGAAGCTGGAGGTGATGGAGAGGGTTGTTCGGGAACGTCAGGGTACTCCATCTTATAATATAGGTGCCTAGTAGTTACGTTGATAGAAAGTGGTAGAAACGTGTTTATGTGGATAGACTGATTTATATGCAAGCTTTGGAAGCATGCGAAAACATATAACCATAACAATCATGTAAGAGTGAATAATGAAGTTGATTGTTGAATTTCTGCAGTCACACAGTTGAAGATATGAGATATGAGATATGAGATATGGATGTCCTCTAAGCCACACTTTAGAAACAATGTGGCTTACGTACATCCTACCTGTATCTTAGGTACCTAGGTCCACTACCTCTTAAACCCCTATTTCCACTCACATAATCTATGTCCAACTAAGCTAACTCGGCTTCAACAACACCCTCATATCCCCTAGGATCCATCCAAATCTTGATTACTTTATATCCCGCATCGTTTATGAGCTTCCTCCACTGGGCTTTTGTCCGTTCATAGGCTGAGACGACCGACATCATATTCAGATCCATACCCGCCTGGTAGGCGCTAGCCCCCGTCGGTGGAATTACAACATCACAGATGAGGAGCTTCGAATATCCCTTCTTCATAGCTGGTACGATGTTCTTAAGAATCTGGAGCGACGGCTCGTATGACCAGTCGTGGAAGACGCCGCGGAGAAAGTAGGCGCGACTCCCTGCATTACAACCAGCATCAGCTCTTAAGTTTTATAGCTTTACCTTGTCAATGAAGTTTCAATGCCGGCCTTACCGTGAATTGGCTGAGGCTCGAAGAAGTTATGCGGCATAGGTTTAATCTTGTCTGTGCCGAGTTTTGCGTCTGAGAGAACAGCCTCGAGATCTTGTATAACCAGAGAGCCGGCTGGTACATCCGGGTGTTTCTTCAAGAACGTAAGGATATCGTGGCCGTGATGTCCCCCTATATCAACAACCAACGGCGCACCAGAAGTAAGATCTGCGCCAGCCACAAGTTCAGTAGTATCATAGAAATCAGGCCACGAGATTCTATACTTCGACCACTCCATCATAAAGCCACTGAAGCTGTCCTGGTAGCTTTGATTAGAGAGACATCTATCAAAGAAAGGTAATCGTTCCGGAAAAGTATCAACGTAGTTGCTATTTTTCGGATCTAAGGGTTCTCGATACGACGTCTTCGCTAGAAATGACGGCAAGTTCATAGAAGCAGGGTTCCAATGGTCGGTCCTACAGCAAGTAAGCAGCCGCGCAGAATATTATATAAATGCAATCTTACATAGAAGGAATGGCTTGAGGTATGGTGGTAGACTCATCCCCGCAAGAAAGTGAGAGTTCAGTTGGCTTGTATCGATCTTCTCCGGTTTCTTCAATAATGTACGTGGCCCCTAAGAGCCGCAGTAGTCGGCCTTCGAAGCCGGTTCAGCACTCGGACAGAAAAATCCGCTTGCATATATTAAATTAGGTACTCACGAAGTAGGTTCACATCTATATTCTTCGTAGCCAACTTGACTAACTCCTCGATAGTCTTTTCACCGCCGCCTACTGCCTTCCACTGATGCCACAGGCCAATATCTAGGCATACTCTTATCGCTGCATACTCAGTCGGGTTCCGGAATTCGATATTAAACATCTTTTCATGTCTCGTTTCCAGCCTGCTGACTAGCTTGCGCGCGCTTGCTAGTAGTTTCAACCTTTCTGGCTCGTGGCCTTCGAAGTCAGTGACTGTAAAGGCATCAAGCATATCTATTACCTCGGCATAGTCTTCACTCATGGTGGGATGGATATCTGTGCGGGCTAAAATCTGGTCAGTACCTAAAAAGTTGCTAGTTGTACTACATTTCACACCCAGGAATACCTTGCAGGCAGGCATCTTTTATAATCCAGGTGGCTGCGTATCCCTTCGGCCAGTGTTGCACAGCGTAAACAACCCTTTATGCACGTTGATATCAAAGCACACGTCCATCCACGCCAAGGAAGATGCATCGGCAGTCAGCAGTGAGTACATGCCCATCGTTCTCATCTGAGTTGCCATTTCATAATATATGTATCTTGCGGGAGGGCTATAGAATTTCTCTGATCCAATTCTAGCTTATAGTCAGTTATATCATGTCAGCATTGAGTATGTATAGAGCTACTTCTAACAAAAACCTCACAACATAGCTTTAATTCTATTATATCATGACGTATTGAAAATGTAACGACGTTAGGGCGTACTCTGCTGGGTAGTTGGGGCAACGCCATTCTCTCACGCAGTAATCTCTGACAGACTCTAACGTCGTAAAGTTCCGGCATAATGGAATGTAACTTTTCATGTCATCTATTCTTTAGTGTAAGCAAGTTCAATCTCGATGTAGAGACTTAAGGGGGGCCTGCATAAGAAAGTGCTCAAATGACACGAAACTGTGCAGAGCTAACTATGTAGGTAGGTAGGTAGGGATTTATGGATGCGGATTAGTGGTAACCCCTACCTACTTCCCACACAAATATGTTTGGCTACGGTAAACATTGAGCGAGGTCAGCCCGTTCCTTTTGCGCATAGCCTTAACGTATCTCGGCTCCGAGGTACATGAAGGAGGGTGACGGATGTAACATGTTGGAGTCGGTAGTTAGAGATAACCAACTGCGCCCTCAAGATAATCAATATACTCGGCATACATAACCAACTATTCGAATGTTAGTAATATATCAACCTTGGCATCTTACTTGCACAGCACTTATATCGGAGATAAGTGAGCCAAAAAATAAGACTTGGTTATAAGTGCGAATCATGACTGATCCACACTTTTTTGCAAACACTGCCGAACATTCATGAGAGGCGTATATAATAAATAGACAGACATCACATATGATAACAAAAAGAACTCCGAATCGGGGAATCGAACCCCGGGCTTGACGGATCATATCATATGGAGTATGATGAGAGCGTCAAATGTTAGCCACTACACCAATTCGGATTGCGTGTTGAATGCTAGGACAAGTTATCCATCTGCTGTGAAAATTTTGAAGTGTATTTTCTGATATATCTCTTAGCTGGATTAGCGCGGGCGGAACCCACCTTAGCCGCATCTCTTGGGACCCTTGAAGCTTTCGTATGTGGGTAACAAGTGGATGGATTTAAATTGGGGAGGTAAAAAGCAACAACTATAAATGTGGATAGTCGTGGGGGTAAATAATATACCTACCTGATATAGCAGTGCGACGAAATCCAGGTAGTTAGCGTATAAGAACAACAAACGGGAAAGTATATTCATTTTATATATTTGACCTTACTCCAACATTACGCTAGTTGCATCTTATACGAAGGAAAATAATTCTTATGGATAATTCATGTTAAGGAGAATAGCGTATTGAAGTCATTGAAACGGTAACTAAGAGGCTATCACGTCAAGAAATGGCCTAGTTAGCCAACCGATATTTGAGATTTTTAGATTCGCATAATTCCTCGTCTTAGACTACTACCTATATATACACGACCTAGTGACCATATCTACACCGTTCGCTTCGTTCATGTCGAATACTATCGTGTTTAATGTCGTTCCAGCCTCCCAGTCAGGTTGTCATCCAGTACCATTTCATACCGGAATCCCTAGACATACCCGTGAAGGCTGGCACTTGGGTCGCTTGACCAACTAAAATTTTTCAACGGTGAAAGAGAAAGCAAAACCGTCCTTCGCCGAAAATGCATAGGAATAGAGATATTTGGCGACAGGTCAAGAAAAGAAAAACCATATGCTAAGACTCCATTTCATGCCATACCATGCCCCTTCCATGGGATATATGGAAAGATGTATTAAGCTCCATCGTTCTAGCCGAATAAGGGTCAAAAATGGGTATCATCGCACCGCGAATGCCGAAGAAAAGACGGTCCAAAATTAGAAAGTAGGATCATAGTATGGTGTATTCCTAGTTATGAATGATCGGCTAATAAGCACAGCTTATAGAACTGTGGAGTATCGGGGGTCGATCTGCCTTTGGCTAACAGAAATGAGCAAGCCCGTAGTAGATTAATAGGTCTCCTCGTATTCTTGGAGAGAAGGAGCCCAGGACGAGAAAGATTTGCGCTTAGGCATACGTTGAAGCTGGACAAGGAGATCATCCAAGTCAACCCAGTTGCGATCATCCTCAGCAAATTTGCGATGCTTCTTGGATAGGATGTGCTATACGAATTGTTAGTACTGACCGCATCAGGGTTATTCAACCTTAGGAAGGGGGCACATACCTCATCAAAATCAGCGTATTTCTCAGCGCAATTCTCACAGTAACCTGGTTTAAGCTCGCTTTTCTTCGGCTGAGCTAACTCTCGCTTTGCTGCGCGCGGAACGGCCTTGGACCTGGGTCCTTCTTGACTATCTTTGTCAGTCGCATCTTCATCGACGAAGTCTAGCTTCCGGCTCGACGTGCGGCTCATGGGGAAAGCCCGCTTGACCGGGACTTCATCTCGAGGGTTGGTCTCGGTGTTTCGGCGAGAGCTCAGATCTTGCGAAGTCGCAGTACTGTTGCGCTTTAGGACTTGACGCTGAAGACCATGAACTTCTTTGCTTAGGCCAGTTATGAGACCTGGTGTTGTCGCTGTAGAGGAAATCATTTGTGATCGAATCGCTGACGTCACATTCGAAGGCTGAACTCCGGACGCAACTGGCTCACCACCGAAGAGGCGGGTAGCAGCACGGCCGGTAAACGCGTTGGATCGTGATCCCAAGATCTGATCAGCTGGTAATCTAGATGAGTTGGATAGGTCCACGGAGGCAGTGCTAGAGCCACGGCGATGGCCATTTTCCATCTCACCCAATGATCGCTTTCCAGTTACGGGCTTCGGCGGTTCCATCTTGAAGGACTGAGGAGCAGGTTTACTCTCAGTAGCGGCTCTGGTCACCTGGACTTTCGGCTTGGGCTCGGGTCGGGAATCTCTCGGCTCATGCTCGTTAATAAACGGGCACCGTCCCAGTGCGGCTGTTCGGAATTGGGGCCAATCACCCTTTGCCTTCTCGGCAACTTTCTTGTACTCTCTGACCATAATGGGCTTTTGCTTCTCATCGACATCATACACATATATATACGGACCCTTAAAGTAATGCAACTCCTGACCGTTCACGGTGGGGTCTCGGTCGGATGGCCCATTAACTCGCTCGTTGTGGAGGAGATGTAGCAGGTTGCGATCCTCAGTCGTCCGAGATTCGGGCTCTCTCGCTTTGCGAGCTCCGTACGCAATTTCCACACTGACGTATGGATCAGTCTCAAGGAGTAAAGCAATCATTCGCTGCAACTTGTCCAACGACCAGATCTTCTTTCCCATTTCCCTCGCGCGTAACAAGACATCGGTGCTACGCTTTGGTTGGTTGAGTGAACCGACTTGACTATGAGATGTAATTCTCTGTGTCCTGGCATCCCTGTCAAAAGTTCTTCGCTTCGTGGAAGCCTCTGTAAGCCGGGTTAAAAGTGAAGGATTAATAGTCTTGACTTCCTCTTGTTGTTCCTGGTCTTGCTCTGGCTCCTGCTCTTGTACATGGTCTTGGTGCTTCTCGGTGGTCACGTCTTCCTCTTGACGGCTTACGCTCTTCTCGGAAGGGATAGGCCGGGTCGTAACAACGTGCGTGATGTCAATGGAAAAAAATGCTGCTTCACGCTATAAAACAACTCATGTAAGCAAACCGAGGCAATCGACACGGAAGAATTGATTTACTCACAGCACCTAAAGCGGCTATTTGCTTAGCGAGTTTTTTGTGAGCCTCATTAGGAACCTTCTCAAAGTAGAATACGAGCTTAGGGAACCTAGCCCTATGATGTTGCTGCCATATTTGAATTTCTTCAATATCTTTCTCTGTATATCCAAGAGAAGCGGGCGCGGGCTGCTGAGATCGCTGATGGTGAGAATGACCACTTCTCTCCCTGGCTAACTTGCTCTCATAGGTGTTTGCATTGCGGCGTATCTGTATGGGGATTTGACTCTTGGACGCCCGCTGTTGTTGGGACGAAAGCAAACGCTGGGTACCACTCTCAATAATTTGCTTCTTGGCTGGAGGTGGTTGGCCATATTGTTCTTCCCGTTGTAATTGAGCTGCGGTGCGTTTTTGCTTGGCGAGAGCGTTGCTACGCAGAGGGGAATTGGCCACATTCTGGTTCGTAGATAGAGGAACTCGTCTACTAGACATGACTGATTGAGAGGCAGAGGTGGATGATAAAGATATGGCTGCCATATAAATATCGAACTACTCAATGTTGAAGGGTTAAGACCGTTTGCAACTCGAGACTACCTGACCAATGAATTTTTTAATGTTGATATAGCTGTGGCTGGCTTGTCTTGGCGACTTGGTCAACAACGTCAATAGTGGAATCGAGTCCCGGAATAATAAAAGCTGACTCGTTATCGTTCGATCGGGTTCGACGTAAAGAAGGACGGTTGCTCTATAGTTGTGCTTAAGGTATTGTCCTAAACTATGTTTTTAAAAGTCCGAGAGTTGGCACGCGACGAACCGCGGGCACAACACGTTGGATTTGAAGAGCACAACACGACCAAAAATCTTGATGTTAGGAGTTCATTGAGGCGAATTGGTGAATATTAAATGATTTCAGAAAATTGAGTAAATTGAGAGACGCGAAAATGACCCCGTAATCTTACGTGTAAAAGGCGTTGAAGTCGAGTCCAAGTTAGAAAGCTCTGGTTGGTACGAAGGTAGTGGGCAATTTTGGTAGGTAGAATTCAATGTCCCCAAGCTTTTTGAGGCGTGACTGGTAATTTCACGCTAGTACTAACAATTTACGAATCAACAACAAGGGCTACGCACAGACCATTTGACATCACTACTGAACGCACTGAACACGCTGAACACTAATGAGGACCCCACTATGGAATCTGCATAGCAACCAAATCTTAGTAAATTTATTTACATCTCTTGCATTTTCTCTTGCATCTTTTTTTTCAGCTAGCCCCACCAGCTCCCCCACCATGTTTTAAGGCAGAAGAGCCCAAATTGAACCAATTAGAATTTAGGTAATCAATGCCCTATCATTGCTCCAAAAACTTTCCAACGCTGCTGACGTTCGATCCAATGCGCCTCAAACCTCCGAATTGCAACATCAAAATTGGTATGAAATACACCAAGTGATTTTTTTCAACTTTGGAGTTCATAGAAAAGTGTCTTTTTTTTCTAGACCAACTCATTTTTTTTGGATTCTAGTGAAAGGAATTCATAATTGAACTTTAATAATTTTTATATTACCCGTTTAGGTAATACCTTAGTGAATTCTGGCGATGCAATTGGTTGCAGTATCTCAACGAAGATGAAGCTTCGCCAACAGCCATTATGGCAACTCGAGCGTTATCTTAAACCGCACTCGAAGCCTTTTTCCCCACAGATCCGATATGCACGGCCTATATCAACAATACCCTCTTCCCCGCGAATCTCGAACACGTCACTCAAGTCTACAGCCTTACGATGTAGGCCAAGATCTGTTCGCACTTATTCCACAGCCGTTTCTGCGTCCGACCTCCTCTTCGGCCAACCTGTTCACGAAACTCACCCACATATACTTGCACCCGGTGAACTCACACCGGGTATAACCGCACAGGAATATCACGATCGCCGTGCCGCCCTTTGCCATTCCTTGCCCCCAAACTCCGCTGTCATTCTCCCCGCAGCAACCCTCAAATACCGATCCGGTGCCGTTTTCTTTGCCTTTCGCCAGGAGTCTAATTTCCTGTATCTCACTGGTTTTTCCGAACCCGATTCTCTCGCCGTACTAAAGAGGACTGGCGATGAGCTCGGCGACTACACTTTCCACTTATACTGCAGGTCGAAAGATCCAAAAGCAGAGCAATGGAACGGCCCTTGGAGTGGAGTTGACGCCGCAAGAGATGTGTGGAATGCAGACGAAGCTGATGATATCACACGAGTGGATAGAACACTTGGTTCGGTGCTGGATGGCACCAAGACAATATACACCGATGCCGAACTGTCACAAAACGGGTCTTTTACAAAACTAGGCAATATTTTGCGTTCAGTAGCTCCCAATGCGAGTGTATCGCCCTTAAGGCCTCATGTCAACGCTCTCCGTGCCATCAAATCTCCAGCTGAAATCGTCAATATGCGGCGCGCGGGCCAGGCGTCTGGTCGGGTATTGACAGAAGCTATGCGGCGGCCGTGGAAGTATGAGAAAGAATTGGCTGCGTTCCTGGAGTATCAATACCAAATGTCCGGCTTAGATGGACATGCGTACATCCCTGTTGTAGCTGGTGGCTCAAAGGCGGTACTCATCCACTATGTCTTAAACAATGGTACACTGAACGACTCGGAGTTTGTACTTGTGGACGCTGGCGGCGAGTACGGAACATACATCACCGATATAACACGAACATGGCCTGTATCAGGGAAGTTCAGCCAGGCGCAGAAAGACTTATATAATGCAGTTCTGCGCGCCCAGCGATCATCCATCTCGCTCTGTCGCGCGAGTGCTAATGTCACTCTCGACAAATTACACCAAATCACGGAAAACGCTCTCCGCGATCAGCTTCAACAGCTAGGTTTTGACTTAAGTGGAGATGCTATGGGAACTCTCTTCCCACATCACGTCGGGCACTACATCGGGCTCGATGTTCACGATGTTCCTGGGTACCAAAGAAACATAGTCCTGAAGAAAGGCCACTGCATCACGATTGAGCCCGGCGTCTACGTGCCCGACGATGAGAGGTGGCCCAAAGCCTTCCGAGGCATGGGCATTCGAATCGAAGACAGCATATGTGTAGATGACGATAGCCCCTTAAACCTGACTACAGAGGCAGTTAAGGAAGTTGACGACATCGAAGCACTGAGGGACTAGAAATATTCACGGACTGAATTGTATAAGAAAAGACTCCTCTTTCTAGAAAATAATTCTCCTTGAGCAGCCAGCTCGACTACTCGCCAAACGCATAGTATATCCGTAAAGGAGGTAACCGCATATCATGAAATACCATATATCGGCGTACGCATCGTACGCATCTATATCATAGACGCCTTCCTCCGCCGAGGCTTATTTGAAACATATTCCCCAATAGAGTAGACTTAGTGAGATCCATGAATCCTGCCTCGTAATGAACATCATGCCAACGTTCATTCCGCATCTTGCCGTACAAACTAGAAAACAAAAAAGAGGACCGGCTTAAAAGCAGGGAATAGGGGGAGCCGCCACCTCCTTAGTTCACGAAACGCCATTGATCCCGCATTGACTCAGAGATACCTTTTTCTCGACCCAACGCCGTACTTTTGATACCTTAACAATGCCAGGATTATTGAAACCGTTTTACGAAATAAATCGTATTCGTACCTTTTTACCTTACCCTACCTAACACACAGTATGGCCGCGTCGGTCCCCCCATCGCTTCCTATTAGCCCAGCGGAGCAAGGCGCGCGCCTCGGTGCCAAGCAAACCCATCGTACGATAAACATCTGATGTCCGGGGGAAAAGAAAGGCAAAGCTTACTAGCGAAATTCACTCAAATTATTTTTTTTCTGATGTAAGAACCGTGCGTGTTGCAAGAGAGGAAAGAGAAGAGAGACGAAGCAAGCAGGCAAGCAAGATTGCGCGCAAGTATCAGCCCAGGGGGGCTCGGATACATCTATTATTATCTTTGGAATGAGAAGAAGGATTCCGAATATGCGCTTTCCGCCTCTGCCGTTAGGAACGGGAGAGGGGTGCAAAGTTAAAAATTGTAGGTATCACTATATAGAATTTGTAGCATTCCAAATAAAAAGAAAATAGAACAAGAGGTTTGTTCCCGCTGGCGCCCGCTTCCCCAACCAGCCTGCCAACCAGCCTTTCCTATCCAGAGTAGGCACAGTTAAAGGGTAAAACCTAAATCGATTGATTTCATTCCCTTCCTCCCTCTCCCGTAGACCGTAGGATAGATGAGATAATAATAATACCTAACAGACTTTCGTGTCCGAACACCCAGCCACTCCCATAAAAACGCCGTAGTTGTTGTTTGTGCTTGACTTAGCACTAAATCCCAAGTATAAACCCCATGTTGTTGATCATCTATCCCCTTAGATGTTTTCTCCGTAATTCAAAAAAATAGAACAAGAAAAAAATCGAATCTTTTTTTTTTCTAGAACGCCCAACATGCAACCCGACCGTGTTGTGTGTTATTTACCGGACTCCGATGTATCTTCATACAGGTTGTAGTATAATATGTACGTGTGTGATAAGCGGTATGTTTGAGTGATTGATAGGTTAAGGTAACTCAGAGAAGGTTGTCGTCGTTATCGTCGATTGATTGATGATGATGATGGTGATGTTGCGTTAATGAGATTCAAAATCTTTCTGAGACTACCAAGCCCAGATTTAATCGAGGTTGGGTTGCTAATGTCGGGTATCGTTTGGTTTGTGCAAAGATATTCGTTCGTCGTCGTTAGAATCGTCGTTGAAAGTGGTAATGCTTGATTAATATGAGGGGTGAGTGGTGAGTGATGAGTGATGATGATATATGGTTCCGAGCATAAACGCAGTAAAACTCAAGTTTCTTGTCGGTTAAGAAAAGGCCCTAGGGTTAAAGACAGAAGCGCCGTATCCTTGGGGTGCCCAATTTGGTGCGGGTGCGGCGCCGACTAATTGTTCGAAGGCATGCAGCCGGCGGGCGAGTTCTTCATTCTTTTGTGCCATCGACCGATTCCTCCGCTCAAGTTGGTGAATATATTCGGTGGCCTTGGTTAAGACAGTTCCCTATGAATTATTAGTCGCTTGCTCCGTGGACTAATCCTATATAATCAGACATACCTTGCTGACTTTGGGTGCCGTTCTTGATGCGCCACCGTTGTCGTTGTCATCTCCATCTTCGGGTATCGCGCGCAGAGACGGAATAGCGTCTCGTAATTCGGCGATCTTGTCCTTCAGATTGGTACGATACTTTCGTTCAATATCGTTGTGTGCCGCCCGGTCACTATTCCTGGGCTTCTCCTTAGCCTTCTCGGTAGCATCAATCGAGTTGTTTCGCGTAGGCACTTGGGGTCGTGCTGCAGCTGGCTTAACGCGAGGCTCGGGTGTGTTGCTTTTGCTATCGCTCATCGTCGTCGGGCTTTGGTTGACTTCGAACCTGAAGTCCATTCCGGGGGCTTGTCTTGGAGGCATTTGTTGTTGGGGGACTTGCCCAGTGCCCATAGCAATCGCCAGTAATCTCTGGCGCTCGGGGTCGTTGAAAGGGGGGTTAACGTTCACGTAGTCCATGCGAAAGCCGGGCTGCGGAGGCTCCCAGCTTAGCGGCGTAGAGTAGAGTCTCTCGCGGGGTGGTACTTCAGAAGGGATAGGGGCCGAGTCGTTCTTAGTTAGTTGATCGGCCAAGGCCATAGAGAAGAGGTCGTCTTCGTCCGACAGCGCGTGGTCAAGGGCGCTATCGTCGACCAGATCTGCAGTTGACGACGGCGGGTAAGCCACTTTGAAGTTGTTGCCGGTTCTCCCGACAATCCTTGACCTAGGACGAGGTTGGGCTAAGATTGGGGATTTGCCCTATATCTCAACAAGCTTTAGTATCATTCTAAGAGATAAATATATTCGAGGGTTGTCTTCGAGTGAAGGCTTATAGACACTTACGGTTCTAGTTTCTCGGTTCTCAAATAGAGGATCACTCTCGTTGTCGCTATCAAAGCGAAGCCAGTAATCCGAACAGTCAAGTGTGGATGGGTTCTCAGTGAACTTTGACCTTCGGATATCGGAACACTGGCGCTTCTTAGGTAGCTCCTGTCCAGCAAGCTTATGTTTATGCGAGATAGTTGAGAGGTTCTGAGAGGCAGTTGAGGCTGGCGAGTCAGCGGAGGTGCTGGGGGTCTGATGGGAACCTGAAGTCGGGACCGAGTTCACTACACTTGATTCGGCTGACCTATCTAGTTCGTCCCAGAAGCTGATGGATGATAGTTGCTGCGAGTAGTCTGTTGTTTGATCGAAGAATGTCTCAAAGGTCTGGGGAAGGTTAGGGCTTTTATCTTTTTTGAGATCCAACCAAGGTAATTATATATTCTATGTCTAAGCATACCTTGTCGTTACCAGCAGGATAAACGTCAATGTCCTGCATAACACCTGCGTCCATGACGAATCCCGCAACAATTCAAGGGTCACCAGCAAGTCTTTGGTGACACTATACCTCGACTTGTTAGGGGTTATATAGATTATAAGGGGGGAAGAGTCCCGGGAAACGGGATAGTCGTCGGAAAGCTAGACCTTGTAAGTCGATGTATGCGCTATCATGCGAAGTCCGGGCTTGGCGAGATAGACGATGAAGTCGGAAAGACCAAAGGCGAATAGCTTCAAGAAAGACGGCGCGAATTGCCACGTCCGTTCCCGTGTATCGTGGTACGGTTTGCGTAGCTGAGTAACCTCAGTGCCGGGGATGTAGTAGGTTAGAATGTAGGAATGAGTTGCGTGTAAGTGTGAAGCCACCAAGCGAAGCGAGCAAGCCACACACACACACAAACACACTATGAGGGTATAGGGGTCTCGATTGTAAGTGAGGTGTGAAAAGTATGGAAAGGTATGATATCACAAATATCAGATGGTAATGCCACAATGGTAGATAAATCAAACGATGTTGAAGAACGGATGATATGATATAGGAATAAACAAATAAGCTAGGTAGTTAGTTCGGTTGGGTGGCTAGCTTATCTATGTATAGGACACGGTTGGATCAGGATGGAGTGAGATGGGAATTCGAGAATTCGGCCGTTAAAGAATAAGAATTAGATTCCCACGAAGTCTTACTGGGCCGGGGTGCCGTTGAAGCGTATCGAAGCGTACAATGGCCGAGACCGCCCGAAGATGCAAGGGTACAAGTTACAGTCCAGAATTAATGGCCTGACGCTGCAGAGCAACGGAGACGCTCAGATAAAAAAAACTCCCCAAGCCTAAGCCGGGCCCCCAAAGGGAGATCCCGATATACTACCATATACTACCATAGACTAAACCATAGACTAATCATACTAACTCGTTATACCCGTTCTTGGAAATCCAGGTACCTAAACCTGACCTAGGAAACTACCCTTTCCCTACATGTATTCCCTATTCCCTATTCTTACCTAGGTTCTAAGGGTTCTTAAGGGTACGGTACTAGGCGCTTTTTGATGGATGCTCTAGGGCCGTACCCGTTAACTAGGATAGGTACTTGGCTTTTTCTTTTCGGCGGCAGGTCGCCGCGGTAGTAGAATAGGTAGACCCCATAGTAGACCGTCAGCGTGACCCCGTAATCCAATGAATAAACTCCGAATAATTCCTAGTACTTTCCTAGTACTTCCTAGAAATTCCTGGACAAATTATCTCAATAACCATTATTACGGGGTACTACGATACTAAGAACTAAATGAACTAAAGAAAATGCGAAATGCTAGGATAAGTGGATGATGACGATGATGCTGTAAGTGCTAGGAGCGGCAAACGGGAAAATGAAGGACCTGGGAAAGGGCCTAATGGAAATGGCAGAAGACCATTCTTTCGACATTGTGGGCTGATGGCCGCAGCGGTCAAAAGAACAAAAAAGTATGGGAACCCGATTGGAACTAATGGGGGGAGAAGCTTTCGCAAATTCTCGTCACAGTCCTCACAGTTCGTTCTTGGTCTTTCTCTTGGTCCTTCTCTTGGTCCCTCTTGACGGAGGAGGAAAAAAAAATTGTTGTCATCGGTGCACCAGGAGGGCAAAAAGGTGGCCTGACTTTTTGTCGATAAAGGGAATCCCTTCAAGGGGTACGGTCTAGAATCATGCGTCATGTGGGGTGAGAAAATCAAAGATCAGGCCATTCACAAGGCTGACATTTTAAATATCGTATGACCTTCGCTTTCGTTGATTTGGAAATAACGAGACCAGGGTTCTAGATGTGAACTCTTAACATAATTGGATAAAATTGTAGCAATCAATTATTCCATTGGTCGGCAAACTCCCCCAACTTCCCCCCAACTCCCCCCCAACCAGGTACCTTTAAATGCCTTTAAATACCTTTACAAGCCCTAGACTTTCGCAGCCTCGCTGGAACTCCACTGAAACCTAACGGTTTTAGGTAGGACAATCATGTGCCACAGAAGCTAAGTTAGAGATACTTAACGGAGAACGGCAGGAATCGACCGCCTCCAAAGTCCAGAGCTCGAGATTTTTTTCTTTTTACTATTAAAAAGCTTGTGGCGGATTGTGGCTTATCAAATAGTGTCAAGAATTAGAATGGATTATTTTCTGGTTCACCTATTAGCTTAGGTACTTTGATACATTGAACCACATGTCCAATGTCTTATCCACTTATGGAACTTAAAACTTCCTCCGTTTTCTCCCGTGTTGCTTCATGTAGGAACATCGCATATACACCCGCATACACCTTCACATATACCTTCACATATACATACGTACATACATACACAGATACAAATATACGCATATACAGGTACGATATGCATGTAACCTCGTCGTCACGGACGATCTATTCCGCACTCAACTACAAAAATCCTCACGAGGCTTCTTACCGACACGGGAGTACTAGATCGCGTTTCGATCTCGTATAGATAATCGATTCCTACTCCATAATTCCCATGACTACCTAGGTATAGTATATCCTTTAACCACGTGTATCCATATATATGACTCTACATATGCTTGTGAAAGGTAGGTACACTTCATCCACTTACAATGTGGCATCTTTCACCTTTGTGATATCAAGTAAGTAAAAAGATCTCTGATTCTCAAATTCCTTTCTTGGATATCCCTCAACACCAACTCTCCTACCCTACAACGTGGTAGAATTCGTCCCCTATTTCCCTTATTTTTCGTAAAAACCAACAGCAAGTCGGGGCTCGTTCCGTCATATCAGGTAGGGCTCAGGGACAGATCTATTGGCTCTATTCCCTCCGTTCAGATATTCGGCTAGATCTCAGATCGTACGATCACAGCAATTCTCATATGCGAGTGATACCGCGCCCAGGGTCTTGCCCATTCTTGAATATCCACATTCAGAGATTGTTCCCCCCAGCAGCTGCATACCCGCAGTTGCAGGAAACTTACTGTCTATACTACCTTGTGCCAGCCGCTTCCTCACCTTACTAATGTAGGGGAACTATCATATTTACAACCTCGCGAGCGAATATTAGAGTTACCTCACCAATAGGTTCTAGAGCTCTCGATAGAAAACCGGTGACCGGTCATAAGTCGGCAAAGGTAGCCAATAACTATTCCCGGCAGAGGCTTCGTATCTTCTATAAGCAAGTTCATCGACGATTGCCCATCATCCTGGTCGCCTCTGAGACATTCATCTGGAAATTCCTGGGAAGGATCATTCTGCCGCAACGTAAGCAGACACGTTGCAGCTGTCAAAGGAGTCCCAATACAGTGTATGTTTTGAATTGCCGGAGGGATGAGATCTAGATCTAGACCGACATGTGCACGAATCCGGACTACCGGATATTCTTAGACAAAGCGGAAGATGCCTACTGGCAATGAGCTCTAATTCAAGATGCCTCGGAGAGACGATTTAGCAATAGAGCGTATTGTAGTTCGTAGCGTTTCCTTTGCCACGTTTCCATGAG
The DNA here is from genome assembly GCA_037126485.1 of Daldinia eschscholtzii. Taxonomy (NCBI): domain Eukaryota; kingdom Fungi; phylum Ascomycota; class Sordariomycetes; order Xylariales; family Hypoxylaceae; genus Daldinia; species Daldinia eschscholtzii. Next base: position 2,953,134 of record JBANMG010000002.1, read on the forward strand.
CTTCATTTCGTCTAATTTCCATAACTAAGCAACATTTTCTTCTCGTCACATGGCTGGCTATAATACGTAGTCTATTAAGATCCGAGGCGAATTATCATATGTAGTCATTCTCTAGCGTTGGCCACGATTTTCGGCAGCCTCCGAACTAAGAAATGGCGCGCGCCTAAAGCCTAGCTTCGCCCAGTCCACGATGTTGTGCGTTATTGCGAACTAAAGAAAGCACGGATAGCTATCGTAGTTTTGTTTTGTTTGGCACCACTTATTCCGATCGCTATGAAACGAACCGAGCGGGCCGTTATGTCTAACCGGGAATCCAAATCATCAAGCTATTCCCAATCAATGTCAAAACTGCGCACGCTATGGCTAAGGCGACGGGAGCTATCCGTGATGTTTGCGCCTCTAGCTAAGCGGAAGCACCGCTAGGGTGGCAGTCGTTTATTTCGGAATATCCTTGGACGGTTTTATTGACTTCGGAAATTTTTTCCAAAAAAGGCTCGAAGACTCCGGGGTAGGTATCAGTTATTATTTCTTCAACGACGAGGATTCTGAAAGGCAAGTCGAGACGAGGTGCATGTATAGTGTCTTGACAAGGTCTTAGTAACTTCGTTGTTCAGAATGTAGTAACTTTGTGCAAGCCAAGTTTTGCTTCATGACCAAAATATGCAACTCCAATGATTTGCCTGTGGAATATAATTATGAAAGTTCGGTAGAGTTATTATAGTCAGTTAGTCAGTTAGTTAATGCTAGAGCATAATGTTGCATTATAGCCTGGGCTACTGCTAAATTTTGCATACGCATTAATATATACCAACGTCAGACTCTTGCTTTGTACATAAGTAGTAGGTCATAGTTAGCTAGCTTAGTCACTTAAACTAGTAGTTAATATTTAGAGAAATTCTTATATTGTTCGCTCTTCGAGGTATTTAAACTACGCCAAAGAGTCGTTGATAGATAAGTGATGTCTTAACTATCAGATTAGTTACGCAGAGACATATCAACCCTAACTAACTAGTACTTATTTAGAGGAATAAATTTGTCTGGAACTATAAGTTCATAAAAGCAATTGTGTTACTCTTCAAGCTGGGCCTTTTCGCTGCAACAAATTTACACTATTAAATTAAGACTATAACTCTCATGAACTAACACTATGCCATTCAATACTTGCATCTCAAAAATATAGACTATCACAGTTAAGTCTTATCCTATCTGTATTGTATCCATTACCTAGGTACTTACTGCCCGGCTTGGCGTCCAATCTTAAAGAGACTTCTCAGCTCAAGCCCCCATATATAAGGATCGTGAGAAGGCTTTGTTGGGCGCCTCTTGTGAAACAAAGAGTGTTGCATCTCACCTAATGTCATTCGATGAACATCTTATTTCTTTAATTCCTTTTACTGTGATAGAATCGCCACTGGGAACGTTGTACGGACAAGCTGAAACATTTACTCTAAATTCTAACAATTTGTATGGCTTATGGTGGTTAGATGTCATTAACGATCTTATGATGCTACACCGACTCTATGACAGGCGGAAACTCGGCGTGTCGGAACTGGTTACCCCTAGATCGCTTACAATCTAGATAATCTAGCCTAAATTTACTCATCATGTTGATACGAGATCATTAGGCGCACTTGTTTAATGAAGTGCTCTCGAGTAACTGATACTACAAGTTACTGTAAACAAACGTAAGCAACGATTACTACGTACCTACTATAAGTGAAGAGCGTATTCTAGACGTATAGGAACAAAGGTAAAAGTTCTATGAAGGGCTAGATCATGCATCAAGTCGTTGGAGGCATAGGCGAACAAGTAATCCAGCTTTGAAGAGAAGGTATAATATCCGGAATGACTAAGGGTAAACGCACGCTTTTCGTATACCATTGGACCCGTGTTCTGGGTCAAAAATCACGGGGACCACACCGCAAAATCACGGCCGATGTCTTCGGAGATTTTCGATCCGGAGCGGTTGCCGATTTTTGGAGCACATGCGCCAAGTGGGGAGAAGTGGAAACGGGACACATCGGAGGGGCATCCGGCATTCCCGGAATCGATAGGTTTATGCCGCCGGGCGGGGGGAAGCACGTCATATCCTAGCGCCCATGCGAATTTAAAAAGCGTTTCTTGCCTTTTCCTTTTGAACTAAACAATCGTACGACGGGGCATTTTTAATTTATGAAACTGCAAATGCACCTCCGAAATCACGACACAGAGCCTGGGTCCAAGTTATATTATATTAAAACGCCAAGCTTTTTGCATTAAGTAATTACAATACGGTACCGAGAGCTCAAAGGTGCGATGGTCTACACGGTGGGGAAATATACTTACGTTTCTCCTCTCGAGGGGTTCGAAGATGCTCCACCTTTGCCGGACGAGAAGAATGAGGACGGCAAAAGCTACAAGAACCCAATGAAAGATACTCTCAGCAAGTCCTATCTCGAGTTTCCGGATCCGCTGGATAAAGGTCGCCGCGGTGGTTTGTGAGTCTCTGACGAGGACGACGATCTCCACAATTTGCTACACAACCAACTAACATTTCGGGGGGGGACGAACAACCCCTCCCTCCCTCAGCGACATACACATATACTACTTGCCCAACAATGAAACTCAGAAACAGCATGCGAAGGATCTCTGGGAGCGGATCCGACGAGAATGTACGATCCCGATCCCTGCTTCACCCTCCCTTTTTTTCTCATGCACTTTCTCTCGTAAAAGCAGTACCTGTGAGGACTCTAGCAGACTTGCTTGCTGAATGACTTTTTCTGTGTAGTTCCCGAGCTAAGGATATACCGTCTCTGGGATAAGCCGATAGGCCCTCATCCAGTGGCTATGTTTGAGGTTAACCTTTTCACGCCAGCCCAATTTGGCGCATTCATTCCTTGGCTTGCTATCTACAGGGGCCCATTGTCGGTGTTGATCCACCCTAATACGGTGGAAGATGGAGAAGGTGTTGAGCATCGAAACCATTCGCAGAGGGCTATCTGGATGGGAGAAAGATTCCCCCTTGATTTAGATAAACTTTAAATTTAGTATGAATAGGTGCATGCCCTGTAGAATTTCAGATACGCAGACGGTCATAAGCGCCAGAAAGACAGACAATTGATATAAGGGGCTTAGCTTCGTGAATTTCTAAGAACATACCTCTTACGCATGTCTCAAATCTTATAGCTACGTGACTGCAAGCCCTTATGGGATCGGTCTATGGGCAATAACTCGTTGGCTAGGGAGCCGTCGTTCTTCATAGAGTTAAACATCTGTATGCCCCTATTTCAGGAGTCTTTACAGCATTATTCATATATCTTAAACTTGTCTTTTTACCATTTCCATGAGTTTCTTCCTAAATACCTCCTGGGGCTGCTCTTGAGATCCAATTTTCCATGGATACAGAATATGGAACACCTTGAAAACTGAGCCCATTAGCAATATGTATTGTGTCTTTATCCTCAGGCTCAATTGCTATGTTAATCACTTTCTAGTGGAGATGGGAAGGATCAAGGGGAAGCATTATCATTCCACATCCGAAGGAACTCAAAGTACTGGTTTTACGAACTTGGTGGTTGTGGTGATACTATTTAATCTCCGCAGCGTGGCATGGAATGAGAAGGATTCGGCCCGGTATAGAATCAAACCCGAGCTTCTCTCTGTGACTATCGCGGCTAACGGGCTGGCAAAAGATAGCATATGCAGCGAGTCTAATGTCTTCCCCAACACTAAGGCTTTTTTACTTGAGCATATTTACCACTTCGCTAGTCTCTAGCAAGTACGCAGTGGAATATCCTATCGCGCATTCGACCCTAGTAATATCAAACCCAGTCCTCCTCGTCCTTGACCGCCATATGCCATTCTGGATCCGACGTAACATTCTTGATAGTTTCTAGGTTAGGAAGCGTGTACTCAACGTAGCAGTCCCATTTGGCAAACGTCCAGGTAGGTTGGGCCTTTCCGACTTCTTGCTTTACGGCCTCGTTGAGAACGGCCGGTGTGACGAACTGGACCAGGCCAGGTATAAGCACTGTGGATAGTACTTTAAAAATGGGTAACGAGCACTTCCTAGCGAATAGCCTAGGAGACTGTGCCTCTTGAATACAAGCATCGCAAGCGGGAGGTGCTCTTCAACCATCTATTTGATGAAAGCCTTGTGGGTGTGTTCGGGCTTGCGGTAGTGGCTAGCGGTATATTTGAGACGTGGTCCTCCTGGCGCGGAACCTTGGGACATGTTGGTTGTCTTGCAGCGTAGGTCAACTGTGATGTTTGAGAAATGTCTTTTTCGTTGGGAAAAGGAGAAAAGTGAAAGTGAGGAAAGAGAGGGGGAGCAAAAGGAGTCCACTTCTACTTACGCTTCGGTACTGTTTGCTCCTGATCCTCTATTGGCATAAACATCAGTATTAGTATTTGATTTATATACAAGGCGATCATTCAAATAAGACCTTAGTGTGTGATTTTAAGATATGTATTAATGGTAGGTAGTGTACATCTATGATACAGCTTTGCTAGAATCTGACAACTAACTGTGATCTACGTAGATCCGTTGCCCCTACGGCCCCGCTTCCTCCGCTGGCAACTGTCTACTGGTTCATCCTGAACCCTTCACTGGACCCATCGCCTTAGCCATCTCTCCGCAGAAGTTACCTTGAAGGGCATCCTTAGCCAGCTTCGCAGCGCCCTTGTTACGCTCTTTCGGAACGCAATAAAACTTCAACACGAGACCATATCGACTTTCCATTCTTAAAAGCGCACGATCGAGCTCCTGGTACATGGCACCGTTCTTGACGGGCTTTTTCTGCTTTGTCACTAACTTTCCGTCTTCCTCTCGCCACTGCTTTCGATACTTGCAGATATTGTCGACGACCTTCGCGTTGTCCGAGACGAAGATGATTCGGAATGGAAGATCGTAAGGCCTGTCGCGGGATGCCTCATCATTAGGAGGATGCTTCTGAGCCTCGTTACCATCCTTGGCCTCTCCTGTATGTGGGGATGGAGGTGTATTGCTCGAAGGCTGGTCAGAAGAGCCTGGTGTGGGCTCTATACGAAGCCCGCCCAGACACGCTTCTAGTGTGACCGCGTCTTTGGGCTTGTCCTTCTTAGATTCTTCTAGGATCGCGTTGAACTCGTTGACGATCCTGGGTTGCACGATCGTAAGGGCTGACCATATAGCAGCAATCTCAGCACCTTCTGCGTCGTACTGTATGTTCTTGTCTCCATAAGGTGCCGCCATGTTGTACTTGGAACCTGCTCCGAGGAAAACCCCCAGGCCGGCTGTGTTCCCTGTAGGGCTTTTTGAGGCTTGACCTTTTGGTAAAGCTTCTCCATGGACGTGGATAATAAGTGACTTTTCTGTAATAAGGCCCCGTCGAGCCAAATCAATATCTTTCAGCACCATTCTCCAAGCGAGATGGTGTGGGTGTTCCTGAGGTTCCAACTTGCTATATCCGGCCAACCAAGTCAGTTGGCACTCTTCACAGTACTGGAACGCGTCCTTCATTTTCGGGTCGGTCGGCGGTAAAGGCTTCGGGGGGTTGTCGAAGTCCCACTTCTTACGTCTCTGTGTCCATGCTGGGCCGAGCATATGCTCGTCCCATTGCGGCACAAAGTAATGGGTGTCATAGAAAATATATACCCAACCCCTCGGGACGGCGATGATCAGGTCTCCGGAGTTTAGGTTCCTTTTTTCTCGAACTGCTACGCAGTATTAGCACGTCCAATAGTCCAATGGTCAAGGAATATCCATACCTTCCCTACAGACTGCGTATATGACCTGAGCAGGTAAGAGGCCCAGGTAGTCACTCATGTCTTTAGCCCCCGAGTAGATAGAATAACAAAGCTCGTTATTATCAAGATGGCTGAAGGAAGGCAAGTGACGGAGTTTTTGTTTAGGCGAGTAAACACATGGGTGCCCTAAGAAGGCATTATCTTATACAAAGCTTATAAGTTATTCCCTCTGATTTTGTAGTCCGTTTGTAATATTAGAAGTATAGAATGTTGGCAAACTTCAAGCTTAAATCTATCACATGTAGACATATATGTAAGGTATCCATACCTCTTTGCCATTCTGCTGGGAACCCTGGCCGAAGCTGTGGAAGCCTGCAGCTACCTATATGCATACTGAGAAATACTCTCCGTTTGCGATACTTCTTTCAAGGCACCAGGAACATAGTGAAGTCGAGTGAATTTTAAGTGCCGGAACACTAAACGATGTTTCCGTTGCAGCGGAAACATGCTGAATCTTCTGGAACGACTGCTAAAGTAGAAAAGGCTTTGATAAAGGTATACAACCACGACAAAGCGAAATGATAGGTTGCTTGTGGAATTATTCGTTTGCCAAACGGGCCACGCTAGATACCTACCTATCTCACATGGACAATTTGATAATTAATATGTGCCTTTCAGCTGTTTTACCCCGTTCTGCATCTCTATTATTAGGAATAACTTACTCATCTTGTATGCCACAAACTGTGTTGAAAGTAGCACACAAGGTTGGTCAGGACCTGCGATTAAGAGGTCATACCTAACCCTTAACTTAAATATCGCAGATAATACTCTTAAGGGCATTGATTTATGAATCATTTATCTAATAGAACATTTTGAGGCAAGTTTCTATGACAGGTACCTATATCTTGAATTTGATTGAACTTCTATTGTAAAACTACTGAGCTCCTTGGAGCTAGAACGAGCGTAATGTTAGGTACCCCTTATTGCCGTATACCTACCTAGGTAGGTACCTAGGTAGGTAGGTATATAATTTCCAAGCCCTCCCAATTATACATCCGATTAGATACCTATACCTACATCCTGTCACTGCACACTTACTATCCTAATTCACACGGTTTCCATTGTCATGCGACACTCCAACTCTGCCTATACTATTCTAATCGTCTTTCGGGCCACTGATGCTCTGCGGGAGCAACACCGTAGTGATCATGCCAGACAGTCAAACGCCCCCAAAATAGACACGACCACTCTAATCATCATATCCCACACTGATGCTGGTGCCTGCCTAAGAACTGGAAGTATCAATCAAGGGTGGAACTCCAAGCCAGTCGTGGTATCTCCCCAACGAGCATTTATATAGTCAATAGGAACATTCTCCTTTCTCTTCCACGGCCCAGCCGTGCCGTACTTCGGCATCCGATCCTCTACCTCAGTATAAAACGTTGACGTCAGATGCGAAAACGGCTCGGTCTTCATGGGCGAGTCCTTCGGAGCGCGCGGGACGACAGTCCTGGCGCCGCGCTTCTGCATGTTCTTCAGGACTCTGAAGAACCGGTTCATGGAGATGTCCGCGTTGATGGTCCATGGGATATTGGTGTATGCCATCACGATCATCATGTTTGGGATGTCCTGGATCATGGAGAAGTTCCATATCAGTCTGCCCGCCCAGTCCATCTTCTCACCATCCACCCTTATATCGATTTTCCCACCGAGCAGTGTTCGCAATCCGGTCGCTAAAACTATGACATCGGTTTCGACTACTTGGCCGTTATCCATCTCGATGGTTTTCTCGGTGACTCGCTTGATTTTGCCAGTTACGATACTAGTTCCCGGCTTATGGAGAGCCTGATAAAAGTCTCCTGCTGGTGCCCAGCAGAGCCGTTGTTCCCAGGGGAAGTATCGGGGCATGAAATGAGGTTCGATTCCCATAGATTCAGGTAGCTGCGGGCGCGTCTTATTGAGAAGATAGCTCTGCGCAGCTGTAGGAAAATACCTGCAGAACAGTATAACGAACCAAGAGTAGAGCGTGCTCCATATTCGCAGGAATGGGTGCATCCATGCCGGACTGGTGTCATCATCGGGTACGGTCAATATGTAAGAAGGACTTCTCTGTACCATAGTGACTCTGCCAGCCTTCTGTGCTAAGGTAGGCACAAGGGTAATAGCAGTTGCTCCGCTACCAACGACGGCTATGTCACGGCCAGTGTAGTCAAAGTTTTCGGGCCAGAACTGGGGATGAATAACCTGGCCTTGGAAATTCTCAATACCAGGTATGTGAGCCTGCCGTGGTGTATCGTAGTCATAGTACCCCGTCCCCAGGATTACGAAGCGGGCCTTATACTCATCGACAACCCCGTCATGGCTCACGGCCACAGTCCATTGCGCTGATTTAGAAGACCAACTCATGGACACGACTTTGTGCCCGAACCGTATATAGCGACCGAGGTTATGCTCGGCCACGCATGTTTCCAGATACTGCTTTATTTGACTACCCTGCCCAATGGCTTTGGGATAGGGCCAGGGATGCCACGTAAAGCCATACATGTAGAGGTCCGTGTCGGACCGCACACCTGGATATCTGAAGAGGTCCCAGGTGCCACCGACACTGTGTCGATTTTCGAAGACGACAAACTTAGCTCGCGGAAGTTCAGTCTGCAGCCTGTAGGAAGTGTTGATACCAGATATCCCTGCACCCACGACAATAAAGTCGAGGGTCTCAGGAGTATTCATCTTTTCTGGTAGGGATCCCATAATGATGCTATATACGTTCCTTCGTGCGAGTAGTAGCCTTGCGCATGCAATAATATGGAGTCTATTGAGAAATATTTTCCTCGGTCACAGAATAGGGGGGCAAAAAACCAATACAAGTTTCCCTGACAGCGAGTCAGTAAATATCGATGCAATCAAATATAGTAGTTTGAAAAGGATATTAGGAGAGAGACAGGACACCAGAGAACTCGTAGATGAGCAGTAATTTATATCTTAGATTCCCTTCATAATATTACCCACGGCTATAGACGGTGAATACAGTGGCAACCTAAGCAGCGTGCTATGCCCCCCAGCCAAATCTAGTAAAAGCTTCATTTCAAAGTTAGTGTATAGGTAGGTAGTCGTGTATACCCCCTACTATGCTACTCGCAAATTCTATCATTTTTTTGGAGAACCTCAGGAAATGTTTCTTGTGGCGTTTGGTGTAACATGGGGGGTTCGAATCATGATCCCCCTAAACCCACGAACGTCTTTTATTCCATCTCCGCATTCGAACTCGTGTATGCCGTTCCAGCTTCTTCCACCCCGCAGATGGTCCTGATGTGTCACATTGTGTTGGAGTGCGGTCTCATGATGACGAGAATAATATGGGTACTGATTGGCTTCTGATCATATTTAATTGTGCTTTTGATGCCCTCCCAACGCCACACAGTTGGTAAGGTGCTCTTCATTTTGCTTTTTTTCCCTGCTTCTGGTTACTTGGTTACTGTAACTGGCTACAACCCCGAGACGCGCAGTAATATCACTCTAATTCCCCAACTTATTTCGTGAACTAATGGGGGCTGGTATCTTAATTGTATTGCTAATAACAACAAACTGCCTCAGCCTGGCGCAAAGTCATTCCCTACACGTAACAGCTTCTCCATGATGGCCTCCATGATAGCTGCCATACGTCACACAAGCATGTATAATGCTTTAATCGCCTTTTCAGCCGCGGCAATATGCCATGGTCGGATATCAGCTTCTTTGTCCACCATGCCGCGGGCTCTAGCTAATGTCCCGAGTCCTCGGTAATAAGTAAGTATTTCTCGTAGTAGAGATTCGTATGCTCTGGGGTTCCCCTCATTATGAACTAAGTTAACCTCTAGAAGAACAGGAGGGTCTTCAACCCGCGTTCCGCCACGTTTTACTAGATACCCACTGATTAGTGCCGGGTTCAGCTCTGTTAAGGAAGCAGAGTTGTTCAATCTGTGTGATAGGACGGCACCCCACGTTTGGTCGGTAATCTCGGTTAATGTGGCATCACCATCGGCTTCAGGGTTGTTGTCCCCGCCAGATGTCGGTGTGCTCGTCGGTGCATTCTCACGCATGGGCGTGAGTGGGTTGCCACTCTGTTCTGGCGAGACCATAGAAGCTTGGGGTGTTGAAACCGGTGTACTGTAGAATACAGATAAGGCATTACTCGATATCTTAACTGCCGGGGGGAGAAGTTGCATTGATGGGTTAGTATCTACTACGATCAACGTCAAGCTGACCGATGCTTTCGACTCAGCTTGAGCGAGAGAAGACCAGAGTTCTATCTCAGACTGTTCCATTGTGCCGGATTTTGCGATAATAATTCGCCAATGTACTTTCCAGGTAGAGATGAAGTCATGGGTTGCACCCCAGATCTCTGTTGCAACATCTGAAATCGGTCTCGACAGACGTTTCCCTTTTCTTCCTAGGCAGTATGACGCTGTCATTTGCTGATTGCCTCTATTATCTGTCCAAGCCGCGGTAACCCATCTTCCATCTATGCTTTGCGCATAAGCAATGTGGAGGCACGTGTTCTCGTGTAATAGCGACGCAGATGGATTAGTCGTTAATTTGAAATCGATTATCCTTGGCGGAGGTTGTTCAAGCATAATTGCTGGGGATGGTCCTGTTCCACCAAATTGGGTGCACCTGTCGTATGTTTCCATAGCTAGTTTGCAGAATTCAGAAGGAAACGGCATAGCGACTGAACAGGACGATGTTATAAAGTCTTGTGGTATTAGTTGTAGGGCGACATCATTCAGGACTGATAACTTTTTGTTTGAAAGTAGTCTTTTATATCCTTCGAAGACCTGGTTAAAGACAGCGCAGCATTCTACCGCCGACCCAGCAATATCTGGTGAATAAACGAAGTATATAACGAAATTCACCTCTTCCACAGCCATCGATACTAATGCTTGGCATATCTTGTGGATGCAGTTTGCCATTGAGGGCCTTAGGAAAGACGGTTTGCTGAACGGAATCGGGTCTTTTTCAGTGGCGAAAGGAAACATGCCGTTCTCCACCCCAGATGTTGTTGGAAGACGGCTGAACGAACCTAATTTTAATGATTCATAAATACTGCGCATCCTATCTATGAACACTAGCATGTCGTCTTCCATGCCTTCGTAATTGGGGAAAACACAAAGGGCATTGATGTCTTTGCTTCCAGGGGATGGGCTTAGACCAAGGCTCTCCCAAAAGGTGACAGCAGATGGCAAGACAGACAACTTGGACTCATATCGGCGTAATTCGAAATGTGGCGACGGTATCTGGAACAAATTGCTCGGCCTCATCTGGTCGGCCCCTGGAGGCCTTGGCTGCATTCTTGTAGGTTGCCCGAGAAGGGGCACATCTTGGAGTTCGATAAAGGGACGAAACTGATACTCAGTAGCAGTTGCGAGACATGGGGGAAGACCAGATTTAACATCATGAATCGATCTGCGAGTAAGATTGGTAAGCTGACGACGCTGATCAACTTTTGATTCTAAAAGCTGGGTTGTTGTGTTGGTTAAAAAGGTGGAAGTAGCAAATTGCTCTGTAAGAATCTGGGCTGCCATTATAAGCTGGTCATCTGGTAGAGATAATGAAAAAAGCGGCGGTTCCGGTTCGGCAAAGTACTTGGTCAGTGGAAAATCTGCCTCGGATTTGCATGTCTGAGGCAAATCAAGCGGTATATGAGGCAGGTTCAGATCTATGGATTCAATTTCTTTGAATGATGTAGCAAGGGATTCCCCATCGTCGTCTACTAACCGCCTTCTCACACTTGACGATTTAACTGGGGATACTGGCTCGTCACTATCGTAGCTTGAATCATCCTGATCTGATATAAGACTAATTTCATCAGCATCTGAGTGGGCTTCTTCAATGTTCGAAGGACTCGGTCGATTCGATATAGGGACTTGAGCGCCAGGCGGGTGGATCAAAAGATGTCCAATCTTTGCGGGGAGTTCTTTCAACCCTTTCCGAGCCTTGACATGGCGGCGTAAATAATTCGTTGTCGGCGGTTCATTTAAGTTAGTAAATTTCACATCCCCTGATCGCTCGAGAGAGTAGTCAAACCGCCCGCTTCCTTCATATTTGCTGTTCACCGCCGATAAGCATGATCCAAAATTCACTTTGTCGAACATGCTGCTACGAGGAAACGCTTTAATACGAGAGTTCTCCCGGACCGCATGGTGGTTATCAATGGATGCTTTAATTCTCTTGAATACTGTATCGGGATTAAACGGACTCGCCGGCCGTTTAATGCCCGCCGACTGGAACCTACTAATATCGGATCCAGCTTGGCGTCGCGCTTCATCTCCTAGAGAGCTCCGCGCATGTCTCAGCTCGGGCTTCGTAAATGTTGGCGAAGAGACATCTGTTAAACGAATATCTGGAGGTCCCGCTTTTACCTGAGATTCTTGCGTTGTTGGGAGGCCGACCGCAAGATCCAAACTTGGGTCTGAATTTGAGAGGTTAGGTAGATCAAGGGAGCTCATACCTATGTCACCGGGCTGCTCATCGAAGAAGTTAAAATCAGCCTCAGTGATATCGGTGTCTCTAAACATATCCGGGCCTAACTCCCCAAAAAGATTCTCGGACTCAAACGAAGTACCCATGCGCTCACGTTTCGTGTCTGTACTCTCCCAGTGATCCCCGTATCCTGACATGTTGCGGGCTCCGTCAGTATCCAATGCAGATCCACCCGTGTTATTTCCAGGACTAGACGCCGTACCATCCATAGAAGGTGTTGCACCAACAATGGGTTGGACGCCGCCATCTGGGGGTGTTGGATATAATCCCGGCGGTACGCCGGTGGTGTGAGTTCGCTGTAAAGCCAAAGGAGATAGAGCGCTCGTATGCTGGACTTGGCCATCTCCTAATGAAACTTCACGGGCTATTGCTGCGTCTCTTTCCTTTTTGTTCCTGACGAGAGTTTCATCCCGCTCCCCTGCATCTAGATACCATTGCTGGGCGGCCTTTAGAGCATTGTAGTTCTGGTCGGGCTCAGAGCTCGAGAGATCGTCTCCTTCCCCTCCAATTCCTAGCCGTGAAAACAGTTTACAAAAGCATAAACTGGCAGGCCACGATATGTTTGAAGTACTTAATAGCGGAGTCCGTTTCCCATCAGTATTTTGCTCTATTGGTTTTCTTCGTATTCGTTGCAGAATAATCCAATTTTGGGATTCGCAGAGAGAAGACGGTATGTTACGAGCCTGTAGAAATTTAGAACAGGTATTCCGCCAAGGCCCATCATCCCTTTCTGACCTGAGCTTCATAATTTGAGTATCAGGAGATTGACCAAAGCTACCTTCGGTTGCTATAGTATCAGACGTAGTGGTAGGGTGACAAGTAGCAAACATTCCCAGTGGTGCGGCTAAGACAGTGACGCCAAGAGACGGAAGAGGATGCCCAAGGTTTTCAGACAGATTTATGATGCCCTCCGCCAGGGAAAGCGCAAATGATATGATAAGACTTCCAGTTGTGGTGAGGTATACGCGTAGAGAAGCGAGAATCGAGGGGGTAGTGGCATAGTCGTCACGAGAAGACTTGGAAAGAAGTAAAGTCCGGGAACTGAGCGGGATGGCACCAGTGTTAGCACAAAAACTGGAAGATACCGCAGAAAGAGCGGCACAGATGAAGTGCTCGTAGACATCTTTTATTGACGTTGAGGAAGTACTTTTCGAGTCGACGGATGGAACTGTCCTAGGCTCTTGGTCGGTTGGAGTAGAAAATGACTGAGCCGATGAAAAAGTGGCAGACTGCATATTTCTATAGGCCGAATCAAGAGCGGCCGATCCAGTTGATGATGAGGAGCTTGCTGGAGTGTTGGCAGCATTTGGGGCATATGCACGGCTCTTGACGAGGGTGGCCGATTCAAAAGTGCCCTCCTCAGCCAAGGAAAAGCTGAACCCAGCATTTCCAATGGATTTAGGGAATGTAGGTATCGTCGATTGGCCCCCTTGTAACTTGTTCTTCTGTATCAAGCAAAAGCACCATATACCCCGTCGAACCGCATCGAAATATGCCAGGAACCCATCTTTGCGGAGCGCGATCTCGAGTTCGAGGGCATGTAGACCGAGAGAGGCTAAGGTTGGAGAGGCGGAATCGTAGAAAGCGTAGTTAACGGAGGATATATTATTCTACCTTGTAGTTAGTATATACATCGATGCTATCAGGTCAGTCAGTTAGTTTGTCTTCTACTCACAATTACTAATGCATTAGTCTCATATTCGCCAGTGTCCATATCGTAAATCGTTTCAATCATTCCGATGCAGTTGGTCGTTTCCGTACACCAGGTAATAGAATTCCTAAAACCAAGCTCGACCTAACGTAAGAACAGGATACAAGAAGCAGAACGAGTCGGATGATTTCGTTTTAATCTCTGAGGTCTCGAACACATGCCGAACTCCATCTCCGCTACGCCTAGTGAAAAAAAGGCAATGCGAAGCTGGAAGTGCGCGGCGAACACTATATAGCGTCTAGCGAACAAGAAAAATAGCTATGGAGCCATGGAAATTGGAAGTAATTACGGTATTAGTCGAAGAATGTGCTTGATAGTTGAATTATGACTTTGGATGTCATAAACTCGGTCGCAATGTTGATCGGTTATATGTGGTCATAAACCAGATGGTGTCGTACTATGTTATGTGAAGATGTGAAGGGATGGCTGAGGGATCTTTGAGGGTCACGTACCCACGTACCTGTTCTATATTTCCGGGTCCTGGGGCTGGCACGCGGGCAAGCTAGGATCCATTGTTGTGGCTAGGACCAATCATCTACTAGGCGCATTTGATAGTGGATTTCGCGTTATGCAAGAACTAGAGCTACTATAGTACGTACTTTATCGAGCCGCTATCTCACAGTTAACTCCACTAAAATTCTTCCTTATCGCCCCTCTACTTTCTTTCCAGGGAGCTTTGCATTCATTTTTTTCTTCCGCTCACTGTCTTGTCGCGTTCCATTCCTTGGCCTTTTGATCAGCACCAAACCTTTTGTCGGCAGCAACTTTGTCGCCATGAAGGTTACTAACCAAGGGGATGTGTCAGTCTACACAATAGCTGGCGCTAATACTGCGCGGCCATTACCAGACTGGTAAGAGTATCAGCGTCTTCTTCAACGAGAACGATAGCATACTAACTAGGTCATGCGCAGGCTCGCACGACGTCGGAAACGTAGTTTGAAATCGGATCCCGAATATCAGAATCGAATAGAACTCCTTCAAGATTTTGAATTTGAGGAAGCCAGCCAATGCGTGAGAATCTCGGAGGATAATGACTGGATTATGTCAACAGGAACATGTACGTCGCAATAATATCTTCAGAAGAGATATGAGCTCTCCAGGACATAGAACAATATATTAACCTCGAGCAGATAAACCACAATTCCACGTCCACTACCTACCTCACCTTTCCCTATCATATTCGAGACATACGAAATCTCTGAATACGACTTTCCTTCTCCTCTCATCCGATTACACGAAATCCCTACATTTACAGAGCGACCGAAAACTTGAGTTTCACGTAAGCATCCAAATCCCCCAACAGACCTTGGTCCCTTAAGTATAAGCAGAATATGTTAACATACGATAGACTCCCGCTGGTTGTCACTACGAGTTACGCCTGCCTAGATACGGAAGAGACCTCGTTTACGACCGCCACGCTACCGAAGCGCTAGTTCCCTCAGTAGGATTAGATTCCGAAGGCAATGGCGAAGTCTTTCGAATGAATCTAGAAATTGGAAGATTTATGAAATCATATCAAATAGACGTCGGATCCGATGACGGCGTAGAAACTGGCTTACAAGGAAGTATTGGAGTGGGCAGTGTTAATACAGCAGCGATTGCCGAAAATAGCCACAATCTATTGGCATTCGGCACATCTGTTGGCTCCGTTGAATTTTGGGACTCTCGATCCAAGTCACGAGTTGCTATCCTTGGCGGCCAGGAGGGCGAAATAACAGCCCTTGACTTTAACCCTTCAGGTCTTTCGTTAGCGACAGGAACATCGAACGGACTAATCAAACTTTTTGATCTTCGAAGCCCAAAGCCACTCTTACAGAAAGACCATGGACCAGGGTTCCCAATCAAAAATCTTATCCACATGACCACCTCTTCTCAGGAGAAAAAGATTCTATCCGCTGATAAGCAAATGATCAAGATTTGGGATGAACTCGATGGTGAGACTTGGACCTCTGTTGAACCATTAGTCGACATAAATTTCGTTACATGGTGTAAAAACACCGGAATGATCCTTACGGCCAACGAGGGCAAGCCCCTTCACAGTTTCTTTATACCACAATTAGGATCTGCACCCCGGTGGTGCTCATTCCTCGATAACATGGTCGAAGAGATGGCTGAGGAGGTCAGCACCGAACAATACGACAACTTCAAGTTCCTCACATTACCCGAATTGAAATCTTTAAGTCTTGCTCACTTGATAGGCAAGACAAACTTGCTGCGCCCTTATATGCACGGTTACTTTGTTGCTTCGAAGCTTTACGAACAAGCTCGATTAATCGCCAATCCTTATGCTGTGGAAGAAGAACGCGCGAAACGCATCAAGGAGAAAGTTGAAAAGGAGCGCGCCAGCCGAATCCGCGGAAACAAGAAGGTTAAGGTCAATCAGAAGTTTGTCGATAAGTTACTCAAGCGGCAAGAGAAGAGAGCAAATGTCGATACGAATGCTGGTGTACTCGGAGACGAACGTTTCACCCGTCTATTCGAAGATGAAGAGTTCAAGATTGACGAGAACAGTCGCGAGTTCCAAGTCCTCAATCCTAGCACCAAAGTCGACCCGGAAACGGGCGCAAAGAGCACGAACCCCGGTGCGCAATCCTCAGACGAGAGCGGAGATTCAGACGACAGCGACAAGAGTGATGACGAGATGTCTCTCCGAAGGACCACCCAGAAGGAAATGGTTATGCGTGTCAGATCATCTAATCGGGAGAGCTTATCAAAGGACGCTTCTCTGGGTTCGAGAGCTCAGAAGTCAGGCAGGGTCAATAAGACCCGGAGTGGCGACGTGGTTGGAGAGAGACAAGTCACATTTGTCCCGGATTCCGGGAGGAAGAAGAAGGGTGATGAAGCTCCAAGAGCTCAAGCAAAAGATAGACGAACTGAAGCACGACGAAGTGCTAGTACCAACGTCTTCAGGCGACTTTGATACCCAACGATATACTAGCGATATTTATACAAATTTAAAAGGCAGTTGGCTCGCTTTCCTGGACTCCATTCTCCAATTACAAACGAGGCCACTCAAATACCATGTTTGATTTGATGCCTATGTATTCCTCCAAATAACCATGACCAGTTCATGATAGTCCGTACGGGGCGATTATTTACTTCCTCGCCCACTTCTTGTTCCTCTTCTCCGAGCTCTCGCGGGTAGTAGACTGGGCAAGGCCCTTTTCAATATCCTCGGGTCTTAACCTGGGTGTTGGCGGTACATCATCCAGACGAACGCGACCTCGTGATGAATTACCGGAGGACTCCTTAACCGACCTTGGGAATTCCGATCGACGGGGGGTGAGGGCGGTAACTACCTTCCTTGCCGAACGCCGGATGCTCTCCCTAACCTTCCACTCCCTCTTCTTGGCCAAGTAAAAGAGTACCGCTGTAGATACTACATCAAGTCAGCTTATTAAACTCAACAGTGGCGCAGAAAACATACTGCCAAGGACGCAGACAGCGGCGACGACGACTATTATTGCGACTATCGCACCGTGAGAAATCTGAACAACACCGGGGCTATTTCCTGACGCCCCCGCAGCATCGTCGATGCTGCCGCCGGAACTAATCGAGCCCGGTCCACTGTCGCCTTCGCTGTAGGGTTCATCCGTAGCCAGCGGGAATGGGTCTGAAGTAGAGGTCGCCATAGTGAACTTGCACTAGAAGAAAAAAAAGGAATGTAAGTGAGAGCCGGCACTCTGGTACTTTGTGGAACGACGTGGGACGACGTAAGGCGGCCGCTGCAGAATTTCGAGCAAACCTTATCCAGCCATAAGGGACAATGTTGAAGGCAGGAAGAGAACCAGGATTTGTATCACGCCACATCCGGGGCTCTCAGTACTTATGAACGAGCATTTTCTCCTGGTGGGGATACCTAGTTGAGTCGCCTAGAGAGAAACCATTCTATAGAGACATCCCAATGATGTGACGGAATATGCATGGTGGGTTGTTGATAGGAAACCTACCGTAGTGTGTCTAACTACTCTGTAGACTTAATGCACCACTGGCAGTTGAGACCTCAGGGGTCCCGGCATTTTTCTATAAACCTCATTGGGCGCCACCGGGTCTCGCGCAGGAGACAAGCAATAAGATCTCTATTATTTAGATCAACTCGAGTTATAATTGGTGATTGAAATCTAGGAAGCGCTTAACCAAGGGCGCTTTGGTACTTGACCCCTTGCCGCTTGACCAATCAAAATGTGTTGACAGGGATCATAGGAATAAGTAGGTACCGCTCCAAACGCTGCATGCTGTCACATTTATCGCCAGGTTTGTTCCTGGGAGTTCGCGTATAATTTGCTTGACGAATTCTCGTCACAGACAAGTTTCTAGTTGAATAGCAATTTACATATGCTCGCCCACTTCTTAGCAATTCATATAATGATATCGAAAAACGACCTGACGAATCGTTACTGAATATTTGGATTATTTGGATCTATGAGCAGCACGTCATCAATGCTTAAAATCTGTAGTCAACCGCGCATATTAAAACGTCCACTTTTCTAAGTCCGCGATGGAAAATTCCTTCCATTTTAGAATCCAGATAGCAAAAACCAGAAAGTCCACAGAAAAGACGCAATGCATACCTAGGTAGGTACCTAGGTGTATTACAAAAACACCGGTTGGTCTCCCAGTAGGCCCACCTCACAAGCATGTCATAGTACTGTAACTGTTGTCGTCCGGCGTGATCTTGATACATTTCACAATGGTACACGTACTCGCCGGGTCGATAATTTGACTGTTTCTAATCGCAGGAAATTCTCTCCTAGCCACCTCCTATCCAACACCAAATTAGAATCTTTAAATTATAACTAACCCGTAGAAGCGCCTATTTGATCATGCCTTTGCTATACCATGTGCCAACTCACTCATATCGTTTCGAGGGAGCGCGCCTGATTGCGTTTAGGTCGGCTTTTCGGTCGGGAATCAAGCTTCATGTTCTAGAAATCAGTAACCAAACTAGATTAACACGCGAGCCTATATTAATTGAATGGTATCCGAATCGTGTGTTTCCTCACCGGATCTTAGAGGTGCCGGTGCTACATTATGCTATGCTATGCGACTACTTAATGCTATCTATAGCGACAAATTGCATGGTGATGCTGTTACACTGCTGTCGGGGATGCGGCCGTGTAATTGGGCCGGTGGCCAGTACCTAGGCCGACACGATATGTGAATACAGGATGATGCGGTTCGATCAGTGTGCTATAGAGTCGCATCAGTTGATTCTATTTTGATTTGAACCTTCGCAGACGAAAATAGAGTTGCGCTTCTATGTCGCATTCACAAATGGGGACATTCTATACTAGCTTTCAGTTAGATTTAATCATATTTCCTTATATCTGCGCCACTAGTTTCTCCGTGATTCTAATCTTCATATTAAGACTCTGGTAATGATAGTTAGTTAAACAACTTGGAAGAGTTCCTCGGAAACAGTCACTGCGGCCTTCGATATTATGTAGTATGTATTGTACGATTAATAAGTTTGGTCTTATATGTCGTAAAAGATACCTATCCTCGATAATGGTCATATTGATTTTTGATACTATAATATCACTTTATACATGAAGTGTTAAGGTGGCCTACTCTCTACGGGCTCATATGACATACATGTAGCTTCCACTCGTCGGCGGCTACTTCACGTCATGTCCTTGATACCTAGGCACCTATACATTGAATTATACAGTTATGATGCTTACTTTATTATTCATTGTGTCAGTGTATTTTCATTAAATATTAGATTATATAGCAGTAAGTCCGCTGTACACGTCTAAGGTAGTTACACAAAAGGTAGATTCAGGAGGCGAGTGCCACTTACTGAGCGCTACTTCCTCGACACTGTAAGATACTCCCAAGACCAGAAATATTCGATAAATTAGTTCGATTTCAAAAAATTTTCATCTTCAGCTTGCGTCAATCCCTACTTGAACCACAAAACACCATAAATCTCACCTCTTAACCCTTAATTCTGTTGCCTACATTAGGAGAAGACGGCATACTGTAGTCTTTTTACATGTTGCCTCTAATCCTTTGAACTAACCTTGAAAACCCAATAGTTAACATGTCACAAGTGGCTCGCAAACAAGAGAGCCATACGTCAGATCAAGTATCCGGTAAATATCAAGACACTGATTCTCAAGTGGTGTCTAGTCAAGCCGACTTCATTCAGCCGCTGGAAGACTCACAAGATATAAATACCGATACCATAATTGAGGGCCTCCCATTGGAGCAGCCATCCCAAAATGCCATTTCTACTCGGACTATGGAAGTGAACTATTTCAGTCGTCCTACACTAGAGACAACCGAGGAGATAGGGGCGACTTTCCAATTTCAAAAGGCACCACCTCCTCGCATGATATCCCATGGTCCAGGTGTTCAACAGAGGAACTCAGCCCCCCAGTCCGTAGGTAATGCGGCCTCTCAATGTGGTCAAAACTTGACAATGTCTGGTCTAACCAGTCAGGGAGGATCAGTTACATCGCTGCAAGCAAACGACAGAGAAGGAATAAGGGAGTATTCAGACAACTGCCAAGATGGCAGCCCGGCAAACACGATTGTACATCCTCAAAAGTCTCCCCAAAATGTACCCAGTAGCAACCAACCGCCCAGAAGCGAATTGCCAGGTTCAATGCCTGCTAAAGACATAAATGGCTTTCCTTTCCCGGATGACGCCAGCCGGAACCCTTCTGGCGGAAAGATGCAGAGGTCCCATCGTTCGTTAGGAAAACCTCAACTTCCAAAGGCAATCTCTGATACCCGTCGGAAGGCCCTTGCACAAATAAGTCCTCGTAACTCACTGTCGAGACAAATAGCTGTACCCTCACCTCCAGCGAACCATACAGTAACGCAAAAAAGTACCCCAGATAGGGGAGTTCCACATGGAACAAAAAGGCATTCAGAGGGCCATGAGCAACCTATGGGTGATCAACTCCCCAAAGAGACTGGTGGTAATGAAGAAAAACGTATTTCTACGAAGAGTTCTCGAAACAAGCGACATAAAGCTCAGGGTCTTACGCGGCCTATATCACTTGAGCCCTCAGAATACGATGTCATTTCTGCGAGACCATGCTCACAAGCCTCGATTAGTTCGAAACTACAAGCTTATTCCAGGACCAGCCATAAGCGTCACACGCCTACCCGCGAACAAAATAGCAAGTATCTTAAGAAATTTGCGGAATCTTGGAATACGAACTATCTATATAATCAGAGGCTACTGGACCGTTTGGAAGACAAAATATCGTCTCTCGAGAGCCGTATTGCGTCTCAGGATTGCACTATTATACAATATGAGGAGGTAATTAGTTGTCGTGATCAAGAGGTAGACGACTTATCAGCTGAGATTGAACACCTCCATACTCAAAATAAAGAGGCTCAGAGCAAAGTAAATACGTCCGATAATGTGCACAAGAAACTAGAAGACAAACTGAGGTCTTACAAAGCTCGTTTAAATGACGCAATCGGCGAGCAACAACGGCTTTTTATAAAAAGCAAGGAAATTTGCCAGAAGGTAACTGAAGAAGTCAAAGCAGAGGAGAGAGTACAGAAAGAGTCTATAGAAGAGGCGTTCGCGGCGCTTGGGCGCCTAAGGGCCAAGATTACTCAAGAGATTGCTGCAGTTGCCAAGGATTCTAATGGGCAAGTTGATGAGCGTATGTTATATAAGTTCTGATCAAACACGGGTACTAATGAGTCTCAAGTAAATAAGACTATCAAGTCTCTCGAAAACGAGTTGAGAGATCGTGAGAAGGAGCTTGAACGCGAAAGACAGCACACGCAGGATCTGACCGAGCAGCTTTCCGAAATTCGAAAAGTCAACGACTGTTCGCTTCAATCAGTTGCAGTACAGAATCAAGAGCTCTTATATCAAATGAAACAGGATCGTGAGCACGCCGAGAATGCTGAGGTCCGCATTCAAAAACAAGAAGAGAAGTATGTATTTTTCCATTTGGCTAAAGGCATATCTTGCTAACTTAGTAGGCTTGACACAGTTCTGAAGACCCTGGAGCAGATGAGTTCAAAAACTCTAGACCCTATTGTGGTAATGGAGAAGTTAAGAGAAGTTCATAGTAGTATGGCTACAACGTACGTAACAGAACAACTTCGAGGAGTGCGGCACTGATGAGTCGTTAGGATTATCGAAGAATTCCAGAACTCTGTCATATTAACCCAGAACTCCATACTTGAGGACCAGGACGCTTTGAATGAAAGCATCACGGAAATCCATCAACTATGCGAAGATATTTGCGAGAAACTGAGTACGCTCAATGATGTTGAAGTATGGCAGGAAAGGGTACACCACTCCGACGCGGCTGTTCAAATCCATACCCAGCGAGTCCAACACTTGCAAGATGAAGTGAACCAACTACACATGCGCTTAAACGAGCAGATAGGAATGCGTGATGAACTCGAGAGGCAAGTAGCAACCGCCACAATGAATGAGCAAGCTACAAATGAGAAAATCAAGAATATCAAAGAGCAGACTGAGCGACTCCAAAGGGAATTGAGTGAAAAAGAATTGATAGTAAGCGAAGCGAATAAAAATCTTCAGGTAGCTCAGGAAGAATTGAGGGAGCAAGTCCGTGTCGCCGAGGACCGACAGAAGCATATTCAAAATGAACGCGAGACCCACGAAAAGGCAATTGAACTTAGTGTCCAACAGCACAAACAAGAGCTATCCCATGCCATTACAGAGAAGACAAATGAGCTGAGAGAGCGAAATCAAAACGCAGAGAAGCGGCTCAAAGAGGTAGAGGCGGCTCGCGTACAACTTGAAGAGGAACTTACCAAATCCCGGCAGGAGGGAGAGATGATTAAAGCCAGTGTGGACGAAGATATACGTCGAATACGAAGTGAGATCATGACGGTGACCACCTCAATTGCTAAGATGACCGCCGGTCTAGAGGGAACTGGTATTGAGCAAGAAGCTTTGCGAGGCATTCTTGAGGCATGGTCGCGCGATCGAGTTGAGGTTGATCAGATGAAACATATACTACGACGACTAGCAAATGACCAACCCAATGCAATCCAGATGAGCGACCAATTGAAGCAACTCTTAGAAATTCAGAAAAAGATGAGAGGTACTTTGGAGTACCACCAAGCAGAAGTGACTGCTGCAGAAGCCGACGTCCGTGGCCTAAGCCAATCAACAACCCATCATGGTCTCATAGTGATGAACAATCCACGGGATGAGGCGACTTATGTACAAGAGGAGTCTCAAGGGACCAAACGGAAGGTCATGGTAAAGTCTCCGGTCGATATGGATGACCACAAATCCCCGATGTCGGTTGAACAGGAAAGGAGCACCAGACGCCACGCAGCCCCTTTACGAGGAATTATGAAAGTCACCAGTAACGATATTCTGGTAGAAGCGGAAGAGGATAATGCACAGGATATGAATAGCCAAGCACCAATAACACCACAACTCCTCCCGAAGCGGGGAGTAGCAAGGCGCGGTGCAAAGCCCACTCTTACGACTCGTAGCACATATAATCGGCCCGTAGCTGGATCTATCCCGGAAAAAGACCATGGATACGTTGTAAGGGGCCAAGCTGGCTCGAACGGTGATCTAAACTACAACGCTGACACTTCCGAACAAGTAAATCCTGGCAGCAGTGGCCATGAGCCTCCATCAAAGAAGCAGCGGATCCTAAGGACCGACGAACACGAAGCTCGGGGGTCAAATATCGCAGAAAGAGTCAAGCTCTCCCGTTCTATGTCTATTAGTTCCTCGGCTTGGGCATTAGACAATGAGGAAGCGATGAAGATAGGATCTTCAGGACACAATGCATTATCCCTTCGCGGAGGCCCAATGAAGAGGAAACAGTCTGGACTAGTGACTTACGGCAAGAATGATTCTGACAAAGGATCGTCGTACAACCAGTCATCTACTGTTTCTGGTCCTACTGAAGAGGTCGATAGTCAATCGACTCAAGCTTCGTGCCGGACGGATAGTCAAGCCTGGGAACAAGACGTTCTAGAAGACTAAAGCAGCAGAAAAGTATTCGATTAGAAGCCGAAATTACCGTCGGAAACACGTCGTATCACAGAAGGGCCTACTTTGCTATCACAGAAATTAGAAAATTACCTAGGCTTCAAAATGGCATAATCCGGAAGATTAGTAGCCCATCTAAACCCTCGCTAGGCTTTGCTAAGAGTATTTGTCGAAATGCTAAGATGTAAAAAGTAGGTGTCTACAGCAAAGTTCGAATTTTGTCTTCGAACGGGGAGTGGTGAAGTTTAATATAATAATAGATCTTCTACTTCCCGTGTTACACGCCGTCTAGTGCCCGGCGAACATCTGCAGAGGCTATTAAGGGATAGCTCTAGTCGGAAAACTGTACACATATATATACATTCAACCCTTGGAGATGTTCGTAAAGAGTCTATTTAGACTAAACCTTCTACGTATCCGAGAGTCTTGGAAGGGAACGGGCGGTAGCGGCCCTTAAACCCGAGGTTTCACTAGTCATCGCAGAAGGGAGACTTCGTGTTTTGAGTGAGAGGTCGATTCCTGACTATTTATTCCCTTTCCGTTTCTGCTCAAGGAAGAGTACCTTTTTCCGAACTGTAGTACATAGCACGAGTTAGCTGCGAGTTCAATTCCCGTGTACATGCTCTGCACCTATTCGTCTCGCGAATGTCTCGCAAAAATTCGGGTAAAAAAGCATGTCTCGAAAACTTGAGGAATGTTCGCTGGTCGATCATGCTTGCGGGGTAAGAGGGGACGTACCGATGGGGTCGTATTTGAGCATACTCATGGGCCGTGACGTTCGCGGGCGGGAGTATGTGTAGAAGAAACCGGTCATGGCCATGGAAAGCAGGCGCACGGAGAGCAGACGGGCCTTTGCTAAAAACGGGGGGGTTCGAAGAGTTAGCGAAAAAAAGCGCTTGCTGCTGCTACTGCCGTATAATATGTACAATATTTTGTGCTAAGGGTCTTGTGACATACGTTTCTTCGCCATTGTCTAGGATGGGGAGGCCGTCGGGCGGGAGTGACGGGCAAGGTTTGAGGGCAATGTTGCGAATTGAAACGAGGAACGTCAATTGCGGATTGTTCACGATCGAATCCGAATGCGATGAAGTTTTTGGTGGAGCTTGGTTGTTGTGGCTGTGCAGATACTTAGGTACCCTTATGGTGGGAAACTGACGTACATGTAGAGTCCCTCACTGTCGGAAAGCTCAAGCCACATTTGATAGACTACATTGCCCGTGTACTACCATAGTACGTAAAGGTGGACTACCGCGGAAAAGCAACTACGGACTGGAGCCGGCGGCAATTGGACCTTGCATCTTTTATCAAATCCCGAGTCTCGCTAATTTGCGATCTCGCCTGCGTGTAATCCGTACCTTTCTCTTGACTCACTAATAAGAATTTGGGAGTCTGGAGCAGCACGCCCTGTATGTATTTTAACGACTGGGCTGGATTTACGAAACTACCTCTAACTAACTTAAGCATCGCATGGACTTTCCGGAATAAGTATAGTTGCCGATATTCTCCAGGTAACCCCCTACCGATCGGATCTACCATAGTAGCATAGCTTTCATCTTATACCGGATATCAACCAATCACATGTTTCCTATTTGTCTATGTTATCTATTCTATATCCTCGATGCTCTGGTGTCCATAGTGTAAAGTCTATTTTCAACTCGTTTAGGGGGTTGGAACGAGTATTCTAAACTGGATCTGGTACATGAATTGCGAAAGAATAGGATCATGAGTCAAGCATAACTATCCCGAATTGTCAGTATAAAAGAACTATTTAAGGAGTTTATCATCTCTTGCTGAGAGAGAGCACAAGACTATCAGCTACATTCAACTCAAACTCAAACTCTATAAGTCAAGACATATAAGTCTTCTAATAAGTTGAAATTGCAACCTCAGAAGAAAGCTTCGCAACAAATCTTTCAAAATGCCTTCTACCAGCCTAGAGTACCCTAAGCTGCCTTACAACAAGGTAAACCGATATGATTCTCGAGGTAATACACTCAGAAGTAACATTCAAGCTTGAGTAGCCGACTAATACTCTTCTCAAGCTACTTACGCTCTGGAGACCATCCACCAGATCGTGAACAACTGCCCTATCCTCCACGTCTCCTTCACCGTTCCCGACTCCCCTTTTCCCACAATCCTGCCCATGATAGGACAAATGGGCTCGTTCGACCGGCCCAGCGCCGACACAGGAGACGTGCTCGAGTTGTATCTGCACGGCTACGTGTCCTCGCGGTTCATCAACCTCTCCCGAAACGCCAGCAAGCAAGGCGAAGGCGAAGGCGAAAAGGCAGAAGAGGGATTACCGATATGCGTGGCGGCTAGCCAGGTAGACGGTCTGGTGTTGTCGCTCACGCCGAACTCGCACAGTTATAATTACCGCTCGGCGACGCTGTTCGGGCACGCCACGCTGGTAACGGATATCGAGGAGAAGCTCTACGCCATGGAGCTCATCACCAACTCCGTCGTGCGCAACCGCTACCAGCACACGCGCGTCCCGCCCAACGCCGCCGAGATGCAGAGCACCGGCGTCCTGCGCGTCAAGATCGCCGCCGGCAGCGCGAAGCTCCGCACGGGCATGCCGAGCGACGAAAAGGCGGACCTGAAGAACGAGGAGGTGTTAGATAAGGTGTGGACGGGCGTCGTCCCCCTGCATTATACCCTCGGAGAACCGATCCCCGGCCCGTATAATAGGGTCGACAAGGTCCCGCAGTATTTGAGGGAGTTCGTCCAGGATACGAATAGTTACGCGAGGGAGTTGGCTGTCGAGGAGGCGACGAAGCCGATGGCGGCGAAGTCTAAGACTGATCATGATGATGACTGATTTGTTTATTTAGGTACTTATTGCTATACCTAGTATGGTTGGTCTCTTGGGTTGAAATTAGCTGGTTTGATATTAGTTCTGTTATTACTAGATTGCTACCATCTCTAACATGCACTGCTTTTTTAGGTATTATACGTTTGACGAAACAAAACATGGTTTAATACAATCGGGATTTGACATTTTCAAGTCGGTACTTGCTTATTTGTTAACCAAATAGAATTGATGTAGAATTGTGTGTATTAGACTTATAGTGTTAGGTGCCTAAGGCATTGGAGTACAACTTGGGTAGGGAGGTAAATATTAATAAGTTCATATACCGGTTTTCAGCCTGGAAAGCTATGGAGCTTTGTTTTGCTAAATCCCTAGCTAGGTACCTAGGTAGTTTTATGCATTGAAGTATTTCTATCCTTAGGTACATATGGCATTAAGACTTAGATTTTACCCTACTAGATGAAAATTAATGAAAAAAAAGTCTTGTTGGCTATATCGAGGGACAACGGCGAGAGTGTTTCTATGCTATTGGACACCATCACGTAAAAATACAACTATATTGATTTCACGACAGATAATATACGTCCTGAATCAAAAATGCATAGACACATCATTTACACGGGCTAGGATATCGAAGTATATACGGCGCAATTCAGCGCAGAAAGAAGTTATGAGACGCCCACAGCAGTATCATTACGCTCACCAGCTCTCCCAGATGTAGCTCGGGATCACAGTCCTCATGACGGCCCAATGGCCGAGAGCGCTCTGATCGTGCCACTTCTCTAGCTTCTCGGTCTCATTTACCCTCAGGATCCCCGCATCCGCGGAAGCAGCCAAGAAGGCTGTTTCATTTACCTCGTGCTTGGGTAAGAGGTAGGCCCTTCTGGCCAGACTACCGAGATAGTCAGCCTCGGTAGGCTTTCGGAAGATGACCTTGTCTCCCGACTTGGCACAGAAGACGATAACGTTGTCGAAGTCGCGACCCGTCTCTTCGAGAGTCTCTGCAGAAGGTGCCTCGCTTTCTCTGAAGATTCGGCAATTGGGGAAAACCTCCCTGATTGTGTTCATAACGATGCCTAGCGGAGGCAGAGTAAAGTCACCAGCGTAGTTCTATATTTGTTAACTTTATTGGGGTCCTGTAATTGTATATAGCTGGGGGGAACTTACGATGGCTATCACACCGTTGGGTTTCAGCATATGTCTCAAGCCTGATAAGAATTCGTGGGTAAATAGAGGAATGGGCTCTGCACCGCCCGTGAACACATCATGGACAATGTAGTCGTAGTATTCATGGAGAGTGTCCCGGTTGGATTGACTCCAAGAGATTGCGTCTTGGATCACAGCTGTGTGATTCAGGGGTAACCCGAAGTATTTCTTGGCAAAATCATATACAACGGGATCGATCTCCACAATTGTGGTATCGATGCCATGAGCTATTAAGGCTGACGGTGTAGTTCCAATTCCAAGGCCGCTAATATGCTATTAGTAAGTTCGAAAACATTTGTGCGAAAAGGAGTGTGCTTACATATTCAGAGCTTTCGCTTCATTGTCAGGTACCTTTTTCGGGTTTTGAATGAGACGCACTGCTTCAAGTTGGGTGAAGACACTGTAGATGGGCTCCGCAACAATCTTTCGTCCGAACTTGGTCCACTCGCCACCGAGTAGACTGTGATCACATCTCATAGTTCGATACCCGTCGTTGTGATTGTTAAGGACTGAGATATACCCAGTGTTAGACTCCCATCGATCAACTAATGACCACCCACTAGCCTGGAGGGTAGCATTTAGAGAGTTAGTAGCCATCGGAGTCATGAGATGGGTATTGTAAAAGCCAGCATGCAGAATTGCCGGGATGGCCCAGACGAGATGCTTCGACCGGGCCATGATACTGTAAGTAGCAGCTAGCACCAATTCTAAACCAACGCGCGTCTGTGGTAGCGATTGACCAATCTGTGTAAATAGTTGCTGCAACGTCTCCTTTTCAACGAACTTGAAAAAAGCATAAGAGGTCAGACCTGGGACAGAACCGGCAACAGACTTTGGCAGCTTGCTCAGATCAGCGTTTTCAAGAACGTCTGCTATACATGCTGTACTGAACACGACGAGAGGGAGTAGCGTAAGAGCCTCGGTGATGGCTGGGCCAAAATTGGCACCAAAGGTCTCACTCGCCTGAAAGAGGAAAAACTGTTGCATCGGGATGTATGCGGCTACCAGGGGCAGTAGAGTAATTGTTCTGACGGGTAAGACGCGTCTCAGGACAATGTTAGCTCCCCATCCTACAAACAAACCCGCCCATACTACTCTCTCATGTAGTCTAGTCGCGGCGATTTGGCCGTAGACAGGCGACAGCGTCAGCAGGGAGACATTGGAGTAGACGGCCATGAGAATGATAAGGGCTGCAGCCTTAACATAAACAATACCCTGCCCAATAGCCCATTTGAGCCAACTCTCGTCCTTGGCTTGACCGGCTAGTAGCTTAAGCTCTTGTTCGAATTCCTCCTTCGTCTCGGCCGGCTTCTTTAGTCCCCCATCTCCGGTTTGGGTCGGCCCCTTTTTCGGGGTCTGCTTCCGTGGAGGCATGACAAGAATATGCAATTAAATGAAAATCAGGCCAATTCGTTAATATTTAAACATGTGGAAAAAATACTACTAAACGAATAAATGAAGACTTTAATTGCGATTCTTAACAGCCTGCTGCTCAATTTCTTGTCTTGTTTTATACGGTGATGTTAGTGAGGAAGGTTGAGCAAGCGATTTGTTGATTATTTGTGGTTTGAGACAAAGTTCAGGCCAGATATTTATTAGATGAGTCAGCAGGTCAGGTGACCTACGACATTTGCCGTTTTATAAGATTCGCTTCCAACATCGTTTTGCGGTTTATCAATTCTTCCTTTTCCTTTTCTTAACATTAACCATATTGAAAAATACACCCGAGGAATCATTGCAAATTCTTAGTTGTGTTAATTCATGTACCTGAACTAGTTTCCAAAATGGCGATATGATGCTATATTCCTTTCTTAACTTTTCCCAACTAGGTACCTCGCATTCTTTACGCAGATAAACTAGGAAACCGGCTGGCCAAACTAAAACCTTAGTCATGTTAGGACCAAGTACTGGCGATAGATGGTCTCAGTTACAAATTATATTTCGAAAATTCAGATCAAGATGATATGCATAATTCGACACTTTTCGTAGCAGCAATCTCGCTAACCACTAAAACTCTAACCTCGGTATCGAGACTTTGACGAGGAAACGATATATATAATGAGAAAAATAGAAAGTATAATGGGATGGAAATCGTTACTATAAAATTGTCTATAAATGTTTTAAATATTATTAAGCGGACATCTTTAGTACTTAGGTATGTATGGCAGGCAGACTCTCGTAGCGGCAACAAGATTATTTCCTTACCATTTGATACCACCTCGTGACACATAATACACACATTCATGCTTGTCAGAAGTATCACTTTATGGATCTATCCCTATTTCATATTAGCTTTTAAATATCTCTGACAATGCTGTTAGTAATGGTGGAGGTCATGCTGTTCAAAAGTTAAGACGATAGAAGTTTGCCTAAAGCAACCTAAAACATGAGACAGAATCAGTACCATTCACAGTAGTGAACCGTGTGAATCACTCGGTAATATTTCCCCAAGCAACTGGTTCAAATAAGAATCCCGATCTTAAGGAACTATAGTGGGTAGTTACATTCACTTACTTTTGTAAAACACGTAACGCCACACAGTACCTATAGACGAATCCGCAATAGCATGTGCTGGCTATTTCTTACCTTTCTAATATTTAAGTGTGTTTACGTTAATGCTGGAAGAATTGTATGTCAAGAGAAGAGCATAAGTAACTCTCTGATTTACGCTATTGTGACAGCTTATTGCAACTCGAGGTACTCGGCTTTCACGATGGCGTTGCTACGATTAGCTCCGGAAATCCTATTCAAAATATTTGATCTACTCGACGATGATTTCTTCGATAATAACTTGGGTCGCCTTACAGTCTGCAAGAGGTGGTCAGAATTCGCGTTACCCGCGTATCACCAAACACTTGAAATTCTCGACAGGAAACTACGGAAATTCATTGCCGGGGAATTAGTGAAAACACCGTATTTCCTCGAACGCAACCTGAGGACTCTAACCATCGAGTTGCAGGGATTTCTGGCGAACACGACTCGCATGGAAGGATCTTATGAAAAAGTTTCCGGGGAAGGTCCTTTCAGAACCTGGAAACAGGATGTCAACAACGATCTCATCCAGTTGGCCACCATAGTCCAACGATCACGAGGGTTACGCACTTTACACATAACAGCCAAGAACTATGATGAAGATTATACGTCCGATTATGGCTTGACTTACCTTACGCTATCTTCAATCCAAGGTTTCTTGTCGCTGGAGAATCTAAGCGTTCTGGTGTTAGACCTGCCGCTCTACTTCTACTATTTGCCGGGAGGAAAAGAGGTCAGCCGTCATATCTGCCCAGATATAAGCGCTCTCTTTTCTACGCTCCAAGTCCTTCACATACGGAAGCAACATATCTGCCCCGACATACTGAAACCCAAAGATCCTAATGCTCGTCTATCTCTGAGAACAGTGGCCATCTGCCTAAGCTTAGCCGATCCCGAGAATACGCGGTACCGTAAGGGTCACTCCAGGCGATGCATAACCCGGTGCCGTGACTGGCGTCAACTGAAAGAGGACATGGTGGAACAGGCACAAGTTCTCGCAACCCAAATGGCTGAGCCTAAAGTTGTGAGGATCATAACTCATGAACTTCCAGGGTTGAAGCGAGCTTCGCTGGACGTTTTAACTGGGAAAACCACAAAACTGTGGTCTTGGCATTCCTGGGACGACGATGGGGTTGTCATATACTCAGACTCGGACTCGGACTCGGACTCGGACTCGGATATAGTGAGTTTGGAAGAGGCGGATTTAGAAACTATCGGCTGGGTAACTGACGAGGAGGACTGGGAGGGGGAATGGGTGGAGGAATTGCAGGAAGATTCATCTAGTTCCTCAGAAGACTGATGACACCGTTTTAATGGCATAGCTTTGACTTCCGAGTTTTTTAGCCTGTGCTGAGTGGCAACTCAGCTTATTGCAGCCGGAATTTAGTTTTAGGGACGGAGGAATAATAAAATTTGACTTTATTGTTTTAAAAATCGCATAATGACTTGCTTGAATGATATATGGTTATGAAAACAATCATATAATGAGGTTGAACTGATAAACGCCAACTCCTATATGAACTTGATGTGTGTATGTACCTAAGTACCGAGGTACCTATGGAATTGTGGCTTATGTACCTAGGTATCTTTTATCCCCCCAGATCTTAATCCGGCGCTAAGTCACATTTGGTCTAGGCCACCTGCATAATTGTATCTCCTACATGTACATAATAGCACCGGTAGCTGCCTGCATTTGCATCATTCAATCACTAGCGTGGGATAAGATAATTCACTCTTGAATACTTTATCTATTTACTTAAGAACAAGCAAAAGATTGTCAAAATGGATGATGACGACGACTTCGGTGCTGATCCAGATTTCCTATCCGCTTTGGCCTCCTCCGCTGCTGCAAGCAACTCTAGCCAAGTCGGATCCCAGCCTAGATCTCAGCCTAGGTCCCAACCACCGAACCGTGTTCAGCAACCCGTTCCTCAAAGAATCCAACAGCCAACTCCCCAAAGGATACAGCAGCCAACGCCTCAACGGTTAGATAAACCACCTCCTATTTCTAACTCAACCGTGCCCAAGGTTGTCCAGCCAACACCTCAAGCTCTTCCACAACGCTCCTCCGGTTCTTCAATTCTAGTGTCACCGCGCCAGAAAGGGAACCCCGTGCTAGCATCCCTACGTTCGGTAGCATGGGAGTACAGCGATATTCCTGCCGACTATGGGCTTGGTCTAACAACATGTGCCCTCTTTCTAAGTCTGAAATATCATCGGCTACACCCCGAGTACATTTACACCCGAATCCGTAATCTACAGGGGAAATACAACCTACGCATCCTCTTGACTATGGTCGATATACCCAACCACGAAGACTCCCTGCGCGAGCTCTCTAAAACCTCGTTAATAAACAACGTCACCATAATTCTCTGCTGGTCCGCCGCTGAGGCCGCGAGATATCTCGAATTATACAAGTCTTACGAGCACGCGAACTTCAGCGCTATAAAGGGACAACAAGCTACGAGTTATGCCGAGAAGCTCGTCGAATTCGTCACGGTACCAAGGGGGATAAACAAAGCTGATGCTATTACTCTTGTCAGTGCATTTGGTAGCCTCAAAAACGCAGTCAATGCCGACCCCGAGCAAGTTGCTGTCATTAACGGCTGGGGAGAGAAGAAAGTCAAGAGATGGTGCAGCGTTGTGGAAGAACCGTTCCGAGTTCAACACGCAGCTAAAAGACGCATTGTCGACGAGGCTAACAGCGTTACCGACAAAGCTATCCCGTTGAGTCGTGTGCCTCTTAGGGATATGCCTCGTGTATCGGCGAGTCTATCTCGAGACGGTGCTACTCCGCAACTAGAACGAGCATCGCCTTTAGAGCACCAAAGTCGGGATACGGCTATAGATGAATACGATGAGGAAGCAATGCTGGCAGCAGCTATTGAAGAATCCAAGAAGACAATGGTGCAAGAACAGCCATCTAGCTCGACTTCGAAGGCGCGCGAGGAAGACAAACTGAGTGAGGGGATAGCCGCGGCACTATCAAAGCTCAGGGATAAAGGATAGAATATACGATGATGATACCTGCCTAGTTCGGCGGGTTGGGTCTAACACTCGGAGCGTCCCGAGTATTGCTACCTCTTGGATGTGAGGGTATAACTTGAACGACCTAGCGGAGAAACCATGGCGTTTATTGAGCAGGTATCACAGTAAGGAAGAGCATGTGGTTCACGATGCACATTCCCATATGATCTTGATCAGGTCATATATGCTCTAGCGTAACCAATCAGCTTTGAAGCCGGAACTACCAAGTAACGCAAGGCTCCAGTGGGGGTTTGCTTGGCGGATTTCCCCAGGAAACTTGAACGAGGCGGTCTACAATCTAGCTGCCAGGATCTAGCTGCAATTCAGGTTTGTCTTTTAAAACCAGGGAGATCCTCGTAGGAATTATTGCACAGGTACACAGAGATGCGCAGATTTGGCGGACAATTTCCCCAAAAATTTCCTTGGATTATTCTCCGGAAATAGGCTACATAACTAGTAGCTATTCCTTATCCGGCTTTAAAAAAGATGACGTCGTGGAACGGGGCCCCTCGTAGCGGGCGGCATATGCCATATTAAAATTATCACGGAGTAACACGTCAAGTAAAGCACGAATCGGATTAGAGAAGGCCCTGCATCAAAACTATAACATTACATAGGTAGTAGTAGACATATGCTGGCTCACCTGTACATAGTAATGATGCATATACGACACGTCGTGTGTTCTCCTTTTCACTGGTACAGATTAAGCATGTACAACATTTCGCGCAGGTGGAGTTTCATGAGGAACTGCGAGCATCTATACGCGGATATGTAGACCAGTTACTGCATGTAGACGACCTCTGAGCCCATCATCACCGATCGGTACCTGCAAGAACCCGACGGGAATCTCTTTTAATTTCGGCGGTTTATGTTTTCCCTCTCTCTTCCCCTTGTACCCCTTTTTTATTTTCACATGGGTTCCCCGCACGTCAGCTTAGATAACAGGTTGAGTTAATTCTCACCTTGACTTATAAGTTTGTAGCTTGCCTATGAGATGCCGAATCCGATCTTAGATTTGGGGTAGGGGTATCGGAGCTTAATTAAATTAGTTGGGGTTGAGGGGGGAGAACCGGCGCTAAATAGCGCGGGGGAAATAGGTCAAGTTCAGGCACTTGTCCAGTAACGTTGGATCTAATAGAGGCCACAAACGCCGCCAACTTACCAAACATCCAGCGTTGATATGTACATGACACTAGCAGCCCTAGCTTGGCCTTAGGTACGGCTACCTCACTAAGCGCCTCCTCCGTTCATTCCCCTAGGTACATTTAATTACTTACTAGGTACGTACCATATGTAGGAGGTAGGAGATGATGCTCTGACCTCATTGCATAGCAAATAGTTTAAATTCCTTAGGGCTGTTTTAATTTTCCGTCTGGACGTATCAGGTTACCTAGCTTCTAATAGATACACTCACTATGTCTCCCTAAGCACGGGTACCCTGCATGAATTTCTATCTAGGATAACAAAAAACCCCCAATCCAAATATTTCATGGTATTTCCCGTCCAACCTTACCTATCTACCCTACCTTACCTTAGTTACCAATTCCATCAAAGCATCTTTTTGCTTGTGTCCGTCTTGGTCACAAGACATCAAACCTGGAATTCCCCACTACTTTCTTTTACCATATTGTTTCCCGGCCCGTTATCCTCTTTCCCTAATCCTGCTTCTTAGGCGATATCTTTCTTGGACCTGTCGATCTGTTCCCCCTTTCGGAAGGTCATCTATCTTTTCTAATTATCATGTATCCGCCATCTAAACTACCCATCGCATAGAATACCGAACTAGTAAGTAGTAGTAAGTAGATACCTACCTAGTCATCGATTTAGGTTCTAGGATTCTAACTGGTAACGTTTCTCCCTACTTCACCAAACAAAGCTTCTAATCCTAAATAGGAGACTGTCTAAGCGCTCTATCATATGAGCTATTCGGGGTAACATATTCGTGATGTTCAATCTGTGCCACATGGCCTATTTAGCGTAAGACCTGGGATCCTCGTGCTTACAGTCTGTGATCATCAGTGTTGCATTGCAGAGACCCTTAGCTTGCATACCGAGCACGCTTTACCTCCCTGCCTTGTTGGATGACACCAAAGATTGATCCGCGATCCCAATAAACTTGTGAGCCGCAAAGACACCGCTCACCCCCATACTGCTACACACTGCTACACGCCGCTACAGACTGACACGTCCGGCATTGATAAGACCCCAAGCCAAGGTTGGCTGGTCGCGGTGTTGGTTTAAGCTACCAAGCCACATACGTTCACATCCACACACACCTAACTTACAGGCATAACGTACAGGCATGATATCCCTGCTATCACAGTTGAATTATGAATTACCTTCCGTCAAAGCTCTTACTCCCGCCGGGTACTTGGTCTTGTAGATACATGTATGGCTTATGCGGGCAACATGTATCCTTTTTCTGTAGCAGGAGGTCATAACTCCGAGGCCCCGTGTCTAGTTCACATACCGTAACATCTAAGACTTAGTATAAGACTCGGCCTCATTCCCTCTTTTTTCCATCTCCTTTCTTCATTCCTATCCTTAGCCATTTATACCCCCTTGGGTTGGACCGCAGGCCTCATTCTCTTTGTGTTCTCGTGGTATTTTTCGCATAGTTGAAGAATTATCACGTACTTCTTGACTATGGTGAACACTAAACGCGCTCTGGCCTTTCTAGGCGGAGCCTCCTATACTCTGGCTCAGACTCCTTACTTGAGTCAGCCTTCTTACGTGTCTCATCCCGATAGAACTGATGCCGTTAAGGCGGCTTTCCAGCGTTCCTGGGATGGCTATTACCAATACGCGTTCCCTAACGACACTTTGAGACCCATCTCAAAAGGGTACCAGAATGACCGGTGCGTAAAATAATTTCAAAGGCTTTTTGAGTGTGGACTAACAGGAATAACAGAAATGGATGGGGAGCCAGTGCAGTTGATGCCATCTCTACGGCTCTCGTTATGGGAAATGCAGATGTTATCAACGAAATTGTAGACCATATTCAGACCATCGACTTCAACGCGACTGCACCCGGTTCGGAAAACGTCTCCGTATTTGAGACTACTATCCGTTACTTAGCTGGTCTCCTCTCAGGTGAGAAAATCAAGAAAAGCCGTTGATAGAACTTTCCGCTCATCATATGCTAGCCTATGATTTCCTAAACGGGCCTCTAAAACAATACGCCAAGGACCAGGCTTCGGTCGACAGGATTCTCGAGCAAGCGATAAATCTAGCCGACGTTCTGAGCATTGCATTCGATACCCCTAGCGGAGTTCCCATAAACACACTAATCTACAGCGCGGATGGCTACGAGGTTGGCGGCGATACTACTAACGGCATTGCTACGATTGGAACTTTGGTGCTTGAGTGGACTCGCCTGAGTGACATCACTGGAGATGATAAATATGCCAAATTGACACAGGTTGCTGAAGACTACCTCCTCAACGTGCGCAATCCGGATGTAGGCGAGCCCTACCCTGGCTTAATTGGAACGAACGTCAGGGTCTCCGATGGCACTTTCGCAGACTCCAGCGGTGGCTGGAACGGCGGCACTGACTCATACTACGAATACCTCATCAAGATGTATGTCTACGACCAGGACCGTTTCGGCGCTTACAAGGACCGATGGATCGCCGCTGTCGACTCCAGCATCGAGTACCTTGCCTCTCACCCGACCAGTCGCCCCGAGCTGACATTCCTTGCCGCCTATAACGGACGCGACCAGCTTAACTTCGTATCTACGCATCTCGCGTGCTTCGACGGCGGCAGTTTTATTCTTGGCGGTCTGACTCTCGACAACGACAAATACATCCAGTTTGGACTCGACCTTGTAAATGCGTGTCACGAGACCTACACTGCGACTGTCACTGGTATTGGACCGGAGGTTTTCAACTGGCAAGACAGCAACTTAGCAAGCAACGCCAGCAACAACAGCCCACCCCCCGAGGACTCCGCCGACTTTTATGAGAAGGCCGGTTTCTGGATCCCATCTGGCGGCGGGAGCTACGTACTCCGACCCGAGGTGATCGAGAGCTTTTACTACGCGTACCGCGCTACCGGAGACACCAAGTACCAGGACTGGGCATGGGAGGCATTCCAGAACATCAACAAGACTTGCAGCGCCGGCGTCGGATACAGCTCGATCAAGAACGTGAACGCCGAGAACGGCGGCGGCTTCGACGACTTCCAGGAGAGCTTCTGGTTCGCCGAGGTCTTGAAGTACAGCTACTTGATCCAGGCCGACGATGCGGAGTGGCAGGTCAATGCCGGACACGATAATACTTGGGTTTTCAACACGGAGGCGCACCCTTTTCTTGTCAAGGGCGAGCACATTTAGACTTGCCTTGAAGGAATAGATGTGGACAGGCCATAAACGTGTGCATTTTGAATATTCAGTGGTGGGCAGAAGATAAGATCTATTAATCTTGCATTGAGTCGGCGTTTATTAGTTTATTCGATTGTATATATTTTTATTGTGACGTAGTCTTGACATTTATTAGGCAATATATCATTCTCATTCTCAATATTTGGTGCGGCTGAGGGTTGCATTTGTTGTGACGCCGTGTTACCCCATGTATCTCCCCCATGCCATCCACTACGCAATCACGTATAAACACTGAGGTAGGTTAGGTAGTCATACCAGACCATAAACTTAAAATATCGTAACCTAGCACGCACACGAAAGCGAGAAGTCACTTAATGTAAACGACCTGTACAACCATATAAACACACGTCCGAGTTCTTGTCTACCGTGTATCTGCGCTATTGACCCTATTGTCTGGCATGTGTTGCCAATACTAATTGGAAACAACCCCCAAGTCTCATGCCAGGAGCCGAGACACGGCCTGTACTACTACGACCCCCCGAGAGCAACCCGCGACAACATTCCGATCCTCAGCTTCCGATCGAGTCGTAACGTATTACGAAGTTTGTCCTTCCGCGCGGGCCACTGCTAAAAATAGAGGTTTGGCAAGAGGCGGGTTAGACGGAATACTTACCTAAACTAGGGGTTGGTAACAATATATGGTTCGTAGCTAGTGCTGGCGTGGAAAGGTAGGTAGGTACGTATCAAGCTGGGGGCCGTAGCAAGCCTACCTAGGGTACCTATTGAAGCATAAACCCAAGATATGAATCTTTAACTTGGTCTCGTATTAGGATCAGACCGCTCCTAAGCAAGGGGACCGTGTGGCGTATACGCCAGCAGCACAAACACATTTCTAGCTCCGATATAGCGTATATCTTCTCAAGGGAAGACGGCTTGCTTTAGTTTCCAACTTTCCAACAACAAGCAGCCAACTAATGAATCTGGAAACCGCCCTGGATTTCAACCTAGCCTCACGGTCTTCCACATACGCAAACATTCCTGCAAATCCAACGATAGCGTACCCTCGTGCGCCGTCGAAGTATCTTTTATCAGAGCGACTAGGAGACTAGCCAACGCAAACAGCACTTGGTCTTCGCACAGAACTTCGAGGTCAGATCTTCTCATGCCGCCATTATCCGCCCAGGCCTTCCACAGATCGAGCGTCTTGCAGATCGACGAAGCAAATTGGCCGTCGAGAACCATCCGGTGTAATAGCGACCCCACGACATCTCTAAGAGTCATATTTTGGGTTATGGAAATGCCGCTAGCTGCTGCGCGATCTTGGTTCTGCTTGAGCCAACGCAGATAATTCTCGGCCACAAGCCCAGTATCCCACTTCGGGCTCTGTAGCGCTTCGGACGTGCGCGTTTCACGATGCTGTTGCTCGAGTCTTGAACGGTCGCGCACTATCAATATGCTAGTCAGAAACATGTAAATTTCAAACCTCCCGTTGTTACCACTAACTTACTGTCTTGCAATCTCTGATTCATCTCCCTCTGCATCCGCTCTCGGGCTGCAATCTCTCTTTGAGGCGGAGCCATCCTCGATTCAGCCATGACCGCAGCGCGCTGGTCGGCGCTGCGTCTGAAAAATAAATCACGGGCCTCGTCTTGCCCGTTGTAATTGGTGGCCCACGTGGGGGTTTGTGACTCGTCTACGACGCCCAGAAGTACGAGCACACCGCAGGGTACGCTGTCCCGGCGAGCAAAAGTTAGAATCTCATCGGGGATCTTGTAGTTCCATAATACGGTTTGACTCGTGGTTCCGTAAGCTGTCGCAACGCTTGCGAACCAGACACCCTCTGTCTTGCCGGGGCGGATCCGAAGGTGCTCGATATAGAGACTTTGTAGGTTCATAGGCGAGAGTATAGCCTCATCATCCTGGCTCTTCGCACAGATAAGGCCGTCAATAGATATTTGACATGTTATAGTCGCACTGGTGTTTTTCTCGGCCTGTTTCTGGATCGAGTCGAGAGATTCCTTACGTAAACTACTTCCATTCCCCTTTTCCTTGGACTTCCCCAGATCACCCGTTTCGAGATCATGCTCTTCTTCAGCAGTGGAAGAGGTTTCTTCGGAAGCAACAGCGTTTGTGACCTCGGGCGGTCTGAATTGAGGCGGAGGTGGAAGCCGTATCCAATAGGGCGGCAAGGAAGAGAAGTTCCTCGTTATCCAGTCCGACGACCAATTCACCCTGAGGGAGAGATGGCCGTCGGAGTCATCTAGAGGAGCGATAGTTAAAGCTTCGTGCTGCCCGTCGGGTGAGCTCATTAATGAGCAACCTGTGGGAGTCCATAATCCCGTCGAGCGTAACAGCTTCCAGCCATGCGCATCAGGGATGGCGCCTAGGTCAAGTAGGTAGGCGACGAGTTTATCAAATGCTACATCAACTTGAGGCTGCCGGAGCTGGTCGGCGTATTCGACACGCTGAGTTTTAGCGCCGATAGCACGGGTTCTCCAGTTAAACGTAGTCCACGACCCGCCGGGGATAGAGCTCGGCTGCCGAGAAGGTCTCCAGTATAATTCCGTCTCTTCGAAGCGATCACATGGGGTAACGGCATATCGCGGTAATTCCACCTCGATTACTCGGTTAACCACATCACTTCGCGTCAATGCCGAGAGGCGACCGTGTCTTAGCATGCGCTTAATCTTTGATAGTGCGGCTAGCGTCGCTACGGTGTTATAGAGAATGGGCAATACGCCAAGGACGGCCAAGGGCACACCAATGAAGGTGATGATATCCGTGGCCGAGTAGCCGGAACCCGTCGAAGACATTTCCAGATACGTTTTTCTCTATGCACATAGGCACCCGATATTTGAGACAACAGTCGGAGACTCAGATATCTCGTCGGGGTAGAAAAATACGATAGATTTTTGCCATATTCTACCACCTCGGGTCGGCTCAGCCCCAGCTGAGCTGAAAGCTAGTACATACTGGGCTTAATGCGTACGACGCCGCAAAGGGTGGTGTTATCTTACTTATCTCCTGGATAGTTTCTGTCACATGGCAGTTTGTAATATATTGTCTCTGGTGTAGACCCTCGATGGCTAGCATTTGTTATATCTCCTTAAATTTGGAAGTCTTTAGGTTGAAAAGACTCTGGGCTCAAGATTTATAACCCTCTTTTCGTTAGGGTTAACTATGGTTTATGTACATATCTAGATATGTATATGCATTGCGATCGAGTAATCGGGGACATATCTAATGCAAGGTACCCGACGCTAGTGTAATATGAGGCTTAGATCATCAAATCATTATCGGTTCGGCTCCAATCTCTACCGGATCCCGCTGCAGCCCACTATTGCGAACTTGCCCACTTCAACCCTCATTTGTACGATGCCTACGAACCTAACCTATATTCATCTACTTGCAAAATTCATTCTAAGATATTAGTTGTACCCTCTACATCAACCTCCTTATATATTTCGTTTGTCTCATCTTGATTCTTCTGACCTTCTAGTTTATATTCCCCAGGCCGGGAGCCAGTTATAACTAAGAATGACGACCGTCAGACGACGATGATGCGATTGAACAGCATCTATGCAGTTCTAGTTGCTGCTACAACACTTATACATCTTGTCAGTGGGCAGTTCCCAAATGCTACACTACAGGATTTGAACCTTACGACTATCCCATCACCAATTAATCCTAATATTAAAATCAGCTATAAAGTACCTCATGGAGCTTGTAACACCGCATTCGAGTCGCAAACGCAATATACCGGCTGGGTGAGCCTTCCGGGTGACTTCCCTACAAACACTTTCTTCTGGTTCGTCGGTGCGCGGGATAAGCAGGCCAATTCCAGTTTAACAATCTGGCTCAATGGCGGCCCGGGGTCCAGTTCTATGTTCGGCTTCTTTGCCGAGAATGGCCCATGCGAGGTAGTCGATAATGGCACTGACAAGTTCACAACCATAGCCCGAGAGTGGGGCTGGGATCGGGCGTCAAATATGTTATTCATCGACCAGCCGAACCAGGTCGGGTTTTCCTACGATGTCCCTACGAATGGTTCTCTAAACTTGCTTACCAACGAAGTGTATATCCCACCTGATAAGAGACCGGATTCGCTGCCTTCAAGCGCATATCTTAATGGTACATTCAGCTCCATGAATATAAGCCATACGGCCAACACGACTGAGACGGCCGCCATTGCCATATGGCACATGCTACAAGGCTTCTTGGGGGCTTTCCCGGAGTTGAACCCTCCCAAGGACAACATCCTCGGCGTGAACCTGTTTTCAGAAAGTTATGGAGGGAAGTATGGCCCCGCGTTTGCGCAGAAATGGGAGCAGATGAATAAAGCTCGAGGCAACAGCACTGTTTCGAACAGCACTTCTATTGAGATCCGCCTTGCATCATTAGGTATTGTAAACGGCTGCGTTGATGATCTGATCCAAGCACCATATTATCCAGTCATGGCAGTTGATAATACATATGGCTTTCCGGCTATCAACCCAGTAAGGGCAAAAATGGCAAACGCTAGCTTTTACAATGACGGCGGGTGTCGCGATCTGATCAATCAATGTCGCGCGGCCGTCGCCAGTAAAGACCCAAATAACCGCGGTTCGGTCCCGGATGTAAATCGTATTTGCGAGTCCGCCTATAATAACTGCACCAACAACGTCATGCTTCCTTACTTAGACGCTGGTCGTAGCGTCTATGATATCGCGGCGCCTGTGCCTGATTCGTTTCCGCCCCGCCAATACCTAGAGTACCTGAACACGCCAGCTTTTCAGAAGGCCATCGGTGCACGCCTGAACTATACGGAGACGAACAGCCAGGTTGCTGCGGCATTCGTCTCCACAGGTGACTACGAACGCGAGGCAATGGTGCCCAAGCTGGCCTCGCTCCTAAACGCAGGCATCCGCGTCGGTTTAATATACGGCGATCGGGACTATATCTGCAACTGGCTAGGCGGCGAGGCGGTATCCCTAGCGCTCGCCTCTTCCGCCCCAGGCTATGAGGCGGGGTTCACATCTGCCGAGTACGCGCCTATCATTGTCAACGACAGCTACATCGGCGGCGTAGTACGACAATTCGGCAACCTGTCCTTTAGCCGTGTGTACCAAGCAGGCCACTTCGTGCCAGCGTATCAACCGGCTACTGCTTTCGAGATATTCGCAAGAATCATCCGCGGCGATAGCGTGTCCACCGGCGAGAATATTGACCTTTCCACGTATAACACAACGGGTTCCGCAGAAGCCAACAGCGCTCTTGAACTTCCTGCCGCCCCGTCGCCGACGTGCTGGCTTCGCGACGTACCCGGTAGTTGTAACGAGGAGGAACAGAGTGTCATTTCGAAGGGCGAAGCCTTCGTTGTCAATGGCATTGTGCAGATTGGCCCAACTACAACGGCGCCACCAGCCTCTGCTGTCGTTAGTTCCTCCACAACTACTACACAACTCACCGGTTTGTTTACTGCTACCGCGACGCCATCAAGTGCAGCTATCTCAAGGCAGAGGCCTGGTATCGATTTGCGGTTAGCAATTGGTAGCGGCACTATCGTTGCCATAATTGTCGGTTCGTAACCTTGACCTCGACCTTGTATAATATTTTGCTCAGTATATCTATCTGGAATCTTCCACTTTGGCCTATACCCGTCATAGTTACTAGACACCCATACCTAAATCATAGCAAATTCTTACCATGAACAGTGTTGTGACATATCTAGCTTCGTTAATTCAGCATGTGGCTAACATGGTTTAACATTGGAATAAGAAACTGCACGATTTACCTTCATTGCTTCATCAGCTTACCGCAGTTAGATCATGATCTTACATGATCGCATGGCTCCTTTTTTCTTCATATACAAGCAACATTTTGGAAGGTCAACATACACATCAAGTACATAACAATGCAAATTTCCACGACGTTTTTGATATTTTAATTCTACCATATAGGTACTTATGCTACGATTAAAAACCATACGTACGAAACATGTTCCGATTTACGTGTCTTGCATAATGACCCCAACCAAATTCAACAATCCCTGACTACTTACCTGTTGATACTCACCGCAAACGAATTCCAACTAGTGGCCTGTCGGTAAATTGGTACTTGAGACCATGAAATATGCTATAGAACCAATTAGCAAGATTCTAGATGGTGGGGAAACAACAAGATAGGAAACCCTATATCAGATCCACAGCCTTGTCAAAGGCGATATCATCAAAGCTATTGAGCTATGTTGACCGTCGTGAAATTATTGGTTCATCATTATAGGTTGCAGGGAATAGAAATCTTGGAATCTCTTACCTCATAGAATAACCATACAAAATGGGACGTTATCAGAAGCATTTAGTAGATACTATTATCGCACCGTGTCAGCCCGCAGCTATGCTTGAACAAAAAGATAAGGAGATTCCATCTGCTGCAGTCAGACAAGACCGGAGTCATCAACGCCGTGAAGCTCTGACATATGCTTGTCAATTGTTTTAGTCGGATCATCATATTGCAGCAGCATGTCATCCATTAAGTTGTAAATGGGTACTAACAGGTATTGTAGTGTTGTAGA
The DNA here is from genome assembly GCA_037126485.1 of Daldinia eschscholtzii. Taxonomy (NCBI): domain Eukaryota; kingdom Fungi; phylum Ascomycota; class Sordariomycetes; order Xylariales; family Hypoxylaceae; genus Daldinia; species Daldinia eschscholtzii. The sequence continues at coordinate 2,997,500 of JBANMG010000002.1, forward strand.
CATTGCGCCTGGAACTGATAATTAGTATATGCTGATCTCAACATAGCAATGACAGTGATGCGAAGATAATAATTCAGAAAATGCATGAATGGTAGTAAAAAAGGTTGTCTACAACGGAAACCCGAATCAGACTCGTCATCTGTGTTCATCAGGATAGGTTGATTTTAATATGCTGAAAAACAAATTTGCTTACCTTAGATGCGCATGTCACGCTTTTGAAGGTCACATTTCAGTACCAAGATATGGTCACATGCAATGCTTTCATACTGGTAAATTGGCACCCATAAAGAGATACTAGTTCGAGGACCCCATGTTAGCCGAGATGTTCGGTATGTAAACGGATCGATCGAGTCGAAGAGGTCGTGATCAGTGGGCGAGGTTTTCTAGGCCTGCCACAAATGGCGTATCGACTCATGTAATGAAAATTCGGAGCCCAGTGCCGTTTCATCATATAAGGATTATACAATGTAAAGTTGAAAAATTTGCATACCATTTGGTAACAAGTCATAACAACATGTAGCTGTACGCGATATTAGCAACCACGCATAAAATCAGATATCTCAAAAGCAAGGTGAAGAAATATAGATCAGAAAACAGCCAAATTTTTTTCGTCAAGAGCATAAGCCTCGGACGGTAATTTCCAGCTATGCAAATGCATAGAAAAGAATCATCATATGCGGGATGTAGACAGCGGACCGGTGAGGAAGTCTTACCTATTACTAGATCATGTTCGAACATGGTTATACCAATCAAGTATTATTCCCTTTGAGGGACAGTTTACCTAAGATCGTGTTAGCACAATGAAGCTAGAAGATCAGTTCATAAACAAATCGAGATCCTATTTGTATCCTCAGACTGACGTGTAAAAACAGTTTCATGCCCGTAGGTCAAAGACTCTAGTTTGCGGTTTACAACATGTCATCAATGAAAGATGGATAGAAGAAATTTCGGCGTACTTACATCTTACTCCTAGCAACATCAAATGTGCTGATGTTGTTGGGAAGAAAGAATTGACGATGGTTGGAGGAAGAAAAAAAAATATTTCTTTTCTAGCTTGCAAGCTTCGAACGAAGTGGGGCGTGCCTGATTGAACGCGCGCCGGAGAAAGGAAGGTTAATAATCCGACCAATCCGGATCAATCAAATCCCGTTCAGGTACGGATGGGCTGCAGGACCTGACCTTATGTAAACCCTGGAGCCGGAGCTACCTATAACCGATAACTAAGCCATGCCCCTCTTTCGACCCTAGTAGTCTTAGCTTCTAGAGCTCTCCCTGCTCCTTACCCCTCATCTGCATCATAGCGATGTCAATTCTTTCGTCTTACCTCACTATCTAAACTACTAACTCCGATCATTTCTAAATACATCAATATCTGTAAACGCGTACATAATGTACTATGTAATAACTTTCTATTACCTCATTTCGCAGTCAGAGTCTTCTCGAAGTTTTATCGAATTAGCAATGCAGCCTTGACAAATAACCCACCGAAGACAAAAACCCTACACTATCACATGAAGAAGTTCTAGACAAATGAAGGATCCCTTTCTTAAACCGGGAGCTCACGCGACGCGAAATCAAAATGCTGGTGACGTTTTAAGCCCGAGCTTACCGGCATATTCCGCCATCTCCCGCCTCGGTATAATCGATGGCGGCTTAAATACCATGACCCGAAAAATCCTCTTTTATTTCATGTACTATGTGAAATCCACCCGGCTACACTATTGCCCCTATGTCCACATTTCCCCTTGGCCGGTAAATGGGGCTCTGGGGCTTTCTGGGTCGTGGGTCTAGAATGGCTGCAAGGCGGTCTGCTCGGGATGATGCCGTATGTCATCGTGCTCTTGTTACCCGCATCACCGAGCCAAACCAGTTGAAGGAATGCCAACAATAGCAGTGACAGTGTGGAGAAATTACAAAGACACTTTGAACGCTTTATAAAACTCTTTCCCAATACCCCTCGGCATATAATTCTGAGCAACACCAATTTTTTTTGTTTAACCTTTCTCACGATAACTTGCCGGAGTCGTACCTATTAAAACGTACTCTTATCAGCCCAAATCTCCCATTGCTCCAAGATTCTCTTCTCTCCATTTCTCCGTAACTATTACCTACTTACCCCAAGTAAAACTTGCCGAACCCCCTTTGTGCCTTGTCCTCCCTTCCCACCTAACTATCTCTTACCCCTCGGCTTAAGTCTTTATATCTTCTCAGTCTCTTTTAAGCATAATGGCGGCGAATGGTAACGGTAGTGACGTACCACCAGCTGAAACAGCTGCTGTAAACACGAACATTGTTACTTTAACTCGTTTCCTTACGGAAGAGCAGTCTAAGCATAAGGAAGCAACCGGAGACTTCACGTATGTCTTCGCCTTACTTGCGACCCTATGAAATAACCATAACTAATCAAACGTATCAACAGATTATTATGTCACGCTCTTCAGTTCTCCTTCAAGGCCATCTCGCATTACATTCGACGAGCCACACTAGTAAACCTAACAGGTCTTGCCGGCCAATCCAACGCGACAGGTGATGACCAGAAGAAGCTTGACGTCATCGGAAATGATCTTTTCATAGCAGCTATGCGATCGTCGGGGAAGTGTGCGTTGCTAGTATCCGAAGAGGAAGAGGAGATAATATACTTCAAAGACCAGACTGGAGCTCGGTATGCTGTAGCTTGCGACCCTATCGACGGTAGCTCCAACTTGGATGCCGGTGTCTCGGTTGGAACTATCTTCGGCGTTCACAAATTGGCCGAGGGCTCGACAGGAACAAAGGAGGATATTCTGAAACCTGGAACCGAGCTTCTTGCCGCGGGCTTCACCATGTACGGTGCGTCAGCTCAACTCGTTATTACCATGAGGGGCGGCACGGTCAACGGCTTTACGTTAGATAACTCATTCGGCGAGTTCATCTTGACGCATCCGAACATGCGAATCCCGAAGAAGCGGGCCATTTACTCTGTCAACGAGGGTAACTCGCTCTATTGGGAGGAGAATACCAAAGAGTACTTCAACTCTCTCAAGTTCCCTCAAGATAATGGAAAGCCCTACAGCGCTAGATATATCGGTAGCATGGTGGCTGACGCGTATCGAACATTGCTATATGGTGGTATCTTCGCCTACCCGGCGGACAAGAAGAGTCCCAAGGGCAAGCTGCGTATCTTATACGAGTGCGCACCGATGGCCATGGTTTTTGAAAACGGTATGTAATCTCTCACTATAATGTTGTGCTCTTACATATTCATATACTGATGATTCAACAGCTGGTGGCCAAGCAGTGGACAGCAAGATGAGACGGATGCTCGAAGTGGTACCGGAACACATTCATGATAGATCTGGTATTTACTTGGGTAGTTACGATGAAGTTGAGAAGGTCAAGTCATTTTATAAAAAGTGATTTAAACGAAGTGGATTATTGTTCTTGGATAATGGGCCGTTCGAACTGGGTTGGCGCTGAGGCAATGAGCATTGGAGCAATGGGTACGTCGTGATGAATACCAATCTGATTTACGATCAGGACATGACTCGAGCAAATTGTATATGTGGCTTGCAGTAATATGTATCATATAGTCATATTACGAATAAAACATATCCCATCATATTTACATGGCATTTCAAAATATCTTTGGGAAGAATTTAGGAGTGTTCTGCTTCCACTCCTGATAATCTTTACGGTGACCATACTTAGCATCGTACTTTTTCTCGCTTAACGGCACGCCCGTCACTTTCAACAGAAGAAAGGATACGAATGCTGGACTCGCAAACGATGCCACCAAGACCACGATCTTGCCCAGCAATCCACCCGAGAATCCTAGTCCAATCTGGGCTGGATGTGTCACCAAGACGCCAGCAGCTATGGTAGCTATTCCCGTCCATAGCGTACATTCGCCCAAGTAATTCGGGTACTGGCTATTGATTTATCAGCTCGCACTTATATTTATAATAGCGTGATAAGGTTAAATGAAATAGATAGGTAGGTATTCATGAAAAGCACTCACCTCCAACTCCACAACCCTCCCGTCATAAACGGCTCATCATGCAACTTCTCCCTCCTCCGGCGCAGCCACTCCCCCTTCTGGCGATCTGCCACGATCTCGAGCGCGAAGCCGCCCACAAACAGCGCCAGGCCCAAGAAATCGGTTACGCGCAGCGGGAGGGCGGCGAGCATAGCGGGCGGGACCGCGTTGATGGCTAGTACGGGCGCTAGACACACCGATACCCACGTCGCCTGGCCGAACCAGGCCGCGGCGAATTTCCCCGGCGAGGAGCGCAGCGTGTCGAAGCGCGAGTCGTGGCCTTGGTGGAGGACCCTGTGGAAGAGGTACGCGCCCACTACGACGGCGTGTTAATAACGTATTACAAACCGTGTGTTTTAGCTTTGGCTTTGGCTTTGGCTTTGGCTTTGGCTTTGGCTTGATCGTAATGTGGCATACGGTTAGGAATAGAAGGTAGAAGAAATAGAGCTTACATACATCGAACAGACCAAAAAGCTACAGCGACACTCAACGCTACCTGTCTCCAATGAAAACCAGATCCGCCGGCACTCGACACAAATGAGCCGAGTAAGCTCGGGAGTGGTGGTTTCGGCATACCGGCGAGCGATGCAGCGGCGCGGGCGCGGAGGCTGGGAAGATACAAGCTCAGTAAGGTGACGGACAAGAAGGTCGCAGAGCCGGACGCATCGTAGAATCGCTCGCTTTGCGCGGCGATTGACGGAATGGCTACGGCTGTCTGTAATGCAAAAGCCGCCGCGACGCTGGGTATGACCGTGCGCAGGAAGGGACTTCGGAAGTTGGTTAGGTGGAGGAACTTGTGTAGCAAGCCTGATGCCATCGTGAGATTAGGCTTGTGGATTACATATATGACTTCACTATTCAACGATGACAGGGCCACGTTATATATAGAGAGATTTTTAATTAGCAATTACCTATATATACGTGAAGATTTCTACCAGCGAAGTGCGCCAACAACGAAGTCGTGACGTAGATGGCATTTTTGGTTGCAGAAAAAGAGAATGCTTTTTTATCAGGATTTTGTCTAACATAGGACAATTAATACCCCACTCTTGATCATGCTGATCATGCTATTAAGTGATTCTCATAAGGATCTCAAATGAGTCCCTGAATCAAGGGACTTTTTTTATACTCTTAGCCTGTTCCAGCCCTTTTAGTAAATGTCTATTATTATATTTCTTTCTAGCTCTCGCACACATGTGTACCGAGCTAGCTATCAAGGGATTGCGAGTCGTTCCAAGGCAAATCAGACCTAGTTGTCTTCCATATTATGCACCCCATACTTTTTCGCCGTTAAACCACGTTTCCTTCACCGCAGCATCAAGAAGCTTGTCTTTATCCCACTCCATATCCCATATCGTGAAATCCGCAATCTTGCCTGGCTCCAAGCTACCGAGTCGCTTATCCCAGAATACACTTCTAGCCGATCCATAACTCGCAGCTACTAACGACTCGCATACACCAAGGCGAAAATTGTAGTTGACTACGTTCTCATACTGAGCGTTTCTGTATGACTTTCTTGTGCTCGCCACATAGACGTTACCCATGATGTCCCACGGCGACGTCGGACTATCGCTGCCGAGAGCGAGCGGCGCGCCCGCATCTGAGAACTCCCGATAGGGGAAAGCACGCTCGCAGCGGTGGCCTAGGAGATCTGGCCATGCTCGAAGAATCCATGGATCAGCGTGAACGGGTTGGATAGAAGCAGTGCTGTCGGTAGAGTAAGTAAAGAGCAATCATAACTAAGGTACCTAGGTAGACGGAGATAGGATATACTTACATTTCATATTCACCGAGGCGCTTGGCATCCCTAGCAGATGCAAGCTCAATATGTTCCATACGGTGGCGATTCTTCGGAGAGCACTTAGACAAGGCGTCGACAGCCATGGTAATTGCAGCGTCTCCAATGGCATGAAGCGCAACTTGTAAACCCGCAGCATCGGCTTTGCGCACAACTGCATTAAGTATCTCGGGATTCCAGAACGGCTCGCCAGTGGTGTGCTTTGTCACATCAGCACCTTTCAAATAAGGCTCCGACAGATAAGCGGTGCAGGCATCAATGATGCCGTCGCATATGACTTTGATGCCGACGACGTGGAGATCTGGAGATTCTTTAGCGCTGAGTTGTTTATGCACCTCAATAGCGCGGTCAACTTGGGAAAGACAATCGGCTTCCGAGCTCGAAGGAGTCATAAGCCAATATGCAGCAAGTTTGAGTGGGAGTGGTTGTCCTTGTTGTTCTTTGCGTATGTTCAGGAGAGTTTCCCACGCTTGTTCTTCCATCGCCATGTCTATCGCTCCGGTATAACCAGACTTATTATACGCCTGTATCGCGGCCCGGATCCATTCTTCGCGATCCTTCTCGGTAGCAACTTGGGCAAGGAAAGGCCAGATAATAGTGAAGACAGCAGCCTCTTCGAAAGCACCTGTAGGGTTCCCGTCCGAATCATGTTCTATCTTACCTCCTTCTGGATCTGCTAAGTCCTTCGCGCCAATTTCCTTAAGAGCAGACGTACTGCACCAAGTTGTGTGAAGATCCTTGGAGTCAACATAGATAGGCCGAGGGTCTAAGTCATCGACCAGACTTGCCAGAGGTTTTGACATGTACCTCATCCACCCCTTACATAGAATGCGCGGCTCATTAGGATTTGCGACTGCATAGTCCTTAATGGCCTTGCGAATATCGTCTAGGTTCTCACAATGATCTAACCCGACCTTGCTCAGTGATTGTCCTAGCCTCAGCAAGTGAATGTGTCCGTCTATAAAACCCGGTAGAACAGTTCGGCCGTTAAGACTGTGTATTTCAGCACCGGCAGTTCGGAACTGGGAAATAGCGTCATCGTCCTCAAAACCGACGTGCTCGATGACCCCGTCGCGAACATAAATTGCATCTCCGAATTGAGGCTCCGTCTCGAGCCCTGGAGTCTTGGCGTGCAGGAACACTTTCCCTCCAACGAAAAGATGTCCTTTGGATTGTGCCATAGATGTAACCATTAACTTGTTTTCGAAACATATATACGAAAAAATTAACAAAGTGAATAGTTAGTAATTTGGATACAAGCTGAAGGGCCCCTCCTTCGAAGAATATCAACGCAGATACCGTTTTCTAAGCCGACTGTACATAAGAAGGCGCCCCCGCGTGATCCACCATTCGATCGAGTTGACAGGGGGCTTAGCTGTGAAAGCTGTCCGATCCAGGAGCCTGGTAGACTAGGTACCTTAGGTAGTCTTCTAGCTCCTGCAAGTCTATACATGCAGTATAGTAATACGCCTAGAGTGTGATTATAGTCGTAGTATACGTATTCTAAAGCATCCTAAAGCTGGTGGGTCCCACGGAGTTCATGTCCGTCTCGACTCTTTCTTTCGGCATCGTCAAAACTTAGACCATACGGCAGGTCCAAATGCGCAGGCAAGGTTTGCCTGTAACCACTAAGATGTGAAAAAAAGTCTTTTCTTAGTTGTTACAATCTACGGGTGTTGTTTCGCTTATTAATGGCTTAGGTATTTGACGTATTTGTCGGGCTATGTCTGAGTAAGTTGGAGCTGTTTCTTTTTAGTATATCTATCGTCTCTTCTTTCCAGACACGTTTAAGAGCCATTTTTGGCTTTATCATTGACTTGCTTTACCATGTCTAAGGACCCTGAAAGACCCAATGTTGTTCTCATCCTCGCAGACAACCTAGGATGGGGCGAGCTAGGCTGTTACGGAGGCGGTATCCTCAGGGGTGCCGCCACGCCTCGAATCGATGCTTTCGCTAAAGAAGGGCTCCTTCTGCATAATTTCAATGTTGAAAGCGATTGCGTGCCTACACGTTCGGCTCTAATGACAGGTAGGCATCCGATTCGTACCGGTTGTCTGCAATCGGTTCCAGCTGGTTTTCCTCAAGGTCTGACGCGATGGGAGAAGACCCTCCCAGAAGTCCTAAAGGCAAATGGATATGCCACGGCGCACTTCGGGAAGTGGCATTTAGGTGATATTCCAGGGCGCTATCCTAGCGATAGGGGATTCGACGAGTGGTACGGAATTCCCAGAACTACGGATGAGAGCCAGTTCACCTCGGCGGTTGGGTTTGTGGCCGATGTTGTGGAGATGCCATATATTATGAAAGGAAAGGCAGGTACGCCGTCCGAAAATGTCCGGATATACGATCTCGAGCAGCGAAGGCTAATCGATGAGACATTGGTGGAGTATTCGAAGGATTGGTTGAGCCGACAAGTCAATGAGGTCAAGAATCCCTTCTTCCTATATCATCCGTTGGTGCATTTGCATTTCCCTACGCTACCACACCTCAACTTTGCAGGGAAGACAAAGCATGGTGACTTTTCGGACTCGATGGCCGAGATGGATTTTCGCGTAGGTCAGCTCCTTGACCATATTGATTCGCTTGGGATCGCCGACAATACGGTGGTCATCTTCGCGTCCGATAATGGACCTGAATTTCGCCCTCCTTATAAAGGAACAGCCGGTCCTTGGTCAGGCACGTACCATACCGCCATGGAGGGAAGCCTTAGAGTGCCCTTCATTATTCGATGGCCCGGTCATGTTCCTCCAGGGACTACCTCTAACGAGATAGTCCATGTCACCGACATCTTCTCCACCATTGCCAGCATTACCAAATCGCCCTTGCCTAATGATCGACCTTTTGATGGTATCGATCAGACACCCCTTTTTAACAATCCTGTTGAGGCAAAGTCACCTCGCGAAGGGTTCTTGTTCTATATCAAGAATGAGCTGCGGGCAATTAAATGGAGAGATTGGAAGCTTCACTATGTTTGGGAGCCACAGGTAAACAAATCATCAGGGAAGCTGGAGTCTCCATACCTCTTCAATACTACGCGAGACCCGAAAGAGGAAACAGATATATTGGCGTATAATACTTGGGTTGCGCAGCCGATGATCAAGCTGAGGACGGAGTTTGAGAAGAGTTTGAGAAACGATCCAGCACCGCCGGACCCTCTAAAATCTTTATAATGCTAATTAGTTAGGCGTATTTCGGGATTTAGAGTACATCAAGGTCCTCATGTAGGCATATTGAATCACGTGCCTACACCTTAGGTGTTCATATATATATATATATATATATATATTATAAAAAAAGGGAGGGAGAGGGGAAACGTATAGGTGACGATGTAAATGTGAAGAAAGAACGCGTCAAAGTCTGTTTAGTTCATGTCCGTCGCTGCCCCGTGCATTGTTTCCTTTTAAAATGATATCGCGCCGGGATGGTCCGGGGTGATCCGGGGTAGCTCGATTAGATAAGGAGAGCGGGCGCTAGAAGCTGTCGCAATATGCACCTAAACCACGACATTGATCAGTATTCTTTACCTTATCTCCGCTATAACATAGGTAGAGGTAGGTAGGTAACTTAGATAGGTACCTCACTTAGAAAGTCGATAAAAGATCCGATCACTTCTATTTCCATCTTATCGTCGACTTGTATCTGTATATCGATGTAAAACTACGCAGATGGAAAACAATTACGTGAGGCGCTTGTCGTAAGAAATTCATACCCTTTGCCTCTTATCTATAAATTAACGTTATTTTATAAGTCGGAACACCGTTACTGGGGCCACCCTAGTGGGGACCACCTCCCAAATTTGTAGGCGATGAGAATCAAGACTTTTATTTCAAAATATCATAACTCAACCAATTCTAATTCAATTGAAATAAAATTTATTGTAATTTAACTGTAATACAGTCCTCTGCTTCCGATTCACTTGATGAGTCAATATCCTCTGAATTGGCGTGGGGATCTTTTGTTGTAGCCGCATTACGTTTTTCTTGGGCCTTCATCGCCTCCTTCTCTTTCATAATAGCCTCAATATTGACAAATGTAGAATTTGGGTCAGGCAACACCTTACGGCGCTTCTTTGCCTTTGCATCTTCAAGTGCCTTTTCTAGATAGTCGGCTCGGGCTTCCGTTGTGGCGATTTTTACAATCGCATTATCGAGTGCTTTGCCGACCTTCTTGAACAGTAGCCTTGCAGTAGGCCTTGCAAATACTGGGTCAAGCCTAGCTAACTCATTCGTCAATCTATTGATGTCTCTCGAACTTGACGGCGTTTTTAAAGAGATAGATGAGGCTTTTTCAGTAAAATCAGGCCTCTCGGAAGCAGTATTTCCGGCCCGAGACTGCTTGTTCTCGGGGGCAACATCTTGGATCACATAGGGGTTATTTAAGGGCTTGCTACGGTCTCTAGGCAAGATCCCCGTGGCTTTCCAGCCGGCTAATATATTGTCCTTCGTCATACGTTCCTCTCGTGCCATTTGGTAGGCTATAATGAATTCCTTCTTGCCAGGGTGTGAGTTGTAAAATAGCTGGCTTATTTCAGTAAGTTTACGGCGATAACCTCGTTTTAGAGACGAGAATACACCCACGTCAAGGACTTGTAAGACGTGTGACGAGTGGGCCGGTAAGAAGACGACGTAGACCTTATTAATAAAGCATTCCCACATGAATTCTAACGTTGTATGGCTACGATGGCCATCTATTATAAGTAAACGCCACTGGCCACGACGCGAGGGCTTTGTTTCTTTCAAAAAGACCTCACGAAGCCACCTGATAGCAATCTCATTGCTTGTCCAACCGTTAGGGGATGTAGTAAAGTGCCAGCCGTTGAATCTGCCGTCGTTTTCGTCAGGAAACCACTGTTGTTGAACGTATTTTCCGGCGTATATGATGAGGGGATTCAAAACACGGCCGTCGCCACTGACACACTCTATTATTGACGTCCAAGTCTTATTGCCGCCGTCTTTAACAAGGATATGCTTCTTGTAGGCCTCGCCAATAACCACACCGTTGTCTCCAACCCCTTCCATGATACCTATCTCGTCGGCGTTGTATGTAAAGGCGGGTGGGATGTTTGCTATACGAGGGACCGCAAGTCTATCGAAAAATATATCAATATTTTGCCTCGTAGCGCCGTTGGCGCGTTTATAATCAATCAAACGAGCCCTGGCTGACTTGGCATGAGGGTGACGGGCTAAAAATCGTAAATGCCAGTGTTTTCCAAGCGTTGTAGACGTGCCGTTGTGGATAAGTAGTCTTTTAGCGATATCTCGGAATCGATATAACGGCGGCGCGTGGCCAATACGGCTTAATGTGACTGCCCAGTCAGCCAATTCCTTTTCCTGATCCTTAGACAGCTTCTGACGAGTCTCTAGATACTCTTCTCGCGTTCTACGGCCTACTAATCGGTCCGTAAGGTAGTGCCTCGAGATATCGTATTTCTTGGACGCCTGGCGCAAGGATACGCCCTTCTTGACGTCGTCTATCGCAGCCGCGCAACGTAATTGAGCCGAAAGATTAGTCATTTTGAAATCGCCAAAAGATACTGATTCAAATGATAGGTTTTATTGTTTATTTGACAAAAAATTGATGAAGCTATATAATAAATTGTATGTGGGCCTAATTTTAAACGCGTCGCGTGGCCCCCACTAGGGTGGCCCCAGTAACGGTGTTCCGACTTAGATGCAAGCGTTGTCAACATAGAAAGGTGCTAGAAACCAAACATGGGTTTTCTGAAATTCGTAATACCAACTGACGATTTACGATAGATTCGCTGTTCACGTACTCACCCATGTGGAAATTGCTCTGCGGCAAATGCCAAATGCGAATTTCGCGATAATGACTTTAAGCGGCCACCGATATCACGCGAGTACGCAACAGCTCTTGAACAACGCGTTGCCACACTCGAAGAAATCCTAGTGAAGATAAAAAATGCTTCTGATGAGGAGCGTAACTCTCTTCTTCGGGATATCATCCCCCATGATCATTTAATCTCTTTCGGGAGCCCCCTAACAACACGGGAAGAAGAGCTAAGCGAGTCAATGGCGAAAGCATCCTTGCAAGAAACTACAGAAGGTAGGTATCTCTATCGCCTATACCCCTATTCCCCTATTTTCTAATATCGCCACTAATCAAATTCCCGTGGAAAGGCTCGATGATATACCATGGGCCTACAAGTATTTTTACCGGTGTAGGCAATAATCCAGCACCTAACAACAGTCCCGCAACTGTCTCTGTCTCATACGAAAGCACGGAATACTACCATACCCCTACCATACGGCTATGTCTTGCACTATTCTTCTATTGGCAATATCCCCAATTCATGTTTATTGATCGCGAATGTTTCGTCCAAGAATTCGACCGGGATCCTATTCATAGCGAGTTCTGCTCACCACCACTTATTTACGCAGCGTGCGCTTTGGGTGCATTGATGTCGCCTGATACAGATATCAGGGTCCTAGCATCTAATTTTATAGGTTCTGCGGAGGACATGCTTCTGAGGCAAGGGCTCGGAGTTCCAACGATAACCTCGGTTCAGGCGCTTTTATGTTGTGCCTACTATGAGGTCGGAAAGGGGCATTTGTCTAAAGGTTGGATGTATTCTGGTAAGTTCTAAGCGAACTTGTAACTTGAAGTCATAGTGTCCTAAAAGGCAACGAGGTAGGTATGGCATTTCGGATGGGACAAGATCTGGGACTCCAAAGAGACCCGACACTCTGGGGTCGACCGGTGCAATCGGCAGCTATCTACTTCTTTGACGAAGAATTTCGACGACGAATCTACTGGGGATGCTTTTTATCCGATAAGTATGGGAATTTCTGGCTTGAAATAGATTTGACTTATTTATACCTAACGTTATCAGGATTTTTAGTCTCTTCCTTGGACGGCCAACATTCATGCATGAAAATGATGCTGATGTTGACACAAGTGAGCCTCTGCCGTAAGTGTACCACGATACATACATTTACATTTACTAACTAATGATAACGAAAGACACGACCCCCCAATATGGGATAACTGGCTTCAAACTCATAATATGAGTTTTCTTAAAACAATTAGACCTGCCGGCCCGAAGTTAACATTGCTATTTAACCAACAAGTTGAACTTGGCCGTATTATTCACGACATGCTTTCCAACGTATTTTCACCTAAGGTGAAGGGCGCCACGAAATCTAAACGATGGACTACAAGTGTCCTCCAGCAGCTCAATGCGAGACTTATATCTTGGCACGAAGCACTCCCTATGGATATGAGATGGAAGAAGTGGTTCACCAACAGAGACCGATTACAGCCAAACGTGACCGTTTTACAGTGATATCCAACCTACCCCCTCTTCCGTAAGACCAAGTAGCTAACCATATCGGCATAGCACACTATATCATAGTACTCGTATCTGCCTCAATCTTCCATTCATCGCAAACGCCGAGTCTGAAATTCTACGCGAGAACCCAAGCCCTGTGTCTGATTCTCTGTCCAAGTGCATCAATATCTGCAAATCTTCCGCTGAGGAGATAGCTAATATTCTGGTGCGATTTAAAAGCCAACATACGCTTAGAAATACACCTTTAATCTTAGTGCAAGGCGGTATAGTTGCTGCCAATGCCATTATAGTCACTTCCAGAATTTCGAACTCTTTGACTTCCTTGACCGAAGATACCCCCTTCCCAATCCTAGACGAGGCATTGAGTGAAATGTCCGTATCGTGGACGTTGGCCGACGAAGCAAGGAGAAAATTCAAGAAAGCACTGGGTCAGCAGTGCCCAGAACAGCGTGAATCAAGCATTACGGACGAGATTATTCATGAACACCGCTCTATTGATCCCCTAGAACTATCTTACTGGGAACAGACAACTTCTGGAGACATTACACAATACAACACCATAGAATCAGGACTCGACTTGGTGAGTCCTGAGCAGTATCTATGGGAGCCAATGGGGTTTATTGATATCGAACCAATTATTCTGCCGGAGATAAGCTAATGTTCCTCCTATCAATGGCAACGAGAAATAACGAGGCACGGAGGCCATATGAACTATGGTTCTTATGGTTATAGCAAATTTTGTCAACAAATAGTAGTTGTGCGTGTTGCAAGTATAGCGTTCGATTTGCCTAAGGTACCGTTTATATACTCATATTTGATTGTATAATAGATTTTTTTTGGGTCATTGGAGGCAATCCTATTGCATGTAGCTCCTTATATATTAACATAGTAGAGGAAAACCCCAGCACGGATATTGATGTCTTGTTTTTCACATAACTACAACAGCCTTTCCTTGGCATGCATCCCCATTAATCCAATATCGTAATCTTAACGGGTGGGTAACATTGAATCCAACGGAGTCCAACTCCGTCTACAGACCCCTGTTGAAGTAACGCTAGCGACATCTTGCATAGATAGAGCTAGCATAGTATACTTATATGGAACGTGCTTAGAAATAAAGCTATCGCGGGTTCATTGTTAACAGTCCCGGGCCATTGGTACATGGGGAAGATGATAGCATGAACGACTCAGATGGTATCATTAGAATAACCTGATAGCTGATAGGTCAAGGCGCAGGCCAGCCTCGGAGTATGAGCTTTATCAGTATGGCTATCTTCTGATAGCTTTTTGTAAGGGAGTTTGAGGAACGAATATAATACCTTGCTAAAATAAGCTATCAAGATGTAGTCTGGGTCTCTCTTTGATCCAGAAAAGCTTGCAGAAATTTCTTTTTGCGAGTTGTGACGTCGATTTTACTTCGTAATGAGACGTAAGAGCTGCAACATGGAGAAAGAAGTCAACACACCAAATATTATCGATATGGAGGGACAGAACTCAGAATCCAGTTCTTCCAAAGACGGATCCTCAGGTAGTGGCAAGATCGAAGCTATCCAGTCCGTCTGGGGGAAACATGGGAAACTTCTTATCATCTTGGCGTATGCATCCACTGGCTTAAAGTTAAGAGAGAGAGAGAGAGAGTAGAAATACTGATGAACGAACATAGGTTGTGCTTTTCAATGATCGCATTGTAAGTACTATCTACCGACTAGGAATAAATAATGCTACTAAGTTATTATTAACGTCGATTGAAGTGAATTCGACAACTCAACAATATACACATACTTCGTCTACGCGCAATCGCACTTCAACCAAATCGCCGCGCTGGCAGCCGTGAAAACCGCCGGTGGTCTCTGCTTTGCCGTGCTCAAGCCCCTCGTGGCCAAGCTCTCGGATGTTTTCGGTCGCGGCGAGATGTACCCCGTCTGGCTGCTCTTCTACGTCGTGGCCGCCATTCTTTGCGCAAAGTCCCCGAATTACGAGAGCTACGCGGCTGGTTATATGCTGCATATGTTTGCGCAGACGGGGGTTAATACTATGAACGATGTCCTCGCTGCTGACGTGTCGACTGCTAGGCAGAGGGGCTTGGCTGTTCAGTTGCAATTTCTCCCTTATGTTTTCATGCCGTGAGATTCTCACTCCTGCCATCCTAGGCTCGCTTTGAGGATAAACTGTGCTAATTTTCAAATTTAGTTTTACTTCTGCCTTTGTAACTGAAAAGGTAGTCAATGGCATTGGCTGGCGATGGGGTATCGGCATGCTTGGGATCATTATGCCTGTCGGTCTAGCACCAATAATCTATCTCCTCCTAAATTGGCAGCGTAAGGCGAAAAAAGTCGGTTGGGTCACGAAAAGCAACATCACGATCTATAACTTCTTCTCCGAGCTCGATATGGGAGGCATGGGTCTCTTTACTGTTGGTCTTGCTCTCATTTTGCTACCCGCAACCCTTGCGGGCACACTCGCGAATGGTTGGAAAACCGCTTGGGTGATTGCTTGCGTTTCGGTTGGGGGACTATGTCTCGCAGCGCTACCATTCTATGAGCGCTTCTTTGCCAAACACCCTTTTATGCCAACTCGCTACCTGAAGGATCTCAATATTACGATGGCACTGCTATTATATTGCACGGATGGTATCGCATTAGGGGTAACGCATAGCTACTTTTACACGTGGTGTATCATAGCTCGTGGTTATTCTGTACGAGATGCGGTTTTCATCAGTGCGGTGCATCGAGCTGTTCAGTTTCTATTCGGTATCGTGCTTGGCGCTGTCCTATGGTGGACCCGTCGTTATAAGTGGCTTATCTTTATAGGAGTAGCCGTTCGATTCCTCGGCTATGGTCTGATGTTTCGGATTAGAAATTCTAGTTCGAGCACTGCTGAAATTGTCATAGTACAAATCATCCAAGGGATTGGTGACGCGCTCGTAGGCACTTGCAGCTTCGTCGCCTCCACCGTTGCAGTCCCGCATAAGGAGGTAGCGCAGATGACTTCGTTAGCCGTATGTCTTTCTACCCTCGGATCTACCATCGGCACAGCCATCGGCGGTGGTATCTATACGAGTTATTTCAGGGCAGAGTTGATAAAGGAGCTTGGTTCCAGCGGAACACCGGCGCTGATAGGATCTGTTTTTAACTCCATTACGAAGAACCTACCACCTATAGGGAGCCCCGAAAGAGACGCTATTGCAAGAGCATACAACCAGATTCTTGCTTACTTCACGTATGTTGCCTTTGGCACAGTCGCACCGGGGATTATTTTTAGCTGGTATCTTCCAGATCGCAAACTTACGTGGGTCTCATACCCTTTGGTGTCTCATTTCAACTTGCTAACTGAAAGTCCAGCGATACCCACAATCTTGTGGAGGATCAAGAGGCTCGACTAGATATGAATGGTAAAGTCGTTATAGAAGATGATAAGGACACAGCACTGAGTATTGGGAGGCATTGATCAATGAGACGTTTTATACGAAGAGTTGCAAATCTAGTTGATAATACCATAAGATATTGCGACTAGTCGTACTCAATATGACATATCTTGATATTATACCGTATAGGATGGAATTTTAAGCTATTTACCTATATGAGTATCTCGGGATACTGATACGTTAGGAGTAGCTTTTACATGACTTCCATGGTCCGTTTTGGTTGTTCTTGTAAGTCAAAGTCCTTCAGTGGTCATCTTATAGGCGAACCACAAGTTCAGCTCGATAAACTAAGGTGATTAAAACTCGTTCCTTGTACTAGTATCATAACTAAGTCTTTAGAGTCCGATATAGATAGAAGTAGTTGGATCTAGAGGCCAGGTCTAAGAGCTAAGTAAGGTCGGAGCGATATCGGCCTAGGGGATAATCAGGGGTCTATTCTATCCCCATATCTAAACTGCCAGTTTCGACGCTAGATACTATTTACACCCCCATCCGTGGAAATACTCAGCTACTCAAATAATTTTCGAAAGAGATGATTTGTTATTATATATATAATCTGTATAGATTAGGACTGCTTCCTAAGTTGTAGAGTTTTTGAATGAACACTACCTACTTTTCGAACAAACGGGTCACTCATACAACTAGGATGACCAGACTCTATAACAGCTCATCAGAAGTTGAATACTTGACCGTGAATTCTACATTCGGTTCTATAAATGGTTTCATAAGCAAAGACCACCCCAACGTTGCCCAGTTCTTAGGCATTCCATTCGCCGAAGCCCCCGTTGGCTCAAAGCGATGGCTGTCCCCTATACCCAGAACCCCAGTCGAGCATTTCGATGCCACTAAGTTTGGTCCCTCATGTCCGCAGTGGTTCGATGGGCCACCGTCGATATATAACTCAGACGTACCAGAGTTCCGCATTAACGACCCCATGTCAGAGGACTGTTTGTCGTTGAGTATATGGGTGCCGAAAAAAGCTGCGCGAGCCCCCTTAGAAAACCAGCTCCCAGTCATCGTATGGATCACTGGTGGCGCGTTCCTAGTTGGCGGTACCACGGTCCCTTATCAAAACCCGACGCCATGGGTTGAAAGTAGTCAGCGACATATCGTCGTAAGCATAAAGTGAGAACTAGTACCCATCATTGCCTCACAGCTAGTTCTAAACGAAATAAGTTACCGACTCACCATCTTTGGCTTCCCCAATGCAGCCGGACTAGCTCCCCACGAGCGAAATCTCGGATTCTTAGACCAACGCTTGGGCTTGGAATGGGTGCACAAGCACATCGCCTCCTTTGGCGGCGACCCCTTACGCATGACGCACTTCGGCCAGTCGGCCGGGGCTCGAAGCGTAGACGTGCACTCCTTCCAATACCCCGATAGGCCACTAGTTAGGAACCAGATAATGAACTCGGGCACAGCTTTACCGCCCTTACCGACGTCGGATCCGGAATGCAAACTCTTTACGTTCGTGGCGGAGAGTCTCGGATTCAAAGGCGCGGATCCGGTCGCTGAGCTGGAGTTTATGAGACAGCAACCCACTGAAGAACTTTTGGATTTCATCAAAAAACATGCCGCTTCTAAGAAACCCCCTGTTTTAAGTTTTAGACCGGTTGTGGATGGATATACGTTATTTGATGATTTTGAAGAACGAGCTAAAGCAGGAAAGTTCAGTAAACTTGTAAGTCGACTCAATTTTTCTACTTTACTATTGGTGATTTTTCTTGTTGGGGGGAATGGTTTGAAGGGTCACTAAGCTGACATTTGATATAGCCGGCTATTATTGGAACTGTAGGTGATGAAGGCAATGCCTTGGCACCGTATAACCCAAATGGTGTAGACGAGTTAATTGCGGAGGGTATTACTAGAAACTATTTCCTCAAACCTGCAGCGAAAATGGCATAGTAAGTTTTCTCACGTGCTATCTCACCCATTTCCCGTTGATCTAGACTTATAAAACTTGCCTGTATAGTTGTCGTTCTACCCACGCTCCAACATTTCGCTACATATATAGAGATCCCGCTCCGCCGGACACAAGTTCATTTCCTAACATCTCACCTCGACCGTGGCAGCGGGCGTATCATAGTTCCGACCTACCTCTTATATTTGGGACGCACTCATGGTTTAGGGGACCTTCTACACCACTAGAGCAGAAAATCTCAAAAGCATGGCAAGAACTATACATTGTTTTTGCTGAAGAGGGGCCGGAGGGACTTCGAAAACTTGGATGGGAAGACTTGAGCCAGGGAAAGGGGATTATCATTGGTGTAGGTAAAAGGGGGTGGGAGAGTGTTGATATTAGGGAAATTGATGGGTCTTGAAGGAAAGGGGAAATGCAGGCATATCCAAATAAAGCCTAAAACGAAAGGGTATAGAAGATTGAAATTGACACACAAATTTTCGAGACATAGGAATAGATATGATTTCCTAACCTAATTGCCGGTAGTGTAGGATCCAGGTATATAAGTATTTGTACACCCAGTCCGCAATTTCTCTGTAACACCCCGCGGGACTACGCATGGATGAATTTTTCATCTTATACATCTTATACAATTATCGTGAATATGTACTACCAGCCGAACTCCCATCATGCCATCCATCCATCGATGTAATAATACGGGATCGCCCGCTGCTTGTTGACTTGCGCCCGAGAGAAGATGCATGCTTCCACTCACTCGGTCCGACCTACCGACCGGTGGTGGCAAATGCGCTCTTCACATCGGCGCGGGGCCACTCAAATAGCACGTCGCCGCCGTAAACCGTTGTTGTAACTGTGGAAATCCGAACCTCGATTTCTCCATAAAACTTCTCGCATTCTCGGAGAACCCTGTTGACCAGACTACGACTTAAGCTCGGGTCATCAGCATCGCCAAAGTGTTTTTCGACTCGCTTTCGTAATGCTTCGACGCCTTTGCGTACCTCGCGGGCATCATAGCCGCTAAGAATCTTATTGAATGTTGCCTTTGCGTTGCTCGGTTGTGCAGCAACGATGGTAGGGCTTTTTCCTGTGGCAAGTTGGGCCTCAATATTTTCGAGGTATTCAAGCAACTTGCCGAGCGGACGGCGCATTATTGCGTTAATATATAGGCCCATATGTTCTCCCATTTCACTTGCGGCAGCTTCTTTCCAGTCTTCAAGTATTTCCAATCCATGGGTGTCGAGCTCTTCGAGGAAGTGGTTCATATTCTCGATAAGGAGAATATGATAGTTCAGCGCTTCTTTATCTTCTGGGTCGGCGCCACTATTTGTGAGCGTAGCAGGGTTTTCGCGAGCGATGACCTTGAGGGAATCGAACATAGTCTTGATGATACGATCGTATTCTCTGTCAACAGTTCTCCTGACAGAAGAATTCGTATCGACCATCATAAGCATACTTTCCACAGAACTTGAGAAATGAGGGAAGACCCGCATAAAAGAAATAACACCCTTGCGCTTTTTGATCTTGACCTTCGTATCCTCGATTGCACGAATTTGGCCCTCGACGAATTTTGTGAAGCGTGACTCAAGATTACTGTGCAGTTTTTGCAAGACATTGTTTAGGAAGTCTTGATTAGACTGCGTCATGTCTATATGCTTCTGTTCGAGAACCGCGAGGATGCCAACTCCTTGTCTGTTTTTTGAATTAGTTATGGCCATATTAGCGTAAGGTAGATGGGGTTTGCACTTACAAGGGGTCTTGCGACAATACCCAATCAATAGTATTCTGTAAGTCTTGCTCCAAGAATGAGAAAATTGCCTCCATAGCTCGTGTCACCCTCCGAGCTAATTCTCGGTCGGGCTCCATAAGCCTGTGTCGCCTCAGGTCACCGCCTCGTCGATCACGCGGTTTTGATGCGGCCACAAGATCGGGGAAGTCTGCCGTTTCCAAAGTGGTTGCGTGGAAGAAATCAACGATGAAATTCTGTTCGATCTCGATTAGGGGTACAAGGTCATCCATCATGCCTGCAAATACTTCGTAAGGAAGGTTACGACCGTCCGAGATCTTATCGAGATTTGTCTTGCTGCCATCACCAAGAGGCCCTCGTAAGCTCCTAGCCAGGTTCTGACTCCGCTTTACCGTGAGCTTTCTAGCAGTGGCCATTGTTCCTTCTTGCTGCCTCTCAAGTTCAGTAGTAAAAAGAAGCTCCGCTTCGTCGCCCGAAGGCTTCCTAGCATTCCGCTTCCACGATTCGAGTATGTCCTTAAATCTCGACTTATAGAGAGGGAGATTTTTCTCTTGGTACACTTGTAAGCACCGATTCCAACCCTCCAGGTCTACCTCTCGGGCGTAGAGAATAAGAGGACTATACCTCCAAAGCATCTCCCGCCCAATGTCGTGGTGTCCAGGGTCGACCTTTTTCGACAAAGCTCCATCTACAACTCCCCTGATTTCTTGGGCGGCCTTATCGAATTGTCGAGACATGAACGCAATGAATCTTTGAAGGAATGCTACACTCTCGGAACGGTACATCTCTTTCTTCTCCTGGACTATACGCATTTTGCCGTAGTCTGTATTGAGGGTCGAGTGTTGTCCTGCATCTTCGCTCTTTCGAAGCTCTGACCCTGCGGCGGAAGAGTCGATTTTCATCATTGCCTTGTACAAAGTGACAAGTGCTGTCTCGATCTCTTCCAGGCCCGATGTTGTCTCGAGGGGTGCTATTGTAAGTGCTCGCAAGTCATCAGCGGTGATGGCACACGTATCAAGCAAAGACTCCAGCTCTTTTCGAAGTAGTTTTTGATTGGCTGCTTGGACTTGGAGACCTTGGCCTTGCGCTTCTATGTATGCGATATCATCGGACAATGTCTGTGTAGTGATTAGCAACGCTCGTTTAAATGTTTCGGCTCACACTTACAGACAACTCTACGCTATATAAAGTTAGCAAGTTGTCGAGTTCATCACATTCGGCGATGGCAACATCAAGACCCTTTTTAATTGCTTCTATCCGGTCGTCCTCTGCTTGAAATCGGACAACCCAACCTCCAGCCTGAGCCTTGTTAAGCTCTCTATCAATATCAAGCTTCATCTCCTCAAAATTACGGCTTCGCATTTGGTCACCAGGTACCCATCCAAAGTGATCGAGCCATCTAGCAAATTCGGAAGTTTTATCGAGGAATAGGGTCGTATCTACGCCGAGAGCAGATAAATATTTTGTATCATTGCCGGCTACAGTTAAGCGCCGAGGAGGCTCCTGCTGTTGACTTGACTCCATGCTCTTCCTCCGATTTTTGGAAGTTTGTAAACTGTTTGGTCGACTAGAATTAGGCACCGTAACTTTCACCTCAGGAACAGCGGAGGCTTTATCGATAGGTTTCTTTTCCGTATCCAATGGTTTAAGAGCTTCGACCTTGGGTTCTGGCCGTGGTGGTGCTGGGACAACGCTGGTTATTCCGTCTGGGCCATTGAGGTTGGTTTTACTTTGCATCTCCCTCAATCGTTCTCCAGCTCCACCGGGGCGTGGTTTGAACGCGGCAGCGGCCGAGGCTGCTTTCCATAAAGCTCCGGCTAGATCGCGCTGGGACTTCGGCTTAATCATAGGTCCTAATCCTGGGCGGGTTTCCTCTTCCACTGGCGAACTACTAGGCGGGGTACCTGGCACTTTGGTTTCGCTAGCTGATGCAGACACTATGCTATTTTTCCTATCTGCAACACCTGCAGGGCTAGAGGGAACATCAGGAACAGGTTCCGGCACTGGGGTTTGCTTCGCTACGGGAGAACCTGTCTCCATTCGACTGTCGACGGAATTCTTTCGCGGTGACATTCGGTCTGTACTTCGCGGCGGCGGCTCCCTTCGCATGCTTTGGCTCATTAACGGTGCAGGTACGAGATCATCATCTGTAGTTTCTTTCGGCCTCGTTGGGTCCATCGGCGGTCTTTTCCTGTCGGGTAAGTCTAGTTGTAGAGTTGATGCAGATGGATCGCCAAATCTACCGAGGGCACCAGGCCCAGCCAATCCCCCTCTTGAACGCGGCGGTATGCTTGCAGTATCATCACTTCTCGTTGTCGAGATGGAAGCTGCTACAGATTCTTGACTCTTGTTGTTCCCCGCTAGTCTACGTAGCGCAGCAGCTTGGTTGCCTGTACGAGCAGAATCCGCGCTTAGCGACGGTGTCGATGCCGGAGAAGAAGTCCCGTTCGGAGGAGCTAGTTTACGTGCAGGTGAACCGGGAGGTTGAGTAGGGCGAAAGGGTTGGAACCCGCCAATAGGGGCTGCGGGAGGGTTATTTTGAATAGGTGCAATGTTGACCTGGGATTGTACAGGTTCAGGTCTCGAAATTTTAGGTTCCATTCGCGGGGGAGTAGCAGTTGGTCTTTGAGGGGGAGGTGTAGGCGTAGGGCCAGTTCGCAACGCGGGACTCGAGTCCAAAGCAGGTCCTCGACTTGGTGGCGGTCTTCGTGAGCCTAAAACTTGTTCTAATTCGCGAGAGTCGAAACCTTTCAATTCTGGTATGCTGCCGCCGGTGTACTTCCCATAAATCTTTATCAAACTAGCGATAAAAAATTTCTTTTCCTTGTCAGCCTGGGCCTGCCAGTAATAAGGCTTCCCGACGTTAACGATAAACCCAGTATCACCAGCCCATTCTCGCTTCTGGGGATCTGAGTTTGGAGAGGTGAAGGACTCGATAGCACTAAGATCATTTAGGTCCCAAGTCTTTCCAATGGAGAATGAACCATTCGCGTTCTCTTTGGACTTGTGCATGCGCACCCGACCCGACTTCCGCACCGCTACTATGATGACTCGAGGTTTTTCGGATTGGGCTCTCGCTTCGGGTGGTGGAGGAGATGACGGGTGGGAAGAATACTCGGTGATTCTAATATGGGTAATATAAGTTTCGAGTACTACACGGGGCGCACAATATACGTCAGCGCCTGGTACGGGTTGAGTAGAACACAGGCAACACAAAAACACCAGAGGCAATCTTACTAGACCCGTCAACATCCTTCTTGTTGAAGCAACTTTCCACAATGCGCCTCTTCTCATCCTCAAACCGTTCAGCTCTGTTGAATTCACGGCTGAAGCCGGGCCCGCCATTTGGGCGCTGGTAATCC
The DNA here is from genome assembly GCA_037126485.1 of Daldinia eschscholtzii. Taxonomy (NCBI): domain Eukaryota; kingdom Fungi; phylum Ascomycota; class Sordariomycetes; order Xylariales; family Hypoxylaceae; genus Daldinia; species Daldinia eschscholtzii. Next base: position 3,021,074 of record JBANMG010000002.1, read on the forward strand.
ATCTTTTAACGCAAAATATCGTCTGACGAATTCATGAATATAGGTAGCCAAGAACGGTTCGCGGAGGTTCAGAGAGCATTTTCAAGTCCGTTCAGTATTTTAATGAGCGACAACGCGATTTATTGCGACTAATCTTGAGAAACACCTAGACTATTAAACCTATAGGGAGATCCCTAGGATTAAGGGTTGATTTAAGGAGCGCGATGGGGGGTTGGTGGTGATGAGAAGATAGTCAAAGGTATGGCTAAATGAAGGGAACATTTGATGATGTACTGTGTACAATTTAGTGTCTCAGGGAGTTTGAGGCCAAAGCGTCTCTGGACCGTTTTTCTTGGCATTACTGTTTGATAAGCTTCGAGTTGCGAATCGCGAATCCCACTTTCTACATAAAGTCTGAAGGAGACAGGGGAGCGTCATTCGGCGCCACGTTTAAAAAGCCACATTTCACGTGTTATTGGCTTTTATAAGCTGAACATTTTGCATTTTCCATTTTGCAATTTGTACATTTTCTGAGGGTGCTCCTTAGCAAAATGGCGGATTCAACCCTACCAAGTGTTAAACACTTGTAATATAAACTTACCTAGTACTAAGGTACTAACTAATAGTTATTCTTCAAAAGTTCAATCAAGTATACCTCTCCATAATGTCCTTGACCTTTTGAAGAGGAAGCGCCTCGATCGTGTGTCCCTTGTTTCCTACCATCGTTTCGGCCATACATAAAGTATTGTATATCGCTTCTTCGGTAGCGTCCGCAACGGCTTCAAAAATCCCGTTGATCGAAGAATCGTCTATCACGTCGATCGTAACAGGTGTAGGTTTGAACGGGTCGACTGCTTTCCGTTCCATCGAGATTGACTGAACTGGAATCTCATTCCCGGTCGAGAAGGCCAAAAACACATCACCGGATGGGTTATGACCGTAACCACCAACTTTCGACAGTCCCACCGTTGCTCTCTTGGCAAGCCTTTGTAGCTGAGAAGGGTGTAGAGGCGCATCTGTCGCGATTATAACGATAATACTTCCGTCTTTCCTATTCTTCTCCTTCTCAAGTGCTTGTCGGGCCATTTTTATTGCTGGATTACTCTCAGCAGCTTCATCAGCCTCCTGGGCTAGGATTCTCCCCACTGGTACTCCTGAGATCCTGAGATGCTGTGGCCGGCCATAGTTGGCCTGCACTAGTACTCCAACGGTATAAGTCTTCGGTTGACCTTTGTTATCAAAACCTTCGACAATTCTGCTGCTGCTACCGGTTCCACCCTTGAAATAGTGACATATCACTATGATCATTCGATTAGTTAGGGCACTTCGTCAACTAGAATATAGCGCAGATGTTTACTCACTTCCAGTGCCACCTCCGACGTTACCTTCCCTTACGCGGTCGCTTGACACATTCTCAAGTCCTTTAATGATGTGCTCGGGTTTGACCACAAATTGAGTCAGGTCATTCAAGTATCCATCAAAGGTTTCTGCGACAACGGGTAATAGAAACCAATCAACTTCCCCTTTAGCCACCCCTTGAGACTTGATGGTATATTCATAGATTCCCTGATAAGCGGCGCCCACGGAAAATGAATTCGTGATGATGATAGGAGAATGCAATAAGCCAGTCTCATTGATCCAGTGGCTACCTGTCATCTCACCAGAACCGTTGAAGCTAAATATTCCGGCGTGACAAGCGTTATAGAACCAATTTTTTCGGGGTAAAATACTTGTGACACCGGTATTCACTGCACCGTCGTCGGCAAAGATCTCTTGGGTGTGGACCAGGACACCGGGAACATCAGTGATCGAATTGAGGGGACCCGGTTCCCAATATCCGAGGTGTAAGTTAGGCAAGAGATCCCGGAGCCGCATACGGGGCTCTTTACTTGTGCCTATACCTGAACCTGTTGATGCCATAGTGAGAGAGTATGGTGGTAAAATTTAATTCGAAATTAATATTATTTCTTCTAATTTTTCATCCCATCATCACTAACACTGACACCGTCCAACGGGCTTGCCTTTATACTACACTACGAGCATTGTCTTATAGTCTTATACAGTAGATAAGATCGTTCACTGATCATCACCCCGATTGACTCACGCCGTGTGCTAACGAATCAAGATCATCAATCAAGATTAAAGCTTTGCTTGATTTGGGAGGTCAGTGGTGTTCTAGATTGTAAGTGGGTTTAAGATATCAATCGTCTTAGCCTATTGCGAATCTACTGTAACCTCGAGTACCAGATACAGCAAATTGGAATTCGCGCTAGATTGATGTCATTGGAAGCACATTAACCATCTTATAGACTTATTTAGGTAGCTCAAGTTCAAGTTTCGCTTCAACTTTAGTAAAGACTAACTAACAACAACAAAAGATCCCTGGAATTATTGAACCGAACCTCCCCCATTAAGGCCCCCCCGTTATGCGGAGAAGGTACCTTTTATTACCGGCTCGAACCGGTAACAATGCCTATTCCCCCACAGCGGGACGCGTTTTACCCCACATTATCTTCTTTTATCCCACGTCTTAAGAGGAATTCCTGGCTTCTCATCCGCTCACATTTGACAAATAGACGATCGCTCTAAAGTTAGAAAAGAAGGAATAATACAACTGAAATCTAACGCATCTTTTCACGTGCCACTCTAAAGAGCGAGTGACCCGAGGTTATCTAAAATTTAAATTCTAAAAAAAATTAAAAAATAAAAAATGGTTGCTGCAGTTCGAGTGGCACCGAGTGTAAGTTCTGAATCTTGAATGTCTAACTGGATGAGTACTGATATACAAGGATCCAGGCTGCTACAAGAGCAGTTAGCCTTCTACGGACAGTTCAGTATGCTCACCCGCCAAATTGTCCTTGTCATTCAAATCCAGGACATCACCATCACCATGCAAGACCCCAGATTGACGCGTATGCCCAGCATACCCATCAGAGGATCGGGAGGCGTGGCTTCGCCTCTCCTATAGACCCTTCCCAGCAGAAGGAGTATGCTTTTGAGATGGCCGCCTCGTCCATCCGATTTGGCCCCGGTGTCACCCAAGAAGTTGGTATGGACTTTACAAATATGGGCGCCAAACGTGTTTGCGTCGTGACCGACTCGACAGTACGGAAACTCACTGCTGTTAAGCAAGTAGAGGAAGCCTTAACAAGAGAAGGCATCGAGTATAAGATATTCGACAAAGTACGGGTCGAGCCTAAAGATAGCTCGTAAGTCAACATAAATTCTGCTATTCATTTCACATCTTAACTTACTTGAATCCAGTGTTAAGGAAGCTATTGCGTTTGCCAAACCATACAGGCCCGATGCTTACCTCGCTGTGGGTGGTGGCTCAGTAATCGACACGGCTAAATTGATGAACCTCTACAATGAGTATCCCGATGCCGATTTTCTGGATTTCGTCAATGCGCCATTAGGTAAAGGTCGTCCAATTGATAAGAAACTAAAACCTCTCATCGCTATTCCCACAACGGCGGGTACTGGCAGTGAGACAACTGGCACAGCAATTTTCGACTTGGTGGAAAAGAAGGCAAAAACTGGCATTGCGCACCGTAACTTGAAACCGACTCTCGGAATATGCGACCCGCTTAACACAAGAACAATGCCCTCGGCAGTAAAGGCGAGTTCCGGACTGGACGTCTTATGTCACTCGCTTGAATCTTGGACAGCAATTCCGTTCAATGAGAGGGTGCCTCGACCATCAAATCCCATATTAAGACCTGCATACCAAGGCGCAAATCCAATTAGCGACATATTCTCTCTAAATGCGCTCCGGAGTACTGTCAAATATCTGCCGAGGGCAGTCAAGGATCCTGAAGACTACGAAGCGCAGAGCGAAATGCTACTCGCAGCCACATTGGCTGGTGTCGGATTTGGAAACGCTGGGGTTCACTTATGTCACGGTATATTGTGGTCTCAAGCAAAAGTTAATAATAATGAGATGCGGACTAACAGAGTTGCAGGAATGTCATATCCCATTTCTGGTCAAAATCCCGGTTATAAACATGCAGGATACGATGTCACAACACCCATAATACCTCACGGTGTTTCAGTCGCCGTCTCTGCGCCAGCTGTATTCAGATTCACGGGTGCATCGAACCCCGACCGCCATCTCGCCGCCGCAGAAGCTTTCGGTGTAGATATCACGAACGTGAAGCGCGAGGATGCAGGCGAGGTTTTGGCCGACGCTATCACGAAATTCCTCGCTGATCTAGGAGACCAACCGAAAGGTCTCAAAGAGTTAGGTTTTGACTCGAGCCATATCGATGCTCTAGTTGAGGGCACGATACCTCAAGCGAGAGTCTTGATGCTAGCGCCCGGTCTTGCTAAGGAACTCGAACAAGAGAGAGATCAGCTACGAAGACTGTTCGAGGATGCTTTAACACACTAATAGCCTAGAATATGTTTTATGCTGTATACCAACCTCTTCAAGTTGCTATAATACATATATATGGCCTCAATAGAAATAAAGAACATGGAATTGGAAGCCTTAATATTAGTGTGGTAGTCTCAAATCCAAATGCTAGTACTTCCCCTCCGATATAAGTAAAAAAGTACCTAGGTAAGATAGAAAATCAAGACCGATTTTCTCAATGAAGACAACTATTAAGCAATAACTACATCAATATTAATTGCCGTGCTGAATGTTAAGCTTCGACTTCAAATGAAACTTCAGTTCTTGCCGAATGTAACTAGAGTCGATCCCATTATATTGAATCAAGCAACTTTGACAACACCTCTCAGCGTCTTGGCGGCTATTATAATGAAACACTAAGCTTCTAACACTCTAATAGACTCTGCAATCTCGGTTACCATTATGATGTCTCTAAGATCTTGCTTTGGACAACTTGCGGTCGTTTTCTTCCTTATCTTATGGGCCACAGCCAAGGATAAGGTATGTTTGTTGTGCTCCTCGGCATACTGATCTCATTGTATCCTCATAGCTATACCCTTCATATCGGATGAGACCCTGTGAAAAGGCATCCCTACCAAGAAGCAGTAACCAATAGTTATCTGGTCAAACGTAGCCAGATTGCATAGTTATAAGCCACCAGAAAGCTTCTTTTTACTCACTAAACTACACTAGGGACATTTATAGCACGGCATCTTAATTTACCGTCCGAGAAAATATCCCGTAGTGTGATCGGAGGTGCCGAGAGTGCATCTGCAGGGCTCCCGTTATGACATGCAGATTATATACCGGGGCCCTATCCGAAAAAAAAACCAAGAGTCGAGCGTTAATAAAATTCCACATAGACCAATCAACGGCTTCGGTCCGAAGTCTTCGGTCCTACAGGTATGGCATAAGGAAGGACTGTAGAGTTATCATTAATATTAAAGCGGGCTACGAAGACAATGTCGCCTTCGCGTCTGGATTTGTTTCCATTATTGGTTCGCTCGTTGAGTTTTGAGAGTAGGCTCAAAACATAGAAACCCGATACTCCGTGGCTATAACGAGGCTGAAAGGGCTCAGAGGGGGTCGCGTAAGTTATATAGGTACCTACTTACTAGGTAGGTAGGTAGGTATCTACCATTTTTATAGCCTACCGCTGCTGAAACCCCTGATCCAATTAAGGTCTTGTCGCAGTAGTGCAATGCTGGCATCACCCCGATCCAACCCGCTGGAAACTTTAGGTCAAAGCGCATCTTTCAGCTATGGCACTTTTGTATATCGCGCATAGGTGGCGGGCAATATTGCTGCAGAACTGCTATGATTCCGCATTCCACCAATCGCCTGGTGAACCTAGGTCCTAGGACCATCCTCTTTCAAGTACTAGGAAACTTCAGCATACTCATTTTGAAGGGAACTTTTGTCATTGCGTGTCAATAGGAGAGCCGAATTCTATTATGCATCCCCAATCCTGTTTTTTTTCTCTCTGGTTCCGTTTAAGTGCTTACAGCAAACGGACGATCGTGGCTACACGAGTACTACATATAGATATCTATAAACTCGACAGAATGTGTGGCCAAGATAATCGCCAAGGCCGTGGCAGCGTACCACTGCCGGGGGTGGCTTGGCAATCTAGAACGTCGATTCGCTTGTAAGTGGTTACCCTTTGCCTAATATCTGCAAGTGGGATACCTACAAGCACCACAAGCAAAGAGGGTGCCCTGTTTGGGTTAGCACAGCATATTCTTTCCTCGGGGGGATCGCGGAACCATTTCCCCCGCCCTCCCCTTTTCGGGACTTGCTGACCAGAGAGACTGGGGTATGGGGTAAGGGAAACGGGAAGGGTACTTAATACAGATACAGGGGTCCTCCGTGAAGAAGAATAAAAACATTGCCGTGTACGGAATCCGATAAGGGACAGATGCAAGGCTGCTTCATCTAGCTCTTCTTCTTCAACACGTGTAGGAGGATCCGTCGCAGAGAGATATTCGACACGATGGAAGAAAAGGAAATTCAAGCGCCGGGTGTTCTTGTATCTGAGGAGCAGGTTCCCGTGGGTGAAGGATCAGGCTCGACGACACACGCTTCGGGTGTTAAGGCAAAGGCAGTGCATAGTGTAAGTTCTGTCCAAGTTTTGTTGGCGCAAGTTGCCTTGTTCCCACGCATTTGTGGCCTATAATCTCTAACTGATCCGATTCTCAGGCCGAGCTTTTCGCAGCCCTTCAAGAGAGCAAGATCGATTACAAGAGCAAATATTCGATACAGCTCTACAGTATGTATCTAGAGAACGGTGTACGCTACCCGCCTCTCAACAAGTTACTGAACATTGACAGTATCTATCTTTGTCGCATTCTGTTGTGCTTGCGCCAACGGATATGATGGTATGTAATTATCAGCTATTAGAAGATCCAAAGCGCCTGCTTGATACTGACGAAATGTCAATCTAGGATCCCTCCTCACTGGTATTGTTGCTATGGATCATTTCCAAAACACGTTCCATAGTGGCAAGACCGGAACTACAGTTGCATTGATGTTCTCTCTATACACCGTGTTCGTGTACCCCCCCAGTTATCCCACTTGTGTATTCCTAAACTGATAGTTTTGCCTCAGTGGCGCTATGGTCGGCGCTCCATTCGCTGCCGTCCTCTCTGATCGATGGGGCCGTAGGGTCGGCATGTTTAGTGGCGCCGTAATTATTATCGTCGGGATGATCATCGTGGCCACGGCCCACAAGATCGCGCAGTTCGTCGTCGGCCGTTTCGTACTCGGTTTCGGTATTTCTGTCATGACCGTTGCCGCGCCGGCTTATGCTGTGGAAATTGCGCCGCCCCACTGGCGAGGTCGAGCCACTGGTATGATAGACGCCTTTCGGTATCGGTGAATATAGTCTCGGTGTACTAACAGTATCGTCATAGGTCTTTATAACTGCGGTTGGTTTGGTGGTGCGATTCCAGCAGCTGCAATCGTCTACGGATGTAATCAGATCGACAACGACTTCTCCTGGAGGATTCCGTTGATAGTTCAGGCACTTGCTTGTGTGGTAGTGTTATTCGGTGTCTGGTTCATACCAGAATCGCCTCGATTTCTTATGGCCAATGGCCGCGAGGAGGAGGCTGTTGACTTCTTGGCGAAGTACCACGGAAACGGCGACCCCAATTCTAAGCTTGTGCAGCTTGAAGTCGCAGAGATGAAGGAGGGAATTCGCCAGGATGGTATTGACAAGAGGCCATTAGACTGTAAGTCTTTCCCCATGTACCCAGCACCCACAAACGATTAATCGTGATGATAGATCGCCCCTTTATTTTCAGTCATAGTGGGCGTTGGCGAATCGCTCAAGTCTTGATGATTTCTATTTTTGGTCAGTTTTCCGGTAACGGATTGGGTTACTTTAACACTACTATCTTCGAGATTATTGGTGTTACATCTGTCGAGCAGCAGCTAGCCTACAATCTCCTCAACTCCGTGCTCTCTGCTGTGGGTGCTTTAACCGCTGTGGCTTTCACGGATAAGATGCCCCGGCGAAAGGTGTTAGTCCTTGGAACATTTGGTTCGTGACCCTCTCACACCCATTTATCACCTCCAATTATTATTGCGTTCTTTCTAACAAAATGTGTTGTATAGCTTGTGCTGCAGCATTGGCCACTAATTCTGGTCTTTCTGCCGCGCTAGACGCCCAGGGAGACAACATCCAACCATCTTACGCTAAGGGTGCATTGGCATCTTACTTCCTCTTTAACATTATATTCTCCTTCACATACACACCGCTCCAGGGCGTTCTTCCGACGGAAGCTCTGGAGACTACCACTCGAGCGAAGGGTCTCGCCTGTTCCACTGTTGTCGTATATGCCCTTGGCTTTATAAACCAGTTTGCCGGTCCAATTGCTTTGGGGAATATTCAATACAAGTATATATACGTATGTTGTCCACTTATACGTATCCTTACAACAGAATACTGACTTAGAGTCTCATAGGTTTTTGTGGGTTGGGATGTCGTTGAAGCTATTCTCTGGTATTTATTTGGGTTAGTAGGACCTTACAACACGGCCCTCCCTCATATACTAATATACCTTTTACAGTGTTGAGTCGCAGGGCAGAACTCTCGAAGAGCTCGAATGGGTTTATAACCAGCCCAATCCCGTTAAAGCTTCGTTGCATGTTGACAAGGTTATCATTCGGGAGGATGGCAAGGTCGCAGAGAAGGTGGTTACGACCACTGTATAGGCAACATGCGCACCCAGTTTCATTTCAATTTCACTCCTCAGGCTTGTACCCTTTAAGCCTTATACAAGAGGGAAGTTTCATCGGGAATATTAAAGCTGTATCATATACATATTAATCATTAGCATGGGACATTGGGGTTGGAAAGACTCGGGGCTGACGCATAGATAACGTAGGCAAGAGCATCTAAAGAGCTATAGGATTCACTGCCTCAACTATTAGAACTTTGGATGATCGAACTGGAAAGTTGATTACACCTGGAAACCTCTATTTAAATTGCCAGTCCCTCCAGATAATCACATCCGACTATATACTGTACAAGTATAGTACCTTAGCGGTGTCACATTCCCATGGAAATATTTGATTCGTGCCACAATTTAGCGAAACTATTACCTAGGAGCAAGGCAGTAATATGTACGAGACCGTCGATTCTTACACCTTTATCCTTTGCCTTCTATATAGTAGATGTATATATCTTTGCACATAAGTAACCCACTCCGTTAATCCTTTTAGACAAATCGGAAAAGGGGTTACGGATTACAGTATGGTGAAGTAGTGTGCTGAATAAGAGCTTAATTAATTTCACTATAAGGTACCTGTTACCATAACGTGCTATAGACGCAGAGAAAGCATAATAACATTTCATTATTAAGCCGAGTTTATAAGTTTGTCTAACTAGCTGAAGTTATAGTAGTACTGGTTACTTAAATTGCACAAAACTCAACCATCTTATTATTCCGACTTATAATATTCGCGCAACCTTTTCGAGTTTTTATGACAATGTCTTCTTTCATCTACCGATGAGAACCTCTCACGTTTTGCTCTCGTCTGTTACCGCTCGCCAGAAGACAATAGGGGTAGTTACCTATCCTACAAAGGTGCTAGATAGAAGGCCTGAGTATACAGAGTGGAGTTCACTTTCCTCCCATAGTCATAAGCGTAAAACCAACCAATAGATAATCACACCATTATAGTTCTACCCACGTACGTTGGCCCACTGTATTATCTGCTTAGACCACTAATTATGCACCTGTACCTATACATGTGCCATGATCGTAGTTACAAACTGAATAAGTGCTTTTCACATGCATTTGAATCCTAAGACCTCCGTATCACCAGTTGTATCTGATTTTTGATATACAATCTTTTGCCTAAGTATCTTTCGATTTTTTCTGCGAGCATTCGTCATATATATGAGTGATTAACTATGTTTTCAATTACATTCTAATAATGGGTCGAGCGTTGCGTGTTCGATAAGACTCAAAGAGTCTTACGAGATGGAAATCTACTAACAGCTTGTGTAACTTAGACGAGGTAAGACATTGCGAGAAGGACTTTTATAGTCGAAAACTAGGTGAAAAAGAGTAAAGTTAGTATGGGTCCGGACCGCCAAGCGCTCACCGTCTTGGCTGTGTAACCACGACGAGAATAAAGCTAGCCAATACATTAAAGACTATACGCGAGTTGATGTAACACATAAGATATATGAAATGCAGTTGGTTCAATTCTTCAATAACTTCGACCAATTATAGAGTAAGCGGATGTCACTCAGGCAGAACCACCATGTATTCGTAAAGGAACACGGAGTAATTAACACGGTAAAAAGATTTACCACGGCCCGGGATACTGAGACGGTCAGATATCTATCCCCTTAACTAACAATAAAACTCATCTCCCTTGTCGTTTCGTACAGTACGCAAGACTCGAAAATGACTCTCTAAAGATAGAAATAGAAAATGCTGTTGGCTGGTATAATGCTGCAAGCGTGATCTTCTTGCTTCCCAACAAACCGTTACCTACTGTATAGGACTGTAACATGGCGATGACGTTAAGTGCAGCTCAACAGGATATCTTGTTGCTCCTGAGGAGAAAAAAGGCTTCGCGAATGTGACGTCGCTACGTTGTCAAATGTACTATCGACTAACACTTACAATCGAAAAAGACTAGTAGTCCCACCGGTAGAGCATTAATAAATTCAACGAATTCCCACTCGTATCAGATAGAAATTTTCTGAAGTATCTCATTCAAACCCGTCCCACGTTTTCACCCATACCTTTTGATTGCTATTAAGATGGCTGTAGAAGTTCAGCAGGCGCCGTCCGCTGTAAAAGATACAGCCCCCCTTTTCAAAACTGAACGCGACAATATCGTCAATAGAGTATTAAACCAGAAGCTACGCTTGCCAAATGTGATGTCCCTGACGCCGGGATTCTGGTTCCATGAGATACAGCCGGAGCTCGACGAAGTCAATAGCGAGATAGATAAATGGCTTCCATCGTGAGTAGGATTCTGTGTCTGCTGATAGCCCTTTCATACTAACACCATAATCCCTAGGGTCGATGTAGCTGAAGAGAAAAAGGCGAAGCACTGTAGCCGTGGAAACTATGCTCTTCTTGCCGCAGTGACTTATCCGCGTTGCAAAAAGGAGAAGTTGCTTACTATTGCCAAATTCCTTTACTGGGTACGCTGCTTCATCGTTAATATTTTGTAATAGATACTGACACTTACATATAGATATTCTTCTGGGATGATGGTAGGCAGCAACGAACAGGAAGATAATAATAATAACGTTTATTAACCCTAGTCTAGAAATTGACACCGGAGGAGACCTTACTGAAGATAGGGAGGCTACGCTTCAGTGCTGCAAAGAGACAAACGAGTTCATTGAGGACTGTTTTGCGGCCATCCCTAACTATACCCCGCCTCCGAACATAAGGGGAACAATCTCCATGCTCTACCCCATACTCAAAGAGTGTCGCGAAGGCCTTGGTCCAGTATCAAATGCACGCCTTCAATCCGAGCTCCACGCGTTTATTAATGGTGTAGGAAAACAACAGCAAGTTCGACAAGAAAGCCTTCTACCGGACCCATGGTACCACTTCCAGATCCGATCGAATGATGTTGGCGCTCTCCCTTGCATCACACTTACCGAGTACGCCATGGAGTTTGAGCTGCCCGAGTATGTGCGCAGACATGAAGCTATGGAGGTCATCATAGACGAGTGTGTTAAACTCACTACTCTCCTTAACGATGTGTTGTCCTTCCAGAAGGAATTCGTAAGTGCCCGCTTCAGAGATTGAACCTTTTGTGTGGAAGTATAGAGAAAAAGACTAACTATTTCAGCGCGTGTCTCAACTTGAGAACATCGTATTCCTATTCATGAACAAGTATAACATAACCCTCCAAGCCGCTATTGACAAGACCTTGGAGCTCATCCGGGAGCACTACAATATTTGCATGGAAGCCGAGAAAAGACTACCCTGGAGCAAAGAAGATAAAAAGTTGAATGAAAACATCCAGGAGTATGTTAAGGGTTGCCATTTGGTACCTGCCGGAATGGTGGATTGGAGGTAAGCCATGTTGGTGGCGAATTAAGAATCGAGTCAGCTAACGTATGATGGTAGTTACTCCTGTGAGAGGTATTTCAAGAAAGGTCAGGTCGATGATAATTGGGAGGTACGATTGGATATGTCTTATACTTGAGCCTGCATTATGTTCGGCAGGTAGGGCGGACTGTGTCCTTAGATCATTGCACAACTGTCAACTAGTTTTATAATGTTAACGAAAAAATCCTCTTCTTACGCTCTTAGGGACTATCCGGGACCTGTCCATTTGGTAACTCTATATTATGCTTGTTGAGTTTAGATCTTGATTTAATGATACTAACACACCTGGTTGGAGCCCCCTTTTTTGCCTCTGAAGACTATATATCAATATGGCCCTGGTATGGCACATAATGTACCTCTTATACATGATGTACCTAAGTACTACTTAGGGTTGTATTGAACTCTTCATTTCATGTTACCTTGTCTTTATTTAGGTCTTTTTTTATCTCGTTACCTAGGTAAAATTAAAGAAAGGCGATGATCGGTATAGGGTATCGGCCAGTCACGATTGCTATCAAATATCAATTGCAATTTATAATTAGAATGGAAAAGGGACAGGCTCTTAGTTCGTGAATAGATTCATTATCCCGTTATCGCATTAGGGGTTAATCGTTGACCGGGCTGAACTATCGGTTATAAAAATAAATAAACTCCGAAACTCCCTTATCAGGTACTCTTATCGTCACCTGTTATCTAATATCTAATCCATCTTATCCCTCTAATCCGAGCCGACCTTGAAATATACCCTTATTTTGCATCTCCATCGATACCACTCATTGAATAGTACCCGCTCTACCAGTCCTCAGGAGGAGGTCTCGGTCGGCTATGCCACTTACCGAACTCGCTCCCTTGGGATATCACGGCTGGGCGGGGTACCGCAAAGTGCTCGCTGTAGTCAAGTCCAGCCGAAGTCTTAGGCTTCTTCTTGAGAGGCGCAGGAGCAACGATGCGGTGCTGAGCTAGGTAGTGGGCAAACTTGCAGTCGTCATCTGCCTTGGTACAATGTCCGCCATTCGCCCAGAAATGGCAAATTAGTGGCTGGACTAGTCCACCCGGAACGTGTTCGTGGTGAAAAGGACATCGTCCCTTTTCCACGGTTCGGCACTCGTAGCCAGGAGTGGACCACCAAGGGCAGATGACCTTCGGCTCCGTTTCGGTAGGTTTAGTTGAGCCGCGACTGTGTTTGCTCCCGATGGGGATGCTGCTAATGATGAATGTTAGAACAGATTCACTAGGTAAAAGGTATGGGTAAAAATTAAACGAGAGTTTACTTACGGATGCTCGAGGTCTAGCTCGGCGTCTAACTGGAGGAGATCCTCGGACTCCATGGAAACGGGCGTTTCCTTTCTTAGGCCTGGGCGGCCAATTGTTGTCTCCGGCGCCATGGGAGTATTGTCGGTGGCGGCGCGGGTTTGGTCAGCCTGAATAAGGCCCATGATCTGTTCATGGGTGGCGTTGCTGATGCGCCCAGAACCAAGTAGGATCCCAAGTCCCTATGGCAAGAGGATGTTGTTAGTACTCGAGCCTTTGTTTGTTGATTGTAATGGAGATCAACAATAGGATTGACTTACAGTGAATACTTGGGTCATGCCCTGGTTTACCAGCTCGTTGTTCTCCATCTCTGCGACGTTATGTTGAGGATAGGCTTAGGTTTGGGATAGGTTCTGATAGGTAATAATCCTAAAGCCTTTAAGGGAATTGAGTTTGTCGTGTGCAAGAGATAGGAGTTAAGGTTAGAGTCGAGTCTGGTCTGAATAGGTAGAAGGAAAAATAAATTTGGGTGGCCAGAGTCGAGTTGTATTTATACTGGTTAGGATTTGATGTAGCCAAGTACCGACGTACCAGTTGACTCGATCACGGAAGTCGCGTTGTTGTCCGTGCGAAATATATTGTAGAACGTCGCTGCCTCATCATAAATAAGAAACAGAGCGCTAGTCGTTTAGCGCCATATTGAATATTTTAGGGACGTGTTGTTAACCCCAATACGGTAATAATAGATAATAATAAGGTTTCTTAGTCACAGGTGGATTAATTCAATGGAAACCTCGACGGGTTCAACCATCGCAACTCCTGTGTAATGAAGTTGATTGTTCTTGGCATGGTGTTTTCCTGGGGAATCACGTGCTTTATGTACTTTTTCAAAATCGAAGCTTGGGCCCCTATGATATCTGTGTACTGTAGTACTTAGGTACATGGGAATCTGCACCTGCTCTTAAAATCTGTTGCAACTGCCCTTGAAATGGTACCAAAGTGACTTCCCTCTTTGAACCTTCCTCAGATTTCTATCATATCCCACTATGTGAACCTACATAAGTTCATAGGTACTTGCCTACAAAAGAAGTTGACACTTTAAAATTCATATGTACCTATGTACCTAAGGAAGGAACCTAATATGTAGGGCTGAATACAGTATCTGCACCTACCCAAGATAGCGGCTATCAAGAATGTGCTCTTGAGCCCTAAGCAAACATAAATCATGGCAGGCACCAAACTAGATTATATCTTTACCAATTTCTACTTAGGCTATTACACATAAACAGTGACAGAATCTGATAGCGTACATTGGGTAGTTTAGTAAGTACCTACACTACCTAAGCCAGGTAATATAGAAGAAGGCTCAAGGTCACATGTTTTAGCAGCTAACTACCTTGCCTTTCTTTTAAATTAAGGCATTATGAAGCAACACAGTATTTGCTTAAGCCTAAGAACTTTAGATAATGGGACAAAGTTGAGCAAGGTGATGTTCACAGTCTCTAGTAGCGTTTACGTTCTTGGGTGCCAGGAAGACATGAACACTATCCCCACTTATATCAACAAATCAGAGATCTAGAAAAGTTATCCAAAAGATACCACGTTGGGAACAGTCTAAGAGAGTTGACCAATCAGATACAATACACAGCATACAGTCTCTCCCTTGCGCTTAAAAACACATTGATGACTACTTCTATTCGTCGAACAGTAAATACAACTAGGTAATTAATATTCTTTAGTATCTCCTCGTTTTTTTGGTAATATTTCACCAAAGGATTTCCTATTAAAAACCTAGATACCTACAATAGACGACATATATACGTAATGTTACATGGCGTGGAACAATATGACCTACATAATATCAAACCAATAGCTATACCGACGTTTTCCACCTCAAGTCGACCTCCTTATTGGGTGCTTGATAAATCTAGCAATCAAATTTCGACTATAGCATGGGTCGTTCTATTATATTCCGTCTTAGTAACAATTTGTGCTATGCTGGAGAACACCCCCACATCATACTCTACTCTACGACGTCATACTGACAACAGCACCATTTCTATGATAACAGTGACTAACAAGGTTCTACTGGGAAATTATCATCATATTAATTGGGAACAATCTTCCTGGACTGATTTCAATGTTCTGCTGCACATTTTGAGTTGGCAAAAAGAAAAACAATCTTAAGGAGCTTAAAAAACTTTTACTTGAAGAGTCTATACCTCTAAGATGCCGACGGCTATAGTCACTGGTGCTACTGGTAAGTCTAGATTATAAATTATACTTTCATTGGTTCTTCATAAATCGGTAGCTTTAGTCTGGTTTTTGTCTATCTCCCGGCTAATGACTTGAACTCAGGTATCACTGGAAGGGCAGTGGTCGATGCTTTAATCAAAGCACCAGAGTACACCGAGATCTACACACTATCCAGGTCTCAAAAGTCTTCAGAGCACCCTAAGGTCAAACATGCTACTCTAGATCTTCAGTCGTCGGCGGAGGAGATGAGCAAGGCCTTGTCGCACATCCCACCAGTGACGCATATCTACTTCTGCGCCTATCTAGCAGACCCGGACGAAGGAGAAGCTGCGCGCATCAACGGGTCTATGCTCTCTAATTTCCTGGATGCGCTTATAAAATCTGGCCAGACTCGAGAACTTAAGCACTTTAGTCTGACATGCGGTCTTAAGCAATACGGAGTGCATCAAGGACAACCTAAGAATCCAATGCGCGAGGACGATGAAGACTCGCTGTTCTGGCTCGAGCAAAAGGATCGCCCGCCTAACTTCTATTATACTCAGCAACGCATCCTGGAGAAATACACTGCAGAGCATCACAACAAGTGGACCTGGGTCGTGACTTACCCCCAGGATGTCATCGGCTTTGCCAAGGCTAATTTCATGAACCTTGCTACATCGCTTGGCTTGGTAAGTATATCTGTTATTCTCCCAAGTCTATTCCAATTAATACCTAGGACTTGTGCAGGGACAAGGACGAAGTCTTAAGTAAATACAGCGTTGCTAACATTGTATAGTATTGCGCCGTAAGTAAGGAGCTTGAAGGCTCAAAGCTCATATTCCCCGGAAACAAAGACAACTACTTGGCCTTTAATGGCTGGACATCAGCCCGACTGCATGCCAATTTCTGCCTCTGGGCGGGCAAGACACCCAAGGCCAATAACCAACGCTTCAATGTGATCAATGGAGATACTCAAAGTTGGCAGGACCTATGGCCGCGTATGGCGGCTCGCTTCGGGTGCACGATCCCTGAAAAGATGTTCCCGAGCGGAGATGAATTCAAGGCATACCCGGGATACGAGAGCAGCCACACAAAACTGCATGACCGGCCACCAGTAGCCGAGGTCGCCGACAAGATCGGGCTCAAAGACGAGTTTAAGAAGCCCTCTGAGCTCTTCTGCCAGATCGACCTAGAGAAGTGGGCCAAGCGCCCGGAGGTAATTCAGGCTTGGGAAAGGCTGCGCGATCGACATAATCTCGACCAAGCCGCGTGGGACGGCGCGACTTGGAATTTCCTTGGTTTCCTACTAGGTCGCAACTACAGCTGCGTCGCGAGCATGAGCAAGGCGCGGAAGTTGGGTTGGACGGGATATGCGGATACATGGGACGAATTTGAACACACTTTCAAAGAGCTCGAGGATGCTAAGATGTTACCACTTGTTCAAGCCTAAGTAAAGCTAGAGCCGATGCGTATGAATGCTACGATACTCTCCTATCTAAGTGTATTTTATTAGGATTAGCTTAAGGAAGATTGTTTATTTCACGGTCGTTTGTATGAGCAGGTTCGCATGATATACCGGATATGATAGTACTTTTGCTATATCTTCGTCAATATAGCCTAGTAAAGCCAGATGGTGATTATATCTTATTGACTATCGCTCATGATGGGTTTCTCGCAGTTGAATGAACTCCAGGGTGTTGGAATTAAAACTAAATTGCGATATGCTTCAGGACCGTCAAATGGCCCATGGGACATCAGGCGCAGTATCGCGATTATCTGAATACACCCTGGTTACATTCCGTCAAGTGCAGGTGCTGGTGTATTAGGTACCTCAGGTACGTACCTATTCATATGTACATGCTATCGGGCAGTTGCATCTAAGAGCACCTTCCTGTGTGACACAATGTTCTACTTTTATTCAGACTGGGCAGGTACTTAAAATAGGATCTTGACGAGGAACGTACCAAGAACCTGGGGCAGGTGCGCTACAAAAGATGGAAATGCGCACCTTCGATTTATCAGATACCGCAGTGTGTAAGGGAGGTAGCTACGTACTCGATGTACTCGTTCGACCAAGTGCATGTATTTCGTATTTCTAAAATCAGGTTGCGATTAAAAAAATAAAAAAAAATAAGGTGGGGGCCCATGACGTGCGGTGATTCCAGTTTGCCAAATCAATCGAGGTGGATCAGAAATAAAATCCGGGGTAAGCCAATCGGAATTTTCCACACTGTAGATCTTCCAAATCAAGCCTAGCCTACCCGTCGAGCTGGGTGATCTCCCGCACCCCACCCTCTCCCCCACGCGTATAAAAACAAGGGTCCTCCCCCACTCACTTCCATCTTCCCTCTTCTTATTTTTTTTCCTCATACTCCAGAAAACTGTCGGTTCAGACACATGTACTAGTAATAGCCTTCGCCCGGGCCTATCTGGTGTTTCGAAAGATTCTGCCTTCGGGGTCATTTCGGATCCAATTCCCTCTGGAGATCGTCGGCGCTTTGACGAGGCTTTCAGGGGCCAATCTTTGCATCTCACCCCCGTCCCTGCATGGGTGCTCCATTCCCTGCATGTGAGGGTTACATCCCCTTGGACAGCACACGCATACATACCCTACCTACCTAGGCAGAGTTATGCATGCAATATCGCGGGTTGCATCCCCTCGATACGTGCCTCCTTGACGGCTTCTGGTGACACCGATGCGCGTCGGGTCCGGATCATCTCGCCCCCTCGAGTCGGCCAGCCCACTTGTGCAGACGCTCGGTTCGGTTGGTCAGGGGACTCCACGGGGCTACTCATGTCCAGTAATCTCGCAGTTGGTTATGGGGGGGTCTTTTGGCCTTCTGCGAGTTTTACATCGCCCACTGGGGTTGGACCGCTGGCTTTTATAGTAGCCGCGAAATTCCCATGCATCGTTGGCTATCTCCCCGTTCCTGATACTTGTTTCCGAGGGCGAGGGAGGCGTTGGTTGGTTCGGATATGCCAGTGCGACGGATAACTTGTTATCCTTAGCCCAACTCCTCCCCTTGTGGTCTTGTCTAGTGATGTCTGACTGTACCCGACTTTCTGGTTTATGCCTCTATTTTTGCTTTTGGGCTGCCCGTGGCCCTGACCTTGGTATTACACTACCTCCAAGGCGAAACACGGGTGCACTTTTTTTCATCGCAATTTCCAGCTTGCTGGGGGTGCGAAGAAAAAAGTTTCTAGCTTTTATTTATCTTTGGTACGCGTCTGCTTCAAGATAGTTCATCAAATGACCTTAATATACGCATGTGGAACCTTCATTATATCTTAATTGCCTACTACTAGCATGCCCCTAACTCAACAAAGATTACGCCAACAGAGTACTATTATGGTATCTGATATCATAACATAATATACCTTGTGATGATTGCTCAACAAATTTATTTACAGAGGTCACTTGATCTTTTTTAAGCCGCCCCCAAACCATGACCGACTTTAGAGTATTTCATCCTTATGTTCCGCAACTTGCCAAATCTAGTCCCCGTCTCCTCGGCCAAATTTACTGGGTTGCCGACCTCGACAATCTCGCCTTTATCCATAACAATGACACGATCATAATCCATGATCATATCCAGGTGATGGCTTACAGCTACCACCGTATACTCTTTAAACTCATTGCTTATCACTCGTTGCATTACCTTCTCAGTCTCCCGATCGACGCTCGAGCTCACCTCATCAAGGAGTAAAATACCGCCTTCAGTGCCTCCGCCACCAAGCCCAAGACTTCTTGCTCGAGCACGTCTGCGAAGGATTGCCCGGGCGAGAGAGAAGAGTTGTCGCTGTCCCTGACTCAACTTGTTGGCTATCAAGCCCGCCTTGAGCCCGCCGCAATTACGAACGAACGTCCCTAGTTCTACTAATTCAAGGACGTCATTAGCATCCGCTATCGACGAAACATTAAACGGGTCCAGATTTTCCTGGAAGGTCGAGCCATCAGGTAGGAATACGGTATCCTGCGGAATAGCAATAATACGTCGGCGTAGAGTAAGGCGATCTACACGGTGGAGAGGCGTATTGTCTATAAAAACGTTTTCAGGCGTATCATCAGCTGGATCGAGAAGTTTCATCAGAAGAGAGATGAGGGACGATTTGCCGCTTCCTGTCCGGCCACATACTGCAACCTTTTCCCCAGAAGAAATTTCGAGATCGATATTCTTCAATGCCATGACTGGTCCCTCAGCTCTAGTTTCGGTACTAGACAATGTAAGCTCTTTTGTATTATACGAAAATGGAAGGGGGATTCGTACCCATAGCTAGCCGAGACACGTCTGAAGGAAATTTGTCCTTTTTGTGGCCACTCTTCAGGCGGTATAATATCCTCCCAATCCTTATTCTCCGACCCGGCTTGTTTCTCAAAACACTTTAGTCTAGTAATAGCACCAAGGGATGTCTCAAGCAATGTATAGAACGTAACCACATTTTTGAGCATTTCTCCGAACCCCATTAAGGTAACTAAAGACGCGCCAGTAAAGCCAGAGTCAGACCGTAGGTTAGTTGCGAGAGACGTGAGCATAACAGCAACTATAGCGACGACGAAATTAAGTACCAAACCAAGCCATCTGATATGACATATTGTTAGCTATTAAAGGAGACACGTACAGTTTAAATGGAACAAATACGTGGATCCATAGAAGTCCGAGAGGGTACTTCGCTGAATTGTGTGGAGGTAACTAAGGATAGGAAAGAAACTCACTGTTGAATCATGACCAGGAGGTAGGCTGGTCGCTGGGACGTATCCAAGAAGAACCTATTTTTTTTACGATGCTCGGAAATGAAACCAAAAGCCCGAAGAGTAACAACACCATATGAGGTATCAAGGAAATGAGTACTGTACGCGTTAGTCAACTCTGCTAGCAATCAATATAATATTAAAGCAATGACTTACTACAGTGGACTTTTAGCTTCTAAGTCTAGTAATCTCAGCTGCCTTGAAGTTCGAAGATAGAATTTCTGGATTCCGTATAGTACGGCCACTAGAAATGGATAACTGATTGCTAAAAAAGGCGACGAAATGGCGATAACGGCTGCCTGGCCAATGGCGACAAGTACCGCAGTAATCACATTGAGAAAGGCATGAGGCAGATCGTTATCGATCAGATTCAGATCCTGGGAAAACAGATTGGTGATGATCCCTTGGTCAGTAGTGGCTAAGAAACTGAGCGGCGCACGCATGAGAGTTCGTAGAGCATCGTCATGAAGCGATTTCCCTGATCGGTTAATAACAGTAATATAGATCAATATTGCAAGGAATAGCAACGACAGCAAAGCACTTATTTCAAGAAAAGCATAGATCTTTGCATAGTAATCAAAAGGGTGCGATGGATTCGAAACAGTAGCATCGTCAGACCAATACTTTAGCCACACTGTTGGAAAATTACAGAAGAAAGCAAACAGAACTCCTAAAATGAATAGACAAGTAACAAGCGCCATCCCCATACTCTTCAGGTATACCATGTAAGCTGCCTTGTCTCCCATTAAACGCTCCTGATTATTACCTTCCAGTACTGGAGATAGAGAAGGCATCTCCCTGGCTAAAGTAGGCGGTGGTCGCAGGCTACTAGTTCCAGGCTCAATCTCATCACTATCCGTCAGGCTCAAAGAAGAGGACTTAACGCCAAGGCTATGAATATAGCTTCGATTAGCAATAAGGTTGTCGAACATGCCTTGCTCAGCAACAGATCCGTCTTGCGCCAAAGCAATAACATGCGCGGCGGCTGGGAGATAACGAACGGAGTGAGTACACAGGACAGCAGTCGTTCCGCGTCGCTTGAGAATTCCATTCGCCCCGAACACACGCTGAAATACCAGGTCTTCAGTATCTGCGTCCAAGCCGCTGAAGACATCATCCATAACCAGGAGGTCGGATTGAAGGTAAAGACACCTTCCTAGAGACACGCGTTGCTTTTGGCCTCCCGAAAGAGTCGTTCCATTGCTTCCAATGTTCGTCATACCTTTCAGAGGAAGTGTCTCTAGATCAACGCCGAGCATCGTTGCGTCGATAACCTCAGCGTACCGTTCTAGATCAAATGGCGAGTAACCAACAATATTCTCCTGTATGCTACCATTAAACAGAAAAGGCGTTTGGTTACAGTAGCCTACACGTTCGAGTTTGCCAGTTATTGCGACTGTCCCCCGATGATATGGTATTTCTCCCAGGAGCGCTCTGCATAAAGACGATTTCCCTGATGCAATAGGACCCACAATCACTGTAAGACAACCTCTAGGAATCTCTATATTGATATCCTTTAGGATCATCCTGTCAGGTTCCCAACCAAAACTACCATTCTTGATAGTCACAGCTGACAAACCGGACGAGTTGTCTATAGAGGGCTTTTCTGTTGAATCGTGAGACTCTCTGGATATAATGCGAAAGTCATCTCGCGATTTGGTTTGTAGGAATTCGTCAATGCGATGAAGGCTAGCTAACGCTGCAACAAATAGAGGAAAAGCCTGGAATAAATTGTTTAGAGGGGTTGCCATTAAGAGGAGGTAAGACACAGAAGTAAATAACTTGGCAGCGTCTAGGTTTCTTTGGGCCACTGCGAAGGTTACCGCTGGAGAGACAAGCAAAGGGATATAAGCGAAGACTCCTGCTGCCAACAATAATGACCGGAAGTTTTGGCCCGCTTTCAATTCATCAACTCGGAGTTTCTTGACGACACGGGCGATTGGATCGGTGAGACCGGAGAGCTTAGTACTTTTCATCGTCGCAATAACACTCGAGGTGAGTGCAACACGCTTTTGAACAGCAGCCATCCACATTCGCTGTCCTCGATCCATAAAAAGGGCGATGACGCCAACTCCGCTTCCGCATAGCAAGACTATGACGATAGGGGCAACAAATGCAGAACCGAGCAAATTATACAGTAGCCAGCTGGCGAGTCCGACTTCAATGACGTTTGACCACTGTAGCAGTAAAATTAGCCATGCTTACTTTGATGTTGAATACCAGAATTTGAGATTCGTGAAGAGAAGCTGGCTTATTTAGTAGACAGGGCAACGGATATGTGGAGGATAGGAGAAGAGGCGTAGACAACTTCACATACAATGTCATGTAAGGACTTAAAGCCGCTCATTATACGCTCGACATCTGTGCTCATCAGCGTCAGAGGGGCGCTCTCGTTTTCGCGAGCTTCTGTAGCCTTTGCGTAAACAGCCGTAACAATACATGCCCGAGCCATATAAAGCATCCGAAGGTGAGAATACCAGTAAAATGCCGTCGAGATAGCAATTGAAAAGTAGATGCAGATACTTGCACCAACAAGTCCGTATCTAACATTGGCTAGAAAGGATGATTCAGGTTGCGACAGGTGTGTTGTAAGGCTGTTTATGAAAAATGGTTGACAGAAAGTGAAACCGATCCTGGCAAGCCTCGCGGGAATAGGAAGAATAAGAGGCATTCGAAGCGTCTGAGCTAGGACCTTGATAAGACTGGGGTTATAGCCTGTAAGTCTTGCATCGCTCATCTTCCGTGTAAAGCGTTTGGAGAGACGGTCAGCGGATATGTTCTGGTCAAGTGGATAGAGATCCTTTATGACCAAAACTTTGCGATAGCCATCAAGGAATAGCCGATTAAGCCAAAAGAAAACGCTCAGACCAAATATGCTGCTCGTTTCTTCTGGACTATGCTCTTTAGCATCCCAGTTGACCCATGTAGGCTTTCGCTGAATTTCAAGCAAGAGTATGACGACCTTGATAGCCAGCGAGGCCGTGGAGATGGCAGACAAGATGACCTCTGGTCTAGTCTGGGAGGCTAACCAAAACGTACGGACCTGGGTTATATCAAACAAAAGCGTCCAAAAGAGATATGCATCAAGAAGAAACGATGGCCTCGCAGACTTGACGTGATCAAAATAGGATAATCCAATCATACAGAAGCCGGTAAGAAGGCGAAGCACCGAAGAAGCAATGTCGACATTGTCAGATTCAAACAAGAAGAGGGTAACAATAACAAGTGAAGAAAGCTCCAGGAGAGTGTATAAGCCAAGGACAACCTAAGCAAATATATGTAAGTACCCAATCGTATAGATACTCTTTTATGATAAGGACACTGACAAGTTTAACTAGTCTCAGTAATGGAGCATCGACAATAGTAGGTCTCTGGGCTAGTAAATAAACCCGCCATAGTGACAGAAGAATGAAGATGACCGAAGGCGTGAGGACAAAGAATAGCTGCTCGAACTTGACAGTGAAGTCGAAGTCACCTCGGCAGCCCAGGACGCTAGGACCTAAGGACTGGTCGTTGGCATTGGCACAAGCCGAAAAGAACATTCTGTCGATTGTGTTGCGGGCAAGATTAGAAGATTACCTAGCTATAGTATCGGATAGGAAGTTGTTCGTATGAGAGTTGTTCGTACGAAAAGTAATCTGGGTGATTCCAAACTTATAAGTCCAAAGACACCCAAGGTACACGCACTCAATTGGTTGACGATAACACCATGATGCACATTAAAGTAACTGAAACGAGTCTTACCATATTGGGTAGAAAAGTATGATAAGTTTGCGTCCGAGTCCTGTAGCCATTTTGATCGTTCGTGGAGTCTTGCCAAACATGGTGCAATACCGAGTGTCGGTTATTCGATAGACCTCGAATAATGCAGCTCTCACCATTTGTGGAGGGATAAATTGATGTTATTTTTCTAAGAATCTAATACGTGGGTCTCACACCCAGGAATTACTGTCAGGGCATCATTTCATTGTTGTAATAATTGTTGTATTGTATACTTTACAAGATTAAGGTACGTAACGTACGAAAGTATATACCCAGGACTAGTCACTCACGTGACAATTACACTTATAGCCCAGGGCTTACGTAGCCCACTATAGTACCTAGAAGGTACAGGCTGTAATTAAGATGGGGGCTTATCGATAATACCGAAATATTACTCTAGGTAGGTACCTAGGTACCTAACCAACCTACCCTCGAACCGAGGTAGACTATTTATTGCCTAAGCCACTACCTACAAGACCTACAAGATGCCGCCGTATTATTCCACTCGCCTATGACATTCGCCTACAATACAGCAGGGATAAAGAATTGAGCATGTAACCTCAGAGGTAGAGTTGCAGAAGGCCGCGTCCTCCATTGGCGCAAGGCTGGATGCGATACGCACAATATAACTTCAATACGATACAACATGCACAACAATCCAAAGTAGATAGTCTTCACACGAAATATACCTTTTATTATCTCGCTACCGGAGTCCTTCGAGGAAGGCGACTAATAACTATGGCAAACGAAGCCAGCAAGTTGGACGTTCGCGTCCTTCAACAACCTCGCCTTCCAATTCTGTCCCGAATCTATCGAGGTCTCATAATTTATGCAATCCAAATACTTGGAGCGCCGGCAGCCTGGTTCCATAATTGGACTCATCCCCCAGAGATCCCCCCGAGATATGTAAAGAAATACTCATGCCGTCCATCTTTACCAATTAGGTACGGCCGTCTTGACTAGAATACTTTCCAATTAGATCTAACGAGTCATCTTCCCTCATATTCAGGGTCTTTTTCCCTAAGTCATACGACCCATATTCAGCCAAGGCGCCTCTCCCGACCATATATACTATCCACGGCGGCGGATTCTGTTTCGGCCGACCGAATGACGACGATCAATGGAACGCGCATTTCGCCAATATGCACAATGTGCTTGTAGTCGCGCTCAACTACCGTAAATCACCCTTTTATCCTTTCCCGATCGCGACCTACGACCTCGAAGCTCTCATCCTAGCCACACTCGATGATGACAGCCTTCCGATTGACAAGACACGTATAGCCATCGCCGGCTTTTCGGCAGGTGGGAATTTGACCCTCAGCGTATGCCAATTGCCCTCGATTCGAGAAAAGGTTGGACCCTCGGCCGCTGTACCGATATATGCCGTTGTAGACACAACAATTCCCCCAGAAGTAAAGGTCAAGACGCGATATTACAAGCCTGGCCTTGGTCCGGGTATGCGCT
Source organism: Daldinia eschscholtzii (assembly GCA_037126485.1). Lineage (NCBI taxonomy): Eukaryota > Fungi > Ascomycota > Sordariomycetes > Xylariales > Hypoxylaceae > Daldinia > Daldinia eschscholtzii. The sequence goes on from JBANMG010000002.1 coordinate 3,046,509, forward strand.
CCGCGCCGACTGATTACCTCGCGACGCTATCTCCAATCTTCCATTGGAGCTATGTCAACCCAGGCCTTGATCTAACAAATCCGCTAATCTCACCACACTTTGCCCCTCGGAATGCTTTGCCTCCGCATATCTTCTTCGTCGGAGCGGAACTAGATCAGCTCGCACACGAAGCTGTAAGTAGTATTAAGAAATCTTTCCCTACTTTCCTAGATATAAAATACACATTTCCTATGTACCCACAAGCAGCTCAGGACTTGCTAACTCCTTTTGAAGTGGTCCATGGCAAATAAACTGGCAGGACGACCGGAACCAGAACTGACGGATATTGTGGGCCAGGAGAAGCTTGGGCCAGGAAAAGGGGAACTCATCTTAGACGATGAGAGGTTCGCATTCGAGCATATTGAAGATGAAGGGAAGAGCAGTATACGATGGTTACTGATACCAGATCAGATTCACGGATTTGATCATGTGCCACCTAATTGGCTTGACCAAGAAGCTTATGAAGATGCGAAGCTGAAAGAAACCGCATACCAGAAAATCGTTGGAGAGTGGTTGCTTAATTTTGTGTGGAAATAAAGGCCATGTTAAGTCAAAGGCATGGTAAGTAAACACCCAGAGACCTAAAGTACCTCTATATCAGTTGCTATTTCCGTACGATAACCCTTGGGTCTTGCCTACCATACCTAATAAGGTAGAGAGTATCTCTATATCTCTATGCGAAAGGTTACGAGCCTTTAGCTTTGGTTTGATTATGCAACAAGAAGTGCTTCAGTCTACTGTTCATATTTTCTTATGTTCCATTATGCGCCCTAGGTATTGCCGGAGTATCCTATACGAAGAGCCATGTAGATAGTACTTTAGGAGACTCTTTGAGACTATACTAGCCTGTTTCATTGGGGGTTATCGACCGAATATTCATGATACGGTGTCCAATACCGAGTATACTTAGACTCGGTATACTGAGGAATAAAATCCGTCGCCTTATTATAAGGGTGGCCACCTACGTAGCGATTCCCGAAGGCATACGTAATCTACGTGGCGTTTCAGACTAGACATCAGTGACATTCCCTACTGCCGAAATCTACCTCAGCATGTTATAAGAACGGTTACTCCAGTAAGACTAAGAAGCAGGTGTAGTAAATATGGTCTGTAATTACTTGGGCGAAAGGGCGAAGGTCGATAAGTTGGTCCTAAACATTAGTAGGGGAAAGCATCTCGTAGGAAGCCGATTGATATTAGACTTTTAAAAATTGACTGTTTAATGAATGCTACCAATTATAGTTTACACTATTCGCGGCCTGTTTTAATACACGTAAACAAAATTTGGGTTCTCCCCATCCGTCAAGTTCTGGAACGCCGTAGCGTTCAACCCCTCCGTATCGTCGGTGATCACACCGGCTTCCCTCAAAGCAGCGCGGACTTTCTCCTTTCGTCTATTTTCCCACTTGAACGCGTACCTAAAAACGAAGAATAAGAGAAATTCGGCGACGTTAGCGACGAGGAGGGACCCGATGCCGAGGTGGTAGGAGGGTGCCTGCTCGGACTTGTAAAAGAAGGGCCCGGCAATGTTACCGACGCACGAGCCGAACCAGACCATCCCCGACACGATCATCTTCTTAGACTGCCCTCCTGTGTTGCTAGTTACCAGGGACAAGGAAATCACGAAAGAGGCCTGGTAAGAACCAGTGAGGTAGCTAGTGAATGTTAGCGCTGGCCGAGTGATGGCTAATCACAGAGGTAGTCACTGGAACTCACAAGCAAATCAGCCGTCCAACATACGCGTTAGTAGGCGCGAACAAAAATCCCAAACCTCCAGCTATAGTAGGCAGCATGAATAAAGCAGAAACCATCGTGCGACTATTCGGTGGCATGTACTTGTTGACTACCGCCCCAAGGCCAATCCAGATGACGATAAGGACACCCTGAGGGATGCCTAGGAGGGCCGTGTGCAGGGTATCGAACCCGAGCCCCTGAATGACCAACGTTGAGAAATTCGATATGCCGCCGTTTGGAATCGCCCCCAGAAACCCAAATAGTACGAATAACCAGGTCTTGTAATCGAGATAAGCTTCCTTAATCTGGCCCCATTTGATTTTTTGGTGTTCGACACCAGTCTGGTTACGACGGACGCGAGCGATCATGAGCAAGCGCTCTTGTTTATTGAAGCCCCAAAATGTTGTAGGCGAGTTTGGTAAGAGGAGTAACAGGACGATACTCCAAAAGGTGCATAGCGCACCTACGACTAGAAATTCGTATCTCCATGAGCGAAGTGCGCCTTCAATCTGGCCGATGCCGTAGCCTGTTGATATCAGTCGCTGCAATGCTCATTGCACATGCTAAGTTCATTAGGCAATAACCCACCAATGAGGCCGCCCCCAGCCACACCAATACCGTTCCAAGCATACCACGCCGAGATGCGAGAAGGTTGTTCTTCGCGCGTATAGAACATTGACGTAAGAAGCATGAAAGCCGGATCAGCAATTGCTTCGAATGCGCCGGAAAGGATTCTCAGAACGGTGAGGCCGGCAAAGTCTTTGGCTGCGGCTTGCGCCATCAAGAGCACCCCCCACATGAAGATGTTGAACGCTAGATAATAAGCGGGAGGGCAGCGCTGCATGATGAGGTTCGACGGGATGGACCAAAAGAGCCAGCCGAAGTAGAAGATACTTGAGAGCCACGAGTACTCAGTTCCTTTCAAGTGGAGGTCCGACTGGATTCCGAAAATGGCGGCGTAGGAGAGGGTGGTCTTGTCAACGTACTAAACATCCTTATGAGCCTCATCACTTCCTTAGTACAGGTAAGTAACCGTACATAGAAAAAGTAACATATTCCCAGTAGAGGAAGTATGCGTTGGTCAAGTTTCCGTTTCAGTTTCTTCTCAGCTTCTCTATCAATGGAATCTTCATCTGGATATTGCCGCAAGGCTTCGGCGTACATTTCCGCATGCCGCTGATCGACCTTAGGAGCAACTGAAATATTGTCCTCAACATGCTCGAATATTCCATCCACATGCTCCGAGGCTTCTTTAACGCCATGACTGTCGTCGGCCATTGTAACTATATCGAGTTTGCTGGTGGGAACTCTCTGCGGAAGTTAGGAAGGAGTTTGAGATGTTGGAAGACACCTGGAACGACCAATAGCCGCCAACTCCTGTATAGGTATCTATCTTTCCTTAATATCTCTATACTGGACTCAATATAGGCGAATGTAATGGGCAGCTTAACGATTAGGGCGCGATCAAGCTAAATCCCGATTCAAGTATAATCCGAGTTATGGAATCAGGCTTGAGGGAAAGGCACCATTGTACTTCATAGACCAGTCGACCTTTTGAAACTGAACCACCAACTTCCTATAAGGATTAACTCATCAATGGCGTAGAAGTAGCCACTTCCGAGGTCAGTAACCATGTATCATACAAGACGGATAGCCGAAATCCAAGTTCTGGTGGGTAACTGGTTCTTAATTCCCCGCATTCAAGTTGCTTCCCCGGACCTATCCTGGAGATCAGGTTGCATTGTAGATAGAGTCTCCATTCTTAATTCTTACTCCTCACTTACCTACGTAATGTAGCTTTGTTTTTGAACTGTTCTAAACTGCTTATCAGGTAAGCTGACATCTTCACCTCTCAATTTGGGTTGCTTCACAGATTCTTTAGAAACTGAGCGCCTAAACTCAAGCAGTATGTTTTGTTAGACGTTGAGCCAACTATTGCCTTAATGACGACAGGATCACTCCGAGTAGGGTGGTGCACTAACTTCCCTTATATTGATTCCCAACTTCCTATTGCTAACTTTAGAATAGTTACTCATGATCTCTATTGCATGTCTAGGAGTACGTTTACATGTCTTTGGTCTCAATGCGAGAAACTCTATGGGAGTCGTGAGGTCGTTATCTTCATAACCTATTTTGGCGACTTTGGCGGAGTTCGTATTTGACTGACCTATCCCGTGTGTCAACTCACAACGTATCTAAATGCCATTACGATAAAGGAAGCGGCTGCTTTGTTCGAAGAGCAAATCAATTTCAAAACAAGACGTCGCTCATAGCAACGATTAATGTACCAAGACGACCGAAGATTCGAGAGTGAAGAGTGAGCAGGATATTCAAGAAGTGTTCGCATAAGTTCTCTCGTTCGAGTCCTCCGGTGAGAACATGATCGAATCTCAAAGGCCAAAAAGATAGCCAAGTTCAATATTAAAGTCTGCGGCGACCGTGGAGAGAATAGCAGCCAAGAAGTGCAGTCTCCACAGCCTCCTTTCGCGGTCTTTTTCAAAATCAACAGATTCAAAGCATATGGCGTACAAAAACATCCCACGTGCTCGTCCACCTTTTCTGAGAATACAATTAGCAAATACTCTATCGTGAAATGTACAACATGGCGCTCCCCCTTGCTACCTGATTCGTCGCCTAGTATCTCAGCGCGGCAGGTCGGTTGGGGGCCTCGGCGAATAAGACTTTGGGAGACGACAACGTGCTCTCAACGCCGCGCCGGGGTAATCGGACAATCCATACTTCTAGCACCACCACCTACCCAGTTCGGGCATTTTTATTCCTTTTTTTCCCTCATGGGGAGCTTTTTCCTAGGTATTTTTTCTAAGCTGAGATGATCTTCCACGGCAACGGCCTGCCGTATGTGTCCCAAGCGTAGTTTGCGAACCGTGACCGGGCCGAAAAAGGTAGCTGATTATTGGCGACTAAATGCATGTAGGTATTTAATGGACTATTAATCCGTGATATATTCTGTCTATCTTTTGTAGGCTCTTGTTACTGCTCGTGGTATTGGTTCGGAGTGTAAGCATGAACGTACTCTTACTCATAGCCTCCCTGGCTGTGAGCGCTAGCGGTGCTGCTGTAAAATGTCGAGCTAGCGATAACGCGCCATCCAGCGTAAATAAGACGACTTGTAACGGTATAGTCTATGAGTATGAGGAGCTCGCTGGCTACGGATATGTTGTGTCGGATGCGGTTGACAAATTCGGCGACACGCTTGGAGGACTGGGCTCCTCTATACACTTGGATTCAGGTGCTTGGAAGAAACTTGACAATGGAAGCTACTCGGGCGTGCTGTGGTCATTACCCGATCGGGGCTGGTAAGTGAATTGTCGAGCAAAATTTACGATGCCCTTGAGATGGCTTTATCTAGAGCTAGTGTGTTGAAGCTAGGTTGAGGACTTGTCACGAGATATCGCGTATCTAAGGAGCCTTCTTTTCGCTAACAATTGTCGTTAGGAACACACAAGGAACACTTAACTTCAACCCACGGGTCCACAAGTTTAACATTATTTTCACGCCGAAGCCTGATGCAACCGTGGATAATCCGTCTGGTCCCAACTTGTATTTCGAATATTTAGACACGACACTCTTCTCGGGGCCTGACGGCACGCCTTGCACTGGCTTAGATGCCGACGCCACTGGCCACATCTCATTCTCTGGGTTTCCTGATCTTCCTGGTGCTACTTATACAGGAGACGGCTTTGGGGGAGATGGCCCGGGCGGTAAACGTATTCCCGTCGATGCAGAGGGACTTTACGTGAATGATGATTCCAGCTTTTGGGTCTCTGATGAATATGGTCCTTACATATGTATGTGCGCCTCGGCTTCGTAGCCTAAACTGAAAAAAATCATCTTGCTAATGTGATTATCTAGATCTGTTTAGCCCTGAGGGCAAGATGCTCAGCGCGATTCGTCCCAACGATGCGATTGTGCCAGTTCGCAATGGGAAAGTATCGTTCTCTGCTAATAGTCCTCCACATTATATCGACAATGGCGAAGGAGACGATGTAGACCCTGCGGATCCTGATAGTGGGCGCGACAATAACCATGGTAAGCCCCTACGAGCTGTATATGGGATATGTATAAGCAGTCTAAATAACCGGAATGTAGGGTTCGAGGGCCTCACTGTCTCGGAAGATGGCAAGTCGTTGTGGGTACTTTTGCAGGCCGCAACTGTTCAAGACGGTGTAAGTGCAGTACTCCACTGGATGTCATGACTGAATGATAGTAATTCAAGTCCTTTGACACGGGATGCCTCCTGGCAAACAGGATTGACATAATTATTCAACGGCTAACATTAGAATTAGGGCTTAGAGAAGCAAACCATGCGGCATACTAGATTCCTCAAGTACGATGTTTCAAATCGACTCGCGCCAGTCTACGCGGGGGAGTGGGTTGTGCCTCTGCCCCTCTATAATGATCCAACAGCGAAGAAGTCTAAGAATCCTAAAGCAGCCGCACAATCCGAGATACACGCTCTCGAAAACGGCCAATTCTTAATATTGTCCAGGGACTCTGGCGCTGGTCATGGCGCTGATAGCTCCCTTTCCGTGTATCGCCAGCTAGACGTCTTCGATATTTCAGACGCCACAGATGTCAAGGCAGCTGGAGATTATGATTGCACGGACTGCAACGTTGCGAAGTCCAAGAGCGGAGATCTTAAGAAAAAGATCAAAGCAGCCAAATATTGCAGCTTCCTCGACTTCAATGTTAATGCGCAATTGAACAGATTCGGTGTTCACAATGGCGGTGACCAAGACCAATACCTATTGGTAAGTCATCCCTGCTACTCATAAGCTTCGTATTCAGGAGGAATTTAAGGCTAACCTATAATATCACTTAGAATGAGAAATGGGAGTCCATTGGAAGAGTTCCTGTCAATCCCGGAGTGTCCAATGGAGAGTTCTACGTCTTCAGTTTAAGCGATAACGACTTTATCACTCAAAAAGGGTTTATGAACGGGGGTAAGCTCCCGTATTCTGACGAGAGCGGCTATAGCCTCGATAGCCAAGCGCTGGTATTCAAGGTACGGATTTCAGCTTGATAGAGACCTCGAATGCCATGACAAGTAGTCTTGTTGGTAGTATAATATCAATAGCAGTAACGAGTAGCATAATAGGCGGGCCGCAACCAACCGCGGCCGGATGAACCACTCTTGCTTAACCTCGTAGAATTAAAAACAGGGTTTTCCAACAGGATGGCAGCGACCAATCAATAGATTATGCAATTCTTGACAGAAACGGATTCAGGGTCCAGTGAAGCTTTCTTCTCAATTCGAGGACCCCTGACTAGGCGAAGTCAGGTCTGAGGGTCCGGGCCTTGGTTGGGCAGCAGGAATTGCGTGGTCGCCCACAAAACGACCCAGCGCTTCGAGTTTCACGGTTGCTGGAGAACGTACGCACGTAGGCGCGAAAAAGCAAAGGGTCTAACTCAATAAATGATTCGAGGGTTTTTAATGCAGCGACTATATCGTACCTCGTTACGAATAAGGAATTGCATCGTTAAGGGGGAAGCAGATTTGGATATGGGGAAAGCCATAAACGCGTTGACTGGTTTGAGTTGAAGAGAAGAAGTCTGGTTGGAGAAGCACGAGCCACCAATTCGTTGTCGCTGGTGGGTGAGACAAGAAAGTCTGAGAAGTTCGATTCGAGGCTTTAATGGATTTTGAACGACGTCACCTTGCATTGAAAATCTTGGCATCGATATCCTGGAAGTAAAGCTTAGGAACCTTGTCCACCTGTCACAACACGAAATTCTAGATCCCGTCGAGATCCACGAAAAGCAAGCACTAATAAGGTGGTATGGGACACATCATCTTTCTCCGACGCTGTCAACCTTGTACTCTCGTCCGACGTCTTCTTCCCATGTCCCATGTCCCATGTCCCGGCCCTATTGATCAAGGATAATCGGCACGTATCGTATTGGCGGCGGGACCCCTTATGATAAGTACCTTACCTAGGTAGGTACCTAGTATGTTTTAGTTGCTTACTCTTAAGTGCCTAACAGATGAATAGTTAGGTCTCTTAGGTCGCAGCTACAAAGGTTACTTCAATGGCCTGGACAATGGTTATATTAATAAGATGCAACCTTGATGAATCTTACTGTTGTACGAAAGAGTATGTTTATTCATGGATAGCTGGCCGTCGAGGTCTCAAATTGGGACGAATGTATCAACCCAAGCGCTGCCCAATTTTTTGTAATTATCGCTAAGGTATTAAAGGAAATACGAATCGAAGTCTTGTACTATTTGATATGGTAGAGTTGTACGTTCAGCTCATATATGATGGGTGATGAATGATGGATACTATGGAATATAGCTAGCTTAGGTACCTAGGTAGTAACTTAAGGCACCATATTTCATATTAAATGCCACATTACCTAAAATATGGTACGTGAGAGAAAAAGTATGGTGACGGAATTTTTATGATAGAAGCTTCGATATTGGATGTTACACTAACATAGTCCAGCAGTCACGCCCCTCTTGCTTCAAATTCATGATTGGTCTTTGGCTCCCTTTCGGTATTGCTGTGTGGACCTCTGGGTGCCATAGTGGCTGTATTAGTTCGTAGTTTCATGCAGCGCTAATGGACAGATGGGCTAAGCCATCACCAGTTCACTGATGTAATGATCATTTTTAAAGAACCGGGTTGCCCCTCTAAGTCTTTCAAACTCAATTCCACGATCGAACTATTTGTCGTCATTCTTCACCCCTCTTGGTTTTTGGTTTTTTTTTTCCATCAAGACTTTAGCTAGGCTTCAGTCAAAACTATATATAGTCCCATCTACCTGAGTAGTATCTATATTATATTATAGATACCTACAATCAGATACACACAATCATAAGCTCACCTGTCATACAACCTGCACCCTTGAGGGCACTACATCGCCTTTGGGCTGCTGATCAGGTTTATCGGTCAGTCCGCGACTGACAGAGTCGCAGAAAAGGTCACACGCAGCAGGAACGTGCGAAAACCCCGAGGAAAACAGAAACGGTCTATTTGCATTTTGTGCTGCGCGGCGTCGTGGTACTATTGTTAGCCCTTCACGAAAAGCCGCCCCGCGCGCAATTCCAGGGCTGTCAAATTAATACGTTGGCATTCCGGAGTTGCTTCCATTCCCCGCTGTCGTCATAGTCCGAAATCTACAACAACACTAGAAACTAGCAATCGCCCGACTTTACTCTTACATCGATATCGCTCGACACCGTTTTTAATAGTCGGCAACAAGACTAATTAATTTCTGGGGAACTTTTCTGTCCCGCTCTGTACTTTTATTCTATTCATTTCATCGTTATACCATGGCGCACAGACGGGTAGATGATGATTTAGCATACGGTGATTCGTACGGTGAGAGGTGGGACAAGAGTCGCTTCGCTGTCGAAAGCGACCGTAGTCGACAAAATGCCGAAAGAGATCGCTTTGAGGAGCACGACCGTTACTACAGCCGCGGCCCAGGAAGCCGGGTCCGTGAGAAATCTGTGGATGAGAGATTTGAGCGAAGAGTACCACGACCGTGGGACGACGACTACCCTCGTGAGAAAAGATATTATGATGAGGCCCCTCGTTTCCGTCGTTCTCCACCTCCCGAGTTAGAGCGACGCCTTGTTATCGGTCGCGAGCGGGCCGAGCGAGAACGTGAACGAGAATTCCGCCCCTCTTCTCCTCCAAGACGACCCGGACAGCTACTCCGTCGGCAATCATCTCTTGATACATTCGATAGACGGCCCCCACCACGCTTTCTTGATAGGGATGAATTTGACACCCACTCCCGCCACGATGATTTCCGTCCCGATCCATACAAACCCATCCCTCTTCCCCGTTCGAGAGCCTTACCCCCACCGAGAATATACGCTGAACGGGACTATGATGAAATCAAGATCTCCGAGCCTGATCGCTACGGTGATGAGGAATATCATGCTTACCCTGAGCGCATTCGCGAGAGGGATGTTGTAAAAATGAGGAAACGTCGTGACAGTAGTGCATCCAGACATAAGCGTCGCAGTGGCAGTGTCCGAAGCAGAAGCGTTTCACGAACTTCAGTCTCATCGGACGATTCTAGTAGCACAGGGGGCACCAGCGTTACAATGAAGAGTGTTAAGAGCGAGTATCCCAAGAAAGGAAAAACGAGAATTCCAGTTCGACTTGTTTCCAAACTAGCGCTCATTGATCTCGGTTATCCATTCGTTGAAGAGGTGAGTTCCCTGAACATATCTAAGATCTTCTCGGCATTGTCTAACTAGCGTAGGGTAATGTTATCGTGGTGCAAAAAGCTCTAGGCCAGCAGAATATCGACGACCTACTCAAGCTAAGCGAAGAGTACAAGAAATCCGAACGCGAAGTCGCATCTGCTCGCTCCGTCCCTGGAGGTCTCGTTGAAGAAAGGAGAGAAGAAGTCTTTACTCTTCCGCCACCGCCGGTCGCCGCACCCGCCCCTCCCCCAGCGATCATCCATACTGCTGCCCCCGTTGCACCCGCTACTCAAACCCCCGTCGAAGTTGTCAAAGAGACCTTTATTCGAGAGACCTCGCCGAGTCGCAGTACACGTAGTCGTCGCAGCCACTCCACTTCTACGACTCGCACTCCTGTTATCATAGAACCTCGAGAATATAGTGAGGAGGTCGCAGTGGGACCTCTCGCTTTGGTCAGCGATCGGCGACGATCAGACAGGGATATTAAGATGGAAATCGCCAGACTAGAGGCAGAACGCGACCTACTAAAAGCGGAACGGCGGCATCATCACCATCATTCTCACTCCCGCCACCGGTCGCATAGCCGCAGTACTGATCGTGAACTGGTCTCGGCCGAACGGCTACCTACGGGCGAGATTGTTCTATATGAGGAGCAGGTCGAGAAGATTGAAGAGCCACGGCGCGGGGTGCGCATTGAGAAGGACAAGAAAGGTAGGATGTCCATTAGCGTGCCTAAGTATCGATAGGTGAAGGTGCGCTTCTACTCACTCTAATCTTATTGGAGTTGTCCAAAGCGGAGGAGCCTTAGCTAACATTTGTATCTTTGTAGGACCTCCGCCTGGTTTGATGAGAGCTATGCTCGCTACTCTCACCTAATCCTCCCTAGATTTAGTGCTTAGATGCAGTTTGGTCTTTCGTATTGGGAAGAGAAATACTGGGTCTATTTGAGGTTGGCATCGACCTTTCGTCCAGGGGCGAAGGACGTTGAGCTCTATAATCACCCTGTTGCTAAGATTTTCATTTCACTACTTGCGGACTATTACTCTATTCGCTCGCCACATTCGGCCACGTTCATGACACCGGTTTTTCTTATTAGGCAGGTTAAGGGGGGCGTTTTATATTGGATACATCTAGCTAAATGCTGGGCTTTTCTGTCACCGTGTGTCATAGGTACAAGAGTTACCTTGATAGTTGGTATAAATTGGGGTCATCATCGATATCTAGTTCTAAGAGGATAGCTTGATGGTATCAGTGACATGGTCAACGATATAACGAACTTTACGCATCACATGTCTCTACTATCTTTATCATAATCACTATACCTATGACATATCAGCTATGCCATAGACTGAGTCTCAGGTCTCACTACATAACCAGATCGTATACTTACCTGGGTTAGTAGACAATGTATGGCCCAGGAATGATAAAGAGACCTTGATAATTAAGGGACAATACGAGCCCGTTTGTGTTATCTAGCACAATGGATATTGAAGATTATGATTTGCTTGAAAGGGCTTTGACAATAATGAATTGTTCAGTTTTGTTAAAATGCTATAAACAAAAAAATATTGAAATACTAAGGGGATTGTTTACGACGTCGAGATAAATGATATAAATACCTTAATACCTCCCAAGTAACCTATGGTTTTTGAGCTTCTGTATATTATACTCGTATAGCCCAATCACCTCCAGACGCGCAACGAAGATTACAAGGTAACTGATTGCCAACCATAAACCAACTTAGACTTTAAAATCACCAAAGAAACATCTACGAAATCATGGCTAGGACTGGCAGGGGCATCGCTACTGAGAAGGCCGCAGTGCGCGCCGAGCAGAGAAAAGTAGCCCTTGGACTGGAAGCGGACCAGAGCCGCAAGAGTCCCGCTCTAGGTATGTCTGGCTCGTCTTCGAGCTCTTCCCACGGGATCTACGATCCGCATGACTTTAGGCCTCCGTTCGAGGCGTACTTGCAGAGGTCGTGTAGGCGGGAGGCCGATGCCAAGCCTCTTAAGATCGAAGAGTGTCTCGATATGGACCTTGTTAAGAAAGGCTCGTTCTATTATATGAGCAAGAACTATGTGGAGGAAGTTGGTGACTGGAGTGACTTTGTTGAAGAGCACAAGAAGTCGACGTTTTAATTATTATTAACTATTTACAATATAGAGAGGTCTACGTAGCTTCCATTGTAGGTATGTGAGTTTAGGGGGGCTATTGTGCCTTTATGGCATTTTAGCCAGGCGTTGCGGCAAGTATTATTGATATGAGGGCGGCGATATGCTTACCCTAGGTAGGTCGCAGTTGGTCTGGCAGCTATCGGTAGTTAATGAATTAAATACTGCTTAACTTGAATCGCATACTTCTATTATTTATCATAAATTAGGGTGGATGTCCGTGATTGTGTATATGTGTGTATATTGTGAAGGATACATTTAAGAAGGGCTTTGGTATCGAAGACATACACCAGGAACGACAACTCCTAGGCCAAAAGGATACCGAATCTAGAAGATATAAAGGGGTATCTGGGGTTACAGGTAGTATTCTTGTCTCTACCTAAGTACCTACCTATGTAAAAAATAAGCAGTATCATTACTGACTTATTAGCTGGGATCTTATTTATAGTTGTCGACTCGCGTACCTTAGTAAATGCAGCCCTATGGATAAAGTTCTTAACTCAGAACTTGTTAGCCGTGGTGGAGTCAGATATATACTCGCATATTACCTTGCTCACATGGAAGAATCGCTTTATTAACTTTTGTTTTTTCTTCCATGCGTATGGGCAAGGCTATACAAGTGAGCGGGGTTGTCACGATATATTAAACTATCCGCATCTGACGTTATCACGAGCGCCACCAATAAGAAAGTATGGTATCACACATAAGCCATCGCCAAGCCATCGCCTTTTTTCAAGAGGCTAGTCATCAGCTCTACCGGTTCGCTTAAGACATATTGGAATCTAGCGTCGGCTATCGCGCATCGCCATATAGAGTACACAACCCGCATGGAGTTCAATCTTCCTATAAGCTGCAGCTATGCGGCGTAGACGTAGACGAGCTCGCAAGTCTTAACCTAATCTTGCGGGTCTTCCCGTGGTTCCGTTTAACCTCATCCTTCAAAGTCAGCTTAAAAGATGTGCGCATCAATCGGGAGTTTACACATGGAGTTGAGGAAGGTCTGATTTGATAACTACTTTACATCATGTAACCCCTCAGCATCACTCGGAGGCTTCATTACGACATCTACCCACCTTCAAATATTAGGTAAACAACTCCAGGTTCCATTCTGCGGGAACGGGGGGCGCCTGCGAATAGGTCTGCTAGTATACCTGATGGCATGACAGAGCCGCCTTAGTAGACTGTAAGAAATGTGCCGACCACCTGCATGAATCTTTCACGCTCCTCCCAGTGCGGCATGTGGCTGGATTTCTCAAATACTATCCACTTAATCCTCGGAATTACCCTAAACTGGTATCCCGAAGGATGCTTCATTAGTCTTTAAACCAAACCTCTACGGTGGGCGGACTTGTTTCTCAAAGCTGATTCGAAAAGCCAGTCGAATGAAACCGTGAAGAAAATAGGTTGCACAACTTACTATTAGAAGTCAGCAATGATCAATAGAGTAAAACTAAAGTACTTTGGGAAATAAGAAATCATGGCTACGGAAAAGTACTTACCCCATGGTTCTACACATGGCTCCCCCACCTCGTCATACCTCCCATTCAATAACAACGTGTCGACCTGGATGTTATGGGCGTCCTTCCAACCTTCCCAGTCCTTAAGGTTACCAGTTACGACTATTTCCGAAGGTCCTTGCCTAGCATTACAGTATCAATACCCGATAGAGCCATTGGCGTTGATTTAGTCGGGGTACATACATGGTGTTGTAAGCTGTCGCGTCTTCCTTCAAGTTCACGAAAGCCTTCTTCACCGGTTCGGGCAACGGATCGAGTGAACAAACGTGTCGCGAGTAAAAGACTGCCGAGTCAATATAAGATATCATCACGCGCAGAAGCGTAAAAACATAGGTAGCTAGGTAGCTAATAGACGATCCCGGATGCTACTCACACTTACTGGCCCTCTCATACTCGGAGGTTTCGTAATTCCCATCTTGATCGCCAGCTTCCAGTATCTCACGGATATCCGATGGTAATCCAGCTCGCAACGTTTTGCCGTATTCAACAAAACGGGGGAAGCTCGCTGGTGACCCTGACATTACCAGCTTTTTCAAGCCGCGAGGTCGTCGGGACGCATATGATCCCGCTAGCATGCCACCCCAACTCTGGCCGGCAACGTAGAAGCCCTTCTCGCGGAATCCTAAGTGGTCGACGAGGTTGTCGAGCTCTGCGATAAACAGGTCGACAGTCCAGAACGAATCGTCCCCCATCTTCTCTTGGAAGTGGGTGGACCTGCCGCACCCGATCTGGTCGTAGAATACGATAGGTATCCCATATTTCTCGTACAGGTCTGTAAAAGAAGCCAAGTACTCATGTCCCGCACCGGGTCCTCCATGAAGTACGATCAGCGCCGGGGTCGACGATTTGTCTAGGTCGCCGACGATCTTGTACCAAGTGGTAGCTGGCTTTCCCGCATTGGGCGCATTAAACGCCACGGTACTTTCTAAGACGGGTACGTCTGCCATTATCGATGGGTCTGGACCGGTGGGTTAGGAACTAATAGGTAGTTTGCTTTTGGTCAATACCTTTATGAGGTATGCTCATAAACAGAAAAAGAACTGGACTGGTCGTTGAAGAATTAAGAATGGGACTTTTGTATATGCGGCTTCTTGTAGGCTGGTTAGCTGCGTTGGTAGCTATCGAAATCCATCCACAGGTTAAGCTTCAAATTGGTCGGACCGATTCTGCCGTACCCTCATTATGTCCACCAATTGCTACCCTCTGCTGCTACGGTTACATTATCGTCTTGGCCTGGGAAAGACGTAAGCGCTTGGGAACTCCTTACATACCCGTCGCTGACGCAGCTTCAGGGTGCGGGGGGAGAATCTACCTACGTCAAAATAAGTCCTCTTATGTCTAGTCGATGGTGGCACGAGAAAATGTTTGCTATCGTTGAATTGGTTAGTCTGACTCTTGCTCCAATTATGACAGGAGGCTTGGTCAGTGCATAGGATCTCATGCTTGAGTTGGGGTAGTATTAGATAATGTGTATTCAACTACAGAGTGCGAAGTCGCTGCTCATAAGCTATTAATTCTTCTAGTCTGACATAGTCTCGTCGATTGGTACAGGTCTGTAGGTATATTCACCCGGTCTTAACGCTCTGCTGCGTGCCCAGTTATTCAAGCTATCCCACTTCACGCAGGTTGTCATCGAGTGCGACCCGAGCTTAGAGGCTTGAGGCCTTTCCGGGTCGTAGATCCATTGGCCTGTATGTATCTCGGTGTTTGCGTGACACATCAGGGCTTGACGGATCGCATTGATGCAGTGATCTGTGATATCATACATGTAAGCTTACCGGTACTCAATGCCGGGGGATGAATAAGCTTACCTGAGTGACCCTTTCCAAAAGGTCCTGTAGCACCTATGTCTGATACGCGGGACTCGTAATAATCCCAATGGACTATTCTTCGTAGGTTATTCAGGCAATGGAGGTGATGATATACACCCATCACGCCAAGATAGTCCCCACCGTCAACCTGGATACGATTCGTAAGGTTGGAGCCAAGTTTTTCCATCTCACGAGGGGACACTCTGATATTCAATGCTAGAAGAGCTTCAGTATACGTCGCAGGTACTCTGTGATGCGGGATACTAACCATACAATAAGTCTTCCCATAATTCGTCAAGTTCGTCTGACGGCTCCATGTTCCAAGGTTCTCGAAGAGTATACCATTCCTGCTTCTCTTCGTATCGTACAGCATCCCCAGGTAACCCTTTATAGTGTTAGCCAACATTCATACTAGGTAGTAATGAGGTGATTCATACTGAAGTGGTTATCCGCTCCACGACAATGCTTTTCAGATCTCAGTCTCGCCATAGATTCAACGGTTAGGACAATGGCAATATAGGATAGAAGTGTAAATATCACAAGTAGAAGAGCATTGTTGCGTATCCATTGCCGTATCGATGTCTTCGACTTATCAGTGTGTCTGAGATCCGCATCGGAATACTCTGTTTCACCAAGAAGGCGATCTTTCGACTCGGTCGAGTCTTTCTCCATGGCGATAAACGGCAGAATCGCGAGAAACTCAAGAGGTTAGGTTAGGTAAGGGAGAGAGGACTTGGTTCGACCGTGGGTATAAAAGTGAGGATATCATTCAGCCTTATGGCTTTTAACACGTCGTACGACGGACATAGATATGCAGGACTCCATTGCGCTATGACCCACTGAGATACACAAGCGTGAGATCTAGGTCAAGTCAACATCGTCTGCAAGCATGTGTCTCATCTTTAGGATGCAACCTTTACCCAGTCGGCGCCTATAAGATTATCATACCACTACCTATTGCAGGTAAGAATGACCCATGGCTCAGACGCTTTACTCGGCACCCCGCTTGGAAAGCCCTACTATGTACGGCATTCACCGCTCGATACAGCCGCCGGCAATCAGAAATACCCTGTAAAGTGGCGGATGTGATAGAAAAATTTAATTTCTTCAGTAGGACTGTGCCAGATGCGACTAACCCAATCATCTTTCGTTGTTTAGATCTATTGTGTGATCGTAGTCCTAACGATGTCGCATCTGACCTGTATATCAATAGTGGGGTATCCCCTTTCATCTGATATCAGACTTGTCCGTCGTATAAATTGTTCTTAGTCGAACCCAACGGCCACAGAAAGAGTCGAGTCTTCTTGTTCCGCAGACCACCATATTGTCTAAACACACTACGATCGTACAAGTCCGTCCTCCGTCTACTTCAAAATGCTGTACAAGACTGTCATCATGGCATTGCTGGGACTCAGCGCTGTCGCCGCAACCCCCATAGGTATTTATTCTTTGATCTACTACTGAGGATATGGGTTAAGACTTACACCAAGTAGGGGCACGCGGTAACAAGGAAATCCGTGGTGGATTCACCTCGGACGTCATCATCACCGCCGGGGAAGTCGTCGATGCGGAACACGAGCGAAAGAACTAGGAAGCCACCCAAGATCGTGGGGTCTGGAGGATAGTACTGAGCATAGGGTGCCGTGTATAAGGGCGTTAGTGAACGATATGTGATACCAGGAACTTGGAATACTGCTATGGAATATATGGTCAATTCTAAACTCGTGTTTGCTGTTCCTCTGAAGAAGTGCATCGTAACTAGAATTACCGAGGCCTGGCGTAGAAGGCACTTGGTAGTTTATCCACTCGCCCAATGTGGTGCAGAGTACAGCATCACCGTCACAGATTTGGAAGGGAGATGACGCCGTATTTCAATAGTGACACTATAAGTGGAATACGATGATAGTTCCTTTTGTGAGAACGCAAGCTAATAGAATTCTGTCGCAACTGGATTATATTCGGCGAGGTAAATAGATAATCAAATTGGATGTAACCTTAGACCAGATTGTAACAACTCGGGGCACAGACAGATATTTATATTGTTATCGACAAACCTATCGATGCAATATCAAAGCTTCACAGCAGGAGAATGCCAGAGCTCATATCGATAACACCGATGACGATGACTTTCTTAATAGTCAGATTTAAGACTTCAATAGCATCGATTTATTATAAGGGACTCAAATAGACCGATTGGCTCGCACGATACACCTACATAGGTCTACTCTCTTGGGAGGATCAGAAACACACCGAGTGCGGGGATATAAGGTTACATCCTTGCTATGCTACGCCGTGTCTCTGCAGGTGAGATTTTGGCCACCTAAGGCCACTCAAGGCCACTCACTCTCCCTTGCGTTGCTTGGTTGCGTGCCTTTTTTCTTTTTCGCTTGTCGCCCCCCCTGGATCTGTGCCTCAGTGTGTTATGTTATTCGGGCCAAGCAGCCACTTTCCGGGGGCAATCCCCGGGTGAAGTTCAGCTGGTCTAACCTGAGGTAACAGAAGCGTGTTCGAAGAAAAGATCGATCGCGCTTCTCTCTCGTCTTACCTTTCATCACGTTCTCTTTTCTCCACAGCCGGACAAACCGAAGTCGATCTTCAGTTCGATCTGTTGTCGTCCCACTCGGGCCCCGATATTATCGGTTTTCTTTTCGTCCTTTCTCCCCTCGCGCATTCTCTATCGTTCTGTACCAGCCAGGCATTGCGTATATCCGTGCGCATATCGATCGCTATGTCGAAAGACGAGGTTGAGCTTAATGTCGGGAATCTTCTCCGCGATGAATCGTCGTCGAATTACCGCAGGCGTCACAATTACGACGACGATGCGGTCTTGCGACGGCTTGGGAAGCGACCAGTACTAACTCGAAGTTTCGGGTTTATGTCAATTCTTGGTTTTTCCTGTTCTGCATTATGTTCTTGGGAAAGTATTCTCCTGACAAGTGTCCCCGGCCTTATCATAGGGTAAGTTTTATTAGTGGTTCTTATTGGACTCCGTCAAGATGTTTGATAGATGCTAATCGAACTAGCGGACCGTCCGGTCTCGTATGGGGACTTGTCGTCAATTGGATCGGAGTTATTTCTATGTATGCGACCTTAGCTGAATTGGCTTCAACAGCACCGACTGCTGGTGGACAATGTATGAAGAGATTATGCAATGCCTTTCGGTCGGATCCTCCACTAACTCCATTCGCTGCGCAGACCACTGGGTTTATATGTTGGGTCCAAAGTCATGTTCGACCTTCTTATCATACATGACAGCCTGGCTTACAACATTAGCATGGCAAGCAATCTCTGTCATGTGCAGTTACCTTCTCGCGACTCTTCTGCAGGGTATCATCGTCTTAGCTCGTCCAACATATGTGCCTCTAGCATGGCACACCGTACTACTCATATGGGCTTTTGCTCTAATTACCACTCTTATAAACTCTACCACGAGTCGAATCCTGGCGAAGCTAGAGGCTTTCATTCTTATACTTCACTTAACCGGTTTCTTCGGCGTTTTGGTCCCAAGTATGTACCTAATCTATAAGAGGCCCCGATCCCTTCCCATTCTCTATAATGTCTCCCACGAGTCGAATTTTTTTGTTTAATCTTAGCAAAAAATTACCACTCGAAAGAGAAACCCAAGCCCATGATTTTTTGAAGGCGTTGTTACTGACTCATTCGATAAAGTGGTATATTTTGCGCCTCATAGAGAACCGAGCTTTGTCTTTACTACCTTCGTCAACAATGGAAATTGGCCTACACAAACAATGGCATTTTTTGTCGGATTCCCGACACTTGCTACAGCTATAGTCGGTGCCGACTGTGCTGTTCATATGTCCGAAGAGATTCAATCTGCTCCCATGGTTGTTCCTCGAGCCTTGATGTACACGGTTCTGATCAACGGAGCTCTCGCATTAGGAATGGCTATCGCTATGATATTTTGCATCACCGACTTAGACGCAGCAAGTAAGTCTTACCGCAGCTCGTTTGTTTCCCTAGTGCCTGGCACCCTTAGTAATGTGGTTTCTCTGTAACTTCGTTATGCTTGAGACTGCCTCTGTGCAATATAGGTACTGATAGTTTAAATAGTGGCGGCCGTGGACACAATGTTCTACCCCTTCCTACAGGTTGCCGATTCTGCGGTTAAGTCGACTACTGGTGCTTGCCTTATGGCTGGTGTCATCTTCGCCTTAACAGTAGCCGGTAGCATTGGTATATATGCCTCAACGGCCCGTATGCTCTGGTCGTTTTCTCGGGATAAAGGGCTTCCGTTTTCAAGCCAGCTGATAAAGGTATGCATCTTACCAATATATGTGTTTCTGTATCCATATAAGCTAACATAGTATGTTCAGCTATCCAAGAACAATCTCCCGACAAATGCAATCTTTACTACTTTCGCCATCACTGTGCTTCTATCATTAATTGCATTCGGATCCGCCGTCGCCCTCCAAGCCTTATGCTCCTTGTCTGTGGCTGCTCTATTCGCCTCATACATGATTCCCTGTGCCCTCCTTCTCTGGCGTCGCACCACGGGGAGGATGCATCCTTACGTTGGAGAGACAGATGAACCCAACCCAGAAATTAGATGGGGACCTTGGAGGATTCCTGAACCATTGGGAACCATCAACAATATCTTTGCTTGCATATATAATGTGGTAACGTTGTTTTGGTCCTTCTGGCCCCAGACGAACAATCCGACGGTGGAAACAACCAATTGGAGTGTTCTTCCTTTCTGTGTCGTTATTATATTCTCTGTTATTTGGTACCCGCTCCGGGCGAAGAAACACTATAAAGGTCCTATTAGAGAGGTCTGATCTGTAAATAGATGGTATAGTACATGACAGACTAATGAATGAAGATAAGATGCGTGGGATGCTTCACGCCCCACGTATGAAGGTAATAATTCTACGCTCAGGCACACTTGACCGTTCAAAGCTTTACCCTCATTACCCCCTGCTATTAAACCCAGTAACTTTGGCATATTCAAGACTCGGGCACTAGCCAAGACTTTTATTAAGATCATAGAGAACCGTGCTTATAACTCAAGATGTGACTCAAAGTGCGATATCATAGTAATAACTCACCATCCAACCTAGCTCTTCCTGTTGATATTTCCCGTAACGCTTGTAAAAAGGTTGTAAAACCCCACAAACCTCCCGGTTTCATAACATGATGCCACATAGTCTGGTAAACTCGAGCGCAACCTCATCAATATGCTCAATAGCAGCCTCTTTAGCGGCGGCTTTGGTTGCGTGTACCAAGGCAGAACGGGTCTTAGCCAAGCTACCAGAGCGAAGTAACCAGAACGAAACCGAAGTCCCAGAGTTTTGCAGGCTCTCAATAATACCGTTCAGTTCTTCCCATAGGTCTCGGTTGGCTACGGGTCTGGACCTGCTATTTCGCCAACGGCGCCGAACCCACGTTGCCAGATAGGTCGTTGCACCGTCGACGACGTATTTGAGATCAGTCGCAATGACGATGCGCCGCCACCCTTCTTCTTGCCAAGCGCGGAATTCGAGCGCTGCGATCACTGCTCTAAGTTTCGCTCTGTTGCTCGTCGCGTTATAGCATTCGCCTCCAGGTCCACACCCCTCTAGAGGGAATCCGACCATCCCACCGTCGTTATAATTATCGTCCTTGAAAGGCAATTCAACTTCGGATCCGTATCTCCCTGGCCCTTTGAACGTGAAACTGCACCCCCCAGATGGCTTGGCAGCCTCATCTTTGCTTCCGTTATTGATACAGCTCCCATCGACGAGAATTAATATCTCGCGGCTGTTGTACCGATTGATAAAGCGAGACTGGGCAGACCGCGAAGAAATCGTTTGTAGGGGGAAATGGTGCTCCGGTGTTTCGTCGGGGTCTCGAGGAACGAAGTGGGATGCGGATCGGACGGGCGCGCGACGCGTTAATCGTTTGTGATATCGCGGTTCTTGTCCTGATTCGGTTACCAGGGCTATGTTCGCGCTAACATAACCCCTCGACGACTTATGTGTGCGGTGACGTCTCATCGTGTTGATTGATTACAGATGACGCCTTTGGAATCTTTACATCGTCGGCTAAAGGAGTAAAGAAAATTGAGCAGAAATCCGACCTTAAGATATCGCTTCAAAAAAGCAAAGCAAACGCTTCCGCCTAGCTCAGGAACAGACTCTATCTATGTTAGCGTATCCTTGCTATATAGGTAGATAGGTAGGTACCTAAAGTCGGGACCATGCTGCGACCCGTACGAATACGCTATCTTGAAACCCAGCATTTGGTGTAGATGCGGATATAGTTACCTCAGGTTTGGTAACTAAGGGAGAGATAGGTGGTTAGGCACTGAGTGACGATAATGCATCATTCTTTTTAGTTTTGGTTGCGCCAATAAAACTCAGCTATCAATCTTAAGATAATGCAAGCCACCATTATCAAACAGCTTATAGTACTACCGGCAAACCATACACAAGCAGTGGCCTGAAGATTTTTCGAAAATGATACAAGATGTAGTTGACTCCCTAATACCTTAGGTACCTTAGATACCTTTATAGAACTAGGAGCTATATAGTTCTAATATACGGTGATGGAGCGCGAGGTATTTGCGTACGAAGTCTTTGAACATTGTGACCGTCATCATAACTCTTGCGGCACTATAACATTACCCCAATCTACACGAACACCAAGAGGTGTCAAAGGGGCCACTGGTTTTGAGAAGGGGTTATGCATCATGCTGCCGGTTCAAATAGCACGTCAGATAAGAGGTAGAGATTAATAAAGTATCCTAGACCCGAAACCAGTGGAAGTTGGCTAACTGCAAATAAGCCCCTGTAACTATATGAAGAGTAAACTACCGGAAAGGCGCCAACGATATACGGATAAGCTCTACGTGATCAATCCCACTGGCATGAACTCCCCACATGTAAGAAGCCTTAAAGCAGCGTAGGGGAGTCATACAAGAGGGTATCGGCAGAAAGAACACCATAGACGAACGTCTTCAAACAGTCTTACCAATAACTCTGACTCCCTTACTACCGTCCTTCGGCATAGGTGCTAAGAGGTCGTAGTCGCAGACTACATCTTCCTCTGTAGTCTCAAACAGCTGCATCTGTGGGAAAACGCGCAACGTAAGCGCGGCTACTGTCATATAAATTTCGCATAACGCAAAACTTCGAGGTATTTCATTAGCAGTGGGCACTAATCTGGTGGCAGACATGACAACGACCTACCTCATTCCCAAGCAGATTCGACTCCCCCTCGAGAATGCAAGCATACTGCGATCGAGGACTTTCCTATTCTGTGAGTCAAGCCACCGTTCGGGGATAAATGAGTGCGAATCAGGAAAGACACTCTCGTCATGATGGGTCAAATAGGACGACATTCCAATAGCGTAGCCTCTAGGGATAACGTATTGTACTGTTCCCTTCTTCCATTCTCCACGATACAGCAAATCTTCGTCGGTGGGAACTCGTGGGGAGCGACCGGCAGCACCTATTTAAAAGTAGTTCCTGGCGTTAGTGATGTTAAATCAGAGATAGGAGTCAGAGATAACCTATTTACCATAAGAAAGACGCAAGCCTTCTTGGACAACTCCTTGAAGATATGGAAGGCTTTCTAGAGTGCTAAAAGAAGGTAGAACCAGGGGGTCGTCCACCACTTGATTGAGCTCCTTCGTTAATCTGGAAAGTATATCCGGCTTGCTAAGGACATGGTATGTGATGACAGCCAAAGTCCAGGTTGTGGTGCCAGCCCCAGCATTTGTCAGTATGGCAGCTTCGTCGAGAAGATTCAGATGCTTCTTTTCATCGGGGTTTAGCTGCAACAAATATTCGAAAACAGTAGGCTGATCTCTTATTATTCCGGCATCGATCTCGTTCTGTATATTATGGAGACGCTTGGGCAACTCGACTTTGAATGTTCGGAGAAGAAATGCAATGTCTTTCGGAAAAAGACGGCCAATAAAGCTTTTCTTGTTAGACCGGTCGACCCAGATAGTTACAGGAACGGACAGATAACATACTGGTAACTAGAATCCAAAATACTCGCGAGAATAGGAAAGAATCTGAATACGAATCTTGTTATAGATACATAACGCATATTCATGTGAAGATTTAAAGACCAGCCTTTCTGGGTTAAGAATCCAAAACTTTCGCCAAAAAGGTAGTAAGATAGCGTATCGGCTGCATAACAGCTATAAGCTTCGACAATATTAATTGGATGATCAAGTGACAATAATAGCTTATCGCAAAAAGTGTCTGTCGACTTATGGATATCATGTTCCACTCGACTAATCATTCCGCGTGTGAAATATTTGGCTATCGCTGTACGCCGGATCTTATGTAGATCGTGGTCCGTAGTATCAAACTCAGATTCGCTATGTATTGAGCCACGGACGGAATGGAGAGGCTTATTCCGTCGACGGCTACTCGTAGCGTAGATCTCGTCAACGAATTTTATATCATTGCAATGAACCTCGTTTGGGTTGATACGAATGATAGGCCCTAAAGAAGTGTATTAGTTGTACTATCCCGATACGTCTCGAAAATATAGATATTTACCGTATTCTTCGTGCATTTCTTGGATTCGCTTTGTATAACGACCAATTCTTATCAAGTCGTAGTAAAATTCCGGCAAATATGATGCCCTTGCTAACCTAGGTCCAGGGATACGGCTTAAGGGATGAAAGGGTGATAAATTATAGAGTATAGTGATGACTTGATGTAGTACCCATATTCCCGCCAGAGCGGCCAATATCTCGCGGGAAGTCATGGTCAGAATATGAGAAACCCCCTTTGTTCATAAATAGTGGTCTATATTCCTTCATGCATACCAAACAACTGCACTATAGTCATGCAAAGCTTCTTAGGTTCACCTGAGTCCTTTAATATCCACCAACTATCATAGAACCCAACGTGACTTTATAGTTCACATATCTTTGTTGACCGGGCCCGTACCTTAAGTAAGATTGTCTATGAATGGACCATCATGCCGAAACCACTGTGGCTTACTATCATGTCGTACTTTGTCAAACTGCATTTTGTGGCATAGTTACCTACCCACCTTTCCACCATTGGAGATGGCTGAACACAACCTAACCTGGATTGGATTATGTTCAATATATGTAAGTTAGGGATCGTATGTAAGGTAACGATCGCAAAGTTGAAGGACGCCACTGGCGTCATTAATTAGATCGTTTCCGCGCGCTACGGCCGGGTTGGCTTCGCAGTACGTTAAGATGACAATTGATTGCGAAACTTACTTAGGTACCTATGCGAGGTGTTCTGGATTTTATCTAGGTATCTAAAGTCATTGACTTTAAAATGATTAAGACGAGCATCCTTGGGAGTTATTTCGCGCTTATCTATTCTATCCTCAACCCCGTATGAGCATTATTGGGGCGCGAAATATGTCTCAGTTCAACTCCAACAAGCAATGGAGCTTTCGGCAGGGTTTGAGAATTTACTGATGAATACAATTCAAGTACTTAGCCATTATAAGTGAGGTCAAGCGTTGATATTGCCTTAGATATGCTTATAATTGCTTCAAGAGTCTAAACTTATAATGGCTTCTGGATTAACACTCTAAATAATACTGTGAGATGGCGAGGTACAGTACGCACTGTATACCTACCTAGGTACCTAGGTAGGTAGAATAATTCTAACCTCTCAACTAGCGGCTAAGAAAGCATCCCACTCTGATTCGAAGTATTAACTTTTCTCCATGTGAAGCTCGGATAAAGTTTTCGACCAGCGTAGCAGCTTAACTTCAATGTGTTCCCATAGCCTACTTATTCCCATCATAGTTCGGAACATCTGCCTCCGCGTAGGCCCATGAGGCGGCTTTGAATTGCTACCTTCTCATCTCTAATTGGAGGGAATTGTGCTGAAAATGAAAATGCTAGATTCGAACGAGCGGTGCTCGATGCCCCGTCTTCTCCAAATTCTCATGTTGAGGGTGGCGTGCTAAGCACTGGGAGTATTCCTCTGTAGGAGTGCAAAGGCGTGTAGTAACCGCTAAGCGACGAAGTCTAGGTGGTCAGTATCAGATCTGACCATACTACGACAGGCAACAAAATCCATTCCGCGATGGTGGAGGTTGTATGCAACGATAGGGCAGCCCCCAATTCCAGGCACAGCCATCCATAAAGGACGCCTTACATAAATCCTAAAATAGGTCCTCCGATATATAACAGCGTACGGCCTGGTACCTTTTGAGCCCAAAACTCAATTCCATTTCCACCAGTCTATCTTAGTGTCTATTCTAAGTCTGCTGTAAATACACAGTCAGAGGGTCCGAGTGTGAAATTCGTGGTTTATAATCAAATCGGAAAAATCTTTACTCAGCAGGGCCTCTGCCTTAGACCACTGAGAGATGGCTCGCTTCATAGTCGCAACGTTGGCATTCCTTGCTTCAAGTACCCATGCGTTACCCTCTTCCATAAAAGGGTGCGCGGTTACGACAGAATGGTCTGGCTGGAAGAATATCAAACATGCATTCATCTTGTTAGCACCTCTAATCAAGTTCTCTGTGTCATATACTAATCTGTTTCTAGTGGGGACAGCTACACACAGACAGGTATTACGATGAGGGTTTACTAGCCTGAGGCGACGGGTTCTAACAGTTCTTCATAGGGTTCAACTACACGCAGACTCCTCCTTCGCCATCTAATCCCTTTGGTAACCCCCCATATCCAGGGTGGACATCATCTAACGGACCGAATTGGGTTGGGTATCTAACGGTCAAGTACAACGCATCACTCTTACAAACTTACAACTTAGCTTATGGCGGTGCTACGGTCGACTCAGCTCTCGTTAAGCCTTATATGCCTACCGTTTTATCTGTCAAGCAGCAGGTACAGGACGAGTTCATCCCAGGCTACACAGGCGCTTCGGCCAAAGCTCCCTCGGCACCTAAATGGACGGGTTCTGATTCTATCTTTGCCATTTGGATTGGCATTAACGATGTTGGAAACTCCTACGGGTCGGGGGCGGAGTCCTCTGGTCCCTTGTACACGAAGATTTTTGATGTTTACTCGGGTCTAATTGATCAGCTTTACGACAGCGGCGCGAGGAATTTTGTCTTCATCAACGTGCCACCCGTGGATCGCAGCCCCTTAACTGTTGGTCAGGGTAAGCAATCTGTGGAGACAGAGAAAGCCGCGATCGCAGATTGGAACAAACGCGTCGCAGATACGGCTGCGGCATTGAAGAGCAACCATGCAGACGAAGTTAACGTCTGGCTTTACGACTCAAACAAGAGCTTTGGAGAGGTCTTGGATAAGCCAACCACATACGCGGAAACTGCGGGCCTTAAAAACACCACGGGTTATTGCAGCGCATACCAGAAGTAAGCCAAGCTTCCTTTCAAAGAACCAACACTTAACTCTGTGGGCTGAGTGAGATGCTAATCATCCCAGTGGCACACCCGATGACGACACTTTCACTCCTAGTTGTGGAGTTCCGGTAAACCAGTATTTCTGGCTCAATAACTTGCACCCGACGTATCCTATCCATGAAGTGGTTGCTAAGCAGGTTGCGGAGGCTCTATCGATAGGCCCGAGCGTATGCTGAGGTCCTATTTGACTAGTGTTAGGATTCAGGATGTATCGGGAAAAAGAAAATAGCATTAAATAGAATTTAAGTCAGTTACTACGTCAATAAATATTCAGCATTGACCCGTTGTCCAATTTTCGATACATGTTGCCGAGCTTAGATGTACGTGAAGCCGGACAATATATCATCCATAGATACCTCTAACTAATTCCTAAACAGACAGTGCAATAGGATTTAGTTACATTTGATGGTAGTGCACTTACTGGAAGTCGTTTGAATTTGGTGAAGCTGATGATAGATTCTACAAAGTCTTCCCCTAAAGAGGGTATATTAATACGACCTTATTGTAGTTTGATTGGCCAGGATCTCATGGAATTGTTTTCCCTAAAGCCGTTAGAAGTATCCACTTGCCTTGTAAGAAAAGGTTCGTTTGTTGGTTGTTGGTTACGGTGCACAGCCGCGGGTCATTGTGAATCATAATGATTCATCCCGAATTCTATCCGCAATAGTTTATCCGGCAACGACTCATCTGTCATCCTCACGGCATTCCTAAGCACATTTCCTATAATCAGTTAGACCCAATAGCGGGCCTTTACTCACGACATCGAAGATGGCACTCTTAAAAGGCGTTGAGAAACTTTTCAAATCATGTAGTGATCGGATGACCAGAGTCATTTTTGCGACGCGAGTGGAGGAAGGAAAAGGATAATACGGAAAGCAGAGGGCTGGATCTTATACTTGGAAAAGGTTGAAACAGGTACCATGACGGAATCGACATATGAGGTACTACATACAAAGAGGGTCTTCCCCTTGAACGGCCCAGGACAGACGACGACTACGAAGTTATCCATTCTTGACGCATCTGTTGCGCGATTCGCGCCATGCGGAGCGATTTGGCTTTATGACAGGGCTGAAAACGCTGACTCGCGTGATCCTGTTCTATTCGAACGACTAGAGAAATCGCTAAGGCAGACTCTGGATAATTACCCTCACTTCGCGGGCCAGCTTCGATGGGCATCGGAGGAGCTTGTGAAAGGAGATATCAATCCTCGATATATCGGCCGGCCAGTGGTCGCATACGGTAATCCCAATGATCCTGGAGTGGAATTGGTATTTGTTAAGAGCCGTGAAGAGTTGAGCGATGTGGTGCCGAGCCAAGATGAGCGGTTAACCGTAAAACAAGTATGGAATGCGACAGAGTTCCCCCAGAATGATCTCCTCGCCAAAACAAAACTTGCATTCTCGAGCTTATCAGAGTTTGAGGGTCTGCCGGGAGTTGCTATCCAATTGACAAGCTTCAAATGTGGCGGATTTGCGATCAGCATCAACCTTACACATTGCCTCTCCGATGCCATGTGTCTTATGCAATTTGCTCATGCCTGGGCGGCGCAGTCACGATGCCTATTCGGGGGCGTTGAATCCGTCAAGGAGAAGCGCCCGATACCGCTATTTGACCCCTCGCAGTTGGATCAACACGCTCATCTTACTCCCACGGGGCCGAATCCTGAGAAAGTCAAGATAGCGAGGGCTCTACCCATGCATCGATACGACTGGTGGGCTAAAGACGCCCCAGGATATCCCCCTTGGGCTGAAGCATCAACACTGGGCACAAAGCCACCACCAGAGGAATTAATTCGGTCGGAACTAAGCCCTTCCTCATTCCCGCCCTGGCCAACATGGAACATGACTGCTGCTGTGGAACACGTGCAAATCCGCTTCAAAGCGGAAACGATTTCTGCGATGAAGCAAGCCGCCGAGAGCAGTCTACCGGAGTCCCTGAGTGGGCAGCGTGTCTCTCGACTCGATGCTGCTTTGGCGCATATCTGGATTCTTATAAACCGCGCACGAAAGCTCGAAAATTCTCAAGATCAAGTATATATCGACATCACGCTTGGAGTGCGCAACCGTGTCGACCCGCCGCTCCCTGATAGTTTTGTAGGCTCTCCGATTTTATTATGCCACGTTGCTAAACCTGGTTCCGAAGCAAGCACTGCGTCAATCGGTTCGATCGCCGGATCCATACGGCAGACTATGTCTCTATTCACTCCTGATGCTGTGTCTGCCTATATCCATGATGCAGCTTACGAAGTCAGCCCGCAACGCCTCTGGCAAGCATTTCTCGGCTCCAAGCACACGCTGGTGTCTTCGTGGGTACGAGCACAAGCCTACGAGGTTGACTTCTGCGCGACACGTAAACTGGCTCGATATGTGCAAGGTGTGATGCCGCGAATGGACGGGCTCGTCCAGGTCATGGACATTGCGGACACAGGAGACTTTGATATTAGCGTATGTCTAAAGAAGGAAACAATGCAGCGGTTTCTTCACGATCCACTACTGAAGGCGTATGGCTTTTGATGGTAGTGAATAGAGTTAGAATAGATTACTACTAGATTGAATGATACAGGAAAACTCAGAAGATCGTATGCCTTGTCCAACTTTGTTTCGGTGCACTATTTTTTTATGATGAATTTCGGAAAAGGGGGCGGGGTAAGGGGCCATTTTCAGCCCACGCTCTCAATTGTGACACTTCCTAGGCGTGGCTAGGACAAGCCAAATACTAGAGGTAGTATATAACAACCGTTGGTATTGCTATTCAATAATATATGCAGCTTTTTTTTTTTTTTTTTTTTACAGAATTATACTATAGTTAGTGTTCTTCCGCATATGTAGACCTTTATTTCAGTCAGCGGTCACCATCCATGTCTATGTTGAAAGTCATGGGCAGCCTCGGAGGCAAGTCCTTCTTCCAAAAGCACCCGAATGGACAAGATCGCCATCCCTTTCGCGCATCGAAGTGCCCTTTGATGAGCTTCGTCGGTGCTAGCCGCCGCAGTGAACCCAGGATTATGAAGCGATGTGTTTGGTGGCGCTGATATTGCGAATGCGCCATGGAAGCTTGGTACAATATGAGAGATGTTACCCATATCAGTCGAAGCTGTTACAGGCTTCTCGTTTCGCAACAGGATCTTATCGCCAATACGTTCCATCTCAGATGCGTACGCCTCGCAAAGAGCTTTATTTGCTGTCAGGTTTGCGTAGGTCGGCGCTCTACTTTAGTCAGTTTTGTTTTTGGGGATACTTAAAAGAAAAAAAAATCTTACACGATATAATTGAGCTCGCAGCCAGTCGCAATAGCCGCTCCTTCTATACATGCCTTTACACGAGCAAGCAACTTGTCGGCCCTAGCTATAGTCGGGCTTCGCACGTTCCAGTTCATGCGCGTGTATTCTGTTATCACATTCGGTACCGTCCCGCCAACTTCGATAACAGCGTGGACACGTTCATCAGGCTGGATTTGCTGGCGTAGAAGTCCGACACTGCTATAAGCTGCGACGGCCGCGTCAAGGGCATTTACACCATTCCACGGCTCGCCGGCAGCATGTGCTGTTTTCCCACGAAACTCCGTGCGGAACTTATGGCTCGCTATCATTTTCAGTCCTGCGAGTCCATCATATGTATGTGATGCATCGGGCCCGAAGATCTGATGTGTAGGCATTGGATGCGCCATGATAGCTGCCGCGATTTCATCCTTGAATGCTCCAGCCTCGATCAACTTTACCTTCCCACCACCACCCTCCTCTGCTGGGGTACCCAGTAGGCGAAGTCGCCCAGGAGCACCACTCTTCTTCAAAGCTTCAGCAGCGCCGAGGAAGGCGGCAATTGACGATGTTGCAATTAGATTATGGCCACACGCATGTCCTATCTGGGGTAGAGCATCATACTCAGCACATATGACAACAAGACGGCCAGAAGAGCCGATCTCCGCTTCAAAACTCGTCGCTAAGCCATAAGTACCACGTTTTACGGTAAAGCCGCGGTCTTCAAGAAACTGCGTGATAGTATCGTGGGCGAATGTTTCCTGATAAGCTGTCTCGGGGTGTTCATGTAATTCTTGGTTGATCTTTTTCCTCAGATCTTGGTCTGCGTGGTCGATTGCCAAGCTGACGACCCCTCTTAATTCTTCTATAAAATCGCTGCTGGCCATGTTTACCTTACCTAGGTAGATAGGTAGTTATTTCATATCCACGTGTTTACATAGATGAGTTTGGCTAAGATCACTTTCGCAACCTCACGCCATTTCTACCAGAATGAATGATAATGCGGAGAACGCGGAGGCTTGACACTACCGCTAGCCTTCGTCTTAGTTTCATCTGATAACTACGACTTACAGGCCAGAGATAAAACGGAAAGATTTATGACTGATTACACCACAGACCTTACGTATTACTGCGGGGTATTCAAAGAACTTCTTACAGCGATGGTCGTATATAGATAAGGTAACCATGCTACCGTTCATTCTCATACATAGTCCAACAATAAGAAGTTGGTACCCCGAGATTGGTAGAAGTTCCAATTATCCATTCCTCTTTTATGCCAACTTCAAGGGCTTTATTCCCCACCTTCTAAGTCCCCACCATTTCCAGATCTTGGTTATTTTGACAGTTGGCAAGTCCCTGATGAGTTGGGGTTATGCTCCTAAACTGCCATTTGTAAGTAACTTATTGGGCAAAGATCTGGCAGTATCTAGGTAAATAACTGGAGAAGGGAGAGTTGGCCACCACTATAATATTTCAAGATGTTCTTCTACCTATCTATCTCATAAATTCGGTATCCCCATCTCAACAATTACACTTAAGCCTCTTAAAAATAGCACTTCTCCTAATTAGTTCTGATAATGATATAGTGCTTTATACTAGACATATATCCTTTAAGGGTGCGTCGCATTGGAGCGCGGTCGCTTGTGGCTTGTGACCCCTGACTGCCGTGTCCGGTCCCAGATCCTTGGGTGCCCAACGTCCGTCTCCATGTGGCTGCGCCGTGCCTGATAAATTTCCATGGCTCCAAGCCGCACCGACCTGCTCCCTTTTTAGATTCCCCTTAACATAATATCTCTGCGGGTAGCTGTTGACCGTCGTTCCCGAAGTGAGGGTTCATAGCAAGACTATGCACCAGGACAGAATATGCCATTGGCTTGGCTTGAGGAGCTGCACCCATAATAGGACCTTCCTCGATCTCCCGGCATCGGTCCGTCGGCGAATCTATGATTATGCAGGTCTCATCAGCGGAAGGGCCATATACCTACACTCACTCGAACAACCCCATGATTACCTTGAGCTCGAAAATCATTCGAGTCACACAATAGAAAGCAACGTTTGCGATTGGTGTGATAGGCTTCATCTTACATTCTGCCTTCTTCAGACATGCAAAGCCATCTACGCTGAAGTTAGTGCCGTGGTATATTCTGAAAATGACCTATTCGTTTCTCAGGACTTTCTGGACGATGGCCTTCGCATTCTCAGCAACATTACACCCTATGCGTGTAGTAAGATGGCCAACTTATACGTTCATCTCAATCTACCCGAAGGTTTCTGCCCTCGGAGTTATATCTTGGAGGGTGTAAGGGTTGAGCCTATTCTGAAAAGTCGTATGGCCGCCTGGAAACGAGCTGCAGAACATATTCTTACGCACGCAAGCCCGCAGAAGCTTAGCTTATTCCTCATCTGCGACGTGTATTCGCAAACAAGTATTGTTCCTGACGTACTGGCACCTCTCGTTAACTTTCCTGATACTCTCAAAGACTGTTCGGTGCGTCTTAACAATACCAGAGATAACCTTTATTCCATAGCCCGGCATGCTGCTATCACTGCATCCTATAACCATTCTACTGCTCTAACTCGGCCTTTTCGATTTCTTGCTCTTCCGCAAGAGCTCCAGCAGTCAATTCTCAAATACACAGATCTAGTCACCCCCAGTCAGGAAGTACAGTGGAATCCACAGCGCGGATTTTACTACGTTTATCCTCCTTACAAATATTTCGCGAACGAGTATCTAAATGGGGCATTCCAAGCCTGTTCAGATGACCACTCCGAGCTTGGATGCTTTTGCATGCTCAACCCCTCTGTCTACTCCTCGCGCTGCCGATGCTGGCGCCCCCCGCAGGCTTTATTTCTTGTTTGTCGAGCTATGTACGAGACTGCTCGGGTGATTTTTTATTCGAACAATCGAGTTGCTGTCCTGCCAATCGTGGGGCTATGGACGGGCCGCTCGCCCCTCTTAGCCGGGCTTGAAGCTTTCACATTCATCACAAAGTCCCTCAGGCCGGATACACTACTTCATCTTCGTTATTTGGAGTTAGTATGTCCGCCTTTTGAGACGAATGACTCCTCGAAACCACCCGATGCCGCATCGTATGTCGATTGGCAATATATCATCGACTATCTAAAAGCACATGCAGATCTTCCCGTCCTAACAATAACGGTTTACATGACTCGTTTTGAACTACCGAGATATTACGGAATCCATAATATGCCAATAAGCAGAGAAATGTTTATAGATAATGTTTTAGCTATGGGCAGAGATAAAGATTCGACGCTGAGAACCTATCTGGATATTGTGCTGCCCTTCCGATCGCTGACAAGCCTGAAACGATTCTTCGTCTTCATAGAGTGGGGGGGAAGGTATTGTTTAACAGATGACCAAGTGCAATGTAAGCTCAATAACCATCTATCGGAGGCGGAACACTGGCTCGAGCAGAAGGTGATGGGTAGTGAATATGATAGTAAAGCGTTGGGAAAGACAACCGTAAGACCTAGTCAATGGCTCCAGGATTTTAACGACTACTACAGCGATGAATACTAGATTGTTTTACCCCAGGACACTGGACGAGGGAAGTTTGTTGGAAGATTCGAATGGGGTTATAGCGAGGAGCTTGCATGAGTGCCGGTCATCGCAGACAACTAAGATGGTTATGGTTTGTAGTGAATGGATTTAGAATAATATAGGTGCTTTATACAATAGAAGACTGGACGCTTGTAATAGAATGTGTACCCATCCCGGGAGAACTCTCCCGGTTTTGTCCACTTGGAGAAGCTCCGTAACGGAGCCGATCCTTCGGTAACACCGCACATCGACCGAAGATGTTGGTAAGACGACCAGGGGTGACGGGACAAGACACGATCAAGTTGCCACGTCTTTACGTTGAAGCAACAGGGAACACCGGATCTCAATAAGAACAGATCACACATCCTAAACACGGAATTGTAACATTGGCACCGGTTAGTCAAATATCATCATGCGGTTCTCTTTCCATTCCGGCCCCATGGTTTTCGATTGTCCTTCATGATTAACCTTGCGCAGCAGCTTAAAATTAATTCATGCTCAGTCTTAAGGTACCCGGGTGTCACACTTCTAAGGAAGAATACCTCCCATCGGATAACTAGATGGCCCAAAGTCAATGGATTAACACCGACAACATTTCGGCATCCCGCTGATTACCGGCATACGGTGATTGGGACTTGAGGAAATCAAATTCATAAATTTCCGCGTCTTCCATGATAGCATTGAATGTCTTACCGCTGTGAAAATCTCCCTCTGAGAGGAGCCCCACGAAGGCAAAGCCAATGGTCGCCAACACAGTGGATATCTCCACAACAGAAGCTTGTTAAGAGGCCTCCGCGTTAAGCGCTACTTGACGCTTAAAGTTGCGATGAGAGGTACCTAGATAGGTAGTTAGTCAAATCTATTTATCAGATCAGGTACTGTTATGGTAGTTTCTATTTAGCTTGAATCCAGGTAAACTCTAAAGCTTTTACATACCTAGAGATCAAATCGAGGTGCATAGTTCAAAGCAATAACTAATTCGGAACTAGGCAGGTAAGCCTAAGATCCGATGTTGACAATACTTCGTAGTTGTTAATTAACTAAGTTAAAGAGACTCTTGCATTCACAAAAGAGAACTTGCCGTGGTCCCGACGACGCTGAGAATAGCTGACTTCGTTCTTGTCGCATACCCATGATCAACAGGGGCTATTGCTTCACATTGGAAAACAACTTGGATTGCTGTGGCTGGCTGTGAAGACGTCGTGGAGGAAACGAAATAGACCCATAAATACCTGCTGGCGTTTGATCAACTAGGGGTCCCAATGCAAGGGTGAGTGAATGGTGTGAATGTCCTGGGGTATGCACAGACCGGACAGAGCGCCTCAACTGGGGGGTTACAATTTTGCGGATCAAGCGTAGATCAATCCCTTCTCGGCGCGAAACACCCATCCAGGGATAGTTTGCCAGGGAACATGAAACTGAGGCCGTGCCAGAGATCGAATCATGACTTCAGACCAAGCCTTTTCCGAGGGCTTCTCGGGAGCGTGTTTAGCGCGACGCTTTTTCATATTTCCAGGATGAAGTCCCCATTCCCCGGGTTCTAGATGGGAAGCCTCTTTTTCCAGGTATTCTCAACCTTTCTTTAAAACCTTAAGCAATAAACTCGATGCGAGAGTCCTGGTGATAGCATCACGAGATTCCTTTCTTATTAATCTTCTTTTCTTTGGACCTGGTGTTCAGTTTTGTATTATCATTCTACAATGGCTGGCCTTTTGAATGGTTTGGGTGATGCTTTGGGAGGACTGGGCGGAGGTCTTTTGGGTGGGAATAACGACGGCGGTAACGATCGGAATGCTGAGATAGCGACACCAACAGAGAATACTGGGAACACAAACCAGGAAACTACTTCTGAAGCTAATACAAGCGCAGCTGCAACTGCGACTGCGACCGCAACCTCGGTTTCGACTTCGGATGGCGAAATAAGAGCAACGCCCAACCCTGGAAGTTTGAAGGAGAAAGAAGATGATGACAACGGCGATGACGACAATGAAAACGATGATGAGGATGAGGATAAGGATGAGGATGCCGAGGACGATCGGGTTGACCAAGACGACCAGGACGCGCAGCCGGAGAGTCAAGAACCTACGAGCGCTAATACTCAAAAGCCCTCTATTACGGGGTTGCCCGACTCGCCCGTCCAGACTACGGCAATTGCGCTCAATCCCGGTGCTGTTGAAACCACAGACGGTGCAACTCCCGATGCACCGGAGACCACCGTTAGTCCTGAGCCGACTACAACATCGGCTGCTGATTCACCAACAACACCCTCATCCTCACCTTCACCGTCCTCGGAAACATCCATCTCGACAACGTTAGCGCCGCCGCCACCGCCGCCAACAACACTTGTAACATCCATTAAGCCATCAAGCCCTGCCGCCGAATCGCCAAGCCCTACTATTGAGCCGACTACCTCTATTCTTGAGAGTGTTGCCACGAGCCTCAATATCCCGGAGGTAACCAGTAGCGCTTTAGACACTCCCGCGCAGCCTTCTCCAACTCCCTCGGCCCAGGTTTCGCAGCTACCCCAGGAAGACACCGCCGCTGCGCAAAACACCATAGCCGACTCACACAGTAACACTCTTACGCAAGCACAGGCGGTAGACAATGGTAATAGTGGGATGATCGGTAACCTACCCGTGGCTGCCGTTGCAGGTATCGCTGGCGGCGGGGGTGGTTTACTACTTATCATTCTCATCATCCTGATCCTTCGGTGCGTATGGCGGAAGCGACGCAACGGCAACGACGAGGCCCTGGCCAGGTTGGACTCCATGTACGAGACTGGCAAGCCAACCGCCTCGGAGTCTACTGATAAGCTCGTTCGCTGGAACAAGGGACTGTCAGAGTTCCACAAGCCTATCGACAACAGCTACAAGGCATATAGAATGTGAATTCTACACGATATAATTGGAAGGGGAAAAATATAAATTGTTGGTCCTGGAGTTCGGTGCTTAGAACTTTTCCGCTTATCATTACGCATAAAACTTCCTATACTAACCTATACTAACCATACTTATCCCACCATATAAAAAGTAAAACCTAGTCTAGTCGTTACCTTAGTATAGACCCTCTCCTGTAATATTTACTATCTTTTATTTAACGGTCGATGCCTGTTTATTCGCGTGAGAAATGTGACAATAAAGCTTATTGAGTTTTATATGTTTACAAATTCAATGGAAGGATTCGGGTCTTACAGCACCGTCCAGATCTTATGTATTCAAGGACCGTGCGGTGCCGGAAGTCTGAGACGGAGGTGACGTATAAGTGAACATCAAACCGGCCGGAATCTGTAAATAGATGCTTGAGAGACGGTACCAACAACAAAGCGCATTGATGGCTGTATTTTCACAACGTTAGACGCAATGCAGAAGTCAGCTTCACGGACGCGTTGATAACATGACATGCTAATGCCTTTGATGAGTTAACTCGCATTGTTTAGGCCATGCCCTCTCAGGTACTTCGTATCTCACACTCTTAGGTAAATTTGCAAATCATGTACGTTTAGTTTTAGACTTGCTAGGATATAAGTAGAGTTGCTGCAAAATATCCGGAACTAGAAACATTAACAGAATAAACTGTTGACGTTATAGTAATTGTCAAGTGCTACCCACATTTAGCCCCATAATAATATACATATACATACCATAGCGGAAAAGGGGGTATTTGTAGAATGATTCTAATCGTAAAATGGTTTTATAAAATAAAACGGTTGTGGGTTTTAAAAGTTATGATTGGTTGAAATCCGGGAATAATGGGGTAAATACATTTTATATGTATTTTTTTTTAAAATAAACCGTTTTAAAAGTTGAAAACCGTTTTATCCAATAAAATCATTTTAAATTTTTAAAACGATTTTTAAAAAAAATAAAATTAATTTAATCGAAAAATTTAAAAAAAAAAATTTTTTTAAAAAATTTTTTTTTAAATTTTTTATTACATAAAATTAACGTAAATTATATAAAATTTAAAATCAATTAAATTTTCATTTTAAATTTAATTCGATGAAATTAATTTTTTCGTCCTATTAATTCAATCGTAAAAACATTTTATTAAAAAAAAAATAATAAAGTGAATTACATATATTTTTATAACAAATAAAAATACGAAAATTATAAGTTCGAAAACTAATTTTTTCGTTTTTTCATTTTTTTCAAAATTTAAACTTATTTTATTTATTTTTAAACCAATTAAAAATTTTTAAATATAAAACGGTTAATTTTTTAAAATGATTCCAATTTTTAAAATAATTTTAAAATTAAAACGTATATTTTTTTTAAAATTTAATTGTGAAAAATAAAATAATTGGAATTTTTAAAATGATTTTACAAAAACTTTCATTACCGGTATAATATTTATTATATATTTAAAATTTTTACATTTAAAAAATATTTAAAAAAATTTAAAAAATATAATATTAAAATTAATATATTAAACATTTATAATAATTAATAATTTCATTTTTTTATTCGTTTTTTTAAATTTTTAAATTATAAAATTTAAATATATCGAATTAAATAAATTATTATTTTTTTTTTATTTTTTTAAAAATTATTTTTATTATAAAATTAAAATTTAAATAACCATTTTTTTATTTTTTAATTTATAATATTAAAAAATTTTTTATAAAAATTTATTATTAAATAATTATAATAATAATTTTATTTTAATTTAAACATTATATTTATTTTTTTTATTTATAAATTTTTTTTATTTATTATTTTTTTATAATATAATTTAAAATAATTTTTTAAATAAAATAATTATTTTAATTTTATCAAATTTAATATTTTTATATTTTTTTTATTAAATAATTAAATTTTTTATTTATTTATTTTATTTTTTTTTTAATAATTTATTTTATTTTTTTTAAAATTTAATTTTTATTAATAATTAATAAATTTAAAATTTATTAAATAACATTATATATTTTATTAAATAAATTAATTTAATAAAAATTTTTTTAATTTTTTTATATTTTTAAAAAAATAAATTTTAAAAACCATATATTAAATTTTTTTAATAATTTAAATTTTTAACGCTTTTAATAAAATAAAAATTTATAATTATATTTAAACCGTTTATTTTTATTTTTTTTTATTCATATCATATAAAATTTTTAAAATTTTTATATGATTAAATTATTAATGAATTTTAAAATTTTTTTCAATTAATTTTATAAATTTTTATTTTTTTAAATTTATAAATTTTTATTTTATTAATTATTTAAAATTTTATTTAATTAAATAAATAAATTTTTATTTAAATAAATAAATAAATTTTTAATTTATTATTATTATAAATTTTTTTTATTTAATTATATTATTTTAAAAAATTTATAATAATATATTTAAAAATTTTATTAAATTATTTATTAATTAATTTTTAAAAAATTAATTTAATTTTTTATTTTTAAAAATTAAAAATATAATTTAATTTATTTAAATTTTTAAATAATTTTTTTTTTATTAAATTAATTTATTGATTTATTATTATTATTTTTTTTTAAAATTAATTTATTTAATTTTTATTTTTTTTTTAATTTAAAATTTTTAAAATTATTAAAATATTTAAAATTATAATTAAATTTTAAAATTAATTTTATTTATATTTAATATTTATAATATTATTTATTAATAATATTATAAAAAAATTTTTTTATAATAATTTATTATTTAATAATATTTATAATAATTTATTATTTAATAACGTTTTAAATAATTTTATAATTTTTTTAATAATTTATATAATTATTAAAATTTTATTTTAATAATATAATATAATTAATAATTAATATAATAATAATAATAACGGTAATGGTAATTTTTTTAAAATTAAAAACGTTAAATATTTTAATTTTAATATTAAAAATATTAATAATTTAAATTTTTTTATTTTTAATAAATATATAATTTATATTAATATTTACATTTTTATTAATTATTTTTTAAAATTATTTTTTTTTATAATAATATTAAAATTAAATAAATATAAATAATTTATTTATAAAAAATAATTTAAAATTAATTAATAATTAAATTATTTATTTTCGAAAAATAAAATTTATTTTTTGGTTTAATTTTAAAAATTATTAAAATTTTTATTTTTTAATTTAAAAAATAAAATATTTAAATTATTTTAAATTTATAAAAATATAAATTCATTATATTAAATTTTTATAAAAATAAAAATTTTAAAATTTTTATAAAAATAAAAATTTTAAATTTTTTATTTATAATATTATATAAAATGTTAAAAATTATAATTTTTTTTTTAATTAATTATTAAATGTTTTTAATATTTTTAATTTTTATATATAATTATAATTATAAAATTTATTTTTATTATTATAATAAATTAATTTTTAAATTATTTAAATAATTGTAAATTTATTTTATAAAATGTTATTTTTACCATATATTTTATTATATTTAAAAATAATAAATAAATAAATTATATATAATTATAATTTTATATTTAATTTATTTATTATAATAAACATTTTTAAAATAATTATAAAAACCATTATATTAATAAATAACATTATAAATAATAAAATTAATAATATTATAATTAAAATAATAATTATAATAATTATAATTATTATTTATAATTAAATAAAAAATATTACGATTATAATAATTATTAAAATTATTAATTTTAATAAATATTTTATAATTAATTTTATTTAAATAATTAATAAAATTATTTTAATTAATAATTTTAATAATAATAAAATTTTTTAAATTAATTTTTATAAATATAAATTTAATAAATAAATTTTTTTTATTAAAATTAATGTAATTATAATGGTTAATAAAAAAATTATTATTTTAATTATTAAAATTAAAATTAATAATATTTTTTTTAATAATGAAATTAAATTTATATAATTAATATTAAAAAATTTTTTAAATTTAAAAAATATTTAAAAAAATTTAAATTTTATTATAATAATTATTTTTATAAAATTTATATTAAATTAAATAAAAATTATTAATTTAATATAAATAATTTTTAAAATTAATTTAATATAAATAATTTTTAATAATTTATAAAAAATTTTATTATATTTTTTAAATTAATTTTTAAAAATTTCGGTTTTTTTTTATTATAAAATAATTTTAATAAAATTATTTATTTTAATATAATTACTTTTTTACCAATAAAATTTTAATATAAATATTATGGTAATTTTTTTTAAAATCGAAATAAATTATTTTACCATTTTTACCAAATTTATTTCAAAACACCATTTTTATTAACATTAATTTTAATATTAATAATTGTTTTATTTATTTATATAAATTTTTTATCATAAAATAATTTAATTAATTTATTTATTAAATTTATTTATATTTAATTTTTTAATAATTTTATTTTTATTATCATATAAATAATTATAATATTTTTATTAATATATCATTAAAATAATAATATTACCATTATTAACGTTAACATTATTATTAAAATTTTTTTAATTTTTATTAAAACATTTTATATTAATAAAAATATTATTTTTAATTTTAAAATCATTAACCCATTTATTTATTTAATTATTATAATTAAAAATAAAATTCTAATTTTATAATTATCCATAAATTTTACACCAAATTACAACATTAATTTTTTTTATAAAATAAAAATTTATTTTAAATTTTTTATTATAATTAACTTAAAAACCAAAAATAAAAAAAATATTTATAATAATATTAATTATATTAAAATTTTTATAAATAAAATATAAATATTAAAAAAATATTTAAAAATTGAAATTTAATTTTATACCATATTAATATTTATATATAATATAATTTAACATTAATTTTTTATTTTTAAATATATAATTATTTATTTTTATTTTAAAAAATTTTAAAATAATAAATTAATAATTATTATTTTTATTAAAAAAATTATTTTAATTAATAATTTTTTTATTAAAATATTATTAAATATAAATATATTAAATATAAAATGAATAAATATTATTTTATTAAAAAAATAATTATAATATAATTATATTAAATAATAATTTTTTTTAATTAATATAAAATTTTACATTAAATAAACATAAATGATAATTATTTATCATATTATTATTTTTTTTAAATTTTATTTTTATTTTAAAATTATTTATATTATTAATTTTAATTAAAATTTAATTTTTAAATTTTTATTAAATAAAATAATAATATATATTATTTTTTTTAATAATTATATAAATAAAATTATTATATAAAATAATTTTAAATTAAAAATTATTATTTTTAAAAATATATTAATAAAATATTTTAAATTTATAAAATAAAATTATTAAAATTATTTAATTATTAACAAATAAAAACCATTTTTAATATTATATAAACCATTTTTTAAAAAAATTAATATTTATATTATTAATTTTATTAATAATTTTATTATTTTTAAATTAAAATATTTATATAAACATTTTTTTAACGTAATTATATATAATAATTTTAATAAATTTAACATTTTTAATAAATTTTTTTCCATCATTATTAAATTTTTAAATATTTTTAAAAATAAAAATTTTACCGATATTATAAAAAATGAATTTCTTCGTTTTAACTTGAAATAAATTATTATCGATCAAATAATTAAAAAATTTATTAAATAAAATTATATTATTTAAACTAAAATTTTTATACCGTTTTTTATATTTGTTTTTATTATTTAAAAATTTTTATTTAATTTAATCACCAAAATGATAAAAAATGATTTTTAAAAAATCATTAAAAAAAATAAAATAATTATAAATATTAAAATTTTTAACGAAATAAATTTAAATAACGTTTATTTAATAAAAATATAAAATATTTTATTTTTAAAAATGTATAATAAATTATATATTATTATTATAAATGTTTTAATTTTTTTTTATTAATAATACATTTATTTTTTTATTAAATAAATTTTTATAATTATTATTATTAAAAATTAATATATTTTTTAAATTTTTATTATAAAATATAAAAATAATAATATTTATATATAATAATAAATGGATATTTTTTTCAAAAATATTAAAATAATAAATTATTATTATAATAATATAATTATAATTTTTA
The DNA here is from genome assembly GCA_037126485.1 of Daldinia eschscholtzii. Lineage (NCBI taxonomy): Eukaryota > Fungi > Ascomycota > Sordariomycetes > Xylariales > Hypoxylaceae > Daldinia > Daldinia eschscholtzii. The sequence goes on from JBANMG010000002.1 coordinate 3,089,222, forward strand.
AAATTTTAAAAAATCATATTAAAAATTTATTTTTAATTTTTTTTTTATTAAAAAAACATATCTATCAACCCATTTAAATTATTTATTAATTTTTTTAACATAATTATTTTTAATAAATTAATTAATTTTTTTAATTTTTTAACCATTAAAAAAAAACTTATTATTATAATTAAAATTATTTTTTTTATTATATTAAAAAATTTTAAAATTTTTATTAATTTTATAAATTATATAAAAAATAATATCCCACATTTTATAAAATTAATTAAACCATTTAAATATTAAAAAATTTTATTTATTTAATTATATTTATAAAAAAAAATAAAACAAATAAAAACAATAATATTAAACAAATAATATATTTTTTAATATTTTTATTAAAATCAAATATTAATTTTTTAAAAAACTTAAAAAAACTTTAACTAAATATATTATTTTATATTTTTATAATTTTAAATATTTTTTTTATATTAATTTTAATATTTTCCAAAAAAATATTAAAATTATTATTTATTATATTAATAAAAAAATTTTATTTAATTTTATAAAAAATAATTATTTATTTATATATATATCCCAAATTACCATTAATTTTATAATTTTTTTTTAAAAATTTTATTTATCATTAAATAAAAATATTAATTAATTAAAATAAAAATTTTTAATTTTATATAAATTATGAAAAAAATATATTATTATATAAATATTATTTAAATTAATATTTATATTTTTATTAATTATTATATTATTTTCAAAATAACCAAACATAATAATATAATAAATTTTATAATAATAAATAATAAAAATTTTTATCTCATTTATATAATAAAATATATTAATAAATTTAATTTTATTATTTTATATAAATTTAAAAAATTATATATTATTTTAAACGCTTTATCCCATTTACCCATTATTAATTTTAATAATATTAATTAAAATAATAATAATTTTAATATTTTTTTTAATAATAAAAAAAAATATTAAATTATCCCAACCAATAAAATTTTTTTTTATTAAAATTTTTTTAACTATTTATTTAATAATTAAAAATTTTATTAAAAACTTTTTCATTTAATTTTTTATTAAAAATATCATTTTAATTTAAATATATTTTAAATTTAAAACGAAATTTTAAATTATATATTTTTAAAATTTTAAATGGAAATTAATTTTTAATATTATTAAAAATAATAAATATTTTATTAATAATTCCGTAATTTTATTATTTCATTTTAAAAATGGTTTATTATAAAAATTTTTTAAAATTTATAATAAATTATATATTTTTTAAATATATAATTTAAAAATTTTTAAATGAATTTATGATAATAATTATTTAAATTTTTACAAATTTTATAAATGATTAATATATTTTATTATTAATTTTAAAAAATTTAAATAATATATAAATTTTTATTCGAAATATTTAATAATGAGATTTTGAAATTATTTATTATATAATTTTTTATAATTAATTATTAAACCGTTTTATTTATTTTATATAATAATTATTAATATTATATTTAATATTTTAAAAATAATTAACGGTTATAATATTTTTAATATAATAATTAATAAATTTTTTAAAATAATTATAATTATTATTAAATAATATAATTAAATTATATTTAATTAAATAAAAATTTATTATAATTTTTTTTTTATATAATTAAAAATTTTTTAAAATTATAATTTTTAATAAAAATTTAAAATTTATTTTTAATTTTTAAAAATATTTTTAAATTTATATAAATATTAAATTTTTATATATTATAATATATTATTTATAAATTAACGGATAAATAAAAAAATATATTTTATAAATTAAATTTATTTTTTATTATTATTTCCATTTTTTTGAAAATAATATTTTATAGAAAAAATATTTTTTACGTTTATAATTTGAAATTAATTTTATTAAATTTTTTATAATGTAATTTAATTTTTTTAAAATTTTATATAATTTTATTTTTAATGATATTCATTATTTATTTATTTTTTTTAAAATTTTTTAATTTAATTTTATAAATTTATATAAAAATATATAATGTTATTATTTTTATAATAATAATTGTTAAATATTATTATAATGTTAAATATAAATTTATATTTTTCAATATTAATAATAAAATTTTATTAAAATTTTATAAAAATTATAATATTTTTTTAATAATAATATTAAATAAAAAATTTAATTAATAATATGTAAAATTATTTTAAATGATAAAACGTGTTAATTATTTCGTATATTATTTAAAATTTTTAATATATTTTAAAATTTATAATATTATTTTAATAAATTATTTAAAATTTATTTTTTTATTTAATTTTTTTAATAAATAATTTTTTAATTTAAAAAATGTTTTTTTCGAAATATATTAAAAATAAATTATTTAATAATAAAAAAATAAATATTTAATAAAATATATTAATTTAAAATTATAATATAATAAATGGTTTACGATAAATTAATTAAAAAAAAATAAAAAAAAATTATTAATAAATTTTAATATATATTATAAATAATATATTAAAAAAAAATTTTTTAATAAATAATGAAAATATTATTAAATTTTTTTTTCGGGAATAATATTAAATATTACTTACATTTAACCCCATAATAATATACATATACGTATTTATTATATATTTAAAATTTTTATATTTAAAAGATATTTAAAAGAACTTAAAAAATACAACATCAAGATTAACACATTGAACATTCATAACAGTAATCTAAGATCTATTTGCAAAAACAAGTAAAGCTTTCAGTTTGTTCTTTCAAGGTAATATTAACATTCACTATATAGAAGTACCGGAAGGTTATCAATCTCGGGTTGGCTCAATCGACATAGCAGCAGTCTCTAAGGATATCAACATCGGATTCTATACACCAAGAGGGTTATACCTTATGAGATATATACGCACATAATAGATACCTGCCGTTTTAGGCTATAGTGTTGTAGAACAACCATAACCTACCTTACCTATTACTCGGTTTCTATCGGGCCGTGTTACTTCCCAGACATCTGGGAGAACCCTTCTATCGGGTACTTCCATGTTCAAAGCTCCTATGCAGTCTTACCTCTTTGTAACTAGCTTTATTTTAGCTCCACGCATAAGTTCGTTGACTTTGGTGTCGCTGTAGTGAGGAGAACAAAGAGAGTTTATAGGTCCCACTCTACCCGATAACCGCCTCGGCGTATAAGTCGTTTGATTGGAGGGGATCAAGTAGTTTGCTTAGCAGCCTGAGATTCGGTATGATGTAGTCCAAGCTCCGCACGAATGCGAGCCGAGCGCTTCTAACCCAAAGCCCCATTCCGATATTACCCCCCTTAAAATGGGATGCCGGCTTTCTAGACTGTGGATAAATATACCTAAGTTCTGTCTTGATAGAAATCTATCAAATCAAACAAATCACACATTTCGTTCGTTTCCAACATGGTTCTCGCACCTCACCCTAACCCAGATGCTCCGGTGCTATCGCACTTTGATCTTACCGGAAAGACTGCTTTAGTCACCGGAGGCTGCCGTGGAATCGGGCTTGAGGTTGCACGGGGACTATGCGAAGCCGGCGCAAAGGTGGCGATAACTTATTCGAGCACACCGCCAACAGAAGCCGATGAGATAGCAGCGAAAATATCCTCCACTAACGAGGGTCGACTCGTTAAAGCATATAAGTGCAATGTGCGATCACAGGCGGAAATTGAGGCCGTTGTGAACAAAGTTACCGAAGAGGTGGGCGGCGGCCGGTTAGACATCCTAGTGGCGAATGCGGGTGTCACTGCAAACATTCCCGCTTTAGACTACCCTGAGGACAAGTTCCGCGACTTATTCGACGTCAATGTGAATGGTGCATTTTGGGCGGCGCAAGCTGCCGCGCGCGTGTTTGAGAAGCAGTTCAAGGCTGATGGAAAACCGCACCGGGGTTCTATTATATTTACTGCGTCAGTGTCAGCGTCGCTTGTCAACGTTCCTCAAAAGCAAGCCGCTTATAACGCGAGCAAGGCCGCCCTTGTACATCTTGGAAAGTCGGTAGCTGTGGAGTGGGTAGACTTCGCAAGAGTGAACAACGTTTCGCCGGTACGTCATCTTATAGTCACGTCTAAACTTTGAACTAAATCGTTATTAACTACAATTTGCAACAGGGTTTCATTGAAACAGAAAGTAAGTTAATAATTAGTCCGTACTGAAAGTCGTGGCATATCTGACCTATTTATAGTGCTCGATGTTCACCCTCAGGAATGGAGAAGCAAGTGGGTTGAGATGGTACCCGGTCGTAGGTTTTGCAAACCATCCGAACTCAAAGGCGCATATGTCTTCTTAGCTAGCGATGCTAGCAGCTATGTAACAGGTTAGTCCCAACTTGCACCTACTTAACGCTCCTACTGACATTTTCTAGGGGCGGACTTGATAATTGACGGTGGTTATACCCTGCCTTAAATGGCACTAGTCGTAGGTAGGCAGTCAAAGTTAGTATGAGATAAGAGAGAATAATATAGAAATATTATCATTAGGAGCCCTGGGGCTATATCATATCCAAAGTCAACCTTGCAAATTATTGTACAACTTATTAGACACGATAGAATGTGCCAGTGAGAGGTTGCCTAGTATGATCACCATCGGTATCATATCCTTCATCGGCTTCAGCTTCGAACTCATTGACATGATCGATCTTCTCCACCAAGTCATAGTAGCGCTGCCGCAAACTCCGTTGATACCACCAACCAATGTAAGCAACTATTATCATGAAAACAACACTAACTACACCAGCTGGAAACCACCACTTCTCGGCGTAGTATAGTTGTTCCCACGTAGCATCGTCAACGAATATGAGTGCGTTGGGATTCGTCCAACGGTCCCACCAGTACTTAGCCTGTCAAGTAGTTTTATTAGTATCTCCATTTTAGTGTTCTTGGATTGACATACTGGAACCGCGCAGAAGCAATTAGTCAAAACATTTATAAGTACAAATACTACATAGATGTTAGTATTCCTCGTATCCAGACCGGGTATACTTAGGAACGCATGGTTAACTTACTTGTCCCACCAATACTAGTGAAAGCCCCGAGGCAGATCGCAAATATGAATAAAAAGTACCATAGGTAGATCGATGTTGACTTTGCCAAGTTATACAAGGTGTTGTTGGTATTCCCTCCTGTTCCGCGCGTAGAGATATACCAACGTATCAACCACAATAACTGAAGGATCAATTGCGATATGCCGTAAGCGAACACTAGAAGCGAGCGACAGCCGAATCCAGGCTGAGGAGTAGTATAACTTGAAGATGATTAGCAAGGGCCGTACAGGACAATAAGGTAGGTACATAAGACTATACCTGACTAGCACGCTGAAGAATGTCGGTACGAAGTAAAGAGTGAAACCATAGAATCCCGAGGTCCACAGGTCTTTCTTGAAGTTTTTATCTAACACTTCCTCGCGCATACTTCGGAGATATTGGTATTCTTCAGAAAGCTTCTCAATCCAAACGGCCTTGTTTGATCCCCTATTCCACATCCATGCTGGCTTGAACCTAGACTCCTTGTAAGCCAATCCAAAGATGCGGTTCATAAATCTAGATGTGGCTGATCTGGCATATCTGATTCCCTTTGGATCTTTGTAATTAGTTTCCACACCGTTGGGGTTTTGAACTCCTATAGGATCTAATTCCAGGTCGTTATCAACGAATCTTGGCGAATTTATAGGGGTATATGGGTCAGACGTGAGTAAGGATCCGGCGACGGCGTTCTGCCAGATATTCGGGTTGTTCCCAGCGAGGAGGAGACAACTAACAAGAGCGACGTGAGGTATCGTCATCCAGAACATTCCGGCTGCTAATTGGTGCGCTGTAACACTGGTACCAAGTATTAATCTCTTGGGTTCAGACACATACGGGGTCACGGACGAAGTGCCGGGCGACGACTTACTAGGAACCTAGTTCTTCGCGAACCTCATATACCGACCAAATAAACGACGCGATATAGAATAGAACTGGCGCACCGACTGAAGTACCGAAACTGATTTGCGAGTCTAACATAGCCAGTAGTCGCCACTTAATAGCAACGATGTGTCGATGTTGCTGAACACTATAGGATGACTGTCTGGGCCGCCTTACCGAGGCCGTTTCCGTTGGTGCATTTGAATTACTGATATCGTGGGAGTGACTTGGCGTAATTAACCCTAATGGCCGTGGACTGTCCATATACATTTGCAGGTGTTGAGTACTCGGCTTTCTTCTAAAAATACCCCCAGGTATATTGTGCACGAACAAGCTGCTCGAGCGCCAAGCCTCGATATCAAGATTTCCAATTAAGATAGAAAGGAGAGTATGCGACTTTTCCTTGGCAGAGAGGGTGTTTTCTTTGCTTCGGCTTTCCAGGTACGACAGGACTCGAGCATCAAGAAGCGCCTCGTATATGCCTGACGTGATCATGGGACTGGCCACGGAGAATACCACGCATGTCCAAATAATAATGTCTATTGTAACAATCAATGAAGCAAGCGGAAATTTTAGAACAAATAGGGGTAGGTCTGATATATCGATAGATCCACCAGAGAATAATCTGGTTGGTAGGTCAAGCCGTCGGCGACGAGGGACGTTGAGGCAGAAGATGAGCGATGGGAGTATAAATGCAATCAGGGGTTTTAGCCATTTTCCAAGGTCGCCTGCCTTTGTAACCGGCCATCCAGGGCAATGATTATAGCACCATGAGTATGGCATCCAAAATTGTTGATGGGGCGCCGAAAGAGTCCCGTTATACTGTGCGCCACAAGGATACCTAGGAAACTCTTCGAGATCTTCTATTGTACCCGTAAAGAAGGTTTGCCCAGGACGAATATAGAGTGTGTTGTTTTCGATGACAAGGCTTTCGTTAACAACTAAGCTACAGCACATTCTCCAGTCTTGTCCTCCTAGAGCTGGGTTGAAGATCGCTGGGTCCTGTCTGAGGCTCGATAAGTAAGGTTCATAGATAGGAGCAAGGTCGGTTGACGAGTTGCGAATGTCTAGCTGGCACTTGGCCAAACGATACCACAGGATAAAAAGCCATAATAATGGGTTATGAAGTAAAGGCATTATGAAATTAGGAATATACCACTATGGATTTGCTAGAAGACGTTGGCAGGGGAGTAAATCTTGGACAAAGGCCAACTTAAGAATGTGTTGCATGTTACAATATAATACATGGATGAAGCCTCATGATGCTAACTACGGATTTCTTGGCGCGCTACGATCTCAATAAGAGGAAAAAAGACTCATAGGAGAGAAAAGTACGCAGTGTCCATTCTTCTGGTAGAAGACTACCCAAAGCAAATTGAGCTAACCTACGTTGACGTGTGCTTAATGCATCAAGGCCTTCAGCTCTGGCGCCGAGGCGCCCCCCTCTAGCCCGGCTCGGTGGAGAGAATCAGGTGAAGGACATCTGCCTTTGGGAAAGCAAAAATGATACCTATCACCTCTAAGTAATCAAGCCACTCAGGGGCCGAGAGAACTCAATTAGGGTCGCACAGCCACGAACAACTAATTGGAGAACAAGGGGCGATTCATTCCATGAAGCCTGACGAGCTGTTTTTAATAAGCGCCCGACCAGAGCAGCTCCCAAAATATAGGTGCTTTGGCATTTAGGTACCTATTCAAGCACACGTCGTCAAACTACCTTGGGGCCACGCAAAGAGGATAAACTGTATTTACGTCGTGAAAGATGCAGCTCGTTTTCAACCTCATGATTTTATGATATCCATGGCCCTAATTGAAGTCGATTTACCTACCATTACAACCTAACGGCCTTATTAGCTCCCATAGTGGCCAGTTTGTATGAAAATATGCTAGCTGTGGCTGCCTTCTTAATATCTGCTTGGCTGCTGACAGGGCGAGCTATCAAGTCTTGGCTCGTTAACAACGCAATTCGTAGGGTTGAATACGTCATTCGCAGCTGAAAAAGGAGTAATATCCGAGCATGTCCGATAGCATGCCGGCCGTCTTCCGGTAAGGCTAGATGGTTTGTCTATCAACTGTCACCACAAGGGGGATTATCTTCAGTAATCTATCTTTAACCCAAGTTCATAAAGCAATTAATTATCAAATTGTTAGTTACATTGAGATATAAATATGTTTTTCCTGCTAATACATTTGGAAAGCATCTCGTCCGATATTACCCCACGTGGTTCACATTAGGTACCTTATTAATGATCTTGGGGGACATGTATGCAGTTACATGTCAAGCTTTTTACACCTCCTTGATAGATTCTTATAGGGTTTTCGATGGGGAAGATGATAGGGTTACATTTCAAGAATACAGTGGCGTGTTACACAAGAGATGATATGCATGGCTTTCGATGGTCAGGACAGGGTATACATTGGTTAGCTCATGTGGAATCTCTATCGCTCGCTGACCAGGTGCTTCTTTAACGACGTTAGCGTCTACTTCTCCTATGTAGATGTCCTAATCCTCCAGATATGCATTCCTATCTGACTAATTAGAATAATGAAACGCTTCATGTTCACCGAGCTCTCTCGCTCCCCATCCCCTATTCCATGTCAGTTTGATAGGCTTTCATTCAAGTTTCGATGGACTGGGTTATTGAACTCAAGCTCAGGTACGTTTATGGGCCAGAAACGTTTCACCACGAGCCTTTCAAGCCAGCCCATTCGCCCACTATCTAGTCACACGAGGCGAAGAACAGCGAGAAGCGAGATATTTTAACTTTAGTAAACACTCGAAGTACGTTGACGAATCAGAGGCACCCAATATACGGCTGCCTTCTTGAAGGCACCGGATACGGGAGCTACTTCTCTCATATTTAGGCGAACAAAACTATACGGAGCCTGAGTTGGAAGGGAGGGGGATAGAAGACTACAAAATGTGTTATGAGAGATTATGAGATTTTATAATGAGCTGTAAATTTGAAATGCTTAGCATTGGCTGGTATCGTATTACCTATTAAGTATCTTTACCGGACGTTTTAAGGATAGGGTTAGATCCTAGTTCCCGTATTTTATCTAGGTAAGCAGGTGTTTTACTACCACTTTAGTCCGATGTTGCTATTATATCTTTGAACGATCTATTTCCTAGTGGTACGCTTCTAGGGAATAGAAACGGTGTCGAGTGGGTAGTGCCGCCAACTCGACCATCGAGAGTGCTGCTGAAAGCTAGAGTAACAAAATGAAATAGGTAACTAATCTATACTAAACTTTCAATGGATTGAATTGTGGCTGTATTTGGTGTCTGCTGATACCATCCAAGGGTATGTTGCAAGGAGATCATTTCGGGCAAAGTTGGCCTCGGTAAGTGCCCATGAATCGGAGTCCGTGATCTAACCGCCTACACATTAGCTTAATCCGGTGTAGATCGCGTGCTCGTGCTACAGAAATGGAAAAAAAGCTACGTGTTCTGCAGGTTCTAATGCTTGGCTATTTGAGCATGGAACGGGCTTGCAAACCATTGAGACACGTAAAGAGGTACGTACTTAAAGTAGGTAATTACTTACCTGGTACACAGAACGGAGGAAAGAAGAAATGTATTATTATAAGTGCAAGGAGAGCCGCCAACTAGTCCCGTGTTATTACCAAAGCCAAGACCGGGTTTGGAGATGTAAGGGCTGCGGAACTCGTCCGATGTTGTGACGGGTAACACGGCGAAGACTTACACGGTGTTAAAACGCCGGATTGGAAACTGTATTAACACAAAGCCGAGGGATCAACAAAACCGTCAGCTTTGGGGGCGGTGTACAAGGTAACAATACTTACCTACGGACAGAAAAAAAAAATAAGCAGCATTGACCTAGTTATTGTGTGAGCTGTTCCATGATACTCTCTAAGGTACCTAGGTTCTAAGTTCATTATGAATTTCCAATGCCATATTAGTTTCTACAGATGCAGTATTTGTTGTCTTTATTGTCTCTTTTATTATTATACGTGGGGAGGTCTCAACACTTCAAACGCCCGTGCTTTTTTTTTTTTTTTTTTTTTCCTTCCTTGATTTTTTTGTACCATGTCCTGCCCTGTTGCTCTCTCTATGCCAGCATAGGGCTTCAGCAAATGCTTCACAGCCACGATCTTACATACGTACCTCTCAATGTACCTAGTTGAACTCGTATTGGTTTGCATAGCCCTTCGTACCCAATTATCTCTCTAAGAACTTCCAGATCACACCTTAGCTGAAACGTCTAGGTTTTGCTGTGCATACGTCAATATTAATAGTTTAAGGGATGATAAACATAGCTTAAGCTATTGATGGCAGCTCCTTAAATCAATGCAACCCAACCCGGCACGAGATAGCCTTTCAGCTCTTAGAGCTGGCGTAGTCCACGAATCACCCGTGCTACCCCAGAATTTATGAGCTTAACAATCCTATCAAATATCAGAACATGGCGATTGCGAATCGTGGACCCCTAGTTACGTCGACGTCATGCAAGGATGGCCCCATACGTCAGTTCGTGTCGCCCCAATGGTCCCCGCCTCGCGGATTGGGATCCTAAAAGGAAGGACAAGTATTTCGGATTGAAGATATATATGGAGGCGGTCGCCTGTTTTTGTAGTTAGCATATTTCCATCATCTTAGATCGCCATTTTTGATCGTGGATAGTTACCCGCCAAGTCTGATCGAATATTATATACCTGCAACCAAGCACAAGCAAATCATCATGTACGGGAAATACGTTTTCACTACTCTCGCCTTGGCAGGCAGTCTAGCATCCGCCACATACGCCCACGAACCCGTTAAGGCGGTGGAGCGCGATTTGAAGGCCCGTCAAACCGAAACAAATCCCGGCGGCCCCGTTGAGTCTTTGACCTCCGCTGCCGACGAGGGCACAACCGGCGTCATATCTATTCAAACCGACACATCAGTGTCTGTCTCCATTGAAACCGACACTGCTATATCTGTCACCACTCCGACGGATGTGTCTGTCACCCTCTCCATTCAGACGGATACGTCTCTTTCCCCCAGCATTCAGACGGATACGTCAGTCAGCAGCATCACCAACACTGACTCTCCTACAACTTCGGGATCCGATACCGTAACATCCGTGACAGAGACTAGCGGTACAACGGAGACTGCCGGTGCGACAACAATAACAGAGACTTCTGGTACGACCGAGACTCCGGGCTCATCTGAGACGTCCCCTGCCGAGTCCTCCGCGGCCGAGTCGTCCTCAGTCTCGTCATCCACCTCCGACGGTGGAGCAGCACACCCACAAGAGACCGGTTTTGCGCTAGCAGCGGCGGCGGCGGCGGGTCTTGCTGGCGTTATGGCTGCATTGTAATAAGAAGCTATCGCACGCCACGCCACTCCACGCTATGGAATTCTTTACGCTTCAGATTAGCAATGGGTACTACACAAAAGGTCTACAACGGATTAAAATCTAATAAGTATAACGGCAATCAGATGATCACACTATATTCACTCGTAGATAGTTTAATAATAAGATTGTGATATCTATGAAGTTACCATTCCTCATGATTTTTGGAGTTCTGAAAAGTTCTGATATCTTGTAGTTTAGTATAATATGGTGTGCGGCATTGAAGTCAACATATATCTGTCAATTGTGATGGAAAGACGTTTCCAATTCCTATCTCGTAATGTATCGCTAAAAATCCAATAGTACCTACTATCGCGAAAACCCTTTAGTCTCCCGGCATGAAACGAAGAAAACATAATTGCTTTAATTAGTATTCAAGTCGAGGTATTTCCACTCGTTTCGTAGGAACTATCAAAACTTCTACAGTCAATTAATGCCATTGACTACCTAGGTACCTATGTACCTACCTAAGTAAGAATCCCGTTATCGAAGTTGGTTCCCAGACAAAAAAGTTAAAGTCCTGATCACGGAGAAAATTCCTTCTACTAGAGACATTTTCCGTCAGTCTACGACGCAGGGAAAGTTGCTATGGGAGATTGAAGGCGGATATGAAGCATTTTGGCCACATTTCCTTTACGTGCGAGGAATTATATATGCAGAATAGTTCAGGGAGGTTTTCTGTGGAAGATATATCACCAAATATGGTACGAGAACGTGTTCGCTTTTTGTAGTTCCTCCATTTAAGTCTTATTTCCTACTTCTAGTCACAAACTAGACGTTATAAGGTGGATTCAAACGCCCGACAAAAACACTTAGTTCTCCGGGGAACTCGTCTCGTATAACCTAGTTTGCCAGCGGTCAATGCAAATGCCTCATAAAATTATACTGAATTCATTTACACATCGCCACTAGAAACGCACGTGAATATTATATAATGCATCATAGGTAGATATCTTGATAAGTATAAAGCACTTACGATCAGGCTTTCCTAACCGACACCTGATATTTATTATCACATATATGTGGATTATGTGGACATACAGAGATCTACTACCTAGCTACCTATATATAGGGTAGCCAGATCCTTCGTAAGAGGATAGAAGGCCAGGAGTTACTATACCAATGCTAATATACTGTGTGTATGAACCTGACGCTTACTCTGTGTACGACATAAATCATGAACATTGATCTAGTTATATGCTCGCGAGTAATAAAGAATATTAAGGGAGTGGGATTAAGATGTTCGGTATCCTTAGTTTAGGGTACCTAAGGTAATATTAAATTACTTGCCATTGCTTTTTCTCGGTGCCGTATAACCTTTTGACTCTGAATCACCTGTTCAACTATTCAATCTTACATCCAAATTGGTATTCCACGGAAACTGCAGCTAGCCTTGTATCAAAACAATGCCGAGTGACCAAGTAGTATCCGACAACGACAGTTTGTGATTCCTGGTATAATTTTGGAATTTTAGATATTCCATTTAAGATAAAGGATCTTTTAAGTACCTACCTACCTACCTAAGATATGTATAGTTTTTATGGCTTGGTACTGTAGAGTTCCTCTTTGGATAACACAATTGTTTCCTTACTTGTGGCTCCACCTTTGGACTATAATATTGGCGTGAAGGTGAACTATAAAACCATAAAAGAAGCTAAAGAAAGGTTCAATGACTATTTGGAGGGGTTATAACCCGATTCACAGGCCGTTAGCTTTGAATGGAAACGTTCATTACAGTATCACGCATAGTTAGGGCACAAACTTCCACGAACTTATTGTTACTATCATGTAGTTACGTTGTAGGTACACTGGAAGTCACAAAATGATATCTGCTAGTTATAAAAACTTTACCTATCTACAAGGGGCTTGGGCTTCAGTTCTCAGACTGCTCATTTACGTTGACTGCAGCCTCGGTATCTTTACCTTAAGTACCTAAACGTAGAGAAATAAACGTATTTGAGCTGAATATGTCAAGAGACGAGGTATCAAATGGGAATTGGTTAGCATGGTCTCAAGTTCTAGCCGCCTTCCTAGTACAACTGTGTACATTGGGCTTGAGTAACAGCTTTGGTGTTTTCCAATCATATTTCGAACATGATCTCCTGAACTCCTTCTCGCCGTCCACCATTGCCTGGATTGGGACTACGCAGGGGTTTTTATCAAGCATATTCGGCATTATCAGCGGGCCATTATACGACAAAGGCTATATCAAATCCCTGATGTGCTTTGGCGGGGCTTTAAACGTTGCTGGCTTGCTCTGCACCAGCTTTGCGGGACAGTATGCCTGGATCTTTCTCTCCTATGGTATTGCTATAGGACTGGGATCTGGTGCTTTATATGTCCCCTCGCAAGCAGCGATACAAACCCATTTCTCCCCGGAAAAAGCCGCTATACCAGCAGGGATTTCTATGACAGGGTCGAGTGTTGGCGGTATAATATACCCTATTTTATTTCGGCAGCTAGAAAGCAGGTTCGGCTTTTCATGGACATGCCGCTCGTTTGCCCTTATCAACGGTGTTCTTCTACTGACGTCTTGCCTACTCACAAGGCCTCGACAGTCTCTACAGTTAGAAAGAAACACAAGCCTACGATCTTTTAGTTGGCATGCCTTCTACGACTGGAAACTCGTAGTATTGGGCGTTTGCGCCTTGATACTGAATATAGGGGTCGATGTCCCATTCTACTTCATCCCTACCTTTGTTCAAAGGAGACTAGGACTCTCTGCAGGAATAGGCGATTCCTTACTTGCCGGCATAAATGCTTCGTCTTTACTCGGCCGCATTCTCCTCAACTGGCTCTCCGGATACTCCACAGCTCTTATCACGTGGCAATTCTCAATCTTTGGGGCATGCGTGTTACTATTCTGCTGGTGGATAATTCGAACATTGGCTGGGATAATTGCCTTCGCAATTCTTTACGGATTCATGGTAGGGGGTTTGATGTCTTTGATACCACCAGCTGTCCGGGAACTCGATCCATACTCGGAAGTAATCGGAGCCAGAATAGGTGTGGTTGAAGGATTTCAAGGAGCCGGCTTCTTAATTGGACCACCCATTGCTGGAGCGATTATGGTAACCTCAGCCGGCTACTTCGGAGTCAGTATGTTTTGCGGAGCACTGTACTTTTTCCTCTTTATATTAGTCGGCGTTCTCACATACAGACGATCGAAGTCCTCGGAAGACAATAATGAGAATACAGACGTATCGAATACTCAAAGAGAAGAGTTATCCACATGAATTAATACTTACCAAATTGAGAAAGTCTTATCTAGACTTGAACCGTGCAAGAGGGATACTTGTAGATAGTAGAGCGTTGGTTTAATCATTGGATTAGGTGCTTATCAATGTAAAAACAAATTATTTCATCACAAATGATTAAAGACATTGTAACTAAACTATCTGTTTTAAAATGTAAACATAGCAATTAACATATTTCTGTCTGTATAAGTCTATTATTCTGAAATTTGAGCAACTACCTAGAATGACTACACACTTATACTTACCTACCTAGGTAGGTACTTAGGCAATTAGCATGTTAAAATATACTGCTAGTTATAAACGACATAGTTAGTTCTTACCTTAAACCATGTTCACCACGATTCTAACCGTGGGTAGCAAAAACCTATGATGAAATCTTGAAGTTGACAAAGCGGGTTCAGCGGCTATTGCTGGATATTAGCGGTACTTGCATCCGCACTCTCCGCATTTCTCCAACTTCTAGCGGCGGGCGTCGGCTTTCACCTAAACCTTAAGAATCGCCCTTATATTATTGCTTATAAGTTGCTTATAAGTTGCTTATAGCGTATGCCGTAATACCGGTGCATATGCATCGGAATGCCTCCTCGTAAACTTTCTATGCGTTCCGCAGATTTTACCTTGGGTAGCCGTTGATCAGTACCTAAATTAGGTTACCTAGGTGTGTTCAAGCCTGTTTGCTTTCATCCTGTTAATTCGCTGCCGGTTACGAGTTGCTTTGACCGCGATAATGTTATTAAACCCATTTACTATTTGATCCGCCCAACACCAACCCTCTTTGAAAGACATACCAACAAAAACCTATACTAAGTGAACTTCCTCTGACTAACTCACGATGCCCGTAACAACGTTCGAGTTCGCCGAAAAATATCGGTATCAAAATGGGTTTGGGTCTTACTTTGAGTAAGTCTTCATTGTGCCGTTATCACTTTCATCAGAATAACTTACATTCTAATAACGTAGGACTGAGGCAGTCTCGGGTGCTCTACCCATTGGTCAAAATTCTCCTCAAAAACCTCCGTATGGGTTATACGCCGAGAAACTCTCTGGAACTGCATTCACGGCCCCGCGTCATGAAAATCAGCAGTCATGGCTCTATCGCATACTACCTTCGTGTGCACATCCGCCATTTTCTCCCGCGGGTGATGGCGCTTTAAAATCCGATAAGCTGGTTGATTCCGCAAAGCTTGAATACATACCGAATCAACTACGATGGGACCCCTTCGATCACGACGAGCAGACTGACTTCGTCTCAGGCCTACGCTTAGTTGCTGGGGCCGGTGATCCGACGCTAAAACAAGGCATCGGAATCTACGTGTATGCCGCGGGGAAGTCAATGGATCAGCGCTCTGCCTTTTACTCGGCGGATGGTGATTTTCTGATCGTTGCTCAAGATGGAGTTTTAGATATCAGAACTGAGCTGGGATGGCTCCTCGTCCGACCTATGGAGATTTGCGTGATACCCCGCGGGATTCGGTATCAAGTTCATCTACCGTCTGGTCCGGTCCGCGGATACGCACTTGAACTTTACCAGGGTCACTTTACACTCCCGGAACTAGGTCCAATCGGATCTAATTGCCTTGCTAATGCGCGCGACTTCCAAGCCCCCGTTGCATCGTTCAGTGAGGACTTTGGTATTACCGCTTCCGAAGGCCCTAACACATACACAATTACTAGCAAGTTCAACAACTCGCTCTTCCAGACCAAGCAGGCTCATACACCATTCGATGTTGTTGCCTGGCATGGGAATTACTACCCGTATAAGTACGACCTCGGCCGTTTCAATACTATTGGAAGTATTTCGTACGATCATCCAGACCCTTCGATCTTCACAGTACTGTCGGCTCTTTCAGACCACCCCGGCACAGCTATCGCCGATTTCGTCATCTTCCCTCCGCGCTGGCTCGTAGCCGAGAATACGTTTCGGCCACCATGGTATCACCGCAACACAATGTCAGAGTTTATGGGCCTAATTGCCGGGGAATACGACGCAAAGAAGGGAGGACAAGGCGGGTTCATGCCTGGCGGTGCGAGTTTGCATAACGTTATGAGCGGACATGGGCCAGATGCTAAGAGCTTCGAGGGTGCCTCTAACGCCGAGCTCAAACCCGCCTTGGTCGGTAAAGGTAGCTGTGCTTTCATGTTCGAAAGTTGTCTGATGGTTGGAGTGACTCCTTGGGGCCTCAAGACGTGCAAGAAGGTCCAGGAAGGCTACACTGAAGAAAGCTGGGGTGGTGTACGAACCCACTGGAAGAAGCCTGAAGGTGTAAGTGTCAATAGTCACTTACTATAGTGAGATACCCATGGATAAACTCAATACTAAATCCGTTCGAAACTCGTTAGTACTCCTCAAATATTCGTACTACTGTCACAGGTTCATCTTGTGAATCGCACGCTAGTGTGGATGATTAACCATGCCAAATACAATACACCATTCTATAACATGACCCTATAATATCGAGTAGGGAGCTTATATGTGTTAACAAGCGCAAGAGTTTTGTCTAATTCATAGTTTGAACAGGAGATCTGAATTGAAGAGTTGCGGTTCGCTTCCTATATACCCTGTACTAATTTAACAACCCAAAGAAAACATTAGATCCGCCTACTCCAATACCCAGGAGCCCAATAAACCTAGTTTACCTATGCTAGAGAAAAACACCAAATTACTCTATCCGTCTTCCCAGTTCCATAGTTTAAGTAGGCGCTTTTTCTTTCCCTCTTTATCCGCTTCTGCTCACGTAGAATACACACCCTTCAGCTCCGGGTAGTCCGGCACCGGTATGCCGCCCTTCTCCTCGGGCATTAGACGCATGAGCAGCTTGTCGATCCGGAAGAATGAGAAAAGCGATACAATGATGTGGAAAATGGCGATTCCCCAGCTTGACTCTAGCGTCATAACCCAAGGTATACCAGGCATCAGCTTGTGGGCTTCGTTAATATACGGACGGATCCTCGCGTCGTAAGCATCCAAGGCGGTCGGCACGTCGTCCTTGTGTCGTGCTAGCTCACCAGCCAGCGTCCAGGCACCCATCAGAGAAACTGTCGTGCCCATGCCCGTTACTGGTGCTGCGCAGTATCCCGCATCGCCTAGCAGCGCGATGCGACCTTTGACTACGTGAGGTGCTTTAACCTGTCCAATTGAGTCCGCGTAGAAGTCAGCTGACTCGGCCATCCCCTTGAGAAAGCGGTCCATCATCCACCCGCAGCCCCGGAATATCTTCTCAAAAGTGTCTTTCTGCTCCTGGACCGACTGGCGCTCGATTCCCTGCCGTACTTCCTCCGAATCCGTCCGCACCATCATGTAAACTTGCGTGAAAGGCCGATCCGCCGAGCGCATTGCGACACCGCGTCCATTACCGGCATGGTAGTAGCGCGCTAGATCCCCGTCTTCTGGATCTTTAGGAATAGTGAAGTACGCGACGTATACCTTCAGGCGCTTGAACATACCGAGCCCGGCCTCCTCGCCGAACATCATGCGGCGAGTTCGCGACCATTGTCCGTCGGCGCCGACGACCACGTCGTACCGCCTGGTCTGACCATCCGAAAAGGTTACGTCGACACCTTTTTCATCTTGGTCTAGCCGCTTGACTGTCGTGCCAAATAAGTACTTGACGGGCCCGTCTTCGGTTTTAGTAGCATCCTTCTGCACCTTTTTACCGCCTTCCTTCGTGTCTAGATTGTTGAGACTAGCATCATAGAGAATCTCTGACAGGTCGCCACGCAGAATCTCAAAATCGCTAGTGAAAGACTGTTCTATAATACAGTTTTAGCAACCAACATCTCGATTAAGCAAGCATACGTTTTAAAGGGTAGGGTACATACGACCAGTGCCCGAACCTGCGGTGCCAAACATGCCGTATTCCTTGCCCTTGGAATTAACGAAGGTGATGCCGTTCTCGTGCACGCATTTCTCCTTCACGGCATCTATAAGCCCGAGTCGCTTTATAATCGGCACGCCCCATGCTCGGAGATCGATTTGCAACCCGTTGTGTCGAACTCCAGGATATCTTTCTATGATAGTGATTTTGTTCTCCGGGTCGGAACGGCGTAGTAGCGTGGCCAACGCAGGCCCGCAGATGCCTGCGCCGACAATAAGGACGTTGAGCGGCATTGTTATCGATGGCTTGTTTTTGATAGTCGGTGTTTGCTTATACGGTATGGCAGAGGCTTATATTTCTGGTTCCTGATATAGTAACTGTTCCTGTAATCTCAACTTATTGGAAGATGGGGAACCATTGGTATTGTTTAGATCTAAGGATAGAAGGGAGTTAGTAGATATGAATGATTGTTTCTTAGGTATGAAGGAGTGTAGTCTTTATATCCATTTCGATTGGGGTCTATATACTTGTCTAGGTACCTATAATGTCACCGGAAACAATTGGTGATGTTCGGATCCGTAAGCTAGGCCTTCTCGGTCCTCATCTAGCGGCACAGAGTCCGAAAAGGCGGGTCATATGCAAATTGAAGCATTAACATATTGGTATGGTGTCTTGCCTGAACGCATAGCATTAGACGGCACCACTAATATCCACCGATTAACCAAGCTGAAAATAAAAGAGGTAATGCGTAACTCCGAATACTAGGCGGCGTCGGATATATTTCCCGGCCCCATCGTCCGACTCTCCGAACTTGACCCTCCCCTCCATGAGCGCAGCACATGAATTCTAGACGGATGTAACCTTAACACGACGTATCTCCCCGCTAGACGATCTGATGTATCACTTTACGGTAGTTCACGGGAACTAGTGCAGACCATACATAGGTAGTAGAATATGTTAAATTTTAATTACCGTCCAAGGAGTTAAACTCAGCCCCACTGATGTGTCATTAAGGTAAATCTAATATCTCTCTAAGTCTTTCTTTGATTTAGTTGACTTCATCGTTTCCTTCCCAGCGTTATATAGAAGAGTAACTAACTCATCGATAATACAATTGGTCGGGTACTTGAGATATACATTTAGTTACCCTCTAGTTGGATTTGAACATGACCTTGTTTCGGTACTTTAGAGATTGAGGATTAAACGATCGCAAGATCCCGCAAAAGTAATCAGTCCATCGGTCATGGTTTGTGCACACGAACCGGGGGCGCTGATGGTCCCCGATAAAAGTCGGGCTTAGTGTTCCCACTAAATGCAGTATGTACCGAAAGCGAGAACGAGAGCGATGATTCTGTAACATTATGGGCTAGCCTCGAACAAAATGAAGTACGTAGCAAATTATTAAATGTACCCTCAAATTATCTCAGCGAGCTCAGACCACATTTTGCGTTCGTCTTTTTGTACCCCTCTTGCCATAAGCTTTTTTGACCAATTACATATTTTAAAAAAAAACAAAAAAATCGAACGCGAATGTGGTTTAAAAATTAAATGTATAAAATTAGTTTTTTTCCAATTAAAAAAATAATTTAAAATTAAATAAATTTATCAAATAAAATATCGTAATAAATAAATGATATATTAAAATAATTATTAATATAATTATAAATTTAAAAAAACGTTATACGGTAATTTTTTATATAATAACGGTTATAATTACGTTTTTATTATAATAATTACATTTTAAATAAAAAATTATAATTTTTTAAAATTTATTATTTAATAACGTAAAATTATATAAAATTTAAAAAAAAATTAAAAATAATAATAAATAATTATTTTATTTTATAATAATAAAATATTAATAGTTTTTAAACGTTATTATAAAAATATACGTTTAAATATATAAAATTTTTTAATAAAAATATGAACGTATAATTTTTATAATTTTTATGTTAAAATTTATAATATAATAACGTAATATTATATTTAATTAAAAAAAAAATATAAAAATTTAAAAACCATTTATTTAATTCCAAATAATAAAATAAAAATTATTTTCGATATTATTATTAATTATTTAATATATCATTAATATAATAATAAAAATGTACAAACGAAACTTTTTTTTTTACATAAAATTTTTAAATTTTATTTAATTAAAAATAATTTTCGTGCCCTACAAATACGAATATACGGATTAACGGTCCGGTGGCGCGGTGGCGCAGCCACCGTTTGATTGAATGAGGTTTGAGTTCATTGAGATAATCCTCGAAGTTGGGTGAGGGATATTTAGGGGAAAGTATTTGTAAATATACGAATAATAAAAAGGTAGTAGCTGCTTGTTGTCGCTTTTCACCCATACCTAAGTACTTACCTAAGTAGTTACATTGAATATTCGTCGTAGAATTGAAAGTTTGTTGTATGACATTGGAATAATATTTTTCAACCCGTAAAACCAATAATATTTTGATTCCACTCAAACTACTTTAAAACACATGGTCCATAGAGGTAGGTATGTTATAGTTTTTTTTTAAAAAAAAAGCTTATATTCTCAGGTACTTAAAACCACGTAAAATCTTTCCTGTTCTAGAAATTCCTTACACTACTTGCAACACATGTGTCTATAGTAATGTGGGCGCAATACGCTCGTCGACCTTACCACCGACTAATACAGAAATCTTGAAAATTGGAAACAAGCCGATACTATTACTAAAACTACACTTATACGAGTTATTTTCGTCGCCACGGCAAGAACATCGTATACAATCGCCATAGAAACTTGAATCGAAGGCAACATCGGTTACTGATATCACCGATTGTCAGGTAGTTAATTAGTTAACCTCTTGCATGCCAAGGTTTTTATATCAAGTACCGGCAGCTCCACCATTAACCCAATCTCGGTATGACTCTAACTACCTAGTAATGACTACATCTTGTTAAAACCCAGGGTAAGGTCTAGCTGCGGGGAGATCGGGGGTCCGATAATTACGTTATCGTAGGGTCCGTTTCACATGATGATAGGCTGTCTGGACCGCTAGGTCCATCAGACAGACGATGTGCTCGTGTTTTCGCTAAATACTTAGAACGCGAGGACGCCGAAAAAAGAAACTACAAGAGACATATGCCGGATCTACGTACCCAGCGAGGTCGGAAATGTCTAGTCGTAAGTATATCATTTTAGTAAGGCAGAGAGGACACGGTATAGTTGCTGTAGCTTCCGAATATTCGTATTTAACATGCATGCATAACCCACTACAAAGCAAAATGCTAATAATAGGTATTTTCGGGGGGGAGAGGGGGATGAAGGAGAGAAATACACCACAGACTTCCCGTTCACTAACCCGTAAACAAGTTCTGAATATTATGTAAAAATAGCTCCCGTCACAACGTCAGGTATAGCCCGCACAAGTTGCAACTTGCTTTATGTTAGCCTCTAGGCGTGACTATTTTTACGCTATATTAGCGCGCTAGATTGTATCTATATATGGTAGGTATCTTCCATAATCCCACTGACGCGAAGCATAATTATTAACATGAATAGTTTCGAATCAGTTACGTAGACGGCCCTTAAAAGTCAAGCTCAATCTCCCTTCGGTAATTCTGTACACTTCAGGGAACCAAGAATTTAATTCCTCATTCTCCCCAGGGTTGCCATTTATCATAGTCGTGAGCGCGCGGGCGCACATCCAGCATAGTACCATACCATGACCTTGGAAACTAGTCGATACCCAGAGATCTTTTTCGCCCGGCACCTCTCCGACAAAGGGGAAGCCATCTGGGCTATATCCCATAATACCAGTCCATGCGTTACGTATACGCCCATCTGGGTGGTCTCTACCCGAATTATCACCAAAGTATCTCGGCAGGCTACCTTCAAGTGCCTTTATGATGTCCTCATTAAGTATAGTATCGTCAGCTGTCCCGTACTCCTCCAGACCGTCCGCGACGGCCTTGGATAGAGCCCCGCCAATCACGATATCCCCTTCAAACTTAGAACCTTTCGGCCGCTGAATCATGTAGTCATACCCTTTTTCGCTGAAGAAACTGTATGAACCGGCTAGGCGGTCGCTCGGAATATTTAAGCCGGGTCGCTGCGCTGTAACATGTCCACGTAACGGGACGATAACCCCCTGGAATTTCTCCCAAATACTGGCTGTATATCCGTTTGTAGCCAGGATGACTTTCCGAGCTTCTATTGAGCCCCTAGTAGTCTCTACCTTCCAACCACCTCCGACCTTTTCCAGGTTGAGAGCAGGAGTATTTGTTTGCAAGTTGAGCCCCTTTTCTAAGCACAGCTTTAACACGCCAATAGCAAACTGGTAAGAATTGAGACTCCCTGCTTCGTACGATAAGCCACCATAAACTCCCTCGTCTCCCCCACGGCCGCAGAAGAACTTAGATCGCACTTCTTCGGCGCTGTGGACAGCGTATACAGACGCATCATCATCCGGCATAGCATCTTGCATAGTTTTAACAGCGCGTTGGTTGAACTGCCATCGCGCCGCATCATATACTACGTCCACCGTATCGCAAGGGTGACTATCGCACTCAATGCCATGTTCTCTTGCAAACGCATGCACGGCGCGAATATTCGCCAGCTCAAGGCGAGCGATCTTCACAGCCATGGCAGTGCCGTGCTGCTTCTCATGCTCCGGGAATGATAGATATGATGCAGCCTTTGTGTGACCGCCTATAAAACGCAGTTTTAGTCTTAGAAAGGACGCATCAGACAGGTAGTAAAAGAAAGGAATATACCATTCCGTCCCGTCGCACCCGAACATGCCTGCCGAGCCTCTAGCATGACGATGTCGCGGGTGCCAGTCTCTAGCAGGTTGAAAGCCATTGCGGCTCCAGTGATTCCACTGCCAATGATAATGACCTCCGCCTTCTCCGGAAGTGAATCGGTCGAGCGTACATCCGCTATTTTATCGGGCTCGAGCTGCCAGTAGCTACGGGTGGGGTTATCTCTAGGAAGAGTAACTGGGATTGAAGCACGTTGATCCATTTTCCACGACGACGTATTGATGCCTTGTCACTTTTCGAAACCGATGTTTTAATTAGAATTTAAGATTGAAACCTTGAAGTTCAAGACCTGGACTTCTTGGAGAAGAAGAGAATAACAGGTGGTAGTAGGGAGATAGAGTAGCTTCCCCTTTATTGTCGCTTTTCAATCGACTTCATTTAAGAATCATATTCTATATCGAAGTTTAATTCCGCGCTTTAATACGCGACAAGCGGAAATCGTAGATAAGAAGATGCATGGGCTATTCAAAGTTGCTCATGTATCACCTACGAGGCCGTCCTCGCGTGACCACACAGTTGATAAGACTGTACAAAAACAGTATAGATATGTGGCTGATCGTGGCTGGAATGAATAGGGGGTTATGGAATAAGGGTTGAACAAGAGTAAAGACCTAGATCAACAAAATATAAAAAGAATACATCACGGCTTTCTATGGTTATTAAGAGGAATTAATATTAGATGTATCTCTCAAAATAATATAGAAGAATCTTATCCAATCTCCTTTCTAGATATCCGGCGCCAGCCCACGCAGCTAAGTCTAGATTTCTGATTAACCGCAAAGCAACTATTTCTTTTCATCGTCATCTTCCGCTTTCTCCTTCGAACCTTCATCTTCCGTAGGAACTTCTGTGGGGATCTCCGTGGTTGCCTCCTCCGTGTTTGCCTCCACATCATGTTGCGCTTGGGGAGGCGAGCCATGTTCCTCTGTCTTAGGTTTTCTCATGTCCCACCCGCCTCTCCAACCTACCCAATATCTCTCGTGTGGTCCCCTGACGAACAGAACCAGTAACCCAGCTATCATCTGCGCAATATTGAAGGCACCGGAGTATGTCCATCCTCCCTTGGCGTAAAGCGCATTACCAACTGCAGTACCGAAAAGTTGTCCACAGAATGTGTGAACCATGTAGACAGAATTTACAGCATTCTGGGCTTTAGGATCAACATGTGCTATAGCCACACGATTTCCAACAACAATCGTATTCATCCCAAGATCACCGAAGAATGCCCAGATGACGGGGCCCGCGAGTGAAAACGTGCCGACAAATGTGCCGATGCAAATTGCGGCAATGGTCACTAGATGCGCAATGATAAGCGTACCATGGGGATGTAGGCGTGATATTAGCAAGCGAGAAATGACCGGATTAAGGAACACTGGCGAGATGCCTATAAGGGCAAATAAGCCAATCGCCAAAGTTGATAAGTGGAAGACGTCGGCCAATTGAAAAGTTAACGTTGTCCAGAAAGACGTAAACATTCCCGATGTCAAAAAGGCTATAAGTGCCATCTGAGTAAGATCCGGCTTAAGGAATGGGAGAGTGACAATCTTCAAGAGGATCCTCGGATAAGACGTGTCAGGGCTCAAAGTCGGATAATCTGGCATGGTGAAGAAGAGTAAGATCCACACTAAAACCTGAAGACCGAACGAAATCCAATAGACGTTCCTCCACGAGGTGTATTGGGTAACAATACCGCTAAGAAGGCGCGCAACGAGGACACCGAACACGAGACCGGACATAACTACCGAGATCATGGTAGTCCGATGCCGTTGTGGGGCATATTGGACCGCCAACGGGAACATGAGTTGCGGGGTCACGGTTAAGAGGCCGACAACAAACGAAAGGCCGAGGAACGACGAGAAGGACTGGGTAAGGGTGCAACCAAGCCACTAGGGCAAATTAGCTAGGTACCTAAAGTCGATACCAACCAGAATCTTATACTTACTATTAGAGCTGTTATGAATATTAGACTTAGGATCATGGGTCGTCGCCGAACGATATCTCCAACAGGCACGATAAGGAGGAGTCCGGCAGCATATCCAGCCTGCGTCATAGTCGGTACTAGCGAAGCACGTTGATCCGAAATACCAAAGTCATCTGCGAGAATATTTAAGATAGGATGGCTATAGTACAGGTTCGCAACGCTAAAAGATGCCGACTACTAAGGGTTAGCATGCATTCGACTTCTCTTTTCGAGATCTAAGATCTTATCTCCGGTGGAGTAATAGTAATAGTAGGCATAGTGTATACGTACCAATCCAAATAGGATATTCATCCCCCAACTAAGGTCATGATTCGCTTCAGGGTCCCATTTGACCCAGGGAGGTGTCCATATAAGTCGATCAAGGGCACTCGCAAACCCTTGATAGTAACTTGGCGGCGGCTCTTCGCTAGCCATCGTATTCTCTTTAGGGGCGATTAGAATCTCCTTACTCTACAAATATACAAGACAGAGCCAAGCGACACGGACAACTCATTATATACGAACGGCCTGCCAGCAGTTGAGTCACACCGAATGAAGGCCATTTGATGCTGGCTAACGTTGGACTACGTTGGTTTCCGTCCTAACGCCGAATGGGAAAAAAGACCAAAAATATAAAACGGTGAGATTAGAATGATGTTGCATTATGAGCGAACAGGGATCTAAAGGAGTTTTTGTCCATGCAAGTAACTGCAATTAGCTAGCCCAGGCCAATAGACCTGGGTACAGGGAATGAACAATATGAAATGAAGAGGGGCCAACTTCACGTAGTTATATTATGTAATTCAACAGAGAATCTACAAAGATTAGGCGGCAGCTTTTATGTATACTCATATGTTGCTTTAAGGTCCCTTCATTGAGGAATTGGCTGCCGTGATCTTCTTAAGAGTCTTAAGCTACCTGCATACAGTATTCAAGGATATGATCCTAAAAGACGTATGTGAACGTAACACGAACGTAGGTGTTAAAGCTATAAATTACCTAAGGAACCTGGGTATTAATGGTTAAAGACTCAAGTCTAGATATTTGATATAGGTTCTGAAAGCGAACTGTACGCAAGAATAAGGCGATAAATTGATATGGCGATTTCAAAACGATAACTTAGATCGCATACACCGCGAATAAGATATCATTTACAACTTGCGCCTATGCCTCTCTGGGCAAATGTCAACGTGCACTCCGCGCTTTCGGCACTACGATCAAGACCCGAACTCATGGTTCAGGGCCCCCTATAAATGGAAGAAGTATCCACAACTCCATATTAGGTACTTCCTAGGTAACTACAAAATCACAGTTAAGAATTTGGTAGGATATTCGCTTTATTGCCTCTTCAGCGAACAGCCGAAACCTCTGACCATAGTCTGATTTAAGACTTTATACGAAGACGCAATTTTCTTGTAGAAGCAAGGACCATTCCTCGTAAGTAGCGACTTTGGCGAGAAAAAAAATAGAGAATTCATGGCCAATATCTTCTAAGTCGAGTTACATATCGCGCTTGAGGCATGACACGTGGGCTGTGAGAGAGTAACACCACACATCGACAGCGCTTACACGTAGTTCGCAGCGAAACAGCTAAGCAATACCATCGATTATATTCGTTAGTTATCTAAGGCCGAGAAAGGGAATGCGACGAACGCAATTATCCCAAACATATTTCTTCGGTACCTATAAGAAAACTCAGATTAGCCAGTTTTCTCTGTATCGTGTGTTATAAGAAACTAGGTCGATGTCCCTGAAAGAAGCATCCTGTTGCCGACGATACCACCAGGTAATGGCAACAATTCACAGCATTTCTAAATTTTATGATGCGCTCATAGCAGTTTTTACTCAAGGCCAGGCAAAAAGAGCTCTCCATTCATCTATCAATAGGGTATCATCCAAAGCTCCCAATCTCCTCTATCACCAATCCATCCGCTCTTTTCATGAGAATATCTCTTACGGTCCATTAAATTCTATTTCCAATCCCCTTCAGGCATTTCTATACCAAAGATACCAAAAACAAGAGCAAAACAATCAAACAGAAGCAGCAGCGTCATCTTTCTTCTTATCCGGATCTGCTTCGATTTGGACCTCGGTAACTTTGATCTCGTGGGTGTGGTCGAGTTCCGAAAGCACGATCCAGGTGAACGGGATACATAGGACGGTGATGCCGAAGTTGAGCCCGATGCTGACGAAGTGGTTGGCGTTGCCTTCCGATTGCATACTGTGAAGACGATAGTTAGCATTCAAGTCCAGGGCAAAGTAACGGGGAAAGTAGATAGATAAACATACGCCCAAGCCACAGTCTGCCCAAGAGCTTCCACACCTCGCAGAATACCCGTGTGGTGCGAAAGCGACGACAGGTCCGTCGCATATTGTCCGACGAGCCAGTAGAGATACTGCTGGAAAGCTTGGCCGCCGAATTGCCAGAAGAAAACGAGGGCGTACGCTGAGCCGAAACCACCCTTAAACCAATCAAACACGGGAGCCACCGGCGCATCGTAGAACCGCTTCTGTAGAATCGAAGCCCAGATCCAGGTGCCGATGAGTATGGTAACGATAGCGATAAAAGCGACGCGGGCACGCGTTCGGATGTGGATGCTCTGGCGGTCGAGCAGCGAGGCGATGATGAAGGAACTGAAGACGCCAGCGAAGTTGGTGAAGAAGGAGGAAAAGGCACGCGAGCGCACGGCGAAGTACTTGGTCAACCAGGTGCTAACGAAGCCGTTGTAGAAGTAGCTGATGAAGAAAGCCGGGAGCAGCAGTAGTACACGTCGCGACGCCAGTAACTTGCCCACGGCTTGGAACTCGGCGCGCCAGGTCACCTCTTTCCGCACAACAACGAGTGTTCCATCACGACGCCACACCTTTTTCGCAGGGCTGAGGCATAGTGCGATAGGTAGACCCAAGCACATGATGGCGATGAAGACGATATACGTAGCGGAACCGACGGATCCGGCCGTAGAGCGCTGAGCGTTAAGACCAAGATTAATAGCACCACCAACAATAGGCCCAGCAGCTTTGGCAGTCTGCCAAATAGCCAGATAAAAAGCACGATCCTTCGGACTCGGATATCCAATAATGATAGCTCCCTCCGCAGCCCAGAAGAACCCAGCGGAGATACCGCAGAGAGCGCTGCCGAAGAGCATGAACCACGTAGTGGCGGTGTTATTGTTGGTGTAGAGTCCGGCGCCATATAGGGGATAGCCAATAGCGCCTAGAGCAAGACCGTACGGTAAACCGATGCGGTTGTTTATAGCTCCCGCAGCTACACAGGTAACAGAGAAGAGACCGTAGAGAAGAGCGTTGGCCGCCGATACGGCGTATGGCTCAGCTGCGCCGCCGGCTCCCAGACCACCGAGCGCATCCCACATGCCGGGGGCGGTAAAAGAGACACCGCATGCGACGGCGATCTGAAATGGTACAGACCGGAAGAAAGAGTGCTTCAGCGGCTTAGAAGCCACAGAGGTAACAGCACTATCTTCCGGGTGTTCGGTATAATCCTCATTCAAAGACGACGACGCCATTTTTTCTCCTTTTTTTCTTTTTTCCCTTGACGATTCACCACCGTTTTACTCAATTAATCCTTTCGGAGGAAGCAAGCAAGTAAGCAAGCTCTGCAACCTAAGAAAGTAGTAGATTGGTTTGAGAGATGCGAACTCTTGTTCCACGACAGAGCGGTATGGTGGCATGGTGGCATGGGTGGCGCACAGGAGCGCGTATTATATATATATATACCTACCTACCTATGTTAAGTATGCATAGCTGTCGCGATGATGAGATGAGCTAAGGGCCAAAGGAAACTTCGAAATTTTCGGGTGGAGCGATTGCGTGATTGTCTGGATCCGTACTTTTCGCTCTTTAGCGTGACACCCTGACTGACGCCGGTAGACTGACTAGGGCAAATCGCCGCTTAGGGGGCTTGAGGTTCGTTAGTGATTATTTTAATGTCAGTTAAAACTTGTTGCAAAAATTTATTTTTCTATTATGTATGCGCTGTTGTTATTTATAAGAGAATGTAGATCAATGACATAACTAACTATATTATTAATTGTTCATAGTTCTGGAATTGAGGGTTTAAGTTTAAGTATAACTACCTGTTACCTAGGTAGTAACTAGTTGATAAGAGTTAAAAAACAACGGTGTTACATTGTTAGGTAGGTCTCACTATTACAGCATCTCTGTAGGATGGAAAGCATACACTACAAGAGTAAGCAGTAAAGGTTGGAATAGTAATCATTCTGAGAGCCGCATCTAATCATCTGTAACCGTAAATTCATTCTAGAATTCCCCTATGTAACGGCACAGTCTCGGTGAAATGTGCGAAATATGCGAACGAAACTCGTTAGCCCCGATTGCGCCATCGAAGCTAAGATAATAAAGGGGAAGAAAGCCCCCCAGTTTGGCAACAGCGGGCAATCCGGGGTATTTGCCTCGGACTGTTGTTGAGCTATTATCTATTTCACAAGTTAAGACATAAGCTCATGCTCAATCCATATTAGCAGTCTTAGATGTCTCGCTTGCAGCTAGCTCAATAGACGTACTTGGGTACCCTATCTATTATAAGCAAACCTGGGTCTTCAATCTTAATCTTATGGGGTTGATTTATATAATAGAGAAAAGGCTTTGCCAAATACATAGAATAGGAGCCTCACTAGTAGACTTCGTGAGATAACAAGGCATTCCCAATCATGAACATTTTCTCTATATTTCCGTTGTTTTTTTTTTTTTTGGTTTTTTTTTTTACTCTACGTGGATCTCCGTTCAACAACTATATAGGCTATTTAACCCGTATCTATAACCTTACTCGTATAGTCCTAGGGTTCAACACTCAAGATCATGAGAATAACTAACTGCATACAAGATTCAGTGTCTAGGTACCTATATACTGTATGAACGCGCAATGTAAGTTATTACATTAAATTTACTTCGGAATCCCCAAGCATGGCTCAAACACCAAGGAAGAAAGGACTAAGACAATATTGGAAGGTAATAATAAATTTGACTTCATTCACTTATTTACCTATCACCAAACGCAACCGTCATTCTAATAACAGATACTCCTATACCGGTCTAATTTCATCTCGATAGACCGCATAAATTACAATCTATCCACATAAGGACTGGCGTTTACGCAAATAGCTATCCTACTTTGCCTCTCGAGTCTGGTCTCCTGCCACCGGCAAACCAGCGCTGGCGGCGCTCTCGCCCACCTTGACCTCATCTTCGGGAACACCAGCTCCAATGCTCCCAGAAATACTCAGATTACTAACGCCGCGCTCAATACCTCTACGCTCTCCTCGGCGGTCCCCGGCTATGGTTGTGCCGCCTCCAATGACACCCCCGATTCCGGTCGCGCCGCTGACGCTAACGCTGGCCGTAGTGCTGGTGCTCCCGCTTCGGTCTCTGCCGCCGCTAGTGCGGCTGGCATCGCTTTGTCGACGGTCTCGTAGAGCTCGTTCCAGCTCCTTGATCCGTCGCTTCAGATTCTCGTTCTCGCGTTTAGCCGACTCTAACTCCTGCCGGTAGTGAGCCGTCTCCTCGTAGCGTAGAGTGGCCGGTAAGAGCCCTGGAGAAAGTTCCGAGCCTGGCGTGGCTGCCACGCTTGTGCTAGAAGACGCGTAACCTCGAGGAAAGTAGCCGGCTCCGTAGTCGTACGGGACACCATGTGGTTGGGTGTATGAAGAACCCAGACTAGCACTGGTGTGATATGGATGGGGCGAATGGTTTCGACTCTGGCTTCTCTGAGAAGCGGTACTATTCTGTCGGCTCATACCCGGCGCCGCTCGAGGGTGTCGTGCCGCTTCTAAGACTGAAGCAGCACTTCCGGAGTGAGGCTGTGGTATAGGTATCGGGGCAGGTAAGGATCCCTGACTGGCAGCAACAGACTGATTTAGACTACGAGCACTGGCACTCGAGCCCGTCCGATGATGTCGGCGATCTGCGCTGGTCGTTGGAAGAGGGAATCCCGGACCAGATAGGAGGTGGGTGTCGGTGAAGGAAGAAGGGTGGGTCTGATCAGCAGATGTTGACGCGCTCGTGGACGAAGTGTTTGAGGCTACCGACGAGTTCTGCGCAGCTCGGAGCATAACCAAATCGCGGCTCAAACGGTTTACCTAGATAGACACGATTAGAATGCTTGTTTGCTTGCCACAACGTCAAATTAGTTATGACAGATTATCGTACCAACAGCTCTTGCTCCTGTTCTAACTGCGAATGCAGCTCAGCAGCCGTCAGGGGTCGCGGGTGTCGCAAAGGACCTGGACCAGCACCGACGCCGGTGTTATCCTGTCCGGGGACAGAGTGCGCAGCAGACATCGTATGAGCTCCTGGTAGTGGTGGTGACGGAAGTGAGATCGACGATGTCCGGTTAACCGTCTGCTGATTCGAAGGTAGGATGTTCAGAGAAGGTGAGATAGGCGCTGGAGGTGCCGAGGTTTGTGATTGCCCATTCTGATTGGAAGAAGCTTGTCTAGAAGCCGCGAGGATGTGGGGAGAAGGTGGGACTGAATTAAGGTCGGGCATATTGACTAGGCTACGATGTCGAATAGTTGGATACTCTTGAGTTGTTTGATGCCTCAGATTCTTGACCAAAGTATAGGCACCAGGTATTGTACACTTGAAGGATTTCTCTACCAGAGTGTTCCAAATATCAAGTCAAGGACTGGAAGAAGATTTGGTCCCCAATCTGGTCTTCCATCAAAAGTGATTACATCGCTTTGTTGTTAAATAAACCTTCCTTTGGTGAAATCAATATCAAACAGTACTATATTAGCATTTGTTTAGGCAAAGTTTCTGGTTAGGTATCTGTTTACGGTGAGGTCGGTCGCGTTTAGTGGCCTGCCCTCCTGTAACTTTCGAGCGTCTGCGGGGTCCTTCAGCCTTACTGATAGGAAACTTTATTATGGGGTCGTGGCTTGAGCTGCCGAGACCCATAATTCAAATGCATAAGGTACGTACATGAGGTACTTGGATACATGCTAACACTTAAGCCTCTTTTGGATTAGTAGCTCCAGAGGGAACCCCCACCAAAGCTTCATCATCAATTATCGATAAGAGAGGATAATGACGTAGATAGCTCACTGTGCTCGACGGTTGAATATGGGGGCATGACGGCATCGACGGGTGCTCTGATGTCAAATTGCATTACCAGGCATGTCCGTCTTAGAACCTCATAGACCAGATAGATTGCGTATCCATGTAACCTCCGATCTTACGCATATCAAGGACACTCCGAGCTTTATATATAAATCTCCCTTGTTAACTAGTTTCTCTTCTTTAACCGCCCAGACTCATCAACTCATAAGCCTACCAAATACGAATCACCACAGTTGTATGTTACAAAATTTCCAATAGTCTCAATTGAACTTAACTTATTGACATATACTAGATTCCATAACTAAACCATATCTCGAAACTCCAAATACCTTACAATGTCGTCTGCATCAAACGAAGGCCGCCAGTCCCCTCCCCCTGAGAGCCAAACTGGCCGACAGTTAAACGAGGCGCCCGCTTCCGGACAAGGCACAGATGAGGCACCCAACAAGAAGGAAAACCTACAAAACCAACTAAACGTGAGTAAATCGAGGACCTGCACGAATCAAGACTCGAAGGTATTGAAGCTAACATGGGTTAAATATACAGAACCTATCCTCGAACCCCAAGGGACCCCTTGAGGACGCAGTCGAGAGTAAATTCAGTAAGACGACAAAGCCTTCATCATAAAGAAATTAGGAATTTGGCGTGTGGGATATATCGGGTTGTATAGCAAGCAACATCTTGTTTCATAGGGAAAGGACATTATACTACGAATATGTATGGCGCAGCTTAGGACAGTCACCTTGATAGCTTCTGGGTTAATGAAATAAATTCAATACAATCAGTCACGACACATCACATTTTCATGCCTGTTGTTTCATAGTCGTGATCAATCCGTAATATTATTCAACGACAACGCTAGACATACTTGGAATCTATCTACGCAACATACAGACATAACGTATATTATGCCACGTTGACCAACCCTTAGCCAACACTACAATGTAGAAATCACAAAATCCATTGGCACATAAACAATATGACGACTGGTGATAATGATTAACTATGAAAAATATACTGCAGACGAACGCAATCAGACTACCGTACCCGACTAATACAAAGCTACACTAAACCCAGTACCCGAGTCATAGTAATTCGTAACGACATCAAACTGCTATCATCTTATAATTTTTACGCCTTCTCATCACCAGGTGCCTTTGAGGGAATAGCTCCTGTGGTGCTCAGAGGAGTAGACTCCTCTGTACCGGCCTTAGGGCCCGGGGGAGGAACTGCAGCTAAACACCGTACGTTAGCAGCAATTTCGATGACTATTGGGGTGTGTTATGTCAAACTACTTACATGGATCTGTTGGCGCAGTGGCACCACCAGAGGAAGCTGGCTGTGCTTCCTGTTCCTTCTCTTTACCGAATACCCTCTCGAGTCCTGAAGCCTTGTACGCCGAACCGCCATGTTCCTCCTTCTTGAGATCAGCTAGGCGGCGCGCCTCAGCATGGATATCTTGCACTTGTCGCTGGCTTTGAGTGTAAAAGCTGACCAGCTTTTTCCCGGTCTAATGTGTTAAAAGATATCGTGTCAGCTTTACAATCATGCTATTCCAAAATCTTTACCGTTCCTTATCGGCAGTCGATATACAAGATCATCGCACTTACTACTAAACGTTAGCTATCGTATATCTTGTAAGGGCATCTTCAAAGCGTATTCTAGAATGACATTTTTATACATACCAGGTGAATTCGCCGCTTTCTCGAAGTATGAGCTGAGGCCGCTGAAGAGGCTGCTGGCCCGGTTTGAGATACCATACGATTGGTCAGTCGCCTTAGCACGTTCGGTAGCATGGTACTTCTGATCGAGGTTCATCAAGGTGTTCATGAAACGGTTGGTAACGCCGTGCTTGTGGTCAAGCTCGATGGCACGCTGGAGAGCAGCATCACCAATGACATAACCGTGAGCAAGGTACTCAGCCAAGATACGGCTTCTAGGTTTCTCCTCCTGGGTGATCTCATCGGTATCGCGGTCGGCATTGGTGGTATGAGGAGTACCATCATCAGCTTTACCATCGGCGGGAATGACGGAAATCTGCGATCCTTTAAGTTGGGTATTGTTCAAGAGCTGTGCAGTTTTGGCAGCAGTCTCCTTCTCGAAGGTGACGCTAGCATCTTTCGTATTTCCCTCGCCCGGCGTGACCTTGATCTCGGTAATCTTGCCGCTATTTCGCGAAAGTTAATCAAGAATAATAGCGTAAGGTAATAATGGACGAACCTACCAGAAGCTGAAGAAATCTTTGATTTCGTTGTCGCTCGCGTCTGCGCTAATATTCTTCACCAGAACAGTCAAGTTAGAAGCCATGATGATAGAAAATTAGATTGAAGAGTATTATGGTGTAGGAGTATGGATTGGGATTGAATCGAATTTATGGGATGGAATGTATATAGATAGATCTAGGTTAGGTAGGTTAAAAAGAGTTAAAAGAGGATGAAGATATATAGATGTATTAATTCGAAAATACGGAAAGTGACAAAGTTGGAGGCCTAATTTGAAGTGTTCGTCCGCATGCGACTTCTTAACACATGATTCTAAGAGCTACCTTACCTGGCTAACCTACCTACCTAGGTACCTCTATTAGCCGTGTCACAAGCTTCCATGTAGGGCATATTTCCATTCCTTTCTCACGTAGAGGGGCTAACGGAAGAATGAGGGGCAAACATACACGTCATTTGGGGCCAAGCTCTCCCCCTGTGGCTGTGGGGCAATAATGTTATGCATCTCTTTCTCTTGGGTGAAGAAGTATCTAAGTACCTAACCCGGATATGTTACTACATGTAGGTAGGTACCTGCTTCATAATTTCCACCATTACATATGCCAAAAGGCTAGGATTCTATGACGATTATAAAATGAGCGAATAAACAACATTACATGTAATATTCCATCTCCGTCATCGCGTACCTAAGATATACACATGCGATATTAGATACCGACAAGTAGGTATAGAAATACCAATAACTTCAATTGTCTACTACGAGCAAATTTAGGTACAGTGTACTCGCGGACATTAGATCGCAGCCCGGATACAAAATGGCGTCCAATGGCGAGCTGATTATGTCGGAGGGCGGTAGCTATGAGAGATTGTGTGGAAATTTTGAATATTCCTCCTCTTGGAGAGCCTTGTCGTCTTCATTCATAACCTACAATACATTCTCAAGTTCATGGATGCATCGACATACCTAGATCACCATGGCGGAAGCGATAGCAACACCGAGTCTTATTTGCAATGTGATGCAGGTTATCTCCTTTACCGGAGAAGTCTTTAACCTCTGTCGTAATACGTCCAAAGACGGCTCTCCAACTTCGAATCTTGCATTCAACACGGCGCATCTCTCAGCTCTTGTAGCAACCTTACAAGAGAGACTTGGGGATTATAACAACGTCAAAGATGAATCGGAAGGATTGGAACGGCAAGCGAAAGCGAGGCTCAAGAACCTTACATCTGACCTAATTAAAGATACCACTGAGCTACAAAAGCTACTTGGAAAGGGCACAATAACTAATTTTGCAGGGAAAACCCATAGTGTGATGACAGTTTTCAAGTTCAAGTTGCTCTACAGCTCAGATATTTCCTCGTTGGAAAAGAGAATAAGCAGCACACGAGCCATTTTGGATTCCGAACTCCTAAGCAAAATATGGGGTGTGCCAAATGGGTAAATGTACCAAGAACTGAGATCCATCAGATGGATAAATTATTCGAGAGCTTCCCCTCAGAGGAAAGGGGTATGATCCTTTTCTTCTGCTGTAAGGATCTCAGAGACGTTGCGATCCGAATCCAAAATCGACCCATTTACCTTGAAAATGCGGACGAACAGGGTCCATTCAAAGTTGAAGTCTCGCCAAAGGGTCTTCTAGAAGGCCTACTCAAGATTCATGAGCGCCAGATGACCTGTATCAAATGGTTGCTCGTACATGGTTCTGATGCGCATATGGTTATTGATGAAGAAGATGTTGAACTCGGACGTTCACCAACGAGACATACCCGTCTTATTCGTCCTACCGCGTTCCAGGCATTCCATCTTAATCTATTACTCTTATCTTATGACATCCTCCACTCATATCCTGCGCTGTCAGACGATATACCGCTATCTCCACATGGGAAGAAAACATTTCGCTCACATCTACAAGCATATGCTAACGTATTCAACGGCCACGGGATTGACGAAGAGGACATAAACCTATTTTGTCGGATACCTCGCCAATCGCGTCTCTATCGGGTTGTATATTCAATCAATACTATCTGTTTTCGCGAGGCCGTCAATATGGTCGCTGCTTCCATCGAGGAATTTACCATACTCAAATATGCTTCTTTAAGCAGCAGCATTATCAAATTATTCTCTACCTACGGTCATATAGTTGATACTCGCCTAGAGTCAGGAAAGTGGTTATCTACAGAGGAGATTTTAAGGCTAAATCCAATGGAGTTGTTGAATCTAGCGGTCCAGGAGCTTTTCACGTAGTTATCGTAGTAGATAGTATCAATCGTGTACTGGCTGCCTGCACTGTAAAAGGGGGCCGAGAGTGTTCACTGTAAGGGGGCTGCCAAATCATGAAATTTTAACCTACCGTCTCACAGCTACGTATGCAACTCGTGTTTTACGTTTCGGGGTATTACTTCGATGGTCTGAATAAAGAATCCGGGAATAGCCAAATAACGAGTGATGAAGTACGTCACATATCAGCAACTGTGATGCGTTCTTGCTTAGCCGAGTCGGTACCGGTGCATCTATGGTCAGTCCACTACCATCCCAATTCCTCAAATCACATAGGAAATCATCGTGGAAGATATTTTGCCCAGCTCCTTAGTGGTATAAAGTCTAACGATGTTTTAGACTATCGGGACCTCAAGCGGATAAGTCACCTATCCCTTCTGATTGGCTCTTGACCGGTTTTGTCATCTGAATTGGGTAATTCCTAGCCTATATTCCCACGCCCTTCTTATTACCGTAGATATCCCACGATAATTATATCTAAAACGAAAATCTTATTTTACAGATTGACTGGTTTCCAGATATACTCATGCGTCTTTCCCGGCTGATACATATTGATTCTTATCCGTTTCGCTTCGCTGCGGTCCCCCGAAACGGTTCAAAGGGGTATTTCACCACTCAACGTACATGCATAATATAAATGGAGGTTGACTGCTATCTGCCTACGGGTAACTCTACGAATAAAGCATTACCTCGGAGTACGACCCCTGAATGAAGCGTATCGATAACCCTGGTAATGATGTGCAGTAGGCACCTAGATAAGTTTATCTTTATATGAAGCGGGATATATCCCCCAATATATCATTTAGAGAACAGTTACACTGCTTACATTAGATACAGCTCTAGAATATGCAGGCTGTAAAGGGCACTAGGTCGGCTATCACAGAACGGACATAACGGGGATAACAATTCTCATCGAGATCGAAACTCCAGGCTACCTGGTAGATGTTTGTTTGGTCTGCCCAATGACGATGGTAGAGCCAATGATCATGTATAGTATAGAAAGGTACTTCCGCTTTACACTTGGAAGCACTGGACATGAAGGAAGCGCATCGGCTCCGTTTTGCCATGAGGGGCGATAGTCTTTGGATCATTTAAAGAAGCTTCAATGTGCCCTGTCTTGACATAACGAAGCAGGAGGACAGTAGTACCTTACATTTATCACACCCTCTAGATTTCTAAACATCTTTAGTTATCAATATTAGTAGGTTGATTTACCCCTGAGTAGTTAGAATATGGCTTCGTGCTCGACTAAACTTGATAATAGATTTATATCAAGCGATCGACCAGTTGAAATAGCTACAGTTATCATGGCAGCTTCAGGCGAATCTTACTTTGCAGCCTTCTCGTCACAGCCGAAGCCTTACATTTCACATGGCTTATCATTTGACAAAGCTTGTGCACACCATGCTGAGAATACTTTTCATGCCTCGCATATTTATATCGTTGTGTCGAATTCTATTAGCAAGACCGAGGCCTTCACGACCCTCCAGAAGGCCCTTGGCGACAAGATTGTCGGGACTCGCTACGGCATCGCTCAGCATACCCCTTTAGAGGATGTGCTGGCTCTCGCAGATGACCTGAACGCGAAGAACCCAGATCTTATCATTACTCTCGGAGCAAGTTCGATCTCGGATGGCGTCAAGCTAGCTCGACTCTTCGCAGCAAACGGAGTGACAGACGCGCGAAGAGCATACGAGATATTCGATAAATGTGTGTTAGATATCGCTAATCTAGTCACGGTCGCCGCCGGCGTGAAGTCGGCAATCATCCCAGTCATCAACGTGCCAACGAGCTTGTCTGCTGCCGAATTGACCCCGATAGCTGCAGCGACGAACATGCAGACGTTCGAGAAGAGAAACTTAGTCCACGAGTCAGTAATGGCTGACATTGTGGTGTTCGACCCCGCGTTAACGGTGTCAACGCCGGCACGCTTCTGGCTTTCCACTGGTGTCCGAGCGGTCGACCATTGCACCGAAGGTCTATATGCTAATTTACCTCACGCGAGCCCGGAGTTGGTCGCCGAACTCTCTATGGCCCTCCGGAATCTGTTGGTAGGCCTGTTGAAGACTAAGCAGAAGTGGGACGATCTCGATGCCCGCTTGCAGACACAGCTCGCGCTCAAAAGTAGTGTCAAAGCAATATTCTGTGGCATGGGCGCTAGCGTATGTAGTATCGAGTTTACTTTAACCCCCTATTTAACAGATATATGACCCGAGAATGACGCTTGATATATTTAAACCATTTGCTGGAAATAACTACTGACTTACCTTACAGCATGGGATAGGCCACCAGCTTGGGCCGATGGGCATAGGACACGGTGAGACGAGCTGTATCATACTTCCATCCGTAATGAAATACAACTGGAGCTACGGCGACGAAAAGACCCGAGACGCACTACGAACGGTGGCATCGGCGTTCTGGGACGAACCAGTGGTCGTTGATGCTCTGGGTCTAAAAGAGGCGGACAGGGACTCGACCAACCCGGGAGACCTGATGGCAGCATTCGTAAGCGCCCTTGGAATGCCGCGCAGTCTGAGCCAGGTTGGAATTGGAAGCGATAAATTTGACCTTTTAGCGGTTAACTCTCTTACTGATCCGTGTATACCTGTCAACCCGGTGGAGCTGGACAAGGAGAAGATCATTGAGATACTCAAGATGGCAGCATAAGGGGTAAAGGGGTCAAAAGTCGATTGTCTGATATCTTGCTAGGGGTCATCTATACCTCTATGATTCGCTGCTCAAAAGATAATTAATAAATAGTGGTCCCTTAAAGAAGCTATACTAGGTACTAGCATCGATAAGTTTGGTATAACATGAATTCAAGTCGTTTTCAAGCAACTAACGAATGCTAGACTCCTAAAGACACAAGGCTAACATCTACGTAGAACTGTATATGGGCCTAAGCACCGAAGATAAATCATTTCCTAGTTAATAATGAAGTATAGATAGTCAAGAGGAATTGTATAGTACATACCGCCTTCTCGGAACGAAGGAACATGTGATTACATTACTATCATATGTAAGACTGTTCTAGCTCAACTCTCTGCTATTATCTTACTTTTGTACGTAGTGACCAAATGCATACATCAACTTATAGCACTATAGGATTATACGATTACTTTAATTAGATGGTGAGCTTAAAGGATGTCACATCCCTATCTCTCAACGCACAAGTGATTATGAGGCTTCCACCACATGTAATGAAATCATATAACCATATACAAATATGGACTGTATATTGATCCTGTATCAACCAGATCCAACTTCCCTTGAGCGACCCCCGTCTGGTCTCATTTGTGGGTAAAATGTATTCTTAAGACTCTGAATTAGACTAACACGCCTGATCACCTAACATATGTGGACATCGGATATTTCAGGGGATGAATGCTAGAACATTTACACATCTTTTGGGACCCATTTAGGTTCTATTCACGGCGGCGTTGAAGGATGAACCGTTTATGAAACACTATTAGGCTCTCTAAAGACACAGCGGGACAATAATTCATACACGCAAGAAAGAGTCACTTGTGTACACCCAAGATCCATGAGAATGATTCATCACTATTTCGGTGTGCGCAGCGGAAGACCTCAATAGAACGCTCCACTGGGACGCTACAGACTAACGTCTATATACCAATCTGATCATTGTTCGCCTTACATAGAAGTCATTAGACCTAATAATGTATCCAATGATTCCAATGCATCAACAGGCTGCCTCACAAAGTAATTACTGCTCACCTATCTTCGTTCTTCGATTGGGCTTGAGTAGCGCCCAACAGTACCAATAGGCAATATCACTACGCGTGGCGGGACATATAATATCTATTAGCACACACACACGTAGAGGCAAAAGAGTCATCACAGCGATATATACTTGGCTGAGGATGAATATGCGAACATGCAAACAAGCGTGCACAGCCACCTCCAGATATCCGGCATTTGTGTAAAGCTAGACAAGCCCAGTGTACCAGTACCGTCTACCTTGACGATAAATCATTTGATATCATCAACATCAGGACACCGAGAAGGCTGGGGGGTGTGGTCGTAGGAGTAAAGTATTATCCCATGTGACTCATCATAAACGGATGTAACAATTTAGTCGCCGTCGATTGGTTGCACGAAGCCGGGCTGATGATGATGTTGTTTCACCAACGACAGTGTCCTATCTTGGGGTTCGATTTGCGAATAAGGAGAGAAGGATTATACTGTGGCATGGCAGGCTTGCCTCCCGTCTACCGGATTTAGAAATCGTGTAACTACTTGGGGTCTGGATTGACGGTCCGTAGCCTCGCGGGAATCTAGATAGCCGGCGTGAGGCGGGCAAGGCAGGCAGGTAGGCTGACGTGTGACGCGGGCGTGGGGTTGGGGTTGGATGAGCAATACCGAAAGACGTGAGGTCCTGATAGGCCGTCAAGTTAGGCGCGTAAAAGGAAAACGCGTCGCCTTTGCGATATAATATATCAAAATGTGGCATTGAGGCTCCTCTCCCGCCGCAATCTACCTTCGCCCCCCTATTGCGTCGTAGCGAAGAAGGGAATGCGGTGGAATATTGCGAGGCTGCTGCCTGTCCAGCACCAACGCGAATTACATCCACGACATCCGAATGGCGAAATTCACACTTGAGCTTAGCCAATGTTTCAGTGATTCCAGCGTATTAATCGTCACAGTCGTCAGCGGTAATATCCTCATTTACTTATCGTAATATACCTAGGACTACGTTTAGTACGGATTTAGGGTGAAAGCGCCAGGATGGTGGCGGTATTGTGTGGAATCCCTTGGGGTTTTCCCATTTGATTTGGTGGGTTCCCGAAGTTCGGGTGCTCGCTTCGACGATTGAGCGAATCGAGTCCGTTTGCGGTGAGTCACTGCTCAGACTTTATGAAACTTGATTGATAGACAGGGAATACGGAGGAGCTAGCGCCTCACGAAAGCCAGCTTCCCAACTATAAGCAGTACCGTCGTATTGCGTAGAAAATGACGGTGAAGAAGGCGTTGAGTGAGCGATCGTCGGACTTACACAAACTACATTGCAACCAGCCGCCGGAGGTGTGTAACTATTGTTATCTATTCCCTAGAACAGGCGCTTACTACCAGTACCTCCGCGTCAGGATGAATCATATTGGCTTGCCTATCCGCGGACTGCTAATCTCTCCGTTACCATCGTGAGTCGTGATTTGCACCGGGTTGCCTCTCTCTTCGGGAAACTTGGATATCCGTGCTCCCGGATGCCATGGCAAAGAGTCTATGGTGCCGGTGATTCCGCGCAAGCGCACCTAGACAAACGCACAACGGATGGGGTTCGATGGGCGTCGAAATATAGTTGGGCGTATGTCACAACTGACAAAAGGGAGAAGCGGACATCGAAAAGGGCAATGTTCCGGAACGAAGTGGAGCGGTGTGAAGTCCGCTTCAGAGAGGTTAATATCTCGTCACATGCCAGGGCCTAGACCTGATAGATATAATAGGACAATATAGCAGCACAGCCACGGTGGAAGCGCGCAATGCTCTGTGCATTCGTCTGGGTTTGAAGAGTGACACGTCAACGCATACGGCATACCCAGGCTTCTGGGTCGCGGTATCTAG
The DNA here is from genome assembly GCA_037126485.1 of Daldinia eschscholtzii. Lineage (NCBI taxonomy): Eukaryota > Fungi > Ascomycota > Sordariomycetes > Xylariales > Hypoxylaceae > Daldinia > Daldinia eschscholtzii. Next base: position 3,131,533 of record JBANMG010000002.1, read on the forward strand.
AATTCCCGATAGAACATCGTAGGGAAAGGAAATGGCCTAAGGCATACATTTATGGCCTGCTTTCCGTATGACCGTGCTTTGTGATACTTAAGGTAATAGGCGCCGCCGGGCAGTGCGAGAGGTGGTAGCAAATGAGAGACCACGGCCGGTGCGCCGTCCCGATAATTTAGTTAATTCGTATATACCACCGTCCGTATCGCCTCGTAGGATGATTCCCTTGGTTGCTGCGCACGCCTAATAATTTGAGTTCCCAAACATGCCTACTACATAGCATTGGCTTAGGCGCGCGAAGGGAGATATGTAGAGGTACCGGCGGCCTTACCCAAACCTTGAAAGGCATTTTGCGATTTGGCAGATAATAACGGCATTCTTATAATCTCGATGTATGAGACAATGTCGAATCAGAATCTCGGAGGCCTATGAGACAATGATGGAAAGGGGGGCCAGGTGAGCGACGACAGGGATACTATCTATGGATCGAACAACGCATAGCGATAGACAGCAAGATTCATATCACAAAATACTCTGGATAGGGAAAATGAACGCCGCGCTACCGCCTATTTTCCATCACAAACCAACACGTGCGCTAAAAGCCCTACTTATGGTTGGAGTACCATCACTGAAGACTCTAATGGAGGTGTCGCTATAGTCCTGATAGGTCCAAACTTATACCTTTTCTAACCATCGAGGGCCCCTATGGCGTCGTTTGTGGGTTTATGGATTTATGGGTTTACCATGTATCGAATATCGAATATCGAATTCGATGGGGACGAGGAAAGAATGTGCAATTCGAAGCCGTTAGTATACGTTCGCTCCTCTTTTTGATCCTCTTCCAGAAGGTTGAGAAGAGGGGCAGACAGCCGTCATCGCACCAATATCAATTCCGTAAAAATAATATTTATTTCATTTTTTGTGCGCTTCCTTTACGTCACCGAGCCAACTTGGACCAGGGCGGTATCTGCGAGCTGCATGTAAAAGCATGGGTAAAAAAGACTCCGAAATATCCTGCAGAGACATGCTGTCCACTATTCAGTAAGAGTCGGTGAGTGGTAGAAATGAGGGGGATCTGCTTCGTGATCGTACCAGAGTCGCCTGGGTCATCCGGGTCAGGTCTCTTGTCCTGGTCGAGCTTCTGTGTTTGTTTTGTTGAAAAGTTGGTGGAGTAAAGACGCTATTCAACAAAGTGGCCCTGATATTGGCTGCTGGGTGCGGAGATAGAAAAAGACTACCATGATAAAATAGATGGACTAGGTGGTCTTAAACGGGATGTTGACCTCTAAAGGGCTTTACACACCCCTGCCAGCCCCAATCGGGATATGCACAGCTGCAGGAAGTGTGGTCAATGTGGTCAGTGTGGTCTTAAGCCGGGTCCCCATTGACCAAACAACTTACAAGGCCCGTTCAGCTTACAGACATTGGACATCATTGCAGCCAAAGATTTTTGCTCGCAGGGCATCAGGACATAAACGTACATGACGTCCTTCTCGTATGAGTCACATCTGATACTAGGCCGATGGTATCGAGGAGAGTATCCATCTACTATGCCGTTCTATCCTATCCCTTTCTCTGTGTACTTGGTGGTATGTACCTTGCCTTTGGCATGTCTTGCCATGAAGGGAGTAAAATGAAATATTTGGAAATAAAAAAAAATTTTCCCCTCCTATGTCGTATCGAGAAATGAGAAAGTGGATTGGCTTATTATCCAAGACCGGGTATGGGACAAAGCAAAAAGAATACACACCCCCCAAAAAATATATGGGTGCAAGTCTATTAAAAAACTGACCAGGGATGGGCTAAGGTGTGGCCGGTGAATGCAGCCGTGCACGGGGAGCAGGTAATCTCTGTTCCGTCTATGCTTGCTATGGGATGGGTCCCATGGGGCCAAGACGAAGAGGAAGAATAAATCCATGGCGTAGCCTATGTAAGTCCGTGTTGCCCTTGTAAGTGTAGTCCATATAGCCCATGTCCGTACACTAGATAGGTACTTGTACTCATGGCTGCATGGATTTCAACGCATACTACTGGATTGACCCGCGGCAGTGGGTGTAATCTCCGCCGAGTCGATAGCTCCAGAACATCTGCGGCTTGAATCGTGGCCTGGGACAGTCTTGTCCATACTGTACGGAGAATATGGAATCGTAAAAGCACCATTCCCAATTGTGGTTGCTTTGCCGGGGAAGAAGCATTAGTACCTGTCAGCCGAACCGGCCCGGGCTCCTAGCTCTTCAAATTAGAGAGCTGACCAGCCTAGACTCTAGAGCTACCATACCTACTACCTATGTAGTAAGTTATCTGAGTCCACTTGTTGTACGTATTCGTGATGATTCGTGATGAGCCGCCAGTCTTTTTCTAGTGGCTTGCTTTGCTGTCGTACGAAGTAGAACCCTGGGGTAATAATAAGTGCGAGACTGTCGCACAGAATCCCACCGTTTCGAATTATTGGTTCATCGCATGATGAGGTGTACCGATCCTAGGAGTGACTTAACTAGACTATTGGTGAAGTTTCTGTTTGGTGGCTGAAAAAGGCTGTCTTGTTGTCTCGTTCATCGTTCCGAAATGTCTAAGCGCCTTCAGCATCACGTTTGAAGTGATTGTCCTCGGAAGGATCTTCTGCCATGAATGAGCCGTGCTCTCGACTCGGTGTTGATAGTACATAGAGATAAGATCGGAATGACTTGAGGCGTTGAGCTGAGGGAATAAGGCCGAAACAGGGTAACTCGTAAATGGGTTGACCAACCACTCCGAAGTCCTCCCCTTGCTTACACCGAGAGCGACATAAGGGTGTGAGGCAAAGACCGTGCGTCGTAATACAGGGTAACCTACGACGGAACACTGAAAAGGAACAGGACTACCTACTTCATGTAATGCTTTTGATATGCGATACATACTACTATGTAGTTAGATCATACCTACAAGGCGGATAATTTTGGCGGAACGGAGGCTGAATGTCCTTGATGAACCAACGAATTGCGATTCTGGCTGGCCCCAAATTGAGGCCTGGGGCGCGTCCGTGCAGAGACAACGTCTCAACACAGCACAGCTGGTTGTTGTATTGATGGCTTCTTCGGCATAAACCTACGCGTAGTACAGTAATCCACGCATAGGTACTTTCAGCAGACAATTAATATCGAGGTGGCGATCTAGCAATCTATAGATCTGAAGTAGGTAGGTGAAGTGACCACGCAAACATGGATTGTATAGATTGTTTGCTTGTAACAGCAGGCCTCCGACGAGTTGACCTATACGGAGTATTTTTTTTTTTTTTTTTTTTTTTTTTTTTTTTTCACTTAGTTAACTAACACCAAATCTTACTTCAGAGATTTCATAAAGCAAGATTAACTATGCGCATATGATAACCGCCAATAACGACTCATATTAGATCTAGGAACGTTTTCAGCCTGTCATCGACATCATACATACATGACGACAGGAAAAGTGATTGGAGAATAGAGGGCCCTATGCTGCGACCTCCCACGTTTTTCTCACTTACTTCCTGGTCCTTTCCCCGCCATGCACCACCATGCATGGGGGTGCAGATGACCCTCTTTACAACGAACTATCATCGGTTACAAGGTTCGCTGGCCGAAATCCATAATGGTCCTCTTAGTTCTCTTGATCCTCTCACAACGCTGGGTTTGTAAATCGCGCTCATCGGATGACGCATCGAGAAAATCCTTGACGGTTCTATTGTATGGGTGACTCGATTTGAATTCCTCCTTTTTCTTGCTCTTAGGGCTATGAAGAAAACTCAGTTTTCGGAGTCGTATCAAGGATGGAAGCGCCGGATGATACTCTATATTTTAGTGAATGGGTGTGTAAGAATCTACAACCCTCCAATCCGGTCTAATATGTTCCACGCCACCGAGAAGAATAGATCCGGCAAGATGCGAGTTTGCCGAGGTCGAAGAGGCAAAGAAATAGTCAGCACAAAGCATACGTAACTTCGAATGTGATTGTATATACAGCTTGGCAAGACTTCTCCATGCATTTGTACACTATTTGTAAGGAAGACACTATAAGTAATTAGGTACTTTCAAGACTCAAGTTTGATAGGTTGACTAAGAGGTTTTATCCTTTTCATCTAGTCAAGATTTATGAATTGTGTCCTTTAATAAGTTTGCGTATCACAACTCGAGGCTTGGAGGCTAGGCTATTGTGAAGGCTAAATCTGGTAGGTGGGGGATTGTCACTTCTACAACTATTCTTAGGTATATAAGAGGGCTGGTGATGACGAGATGCAGTACACAAAGTAGTATTATACTCCAATAAATGGGTATAGGCAAGTATAGGCACCTGTATAACTCTAGTTAGGCAAGATATACTACTTTTGGCTATGTACGAAGTAATTCATATGCACAATCGGGGCCTAGGCACGTACCCGCACCTGCCTGCCCACTTTCCCCGCGCGCGGGAACTACTCCATTGCTATCGTCTGGTACTACAGAATTGTTATAGCACCTTACCTTTCGAAGAATTACTATGGGTAGGCAACTGCTTCCCATCTTGTGATCTCGACTTACATATACATATCTGTTCGGCACCGCCCGAGTCTTTTTTTTCTAGATTTAACTTCCTTCTTCTATCTAACCTATAACTAACCCGCATGAAAATCGCGCAAGATTTGGGAGTAGAACAAACAGTTCCTCACACTATTTCCTTACTTCTCATCGGATTATCTAAATCAATGCGTTGCGACAATTGAGGGGATTTAAACCATTCTCGTCACCCCTCACCATTACCTAACTACTACCTACTTCGGGCGCATGTTTTGTTCTGTTCGCAAACTGGCCAAAGCTTCAAAGCTTCCGTCCCTCCGCATGCTGTCGGCACCCGTTGGAGTCCCGCGGCCGGATTGTTTAATGCCTACATGAACGAGTATCCGAGCATCTGATTGAACACACCCATATTACTCATCTGATGCCGTTTGACATAGAAGGATCATAGGCCCTCGGTGTGTGTCCAATCTGGAGCATAAGGATCGTGTCATCCGCCGCATCTGTCAAACCTGCAATCTACAAATTGATTCTCCCTTCCCGCTAGGATTGATACGGATTTTCAACAAAATTTTTTTTCTTTCTCCTTATGACTCAATTTAACCAGAGGCATTGAAAAAAGCATCTACTCGGAATCTCATGCAACTTATGGTCTCCTTTACAAACCACTCAAAACGAGCGATCTCCTTGATATTCGCCGCATTAATCTCTATTGCGCCTCAATCTCTAAACGAGGACCTGGGAATTTGAAATTTCTGTTGATGGATCCTTGATCATCCTTGAGTCGAAAAATTTTCAAGTTTTCTTTGCTCTTCTTTTTAATACAGTCCATATCGTTGGGATATTGTCGGTGCGCCAAGGACAGGGACTAGGACCAGGACCGAGACGGAACAGGGAGGCCATAATCACAATTTCGCTAAAGGATAGCCGATATCTCGGCAACCCTGGAATCTAGGATCCTCAGAGCATCGTCATTCACGAAAATTTTTTAACAGTTTCCAATTTCACCAGGGACGGCCGGACTGATATCTATTACGACGACCTTTTTTACTATGGAGAGCTCCGAATTGCCTGAACTATGATAGCCAAGTGACAGGGTATCAGAGGAGTTGCGCATTTATTATTCAAACGTCATCGTAATTGCATTCGCCGCACTGGGAGGATCTCCAGGCTTCGAGCGATATACGACAACTTTCGAGGAGGCCTGGCCTAAATTTATTGCCGCTGGCGTTATCGAATCATTCAATGTTACGCGGACCGATTTGCAGCGACTAGCAGCTGAATGCAATCACCATTCCGGCACATAGTGGACAACTGAATTCACTGATTGGGTACCGAATCAGAAACAAAGTGCGAGCGGATTCTCGTCAGACGTTGTGGCTGTGCCATTACACTAGAGTCCGAGTTGACTAATACTAAAAAGTGTGTGAGAGTGTGTGCATAGAGGGGCGTTCTGCGCATACACCTCTATCCTTGGCAGCTCAGCACACACCCAGGCTGATTGTACTGTACGTACCGGAGTACGCACATACCCAAATCCTGCCAAGGTACCTTTACTTTTAGGCTAGGATTAGGCTTGGTAGGGGTCCCCCCTGTCAATTTTTTCTGGCACCCCTTGCTAGCCCCCCCCGACAGTAAAAAAAAAAATTTTGGCCTGGCCGTTGGTTGCTCCAAAATATTTTTCTGTTATTATTAAACGAGACCACTCGCCTTGCCCAACCACCTCCGACGGTCTACCTCTTCCACCAAGTTTGGCTTTTGCCATATCTACTGACTCATCTCGCCATTGCAATCCACATTATTTGTATTTGATATTCGTTTTCCCCAAACGAATTTTCACTCTGGACTTTATAGAACGGTCCAGCTTTTTCCAGCGCTTTCATCATCCGAAGTCGACCACCATCGACTTTGATGCCCAATCCTCCTGGGGGATATAAACACCAGATCTTGACATGTTCTCTCAAAGAAGACGGTTTTCCTCTCCTCTTCCCACCGACCACATACCAAGGTGACAGGTGTCACTTCCTCCAGCGTCACGACACAGGCGCCATATCAGCAGAAAACAGAAAAAACACCATCGAGATATATCACGACGACACTTTATCATCGAGTCGCATTTGGGGGCGATCGTAATTAGAGAAGTTACATCAGCAACATTACGCGAATTCAGCGACATTACATCACGCAAAACTCAATCAAGATGAGTTACGGGTCGCCTTACGGGACCCCTCTTCGAGGAGGTGATGCGGGTTATTATTACGACGTACAGAGCCCCTCACCAACACCTTCTCCACGTCACTACCCATTTTACCCAGCTCAGACCCCCCAGCGACCGGCTACCCGAGCTCATGTTCGTAATGCTAGCACCGGCATCCCCGACTTCCGACCGTCGACTGCCTTCTCACCCCGGTACACGAGCACCGGCGAGTATGCCACCGGTCCAAGCCCGAATGTGAGTTCGCGAAAGCACAGTTTCTCAATAGGGTCGCATCATATGCCTCGGCGCGAGCGTCGGACCTCATTCTCATATAATCGGGCCTCTCATGGGGATTCCGACGAGGACGAGATTTTCGAAATCGATGGGTACAGATGCGTGTTGATTGCGGAGTCCAAGAGTCGCAAGCGCAGAGAGTCTTTCTATGCTGCTCCGGGACATGGCACTGATCACTACTACCGTTCGCAGGGCATGCCGTCGTCGTTTTACGAGAAAGAAAGGGCCGACTACCCCCACTACGATGAGCCTATCGCCCGCTCCGCTACGAGGGTCGGTCACCACACCCGTCGCCCTTCATCCACCGCTGTACCCATCCAGCGCCCCGCTACTACACGTCCCTCTAGCTCCCACAAGAAGAAGACAGTTACCTCGGTACCCAAGAAGGCCACTGAGGCGGATGCTCGGAAGCATCGGATCCCTCCTGGATATTCCCTCAAGAACTGGGATCCCGCCGAGGAACCCATTATGCTGCTAGGTAGTGTTTTCGATTCAAACTCTCTAGGAAAGTGGATTTACGATTGGACTGTCCACCACCATGGAGCTGCTACCCCCATTGCCGATGTGGCTGGTGAATTATGGGTTCTTCTTATCCAGCTCTCCGGCAAGATAAAGCGCGCCGAGGAAGTTGTACCAGAGGTTAGGACTCAAGCCAATAAGGAGATGATTGAAGATTTTATTGAGTCGGGTGAACGCCTGACAGACAAGCTTCGCGTCCTGCTCAAGAAATGCGAGGCCCCTATGTTGAGGTCCTCTAAAACTAAGGAAGCATCCCATCTCGGACAGAATGCCGGAGTGGAGTTCGTGAGGACTATCTTCGGCCGTGAGAGAGAGCTTGAGCGCACCGAGGCTTTCATGCAACAAGTCCGCCTTTGGAACTTGCGGTTCGATGCGAACTGCGAGGACATTTTGAAGAGGCCCAAACAATAGATACCCGGACCCTTCATTTATTTTTTTTCCCGAGGTTACTGCCACTCATTGGATCCAATATTTTCCGAGGATGGACCATAACATATTACTATTAAAACCAATTGGAAGAGGACGAAGGATGGCTATGCCATCGTGTACAAGTAGAAACTGATTTCCTGTTGGGTCGTATTTCCGGAGCAACACCCTAATACCAGGATCTCCCCTTCGAGGATATCTTTCATCTGTCATATTACACACGCCGCAGGGCAAACTACCATGCATCGAGGGAAGAAGGGCCTGGATTTTCCTGTCTCATCTTTCGTTTTTCCAGAGATACCCCGGACGAAGAGAGGAGAATGCGTGTCTATTACACACAGGTTCACCGCGCAAGCAGTTGACGAGGACACGAGCGATATACCCTTTAGGGACGTTATTCGGGAACTCAAAAGTTTGTCTTTGGAGAAGGAATTGTTTTATTTTTATTTGCGCAGCAGCATTACGGAAGCTGTTGATGGGGTATTACACGGGGTTGGCTATGGCCCAGCCTTTTGAAAAAGAGTTTAATGGTTATTGTTTTATTGATGTTAGCGATGGATTCGTTTACGCCAGCCGAGTTATGTTTGCTTCACCAGTTAGCACCCTGCGCGAATATGAGCGGGCGTTCGGTTGAATACGGTGGCACTTTGCTTTATTGTCGTTTTCGCAGAGATACAATTATAGAAAATCTCTCGCGTTGTTCTATTACAGATCGGGATATGGTTGTACTGGCTGGCTGGGAGATACCCCCTTTTCTTCTCATTGTTAGGTAGCTCAAATCTCAGGAAGACAAAAAGACCATTATTATTATTCTTCTACCTCTGTTGTGTTTGATACTATGATATGAATGTGATCTCACCTCGTCTTAATCGTAATATCGTGCTAATATACATCAAACCTTTCGATCGCAATACAGTTCCTCACGGGTTTACTTGCCCTACATGCGGTGTTGTACTTATGCATGCTCTTGTCCCGCTGTTCGTATGTTTGCATGTAGTACTGATGCATATGCTTGCTGCCGAAATCATATGTGGGTGAAGGTATGCGGTCTTAGATCAGGACCCGTTTGCCAACGTCGTTGCAACATGGCTCAATTATCGCTATGTTGTAATCATTGCATCGCATCGGTGGGATTGTCCCACATCTGACTCAACAAAGACATGGGGTTTTAAAATGATTAGTTAATCGTATAACTATTTCTTTCCTTCGACCAGTATCTTGGACTAGTATCTTCCACGGGGCCGTATTCCCGCGTATTTTGCGCAAGATATCAAATCATTTTATCGCCAAGCCAATTTTGTCTTCGATTCTTTTTTCTACTTCTGACACATTCGGTAATTTTCCGCGTATGTTAGGGGGACTTCTTACGACAATTTCCATACGTTGCTTTGGAGCTACCTACCTATTAGGTATGAGGAAAGAAAAGAGAAGAAAAAAAAATGAAGGATGAGGGCCATGCAATGTCAGCCTCCGTTCCTCTGGCGCAATGTAATAATAACCAACTTATTATTATTATTAATATACACATGGCATAATCCTTCCAAATTTTTTTAAATTTTTTTTTCCCTATCTACTCCCGTAATTTTACTTTTTTTTTTTTTTTTTCGTCTGCTTCTTTTTCTTTTCTTTTTGAATTCACATATTCTTTTCATTTTAATTTTGTGTGCCGACGAACTGTTTGGCCGAGATTGGCTTTCATGCCTTCAGCCACTCAACTCAACCAAACCATGCAGTCTTAGAACACGAACACGAGAATGTTGAGGATGCTTTATTATATACGATCGTGTCTGTTTTATTTTGCTTTAGATATTGTAGTATCATAACAAGGGATATATGACTGATCTTTCCCCAGATCTCCCGTACCTAATAAAATACGTCTGACTGTAATAATGATATTATTGTTGCTGCTGTTGTTAATTATCATGACAACGAGGGCCGAGGCCAATGCTGTGTTAGGGTTCCATCTATAGGGTTACAGGCCACGGCCTATCACTAATCCCACCACTGGCATTGACGTCCTGTAGGGGTTCTTACAGGCTCCTTTAGCGATTGAATACCCCTGTCACGTCCCCATGTCGTGTCTTGATAACAGGTAAGTCCGTATGCGTTCCGCGGTCCAAAGCTGCAGACTGCATGTCAACTTTTCTCTTTTTTTTTCCTCCCTGGTTACAGTACATACAAACCTATATGCATACACAGATTATACATAAGGCATATAACATACATACATACATCAAGTATTGTACATACACGAATTAGACTATCTACTCCCCTCCGTAAGTATATTAACATACTTGAAGAGGCTGGCATCATCACGGCCATCGAACCGGCGGGCCACCAATTGTCTCATTCGTCAGTTTATTTACCCCTCTTTCTTGTCTCTTCGACGAGTTATCAATCGAATGAGCGAGTCTACCACTCATTATTCGAGTCACAAAAGTGAATTGGTTGTTCCAACTTGTCCTTCCGTCATAGTAATTGTTGTTAGGCACCTACGAATTGTTCCATAGGGCGCCAACGGGGATCCGCTCATATGCGCACCGCTGCTCTCTTTCTCTCTCCCTGGTATTAGATACCAGTACCCTGTAGCTGTAGACCCCCTTTTGGATTTTGTGGTAGGCCATTGGAAGTTGTAGGGGTCATTATATCGTAAGTGTACGGCGCAGCGCTCAGAAAAAACGACAAGGGGAGGAGAGGGGAGGAGTCCTGGAGAGCTCCTTAGGATTCCGCCGCTTGCGAGGTTACAGTACATGATGAATCCACTGCCACGCGAAGAGCGACAAGGAAACCTTTCCTTCGTCCTTGAAACCCTTGATGACAGCATCTTTTTAAGGTATAATGGAAATACACCTTCTTAGGCTAGCTATACTTAACAGGTAATACTTACAGACTGAGACAATTCATTCAAATTACCTTGTTTGACATCCTCCTGCAAGTCATCGTGTACTATGTAATCGTAATCGTGGCTAGTGAAGCTGAGGTTGACAATGAATGGGGAACAGGGTGGGTGTGTATTCAACAACAAAGTACAGAAACATTGTCCATATGCATTGGATACACATACACATGCGCATGCCTCCCGCCCCATGTGAGACTCGATGTTTATTTGCGTTGGATTCGTGTTCCAGGCCAAAAATTCACATCAAAATATCCCTGGCATGGAAGAATTGGATCAAGTATCCAATATTTTTCTTATTGATCAAAAGTACACTAAACTAGGGATAAAAAACAATAACAGAACCGAAGTTGAGTACCTTGCATGCCATATGGGTTTTTTCCAATTCTAACCTATCGGAGGAGGCGGCCGACTATACGGGAGCGGATGGACCGCATGTACTTGATGAAGGGTTACTCGCCGAAAGGAATGCAGGTTGGTTCCTCGCCAAAGTCAGTCAAAGTTATTACATGCTATTACATGCTATTACATGTTATTACACCCTATCTTACAAACGATCCAAATAAGTGACACAGAAGGCAACCAACCTTCGTCTAATTCCATGTTAAGACCAACCGCGTCTGTCGCGGCAGTTGGTCGTTTAGGAATCCCGGCGACTATTTACGTGCTGATGTGATCAGATTCGAATTTTCGTCCATTCACCCGCCCATCCACCTTATAATTTTGTGTTCCATTTTGGGGTTTCTGCCACGAGCTGGGGGACCCCCCCCCCCCCCCTTATACGTCCAATCATAAGTCGGAATCACATCCATGTAGTGCGTGCTGAGGCTTCACTAGCCCTTCCCCCCGGCAGATAGGAGGGCCAAAGTCCCCCAAGTAGGATGGTATAAGAGGTAAATTAGGTCTATCCTGTCATGTAAGCAACGGCAAGGCGCCGCCCTCTCATTGCGCAGCAGCCGTGCATACATCGAGTCGCATTGGTCCGCGACGGAAATAGAAGTCATCGAATACTACCCACAGAAACCGACCAATATGGCACAGCCGTCTTATTTTTCGCAGCAGAGCAATTGGAATAGAAACCAAAGGAGTATATTCTCACCCACCTACCTAACTTCTTTTGCATCTCACACATGGCGAATTAAGTTCCGCGCCATCAAGGAGGAGGAAAGTGAAAGGCACAGGGGAATTACGTTTCTACTTCAGAATATGCCATCTCCCCTTCTTGCATTCGGAAACATACCCTTACTATGCACGATACGTAACGTCTCTCGTAAGGCTTAGCATGCAGCAGATACATATGCGCGATACCGTAAACCTGTATAACAGATCGGCCGGGCCCCCTCTCTTCTTGCGTCGGACGATAAACAGGCAAGCAAGCAAACACAAATTGATACCAGCATTCCGTAGTATTCGAGATCAATTACCTAGTTCCCGTCTATAACTCGTAATAGTGGCTCTCCATAGCCCCAGGAACATCGTATACGTGCGAGTTATCGGCCGTGAGGGCCGTGTACTACTACACGAGACCATTGGGTAGACAGCTGGACACGGAATTGCCACCACCTGCAATCATTCGAGGAACAAGTCTATTGGCGTGAGGATAGATTGATGATAGATAATAGCCCTTGGAATATAAAGACCCTTATCTAATTGACGTGTTATACATGCATGCAATATCTACTTAGTGCAATTGACGTGGGCAGGCATAGAATTCCTTACTCGACTTCTCGAAGACTTGGCTTAGGGAATGCCGGCGTCTATGCAAGTCATTACGTAGTAGAGGGGGGCAGAGATCCCCTGCCAGCTTTCAGCATTTAACTGAACATCATCATGATCTGTACGTAGGGTTATAGTCGTACTTGTACAGCCCGCATTGAGATGCGACGGAAAGTGAACCATCTAGGTACCTAACCTTGCCCAAGATTAAAATCATCGCCCTATAGTCACGCTCTTCCATACTCGCGTATCGTACCAGTTAACTCGCCGGCCCCCCTTTTTGCCCGTGTCTACTTATCGATAGGGTAAGGGAGTTCAGATCATGCCAACCCAACCTAACCCAACCCCTCCCCCTCATCTCGAAAGACGAGTCTAGATGTTGAAAATCCCATTCATTTTTAGAACCCCATACATCATCGCAAAGTCCTTAAGGCTCTCGCTATAAGAGAGCAACGCTTTGTACATCTACCTACCTATACATATGGGGATCGGTCCGAGGTGGAGGTAGGTATCACCACGGGACGGGTGTCCTCTCCAGCCCCTGAGACTTAATTATCTGCATCTGTAAGATGCTATTGATATCCCAAGCCCACCTTAGAAATCCTAGTTCCCCTGTACGCCCCTAGGTATTACAAATGGCTACCCAGGTCTATTATACGTTTGCTCGGTCGCGGACCCGTGGAAGGGCTGGATATGCGGGTGCACTATTGCTTTTTGCCCATCAGGTTACCTCTGTTGCATGCCGTGCGATCTCACCTAATAGAACTTTCACCATGTGTGTCATAGCCTTACTTGACTATCGCGGTACTACTTACCTGCCTTACCAACCCCTCTTCCAGCTCTCAGTCCACCGGGACAAGTTTAGAAAAAAAACATGCTTTACCTACCTAGGGCACCTACATATCTACACATATTACTTCTAGCTCACCTGGACAAGAAATGATGTCACAAGATACCTTAGCGGCGCTGCCCAATTGCTCGACGTTAGTAAACTAGATGTTTCTTCCCCTTAGAGCCCGTTCGATAGGGTCGTGGGTATACTCGGATATTGCCACGGACTAGCTGATATCGGATACTCGCAGCGTTTTTACGTAGCACCCGCCCGGTAGCGCGACTCAGTTGGCTGTCCTCTCACCATCGCAAAAGATCGCAGGCGCGGAGTCATCTATCAGTTCATCTGCTCTATGACGTGACGGCTACCGACGGGCGAACCTGTCGCATCGGGAGGTTACAGCGAATAGGTAGTCGTAGGATCCTACTAAGTTAGTTAAGTGATCTAGGGCGTTTATTTCCCCCATCCCATCCTATCCTATCTTGTCTTCTGAAATTTTGACCCCGTCTTCCTTGGCATAAGCCTGATGTCGCACTCTTGCATCTTAGAATAACCGGTATACACCACACCCGTTTCCCGGGTTTACGTAGGCAGGTATACATGAATGAAAATCCGGTAATACCTAGCATAGTAGTGAGATATACCTTAACCCCCAATAATAGCCACCGGCTGAGAGGGCTGAAAAGGGGGTGGGACTGCGCCCAAGGCATGCATGCAGCGTAACACGTGTTTATTCATGTACAAGCCGCGCTGTACCACGGTGGCGGTCCCCCGGCCCCTCCCCTTCCTATCGAAACTAGCATCCCGCGTGGCTAACTGGGATCCCCCTAACTCGGCTCCGCGCCGAGCCTACGGCTTCGGGGTACGGGGCTGCAGGGATCGTATTACTCCATTCGACTTACCTATATCCTTGCATTCGTATAGTTACTGATCGATGGGGGCTAGATTCTATAGTGTTGTACGTCTAGTAATTGGAATCTATAGCTTTTCCGTTGCCTCTTTTTTTATACAGTGACACCTTATAGCTCTGTCTTTCGACGTCGTATAGAGTCAATTGGTATAATGCCACGGGTTGTGTTCAATATTCAATATAGAGCCAGAGCTTCTACCACATATATTGACTACTGGTCTCAACCCATTATCTATGCCAAGTCAGCCTTAAATTCTGGATGCATGTGGTAACACGTAGTTCTTAAATAGTATTAATTAGCTGGTTCAACCTCTATCTCAATGCTATACGATATGCGTACCTGGCGTAAATAGCTAAGGCTCCCAGTGCGCATAGATTCTTGGATAAGGGTGCACGGTCTCTTTGAATCACTTTATGGATATCAATTCGACGACATATAGTCTCCACGTATGATTCTAGATCATGATCTAGAACATATGAAAATACAAAATTGACATGCGCGATGAATTGTCATAGGGGTCCCTGGCTTCGGCACTGATGTTTACCGCTTCTATAATCATACACCTAGGCTAATCTACGTTGCATTGAACTAATTATCTATTCTATGCTAGATATCTCCCCAGAGAGTCTAGATTAGTCTAAACTGTTAGGATAGGCGGATTCGAAGGGGTTCATAATATTTGCTGGTACCATTGAGCCGCCAGAACCTAATCTAAACCAGAACTCGGCTCATATATATTACACCTACCCGTTAGTAAAGGAATGCTCTCTTCTAATACGTTACGTTTACACTGTCCTCTAGGTGCTGATTGGCATTGTTTGATATTTGTCTGGAGTGTGCATAGCACGCTTATTGATCTTATCCAATTCTAGACGATTGTGCATTGTTTATTACCTACCTAGGTTCCTACCTAACTGATTTCGGCATGAATTTACTGTAACAAAAGGTAGAATACGACGAGAAACGTGATAGACAGCCGTGGAGTGAAAGCAGAAAAATATGACATGCCATTATTGAGATCTCTGATGCCCTGGCTGCAAGATTCGCCATATCAGCCCCGAGAGTGAATACTTCCGCCTGAAACGTCGTATCTGGTATCAATTTAGCATATGTAACTAGAGGTCCTGTACCTATCCTCGTGATTTCTAAATGGTACGCACTATGTGGTAATGTACCTACCCAAGCAGAAGTAGAGTGCAAAAAGCGGTAGGAATTTGGAAATAGTAGGTTGATACATCGGAAGCGTAAGGGACAAGAATATATACGGGTTTCCTAGAAAGGAAAGGAAGAGAAAGAAATGTCTGGACTTGAAATTTTCTACGGCGTACATCTGCCTGCCTTGTACAGGTAAGTTTCAGACGCCCGGAAAAGACGTTGTCATCGAATGAGGCATCCTTCATACAGTTATCTAGATATTGTCTTATCACTAAGGAACGTGCAATGGTTCGGGAGATAGCTATCAAACTGCTACACTACCAAAAGGTAGAATATTGTCAACTCAAGGGGTTGATGTTGCTATCTCGACCTATAAAGAGCGTACTGTGACATAATGACACACTAAGAGTAATGACTACGCGATATCTTGCATTAAATGATTACTGCAGGTAAGATAAATCAACTATTTGCCTGTCTGAAGCTAGTTCTCTCAGCCTCGTTCACCGATGCCAGGCAACTCTCTTGTACTCTGAAGAGGTATGATCTCCTGCTATAAGATGGTCCAAAGAGCTAATATATAGAAACTATGTATCCTGGGAGGTCTTTTAAAACTTCAGAGAGCTATATTGAGCCATATAATTCCGACTGCTTCCATTTTGTTGCTTAGGCGAACACGTCACGTTTACTCTATGCGTCTTTGACACCATCGTAAGTAGTATGAGCCATATAACTTAGTTGTGACTTGTAACCTATGATTCTCTACTAATAAGCTCTATTCCATCTTGAGTTCACGCAGTAGAGCATTGCAGATTTGTTTTTCGTAAACTTATTGGGTAGTCTAAGTAATGATTAAGCTACTAGAAGTGACTTACTTTAGATATTGTAACACGACGATTAAGTTCTTTAAAAGTGTGGTAATGGAGGATAGACTACAATCTTATATGATCATGATCGTGGTAAAACAGGGTGGTTTAGGTATCCTATACTGCCTTTACAAGTATAGTAAAAGATCAGGGCCTTGTAGAGACTTGTGGAATGATGAGTGATAAAGGTCGCCGCATTGCTTTAGTTCTATATATATTCTTGAGATGTGTTCAATAATCTCATTGATAAACAGGTATGTAAGAGCGGAATCAGATAGCTTCACTTTACCATTAACATGATTTCATTCTCACGATGCACCCGTTACATTCGAATACGAATCGTGCAATATATGTGGTGACCAGCGGGACAGGCAATAAAACTTATGACGCGCGCGAATTTGGTCAAAAGGCGCCGTGTAAAGCTAGTGATACTTATGAAGACCAGAAGACACCTTGTCGCCACGAAATGGCGTTCGAAACGTTGCCTAGTAATCAAGGTATAAAACTTATTACCAGGTAAGGGGGAGATCATGTGCATACCTACCTAGATAGAAAATAACTAGGCAGGGAACCTCTTATGAAAGTTATGAGAATGCTGTATAGGTAGACGACATCTTTATTTTAGGATCAAGTTAGAAAATCCTAGAGTCGACTATAGCCGTGTAACAAGGTTACTTAGAAGATTCGCCTCGGATCTTATATTTCCTGGTAGAGTCTGCTACGTTTGGCTGGGTCCCTTGGCCATTGCTCTTCAATTAAGGAGACCTGTCGTGCTAAAAATAGTCTTGATGAAATATGAAAATTTTTGTGCGTATTTAACATGCTTCTAGAAGAAATGGGCCTTAGTACGGCTTATAAATGGTTAATGCGGCTTTGAATGATGCATGCATATTCCCCGACTAGAAGGATGGTGTTCGAAGGGTGTATGATGGGACATATCAAACCGGCACTCGGATCCGATGGAGGATTATTGGATAGACTCATGTCGGGAGTTTCCTGGGTTCAATACTAACATCTATCCCGAATTTTGCGGTCGTTTGTAGGAACCCCTAGAATATATGCCAGAAGCTTGTCCGCACGAAACCCTCCCATACATGAATTATGTCCTATCATTGTGAAGGGAAAGGGGGTTAAGGGATAGTCAGCATGGTTGAAACATTTGATGACGAGGCGTGCGCGTTTGTTTCGCGAAGAGATCGTCGCCAGCGCTAACTGATTGATTCTTCCGTGACGACAGCCGTCTGATCTCGTCTAGGATGAAGGCTTGGCTTTCGCGAGGCTATCTTCCAGTCGGAAATTTGAAGTGAAATTGGTGGAGAATTTCGATAGAGCTGGCCGGGCTGGACGGAAAAGCCAAGCCAAACGGTGCGGCTCGCCAAGAGAACATTGATACCCTTGGCATTGTGATCTCGTTTCATCTCATCGTCAACCCCGGACTTCCACTGCGACTCTACCGCAAAATTCGAGTTCAAAGCACCTTGTCCTCCACCATGCTCCAGCATGCTTAGCTCTAAAACAATCTAAACTTGGGTTGGGTCGCGACAACGGCAACCCATAGCAGAGATGTAGATCGCCGGCTTGTCGTGTGTCTAATTACCGCTTCCGGGTTTCTCGTTAGTAATATGTATATACTATTGATCTTCCCCCAAGACTTGTCCGTCCCTTTCTTTCTCGATCCAATGTTCCTTGGCGACCCAACATCCATACCTTCAGGACGAGTTGAAGGGTAGTTGCTCATCGACATTCGCGATCCCACCACCACCCCCCCAGTCGTCGAAGCACGATCTCTCTTTTCCTTCCCCTCGCAAAATCGTCGATCGACTAATAATACTACGCTTGTTAGTCCCTGGTGGAAACCACGTGTAGTAGAAAAAAAAAGTTATCAATCGAAGCCAAGAATTACGAGGAGGACGCGAGACCGGCTTTACTCGTCTCGACGACAATTCATTCGTTTCTCTTTTCTTTTTTTCTAGTTTAATTAATTTATACACACGATGGGCTATAAGTTCCCCAAGACTATCAGCGCAGCGCGCATTGCGACTTTTGTCAGCACGGCCGCCTGGATCCAGGGCACCAGCGCCAGTGAGGTCTCGCTGCCGGAGGAGGCGCTTGATAACTTTCTTCGAAGACATGGCGTCGTAAAACCTTCGAGAAGACAAGCGCCTCCGCCTGCACCCGCACCTGAGGAGGAAGGGGAGGAGAAGGAGGAGGAAGATGAGGAAGAGGATGAGGAAGAAGAGGAAGAGGATGGAGATTCTTCAGTAGATAGTCCCTCGTCAGCAGACTCCCCCGCCTCATCAGGGTCCAGCAGTTCTGGAGACGAGGAGGAAGATGAAAAGGAAGATGACGACGATACCCCCAGCATACCAGACCCACCCCAAGCCGGCGTAGCTCTCGGCGCCGCGGACCAACCCGCAATCGGTACCGCCGAGCCACCAGGGAGTCTCAGCACAGGAGCCAGGGTAGCCATCGGGGTGTGGTCGGCGGTCGGCGTCCTCGCGATCCTAGGTCTAATATTTTTCTTCTGTCGGCGGCGGCGCCGAGCGCGCATGGCGCAAATGGAGATCAACGCGCTGCGGGACGAAGAGCTCGCGCGGTCTCGCCAAGAACACATGTCGCAAATAAGCATGCCGTTACCCCCGCCGCCGCCTCCGCCTCCCGTTCCGCCGGTTATGGAGCAAGTATACCTCCGAGACAATAACGACGACCACAACGCGGGGAACAATAATGATGATAATGTTGTTCGCCCGCCGAGCGGTCAGTGGATGGCGACACCGCCGTGGCAGGAAGATCCCCCGACGTGGCGGGACTCGCATCCCTGGCGCCAATCCCAACCCTCTGTTGCCGGCGGCGCGCCGAACGGGTACGCAGGAGGTCCTAGGCCGTTATTCGCGCCGCCGGTACCAGAGCTACAATACGACAGGCGTAATGACTACACAGGCGAAGCTGGAAACCCAAACTTCGTATAACAGTAGCGTATTCTTTGCCTTCTGGAGCGGCACTGTTGGTCACTTACATATATATATTCGTTTCGTGGATCGAGTCCACAGTTAGTTGCGTCGCGCCACTTAGTTACGATACTAATATCATTTGTTCTCACGTATGTGCCTTGTTCGCTGAGTATGGACCTATGTTGTTGATTCGAACGTAAGCCATTCTGCGCATCTATCGTGACAGGTTTATACGCCTCGAAATCATTACACCCATATCTTGAATATAGGCATGCGTGTGCTATTTACTTTTCGCGTCTGGTCCTGCCCACTCCCTTCTGAATAGCAAGACTTATCTATACGTTTCCGTCGTAATGTTGTTGACAGTTATATGTTCTAAGCTACGCTGATCTTCGAACTAAATATAATGCTTGTTAAATATCCGGGAAGTTCGAAGCATGTCAAATGGTTAGTTGATGTGCCCTGGGGGGCATTACTCAGGGACAAGATACCGAATCGGGGTCTTTATGTGACCGAATACCAACTATTAACAAATCTAAGCCTTATTCTTAGAGTAACTACTTAATACGCCTTAGGTAGGGGCTCATGCTTGTATAAATACTAAGTTGGCCTCACGGAAATAATTTCACACTTGGCAGATTGATCCCTGGGTGAAGATATTTGTCTATATTGATCTCAATCCTAGGGGCTTTTTTAGGTGCATGTTGTCTTGTATGCTACTTCTCAGTGTAGTGCGAACAGGCTTATCACGATGTAATAACCGTGTCATAGTAATCTGAAATGAGAATCAGAGTTCCATTCAAGCAGATTGCAGAGAAGCTAGAAGGACAATTAAAAACAGAAACGTCGCCAATTATATAACTTCTCGATTATCTGGCTAGCTGGTAAGTCGCGCCGAAGGTATCATAGTAGGTTCTTTTTAAAAGCTCTTTACACCAAATTGAGGACCAACTGCGTTCTCTGACGCCATAAGGAGAAAAGGAGGCTGTAAGCATTTTACCTTAACCCGGTAACCGTCCTCACATGATGACTTCATTAGCGACATCCTATTAATTTGTTAGCTTGATACCACGTAGAAGATTTGGTTTTCCGGATGAACTTGTAGAACATACCCTCTTCAACTCCTTAAAAGGCAGACAGACACAGTTTTGCACACGCACTTCGTCGCCAACCCCGCATTCCTTTCCCAGAATAGTGATGCTTTGCACCTTTACACCATTCTTTACGATGCTAGTGGAATGGCTTGTGACGGGCGTGGGTGTGCCTTCAACACGGGCCCATGCGCCAACTCGACTGTTCCAGCCGACAATAGAGTATAAAACACAAGCGTCATGCTTGATCTCTGCGTCCTCGAGGACAATAGACTCCTTGACTCTTGCACCGGGTCCGATGACGGCCCGAGGTCCGATAGAAACATTAGGTCCAAGCTTAGCAGTGGGATCAACGTGGGCGGTGGGGTGAATGAAGACAGGGGGGATAACGTTCGGAGAAGGCTTCGCAAGTTCGTTCGACTCGGTTTGGTAGGCCTTTTGCAGGTATAGCGCATTAGCTGGGACGGCGGAGCCAGCCGTCTTGATCTGGCGCCAGAAGTCCTTGGTTTCGTATACGAAGAATTGCTTGCTATCTGCGAGGTCGCTAAGAATGTCTTGTTCTAGGCGGATAACTTCATTCTTCTTCTCCTCATCTTCGTCGGCCATGAAGCTTGACTCAAGGTTCTCGGACGAGGGATACGATACTAGTCGAGGTCGGTCGGTTCTTCGCTTAATGGCAGTCTTAATGCTCGGGAAGATGGCATCAACGCTGAAGAGATAGACGCCGCAGTTGATTAGGTTTGATATGTGGCTCTCTGGTTTCTCGACGTAGTGCAGGACACGGCGCGAGTGCTGATCTGATACGATGCAACCGAAGTTAGTTGCAGCATCCTCGCTAACCCGTGTACCTAGAATGACAGCCTCGGCATCCTTATCGTCGAAGAGCTTCGCCATCTCGTTGAGAGGGAAAGAACAGCATACGTCCGAGTTGAGGACGAAGATGCGCTCAGGTCGACCCTTGAGGATAGCATCTCGGAAATGGTACAAACCACCTGCAGTGCCTAGCGCTTGGTATTCTCGTAGGTATTTAATAGGGAGATTGGGAAATTCCGAGGCGGCCTCCTTGATGAAATCCTTAAATACGGATTCGTCGTAGTAGCCAATCATAATAACCTCCTGGATGGAGGGCACTTTCGCAATGGCGGTCAAGCAGTGCCAGATGATGGGATGGCCAGCAACGTCGAATAGAGGCTATATCATATCATTGTTAATATGTGTTATTGTAATTCGATTATAGGATTGTTGTTCTATGTGCAGACCTTTGGAACATCGAGCGAGAGAGGACGAAATCGGGTTCCTCTCGAAGGACCACCAACCTATAATGAATGAGTTGTAATTAGTTCTACCTGCTAAGTTATCTTATAAGAAGATGTGTGGGGTGCGCATTACCAGAATAACAGCCTTGGTACCCTTACCGGGACCATTGTGTTTTTCTCGAATCGGAACCTGAAGCATGGTGACCGACAAAGATGTATATAATTATAATAAAATGTGGTTCGAATTCAGGTACAAGCTCGGTTTAGGCAAAGGAAAGTTTGAAGCCGTGAAATGTAACGACACAAGTTCGTCCAAGATGTTTTTATTTGGCGGGGCAGGAAAGTTTAGTTGCTGTTTAGTTGCTGTTTAGTTGCCTGTTTAGTTGTCTGTTTAGTTGTCTAGGCCCCCTGACTTGACCTGAGCTGACCTGAAATTCTTAGGTTCATGCAGCTGTACGAGCTCGTTGATTGGGGAAGAGGTACGACAGGGATTTACATAGTAGGTGATTAATTGATGGCTTTCATCGAGGCACTAATTGGGCTTTTGGGACACCAAGCCCGGCGTTTTCGGGGTCCAGATCGGAGGGATTAACCTTCTGTCCGATTATGAAGGTACCTCTATGAGGTACCTCCTACGTAGGTACTAAGCTACCTGAAATAGGTACGTATAGCATCATTACTTCAGGTTTAACAATCACTACTAAGGTACCTACTAGGTAAAAATCCTAGGTGGACATATAGAGTTGTGGAGGCCGTGGTATCTAGAAGTCTTTAGCATTGTCTTCTTTCATGCATCTATCTCGTCCAGGAATTTAATCCCGGATTAGCTGAAGCTCTTAATACCGTGATACACAAACTGTTGATTCGGGGCTTGGCCATATAGGTAACCAACCTCAAACTCAGCTGATGCTCCTATGATTCGGTATTGATACATGACCAACTCCGGATACTTTAAAATCCGTAGAGTTTATCATCTAAAAAAGCAGGCCTATTTATCTTCCGCGCTCTCATCCTTTGCTAGGTCATGCTCTTTTAAGAGCGCAGTGATTTCGTCCGCACTCCAAAGTCGGTGGTAGATCTTGCCATCCTTTGTCTGTCCCACTGTTGCAAATTCGACTAGAAAATTGCGTTAGTATTGCCAGGAATACTTCGGGCCTTACACATAACTTACTCTTTTCGCTGCTTAGCTTAGTTGAGTCCATGGTCTTGCTTAGTACCTTAACTGCCATACCGCATGCCTCCTTCAGTGTGCAATCCTCCTTGTAGTCTTGTTTTAACAAACTTGAGGCGCTTGCATTGTTGGCACCGGCACTTGTCGCCTTCCAACCGCCATAGTTACCCGAGGGGTTGCTCAGGTAGAGCTGGAATTGTCGCTGGGGATCCCATCCTGCATAGATGAATGATACACCGAACGGTCGTAGTCCACCATGCTGAGTGTAGCCTTGCTTGAGATCGCACAGTCTTCGCACCAACTGTTCGCATGGGATGTCTTCGTTGTAGGTTAGGAGGTATCGTTGGGCGGCTTGTCGGGCATAGTTGATGAGGATGTTTGCGTCGGCCGTCATGCCTGCGACCGCACAGATCATGTTGCTGAAACTCGTTAGCTTCAACATGACAATTTAGACATATTATATGGCTATGACCCCACTACGCACTCATTCAGAATGTAGAGCTTCTCCGCTGAAGTATCTTGCTCTAATAGCTTTGACGTAACCTTGCGTTCTGCGGCTAAGACGATGCCATCTTTAGCGAGGATTCCGATCGCAGTTCCAGCGTGGGATATAGCTTCTAGCGCATATTCGACCTGGTATAAGCGACCTTCAGGCGAGAAGATAGTTGTCTAGTCAAGCTGTTAGCTTCTGCGCATAATGTTACTTGGGGGTATGTAGCTCTTGAGCTTACTCGGGAATCGTAGCGGCGAGACATGGTGGGAGATCCGGCTGCAAATAATTAAGATTTGAGAATTTACTCCTAGCCTTGAAAATAAAATGACTTGACGAAGGCCAGTTTGCGGTTGGTAGCGGTTGGTAGAAACCGGATTGGTGGTGTCTGTGTTTGTATTAGGTATCAAAGCTCTGACGTTGAATGCTGCGAATTGATTTCTGGAAAGGCTGGGGCTATTGAACCAAGGCTAACAGCTAGGCAAGAGCTCCGACGCGTAACTTGTAAGGTACAATGCGATTAAACTTGAACGCACTGACCCGCAAGGCTTACATAGTAGGAACTTTGTCTACGTGCGTGCGCCTCAGGTTGCAAGATGCTGAAGCTACCTACTGTGGCTAGTGTTTCAATGGTTGTATTTAGCTTCAGTGTACTATGTACTTGTTCCATTACTGTACCTGATTACCCCACGTACCTCTAGTAGCCTTTGACAGAATAAAGGTCCATCTCATGCGACTTAGCATTCAGAAATGTGTAATTTACTTTTATCAGGAGACTTAAGTGCTTGCTACAAAGATTTCATGGAGGTAATCAATTAAATATAGATAACTAATATAAAGCATCGGACTTGCTTGCCCATAAACTCATTGGGAATCTGCTTCATGTACACCTACCTACACACCTAGGTACCTTAGTATGTATTGAGCTAAGTATCTAGGTACTTGAAGTGCTCTCAGAATTCGGTATGTGCGGGGAAGCTGCTTACCTAAATATCGCGGTAACCTAGGTAAGCCACAAGGCTAGGTGCTACATAAACCTGCTAACCCAGCCTCCGTGCTTTGCTTCCATCTCTTCTAGATCCGAAGGTCCGTGCACAACTGCCGCTGTCTTTTCATGGAATGTTTCCCCATTTCAACATCAAAAACCCTCCACTCGTGACAACTTCCCCATTGTAATAACTACCGCATCAGCCTTCGGAGGGCCACGTCACGACACGATACCATTCAGAACCTGAGAACAAGGCGCGTACCCGACCGTGTCAACGTTCTATATTCGCCCATCAACAATAAGTAGGTTCTGTCGCGTCATCAGCAATTTGGGTTCTTCGCGACAACATCGTTCGACGGCTATCTTGCTAGATTTCTCCTTTTTTTTTTTTTTTTTTTTTTCTTTTTCTCTTCTTTTATTTCACCACTTTGGTTCGGCAAATACACTCTACCAGTGCCCAAAGGAAAAGGCTAGGTCTCTTTAAGTGCTAAAAGAGCTTGGAGGTCATATTCTATTTACTTTTGCCTTCGCCTTCTGGTCAAATCATAGATCAACCCAACTCCGTAGAAGTCATGATTGTCTGAAGAGTGCTGCCAATATCTAAAGTCGCAACGTAGACTCACTCTTACAACACCAACCAACTAAAAATCCGTACTACAACTTGACCTGCATTCCCCTAATTTGCTTTTCGTCGATCTCCAATATGTCTGGTAAGCGTACCACCCGCCACAGTTCTGCGACAAGCAGTTTGGCGCAAGTCCTAGTTGACCAACGTCAAAGCACTTGTTACTATATACGTTCTGTTACATCAGGCCCAGCTAGCAAAGTTAAATCACTCGCTAACACGTACACGCGTCTCTACAGGTGAACCAGAGCCCCGTCGATCCGTGCGAGCCACTAAAGGTCAACACACGAAAGCATTCGATCAACTTGAGAACGGGCCCGAGCCAGCCAAGAGGCGCCAGACCAAAAAGAACAGCAAGAAGGCGACCGAAAAGGACGAGAAGCAGGAAGAGGATGAAGAAATCATCCGCTGTATATGTGGTGCCACAACTCAGGACGATGACGACACAAACGAGCCGTGGATTGCATGCGACAAGTGCGGCGCTTGGCAGCACAATGTGTGTATGGGCATGAGTGTTTTTACGGAAGATTTAACTAGAGATTACTTCTGCGAACAATGCGCGCCCGAAGACCACAAAAGTACCTTGGAAGCTATGAAGAAAGGCGAGAAGCCTTGGGAGGATCGCAGGCATAAGTACGAAGAAGAGAAGAAGCGAAAAAAGGGGGGTAGGAAGAGTAAGGGAAAGCGTGTGAGCGATCCTAAGGACCGAGCGTCGCCGAGCGCATCTAGCGTGAAAGGAAAAGCATCTACTCCTGACGCGAAAAAGGATGAGAGTACTCCTGAATCGGCCTCTAAGGGCAAGCGCAAGGCTCGAGACCAGTCGCAAGGACCACAGAGCAAGCTTCGCAAGGTTTCGGAGGTCCAAGCGGTCCCTTCAGGTCCGGCCTATACGCCACCTGATGATCTGCCTGATAGCATCCAGAAACTTGAGGGTCCTCGAAAACAAGCAGCACTAGGCTTACAGAAATCTCTTGACGCTGCTGTCGATCTTACTGAGAAAAAGAAGCTCTATGCGCTTCCTGAAGGCTCTTCCAAAAAGGATATTACCGAACGACTAGCTATCGAGATTGAACGAGCCTTCCACGATACTCATCCAAACACTTCTCACAACGCATCTCAGCTTCGCGCACTATTCTTCAGTTTGAAGAACAACGTAGAACTTGCTAGCCAGGTCCTGAATAGGACATTGCCACCCACGTCTTTTGTAGTCATGACCGGTGACCAGCTTGCAACAAAGGAGCAGCAGCGTGAGACGGCCGAGATGAAAGCGCGGGCGGAGAAGCAATCCATTCTAATCACTGACGACGCTCCCCGGGTACGACGAACTCATAAGGGCGAGGAAGTTGTTGAAGCGGACCACCTTGCAGTTGAATTAGATGAGGCCCCGTCTAGTCTTCGCCGAAAGGGTGTCAGAGAAGCGAGCGAGGCTGCGAATGCGAGCAACGAGGCCGCTGCATCATCGGCAGATGGAGGAGCATCCCCTGCAAATGCTGGCAGCCGCTCTAGCTCGTCGGGGGTGCCTCTTCGAGTTGATACTCAAGCGCACCAGCAATCGCCCAGGAAATCAGATTTTGATATCGGCAAAGTTTTTTCCAGCGTGCGCTCTCCTTCAGTATCTCATCAAAGACGAGCTTCTGCACAAGTTCAATCAGCCGGTCCCGGCGACGATCCTGAAGTTGACCGACTACTTCAAGAGGATGGCAATGAGTCTCCTCCATACTCACCGACTGAGCACATCGATCCTGATATCGTGTGGCGCGGTCCCCTTGTTATGACCAATGTGGCCGAGGTTGATACCGTAGCGAGGTATGCTGGTGGCGCCGATCTAAGCAAGGTTAGGAACATTGCATGGAAAGACCTGATACCGCCCCTTCTCACTGTCGCCGGACGTATCGCAGAAGAGAAAGCTATACCGTATCTTTGCGGGTTGAGATATAACAATCAGGTAGACCTGGTCATTACTAGTTTGTCTCCAAGCCATCCCACGGACCCCGCCGCACGAAAGCAATTCTTAGCTGTCATTGAATACTTCCAATCTAAGAAACGATATGGAGTTGTCGGCGAGAAGAAGCTTGGCAATGTTAGAGACACATACCTGGTCCCTGTGGCAGAAGGCGATGGCCCGATCCCAGAACCACTGCAAAACATCGGAGACCATCTCATTCCTTTGAATCGTCCTGAGCCTATGCTCCTAATGATCTTCGTCTATCGGGATGAGAAACAGGTACAGATTCCCATAGACCAACAGCGTTCAGAGTTACAGAAGGCTACCTCGGCGACACCAAGTCAAGGTACACCAATGCCGCCGAGACCATCCCTCTCAGGTCCGGCATGGTCACCTGCAACACCTCAAGGATCCTTCGGTACCCCGACTTTATCTCAGCCCCAATATAGCCAGACGCCGATTCCGCCTCCCAAGATTCCAGGCCATCCGACACCAGTGGTGCCACCACGTCAGGCACCATCCACACCTACAGCCGTCCCCGCACCGCAAGTTGCACAGGATCCTATGGTTCCGGCCTTGAGAGCTGCACAAGCTGAAGGCGAAATGAAGGCTCGACAAGTACTCGGTCCTCTATTTTCGAGCTCGACTGTGGCTTTCCTACTTCCTCATGCGGCTCGTATGAAAGAAGGCGAGTGGACTGCTGTCCGTAGAGCCCTAGAGCGTGATCCGCGAGCTCGTGATGATCTACAGCTCCTGAGTAAGCTTTTGACTGAAGAGGGTAACAATCACCGTAGGAATGGTCCGCAACCCAACCCAGTCCCTTCTGGTGTCGCCCAGACCACGCTTGCCGCAACAATTGAAGGTTCAGCGCCAGCAGTCCAGCCCAATACGTAGTTCTTCCCATTCATTAACCAAAGGAAAAATTGAATTAGGAAAGATACGTATTTCGACCTCAATGGCCAAGATTGAGCATACAGTTAATACGGTATGGGCTACGAGCTCTTGAGACTGTTTGATTCTTGGTAGTATGCCTGCCCAACAACACTTGGCTCGCATAGCATACCGGTATGATTGGCCTGGGGGGAGGCTATGGCACCTCTGAGCAAGCAATTCCAATCATAATAGATACCATTTGTCCTTCCAACTTCTAGCACGTCACTTGCTCTGTTCCATTCTGCTCCAGCTTCCATATTAGTCTGCGTTGAGATACTGCCCTACATCTTGACAGGACGACGATCAAGACCCGTGAAGGTTATGCTCTCGACGTAACCCATATACCCATATACCCTCAATGATTCCAGATCCACTGGTCTTAAACTTTCTTCACATTCTCGCATTCTTTGACAAGTAGTTGGATCGATTTGTGACTGATCCATCTACTATATGGTCGATAGGGACTCTTAAAGCACTATACTTTGGCCCTTGCCAAGATTGAAATCTGTGTATAGAGCCCGACGGTTCTACATAGTACAGATACGTGTCAGCATAGCCATCATCCTACAAAGATGATGGACCATGTCAATGAAAACCACACCCAGGCCCCAAAGCCCGTCTTTCCACAATGAACAAAGTGAGTTAAGACTGCCCGTTGCACAAAGTTACAAGTTTTTGATCATGACTGAATCTAACATGTTAGCAGAAAACTTGCATTTCCGCGGTGCCCCAGACGCCATTCTCTTCTTAGTTCCATATCGAGTTTCGTACTCAGAGGATCCCTCTTGTTGGTTAAGGGATTTAGGTGTAAAGGGAAAATATTGCTATAGCTTAATGTCTCTTCGAATAACTGGCCCGATCCTGTAACTTTCAGGTTTATGTCACGGACTTTGATAATTGAAAAAAAGAAAAGAAAAAAAAATTGTCTCCCGAATTCATGTACATTTGTGATCAAGTTCGATAATGGGCAAGTGAAATTTCTCAACTACGAATGCATGAAGTAACTGCCACGTCGTCGTGCTGGGTTTATTGCAGATGTCTTAAGCTCGGTATGTAGTCAAGACAAGTGGCATCCATCCTGTTGGAAGTAGCTTAGCTATTCTATTAGCTGGTCAAGTCTTAGGCACATGAGGTCCTGCAAGTGTCGTGACCCAGCATGAAACGTAACCTCTAAAGCACATCATCAAGCCTGCATAACCCATCTAAGGGATGGGACTTCCCCGTACTACTTACCCCAGACCAGCACATCATCTACCTACCTGCCTACTTACCTACACCTTATACATTCCCAACTATATCCCCGTCCCCATCATCCCACAGGATATACGTGTCCCCCTTCCCCTATAGGAAGGGGATCTAGAAGATCCTACTGTTGACTAACCCCCGCGTCCTTAGACTAAACCAAGTTCTCGCTTATTGATATTAGTGATGTTTGACGCTATAGCGCCGGGTCTCGACGAGGGGCAAGTTGAGGGGGTCTCGCGATCTTGAAGATAACGGCTTGAAGGGCCGCTGGCCCAAGCTCTGTAGTCCAATCTGCTGGGACGCCAGAACATTCTCAATGGGACGTGTTACCACTGACGGAGCTGTCTCCTGCGGCTTCTGATGATGGTGATGAGGTATTTTAGCACAGGTACCTACCTCTCTCGATATGACCAGACATCCAAGGTATATTTGTCTAGGCTATGTACAGCCTTGCTTTTTTCTGCCTTACAGTCGAGTTGGCTGGAGTATGGGATTACCCCCGCTCGCTCACTCGCTCACTCGCTTGTTGCTTTTGCCAGCTCATCCACTCCCTCGCGTAGCTAACCTATACCTGGTGTTCAGACCCCGAGAGAGAGAATGATGATGTACTCACTCACTCACTCACTCTGAAAATCCCCAACCCCGTTGGTCAGCAGGACAAAAAGTCCCAAGCTTCCTAGACGTCCCGCGCCACCGACCCCTCTTTACTGTAAGGTGTTCAATACCCCAGAGTATGATGTATGTACTAGTTAAGTCGGTATGCCCGCGAACCAAGCTGTTCGCCAATTCGCGCTGAACGGACAGGACCAGATCGCCCGACTTGATAGACCACTTTCCGACGCGGTAGAGCCGCGCCCTCGGCTAACGCCAACGTAGCGCGAACGGGAAACAACCACATGAGGTCCCCCCCTCTTGTTCTTTGGGGGTACATTAGGTACATACATACATACACACGTACTATACAATACGTCCGCCTCGAAAACTTGAATATTTTGCCACTCTCCCGCCTCGTCAGAGATTCCCATCGACGAATATGACGAAGATCCCTGGTCATTAGTGTAGCTGCCCAACCGCAATTAGCGCGGGGGCTGAGGAAGTTTCATGTTTTGACATCTAAGCCTGGCTAGCTACGTAGGTCGATATGTAAGTATTTACGGCCGTGCGGCACTTTAAACGAGTATACTAACTAGCCTGTTTGCTCGGGGGTCAGAGAGAGAGAGAGAGAGGGGCCACAGGGTCTTTCCGGGTAACGACGTTTTTTCGTTTCCGATCTGCGTTGTTCTATCATACGAGCTTAGCTCAGGCGAAACGGCCTCACGGTTCTAGAATCTGAGATTATCTCTGGGATCTACAAAACG
The DNA here is from genome assembly GCA_037126485.1 of Daldinia eschscholtzii. NCBI lineage: Eukaryota > Fungi > Ascomycota > Sordariomycetes > Xylariales > Hypoxylaceae > Daldinia > Daldinia eschscholtzii. The sequence goes on from JBANMG010000002.1 coordinate 3,161,888, forward strand.
CTGTTATGAAAATGTATAAAGATCGGCTTTTCTAGGGGCGATTTATGTATTATAGTCTATTGTATTGTTATGTAGTCTGCTATATGTGATGTTGATTAAGAAGATTCGGCCATACTAGGTGGTTGCCACCCCCCCTACTATTCGGGCTAGGCTCTAGAGGGAATACTTCGAATTCTTCTCCTATTAGTGAGAGTTGAGGCTCGGAGCGATCCGAAAGTTAGGGCTACGCGGCACTTGATGCGATACGCTACTTTTGTGCAAAAGCGAGTTTTTCCAATCTTGGCTAACTCACTAACTTGAATGCAAAGTTACAATCGGGTTTAGGAAGTTTTTGGACAGTTTTAAAAATAAGTTTTATTTTTTCAAAATTCAATATTTCAACAACAATATACTTAATTTAAATATAAAAAATTGTATTAAATAATTAATTTAATATTTAATAAAATTCCATTTATTTTTTTTAATAGTTGTAATTGTTTAAATATAATTATAATTAATTTATATAATATATATAATTTTAATTTTTTTTATTTAATTTTAATTATATATTTCATTTTTTCAATTATACGTAATTTATGACGTTTTCGTGAAATTTATAATTTGATTATATGTTATATATTTTTAATTAATAATAAATTAAAATTTTATAAAAATTATTTAATATAAAATATATTTTAAATTTATTTAAATAAAATAATTATTTTAAAATAATGATATTTAATATTATTTTTTTATAATATGATTTTAAAATTATATTTAATTTTTATATATTTTTAAAAAAAAATAAAATAAAATATTAAAATTTTATTAACGTATGTATTATTGTTTATTCGGAAATTTTATTCGAACATAATAAAAAACTTAAATTCGTATTTTATAAAATATTTTTAAACGTTAATAACGATATAATTATTTTTAAATATGAATTTAAAATATTTGTTTTTATATTTTTCGTTAATTTTACGTATTACGTAAATCGTATAAATGTTTTTTTTTATTTTAAAAATAATTTTATTAAATTAATATTATAACATTTAATAAATTTTTTTATATATTAAATAAAAAATTCGGCGTTTTTAACAATGTATTTTTTTTAAATAAAATTTTTAACGAATTTTTTAATGTGATTTTCCGTTTATTTTTAAAATTTTTCGAATCGTATAACGATTAAATTTAATGTTCGATTTATTAAACGTTTTAAATATATTTAAATTATTTTAACGATTTATAATTATAATTTAAATTAATTATTATATGTGTTTAATTATTAATTTAAAAAATGTTTTATATTAAAATTTTAATTTAAAATTAATAAATTTGTTTTTTATTTTTTTTATTTTATAAATAATAATGGTATCCGCGATGGTTAATTTAAAAACGTTTTCGAAATATTTAATTTCCGAATACGTTTTTTTAATTTAATATAAAATTTATATTATAATTTTTTTAATTATAATTAATTTTTATTAATTTATTTTATATTTAAAAAATATTTTAATAAATTAAATAATATTTTAAAATTATAATAATTTAATAAAAAAAATAAATTGTATGGTGTTTTATTATAAATTTGATTTAAAATAAAGGGTGGGGCTATCCGGAAACTTTTTAAACCCGATTTGTACATGCCTAACCTAACTAATGTACGTAGGGTACCTAAAGCTAAGTTACGTACCTAGTAGTTACCTTAGTTTAGCAAATAGTTGCCTGGGCTTTAAGCTGACGATACTAAGACGGAACGAGTTTGATTATGTGGTTACATTAGATCTGGCTACCCAAACTCGCGACATTGGGCTACCAACGAAAGAAAAAGAAAAAAAAATCTTTTTCTTAACCAGTCCTGGTTGGCGAGTTGGCAAAAAAAAAAAAAAAAAAAAAAAGGCTGAGTAGAGGTGACGGAAGACGCTAACATGCTTTAACTACCGCATTCGGTTGTTGATAGGAACTGTGATTGGTCGGATCCAACGAAAAGTCTCCAGGCTCTCAGGTACGGTACTTGATTACTTGATGGTAACCTGCGCCCAAAGAGCCCAGTTAATGCCAGTTGTTTGTTAGGTACTTCTAGAAAGATGGAGAAAGATATCGCTTACCGAGGCACCAATGGGACGAAATATCACAGTTTTCGATTTCTACTTTTATTGCCACAGTAAGACTTACGACATTCTAGGTACAAGGCAGGCAGACAGGCAGGAGTAGGTAACTATTTGACAAATTTATTGAATTGAATAATTAAAATCCACAAATTAGGTACGATTGCTTGAGCTTCTAATGTTGCAACCCTTCCAATATGGGTTGTTTGTTGTGCCCCTCCCCCTTTCGAGCTCGTGCTCATTGTCTAGACCGAAGTACATGATGACCTGATTAACAACAAGACATGATTTGACGTCCGACAACCTTACACTAGCAATACACGTCGTCGTAGAGGGCGAATTAAACATGATAATGATGAGGTCGACCCTTTTGTTGTTCGTTCGTTCGTTGTTGTTCTTGTTCTTGTTTCCGTTTCCCTCCGCCCAAGGTTAACCCCGAATATTTCTCATGTTCCATTTTCGCTTTGCCCCTCCCGATTGACCCCCCCAATTGATGATGACGATGATGAAAATGAAAATGAAAATGTGTAGTAGAATAACAAGTAGATAGAAAAGAAAACATGTGATAATAAACAAAGGAAATTGACAAGTGAAATGCTATGAAAGCGGTGTGGGTTTGCAAAAATAATCCCCTACAAATCCGCTTGATAAGTTGGAACAATCTAATGGCTTGTTCGAATCCCTCCTCCTCGTACAAATGTTGATGACAGCGTCTTTGGAAATAATACAGCTGACAACACACATACACAAACTAAAACAATTCGAGCCTCGTTTCCCCTTCTGCTCGACTCGTTCGTCGCTTTTATGTATCCCGTGAAAGTTTAATAACCCATAATACCTGTATAGATCCGCGACAGGAGACGGAATCGTTCTGCTCGTAGGCAAGTAGCGTTCAGTCTTGGTCATCGTAGATCTCTTATTCTCGTATTCCCTCCGCTCTATCATATCCCGTTGGATCCAATTTGTCGTCGTCGTAGTAGTAGTAGAAGTATTATTTTCGGTGATGGTATTGGTATTGGTGTGTTGATGTAGTAGTTGTTTGTTGATTTTCTCTATCCCGGACCTCGATTAAATTTGTGTAAGTGAGTAAGTGGAACTCCTCTCACTTCCTTGGCGTGACCAGCAGCAGCCCTAATTGATTTATGATGGCGACTTGTCTCTCTTCTTGAGCGTATCGCGCGACATGACGAATATGTTGCCGTCCTTGTCCGAGGGGCTGCGGACGAAGATCAGGCTGTTTGATGGTGAGCGGCTCTGACGCTTGCTGCTGCGTGACTTGGATCGGTGGTGGTCCTTGTCGTGTAGCTTGTCTTGGAGCTTGTTCACGAGCGAGTGGAGGTCGGCTATTTGGGCCGTAGATGACGCATGTATCGCTGTGGATGTGGAGAGCTGTAGGTTTGCCGCATCAAGACGCGTAGTCAACGACTGCACTTGGTCGACTAGGCCGGGTACCTTGTCCGCTTCGGCCTGTAGATCCTTGATCCTGCCTTCGAGGTCCGTCTTCTCCTGCGTGAGAGCTGCGACTCTGTCGGCTTCGGCCTGGAGGTCCCTAGCCTTGGCTTCCAAGCTAGCCACGAGGACAGCCTTCTCCTGAGTGAGCGTGGGAATCTTGTTGGCTTCGTTGTGGAGGTCGCTTGTCTTGGCCTCCAGGTCCTGCGCGAGCGCAGAGACCTTGCCTTCAAGTTCCTTCACGCTCACTTCGAGAGTGCTCTTCTCCTCGTGGAACTTGTTGATGCCTAAGCCCTCCTCCAGGTACTTAGCCACAGCGGCGATCTTGTCCTTCTCCTCTTGAAGCACCTTGGCAACACCTTGGTGCTTCTCGACGTCAGCTTCGAGTCCCTTGGACTTCTCCTCAAGTGCCTTCCATCGTTCCTCGCATCCTGCGTGTTCCTGACGGAGCTTCTCGAGATCATCGTACACCCTGCCGACGTCAGCGGTGCGGTTGATCAGCTGTTCTTTCTCCGACTCGAGCGTCTTGTTCTGCTCTAGCGCAAAGTTGAGGTCGTTCTCAACGTTGACTAAGTTAGCCTGAATGTTCACCAGTTCTTCGTCAAGCCGTAGTCGCTCAGTCGCAAGGGAAATGTTAGCTTCCTTGGATCCGGCAATCTCGGTGACTAGACTGTCAATTCTCGACTGCTTGTCGTCAATAATCGTGTTGAAGTCCAAAGCTTGCTTGTCGAGCTCCTGCTTGGAGAATTCAAGTTGCTTTCCTAGGTCATCCTTGGTAGCTTCTAATTGCTTCTCGAAGTCGTCCTTAGTAGTCGCAAGCTGCTTCTCATAGTCCTCCTTGGTGGTTGCAAGCTGCTTCTCGAGGTCTTCCTTGGTAGCTTCGAGTTGCTTCTCAAGGTCACTTCGAGCAGTCCTGGCGGCCTCAAGGAAGTCCATAATCTCCCTCTTATCAGCATTCGCAGTCTCAAGTTGCTTCTCGAGCTCTTCTCTGCTGCCCTTCACCGACTCTATGTCTTTCTGAAGAGATTGCTTGTCGGCCTCAAGAGATGCGACGTGCGCCCTGAGGGACTCAATCTCTTCTTCACAGAATTTGACCTTCTTCTCGAGAGCATCCCTCTCGTCTAGAAGATCTTCAATTCGGTTGTGCAGCTTCTGGTTATCCTTGTCGAGGGCGTTGTTCTCCTCTCGGATGGGTGCGCTGTTGGCCTCTAGAGCCTTGATCTTGGCTAGGAATCGTGAAGCATCTGCGCGAGCCAAGTCTCTCTCTGATGTTAGCTCCTTGACTTCGTGGTCTAGTTCCCGGATTTCCGCGCTCAGTTCCTTGACTTCGGTGTTTAGCTCCTTGACATCCTTGTTCCGAGAGCCCATTTGTCTCTCGAAGCTTGCTGTGGTATGCTCCAGAGTCTCGATGTCACGTCTGAGTGCTTCTTCCTGTTCTCGTTGGGCGGCATCTCGCATCGCCAATTCCCGCTCGAGATCGGCGACCTGCTGCTCGAACCTGTCACGTATGTGCTTGAGGTTATCTCTCTCCCTCTCCACCTCTATCAACATGCCTTGCTGTAGTTGGTAGTTGCTGCGGAATTCATCGGAAATCTGCCGTTGCTCCTCGAGGTCTCGTAAGATAAGCTCCTTTGAGTTACGCTCGATGTTCAAAGCTCGCACTATTTCCTTGTTCTCCTGTCCTTTAGTAGATAGCTGTACAGATACATCATCCAGGTCCCTGTTTAGCCTACTCCGTTCTTGTCGGAGATTATCTGTCTCGGACTCTAACTGCTCAATCTTATACCTAAGGTCTTCCTCTGGTTTCCGAGCAAGCTGGAGTTCCTTGGACTGCGTAGGGGCCTGTTGCTGCTTAGGTGAGACGAATTGGATGTGCACCGTCCTCTTCTTCTCTGGGACGGGAGGCTTAGATACCTCCGAAGGCGTCCTAGATCGCGTCCTCGTCCTGACCTTGGTCGAAGCTGCTGATGGTACATGGCGCACATGCTTTACTTGGCTCGAGGGCTTGGAGGGTTTGGGGGGGACACTAGAATCTGATATGACACTAGTAGCATCTGTGCTGACAGAGAGTTCTGACGATGCCGATTGGGAATCAGTCTCGTAGGATGTGTATCTGTCGCTGTCGGAGTGATATGTTGGTGAGGGGGGTGCCGAGGTTGTGTACATCTGGGGTTCGGGTCTCGTGACTCTGTTGAAGCGTGCAGCGAGGGGATCTTGTGGTGTCCGTATGGGTATTAGAGGTGTTGGGTTCTTTAGGATTCCTCTTAGAGGACCTGATTGTGTTGTTGTTGTTGTGACTGCCCTGCTATGGGTTGTCTCTGCTTCGGATGCGGCCGGCCGTGATCTTGACCGGGGCCGTTCGGCAACTGCTGGGGCTGGGGCAGGGAATCCGCCGGGCATGGCGAACGCCCGCTCCACGGGTCGGCTTGTTCGCACGTCCATGGTAGTAGGTCTTTTTTCTTCCTCTCCTTCTCTTAGTTAATTCTTCTTCTTATTCTTTTCAATCTTCTTATCTCTCTTCTTTCAGTATTTCGTACGCTGGGTGGAATTGGTAAGTTAGAGTTGTTTCCAAGTATGCCCAGGTCAGGTTGGTTAGTGGTGTCTCTTGAATTGGAGTTGAAGTGGTGAGGTGCTGGCTCATTTCGGTGGGCTTGGTCAGGTTTTTGTTGTCTGGGAATTGCGAGACAAGGTGAGGCAAACGGACTCAAGAGGTAGCACGCAGGAGGGTTTTTGTCGACTTTCCCAAGTTAGAATCAGGAGACTCTAAAGGGAAGGCTGACGGGTACTTGAATAATAAACTGGATTTTCTACGGTGGGTGTATGGGACGAATGGGACTAATGGAACCTCATACATGATACTACATGATACTACGGCATAGAGTATGGGGTGTGTAGATGACCAAGGTCCAATGTCTAGCTTTAGTTGGCAAAGGCTGCACACTGCACAACCGCGTGCTTTACAGGGATTCCGTCCCCGGGTCTATCTGCAAGGGAATTTGCTAAATTTGCTGTACCTACCTGACTCACCGCGAGGCGCCCAATGGGTATACGGAACGTTGCCCAACGGGGTCCCGTATTTAGCGTCCGTAGTAAGTGGGAGTTAAGTGGTGGTGGTGGTGGTGGTGGTAGAGGTGGTAGAGGTGGTAGTGGTGTTAGTGGTGTTAGTGGTAGTAGTGCCAGTATAGTTAGTACCAGTAGTGTCCGTAGTAAAAGAAAGAAACAGCCGAAAAAAAAAAAAAAAAAAAAAAGTAGACACCGTAGCCCAAGGGCGTACACAGTAGAATACAATGTTGTACCTGATGAAACCTGCAAAAGAAACGCAAAAAAGAAGGTTGGAAATCGTTGGATCAGATGCTCAAATGCCCAACGTTATGGGAGACATTGGGCACTCATGCATCCGTGTAAGATGATTGGTTCAATTACCAGATGACCCTCTAAATACTACCCCACCCCCTTTATTTGACCCATCATTTGCCACCTTTTGCCAAGTCATAAGAATTTCATAAAATTACTGACCACTCCCCATCTTCATCACCTTCGTGCAAAGACAAAATCGTACGCAATTCTTCGTTGGCCTAATGACGTCTTTAGGTTTCTTCTGCCCTACAGGCTTTTTTCCACTATTGACGCGAGGCTGGCCGACGGCTATGCATTAAGCGAGAAGGGAATAGACGCCGACGCGCGCGGTTTTAATGTTCCCTTTTTCTCACACGCATTACGGAAAATTAAAACAGGAGCCATTCAAGAGTCACCGTTCAAGCATTGGCATAACACCTTATGGACTAATATGGACCAATATGAACCATATAGACTATATGGTTATACGGAACATATATGGAAATCATGTCGGATTGGACACTTCTTGCATCCTCCATCCTCCAACCAGCGGCCGACGGAGTAGGTTGAGCCACATTAGACCCGTCTCGAGTTTATTTTCAGTCCGCCACGCCCCCGTCTGGCCCTTACTGAGTCGTCAATTGTGTTGTCAAAGTACCTAATGTACGCGTCTAGATTTGGTCTCGCCAGTGGACAATGGACGGATCGACCGCCTATCGCCCCTGATAGTCCGATTAGGATCTCTACTTATGGATCCCCTACCGGTGGGCTTCCTGTTTAAACGCAGAGACTAACGCCTTAGAGACGCCGGTAGATGCCTACTATGGTGAGTTGCGTCCCTATCTTTCTAGCGTAGTCGCAGTTTATAGGTTAGATATGTTAGGTATATACTGGGGAGAGATAAGTATACCAGAGTCACTTTTGTGAAATATGCACAGTGCTTCATATTTGATTCGATAATAAGTAGTTTATGTATGGATTCAAAATAACCAAGCGAACGGAAGTAATGAATTCTTCTAGCTAATTGAAATCCTTGAGGATTTTTCTTGATTGGAAGCGATGTGGTTATACCAGGTCACACAATCGTGTCTCACACAAATGTGTAAATAAGTACGCAAATAGGTAAATACTTACGTATGTGTGTGTGTGTGCGCGCGTACATGTACCAAGTCTTATTTTATTTATTTATTTTTATTTATTTGTCTTTCCCCTTGTACGCCGGTTGGCAGCAGGTTCGTAAGTGTGCGATATACGATAGAACCGATAGACAACCACATCGAAGATCTCAAAGGTCCGATCATCGTGTGTACCATTATCGTGTGTACCGAGCATAATTTGCTTCAGATCCAGTCACTTGGGTACATTACTGATTACTCGCGTTCATTATTTTTGCTTGCTCGTTTAATGATTTCCCTCATAAACATTGTTCCCGATAGGTGGCGCTCGCCGGCACACTGCATAAAACAGTGCGTGCGTAAGTGGAGTTTGTAAATCATACCGTTCATACCAGACTTGTCGAATCGCTGTAAGGCCATACAAAAGGGGGGACGGAGGGGCGGTACACGGGCCTCACCTTGCGCACTGTGCGGTATAGGGTCGCGCAGATTGCGGTATATGTTGCGGTATACATTGCGGTATACCGTAATAAGTCGAGTTTCTCCTCATGTTGTTTCCTATTATTGCTATTATTGCTATTATTCCCAGTCTTCCCAGTCTTCCTAGTATTTCTAGTATTTCTAGTTAGTATACCTAGTATATACACATCAGCTTGCATGGCAGTAGTGCCTACATAATACGTTTCTACTAACCCGTTATCGAACATCACTAACCCATTTCCATGCCAACCTAAACCAATACAATCCGTTTTCAAGGGGGTCCGGGAGGCGTTCAACGTTCGTTAGCATGTCTCCGTTCCTGCACGTGATCCATTCTCATGTAATTAACGTATGTCGTATGTATATTGTTACATATGTATCGCATGATACCATGTACTGCTCGTGAGGGGAGTTCTGAATTGATGAACCCCCTTTAACCGAGAAGGAGAGCGGCCTTTTTTTGTCCTCTGTATCACCTTGGGCTCCAAGGGAGGAGGCTGGGGGCGGAGGATAATACCGTACATAGTACGTCGTAGAGAGAATTTTACAGCTGATATCCTTGCCTGGGCCGCCGTCCGGGCAGCCGGGCAGCCGGGGTAAACCGTGCTGTTAATGTTAAATGTGAAGCGCCTAGAATCGAATGGCTGAAAATACGTCATTAGCAGTTCCAGGGCTTAAAATCAAGCAACTCGCAGCCATCGTTTTTGGAACCCGAACGCCTGTCGAACAGCGGAACGTTAGCGTGATCAAGGAAATCGAGCATTTGTTTTTTTCGGTATCCATCCTCTAGCATCGACTTAGCACTTAGCTAGGATTCTTGCCCACAAAAGGCACAGAAGGGATCCATAGGTAGCGCCCGTGCCCCGATGTAAAACGCGGGGAATAACCATTTCCACCCACTGTACGGCGCTGTCCGCGGCGGCATACTCCTCCCAATCATAGACGCGTAGTGTCATTACATGCCGAGTTTATTGGTTAACCATAGGTCCCGTAGGTCCCATAAGGTCTCGTGAAGCCGCGGGACGGACAAGCGCATTTAATTCCACTCCTGCGTGCCAAGAGACAATAGACCTTCCGGCCTTTGCTCCTATTACTTCGTACACCTTTTAACGACACCCCTCCCTGCTCCAGCTTTGCTTCCCAGTCGCCCCCCCGACCCAAACGCAAGCCAGACCGGAGCCGAAAAAGAGTCGTTTTAGGGTAGAGCCCTCGACATACGAAGGTAAGGCACCTCGCCCTTGAAGAAGACCTCGCCCTCACCGCTCATGCCGAAGCGCTGATAAAAACCCAGGGCGCTCTGTCGAGCGTCGCACCAGATACTCGTGGCACCGTTTCTAGCGGCCGCCTCGATGGTGTAGGATAGCAGGGCGGACCCCACGCCTTTGCCCTGCCACAGCTGCGCGGTGGCGAACTTGCGAAACCGTGCCGCGCCACTACCATCATCGAACAGCGAGATGATGCTCACTAGTTCTTCCGAATTTTGTTGTTTACTGTTGCTACTACTGTTACTACCGTCACTGCCGTCACTGCCGTCGCGGTTATCGTTCCTGTTGTCGTTGTCGTTGTCGTCATGGTTATTGGAGACGAATGCTCCGAAATGCTGACCGACGAGGTCGTCGGGTAGCTGCACGTAAGACAACGGCTTGTTGGGCCAAAGCACTGCCTGTCGTAGGGCGTAAGTTTCTTCTGCTGAGATAGGTCTTATAGATATTAGTGGTTGCCGCCGTGCGAAGGTAGCAGAGATTGTGTGACGAGTCTCCATGTTGGGTTTGTTGTATGGTTCCAAGGGATCCAAGGATCTCGAAAACCCAGAAGAAGAATTCTTTTTTGGTTACCCTTTTTTGGAATTATTCTTTTTTACTCGTTCGTGGTGAGACGACAAATGAGTCAGACGAGCCTTAATTTAGCGGAGATTCCCAAACAAAACAGATGCCGTAGCCAGTAGCTCCTCGAATAAGCTCGAATAGCTCGTAATCTTTCTCTATTACGATAGGTGGGTGGGATCCCGGGCTTAGTCGAGGCTCTGCTTTAAACGCTTAAACACTTAACCTAAACACTTGCTAATTCATGTTCTGACATCTGGTCCCACTCATCGTCATCCTCGCTGACAGCTGCCCACAGATTCAATATATACAGTTCTTATAACTAGCTGTATAGCTTACTCGCTCTCAATATTCACAACTTTGGTAGGTACCTAGGTAGGTATACCATGTGTACTAATAAGGGGGTAAGCATAAACAGCAACGCAACAACACGACAACATAAAATCAACAATAAAAACAACTTCACTAATGCAACCTGTGGCTGTGAGTCACGAGCCCCCTTTGGAGAAAAACCAAATACGAACTAATTATGTATAATATGATATGAAATCTGGAACTATATCCCCATAATTTATGTAGGCCGCGTAGACCGTGAATTGCTAACTACATTGCCTCTAACGGTGGTTCAATGTGTATAATATTGAGCCTCAAGGCATATTATACGTCGACGGAAACCAACAAAGTGGGAAGACAAAGTTGGGCGTTCTAGCCACCGCAGACCACAGACCATCGCAGGGCCACCGCACAGGTTGTGGCTCGTGCCCCCTGTGACAAGACTGACAGTTAAGAAGGGTAACATCTCGTAGTGCAGCATGAACCATAACTAGGTAAGGTTAGTTGAAGTCTAAACTAGGAAAGTAAGAAACTTGGAACTTGGAACTTGGAAGAGATGAATTGGCACTTTTTAGATTCATACTGCTTTCCCTATATGGACACTCCATCTCGAATTCGATCTAGAACATATCCTACCATGTCCCAAAACGGTCAGTGCTTTTTTTCTTTTCACGGCTGGCTCCTCCCGGATGCGTTCCCATCGGCCAAGTTCTTAGTGCTAGTGCCATTCTGGAGCCCCTCTTTCCACGTCTGCCGCTCCGTTTTTGATACTCCGGGGCCTTCGTATACACCGCCGTATGGCCCCGTCGCCCAGCTCTTGCCTTCTCTGGCCGCCTGCGTCGTGGGCTCTCCTCCTCCTGCTCCCTGCTGCTTACTAGTGTATCTGCGCTTATACCACCTCCCATATGCAACGAGATAGTAGAGCCGGAAGCAGAGGAACGCAAACTTGTCGTGCTCGAGATCCTCGGGATATTCCGCGCCGAGATCCACTGCGGCAGCGATTCCAGACATAACCGCGACTTCGTGGGCATTGACCAGAGTCCAGGCTGCCGCGTAGCGGGTATGCTTCTTCGCTTGAAGAAACATCATCCACGGTACGACGAAGAGATAGTGTGTATAGCTGTGGCAAAGTTGATGCCACCAGTCCTTTCGAATGATCTTTTCCTCTTCGATCTCATGATCTGTCCATAGTTTCCTATCGCGGTCTTTGTTCAAGTAGATGGTCTGGAAGACATGCTGTTCAAAGGGGACCTTATCCGGGAATTGGCTCTGATAGTTGGTCGTATCGAAGCACATCTCGAGCTTTGATTGATCTTCAGGGTACATCTTAATATAGTACATCGGCCGAAAATTATTCACCGCAAAATTGAGACGCGACGTTTGGTCCGCGCCATTCACCTTAGCAACGGCTAGATCTTCCCGGTAGAAGTTCTCGTAATGCTTCTTCATGTACCCGGCATCGTTGTGAGTGATCGTAATGTCATCGCTAAACTTGGCTGACCCCAGCACCTTCTTCTCCTTCCAAGTCGCCGTCCGACCCAACACCTTCTTCGCAGTATCTGCAAGACAACACATCACCATCTCGTCGAATACCTCCTCGGTGACTGGGGCGTTCGGGTCGCCACCGGTGGGGTTATGTTTGTCGGGCACAGGTGTCCGTGCTTTGAGCCTGACGACGACCCCACGGTCATTTCTCTGAACGACTTCGGTGAGCTCTGTGGACAGTCGAACAATAACACCACGTGAAATCAGGTCTTTCATCCAAGTCCCGTAGAACTCGGAGAAATTAGGAAACACGATCATTGGGGGTTGGTTGTTGACAACGGTGTTGGCGTCAGGAGCATACCACATGCCGTATGTTGGTGATGTACAGAGTCTCTCGAACATAACGGTAGGAACTTCCGGAGTAGCATTCCCTGTACCTAAAAATAAGGCTGTCATTGGTAGGGCAATTGTGTTTGTGAACTCCTCCGAAAACCTGAATAACTTGAGGACGAGTTTTAAAGGGAGCAAGGCGAAGAAGGCCTCGAACCAACGGATCAGCTTTAGCACTTTTGGTAGCCGTCTAACTTCCTTCTCGTGACGAGCGAGCAGGAGTGTTGGGAATACATTAGTCCAGAAAGTTTTGTCTTTGCCAAATGAGACTTGCAGATTGACAGGATCGGCATGGAAGCCTTGTCGATGGAACATAGTCACTGTGTGGTGAAAAATGTAAGAGCCGCCCTGCGTTATCTTCGATTAGCATTAAGAGCTGCTTAGAGGGGAACTCGAGGCTCGTACTTGAACTCCTTGATTACACCATGATGTCCCATAACGCTGCTTGTCCAGCGGTATAGAAAACGCTTGGCCGCCACAATAGTCGACAGCGTCTATTAGTGTCACATGGAATTTATCAGGATGTTGCGACAAGTGATATGCTGTTGACATTCTAGATCCTAGGAATTAATTGATGAAATCATTTGTAAATTCGGATAGCCCATACCCAGCAGCGCCAGCGCCGACGACTAAAACCCGCTTACGCCCATCTGGGATATTGGTTCCATTCGAAGCCATGAGTTCAGTTCTTTGCTTCGTCGGTTGGTATCAAGGATTGTTAGTTATTTCTTTCCTAGCATGTAATACTAATTTGATTACATGGACAAACATTAAATATTTCGTTTCCATAATATGGTTGGGTTCCCTGAAGCATAGAATTTAATTGCTTTTTGGGTTTGATGATGAAGACACTAAATCACGACGTCATGGATTATCTAGGGGACACTCCACGCTACTAGGTAGCAATTTAGTCATTGATAAAGACCAGACGACCATGGGCGTTCTATTATTCGATTTCTTGGGGGTAAAAATTCCCGAGACATGCTGCTTCGTATTCGAATTAAATGGACATTATATCCAATGGTTTGAGCCAAGCCTATTCTATTCGTCCACTGCGTTACATCTCTCCCCCAGTTTACCCCCAAGCTCTACAACTACTCGATGCAAACTAAAAGAACCTCTGAAATTGCAAATGAAGAATAGGTACCCCCTCCATTCTCTATGAATAAAAGTATGCGTATATATACGCCTCATCCTTCCTCATGAATAGGTATGGTTAACCGCCCCATGATACCTACGCCGATCGAAGTCAAACATCGTCGTGACTATTCTCTTGTCTGCGGGGAATTTTCGAACTCTATTCCCTCCACTGGTGTATCAGAGCCAGTAGCAGGTCGCAGAATATGCCGCCCAAACGTCGATACCTTTATTTTGTGTGAAAATGCGGTAGCCTTGTCCCGGATTCTCTTCCTAAGATCTAGTTGAATCTTATGAATATTCTCCGAATACAACGACTTTTGAGAGCTCTCTAAGCTGAAATACCAGACGGCAATCGGACAAATGATGTATGTGAGTGCTGGTATAAGAACAAAAGTGCTTATGAATGCTTTCCAGGATATGGCACTCTCGTTATTCGACGAGCTATTCAAAACTGGCAAAGCCCAGAACGTCTAAAATATCATCAGTTATAATTCTAGCATCAATGTTAACTCACAGAGATCTCACGGCCATGAATCTGAGGGGGGTGTATATGATAGTGACCGCGGTGAATGCGTAGATTGCTCTGTTAAGGGCCGTCGCTCTACCCGCGTCACGGAGCGAGGTCGCATTTAAAAGCTAAATATGGGTAGGTTGTTAGCCAGTTGGTTTTCACACCTTCCTCCTCATGGCTCTTACCCCATCCCTAAGGCTTTTAATCTCTTCTTGTTTTCGATGGATACGGCTATAAAGTCTCTCCGCTAGTAAGTTCATTTTAGATGATATAGTATCCCAGTTCTTCTCAACACTCGCAATTTCGTTAGCGCTTAATCCCAATCTTACTTCGTACCTTATTTCCCTAAACTTTCTTTTCAACTGGTCAATATCGGAAGCGCTTTCTTCAATCCATTCGGTCATGAGTCGAAATAATTGGATCACTGTGAAGTATAGCCTGGATAGTCTAGAAGAAGTGTCGAACATGAATTCATCCCAGCATTTTTCGTTTTGGGTGTTGTTGAGCTATGGTTGTGAAGGATTAGATGATCGATAGGATAATGGGATATTCTTAGAGTTTGGAGCACTGAAGGTAGCTACTCACCTCTATTCCAACAACCTTACTAATTGAATCGAGCACCTCTGTCCAGTTATCGTACCATGCGTCTAGAATGGCGCAGAGCATGGCTTGGAAGTGAAAAATTCCAACAGCTTTCCCGCAGGGTACAAGTCCATTCCCCTTCAAGTCATCCGGTCCCCATTGGGAACCATCATAGAGGATTAGCAAGGTATATGCGCATGATCTAGATGTCCGAACTATTTGAAGACATAATGACCATTTTTTCTCATCGAATAAACTTTCGACATGGTGTAATTCGGGCGATCTACCAGCACGTTGGGGATCGCGCATTACTATACGCTCTCTTTCGACCAAGATCCCAGACATCCGTCTGTTTTGCGGAACATCGTAGCTACGCTGACAACAATGTAGATGGTGTTCTATCCAGAGCGAGGTGAACTCTCCGTCATACCAATCTTCATAAGGGGAGTTCAGTCGGCCCCATGGCTTCGCAAATTGAAGGATAAAATTGATGTTGATGTACTTAGGCCTAACTTGGAGCCAGCTACATAGGAATGCAAAAACATCAAGTTCAATAATGCCGGATTTAATTCGAAAAATGCTACTGAATTATTAGTAGGTAACCGTAAAAACCCGGCTTAGGCCCTTATCTCTATTCAACACGTACATGACTCGACCAGGTCCTGGTGGACCTGTCTAGATATGGTATTAGTTATTCTGGATCGTTCGTACATAGTAGGATTGTGAGAATTTTGGCACTAACTAGAGGGCACTCAATAGGATATCCTAACGAATCTGATTTATAAGTAGGGACTAGTCTCCGGCGAAGTTTCTTGGGCCATAAATCCTTGATCAATTGGAGCTGATCATTGGATAATGTGCCGTTTAAGGGTTTAATATCATCAGTCAAATTCTCAACCAGTTCCGTATCAGGAAAGAATGAGAAACCTTCATATCTATGTTGGAGTCCAGGAGTTTCGTTTTCTTGAATGACCATTTGAAAGAATTCGTCTCGAATCTCTTGAAGCTGAGCTTCACCTAGAGTATGTAATCTTTCCCACTCATCCAGTTCTGGTAGAGAGGACGTATCATGATAGGTACCCACGTTTTCTCCTCTAGTTGTTGTCTGCTGGTTTTGGTTTTCCAAGAAAGTATTTAAGTTAGCTAACGCGGTATGTAGTTGTTGTAAAACGTCTCTCAAGTCCTGGGTCATGGTGATTGGTTTTTTTTTTTTTTTTGTGTGTTCAAGTTAACAATGTGATGAGTATCGAGTTTCTTATATCGCGTCAGCTAACCGTTTTTGTAGCCATTCAACCCGGTCTGACATGGACGTGTGAAGAAAAAGTTTAAAATGTCTGGCCTGGTTAACTACCTTAGTAGGTACCTGCCTAAATCTTAGGTTAGTGTCATGTGATCTAAGTATTATATACTTTGTGGACCTTGTAAACCTTAGTATTGGAAACCTCTCCTAGTACAACAACAATTACAACACCATAACAATGATCTTTCTATGACAGTTAGGTAGGTCTAGTTACATCAGCTGAAACATGAGGTATCTAGGTACCTAACCTGTTCTATTTTTGGGAAGACTTCGAGTAGAAAGGGGTGGGGGCTGCAGAACGCGTATTCGTCAAGACAAACGTAGGTGGCTAAAACTTGTTATCTAAATGCGTGAAGTGTGTCTAGATACGTACCTGGGTACCTATATATACCTACCTAGGTACCTGAAGGCTCATATGTTTGAGTCTGTATTTATTATGTTATTCTCCTTCGTGGATTGATACGTATTTGGAAAATAACAATAGCTGGCGAGCGATACTGTTTATGGTCTGTTAGTAAAGGCAAGTGATCTTAACACAAGGGACTATAAGGCGTTCTATCAACTGAGTCCTGTCTCTATGGCTAATCGTTGGGGTTGCATTCTTTTCAATGATGATGAATTGTTCCTTATATAAAGTCGGAGAGAAGACTTCACTAAGCATAGGTTAGTTGCCAGCAGACAACCAAGGTATCGCGACACGAGTTTGCTGCGGTGTTTCGTCCATAGGATCAAGTCCTAGGTCTTGAAATGGCTATACCATAACGAGGCTGCTCAATTTGTGAGGAAGAGGGAATATACCTAATAAAACGAGTTAGTACCAAGCCACGACTAGTATATGAATCTCACAATAGTGACTTGGCTTGGGCTTATAACTCTTCGTAAACTATGATATTCAGTAGTCGACTTTTGTCACGGTATGGTCCTTAGGTGGAGATAGCAACGTCAGCTAGAGGAGTTGACATTGTTCTACCTTTTGGTAGTGTACTGGTTCAATAGCTATCTTCCCGGGCCCTTACAACTTTTTAATAGCACAACTTAACGTATAGGTACCTACTTAAGACTACTAATGTTCGCTTTCACATTATTCACAAGTTCTATCACAACGATATTCCATCTGTCTCTTAGGCTAAGTACCTAGTCTTAGAATATTTCTCGTAGCGTACTATGGGACTCTAGTATAAGGCGTCTAAGCATCTCCATCGTACTTTTTACAAGACCAAGCAAAGACGGACAAGCTAATATTGGCCCACTATCAAACACCAGAACTCCTCGCTAAGTAGACTGATTTACTCTCTTCATATCCCAAACGAAAATTATACCCGGTAGAACATGATTTTTATCCTTGGTTCCGTACGCCATATGCGGGGACCCGTATCGTAATGCTCCTTTAACCAATGCAAAGTTTTAATAATATACAAATATATGCATACCTAGGTATACACCGTAGAAAAACTAAGTAGATAGAAAAAAGAAACCCGTCGTAAGGGCATTGAATCCCCAGACCATGGCCAAAACAGCAATCTCCCAGAGCCTTATTTATACCTTAAGGTATATATCAAATGAGACGCAAGGGTTCTGATATCATAAACTCGCTCACTCATATAAAGGGGTATCCAACGCATTGATATCCAAAAGAAAAAAAAGTAAAGGCTTAGAGCTTCGCGCAAGATGGCCTATAGGGTACCATCAGCGGGGCGTCGATCCCGGGGTTGTACCTGGGTAGCCGGTGCCGCTTGCTCTGCCTGGTCGAACATTCGAGTCGCCTCGGATATCGAAGCCTCTCTATTGTTAAGCTCGCTCTCCGACATCTTCATAATCACGTCCTTGCGAGCCACAGAAGTCCAGTCCTTATTATTCTGAATTGCGGCTTCCTCGGCCTCTGCAAGCCATTTGCGCCATTGTGGCGTGTCAGGGGCGGCACCACTCCTGTTGACCCAAGCCGTGCGCTTAGTTTCGCGGATCGCGTACCACAGAGTACGCGTGTAGCTCTTGACCCCTTCCCGCGGGTCGAGAGAGGTCTGTTCGTGGGCTTTTTGCGCTTCTCTGGGAGTTATGTCTCTAATTTCATAGCGGCTTAAATCCCAGAAGAAGCGTTTTGGAATCAAGCCCATAGTCCAATAGAGTCCATTCAATACGATGTAACTAACACCGATGAAGACTTGAGACCACCATTTACAGTTACCAAGGAGGATGACAGATACCATTAGCAAACAAGTTCCAAGCCCCATAAGTACCCTATATGCGCGTCCGCTAACATGATACTCGCATTCTTCAGTGCCTGAATAGAGCTCACGCGCTACTTCTTCGGTGCATTTAATAAGGAGGAATGCACCCTCCCGCGTGCGGATGATCACGTCGCCAGCAGGGACAGTATTAGTGTGACTGCGATGCATAAGGATAGGCCGCCACCACGAAGCCCAGCCAACGATTGAGCTTGCAAAAGAAATGAGTGTAACGGCAAGAATGGCTGTCCCATCTTCGAGTACTGCTGCGAGGGCGATGATGCCGCACGTCAACAGAAGAGAGAAGAGCGAGAGGACATGTACAGGCGAATATAAGGTAGCAGGGATCGCAGGTCGTTGCTTGTTGTAGGCAAGCGTTGGATTGGCTGCAAAATCTTGGATTTTTTCTTTCATTGTTGCCCGCCTATTTATGCCTGGTGTTGGTCCAGCCTCGACATCGTTGCTATATGCTGTGTCTCTCGGCGTATCGTGGTCTCCTGAGGGACGCCGTGGTAGAGTATGGAGCTCATGAGCTGAAGGGATGGCAGTCTTTCCATTTGTACGCATTCTTTCAAGCAATTTCGTCCCATTCCTAGGTCTGCTGGGGACCTCGATGCCACCGGCATTATTCCGGTCAGTATGGGTAATGTGCAAGACTCGGAAAGCAAATGGCTGCAACTCGTCGAGGGGATGAATAATATTAGCAAAGAATCCCACGGTATCGAGAACGACACCGCTGTAAACGCCGGTCATTTTCGCGGTGGTCTCAGGCAATCGACCGGGACGGGAAGGCTTTAGGAAAGCCTGCGGGGCGGGGATAATTCGTGGGAGAAGGCAGAAGATGCTCGCAGTGATAGTTTGACAATGTTCTGCAATGGAGGACTCGCCAATGACAGCAAGCAGAGTAACAACATCAAGGCGCCAACCTCCAGGTCCCTCGGCGCCTGGGACGTCGGAGGAAAACCAGCTAGCAGCCTTAGATCTAATAACGCCATCACTATCGTCCGCCATTATTTATACTTTTGCTACCTAGTCACTTAAAAGTAAGTTCCAGTCGATCGGTAACAAGTAGGTTCGGACCGTAGGCGGGAGGAGGAGTAAAAGCAAATCGAAATCAACGCTTTTAATCTGGGTTTTGGACTAAGGTTTGGATCGTTGGGCTAGATTGAGTTGCAAACGCCCGGTTCGATGGGAACGGGATGTATAAGTTTAGGTAGGTCAGGTTAGGTTAAGGTTGAGCAGGTCCTTTAACGACTACATTTGTAAGAAAATCATGACATATGCATATATGAGTATATAAATAAACAAAACTAAGTCGGCAAAGCACCGACCTTTTAAAAAAAAAAAAAAAGGTATAGTACAATGAGAAAGGAAAAGAGCCAAAGATGTTGGAGGCTGAAAATGAAATAAACGTTCGCAGTGCCGCAAAGTTTCGAAAGATATTGGATTTGGGGATGATCCTTGCCCACTCTGAAGAATCTATGGATTCCAATTGGCTGATCTGGGTAAGTCCCACTAAATCCTTCTTTGATTCTGGATTTAACGTGCGTTAACTTACTCCAGGGTCTTCAGCGGTACAGCATAGCACTAGCCGCTAGGGCCCGCCTACTGGCACGCATCCGATAGCCCCAACTGGCTTTGAATGATTGGGCTTAGTTAGTGGAAGCTTGTACTAGTGCCAAGTCTGTCTGTCTCTCATTGGAGATCGCTAACTTTAACTCTTGATCAGCTCCACTCCACCGAACCACAGCCTCCTTTATCCAAGCGCACATCTGTATATATTATCCACAGCCTCAATGTTGTGTCTCTCATGGAGGTAACCTGTAAGGACTACCCACAGCACGAGGATAAGCATCTGTCCATATGGCAGAATGACGAGCGTTTCGTGAGTATAACAGGCATTTTTGTAATAAAATGGGGATCGGTAAGTACGTAATTCATGTGGCTGATTTATCCTTCGAGATCACAGTACTTGATCTATTTGATTTGATAGTCTAGAAATCAATAGTAAAAGGGAATAAGGAAATTCGTGAATCACTGATACTAGTTGCCCAGACTAAGTAAGGTAGAAGTCTACCTACTTGGGTATGTTCTTGATCCCATATGTAGCAACATAAACGCCGTCAAGCGCCTCGTCAAACCGGGTATCAAAAATTGTAAATATCTCCATCCGTCTCATCGACCGAACCCCCGCTCCAAAGACGCCCAATTTATAAAGCGCCCCATCACGCCTCTAAATCACCTAAAGCTTAGCCTCCCGCCTTTTCCGACCCTCGTCGATTTGACTTAATCTGTCGAGTCTCGTTAGACGATTAGTGGACTCTTTCCCACGAATTTCAGGAATAAATTCCTCCTTCCATCTCCGTTCCCATTCTACTAGGACTCGCTCGCGTTCGACTTGGTCCATGCAAGCATGATCTATGCTCCACCTGGCAAGTTGGCGCCAACCGAATAGATCAATATCGCGATTGCCAATCATGGTCTCGTAAAAATCATGCGATAATGTCGAACTAAAGTTACAAAATAAGATCGAGTGCTCCAAACCCTAAGGATTCTATGTGCTTACCTGAAAAGGGTACCATTGTCACTGTTCAAACTGCAGTGGACTTCATGTTCAAGCAGCTTGTAAATCCGGTGCTCGTGCATATGCTCCACTAGTCCCAGAATCATGTTTGAAATGGGACATGCTTCGACACAGACTTGATTAGCTTTCATTTGCTCCATAATAGCGGGCTTTTGTGGTAGCGCATAGCCATGTCCAATCCGTCTAGCGTTAAGATCGAGCGCGCATTCGAGGTTGCCTTCGATATCGTCAGGGGTCTCGCCGCAGTGAAATAAGAATGGAATATCCAGTTCCTCTTTCGCACAGTCCTCCTGAAACTGCTTAAATTCTTCAGTGAAATATCGTAGTGGATACTTCTTGTCGTAAGCTTCTTCGCCCACTAGATCGAAGCCGGCGATATATTGTGGCCATTTCTTCTTCATCCGTATACATTCGTCTAATGCTTCCTTTACCATGGGCTTGGGAAAAGACCGAGGTGTGCAGTAGATAACCTTCATACCACCAAAGGATGGGATGTGGTCATTTCCTTGTGGAATGCCGGTACCATCTACGTACACTGGGTTACCTTGGGAGTCTAACTTCCTGTTTTCTTTAATTTTCCCATCTTCGTCCATATCTCCAATATCTTTCATGAAGTTCTCATACTCTTCGATGATGATTTCCATTAAGCCGAAGTTATTGAAGCCTTCTGACCCATCATCTCGTAAAACTTGATTGCTCTTCATAAAGTTTGGCCGAATCTCAGCATACTGGACGTTTTCGTTGACGAACTCCTCTAAGCATTTCCTGGTATAAGCCCTGAACGCCTTTTCGTAATTAAATAAACCTTTCATCATTCTTGTACGGCCATTAAATTTCTCCCATGCCCTGTAAAGTCTGTTAGCTAGTCCCTAGTAACGAGGCAAAGGGAGTAATACCTTGCTGCTCTCTCACGCGTGGATTTGTATGGGCTGGTTTGAAAGTTCAATTCGATATTCTCAGGCCATCGCTCATCTTCGATTTGCTTTTGCCTTTCTTGCTCCTCTTCTTTTGTCTTGGATTTTCGTGTTGATTCTGAGGATTTATCTTCCGAACTGAATATTTCGTCGATTTGCTCCTTATGAAACACGAGTTTACTAACAAGCCAATCGTCACACTCCATATCCATCTCCCAGAGATTAGATTGAGCTAGGGTTGCCTTCTCTTCATTCTGCAACGCCGCAACTTTCCTAGCTTTCCTCTCCTCATCCCACATAGAACGAAAATATCTGTAGCGCATGAGTTGGCGCAGCTCATAATCGTCATGAAATAGGTTCGGCCCTCCTAGGTCCTTAGAAGATAGCTCAGCCTCTTGACTTGCGGAATCTACGTTCGGGTCATCAAGGATTGCCTTCGTGTTCTGGAGTGTGAAGACGATCTCACAGTTATCGAAGTCAGATTTGGACCGAAGCTTGTGAGTAGGACTCGAGATGTACATATTGGGCATTTCTTTGGCTATACCCAAGAGAAATCCGGGGAGAAGGGTAGAGTTAAAATGGAGGTGAAGATGTGCGCCTTTAGGTAGAGAATGTGCTGCCTTCAACAACTGTGTATCGTCGATGATATGGACATTGCGAGAGAAATGGTCCCCTGGAAATCCATTTTCGCCATAAAGTTTCTCATCAGCATCCCTCGTCTTTAGCAAGGCTTCGTTCGCGTCTTCATCCTCACGGCTAGCACGCTTCCTCATCGCATCTTGAAAATGTAGTCCAGCCTGAGCCCCACCTTGATGATTTGGATGGACTTTGGATGTACCAGATCTCGAGTGTAAGAAGCTCCCAGCCATTTTGCCAAACTTGCGAAATTGAAGGAATCTAGATGGTTTGTTTGGGAATTTTTTCATGGTTGTCTCATGTTGACCGGCACTGCCGTCTTTATATGTACTGCGGATACCTAAGCACATAAGCGCATGTGGTGACGGGAATGCGTCGTGATTAGAAAAGATGCGACTTTCCGGATTAGTGGTGACGGGCTAAAAAAAAAAAAAAAGTGAATAAAAGGTAAGAGTCACCCATTTATTTAGTAAAGTACCCCGGAATTAATTCTATCGTGTTTGTTTGTCACTGCCTATACGTAGTCACCCCATGGGCACAGCTAAAGTTGTGAGTTGTAATAGGGAATAGGAACAAGAATACAGGGTGTCGCGTGGAGATGGAAATGGTGCGTCGAATCCCATCAAGTAAGGCTCGCAGGACAAAATGCTAAGCCTGGTTTAGATTAACTACCTAACCTAGATTATTGAGGCTAGGCTAAGGGCTAGGTAGAGTCTTGGTATTACCCGACTATGTACACCTCCTACCTGTGTAGTTCTAGGTAGTACCTTAATATTCCTCCTAATGTTATCAATTAAGCGCTACATCATACCTGATAAGACGGTCTTTGGCTGACCAGCAGGCTGACCAGGTACTTTTGCTGGTCTCCCGAAGAGCCAATCATTTCTCCTTCCCCACACTGAATTTTGTTTTTTCTTTTTTTTTGTGGATGGAAGTCTATTTTAATGTACTTAGCTCTTAGTATAAAATTCTTCAAGCAAACACATCGTCTAGGTCCCTTGCTTAGGCTATCTTAGTTAAAATAGGTACTTTACGTTTCCCATCACGATATATCTATTAGGTACTCAAATAAATGCCCGCTACAAAAACTGACTTCAATCGATGTAGATAGACAATGTCGTTTTCTCTGCCACGTGGATGTTATATTGATTCACCTCGTTATCAAAGTCATTTTGATATGTGCTCAGCCACAGAGGAGTTAGAAGAGATGTATTATTTGCTATATTAGACGAATTAAATCATTAAGTACCTACCTAGCCACGTTAGTGTTGGCTGTTGATCTAAATAAGACCCATTCATGTAAGTAAGGGGCAACAAGTGTAAAAACTACCTAAGTTACATTATATCCATTATAAGTCAACTCCTGGCACCTCACTTAAACAGTTAACTAGGCCTAATAATCTTCATTTGGAACGAATCATATATCCTACTCAGGTTGCCCTATCGGATACCAGCATGAGGCTACTGTGCCAGCTAATTCCAAAGCTTCGAGAACGATTTAACGAAGCATACTATTACCTCCAAGTATTCCTTATTATGGAGAAGCACTACTACCAAACGGCTACCATAGACTAAAAGGTTCCATTAGCATTATGATGTATAGTGTCGTCTTTTTTTTCGGCCTTTACCGCTATCGGCCTTTCCTGAATAGTATCATTTTTGGTCTTGCTGTCCTGTTTGTTGTCAGAATTCAACTCATTTGTTTGCAAAAGACTGCGCCTCTCGACATCCACAGCTATTAAATGTATCTATAGATTATCAAGCATCATACTGTCATGTATCTCTATTTCCCACTCTTCCCGTTACCGTGTATTTGCTATGCCTCTTTTTTGTCCTAGGACTCAGGGGCATTAAGAAAACGTGACCAGCTCAGTGCGCCCAACGAAACTACTCGAACGATCCGCATTTTACAATATACGACATCAAGACAGCTATTATCAGACCTTAAAATCATTTTGATGGTAGCAAACCTGGAATCCGGATGTCCGGTGTGGCTTCATTGCTGAGCCGGATGGGGAGGCATATTGTGATATCCAGCGCATACCCCTATCTTATATCCTCTACCCACAAGTACTCTCACGATATTTCATAGGTATATGCGAATCCAATGATAATTGCAGCGTATATACGATGATGTTCTTCGACCCGCTTAACGAACAGGATCTACTAGCCGATCAATTTTGAGTCAACATACCTATCCGTGTATTCGATAAGTACCTACCTAAGCTTATATAAAATGATAATATGAGGCATATGTTAAGACATATCATAATTAAGTCACAAGGTGAATACGTACGTTGTCAAATGGGTAACAGTAAATGGTACTGACTACCTATCTAGATCAACACATACCTACCTGTAATATATTCTAGGCAGAATATTGTATTTGCAATCGTACTAGCTTATCTAGGTAGGCAGAAAGGTATTCAGCGTCAATATCTTTAAGCCTAGCCCACTTCGTAAGAAACGAGGAATACGATAACTACAAGAACGACCAATCATACAACCGCCGATTCATATTTTCCTAGGGCAATTTCGATATGTCAGCGTTCACAGGGTAACATCAAAAAGGCAGCGTACCTACCGGCATAGGTAAAGTACCTAGCAGTGAAACTGCTATTCTGATGCCTTCTCGTAAAGCCGAGCCTATATTATAATTCAAACAATTCTATAACTAAGCAGAGCCACTTTAACGGTATGGAAACATGGAAACCCAAGAACCAACCCCCCCCCTGTTAAAGATTCCACTTCTTGCGGACCCCTGTCCTGGTCAGAACTCAACAAAGACAAAGATCAAACGATCTGCTTTCCCCCACGCGACAGCGATGATTTCATACAGGCCAGACAAGGCTTCTGGAGAAAGAAAAGAGAACCAAAACTATAAACCTGCCTCACCGCTGTAGAGAACGAACGACTTTTGGAGGCGGTGCTGCGATGGCCCCACATCTACGGCTTTCAGCAGTTTACTACTAAACGAAAGCGAGAGCAAACTTTTAGGCAGCATCAGCAGCAATTCTATCAATCAGCCTTGGGGCAGAGAGGAATGATTTCTACATATCAAGTCAATTCTCAAGTTCTAGGAAAAGTCGATAGGATTTAAGCGATGACGATAATGACGACGCTAAAAAAAATTCGTTTGGATTTTGTCCTTGTGGACAACCCTGGAATCTGATTTAGCCCACTGCAGACCTCTATTCTCCTTTCAGGGGTACCCAATGAACTCCTGACATGTCATGTAGAACAATGCGAAAAAGCGGCAGGAGCAAGGATAGAGTATATTTTATTCATGGGGGTCGATACTCTTTTTTGCAGCTCTAGGAGAACTCTAGCAATACTACCAAGAAGCAACTAAAGAGGAAAAGTATAGGTAAAAGACTTTATTTTATAAGAGGGCGTTGCTTATTAACTTATTATCTGCAATGGGTAGGTAGCAGCGAAATTCATCTTCTGGGTCCCTTTTCCACTTCATAGAACGTCTGCCTCAACTCAACCTGATCGTCCTTAGAAAGGTGTCTTGGAAGTGATATTAAGTGGGAAGAAAAAAAAAGGCACGAGTATTCTTATGCTTGATAAATACAAACGCAAAAGACTATTGGTATGAAAATAGGTATTTCTTAAGCGTGCCTCAAAATAGGATGCAGATAACCTTAACTTCGAGAGCATGGGCGCTGCGCCTCATATAAACTAATCAAAACCAACGTGTTTCGCTGCTTTCTTCGGATCGTGACCGGACTCGTTATCAGGGATTTTGCCTCTTGTGGGACTGTGAATTTCCAAATCTTTTCGCTTAGTTCATAATTCGCTTCGCATTACTGGTAATCCCAGGGGACGGCTTGATTAAGTCGATACTAATCCGTGAATTCTAATCTTCAAACTTGATGCTTCGACTGTTGTGAATATCTAGAGGACCACCCTTGTAGCTTCCCCGCTTCTTCTTATTCTTCTCCTTGGTGAAACCCTTGCCTTTGGTCACGATAAGGTCTTGGTGGGCCTTCTCACCATAGCCATGCGAGACATAGGCATTAGAAGACAATCTTGGGTCAATATTAATATCCTTGCGAATTCGGGAGAATGGCTGGTTCTGCGTCTTGGCTCCGTTCTTACCCCGGTTATTCGCCTTTGATGTAACGGGGTCAGGCGGAAGAGGGGGGTAAGAGGCGGACGTGAATTCGGGTGAGGCCTTATCAAGAGTTACGGATGTATCCGATCCAGCTCCATTCAGGGCCGACCCTTTGCTAGGTCGCTCAGGCTTCTCATCCTCTGACTCGGATGAAGAATCGCTGGAGGAGTCAGATTCAGGCAGCGGCACCGCAGCAGCTGCTTTCAAGTCCACTTTTGACTCTTCGTCCGATTCAGAGTCCGAAGAGGAAGAGTCAGAGTCGGAGTCGGAGTCGGAGTCGGAACTAGAGGACTCATGATCGACTTGGGATCGTTTAGATTTTTTCGCCTTATTGTCATCTTCGTCGTCGGAGCTCTCTTCGTCAGAAGACTCTGATGAGGAAGACGATGAGCTTTCATCAGAGCTCGCCTTAGTCTTAGCCTTCTTCGTCTGAGGGCGTTCATCCTCCGAGCTCGAGTCTGACATGTCATCGTCGGAATCGGATTCAGAGGAACTTTCGCTATCGGAAGCTGCCTTTCGTTTCAACGGGTTTCCGCCATTCTTAGCAATACCAGTAGTTGGTTTTGCTGCTGTTTCTTTCTCATCATCGCTATCGCTGTCGCTGTCGCTGTCGCTATCACTGTCGCTGTCATCGGAGCTAGAACTTTCAGAAGAGCTAGATTCATCATCCACAGGCGCATCGGCCATAGCAACATCTTTGGAATCGTCGCTGTCGCTGTCGCTGTCACTTGAGCTAGAGCTCTCTGAACTCGACTCATCGCTGCTATCACTTTCGCTACTGCTGCTGCTGACTTTGGTGATCTTCCGAATGGGATCATCCTTGGGGATGACGGGGGTGTTCGCCT
Source organism: Daldinia eschscholtzii (assembly GCA_037126485.1). Lineage (NCBI taxonomy): Eukaryota > Fungi > Ascomycota > Sordariomycetes > Xylariales > Hypoxylaceae > Daldinia > Daldinia eschscholtzii. The sequence continues at coordinate 3,189,243 of JBANMG010000002.1, forward strand.
GGCTTGAGAATGTCTCCCATGTCTGAAATACGCTAACTAGAGAATGGTGTGTCTTTTCCTTCTGCTTTCCAGCATTCTGGCTCTTCCAGCCTTTCTTTTCTCTGTGCTTCTGGAATTCGCGATGGGCATTATCGAACCCTTGATCGGATAAGAACGACTCGACCAAATCCATAAGTTGATTTGGAGGAGCTTGATTCTTGCCAGCGGATGATGACGCGAGTGATTTAGACGCGCCTTCCGGCTTGGTAACCTTTTGACTCTTCTTCGCCATTGTTGGCGCCGTGTTTTTCGAGGATACAGATATAGAGGAATTATTCGAATTATTGCTGAATAACCAATTGGGAGGACCTTGAGAAGATGTAGAAGGTTGCTGAGTGTGCTGGTTAGCTGACATAACCTTTAATTATAGCAATATACCAAGAGGATTTTCAAATGGTAAGCACCTCCTACCAGAAGAAAAGGTAGGTTGCTCTTCCCGATGGACCTCAGGTTACAAGAAAACCACGACCTTTGAACCTAGCTGCTGAAGAAAAAAAATTTGTGGAACGCGACGAGGACCCTCTTTTCTGCCATTGACTTTTTGCTTATCGTGAGACACGCATCATTTATCGATAAGATATCTCATCTTGGTGTGTTAGACCCACTTTCTTTACTTACGGCGGCCGAGGCACTAATATCACTTTAACAGGTATCGCTTCATTAAGAGGCTTACATTTGAACTACAAACAAAATCTCTCATTTTTCTAGTGCCAGTCGGGAAGAATAAAAGGATGGAATACTTGGGAAGTACTCAACTCTAAGAACATTTTACTGCAACATAATTAAAACAACATAAAGGAAAGGGCATCCAGATTCCAAAAAGGGGCGCCCGTATTCATATAAAAGTTGCAAGATTCCCTTAGGCGGTAATTGACTTAAGGATATTTAAGGAGAGCGCTTCTCAGCTTTATCTTCTATTTTACATACCAAGAACCAGTCCTTATTACTTTCCAAGTGCAACGAAAGTAAGGGGTAGGGATAGGTGACAGTTGTTCAACATCCGGAATCTTGACGAGACTGCCAATGCTTCAAAGAAACTCTTCCAAGTATTACTCGAGAAAAAAAAAGGACTTTAAGTGTACGGCAGCGTGGGTGAAGCTACTCTAGAAGCTTCATATACTGCTCTATGCTCTCAAGATAGCGACAGAAACTAATCATATACATATACGCTTCCACCATGCATCTACGATAGGTAAGTAAATCCGTTCGTATTGTTAGGAATTTACGTAGCATCATCAGGGCCACGATGTAGAAATATACTATTCCCGGATCAAATCAGCCCACCATGTCACAAGATGCTTCATTTATGCCGAAGATTTATAATATCGAATGGCTACAGGTGAAACATATTGCTCCGAACTGAAGAATCCTGTCTTGTGAATTACAAATCAATACGATGTTGAGGCCAACCTGCGTTTACGAGCAGAATACATGTTTCGCCGCTGGCTGGGATGTTGGGTTATAAATACAATTTCGATATTTCATGCTATGTCTTAGTATTAGGTAGCTTCGTAATGCTTCATCCATCCCAAGCATCATTCATCATGTCCCGGCTATTAGAGCCGGTCACACTTGGCGACTCGATACAACTGCGCAATCGAATATGTATGGGAGCTATGACGCGAAATCGTTGCATCGATGATAACAAGCCTACGAGTGCGAATGCCAAATATTATGCAGATCGTGCTCGAGATGGGGCTGGCTTGATCGTTGCTGAGGGGACGTTCGTGTACTATAATGGCGCTGAATGGCCTCACGCACCAGTCATGTTTAATCATGACCACGCGGAGGCATGGAAGAAAGTCACCGATGCTGTCCACGATGTGCAAGGCAAGATCTTCTTCCAACCATGGCATCCTGGTACGTTTTCACCTCATGATACCAAGTCGTCGGTAAACTCAACCTTGACGCCTTACTAAGAATAGATATTCGAGCAGGTCGGATTCAGAACGATAATATGCCAATGCTCAAGGAACATAATTATCCTGTCTATGCACCATCCAAGATCCCAGCTACTGGAGGCAAGTTCCATAGCCTCGAAGGCTGCCCTGTGAGTGAAATAAAAACAATACCTGACACATAATTCTATTGACCACAAGGCGACTGACATGCAGAGTCTGCTTAGGGTTACACTACTAATATCACAGAAATTGGAGACCCAAAGTTTATTGTTGAGCAGTATAAGAACTCGGTCACGTTGGCTAAATTAGCGGGCTTCGACGGAATTGAGCTTCTAGCTCAGGGGTAAGTTATATCGTAGCCCTCGTTGTATCTATATCATGCCGTCGCTAAATGCGTAATAGCGGCTATTTGGTTCATAGTTTTCTCTGCTCGTAAGCCTCCCTCCATAAGTATACCATTCCGGTCTGGGATTTCTAGTATAATTGACGTATAATAGACGTGCAAATAACCGTACCGATGCTTATGGGGGTTCGGTTGAGAATCGATGTCGGTTTCCTTTGGAGGTCTTGGACGCCATTATTGACGTCTGGGGCCCACGGCACGTTGGGATTAAGATCTGTCCATCCGACGACCTCAATGACTCCATAATGTCTTACGAAGAACTCACAGAAGTATATGAATACTTCATCCCGCAGCTAGTCCAACGCAAATTAGCGTACATCAATATTTCCCGTCGCGGTTGTCACCCCGAGAAAGGACAGGATGGCTCTATCCGCCCCCATTTTCGTCCTAAAGGCTTTGGGCTACCAGATCACTGGGAACCCCTTCGGCAATTCGGAAACCTAGTTAAGTATCCTGGTAGCGAAACGATGTTGATGGTGAACCACGAGTACACCGTCGAGGAAGCCGAGTTGCTAGTAAACGAGGGCAAGATTGACTTAGTCACTTTCGGTCGGCCATTTATCTATAATCCGGTAAGTCAAAGAGTCTGACTTTGGGTCTTAGATATATTAACGGTGCAATAGGACTTAATCGCGAGAATTGCACAGAAAAAGTCCTTGGCTGTAAGTGATCGTGGTAAACACGTTAACTATGGCCCTTACAAAACAGTGGATGAGTTTTACAATGATTGGCCTCGGATTTCGACTTGAGTCTACAACGAGGTATACTCTCAACACCGCACTGAATTCGAATAGTTAAAGGAAATATCTAGCTTCAGATCTTACCGTTTTTAATCATTGTTAGGATTATATAAGTGTATGCGAAGAGAAACTTTATTCAACAAGCTGCAATGACAAGCGCAGGTTCAGTACCTTAGCTCCGGATGTTCCCGTAACGCCGACCCAACAAAATCGCCCGCATCTGGAGTACATATCTTAGGTACCTACGCTACGTACCCTTTTCAACAAGGTTTATAAGCGAAATCTTCCCATTAACACTACATATACGTAGTTCCCAACTCAATTTGGGATTTCAATATATTTTAATTGAATAACTAGTAGGCATTGGTCATACCGCCAAGATGTCACTGAGATTCGAGCAATTCATAAGGTTTACAACCGACTCAGGTACGGCAGATTATTTCTTATTTCTATGGCCCGTCGCGCCAAATGCTCCGGGCTCCGTCCAGCCGCTGTGACACCCGAGTCAAGTAGCTCTTAGCCCCGGTAACTTGTCTCAGTTTGTGATCAATTAGAACTGCTATAGATCAATTGAGTCTACCATGTAGGGTAAATTGGGTATATACTGTCGGTTTACTTGGAAAGAATCTGATGTTGGTCTCGGGTCGTTAAGAAGAATCATGACGCATATTTCGCTTATACCTCTAAAAGAGTGAGGCTCGGATATAAGTTGGTGCCGTATGAATTCATGATCGACCGATCATATATCTTTCAACTGCACAGGAAATGGCTTCTAGGAATCGTCGTTGGGCCACGATCTTATAATCTTGAAGTGAGAGTGGCCTAAGCTCAAAGTCAATCTCAAGATGGCCATCACAAGGAACTCATAAAACGATCACGGTGTCTTGGTCACCGAGCCCAGGATATAGCTCTCAGATTTCATAATTGAACACAGCGTTTCTTTTTTTCAATTAATTTGCATCTAGATATTCTCATTATCAGTGCTAATATCAACCCACAGTCGGCCTAGAGAGGACCTTCCGCCTCTTCCAATCCATCGTACAAATCCTCTCAAACTTCGCTCTCCCCTTTGATCTACTTCTCCAAGTCTTCACTCTCACCACCGAGAAAACCCCCTCCCCCGCAACAACCCGCGTCATCCTCAAGGCTCTCAATCAGCGTCTAGCACTCGCCCGGCGCTTCTTCCGTCTCTTCCGCTTTCTAGACTCCTTCAACGCGGCGCAGAAGCTTTCCTCCAAGCTCTCCGCCGCCCAGGACAGCAACAGCAAAAAGGGAGCTGCAGCACCGCGCGGATTCGTGGCTCGGGTACACCCGTGGATCGATGTCTTCGCAAAGACTTTCATGGGGATGTACTTACTACTCGAAGCCAGCACCATCGTAGACGCGCTGCAAGTCCCCGGCCTAGCCATCTGGACAGTTGAGCGGGAACGCACCATCTCCATCGAGGCCCAGCGGTTCTGGCTGTTTTCTCTCGTCTGCAGCGCCGTCTACAATGTCCTAGAAATATCTTTCACGCTCTCTGCCGCGGACCCTCCTTCTTCAACTGGCAAAGGGGCTTCGTCCGAGAAGAAAACGGCGAGTCAAGAGAAGCGTAAGCTGGAGCAGAAGCGGGAAGTCACGACTAAAGTGTATAAATTGAGTCGTGGTGCTACGGCCAGTCTTCTCGATATCGTCCTACCGGGCACCACGGTTGGCTGGGTCAAAGCCGAACCTGGGACTGTTGGCTTGGCCATGTTCGTGACGACGATCTTGACAATGATGGATGTGTGGGAGAGGTGTGGACGAGAAGTTGCGGCGAGTGGATAAATATTCAGGATAGTGGATCCTGCTGTTTATCGAACCATTTGGGAAGCTGGGTTTAAAGAGCCTTGTATGGATGTTTTGGACATCGAGCTTGGCCAACTTAGGGAAAATCATTAGATAGACTTATGACGCACTGGTGAAAATGAAGCTATGAGATCATGAACGGGGATGAAATGGAGATAGGGCGTATGTAAGTGCCTCGCGTATAGAGATGGTAATTACGAAGGCACGGCACTCATGAACGATTTCTTTTTCTTTTGAATTATTTGATAGAAGTTTGGTGTCACTAGTAGGTACCTAGCAATATCTAGGAATTGAGTGATGTCTCTGTGCGGATATGTACAAAGTAACGAGTATTTATGGTGTACAACGTGGCTGAGTGTTTCTCTAACCCTCCGAGTTACGCCATCTAAGTAGTATAGTATAATAGGTGATCCGCTCAGGTCTATTGTCCAGGGGCAATCAGTTTGCCTTCTGCTCGTGCATTGGGATTCCACCCACCAGCCAGAGCTTGGGCACCACCGTGTTCCGCTGCATACTTCTGCATCCTCGCCTCTAGCTCGGGTCTGAAGTGGCGGATAAGACCCTGGATGGGCCAGGCAAAGGCCTCGCCAAGAGCTATAAAGAAATAAGTATCGCTGTTAGAGGATGATAGGGGATTATAATGGCGACTTACCACAAATAGTGTGTCCTTCAACCTGTTTCGTTAACTCCTGCAACATATCGATCTCCCGTTCGCGACCCATACCCTTCTCGAAGCGGCTCATGATTTGCTCAGTCCACTTGCTACCCTCACGGCACGGTGTGCATTGTCCGCAGGACTCGTGTCGGTAGAAATGACTTAATCGAGAGATGGCTCGGACCACATCGGCGCTCTTGTCCATGACAATGACGGCAGCAGTACCAAGACCAGATTGGCTATCCTTGAGAGCGTCGAAGTCCATCAGTTGGTCATCGCATACGCTCTTAGGGAGAATAGGAGTAGATGAGCCACCAGGAATGATGGCAAGAAGGTTGTCCCAACCACCCCTGACACCACCACAGTGCTTCTCAATCAGTTCTCGCAGGGGAATGCTCATTTCCTCCTCGACGGTTGCGGGGTTGTTGACGTGACCGGAAATACAGAAAAGCTTCGTTCCTTGGTTTCGCTCTCGGCCAAAGGAGGCGAACCAACTACCTCCTCTTCTGCAGATCGTAGGAGCGACAGCAACAGTTTCGACGTTGGCAACGGTAGAGGGGCAACCGAACACACCCACAGCGGCGGGGAACGGAGGCTTTAGACGGGGCTTGCCGGGTTTGCCTTCCAGAGATTCGATTAGCGATGTCTCCTCACCACAGACGTATGCACCAGCGCCGCGGTGTAGGTACACATCGAAGTCGTATCCGGAGCCGCAGGCGTTCTTGCCGATCAGACCATCGGCGTAAGCTTCGTTAATTGCCCGTTGCAGGACAGCAGCTTCGAGGATAAACTCCCCACGAATATAAATATAAGCAGCAGTAGCGTTCATAGCTCGGCCGGCGACTAAACATCCTTCAATAAGCTTGTGGGGGTCCTTTCGCATGATTTCTCGGTCTTTGCAGGTGCCGGGCTCTCCCTCATCGGCATTGACAACCAAGTATCGGGGCTTCGTGTCCTTATCCCAATCTTTGAAGTTCATGAATGACTGCATCGTGCCATTAATTAGCCACTACCTTTCGGGCTGAGCTTCGAGAATTCGACATACCCATTTTAAGCCAGAAGGGAAACCAGCTCCTCCTCTACCTCGTAATCCTGAAGCTTTAATTTCGCTGATAATCCAGTCATGGCCCTTCAGAATGATCTCTTTTGTCTTGTGCCAATCTCCCATCTTCTTGGCGGACTTCAGGTCGGCGGGGTAGCGGCCGTAGAGGTTCTGGAATATGCGGTCTTGATCCTTAAGACCACCGTAAGTTCGCTTCGGTGTTCCATCCTGGACTGTCGCGAAACTTCGGTTCTGCTGGGAAGTGGACTGTTGCGGTAATCTCGAGCAGGACGGTAGGGCGACACGCGATAAAGCCTTCGCGGAAGCTGCCGACGGCGCGGTGGTCCTAGACAGCATCTTGAAGGGTTTGGTTGCTCAATTGAGCAGAGGGAGTGGAGAGTCCGGATGGCGATGGAGAGGAATTCGTAGGTTTTGTCTTGGAAAAGGTAAAGTACATAAAGTGAGGCCTTTGAATGGAAATGACCGATCTGTGATTGGTTCGGACCATCTGGAGGCGGGTCTACCATCTGTGGCGATCACCTAGCCTTCTGGCTGCATGCAAGAGCAATGGACGTCTTAAGGTTTTTCTTGCTGTGGCTGAATGGCTGAGTAATGAGGTCATGTCTTCAAGGTTCAATCCCAGTGCGTCATGTTTAATAGAAATATTCGATTTATGCATATCTAGGTACCTATCTACGATAATGACCGATAAGCATGTCCCTAGAGGTACCTACTAGCCTTTCCTTCTTCAAGGGTGCCTGTTATCGATCTTCGTTCTTCAAACGAAAGCTTCGAACTCATTTACACGTCGTCATGAGTTCGAACCCATCGACACTCTCCACGTCCTTGCTCTACCCCACATAACCTAGATGGGAGCAAGATGTCCTCCTCTAAACGCCAGTCAATCCTCCCGCGCGTCCAGTCCGGCCCGAAAGCACCCGTTAACTTCTCTTCCTCAATCATAATCGCTGATTCCGCCCTTCTGACGGGAAACCACACAATCAATATCAGTTCCGAGACGGTCATACATCCACGAGCAAAGTTAGATTCATCTAATGGGCGAATCACGATTGGTCGGAGATGTATTGTCAACGAACGAACGAGCATCGGAGCACTCTCTGCAGACCCGACTCCGAGTGAGTCGCGCGATGGCGTTGTAATTAGCGATTATGCGAACATTGAAGTTGGCGCAGTAATTGAATCCGGCGGCACCTTGATTGGTGAAGGATCTTTAGTCGGCGTAGGCTGTAGAGTTGGCAAGGGGGCGAGACTTGGGAAGGTGAGTTTACTCTATACGCCCGTTTCGCTACCTGTTATTCCAAGCATTAACAATAAAGAAGCACTGTACTTTAACACCCCATAGCATTATAAAGCCTTGGGAGATAGTACCTGATTTCACGGTCATATATTCGAATGGAACCAGGCGGATCGACAAGCGCGGAGTTTCGGATTTGAAGAACAAGGCGCAAGCGCGTCAAATCGAGGTGCTTAAGAGGCTCATACCCAGCAATCCCGCCAAGTTTCAATAATAGGGTTAGATACCTTTATGTTTGATTCGACTCGCCCAATTCAATGATACCCTATTCAACTTATTACCTTATCAAAAATTTATTTAGTCACTTCGTCGATGAGACCTAACGTGACGGAGCTTAATCCGTACCGCGCCTTGGGGAGACGGTTCTAATAAGCCACGTACAATTTGGGAATGTGTCTATGGTACTAAGGAAAAGGGGATAAGGCTCTTTTTAAGGTCACGACGATCAATTTCTGTAAGTGAAGAGACAGTAGACCAACTAGAACTACGTATAGACGAAGAGTAGACAAACTAATGACACGCAGGAAAGTACCTAAGTGGAAGTGGTAGTGAAAATGGGTATCGCACCGCCGGCGAAAGCTATTTTCAATCTATATGTAATTTGCCTAACTAATACCAAGGAGTCTTCTCTGCGACTACTAATTATTCATAGCCATATTTATGACAAAAGGACAAATACTTGAAGGGTCACTATTTTATGCTCGGATTTCGGCTCCGGTTTTGTGTAGTGGTATGCGTTTCGGTGGTTTTTTTTTTTTTTTTTTTTTTTTTTTTGGCAACGCGTTATCGGCTGGCGTCGTTATTTGGCATACCAAGTCCAATCAACTTTATTCAAGGACTCGCTTACGACAACGTGTTGTACGCCATGGCCAATAGCATTTCGTATTGAAATGCACATCTTCTACACATGTCATAGCACGAGACGCTCTGGCTATGACAGAAAAGGTATTCGTGGTGTTGGGCTCTTTCAGCTGTACTCCAAAACGCCCAACAAGCTATGAGGCTGATTTTGTACTAAGGCCAAGAGCCTCGTTTTCGCACCTCTTCTCATTACTTAGTCACCCCGGAGCCCGATATTTCTGGACAATTTCGACTGCAAGTATACGTGAGTATATTGGCTATGAGAAATAGATACTACGATGGTAAGTGAAGTATTATCCAGTTGGAAGTTTTCTTACAGTAAAGTATAGCCCCTTCGACAACTCTATCCTGATCTGAATTCGGAGAACTCTGCCGGTGTCACAGCCGGTATAGCCCCCAAAGTTGAGTATGTTATCCGAACCCCTACAACGATACGACTAACAACTATAGTATTGTTGCCGTACATGGCTTGAATCCGCGTGGTAAGAAAAGAGCTGACCATGCGTGGGATACCTGGCGTTATCCTCCTGGATCCCGAGGGCGTCTTTGGCTTCGAGATGACCTTCCCCGAGACCTGCCCGAGTCGCGGATCTTCCTTTACGAATATAATTCTACGGTCGTGTATGGGAAGGATAGAAGCACCTTTGTCGAGCGGGCGAATAAGTTATTGGAAGAGATAAGGATAGAGAGAGATGGTTGCAAGTCCAGACCGATCATATTTCTAGGGCACAGCATGGGTGGGCTTTTGATTAAACAAGCATTGATTAACGCACACAATAACACCAAGTACACGCCAATCAAATTTGCAACCAAAGGGTTGGTATTCTTCGCCACGCCTCACTACGGGGGTGACGGGAGGTTGGTGACCATAGGAGATGTGGCCTATAAAATCGCAACATCCTTAGGCTTTCAAAAAGGGGGCGATGTCTTGGAAACCCTGAAACGCAAAAGTATATTTTCCGATATATTGCACGAACAATGGCGGCACCAGTTGGAGCAGTATCATATCGTTTCATTCTGGGGCACACTTGATAGTGTAAGTTTGCTAGGTACCTTGGACAACCTTACTATACTAAACATCAACCACAGGTCGTACCTAGGCGGAGTGCACGCCTTAATCTACCTGGCGATCGAGAGAACATTGTATCGTTAGACGCAGACCACAGCAGAATATGCAAATTCGGCTTAACACAGACCGACAACGACAATTTTAAATTGGTGCGACGAAATATTAGAGAGCTTTATGAGAAGGCAAACGAGTCAAACAAAACTAGTCAGTTAAACGCTATCTTTTTGTCAAAGGACATGTGATGCGAGCGTATCCTCTATATCTAGAATACGGCCGGCTCTACCGAAGGCCTGCCTCTCCTTTTCAAAAGGAACTGTATAGCATTCTACCACAAAGACACTGACTATCATGATCACCTTTTATTAAAGTTGCACTTCATTACCCGTCCCATATTCTCGAAAACTATTGCTGATGTATAGCGGCCACTGACTTAACATTGTAGGATTATTTAAAAATGAGAAAACATTGAGAGTTCTAAAGACGCTTGACGTACTATCGTATGAAGATTGCAAGAACATAATTCCAGAACGTATTAGCGGTACATGTGCCTGGTTCACGGGTCATTCCCGGTTTCATGATTGGCGGAGTAGCACTAAGTCGAGTGTCCTCTGGGCGTCTGCAGATCCTGGGTGCGGAAAATCCGTCCTGGCAAGGTATTTGGTCGATGAGGTACTTCCCAGCACAGATACGAGGACCACTTCCTATTTCTTCTTCAGGGGAGGTTTAGAAGAGCAAAGGAGTATGACAGTTGCCATGTGTTGCATCGTACGACAGATCATCAACCAAAGACCTAATCTCCTCTCGAAAAGGATCATTGAAAAGTTCGAATCAAGGGGAACACTTACCAGCTCTTTTCAAGGACTTTGGGAAATTCTTATTGATCTCACAAAATCTCAGGTTGGTGGAGAAATCATTTGTATCATGGACGCTTTCGACGAATGCGACGAAGAGGGACGATCTCAACTGATTGAAGCATTGAGCAAATCACGTATGCTGCATATTCCAGGAAGTCATACGGGTGTGCTAAAATTCATTCTCACCAACCGGCCGGATTCTACCGTCTGGCGCGGCTTCCAACGCCTAAAGGAGTGGATTCCCATAATCGAAGTGACTGGAGAGAGTAGAGCTGATTTAATTTCTCAAGAGGTCAAGGTCTTCATTGGGGAAAATCTTAAAAATATAGGTTCAAGGCTCGAGCTCTCAGAGAGCGAACAGAAACTTTTACGAAAGCAGTTTACTACAGTTCCCCATCGGACATACCTATGGGCAAATCTTGTCTTCAAAGCCATTAGGGATGCCGTCGATATCACACAAGATGAATTACAACAATATGTCCGCACGCTCCCTCGGACGGTGGAAGAAGCTTATGACAAGATTTTATGCCGAAGCAATAATCCAACACAGGCTAAGCGACTCTTAGGCATTCTGATTGCTGCAACACGACCTCTTTCTTTGAGTGAAATGGCCGTGGCATTAGCTATTGAAGAGAGTCATCAAAAGCACGACGACCTGTTATTTGAACCGGAAGACCGATTTCGTCGGACCGTCAGAGACCTGAGCGGCTGTTTCATAACGGTTGTGGAATCAAAGATATACCTGCTTCATCAGACTGCGAGAGATTTCCTAATTAACACTCAGAACGGCCAAATGTCAAATGCAATGATTGAACCCTGCCTTCAATGGAAACACTCGGTAGATATCGTGGAGTCACATCGTCTTCTCGCCAATGCCTGCATTTGGTATCTTCTCCTTGACCCATTTGAAACGCATCATCTATGCGAAGACCTTTCACATAACACTCATACTTATATGATTTGCTTTTTAACCCTGCGTAGCTTGGGGTTATTCGCCGTTTATCCATTCCTCGAGTACTCAGCCCAAAATTGGGTTACCCATTACCAACAAGCTCAGTTCCAGAAGAACGGGCCAGTCCAAAATTTGATCTTCCGTCTCATGGATTCGGTAGAAACCAAGGTGTGGTACCTTATCTGGGCGTCTTTTCATGTAGAATGCCTACAGCTCTATTCTCCACTAACGCGCGCGTCGTACTTCGGCCTTGAAGAGGTCGTCGAGCAACTTTGCAACCAAGGAAATCTTGACATCGAGTCAAGAGATACAGACGATAACCAAACACCATTAATGTGGGCCGCCCAACGAGGTCATGATGGAATAGTAAGGCTACTACTTGACCGAGGCGCTAGTGTCAACTCGGATCATCTCTTTGATACGCCACTGATTAAAGCAGTGAAGAATAAGCACAGTATTGTTGCATCGACACTGCTCACAAGAGGCGCGAATATTGAGGCAGCAGATATTAACGGCAAAACCTCTTTATTCTATGCTGCTACCCTGGGAAGGGGCTATAAAACCCTAAGCTACGACGGTGACCTTTTAAGACTCCTGCTACGACACGGCGCAAATGTTCAAGCAAGAGATATCACGGGTAAAACACCGCTGTCATATGCTGCTGAAGAAGGCTGCGATGCTGTAATCAGTGTACTGCTGGAAAATGGTGCCGATCCTGAGCTCAAGGATAGTGAAGGCAGGACAGCACTTTCCTACGCGGCGGAGGCAGGCCATCATGCTGTTACTCAAATTCTACTCCAACAAGGTGCAGACACTTCATCGAAGGACAACCGGGGACGACCATCATTATACTATGCAATCAAGTGGCAGCATGGTAGCATTGCCCGGCTGCTTTTGGATAATATTACCAATGTCCCCCCACACGATCCCTATATGGAGCTTTTATGGGCTTGTACTTGTTGGGGAGAGCAAAGTGACATCGAAAAGATGGTCTGTGAGAAATTTGGATACAGGAGTTCATCAGCTCAGCTGGCTAGGCCACAAAGTCGCGAAGCCTGGCTGGCGAATGAGATAGTTAAGGCGCTTATACTTATAATTGCCGGAAAAATGGTTTGCGGATTGTAGCCTGGCTGACTTCAAAGATGATTCAATTTATGACTTGGCTATATGATTTGAAAGAGTTATGTCAGAATACTGCGTTTTGTCAATTTACTTCAAATTATATAGAGTATATTATTCTCCATGATGCCAACAATTTTAATTGTTTCTTTAGTGGTCCGCTTTACTTAGACTGTGCATAATGTCGCCTTTAAATTAAGGGAATGAACGGGAAACAGGTCCTACTCTTTAAAATCTCTATAGCATCTATAGTACTGGAGATTACTACACTTCAACTTTCTTTTCTTAAAAAAAAAAAAAGTTTCCCGCATGTCACCTAGTCTCAGCTAAAGATTACCCTCTTGATCACAATATACCATGGGATCCTAGGCTTCCCGGAACCACCGTCTTCCTCCGTCGGAATCAAGTAATCTCGCCTGCCCATGACAAGGTCTGCCTCGGCCAATTGGACGACCTTAGTCTTTTTCACCAGCTTCCAGCCAAAATATAGGAACGTAAATATCGCAATGACGATGTACGAGAAGACAAAGTCCACCGCGGCGAAGCCACCAACGAAGACCTCGTATCCCGAGATGAACACAAGAAACAGATTCAACAGCACGACGAACCAGGCACCGTACGGGTATAAGAAAGCCCGATATGGCAGCTCGTCAAGACTGTGGCCTTGTACTACCCATGCCCGACGTAATCTGAGATGTGTGACGCCGATGAAGGCCCATGCGATGAAGGTGGCAGCGCCGGAAATGCTGATCAAATAGCTGAACACCTTACCGGGAGTAGCGGCGATATTCAATAGGGCCAGGAGTCCAAGCACGTTTGAGAAGATGATGGCGTTGGCAGGTACCCCGTTTCTCGTCGTTCGGGCGAAGAAAGCAGGGGCACGCCCGTTGACGGCGAGAGCGACTAGGCTCCGTGAAGCGACATAAATGGCGCTGTTAACAGAGGAGAGTTGTGCGGTAATCATTACAACGTTTACCAGGTTACCACCACCTGCCCATCCGGCGTTCACGAGCGCAATCGTCCAGGGAGATTGCGCAGACTTGCTAGTAGCCGTTAGAAGCGAGCTGTCGTTATACGGCACAATGATCCCAGCGAAGAAGACCAGGCCAAGGAATATAACTAATATACGCCAGAAGGTCTGTCGAATCGCCCTAGGCAAGTCCCTCTTCGGATTCCGGCTCTCAGCAGCGGTCAGGGCCAGCATTTCAGTACCACTGTAATACACCGCGGCCAGCACGAAGGTCTTCCCAAACCCATTTATCCCGTTGGCGATGGCTCCTGGATCCCGCCAATACCGGAACCCGATATACTCACCACCGACCGCCCCCGTATTAACAAGTATCGCAACAAGAAACCCACCCACGACGCAAATAAGTTTCCAACACGCAAGCCAGAACTCCATCTCCCCATAAACCACGATACCTAGCAACGACGTCCCCTGGAACCCGACCCAAAAGATCACTATCCACGCGTACGACGGCACCGCATCAGTCCAGAGCCCCATGATGAGCGAGATATTATTATAATCGTTCGCGATATTCGTCACCCAAGCGTACCAGTAATTCACGCCCAGCGCGAACGCGAGCGCCGGGTCGACGAACCGCCCCGCGAGCTCGATGAAGGCGCCTTGGATGGGGAACAGCGTCGCCATCTCCCCGAGGCTCTGCATCACGAAGAACACGTCCACGCCGATGATTAGGAAGCAGATTAAAGCCCCGACGGGCCCGCTGTAGGCGATGGCCGAGCCGGTCCCGTACCAGATGCTGGCGCCCACCACGCCGCCAAAGGCGATCATTTGCTGTGTCATCTTTGAGTGTTTATTTTCACAGGCTAGGTTCATAATCGGTTAGGTACTGACTAGGTGGCGGTTTTTAAGCCCACGTTGTAAGCCATCATCGATGACATTCCCGTTACTAGCGAGAGCAGTTTCCCCTCTCTCGCGTGGAACCTCTTTCGGGGAAGTCGACGACTTTTCGTCGTTAACTTCCGCCTTAGTAGATGTACCCATTCTTATAGACGGCCCAGTACTCGGGTATTCAGATCCCGTTTATGATAATAAGTCGACGTAGGCGAGATTGTAAAACTTGAGAGGTAGAGAAAGAACAACCATTAATCATGACACCCTACTGCCATGATGTTTCTTCATAGATCCACTCCACCCATCGGTAAGGGATGCGTATTCGGTATAGCGAAATCGAGTCTTAAACTCATTGCTCCTAATCAAGACGAACATACCAACCACTTCGGGGGTTTCTCAGCTGTCTACATAGCGTAAGTGCTTTATTACAGGAGATATCTATACTATCTCCGGCTTACCATTAGTGGATGGTGTTACACTCGGAATTACGACATCGAACATGAGCAGGCCTTATCGCGTAAGTAGTCCGTAATGAGACAAGCCTCGATAAGGACGTAGTAAGCCGTAAGGCACGTCCAGTTGCCGGTCAGTGGATGTTTGAGATGATTTTTATACGTCTGGATATTTAGTTGCTAGGTAGGTACCTTACGTATTTTTATAATTTATTAGGCCGAATTAACTCTCTTTTGCCCTGCCGGTAAGATTGTAGTATTGTCCTCTTATTTGATAGAGCAAAGATATGATATAAATGATAAAGTTGAAGGTGATATGGGGATTTACTTCGGCATGTTGATAATTTGGAGGGGAATTATGTGATTCCGGACGTGTTATTTCGTTATCAAAGCTCTGGGACCGGAAAATAGCGGCATCACACATCCGTACTCTCGCGGTCAAAGTACCGGTAGTTAGACCATACGATATGCACGGAGGTGAGAGGCAATATAATATCCTCAATTCGTGTAGTTATCGAGCCATTGTCGAGTAATCATGCTGTATCGGGGACCTTCCTCACAGCAAAGAAGTAATTCCCAACTTTCTCACTGCCAGGCACCTCTTTCCAACCCAAACCGGGAACATAAACTACACCCATACACCTGGGCTCAGTCCACTGTGCCCTCTTTTGGAGAAAATAAGTTTTCATTTCCTCTTCGTTAATGTACTTCCGCCAGTCGTGGGTACCTTTCGGTACTATACGCAGCAAATCCTCAGCCACGAGGTTGGTCGTCACCCAACTGAGCCACGTCCTTGCAATAGTGCTGAGAACTAACCACCCTCCGGGTTTCACGAAGGGCGCACATCGATCAAGGAAGTCTGCGGGATACGGTACATGTTCTATCACTTCGAAGATGGACACGATATCATAGCCGTCCTGGGGCGTGCTTGGAACCGGTAGGTTCTCGATAGGAGTATTTAAGTAAGTTAACTTGGACCTCAAAGCGGGATCCCGCTTCGCATGCGCCTTGGCAACAGATAACACCTCAGGGCTAGGATCTATGGCCGTTACGGATGCGGTCGTAGGTAATCGGGCGGCGGACTCGGCGAAGATGCCACCCCCACAACCTATATCCAAGTACTTTAGATTATTCGAAGGCGGTGGTGGCACGTCCAAGACGGAAGAGCGACATGAGCGGATGAAGTCATGGCGCAGTGGGTTCATCAAGTGGAGGATGCGGGATGGGCCCTGAGGATCCCACCACGATGATGCTAGGGCATTGAAGTGAGAAACCTCATCAGGAGACACAGTTGTGAAGGTGGAATTGGGGGAAGTAGAATTCGGAGATGAGTGGGAAGCTGAGGCCGAGGCTGATGCTGTTGTAGCCGAAAAGCTCCGGCTTGGAAATGATGATGTGCATCGAACGGGACTCGGACTGGATGGTAAATGTAAATATCGGAGCTGCCGGAGAAGCGCGGGTTTTATGCGGGGTGGCATGATTGAGTTAGGTACCTAGGTATTTTTAACAATAGCTTTACTCTCACGTCAACTCCCAAGTCCCCGGTGTTTAGTTGTGACAGATACTATGATCTTGAGAGAGTGAGAGGTGGAAGAAGATTGGTCGCATGAAGATTGAAAAGTTCCAAATTAGGTAAACAGCTTGCTTACCCGGTGAGCTGAACTGAGCCAATGCATGTGAAGCATCCTTCAACGGCATGCACCGGCCCAGCCTAGTGGAAAATCTTATCGTGGTGATACATGGGCAGAATGTTTAGAATTGGCCAATCAAAATGCGCGATAGGGAGTAATGTGATGTAATTTTGGACACCAAGGGGACGGCGGATTAACTTGTGCCCCACAAATCTTTTAATGCGCCATGAAAGCCCCTCCTCCTGATTGAAATCCGACCCCGCCGAGGAAAGTCCCTAAACCCCTCGGAGAACCCTTAGCTTAGGTGAGACAAATGGGGGTTCATCAGTCAGCATTTGAAAGTTTGTTTCCGCATTGTTCGTTTTTGAAAGACTTAGGATGAGTAATTGTCTACCGTAATTTAGTAGTCAGACATTACTTATCATCTGTATACCGACTCTTTCTAATTTCCTTCTTATTGTGTAAATTATTTCGAAAGTTCAGACTCTGGTTACATTTATTCCTAGAAGCGATTCAATTGACAGGACAACATCTTGCCACTTATACGCCACGATCCAACCCGTACGTTGCGACGCAATCCTACAATTTCTTACCGGGCTTCGATACTCTAGCGAGCTTTAGAAACAAAGAATAGTAGATCACATTATACAATATCGCCTATCATGCCGTCTGCGCTCATCAATCACGATAAATTCGACGACATACCCGAAACAATTACTGCTTTCCGTACGTATACTTAGTCCTTAGTCCTTAGTCCCAGGTATCTCACAGGGTTCCTTCCAACCCCAGTCCATATTCATAGTTGACTAACGCGACTCTGATGGTATAGGTAATGGCGAATTCATAGTTGTTATGGATGACCCCGGTCGTGAGAACGAAGGAGATTTAATCATAGCTGGCGACAGCATAACAACCGAGAAGATGGCTTTCATGGTTCGACATACGTCCGGCTTGATCTGCGCCCCCATCACATCCGACCTTACCGAATCCCTCAAGCTGCCGCAAATGGTGGAAAACAGCGAAGACCCTCGCGGAACTGCTTACACGATTTCCATCGACGCCGCTGACCCCTCCGTCACAACGGGTATTAGCGCTCACGACCGAGCTCTAACGATCCGACACCTCGCAGACCCCAATTCTACGGCGGCCAGCTTTCGGCGTCCGGGTCATGTGTTTCCTCTACGCGCGCGTCCAGGCGGTGTCAGGGCTCGAAGAGGACATACCGAAGCTGGCGTAGACTTTTGTAGGTTGGCGGGGAAGCCAGAGGTCGCAGCGATTTGCGAGATAGTCGAAGACGGAGAAGAGGTTGCTGGAACGGCTGTGCGAGAACACCCGGGAATGATGAGGGGTGAGGGTTGTATTGCGTTCGCGAGGAGATGGGGACTCAAGGTCTGCACAATCGAAGATCTGGTCAACTACCTAGAAAAAACGGAAGGTAAACTGGGCGCCAATGGGAGTTCATAGTGCCCCCCTCCACGGCACAGACTTGGATATGGAAAGAGATGCTCCGAACATAGACTGATATAAGCGCGATTCCCATAAGACCGCCCGATGTGGTTGGGGATTTGCAAATGTGGGTAGAAGGAATGAGTATTAGCTGATGAGATGAAGTATAGTTAGGTAGTTGGATCATCCCGGGTTCGCATAGAGGAAATATGGGCAGCGTCATAGTCACAACTCTAAAAAATCACATTATACCATACTATACAGTATACAGATCTGATATCCGAGTTGAAATGAAACGTCTCCAAATTCACGGATTCTACCATTATCTTATATAGGTACAAATAGTCTCTAGTCTAAGCTACTTTGACAACATGGTAGAATTATAGAATACTTAGGTGTCGATACTTACCTATACATCAACAACAGGTATCTTTTAACCTGAAGAAGCGTCGGCAGGTAACTGTGAGTGACATAAAATTTACAAAACACTGGTGTTTTCTTATTGTTGAGTTATTGAAGAGAGGACATTCGCACTAAATAATAGTATATGCAAATACAAGCTCCAAGTCGCCTACCGGGGCCCGTGTTATTCCCTCAAAAAAATGTGACGTTGCCCGGGGATAAATGGTGCAATGCCGACGTCGGCTATCTCTTCCGCGGACGGGGGGGTTTCGCCCAGCCGGTGCGGGTTTAGGGCCAGGCAGATGCTTGACTACCTCTGTCTACCTAGTTTAGGTATTCCATCTCATGGAAAGTTCTTACACAATACCCATAGTTATCCGTATAAATACCTAGGGGGAATAAAATAGTGCGTCAGATTTCATCGGCGGTTCGGTATTGGACGAAAAAGAAAAAAAAGTGCTTACTAGATGTTGGAGAGAATCGTAAAGCCGGTAAAGTGGTTTTACCATGAATTCGGCGTCGCGGCCATCCACGAGGCCGGCCGGAACGCCTACTTGATTATCTTGGCGCGGACGTGCCGGATGTTTGCGTACGGGACCAATGCCTTGATTCTAGGTATGCCTTTCTCCGATCTAATCTAACCAAGATATATACCTATCCACGTATTATTCCTATACTACCTTAGCTCTGACAGCTGAATTTGATATGATATCGTGCAGCCATCTTCTTCTCCGCCTTGGGTATATCAGATCACCAGATCGGCCTGTTCATGACGTTCACCCTGGTCGGAGATGTTGTCCTGGGAACGTTTCTCACGCTCGTCGCGGACCGTCTCGGGAGGCGGAAAGTCTTGCTGGGCGGGTCCGTGTTGATGATATTCAGCGGTGTTGTCTTTGCCGTCTTTGAGAATTTCTGGATCTTGCTCCTCGCTGCTATTGTCGGCGTTATTAGTATTACCGGCGGTGACTTTGGCCCCTTTCGAAGTATAGAAGAGTTAGGCACAGTGTTTTCAAGAAGGTTGTGAGATCCAAAACGTTCTAACGATAATGTAGGTCTATATTATCACAGCTTACTACTCCGTCGACGAGAGCGGATGTATTGGCGTGGTATGTCACCACGGCATTATTTGGGTCCTCGCTGGGTAGCGAATTATCAGGGAGAATCCTCCGCCACCTGCAAAGTAAAGATGATTGGACCGAGGTCGACTCATACCATGCCCTCTTTTGGATATATGCCGTGATGGGCACGGTCAACCTTGTACTAGTCTTACTGTTAACAGACGCTTGTGAACTACAACCAGAGAAGGAAGCTTACGAAGAACTCACACAAGACGATAGCACAGAAGACACCGATGTAAGTACGGAGCGTTTTGAAGGGCCTTCGGAAGTATCTCCTCCTTCTCCAGCGTCTCGTAACTGGATCGTGGCAGCCTTTAGATGGCTATCGAATCGACTAGCGCAAATATCACCATCAACCCGATCGGTTATGTACAAGTTATGGTTTCTCCTAGCTGTCGACTCACTTGCCGACGGGATGGTACCATATTCTCTCACTAACTACTACATGGACGAAAAGTTTCATCCAGCCAAGTCCACACTCGGCGACATCACTTCATTTAGCTACTTCCTAGGCGCCATCTCCGCAGCATTCGCAGGTCCCCTGGCGCGAAAGATCGGGCTGATCAATACTATGGTGTTCACCCATACGCCATCTTCAGCAGCTGTGTTGCTCTTCCCTTTCCCGCCTTACCTCTGGATGACCGCTGGCCTCCTACTCATCCGCGCAGGGCTGAATAACATGGACCAAGCGCCGCGCGCAGCTTTCATAGCAGCGGTGGTGAAACCAGAGGAGCGAACGGCAGTCATGGGCATCACGGCCACCATCAGAACCTTAGCCGCTACCACGGGGCCCACAGT
The DNA here is from genome assembly GCA_037126485.1 of Daldinia eschscholtzii. Classification (NCBI taxonomy): domain Eukaryota; kingdom Fungi; phylum Ascomycota; class Sordariomycetes; order Xylariales; family Hypoxylaceae; genus Daldinia; species Daldinia eschscholtzii. The sequence goes on from JBANMG010000002.1 coordinate 3,209,725, forward strand.
CACCGGAATACTAGCTTCGAGCGACAGGTTTTGGATCGCGTTCATCGTAGCGGGGAGCTGTCGCTTGTCATACGACTTCGGACTGTACGCTATGTTCGTGAACATGAAGCTCCACGCGCACGAGAAACCAGCCGACCCGTCTAGTCAGCACGGTCCAAGGCGAGTCCCCGATGAAGAGATGGAGTTGGAGAGTCTCGCGGATACGGATAGCGGGAGCGAAGAGACGCGCTCTGAGAAGTCAGAGCCCGAGACTGCTGCTACTCTCCAAGTTCCCGACAGTAGTAACCAGAGAATACGAAGTAGGAGCCCTCGTCGAGCAGAGATATAGATTCTTTCCGAAAATAGATACTCATGCTTGGAAAGAAGTCTATGATGTTATCTAATACGTACATATATGCCACGTAACCTATCGGTGGGCCCTAGGACACGACGTTCTATATGAAGATACTATTATGCAACTAGTCCTGTATACTTCCAGGGCGTTCACAACCAATTTAAAAGGTGTGAAATATTAGGATTTATATTTCTGGGAACGTCAATCTAGTAATTCAAAAAGGGGTATATATATCTATATGCGCCAGGAGATAGCAACTTCAGCTCGCAAAGAACTTCTCGCCTTAAAGCCAACCTCCCGCCTAACCAACTTTCCCATGGGTATTTCTAATAATAGTATAACAAACTAGGTACCAATTCGCTTAAAATGCATTATCCGAAGTATCAATCCATCCGCTAGGTCGTGGCACGAACAGACTGCCATTAAACCTCTCCGACACGAATTCTCGAATCGGCTCGAACTTTCGACACGTGTGAACCGCATCCGTCTTCACGTACTCGCTGCCGTACCCTTCGAAGTACTTCAGCGGGACGACAGCTGTACTTCCCCAGCACATTATTGATTGACGTAGCTGATCCAAGCAGTGGTCTAGGTTGGTGGGGTTAGCGGTGAGGAAACTCATGGAGGGGGTGTGAGGGAACTAGGCTAGGTACGAACCGGTGTGAACAGGCCCATGCAGGGGAGTCTCTGGGTAGACGTCGCGGTGTAGGGCTTGTCTAATCTGGTTTAGACAGTGTAGCTGATGAAACATATCGAATCTATTATAATCACAAGTCAGCACATATACTTTGCCTTCAGATGCACATGTATAGAAGTGGGCCAGACAACTCACCCTGCCGTGTAGCCGCTTCTATGATGGTCCCAATACTCTGTGTATTCGTCTCCCCATAAGTCTTTCGCCTCAGCTTCAGAGACCGAGAAGTATCTTCCCCAAAGCAGATTCTTCCAGGCAGCATCTACTTCTGCAGTTGTGCCGATGTAAGATTTGTCGCCGGGCTCAGCGACGAGAAACTCGTCCCCATTTGGCGCAAAGTCTACGGGCAATTTGAACTGGACTTGCTCAAGCTGGATAGAGTTGGCTGGTACTAGGTGGCGAAAATTAGATAACGGTCCTTGGCGCGTTGTTTTCCTAGACAACTTACTCAGCTTCTCTTCTTGGAAACCTGTTTCATAGCTCCCATTCGCAGGATTTCGAGATCTGAATTCAATGATAGCCAATGCAGAAATAACACCCAACAAGAATGTTCCAAGCGCAATAAGAATTATCGAGAGGACTCCTTGACTAGTATCGTCTCGCGCATGATATCGCCGTCTGGAGAATCTGGGTTGCTGTCTCTTGGGTAAGAAATAAACCGTCTCGCTCTTCTCGTAGTCGTCTTCAAGGACTTCGTATATCGGGGGTAACGATGGTGTGTGCTGCATTGTCGCGAATTGATTTAGTTTTAAGGAAAGTAAAACGAATGAACGAATTCGAAATGAAAATGAAAAGAATGACGGCTATTACAAAAATTACGGTGGCAAATCAAGGTCCGGCCTTGTAGCTATCTAGAATATACTGCCCTGCAGCTGTTGAGAATTGAAGTTAAATTTAGGGAATGTGTAGGTAGTTAGTTGCACAAAGGAAAGAATCCGTCGTGGGTTTGGATTTCTCTTTGAGGCCTTCTACGCCGTTACAACGTGCCCACCTGTGGCACAGATGCTAGGATATAGATAAGATAGAAAACAATTTTCAAAATAGGCAGTCAAGGATAAATGCGAATCCCTTCAAACGAAATGCTACCCTTTGTAAGAGCTTTTACTTGGATGTCCAGGGATGTCTCGTCGATGTTGCACTCCTATCCTGGTGGGTTGGGGTTATTAACAACCCCTTCTTATTAGCTGCTAGACCAAATGAGGCAGACATATCCATTATTTCTTGGCTAGTTGAAACCGTGCTCTGAGGCTGTGAGGCTCTCATACCAAAGCTAGGGATAGGTTGTCCCCTTAAGCTCCACAAAATTGGTTAGCTGACGCTCAGCCGTATTAACTTTCGTTAGAGCGATAGGATCTGAAAGTGAAAAGAGTCTTGGTGCTAGCAATATAAAACTAAGAGACTGAAAAGGTATCGTAGGCAATACTGAATGATATATCAAACGACAACGTTGATAATCATCAGAGAGTTAAACAATGTAGTGTTGTTAAAGACTCTGGCCGATTTGGGGCAACATGTTGTAGTAGAACCTCTTAAGGCCCTACCCGGAGGCTATCTTGTATCATAAAAGTAAAGATCGATACAGTTTCGCTTCAACGATGTGGGCCGCGAAACTGCTTTTCGGTAACCGGAAAAAATATGACAACATTGTATGTCAAACCTATGGATTGAAACGAACTGTGTCGCACAGCGTGCTTGAGAAGTTCTAGAACAGTTCACTCGAACGAAAAATAGAGGTCTTACCTAATAACTAGACGAGTCGATGGCTATCCCCTTTGGAAAAGAGGATATGGCAGATTCCATCAAGGTTCCCCACAATGTGCAGCAATGCAAGAGAAGACATGTAGATACCTTTTTCGTATTATTTTTCGTATTGTCGTATTTGGGGAAACCCTTCACTCAAGTTGACATGTGTTATTAGCGCCTGGCTGCGACGAGGATATGGTTGATCTTCTCTCCCATAGGACACAAGTTGAGTTTCTGAAGATCGGACGAGTTAGAGAATGAAGCCATCACAATATCCTAGTAGCCTAAGTCAATTAGCTCGGCATCAGTTTCTCTTATTTAAGACCATGAAGTCCATCGTTCATACCAAAATCGTCAGGTCCAGTTTGATACCAGTCCTCAAGTCTTTTAGTTTTCGTTTTCTGTTTGCTTCTCTCTTCACTTCTTAAGGTTTTGCTGGACAAATCCCCCCTTTTTACCACCACTCAAGATGAAGTACTCTGTCCTCACCGTCCTGGCGACATTCGCCCTATCTGTAACGGCAGCGCCTATTCGGAACAGTCAAGCCGAGGTACCGGATTGCGTCTCGACACAATCGTGTGCGGATGGAATCCACGCACCGGCTGATAAGCGCCGTACCAATCAAGAAATTATTGACGAGGCTGAGAGACTCCAAAAAGAAGCTGCACAGAACGTTCCGGACTGTGTGTTAACCCAGAGCTGCGCAGACGGTATCCACGCGCCTGCTGATAAACGTCGTACCAACGAGGAGATAATTGAAGAAGCTGAAAGACTTCAGGAGGAGGCTGCTCAGAACGTGCCCGATTGTGTCTCAACCCAGAGCTGTGCCGATGGCATTCATGCGCCCGCCGACAAACGTCGCACGAATAAGGAGATAATCGAGGAGGCTGAAAGACTCCAGGAAGAGGCCGCTCAGAACATTCCTGACTGCGTCTCAACTCAGTCTTGTGCTGACGGTGTTCATGCGCCCGCTGATAAGCGGCGTACCAATCAGGAGATCATCGACGAAGCTGAAAGGCTTCAAGAAGAAGCTTCTCAGAATGTTCCCGATTGCGTTTCTACTCAGTCCTGTGCCGACGGGATTCACGCGCCTGCAGACAAGATCTGATGTTGCCGCACACCACGACAGCTGTTGACTCTAAGCTATCTTCAGGGATGCGATACTTTCCTTACGCTACTGGACTTAACGAATCTTCGGAGGTGCCGTAGTTGGAGGTTAGGTGGTCAGAAAGGGGAATATTTGCCTAAACTTGGCTTTGTTTCCTCGGATGGATATCATACCATCCCTAGGGACTTTCTGAACTAGGCAGTCCATTTTAAAGGAAGTTATATAACATCAATTCAGAAATGTTTCCGAGAAATACCTGAATTGACTAGGTACCCAAGGCAATCGTGTTAATAGCGAAATACGTGAATGTTGAGCGTAGGCATCAAAGCAATTCGTAAGTGTTATGTTAAAGGATCGTCTTTAGGCAAGTCCCGATGTCGTGGATGGAGTTGAAGCCTCGGCATGGACCCTCCAAACGCCGAGCGTCCCGTAGTTGCGCGGGTAGCTGCATGTACCTCGCACTATTAACAAATGGCGTCACTAATAGCTTTAGATCTTATACGGCATTAGTAGTATGTAGGTTGCCTGGGTATTTGATGAGTAATAAATTGCGGGAGGACCATTTCCCCGAATTATATTCCACTAGAATCTATTAGTTACACCTGACAGTGGGCTGCATTCCCTTATTAAAGCCAGTCATTGCAGCGTTCCTCTCCGTCGCCCTAGGTACCTCAAAGTTGAAAACGCCCCCAATACTTTTCACAACAAACCACTGCATCACATTCACATTTTAAGCGACCATGACGTCGACGGCTGCAGTCATCGGTAGCACAGGCCTTGTTGGCTCCCACATACTTTCGACCCTCCTCGGTCTCGATACCTTCAAGTCGATTTACACCGTCTCTCGCAGACATCCGAAAGCAGAGTCGCCCAAACTAGTTGCTGCTGTCGAGGCCGACACGACTAAGTGGGCGTCCAATCTCTCGTCCATTACACCCCCGCCCTCCGTAGTTTTCTCCGCCTTGGGGACCACGAGAGCTCAAGCTGGCGGCATTGCGAACCAATGGAAGATCGACCATGACCGTACGTCGCAGCTCTTTATCCTTTGATGCGCATCCAGTTCTAGTAGATATAACTAACAGAATTTTTCAATCGCACAGTTAACGTCGAGCTTGCCAAAGCCGCGCATTCCGCCGGAGTCAAAACCTTCGTTTTCGTCTCGTCGGCCGGTACCCGCGGCTTCCTCAGCAGTTCCGTGCCCTACAGCAAGATGAAGGTCGGCGTCGAGGACTCGATCAAGTCCCTCGACTTCGACCAAGCGATTATCCTACGGCCGGGCCTAATCCTCGGAAAGCGCGAAGTCGAACCCACTGGTGGACCACTCCTTAATACCGTCGTGCGCGGTTTGGGAAAGATCGCTCAAGGCGCACAGGATTTTTTGGGCCAGGAAGCAGAGGTCATCGGACGGGCTGCCGTTCGCGCTTCCGTGCTGGCTTCCGAGGGCAAGGCGCCGAGTAAATACTGGGTTCTGGAGGCATCTGATATTGTTAAGTTGGGGCGAGACGAGTGGAAAGCTTAGGAAAGGAAACGTAGGATGGTTATACCTTTTGCTTTAAGGCATGGAGTCTGGCGCACGGGGACTATATCTCATCTCCGAACTGTGGAGAGATCGGTTGGAAGAAATGGGAAGAATGTTAGGAAATATTTCACATGTAATATCACGAAATCTTAAACGATAATATCCTAGAGGCTCTGCGTGCTATATATTATTGAAGCAAAATTCTTGATGATCAACCAATACGATACCCTTGACGTATCTTATGCTAATCATATGACTGCTTATTAGGTGAAAGGTACGATGACAAGGGACTTCAATATATTCTCTCCACCGTAAGCTGGAACACCTCTCCTTTCTTGTCGTAGCGCCACTACAGAATCAAAAACCTACAAGCAGTCATATCCATAATCAACTTAGATGTAGATATAGCGGAGGATCTCATTCGATCTTGCATGGAATCTCCACCACCATGGGTCACCGAATACTACTCGAAGGAATTAGTGTAACCAGGACTTGGCAGATTTGCCTCGGTCATCGCAAATATTAATACTATCTATGCCTATTACGTGGAACATGTTTGCAACAGTTAATCAGCCTACGCTTAATCATTCAAAAGAACCCAAGACTCTGGAGTCTGGACAACCATCCCTTTGACAAATCATGCTTCCATTGGCGGTAACAAATATTCAATGGGCAAACATGATTGTTTGTCATGCAGTCAAAGAGACTAGCGTCCCAAAAATATAGCAGCAATCAAAGCCTATGAATGAATCCTAAGCTGATTGTATACCTTTGTCCTAGAGTAGTAGAGTAGTGCAAGGCAGTATTATCTCTTAGTCACTTCCAGGGGCCAGAGACTAGGAAGTTCCTTTCTTCCTAACCCTCGAGAAAAAATATAAATACGCAGGTCGAGGAACGGAATCTTGCTCTGAAAAAAAAAATCCTTTTCTCCTCATAGCAATTATGGACGGCAAGAAGAAAACAAGAAAGATCTTCAGGGAAACCAAGGATAAGATCAGAGAGGGCATGGAATTTATAATCATGGTACCTCTCGGATTTGTGGCTCTATATTGCCTTGACTGGTAGTTGAGGGTTTCGTTATACTCTTCGGCTATTCGAGTCTCGGGTGGAGCTTTTAGGATATCGTACTTGAGGGTTTTCTCCAATATACATATTTGCTATCACCACACGCAGTGTCTCTTAATCCTATCGTGTTATAAATCTCATCTCTTATTTTATATGTGATTTCAAGGTAAGCCGGGTACAGTGCCGTAGGACTCTAACGTAAAGACTTGTATGCGGTTTAGTATTGTTAGAATCGAAACACTAAAAAATCACCTACTCGACCAAATCTCGATTGTCAACTTACAACATCCACTATCTCTATTGTATACAATCCACTGTATCTAAGTTATTTACGAGAAAACAGCATACATCTTTCTGCCTTAAATACTTAGCTGAAATCTTCTAATATCCTTTACGCGACACTCGATTCGAACTAGCAAACGAACATAAGTAGCAGTAGTCGCTATCAAGACCCCCCAAAACACAAACTCATTCACAACCTCTCCTTTAATTGTCACTTCTTCCCCATGAACGTCTCCACAATCTTCTGAAACGGGGCTCTCTTGGGTCCCTCGATCGTCTCGAACCGCTCCCTAATCTGGCCCACGGGAATCTCCTCGTCCCCTCTTACCAGGCCCTCCCACGCCTCGTCCGTGAACTGCTCGACGGGGATCCCGATGTCGCCTTGTCCGATCGCCACGAGCTCCGCTTGCTGCGAGTGCAGCTCCGTCCTGACGGCCGGGGGGAGAATCTCGATCACCCGGATGTGCTTGCTGTTGTCGTCGCGCGAGAGCTGCGCGCGGATGGACCATAGGAGAGAGTGCAGCGCGGCTTTGGTGGCGCAGTAATTGCCGCAGCGCGGGAGAGGGACCAGCGCGAGCCCGGATGTCACGGCGACGAGTGCGGCGGGCTTAGGCGCACGCGCTTGTAAGTGTGGAAGCAGATACGTGATCAGATACAGATACGAAGTGTAGTTCGTGTCTAGCTCCTGCATCGTGCGGGGCAGGTCGATCTCCTTGGGCTTGGTGAAGTCCAGCGTGCGCTGGATGCCCGAGTTGAGAATGACAGCATCGATGTCAGGGTACTTGGTAGTGATGCTATGCGTAGCCGGTCAGTCAGTCAGTCAATCGAATCTAATATTGTCTCGGTCTTGGATAGGTTGCTTTACTCTTTGGCCCATGCCTCGATCTTGTCGAACTCGGTAATATCGAATTGCGAACCTGCGGCCTTGTCGGACCCGTGCTTGGCTACGAACGCATCGAGCCTTTCCTTCCGGCGACCGACGCCGATGACGAAGATGCCATTCTCTATCATGCGCTCCGCCAGCGCGAGACCAATCCCGGCCGTGGCACCGACTAAGAGGACAGTCTTATACGGAAAGGCCATTTTCGTCTTTTACTATAAGTCTTAAGCTACAGAATCAAACCAAAGGGAAGTGAAAGATATGTTCCAACCACAGGAGCTCTAATTTCCTATGGATTGAATATCAATGACGACGGAGTTATCCAGTTGTCACTAGAAGTAATTACATGGTATATCCTCGAGCAGCTACCCCCCTTCTACTTTATCTACTAAGCGCACATTTGTCCAGCAAGCTAAAATGGAATAAACGCGAATGCTACCTCATACGCTATTCTAGACGAAAGCGCCCGTTCGGGAGATGCAGACGGGACACACCAGGTCCAAAAGCATCCTATTCCCACATGGTGTCATGGATTATCAACTCTTGATCTACCTAGGGTAAACCCCACAGCCAAACTTGGAAATATAAACCCCCTAGCCCAATGGCATTCCACATCGGCAGCTTGTATTCGATCGTTTATTGGCTAAGTACTATACCCCTAAGGCAGCGTACGGAGGCTTAGAGCTGCCTGATTAAAAAAACTCTAAAATCGTTGTTAGGTACACCCCACATGAGAAAAATGTACATTAAACGTACACCCATATTACCAATAAATAAATATAATGAATAACACAACGAATAAAAATGGTAAAAATAAATAAAAAATAAATTTAAATATATAAAATTATAAATTATTTTATAATAAATTTTTAAATTTAATAAATGAAAAAATAAATTTAATAAAAATGATAATAATATATATAATAAAATAAAAATTATATATTATATATATATATAATTAAAAATAATTAAAATAATTTTAATATTTTTTTATTTTTTTTATTTTAATAATTATATTAAATATTTATAATATAAATTAAAATATATTATATTATATTTATATATTAAAAAATTATTTTAATAAATTTATATTATATTTTATATTTATTTTTTTATATTCTTTTTAAAAAAATAAAAATATTATATATAAAAATAATTTAAAAAAAATTAAAAATAATGATAAATTATTATAAAAATATATATAAAATTATATAAATATTTTAATAAAAATATATATATATAATTTTTTTATATAATTTTTAAATTTTATTTAATTAAATATAAATAAATAATTTAAAAATATAATCATTTAAAATTAAAATATATAATTAATATTTTATATATATATTATATATATATTAATTTTAATTTTATTATTTATTAATATTATAAAATATTTAAAATTTTATTTTAATAAATTTAAATTATTTATAACGAAATTATAAAATTTTATATTATTTAAAAATAAAAATTATTATAAAAAATTAATGAAATAATTAATAAAATAATTATTATAAATTTAACAATTATATATAATTGTTTTATTATAATTTTATTTTATATATATTATTTATATTTTATTTATTATAAAATTTTTAATTAATTAATTATTTTTTATAAAAAAATAAAAAAATTAAATATTTTATAAATATATAATTTAATTTAATTTATTAAATAAAATATTATATAATAATAATAATAATTATATTATATAATAATAATTATAATTATATTTTTTATAATAATTAAAATATTAAAAAAATTAATAATAATTATAATAAATTATTAATTTATAATATTTAAAATTTTTTATTATTTTTATTTATTTAAATAAAATAAAATTTAATTAAAAAAATTTTATTATTATATTAAAAAAATATTAAATATTTTATAAATTAAAATTAAATAAATAATTTTTATATTTTTATTATAAAATAAAAATTAAATTATTTGAAAAAAATAATTATAATTAATATTTTTTCATTTTATTTATTTTAAATTAAATATAATAAATTTTTTTAATTTTATATATTTTAATAATTTAAATTTAAAAAATAATATTAATATTTTTATTTTAATTAAAATATTTAAATAATATAAATAATATTTTAATATAAATTTTATTTTAAAAATTATTAAAAAATATTTTTAATTAATTAATATAATGAAAAAATTTATAATTATAAAAATATTTTTAATTTTTAAATAAATTATATATATATATATATTTTTAAAAATTATTATTATTATATATAATATATTTATATATTTATAATATTTAATATAAAATTTATATTAAATAAATAAAATTATTATAAAAAAATTTAATTAAAACGAAAATAATAATATAATTTTTATAATTTTTATTATTAAAATATATAAATTTTAATAATTTTAAAAAAATTATATAATTTATTTTTATAATTATAAATTTTTTTATATTATTAATTAATTAAATATATTTATTTAATTAATTTTTATAATAAAATTTATATTAAAATAAAATTTATATTATTTAAAAAATTTAATTAAATTTAAATTATTAAAATAAATAAAATATATTATATATATTAAAAAATATTAATAATAATTATTAAAAAAATTATTATTAAATTTATAAATATATAATTTATTATTTAATTATTATATATAATTTTTATATTTATAATAATTTTTTATATTAAATAATATATTTTTATTTTATTTTTTATTATTATTATTAATAAATATATATATAAATAAAAATAAATAAAATAATAATAAAATAAATAATAATAAAATAATAAAGTTTAAATTAATTTATTATTAATATTTAAAAAAATATTTATTTAAATATAAATATAAAAATATTTTTATAATTAATAATTTTTTTTTATATTATTAATTATTTAATTTTATTAAATAATATTAAAATTATAATAAAATAATTACGCGTAATTATTAAATTTATAACGATTATTTTATTAATTAAATTTTTTATCAATTATTTATATAATATTTATTAATTATTTTATCAATTATTTTATTAATTTTTTATAATAATTTCCATTTTAAATAATATAAATTTTATAATTTCGTTATAAATAATTTTTATTTTTAATTTAATTTTTAAAATATTATTTTTTTAATAATTTATTTTTAATTTTATAATAAATATATTTATATAAAATTATAATAAAACGGTTACGTATAATTATTAAATTTATAATAATTATTTTATTAATTAAATTTTTTATTAATTATTTACGTAATATTTATTAATTATTTTATTAATTATTTTATTAATTTCGTATAATAATTTTTATTTTAAATAATATAAAATTTCATAATTTCGTTATAAATAAATATTTTTTATAATATATATTTTATTATTTAATTATTAATTATTTTATTTATATATATTTATTTATAATTTTTAAAATTAATTAATATTATAATATATAATTATTTAATTTTATTAAATTTGAAAAATATTTTTTTAATTTAATTTATAAATTTAATTTTTTTATATATTTATTATAATTAAATTTATTATAATTAAATTTATTTTAATAAATTTTAATTTTATTAATATTAAATAATTTATAATAAAATTATAAAATTTTATATTATTTAAAATAAAAATTATTATAAAAAATTAATAAAATAATTAATAAAAAATTTAATTAATAAAATAATTATTATAAATTTAATATTTATACGTAATTTTTTTATTATAATTTTAATTATATTATTAATTTATTAATTTATATATTTATATTTAAAATTATAATAAAATAAATAAAATAAATAAAATAAATAAAATAAATAAAATAAATAAAATAAATAAAATAAATAAAATAAATAAAATAAATAAAATAAATAAAATAAATAAAATAAATAAAATAAATAAAATAAATAAAATAAATAAAATAAATAAAATAAATAAAATAAATAAAATAAATAAAATAAATAAAATAAATAAAATAAATAAAATAAATAAAATAAATAAAATAAATAAAATAAATAAAATAAATAAAATAAATAAAATAAATAAAATAAATAAAATAAATAAAATAAATAAAATAAATAAAATAAATAAAATAAATAAAATAAATAAAAATAATTTTTTAATTTTTATTTATTATATTTTTTTTGAAAAAACCAACCCCGCTATATACATATACCGTATAAATCCATGGGTTTTTACCATAAACATATATATGCATTAAAACCTATTGCACGCTCCCCACATTTTCAATGAAACCTTCCCGCCCCTCAGTGTGTGCCTAATAATTTTAGCGTTTTTTTAATCAGGCAGCTCTAAGCCTCCGTAGCAGCGTAGTTCTTCAAGGTCGCTATGCCAAGATGTATCCCCTGCCAACCCACACCCGTCTCAGTTCGGTAGTCGAAATCCATTCGGCGCGAATAAGGCATGTAAGATTTATCGATCTCAGATCTGTGTAACTTGAAATTCTTACAATGTTTAGTTGCTATAAGAGTGCCACATAGACGCTCGTCACCAGTTTAAGTTTTGTAGTTAGAAAACAGTTAGGAGTTCTGATGGATTTGATTTTAGACCTTGGTCTTGACGATAACCCCTCCAATACCAATATATCTTCAACAGATTTAAGGTAAATCAGAAGATGCCTACATATCCCAATGATGCAATTCATTAATATATAGACCTTACATCGAAGTAGATCGATTGTCTAGGTAGTCTTAAATTATATCTTCAGCCATTGAACCTTACGACGGAGCCACGGAATTTTTAAACAACTAAGCACCTGTTAGTTGGGGCGATGGTCTACTTTGTGAGATATTTAGATTAGGTCTCGAATGCTCCTACAGAGCTCTGACAGCTTAAATATAAATGCAACAAGCTTCTGGGAGCTTCCTAATCGCACCAACCCTATGGGGAACCCAGGAGAGGAAGAGCGGCACCAACTGACACTTAGCTCTCGTAGCATATTGGAGTTGATAATGGAATTTCCAGCTACCCGGCCGCGGCAGATCTTAAGGTCAGACTAGAGAGTTACCTCGTGGCCACGTGGCATCCATCTAATACACATGTCATAGTTTAATCACTTTGAAATTGGCTCAGTGTCTTGATTTCTAACTTTAGCAACCTACCGGATTTTCCGAAGTCTCCAGTCCCAAGATCAGGTAGATTTATATGATAAATTAGTAGGAAATGAGGCTTTATCTAGATACGAGAGAAGACTTCAAATAGTAACGGGACAGAGTAAGTTTAGTGTATAGGTATACATCCGACTAGCTTCAATACCGTTACTGCGAAAATAACAATTTTCAATCGGCTATGTACCTAACCATGCTTTCGCCATTTACAAGTTGGCCAAACCAAGCACCTGAACTTTTTCCGCTATGGTGAACCCATGAACCTTTTCTCCTGCCCTTAAACAATACCAAAGAATGCGAGGTCGTCATTCTGGTGAACAGGTACAGTGTGGCCGACGCCCTGGGCGCTGTATCCGACGAGCTGGGCGGTCGTAGCGGTGCCCTCGCCGTAGATGGTCTGGGTGTATCCGCTCTGAGGGGTGTTGGGGGTGTCCTTGTGGGTGGTGAGGCCCAAGACGTTGGACCATTGCTTGAGAGTCTCTTGGTCTGTTTTATCATAATTATTAGCTTTTTCCCCCCTTAGGCATCCGGTTGAGTAATGACTTACAGTTGGGGTATCGCAGAGTGCTGTCAGCAGTGCCGTGCCAGCTATAAGATTTTCGTTAGTTCTGCCAGTTCAGAAAGACACTATTATGACTCTGGTGAGGTTTTTCTTACACTAGGACTCGGGGACGGGGGCCAGTGTATCCCGGGTAATAAGATCGCACGAGGTCACCCCACTGAGCTGCAGTCTTGGTGAGCTGTCCGTTGGCGCACTGGTTGTTCCATCCCGGGGGGTCCTGGGTGGCGGTAGAGCCGGGGACGGCAAAGCATCCGTCTGGCACGCCGGAGTAGATGGATCCTGCCTTGAACACGTCGGGGTAGGCTCCGAGAAGGACGTTGGTCATCATGGCACCGGAGCTAGTTCCAGTGACATATGTCCTGTTTGCGTCTCCGCCGTATTTCTCTACGGCGTACTTGACCATGTTGGCAATGGTCTGACTGTCGCCGCCACCATCGTGCTTCAGGGCTACACAAATTCAGTTAGCAACTTTCTTGCCAGAGTAACTTGATGATAGGATAGATTAAGGAATTATTAGAGACATACTAGCATCAGAAGCGACGTCAAAGCAACCGCCGCCAGACTTAGAGTTAGGGTAGATCAAGATGAAACCGTGCTGGTCAGCCAATGGCGCATAGCGAGACTCAGAGAAGTATCCCTGAGCTGAGCCTTGGCAGTGGTGCACAGCTACGATAATGGGCGCCGGGGTCTTGAGGTTCTTCGGCACATACGAGTACATTCCCAGCCTCGTGGGAGTGCCGCTGAAGTCATTGACCTTGCTAAGAGATTGACTGCTGCCAAGCGCAACCAAAGTTGCGAGTGTCGACAAGACCTTCATTATTGCTGTTCTTTTCGAGAGCCGGTATTCAACTTAGATGTCCCAGGTGTTTCCTTCAAAGAATCACTCAAAAGAAATTTGGTGGGCGATTCCCAAGGTAAATAAACATTTTGATTCCGTTCACCCTACCTAGGTCAGTCCTGTACACGTCTCATGTGACCACTGCCATTTCCCCGGATGTCTCCTTTGCGTGTTCTTCCCTTAGGCTAATCTACTAGTTGGTAAATTCATCGTGGCCTGCCTCATTCCGAATACGGAAAGCGGATCGTTCGGTTAATGAATAGGTAACATTACTTCTGCGGAGAAGTTGGGGAATAGGCGCCCAAGTGGCAATCCTGACGCGTCGAAAGCCATTGATATTGAAGCATATAAAGTTAAAACGCCGCGACGTTCTAGGTCAAGTTTGTCCACATAAGTCTTTCTCGGCTAAATATGAAATAGCTACTCCCAACGTAGCGTCGCGTCCGGGGAGCCTCCAAGTTAAATACTAATATTAGTTTATAAAAATAACAGACAACAAATTACCAGGCTTGTTTTATGTACTAGATGGGAATAGTCTAATTCAGCCTCCATGATTATTACTCCTCATCGGATGAGAGATTTCTATCCCATTCAACGTCGACTACCGTCCCGATTCTAAGTTCTTCTGAAGCCAATCTCTCCACACAAAATTACTTACAACGTATCGAACTCTGGCCTCGAGCCATTCTGTATTGCCCCAGAACCCCCATGAAGCCTGGAATCTCAACCAGTCGACTAGTGCAGTATCCCAGTGCCGAATGAATAAATCCCAATCGTATTCCAGCTTCCGTCCCTCAGCATCTTTGAAATCGTTCGTTAATTTTGAATAATAATACTTGAGAAGCTTTTCCTCGCCCGCGGTCATCGCAAGCTCATGGGGGATTTCCCTGTCTTTTTCTATAAGTAATTCTAGTGGGACTGAACATGTGAATAATTTAGCGAGATCGCAGACGCCTAGCCCGAGGCCGACGTATTGGAAATCGTAAAATGCAACCTTGTCACCGGACTTGGTTGTGAATAAATTCTCGGATTTGACGTCACCGTGGATGAGGGTCTCATATTCTCGGCCACGTGGAGTTAGGTAGTCAGCTGCCATCTCGAAGATGAGTTGATTGCCCGGGTGGGTTGGCTTGCAGAGTACAGACCACTCCGAGTCCTCATCTTGGGCAAGGGCACCGTACTCTTTGCGACGAGTGGCGAGATACGTATAGCCCCCATTAAGCCATAGCCCCTTGCCAGAGCTATCTCCATTTCGTCGCCTCTCAGCTTCCTCGAGAGGAGGACGCAAGTATTCTTGCAAGTTCCCTGACAACAATCTCCGACTGGTTCTATGAAAGTTGGACAACCAATCCAATGCAGCGTAAACCTGTGTTTCATTGAGCTCTGACCTCTTCTCTCCGGCAATAGGAAAATTGGGTCTTAGATCAGTCATAACTATAAGGAGAACGGGTTAGTTATTATCTTTCATCATAAATATCAAAGGCGTGGTTATTCAGAATTCAACTAGGCATGTTACGTAGTGGAGATAATCTATAGAAGGCTAGAGATAAATAAATCGTTGTCACGTACTTGTTGCTGTCAGGCCTTTGAGCCTCTCTGCACTCGGCTTTCCATCAGACTCCAGTGTCGTAGCAATACAATGAGATACAGCGGTATCTTCTTCCAACAATGGGGCCACAGAGCTATAGAAATATTGCTCAACACCATAGCTCAGGAGTTTTCGCAAATGACCTTCATCTTCCGAACCTGGATTTGTCCGCGGGGGCGCAATGTATTTGAGGATCAGAGGGAATAATTCTTCACCTTTCTCATAATTAGGTCTCTTATCACCATATATCCCTCGAAGTTCGGTTGCGACCTCATCATTAGTGGCTCGAACCGTGAGTTCGTAGATATATCCATATCCGGCCCATAACGTTTGCAATCTTCGACACGAGACTAATTCGAGTGAGTGCCATGATAACATAATGGCAGCCACCTGCTCGGGCCTAATTGGATTTTTGAGGATATTGTGCATGACTAATGCTATAAGAAAGATCAGAAGCACAATGGCTTTTGGTTTAGATAGGAATCTATAAGTCATGATAGAGTTGTCGGTGAACTAAAGATTTAGAAGACCCGTAATGCCAGCTATGCCTTCGTACTTGTCGGACCGTTGCCATTTCTGACAGCTGTAGGCTAGTTATAAGTCAACATTATTTCCCTACCCCTATCGTATAGTGTCTTTAAAGAGATTATACTGATATAAATGCAAAGGTTATATAGAATAAGATTACCAAGGTACCTAAGGTAAGACTTACGGTCGTCAAAATGCAAACGTATAACATAGCGAATTCACTATTATCAAATTACATATGAAGAACTTAACCAGAAATAGTCCTAACATATTAAACATCAGGTAATCGCATAACGCAACAAAGTAGATTATATTTGTCGATCAAGCTGTAGCAGTATCCCACTGCAAAGAATTAGAATATTACCTGTTCGCTGCAACCTTAATGCTATCCTTTACGGCAAGGTATTATCCCAAATACTGCCAACACTAACCCTGCTCTCCCATCCCGACCTCTTTCCATTATCGCTGATGACCCTGTATCCGATGCGCTTCTCCTCGCCCTTCTTCAGCAGGAACGCGTTCTCGTCGAACGCGACAATGACGTCGTCGGCATCGTCTGTTCCCACGCTAACCCACGTCCAGATGCTCGTTCCCTCGTCCGCTCGCACCACGAACTCGTCTGCGCCGCTGTCGTGCTCGATGGTTAGACCCGGGTCAACTAGAGCGGCTGAAGCTAGAGGCGTCGGCGTGAAGTAGTTGGTGTGCGTAAACGTCTTGGTCGCCTCGCTGTTCGGCGGGGTCCCGGTAGCCGTTAGGTTAGCCACCAGCACGGCGTTGCTAGCATTGAACGCCGCGTCCGACTTCAACCCGTTTATGTCGACTCTTGCGAGCAGCGTGATGTTAAGCGGTCCAACGGTAAAGTCCACGTCTCCCGCCTTGATATCAGCCGTATCAACGTCGAGAGCGCTGCCGTCCCAACCAACCCAGCTGACACTCGCCTTACCCTTTACTTCTTCCCAGAGATCGCTCACAGCGTAGATGTCGAGGATGCCGGAAGTCACGTTCCACTGGTTCGCGACGATGACGGGCTGGTACACGTCCTTGGCTGTGTTATGTAGGACCTTCCATCGCCCCTCGTACTCTATGCTCGACCACGTCGGTGCCTGCCAGATGTCCTGGAGCTGCCAGTACAAGCTGCCGAGCTGACGCTCGCGCTTCCCGGATCCGATGCGGTAGAACTCGATCTGGCTCTTATAGAAGTCGGCCTGGAAGAGCTGCGTCGAGTGGCACCACGCGGAGAAGTTCGCTAGCGACTCCGTCTTCTTCGGCGCGGGGAAATACGTCTCCACGCCGTTCGTCATCTCAATCATGCCCTGGGTCGCCCTCTCGAAGTCGCTCGTGTTGAGCCCGCGGGGCGGCTGGTGGTGGTTTCGGAGCACAACGGTGGTGCTGTTGTACCAGAGGTCCTCTTCGTCGACGGCGTTCTTCCACGAGTTAATGCTAGGCATACTGGTGAAACCATATTCAGCTGAGAATCGGCCGACCGGGTAAGTCGATATGTTGAACGCTTGCCAGATATCGTAGTTGTAGTAGTCGGTATCTCCGTAGATGTGTCCGGGCGTAGCGTTCAGGTATCGCTCGACGATCGGGGTCGGACTGCTGTGATTGAGAGACAGATATCCAGTGTTGGCGCTGCTCGACATGTAGCTAATACTGCGGGTGTTTCCGAAGACAGCAGGGACCATGGTATCTAAGAACAAGATTTCGAAATGGTGCCTGTAGTAGTCAATTTTGTCTGGTGCAATAACTGAAAGAATAACGAGCATCCAGAGCAAGATTTCATTATTACCAGCCCAGAGAGCTAGTGAAGGATGGTGGTTAACACGGCGGACATGGTACACTGCCTCCACGCGGGCGTTCTCAAGGAAGTCTGGGTCAACAGGGTAAAGAGCATCACCATACTGGAACTCGGACCAGAGGAAGATACCCATCTCGTCTGCGAGATCATAGATAAAATCAGGGAGGTAGGAACCACCACCCCAGACGCGAAGCATATTCATATTCGCAGCGGTCACGGCAGCAAACATTGTCCGAATCTTCTCTTCGGTTACTCGAGGCCAGAAAGTGTCCGGCGGGATAAAGTTGCTACCCTTGGCGTAGAACGTTTGACCGTTGACCTCAAAGTGCCAGTGGTTACCCGGTGCTATTCCTTGAGCTATCTCCTCATCCGTAACTTCACCCATGTTCATGACGATGGTTCGGAATCCGGAGCGCTTCTCTACGGAGGCCAAAGTCTTGCCCGATCCAGATACTATGTCAATAGTAATATTGTAAAGGTTCTGCTCTCCCAGTCCATTCGGCCACCATAGCTTGTAGTCATTGCCACCCAGAACAACAGTACCAGTAATCACGTCTCCATGATTTTCGATGTCGGTCAGATCTCCGCTGCTGATCTCCTGCTTAGTAGCAAGATCAACGATCTTGTAAGTCAAGCTCGCTCCCTGCGGGACAGTGCCGACTACATCAATGCTGGCGTTCAAGACCCAGTTGGCATCCTGGTTAGGGGGGATGAGATTCAACTGGCCCTCGCGATAGATGTCGAGTATAGAGTTGCGAACGTGAACCTCCTCCTTCTGTAGTTGCAGAACCCAAGCCTTCTGCCAGATACCCGCCGGAGCAAACGCTGGGCCCCAATCCCAGCCGAAATCCGACTGCTCCTTTCGAATGAACTGGCGGTTCACGAATTCGAATTCAATCTCGAGGCCGATAGGAGGACCCTCGGGCCAAGTGGGAGCTCCCGGTAGGCTCGCCAGCTCATTGGCGATCCTGGGAGCACTGCCAAACTCAACTAGGAGTTCGGGAGAGTCGGATTGGCATTCGGATAAGACATCGGTGACGTCAAAGAAATATTGCCGGAATTGGTTGTTTGTGTTCGCAACAGACTTGGAGCACAGGCTGATGTTCGCAAATGTATCGAGACCATTGAACAGTAGGAAAGTGCTTAGACCTTCCTCCTTCGATAGCCCCGAAACCTGGGCGGTGTAGTTCCAATCGGCCATAGCGACCCATCGTAGTTCGAAGTCATTCAGCCCATGGTATGGATCGTCTATAACGTTCGCGGCGAATAGATCCAAGTGAGCCTGCGAAGGGACTTTCCCAGGAACCGAGATATCCCTTTCGTTGTTCGTAAGTGTCCAATCTGAATCGGACAAGTCGACAATGTTTGCGGCAGCAGCCACGGCTGCCGACGCGACGAGTTGGGCGAAGCGCATTGTTCGTCCGGTTGTCGTTAGTAAAAGGCGAGCTGAGTTAGTTGACGATGAGCTCTAGGGAACGTAAGCCATGACTACCAGGAAAAAAGGCCTAAGCAGCACGGCTTTTATATATAATGATCTCCCAACCGAGGATCAAAATCCTACAATCCTGCTCAAGACGGGCCCGGGGAGTCGCAACGGGAAGCGTGGATGTTAAACTCCGCCACACCGATGACGAGTGTAATTGGCCCGAAAGCCAACATGATGTAAATACAATACAACGTCAGCAACGATTGTTTGGATCCGGGATCCAACCCGCATTATTGGCACGTTTAGCTCCCCACATCGCTTAGACATGCAGTCGGTCAGGGGAACTCTTAATCTAGATACATAATATCTAGTTTATAGATGTAGATGCAATAGTACCTCGATATTGATATGAAAGACTATATAACTTTAGGTAGTTAACTAACCGTTAGATATTTAATGCTCTACCTTGAATTTATGCCGCGATCCGAGCTGCGGATAGATCTAGTCAAGGGGTAAATCCACAATCATGCGATCTACGCCACTAATACACAGATAGTTCCAACATACATATCGTCATGAACTGAGAGTATCTCTTATTCCAGGCAGTCTTAAGGCGTGAACAACTATGGCACAAACTCTACTACGTCTTATTGGCGGAAGTCTTTAATCAATGCTACTCTGTGGCGGAGCACTTAAATCAATGGCTCCTTAAATCTCAACTCGTTAACTTCACGCGAGCGTAGTACGAACGCACCTATAAAATAGCAAACAAAATACTGTACGAAGAAGATATTGTACGAACGAAATATTATACGAACAGAGTAAGAAAAGCATTGTCGAGACCTTACGCCCTCAGTAAGTTTTATGGCGTGACTAGAAGCGGGGAAAGTTGAGTTACGAAGACAAGAGTTAGGGATATTTTCATATTGTAGTTGAATGATCCAACATCAATTAGTCCGACGTAGATATCCAAAAGCCATAGCCTTGACTATAGCTACAACCCCTCCAACACTTAATAGCTCGCCGCCAGCATAATCTTGGCCAAATGCCGTCCCAGCCCGAATACGCATTCGCCAGCATTCTATGCTGAACACGGGGAAACCTTTCTTGAGGACAAAACCCGTAAAGTATTCTTCAATCCAGAAAAAAACCCTTATCCTAGAATCGAAGTTATCCAAAAATCCCTTATGATGCCCTTTTCCAAAACCCATATCTCGTCCTCGTCATAAACCGTTCTCCACGCCAAGCCCCATGGCATGGGCATACATCAGCTGTAAATGTCCTAGTCCTAGTTGCCGTTTCTGATAAGCCCCAAGTGGGTAAAAGAAGTGAGCGCCCATGCGCGGAGCTAGCAGTAAATTCACCGGTAAAGATCGAGCTTCCGCGGATATAAACTGGCGGCAGTGGATCCGGTGTTCGCACCCCGAGGATCCCGAATCTCTTGGACTAGCGCGTTCTAGGTGTAGACCGACTGTTGGGATGGTGGACTCGGTGTGCCTGATCCGAGATACCCAGCTTGGCGGCGCCTAGGTAGAAGCGTAGTAGTTAAATTAAACTTTATGTGCTTCACTCCTTGCGCACCCTCGGAATCCGATGCCAATGCTTCGATAGTCACCCCTAGCAAGTCTTTACGCAGAGCCTGAGATGCTGGTGGTTGCCTAAATTCTTTTCTCGTTTCCAGGGTATAGTCCTCAGATAGTCGCGTAACAAATCCCTTAGCCGTATATAATAAATGGTTACGGTCGCCGTAGAAATTCCGAAGTTGTAAGAGCAGGCCGGCGGTAAAGTTTGCTCGCTTTCGGTTTTAAATGTGTTGTAAGAACCAAGGGCGTCTACGATGTTTGCATCAAGTCGACATTTTAGTTCGACAATCCTAATCCGTTTCCAATGTTCCTTTGAAAGCGGTTATTGGGTGAGGTGAGTTGAATGTAGAGGATGTCTTGGAATAGAATGATTGGAAGGATATGATGCATTGAAGATGATAGATGGTCGATCTATCGTCGTTTTTTTAGGCAATACTTGTTGTGTAGTAGACGCCCAAGGTAGTGGTGTCATCTGGTGCTCGGCAGCAGATTACTTTCAGGCTCCCGTAGTGGAACTAAGTCAAGGAGGGGCATATTCCGAGGTGTAAAGGGAGTTCAGTGGTAGCCGATGCTGGAAACCTATTTTTCGAATATCACGGTATTGTTCGTGGTAAAGTCGTTACAAGTAAGGTAACAACGTCGACATCGTTCTACTTTTTGGTGGTGTAGTGGTTTGATAACTATCCTCCGAACCCCCACGCCGAAATAGTATTGCCATGCGACGATCTGAGCATCTGTTAGATAAAATAATAACATATTATGGCCTTGAGAAATACCTTTTGGCATATTGGTAAAATATTTGACAGGACAGACCCGGTATGGGCTTGCTCGGAACCGCATCGGAAAGCGAGGCTCTAGCTCGGCTTAGGGACGGGTCTTTTCACAACGGCGCTCCAAGTGATGCGAGGAGTCACAGTAAGATTTGTCTCCTGCGTTGACTTGGGCGGAACTTCTGAAGCCGGAATCGATTTTGGGGCTGTATTGATTCCGGGCCGCGTTGCTGCCGTTGGAACTTCCGGCTTGGCGTCTCTCGGGGGGCTGGGGGTTTTCGGCTCCAATCCAAGCATCTTGATAACCCTCGGATCGGTCCAGCGTCTACGGAAGTCCTGATTCTCCCCAAAATGACGAAGGAGGTCCTCAAGACTCCCCTGGGTCAACCGTGGTATTCCGTTGACCTTGTCAAACTTCTTAAGTGTTGACGAAGGAACCACAAACGCGTTTTTCGCGTAGACCCAGGACGTTTTTGGCTTGGGTAGGGACTCCGATCCTTCGAGTTCAAGAAACCGGCGATGAAGATTGGGCCTGACCGAGCCCCTAAATGCACGGAAGGCAGACCGGTCCTTGTTCCGGTGATAGGCCTGCTCCCATGGCGGGAGATAGTCGTTGTTGGGTCCAGAGCCATATGCCGAGATGGTGGTAACCACATAATGGCTTGAACCCTCCGAGTGCCCCAGGACTAAAAAGGAAAAGTAATTAGTAGTTGCACTTCTAAACAGTGATTTTGAGGAGATATATATAATTACGTACCGATTACCGGGTGTCCTGTCGCCTTTACATGCAAATAGCCGCTGTCAATCAAGTCCTTATATGCGGCCGGATTAAATTGGCAGTGTGGCTTCAGAAACGCAATTTCGCCATCTTGCCAATTGTCGCTATATTGTCGGTTAGGCGGACTTGATTGACAGGTTGTGCTACGGCGTCGACGGTCACGCGAGACCGTGGTGAATCCCTCTGAGTCACCCATCTTCGTTGTCGTAATTGGGTCAGTTTGGAACAATGTTGTTAATCCAAAAGATCAAGTAGTTGACGAAGACGAATGATTTTTGAAAGCCAATATTGGAGATATATGAGCCAGAGGTGCGTTCGAGTTATGTCGGTTGGTATGGAGAAAGGAGAGAGAAATAAGTGAACTCGTCTCTTCCTCGAGCATTTATTATAATGGCTCCAAAATAAGCTCATGGCCGGTGCAAATGTGTTTATGCCGTTTTTGTATGGTAAACAAATAGCAAAGACGAAGTTCGAATCTTCTTTTGGTCTTGCTAGGGATTTTATACATCATGTCCAGGTCTGACAGCTAGGGAAACTCTGATTGTCTCAAGCAAGTAAGACTTACCTCGAGGTTGAGCCTGTGCTTTCTGATGGTAGGAATAATATTGGGCTCTAGCCAAGGCAGTGCCAACCTAGAACGCTTCGACTTACTTAGGTAGTTGAAGGATTAAGGCGCTAGCCTAAGTATGTTGTTGTTCTTACTCGTGTCTGTAAAATTTAAAGGAAGGAAAGTTAGAATGGGTGCCTGGCTTGTAGGAAATGTCACCCGAGCTTTTGGACTAGGAAAGTGTTACGTTTGACTTTATTGTTATTATTAGAAGGAGGAAATTGCGATTGGATTACGTGGATATGTTTATGGGGCGGTTTAACGTTTCTATATAATTTTATATCTTTAATCAATTTACGGTTGGCGTGTATCAACACGTTTATAAATGTTGTCGTTGCGTAGAGTTACAAGTTCAATGCTCCCTAAGTAACAATTCTTTATACTAGTGTCTATGTGCATGTTATTATTCGCATGGCCATTGACGATATCGCAATCTAAACAATGGGTTTCGACCATGCTCGGCCCAAAACATTGTCTTTATATATTACGCTTAGGTAGCTTGCCGTAGTCAAAGCACCATGAAGGTTACTTTCGAGGACACAAACAACAATAAGTATAGGCTCGTAAGCATTACCGCCCCTGTATCAAAAATAAATATAGCAATACCTAATACTAAAATTTGATTCTCGGATAATCACAATAATCATCGATCCATGTCATATTGCGCTTATAAACGCAACATTTTTTTTTTTTTAAAAAAAAAAAATCCGTTCTCAAACCATATCAACGATCTTACGCTTTATAAGTTAAGCTTCGAGCCTACCTGGAAGTTATTACCGTGAGGCAAGCAAGAGGTAGGGAAACAACTTCGCTGTTCCGCAAGGAACTCTAACTACGGTAGCTCTGGAAGCCAGGGCTTTACATACAAAACTCTCTTTTGTGCTCTATGTTTCGTATCTGACAGATGACAGTCATAGCGAGCAAAGGTGTGAGATTAATTACCTAAGTGGCATTGTTGTCTATGTAACTATCTCGTATGTAGCTTTAGGGGTATAATTAGAATAAACTATATAGTAGTGTTTAGTCAAGTAGTCCTATAGCACGTACATTGGAGAGAGGTCTGTTGTAGTTGCGCAAGGCCGATTACGTACTGCATCCTGTGTAAATAAGAACAACAATTCGGAGTTGATTTGAAGTTATACCTGACCAATCAGTGTCAAGAATCAGTTCGTTAGTTATCTACCTAGGTACCTAGGTGTTCAAAGATAGAAGGGTAGTTATCGATAGTGTAAGGCTTATCTAATCTCTGACTTACATAGTACATGTACATATCTCATCCCCCACATGTCCCCTTATGCATCTAATTCTATCGACATCTATGAGGAGCCATCAACTCCGATATAGCTTTCATACGTAATATCTCTCTTCTCCATATAATTTGTATAGATCCGTTGTATAGTTTTTTCAATTAAATTACAAGAGTCACATGTTTTGTACAATAGATACAAATACACAATCTGTTCATTAATAATTATATACAAAACGAACAAGAGAATAGACATACTCTGCGTCTACAAGGTCTACAAGACCAAAAAAGCAAAAAAGAAACCCCGCGGTCAACCCCAAATATCCTTGTCGCACATCCAAGACAAAGCAAGTTGCTTGTGAACGCCCACCCTGCGCCAATCAGTCACCTAAACGTCCCGAGATTCTCTCAAGATCCACTCTTAGAAAACAAAAATAAACGCCATGGCGGCAGTGGAGGATCGCCCTCGGATTCTGTATTCGGATTCGGGTCCGGAGCCCCCGTATCCGCTGCGCATGGAAGGCGTCGTCATATCCGGCTTCGGCCGCGGGTCTAAAGAGCTCGGCATTCCAACCGCCAACCTCCCCGTCGACGCCGTCGCGACGCCCTGGATCGCTACCGCGAAGTCGGGCGTCTACTTCGGCTACGCCTCCGTCGCCTTGCCCTCCTCTCATCCCGATCGACAAGATGACGCCGCTGGCGCAAACGAACCCCGCCATCGCTCTAACCCCCGCGCCCCCGCCGACGCGCCTCCTTCTTCCCACCCTCCGCCCCCGCGCACGACCATAACATCCGTCAGCACGTCGTCCGAGACCTTTCCCTCACTCTCCTCGCCTTCCTCTCTCACCAGCCAAGAGGCGCCCAACCCCACCGCCGCCACATTGCAAAAGAAGCACTGGCAGATCTACCCCATGGTCATGTCCATCGGCTACAACCCGTTCTACAAGAACTCCGTGCGCTCCGCCGAGGTGCACATCCTGCACAAGTTCGGCGCCGACTTCTACGACGCGCCCATGCGCCTCCTGATCCTCGGCTTCGTCCGCGAGGAGCGCGACTACGCCTCCCTCGACGCCCTCGTCGCCGACATCAACGTCGACTGCGACGTCGCCCGCCAGAGCCTCGCCCGCCCCGCCTGGACCCCGCGAGAGGGCACCGCCGACGGCAGCAGGGGCGAGTTTGACGGCTCTTGGCTCGTCAGGGACGAATAAGAGGAAGGAAAGAAAAAAAAAAAGAAAAAAGAAAAAAGGAAAATATAGAACTATCTAAATTCATCTACGCACGGTGGTTACCCTAGATACTTGCAAATACAATATAAAAACCTGGCGCAAATAAAATCCTACTTCCTTACTTACCTACATAGGAAATACATCACAGGCATGCGACATGGGTAATGCGATCAGGAGGGGCAAATGGAGGGGTTGGCAAGAAGGCGGCGGCGAGAGGAGATGGAGGGGAGCGGATTACCCGAATTGACCCGTCCCGAGGCATTCGCGTTGGGAATTCCCGGATATCCTCGCGGCACGTGAGACGTGTTGGATGCGGTTCTTCTATACAAGACCAAACAAACATTGGTCGGCTAGTTCACTACCCAGGTAGGCGTTCAGTGCATAGAACAAGGTGTGCTGGTTTTGTTTTCCCTGGTATCTTAGAATAGGTGAATGAAATTCATGGTGTTCGGTCGTAGAACCGATTTTGAAACCCCATGCTCTATACCGTGTCTACCCTATGGCGACCCCTTAAATAACATGCATTATGACCAGCTCCCTTCAAAGGGAGAAGAGCTCTTAAATACGAGCTCCATCCAAAACGCCGCCCCATGCTATATATAGTAGTTCCCTGAACTAGAAAAGGGTAATAATCCAAGAACATGCATGCCTCTATATGTGTGCTCTAACTAGCCGGTCCCTATACAGCTAATTGGTCCTGATTGCGGTAGTAACACGGTAGGAACTGCAATAAAGTTAGAAATGACATAATTCGTGGGGACGCGGTAGCAGAGTCGACTTACATTCATCACAATCAACATTGGTATATCAAATACGTCACGTTTGATAGTCCAGCAAAACGTGCAGTCAATCTTGCCGTCCTTTTCAAGTTTGGAAATCCCGTGTTCTCCGTCGATCCGCGTGACCCTATTGCTTAGAATGCTGCTGTTCCGTCTGTCCTTGTGAGAGGACTCGTCATTGTTTAGGGACTCGCTCATTTCCTTCGTTCGGTATTTGAGGAGTCGGCATTTTCTTGTAACGTGACCGCGGCTGTCGCCAAAGGCTAGCTGCGCGAAATCTTCGTAGAATTGAACCACACTATCGTCATCCATAAACTCTGCGATGAAGGCAGGTTGTATCTTGCCTTCCGAGGCTTTGCCCAAGTCTGGCTGCGCTGTCCTCAGCCGCGGCGTAGTATACTCCGACTTGCCTGTGCTACCGAGGCTACTTAACTCAGATGCCGATCGACCATTATTGACGTTCATATTAGGTTCTTTTCCAAGCAGCACATTTTTGGTCCACCCAGTCAGAGCGATGAATTCTTTGTTTACAGCCGCCACTTCACCCGTTCTGCGGCAGACAATAGTTGGTGCAGAGCAGTGGCCCATGAAATCTTCGTATTCGAATAATGTCCGCTGTAGACATTTTTCCATAAAAATAAGATCTTGCCGATTAAGGTTCCGCGTGCATGCAATAAATGAAGGCCGGATGCTGGCAAGAGACTTGGCGATTCGTAGAGTTTTATTAGCGGAGAACCTTCGCTGGACAAATGCGATCAAGTTATGAAAGCCAGTTAGATATGGGTAGGGTTCGGTGACAGTCTCATAAATCGCAGATGGATCGCGTTGCCTTTTGCCTAAAACAGACTGAGGCCCAAATCGTCCTGTCGAATTGGACGATTTGGGTTTCGGCCGCGTAGGTTGAGCTATTGGTTGAGAGCTAGCGGGCGTGTAGGTACTTGCAGTTGGCGACTTATCGAATCCATAGCCTGTAGGTTGTGGGCTTGATGTATTGTCTGTGCTTGGGCTCGCTAGACTATTTGGCGTTGGTCCAGCAGCCGCCACGGCGTACGCATGGGGTAAGCCATGCTGCAGATTACCCGGATATGTGCCGCCGTTGTTTGGATCAACGTTCATGAAGCCATCATTCATGCCATTCTCATACATATGATTGTATTGGTTAACTCCGTTTCGATATACCGGCGTAGATCCGTAGTTAACGTCCGTCCCAGGAGGATGAGCTATGGCATCTCTAGGGGGTGTCTCTGCGGCCCCAGAAGACATATGGCCAAGCATCCCGAATTCAAGCGCACCGTAATGGTTCCCAAAATTCAAGCCTTCAAGGTCGAAATTGAATATCGCGGGATTGCTTGGATCAAACAGAGCGGTCGAAAAATTATGGGCCATTTCGCTAGAGACCTGGGGGACTTGCATGGAGCCCATCTGCGCTGCTCTCGAAGTGTTCGGTGGCTGAAACCCAGACGTCACTGGGGACTGTTGGCTGGCGAAAGACATATTATCGGACAGCGACGTTAGCTGCCCTTGAGGATTGCCGTTGAACATAGAGTAGGTAGAGGAATTGGAAGCTTCCGAATAATACGGCGATGTTTCGGAATTTCCATTAGAAAGATGTCTGCCATTCGTTGGTTTCGTATGGACCGCTGGGTTGTAAGTTGGTCCCAGAACCGGTCTCAAAGCCTCTGGAGGAGCATCATGAAGATATTTGGCCTTCTTCCGCACTCCGTCTTGGCAGGCGTCCGCAAGTCCACGTTTTATGCACCTTTGGCATGGGCGCTCATCTCCTAACGAAGGGTGTCAGTAAAACTACTCTAGCTCCGTGGTGTTTCGACATAATTCACGCTGAGACACATTGGCTGTAGCTCAATTGTGGGGTTATTGAGACAGTTGGACTGCGATGCAGGCCTGGGCACATAGACGTAGGGCTGAGACTTACCGCATGTAAGATGCGCCCTCTGGCAAGCATAACACGCACGCCTTGCCTTCTTCCTCCTTGGACGGTGGGGATCCTTGGGATCATACTTCTTCTTGACCTCTCCTGAATGGTCAGCGGTGCCAGGCTCGGGCGACGTGTTTTGGTCAGTCATCTTAGCGTCTTCGTCTTTGATGGGTTGTTCCATGTCGTCGTACTCGTTCTCATTATCGGACAAGGCATCTGAGACCTCTGTCCCATTTGCCTCAACGTCTTCCGGCATCCTGTCTTAGTTATATAGAATAGCTCCTTTTCAGCTCTCCACGTCTGATATGAAAGGGATGGCAATACAAGCCCCAGGGTAAGTCTGGCACAACCACACTGGTCAGAACAACAAATAGCTGATATTTGCGAATCCCCACAGGAGTATCACAGTCAGAGCCAGGGGGCCTCCCTCAGATTTTCAATATTCCCTATTTCAAGCACTAGTACACAATCTTCCCACCGCCTCTTGGCTTCGAGTTCAGCACAGACCCTCGACTTGGATCGTGGTCCAGTAGCAATCGACTTGGGTGGCGTATGCAAGCCAATGAAGTCGCCCGAGAAGTTGTTTATCGAAGCTGGAGGTAATGACGAGCTAAAGATACTGCGTGAGACGCTAGGTTAGGTATTATGGCGCTGTACGCTGCCGCGGTGCGACAGCCGTGTCTAGGGGCCAGTACCCCCCCAAGAAGGCTTGCACAAGCACGGCGCAACGACAGGCCGCTCGTATTCAGCGTGGTCAAGCAAGGCGGACGCCAATGGGCTAGTTCCCCGTTCCCCGTTACAAAGAGGCGTTCCTTGTGCAACGGGGACAAGGCTTACTGGGGGCCCCGTCGAGCGGGTCTATCCGCTCTGTTCGTACAGATCGCGGGGGTGTTATTTCGTTTCAACAAGAATGAGAACGGGCCGGGCTGCGCGGGGGGACAAGTCTTTGCTCATGGAGTCACGCGGCGACGGATAAGGCACTGGGGCGTTTGGCTGGGGTGGTATGCGGGATGGTCGACGGTGATGCAGCTAGCCGCAACGTCTGAGCTTGTTCGCATTTGGTACTGGGGCGCACAAAGTTTTGTTTTGTCGTCGGCGATTCGGATATGAATAGAACACCTGGAGGGGGGGGGAGGGAAGAGGGGGGGGTAAAGGGAAACCGGAGATATCAAGTAGCTTGAAGTATGTATGTAGATGGGTGTTTATGCGTAGGGTACGTGTATATATGCGTATGTATAGGGAATATACGTATTTATTCTGAATCGGCGACCTATGTAACTAATGTACCGTACGCAGGTAAGAATATAGGTAGGCTTATTGCGTATGCGTTATTGCTGCGCGGCGTTGCGAAGATGATCGAGTATGGCGCGGTCTGCACAGGAGATCTGATATGGATATGGATGCATCTAGCGACTCGACGATCGGCGACGAAGTAGGTGAAGTTAGTTGAATAGAACAATGAGAGCTACCTAATTTAAGCGACGAGGTCAAGCGAAAGCAGAGCGAGAATTGAAATAAGACCGAAACGTAATATTGTAATGATACAATATTGACGAAGAGATGTCAGTAGTCGGGGATTTTCATATTCAAAAAGTTATAGCGCCAATCAATTGGTATTAAACAGCGGTGGCGCAAAAGTAAAAGGAAGATGGGAAGAGTGTTTAGGTGAGGTTAGTAAGAGCTCGATGTCGAGGCCAGTGACCCAATGACATGGGCCTTCGAAGCTTGGTGAGCCAGCAGACCAGAAAAAAAAAAAAAAAAAAAAAAAAAGAATTGACGATATCGGTCGGTAGAGTGGTGAACCGAAAAAAGAGGGAAGGGGGGTACCTCATTGGCTACTACTGCCTTTCCTCATTTCTCAGATTGTAGTTCCCTCTGGTCCTTCAACCGAATTGCGGGGTTCATAAAATCATCTGAACTCTAATACATTTTCATCTTCTCGATTCTGTCGCTATTGAATTTATTTCTCCCCCTCCTCTCTAGCACACCCTTTTCTCTCTTTTTTTTTTCTTTTTTAATTCTTTGTTTTCTTTTTATCGCATGTAAGCCGAAGTCTACCTATTGCAGATCGAGAAAAAGCCGGTAAGTGCACACACAACAGGGTGGATTTTCCCATAACAGGACAAGAAGAATATTTATCAAAAAGGAACAAAAAAGCGAAAAGCCAAGTGACGCTAGACCTAAAACTGCATGTCCTAAGCATGTCCTAATGCAGTAGACAAGTCCCCACAAGGAGTAATGGGCCAGTCAGGCACGGACCAACCAACGCCAAGAATTCTGCCAAGGATACGATTCGAACCACGCTACTATGTATACAAACTTGGGTTATGGATTACTAACTATAAAAAACGTGAGAACCTTGCACGACATCATTTTTAGGTGTCCTCTCACCCACCCCCAAGACCGATCAGTCCCGGACAGGGCTCTTTACCGTTGGTGCAGCGTTTCCCCAGACAAGCCAAAGAATTAGCTTGGCAGATCATGGCGTGTTAAGGTCTGTATCTAAGCATACTACTTTACCCACCTACCTAGGTATTTACATTAACTAAGCGAAATAGGTGGTGAGCAAATACATACCTGACATATATACCAGGCAGGTAATTCTAACCTGTTATCGCACCTTACATACATGCATAGGTACTTACCTATATTTAATGTAACCAAGATTGGGAATTTCTATAGGGAAGCGCTCAGGAAGGTACGTATGCAGGTATAGTAGGAGGTACACTGTATGGATTCTTGTAACGTTCACTACATCTTACTTATTTACTCTTTCCCTTACCTCAGGTAGTCATTGCCTCTACATTATGTACCTGCCTCATATGCCCTCATATAGGTACCCGTATACCGGTCTAACTCAGGGGTACGTACATATACGAATTAGCAATTTCATGTCAGATGTAAGCGTGGAAGGTATACTTACCTAGGTTCATAATACATGTAGGTAGTACCACCTATAGGTTGTACCTATAGGTATACTTCATTTTTTTTACCTTCTCCATCTCTATCACTTTTCAACTGCAACTCATCCAGCCACTTTGTCCGTCCCGCCATTTCATCACGGAAGATCAGACATTCCCGTGCGCTCCTTTTCTTCCAGTTCGAGCAGGTGAGCATGCTGGCGTCCTATATTCTATCTTTTCATACAGACACGTAGGCTATCTCTGATATAAATCTATACGGAGCCACTATGGATGGACCATCGGTACGTAGGTATATCCAATAACAACGATAACAGCTCCAAATTAGCCCCCCTTTCGTTAAAACGAATGGCGCTCTCTGCATGTCTCTATATGCATAACGGTGGCTGAATACCTAGAACCAACGCAAGCGAGCGACATTTTGTCGAATCATGGTCTACCTCTCCGTCTTGCCGAGCCCGTCTGGGAAGGAAGACGCAGAACGTAGTGCCGAGGAGTTGTCCCAGCCAGGCCTATCATGGGTATCATGGGTCAATCCACATGTGCATGCAGTCAACATTTGATGGCGACCAATCAGCTTCCAACGGGTCCAGTCGAAGCTTTTTCTTGGACGCGTCACTTGGGACCTGGAATCCATGGGTGAATTGCTGCATACAGAGATCGCCTCATTCTTTGCAGTTTCTCCAACGACGTTGCTACGTCCGTCGCTCGCTAAAATTCAGTGGAATAGGCAGGTCATCATGTTGATCTAGACGCTCTTTGTCCGCTGGGTCGTCCGCTGGGTCGTCCGCATCCTATCGCCAACCTTCCCGAATTCTCCGGGGTACCTGAAGATCTTCACTGTAAGAGACCTTCGTCTTCCATTATAGCACCACCTAAAACGCACTATGTGGCGATCACCATCAGTGTCACCAAGGAAAGGCCGCATCCGACTTCTAGATTGTCCCTTCGCAACTATTTCGATAGACGGTTGCATGTAGTATCTATCGATATTGCTTTACCCTTCATTGCCACGATAGAATGACATTCAAACCTAGCCAATGTAGGTTGTCCACATATATGGAAACCCTATACAACTTCGATATAGTCTTGTTTATCTAAGATCGCTCACCCAACTCTATGTAGTTTACGGTGCCAACCATCCGTTGCTGCAATGTCGTGCATTGCATGGATAGCGCTGTTGTTATTGCGGGATGCAACCTCATTGAAGGCTTGTTATTTCCTTTATACCCGTCATGGAAAGTAGATGCCGCCCTTCCAACTAGTATATTCGCATCTTTTCTAACGCCGGCACTGCTTCCATCCTGAGATATCATAGGGCGTATCAGCCCTGCTCTTGGCCAGATGGACTGGGGAGACACAACATGTTAATCCTTTGGAGGATCATGCAATAGTACGGATCAGATATACCTGAACCCCAACAGCACGGCACTTGCGTAGCCCAAGAGCTGTCATTACAGGTCTGCCAATCCATAATTAAAGTCACGTGTTTCACCTGCATACTACCCTCGCGCGTTGCAATATAATCTAGGCTACACAAACTAGGGAGGACGAGAAGTTATAGAAGTGGTGGTGTAGGGATAGATTACTACCCAAGTGGCTAGTGGTGCCTCTCAACAAACTGTGGCAGGTGTCTCGTGGCTAGGAATAATGCTCGAACTGGGAAGTTCATGAGGAAGAGATAACCCCCTAAGGAAGCAGCTGAACGGCTGCAAGCTTCGTGCTACTTGGGAAGCGCTCTTCCAAATGCAGCCCGGCTCGAAGCAGCATCAGCGGCTCTAGACATGACTGACTAACTCACGAAGATATAGGCGTTCGCTGCGTCTTGATATTGTCGTTACTCATCGTGGTATTACACATGATGTCACGGTTCGAAGCATTCTGCACATGAGAATTGCGTTACCTATAGTGAGGTGTTCTACACTTCGTCCCAACCGGTCACACAGAACTTTAACTTGGAAAAGTTGCTTCGGACATGCAAGATCACGATGGTCCGCAGGAATCTGACAAAGCGATTACAAAATATTTCGAGGAAGAGTTTCAACTATGTACCCTGTCTTTGTCTTACCGCATTATCTTCCAAGTTTCCAGGGAGAACTCACTCTAACATTGCTCAACACCATCACAAACGTTGGGCCGCAAGGCTTAGGCCTTTCGTACCCGGGCAGTGTGTGGACAGTGTTGGTGACTAGACTGGGGATCAAATATGACGATATACCTAATTGTTATGAGCAACTTGCTATATGGTGTTTCATCATGATTGATGAAGCCCTCCGAAAGGGGCAACTCCTCGACCTAATTATGATAGAAGACGGCCGGACTTCCGAATAGACAACACTAGGGTTCTACCAACTACCTAGTTATTCCAAGTTAGTATACTCTATGAGTGTATGCAAAACCCGGCCTCATTTACCCCCGTAGTGACGGCTACCTATTGATGCAAATACATCTCCTAGGCCTAACTAAGTGGTATTAGGGGGCTACTCCAGGGGGGAGGCATTCCATTTCCCACCTGCAGGTATGAGAGCAGCTAACAGCAAGCAACCCGTTAATTCGGTAAAGTGTCGTATCGTGCGTGAAAGACAGGTTGATGAGCTTTCCTCGTACATCGGTTGTGGGCATATATTGAAAATTTGATACGAGGTTACAAGGCCGCTGTTAAGGCCTCTGGCAGTTAACCAATACATGCATCGCCAAGTGGTCGAAACGATACGCACGTCTACAATGCCGCCAATAAGCTCGTCTGTAGCCGGGCCCGACGGACTGGGAAGCGTAGATGAGGAGAAGTACGTCTTACAGCTCGTACAGTCGGTCCAAAGCATCACTCTGTGGCGCTGCATATCGCAGCAAGAAGAGCCAATGGTCTAGCAAGTCGCAATGCTTGACATCATGAGATGCGAAGTGGCGCTCGATAGCATCTAAGTCTAAAGCGACGAAAGATAAGAATAATTATTCGAGTTGCCACAAGGAAGCTGGCTTACTCGGAAAGTTAGGTGCTACTTCCGAATTACAACGACCGCGAATCGATGCCTCTGCAAGTATCAATCGACGTATCTCTCGGTATTCGTACTGGAATTCAGCTGTGGGAGCGTCTTTACGGCCGCAGATGCGGGCGGCACTAGTGCAGGTCCTGCTTTTGCGTTCCAGCTACACGTATCGTTTTTCCAACTGCTTACCGAATCGCAATCATAGTTTCTGTAGATCAAGCTTGGGAATAACCGCCGGACAATGTCGTATTTACGCATTGAAGTAACACCCATATCGAGGTCAGGAGTACCAACTTACGTTTTGAATGGCGCCATTCCAGGTTTCTCCCGAGACCAAACAGTATATGACTCCCTTTCGCTACATATCTACATTCCTGGAATTCAGAATAAGCCTGTTCTAGTCAGGAAGTAAATTGCGAACCGCAACCAGCCGTAGACTTGGCACATATTCAAACGGCTATAGCACGGCAGCAATTCTTTAGTTTAGTCAGACAGTAACAAATGGAACAGGATAGACGGTTTGCTAATAAGTAGGCTGCCTGTGTTGCCGCTTGTTATCTTTGCGATATCACAAGGCTATCATTTACAGTCAGACTTAGATCTAGGACTTAGTCTAGAACGAAATATAACGTGCGGGTCGGCCCTTCTTCGGATTCAGTTGAGAGTAGTATCCTGGGCAGCTGGATAAAGATGGAATTCAGATGACGACGAGAGGTCGTTTTAGGGGACATTTCAGCTAGCCTACCAACCTGCTGGATCGTATTAGATTCGCACTTTATTTCCACCTCCTCGTTATCGAACGAGTCGCTTATTCAGTATACGCGGTAATATAACCCAATCCCCGGCTTTCAGCCGCTTCATCAGACAGTATTCGGATCCATCCATGGCCTGTTGGTATGATTCAGATACCGATATTAGACGCGGAGATGTCAAGCCACCTTCTTATGCGCTTTACGCTCGCCTTAGACGATTTAGGTGATAATAATATTATTTTTTCTTCTTTTATCAACCGGCGAGATCTTGTCAGCAGAAGAAGTACAACTAATGTAGGATCAGCCGCAATGCGACTCTGTGGCGTGGACAGGACGCGAAGCGCGGCAAAGCAAAGAACCTAGAAAGATCTAACATACAACGTACGGTTTCATCAGCCTCCTTTTCGTCCCGGCCCCCACCCTACTTCATCGGCCTCGGTGTACACCGGTTTGCTTTCCTAGAGGCCGGACTTAACACCCTCCCGGCTAGCCACACCGAGATCACCCAAGTCTTCTTTTCCCATGCATACTACGTTGGCCTTCATCTGGGTTTAAATTTTTACTTTTTTCGACCGCAGAGCCTCACAATCCTACCCTGATGGTACCGCACGCACATGCGCACACACACAATCTCTCTTTCACTCTCTCCAATGCAAGGCGGATGCCGCGGGTCGCGTCTGATAACAATAATTTCGGAAAAGGCGAGCCGCAAAACCGTATGCCGGATGCCAATAGATTTTGGGGCAACGGACAAAAAAACAGTGCGAGTGCGAAATTCGTTTCTTATTAAGGTAATCTTTTGCCATCGTCAAAAAATCTCCGTAGAGTATATACACGCAAGCTCATCTCATATCTAACCACATTCCACATTTTTTGCTTGTTTCATAAACTATCCAACCCAACCTAACATCACCACCACTACACTACCATCCAGTTCGCCCACACCCCCCCCCCCCCCCCCCCCCCTTTCCTTTCCTTGTCCGTCCCCTATTTTCATGTAACCATGTTCAATATATATGTCAATAAAATCAGCCCGCTTGCAAATCCGTGTGTATGCAAAGACGCCCGTTTACTAGAACCAATCTTATGCGCGCAAGATGATGATGATGTCTGTCTGTCTCTGTCCCCCACCCTCCGGCTTTCACTGAGAGCCGAAAGAAAGACGCCACCGGATGCGGGCATACCCAGCGGTTAATCCTTCCTCCTCGGCTTTGTACGCCACTTCCCTCTTTGACTCGTCCGCGGGATCCGGTCTGGTGGCATAGCTGGGAATTAGCTTCCTTGCTTCGCTTTGCTTACTTTCGCTTGGTTTAACCGCTTTGCAGCAGCAGCAGCAGCAGCAAAAATCTTGTCAGCTACGTGCCCGCGCTTGGCTTTTCCTCGTTTCAACTGCGTGCGGAGGCGTCAGCGAGCCGTTGTGATTGGTAAGTCTTTCTATGGAAATGTTTTTTGTACTTCGGCCGTAGTACTTCAAAAGTCTGACGGCCTTCTAGAGTGAGAGATAGAAAGATATGTATGCATGCGATTGGGGATGTAAGCAACCGGCTGACAATCCTGAGTCTCTAAAACACACCGGTCCAGCCCAAACGCCGACCCCCACGCAAAGCCGAATAAAGGAAAAAAGCAAGCAAAAAGCAAAAAAAAAAAAACTTGAGTAAGAACAAATAGTGCAATTCCAAGATATATCGCGACTAGCAAAAATTAGTACGTCTCGCTTAGATCTGAGAAATCAGGCACGTCCGTATCGCAGTTGAAGTCCTTATCGTACGCCTTCTCGGGTAGTATGCCAGCGGCGAGACCCTTCTTGTAACTCCACTGGGGTGCATCCTCTGTATCCCAAGTCCAATACCACCAGCCCCAACCCTTTTCGAAGCTGGTCATCTGGGCCTCGGCGAACATCTTGAGGAACTTTCTGTAGGTGTCTGAGTAGGAGCCGGGGTCGGCGTTGGCCTTGTCGCACGAGCACGACGAGTCCTTGGTCGGACACTTGGGCGTCAGGGCCTCGGTCGACGCGTTGCCCGAGTCGTACGTGCCCGTCCACCGGTTGCCCCAGCCCACGTTCGTCACGTGCTTGGCGCAGTCCGTGTCGGCCTGCGACCACTCGGCGAACATGGTGGGGCCGAACCCCGTCGACGTGTCCATGCTGAGCTGCGTCTGCTGCGTCCAGCCGTCGCAGGCGTACTGAACTTTCTTCTGGTGCGAGAAGACGATCTGGTCGTTGTTGAAGATGACGTACTGGTGCACGTCCAGCACGAGCCCCTCCATCCCCTGAAGCTTGCCCTGCCAGTTGCCCAGCCCCATGAAGCCGTCCCCAAACACGACGTTGGCCTTGATCCCGTTCTTGCGCACTAGGTCGTACGCCTGCGACGTCCACGACACGACGGCGTCCGCGGAGAGGGACACCATGCGCGGCTCGTTCGCGAGGCCGTAGAATGTGACGATGTTCTTGTAACGGTCCTGCGCGAAGAACTTGGCCAGGCGGTCGTGCACATCGAGCGATCGCTGGGCATTCAGGTCGCCGTCCGTACCGTTGAGCCAGTTAATAACGCCTTGCTTCCCGCTGTGGTTCCAGCCGTTCTGGCTCCCCGGTAAGGCGTGCAGGTCCAAATTGACTCGTAGTCCGTACTTGCGCGCCCATTCGATCCCACGCAAAAGGTAGCGCCAGGAGGTGCGGAAGACGTACGGGTCGTCGTCGTACGTCGCGACGGCCCAATAGCTGAAGGGAATCCTGACGTGATCTAGACCCGCCGCCTGAATTTCCTGGAACGTTTGTTCCGTGACAAAGGTCGCGTAGTGCTTTTCAAGCGTTGAGGCTGCCGTCTTTGGACCTAGATGTTTACATAGATTCCACTCGTCGATGATTCCCAATCTACTATCGTAATCAAATAAGGAAGGCGTAATAAAAGGTTCGAGAGAGAGCCAGCCGCCCAAGTTAACCCCGCGCGCTGGTAATTTTGCGTAGTCACCCCAGGACTTCTCGATAGCGGGGACCTTGTCGTTGGCGGACTTGGAGTCGTCCCAATCCAGGAAGAGTCCCATGATGGGTAGATCGCCCACTGTCTCGTTCGTATAAGTCAAGTTGAAATCTGTCGTATCGTACCACGTAAAGGGATCCAGATACGTTCCCCGAGCGGCTGGAGGAACGCTATTCTGCGAGATGTCGCTGAGGCTGGACTTATGAGAGCCAGAACCGTTAGCTTGGTTCTTCTTGCTCACGACGACTGCCACCACTATAATAATGATGAGTATCACAAGCGCAATGCCTGCTATGATCCCTATTTATGAATGTTAACAACGCGCCTGGTATCAGGTCTTTTTTTAACCTACATCGTTTTTTCTTCCTGACTGTCCCTGGCATGTTCCATTTCATGGCTGCCTTCTCCTGCACGATACTATCGTAGCTGTCATAGCTGTTGTGTTTACTCGCGGCTCCGCCTCTCATCCTTGAGGTTGCTCTCCCTTCCTCTACAATGGCCCCGCTAACCACTCTCCGGCCCTTCTTGCGATGTCTCGGTTCCTTCTCCCTTGGTATATCCTCTTCATCTTCAGTTTCTATGTTGTAGTGCCGCCGCCGATGTCTTCGATCCTCGGCTCCCTGTGATTCGTATCCTCTTTCCCGCATTCTTTCTCCATCTCGATATTCCTTCGTCCGTCGTCGCTCTCTTCTGGGAGATTCGTACTCTCCTTCCGAATGCGCATGCTCGGCCCTGGACCGCCGTGCTCTCCTCGGTGATTCGTACTCCACATCGACGACTTTATACTCCTCTCGTCGGGGCCGGTGCTGCTTCGGTTTGCGCTCTCGTGATTTCGATTTTCCCGCCGTGGGTTCAAGGGAGTTATACTCGTTCAATTGAGCGAGAGCGCCCATTGACAACCTCTGGCCAGTCCCACGCGACGTTCCCTCGGCGTCTGATGTAGGCCTCTTCGATCCATGTTCTCTTGACCTTCGCTTTTTATGTCGTCTATGATGCGCATCGGGATCCCTGCGCCGAGGGCCATCCGACTCTACCTCGTCATGCGCCATACCACCTAGGTAGAAGGAATGAGAAAGTTATTACTACAATACTAATTAATATGAAACCATTCGCAGATGCTTGACGAGCGTCTCAATCTCTATAGAGAGAAGATATATATGCAAGCCTTATGAGGAAAGTATCTGCAATAATTTATCAATTGCGTCAAAGTTCCGAAGAATAAGCGCCCGTTGAAGCTTGCGTGGCCAAGAGTTCGTATTCACTTCGACGGTGAATCTGTGGTTGACCGGGCAACTATCTTGTCTTCCAAGTTATGATCCTTGTAAAGAGTTGCCATGTTTTAATTATTTTAAAGATGCGTGTCTCCAATTGCGGACAAGCCAAGACTTTTCACAACCCAGTAGCCTGGACCAATGGTTATAGTGGTACTTACTGTAGGTAGCCTAAGATGGGCTGAACGGCACGCTAGCGGGGTTAGCTAAGGTCTCGTGGGCAAGCCGTAGATTGTGGGGTATTAGTTCAATTCGAGGTTTCCTGAACCGAATGCCGCAACTAAGCGACGTCGGTTCTCAAGTTCTCATGCGTATAACGGCCTCGGTTGCCGTTGACCGATTCCTTTAGGCACTTTTCATTTCTGCGCTTTTCAGCAAATCCTCGATTTAAAACTAGACATGAATCCGCGCAGGTAGCAGGTAGAAACCCCGTAACAATGAAGAATTGCATTTCGCTTCGTCCTTTGGCTAGAGCTTCAACGCCTGTCAATGTCTTGTATAAGTCTAGACTTCCAGCTGCGTGCTTCTCACGACGTCGAACCTACTCTACGCACCCGCCGAATGCGCGACTCAACTTACCGCCTGATTACTCGACAACGCCGCTATTAGCACACAGCTCACAGACAGCACTTGCCAATCCAGAGTTGCCGCCTGAAGCTAAGAATGGCACGGCGAAACGTATGAATTTATTCCAGGCTATAAACGATGCTCTATCAATAGCGCTTGCTGAGGATGAGAACGTTCTCGTATTTGGCGAGGATGTATCCTTTGGTGGTGTATTCCGCTGTACGATGAAGCTCGCGGAGAATTTTGGAGGAGCTCGTGTCTTCAACACACCTCTAACAGAACAAGGTATTATGGGGTTTGGTATCGGATTGGCTGCTGAGGGTATGCGACCCGTGGCTGAGATACAGTTTGCCGATTACGTCTATCCTGCGTTCGACCAATTGGTAAACGAAGCGGCCAAGTATAGGTACCGTGAAGGTCAGACGGGAAGAAGCGTGGGTGGTTTGACAGTACGGATGCCCTGTGGAGGTGTCGGACACGGAGCACTATACCACTCGCAGTCGCCCGAGAGCCTTTTCACTCATATCCCTGGTTTAAGAGTAATAATGCCGAGATCTCCACTACAAGCCAAGGGCCTATTGCTTTCTGCGATTAGGAGTAATGACCCGTGCATTTTCATGGAACCCAAAATTCTGTACCGAGCAGCCGTCGAACAAGTGCCGACAAGTCCATACACCTTGCCCCTCTCCAAAGCGGAGATACTCAAGGAGGGCAAGGACGTTACTATTATCTCATATGGACAGCCGGTGTACACTTGTAGTGCTGCCGTCCAAAAGGCAGAGGAAGACTTAGGTATTTCGATAGAGCTCATCGATTTGCGAACAGTATATCCATGGGATAAAGAATGCGTCTTTCAGAGCGTGCGGAAGACGGGAAGGTGTATGGTGGTCCATGAGTCCATGGTTAACGCAGGAATCGGGGCCGAAGTAGCCGCGGCAATCCAGGAAGACCCAGATACATTTATAAGGCTCGAAGCTCCCGTATCACGAGTGGCAGGATGGAGTATATTTACTCCGTTGATGTTTGAGAAGTTCAACATTCCAGACGTAGCCAGTAAGTTTCCAAAATTGTCATTATTGTCTGGAACTGCATAGCGCTAACTGTGGTTTAGGAGTATACGACGGAATTAAGAAATTGTTAGAATATTAAACAAGAGCTGTAGATGGTAGAATTGAAGCTTAAGAGGGAATCCTGGAAATATCATTACGCATATGAGTCGCGCGAACTGGCATAAGAAAGTGCAGTTGAAAATAAAACAGAAAATATATTGGTAACTATCAGGTACTCGATAGAATATACCTAGGTACCTAGTATATACATACCTACATAAGGTAATATGCACTGTACGGATGGATCTACGGATATTGTACATAACTCTTATCGATAAAGTGCATGGCCCCCACTTGGTGCCCCGCGCTCCCTGCGTTTCAATAAGTTGAACAACTAAATACTAAATCGGGGCGATGGAGACGACAACGCTTGTGATATTTTTATTTATTTAGTGATACCCTGCCATAGGAAGCTCCTTGAACCAAGCTCTACTCACAATTATCTCAGACTCAATATGGCCACAGCTTTAGAAACTGTCGAGTCCTTTGTAGAGGGTGCACCCCCTGGCGAGGTACGTTTAACAGCTATTTATGCAAGTCGGGCGTCGTCGCAAGCTGACTTACACAATGTCGAATAGCTCGCAGATGTCATAAACGGTATTCCCTCATCTCATTCACACAGCTATACCGCCAAACCCTGGATCTAATATTCCATAAAATCTACAGACATTAAAGCATTAACCTTCAACGAACCCGATATCATCTCTAAGCTAGGCCCTGCGTTCGAGAGATACAACGAGGAGCAATTCGTCACCGCCAAGCTGCCCGGCAGCACCCAGCAGGTCATTATCAGCTCGCACAGCTCCCTCGGCAATGGACGATACTACGACGTTGAGAGCTCGTCGAGCTTCGCCTTTGATCACACCACCCAGAAAGCAAGCAACGTTCAAAGCTACGTGCTAGAGGGACCCCAAGCAGATCTAGTGTATGAGAGAAAAGAAGAATAATGTTTTTCGTGGATATTGGTATGGAATAGTTGGCTAATATGCAGCGCACAGGAAGTCAACGCTGAAGAGCGTGTCCGCATACGTCAAAGAGCACTTCCCGAATGGTTCGTACGGCGTGTACTCCATCGAAGGAGACTCCAAAATCGCCGTCATAATCGTAGCCAACAAGTACAGCCCTAACAACTACTGGTACTTCTCTCTCTCATCCTTCTCCCTCCTAGCCTTCCCCTTTAACCCTATCAAAGTAAATACAGACAGACCACTAACCACCTCCCCAGGAACGGCCGCTGGCGCTCCCTCTACATCTTTGACCCATCCTCCAGCACCCTCGAAGGCAGCGTCAAAGTCGACGTGCACTACTACGAAGACGGCAACGTGCGTCTGCTCACCAACAAGCCCATTACCTCGACCCCCGTCCCTTCGTCCTCGGGCGCCGCCATCGCCAAGGAGATCAGCGCCGCCGAGCGCAAGTACCAGGAGGAGCTGAACCGCGGGTTCACGAGCCTGAGCGAGGGCGCGTTTAAGGGCCTGCGCAGACAGCTGCCGGTTACGCGCCAGAAGATCGAGTGGGATAAGGTCGCTAGCTACCGCGTTGGACAGGATATTGGTGGCGCGGCGAGGAGATAGTATGTAGGTGCCCAAGACAGTGCGTGGAAAAGGGGTGCTTTGTTAAGGCCAAGGATAAGAGGGATGAGAGAGGTCTTGTGTTGTGCTGTGTTGTGCTTAGCCAGCCCTGAGTAATTTAGCTTAGCATACGCTAAACAAGGATATTTTTGATGAATATGAAGGATGAGAACTTAGGAGCATGTGTCTTAAGATATATTATGTCTGCCTGAGGACTTGCAAGCCGGATGAAACCGCAATTATATAGGTAATCAATTATGCCATGTGCTAACAGCCCTCCGAAATGACAGCATTGAAGTACTTATAAAAATACAATTATTACCCTTGCTCCTCTGAGAAATACAAGAAATCCATAGCTACTACCACCAGATCCTACTTTGCAACGGGTGTAGAATACCAATAGCCCGGATCTAAGACCCAGAGGTAAAGCTGTTATTTGCCTAGTCAGTCGTTAAATAAACAAAAGCATAGATTCCTTAGAACTTATATTTTAAACCCCAATAGGGCTATGAGAAGGTCTTTTAGTTTTGGTACGAACGCGGCGGAACATTGGACAGGTCCGGATATTCTGTATATTCCTTGGCCTTCTCGGTCTTTGCTTTTTACCTTCTATCTTCTATCATCTAACACCGCCGCCTAAACTTGAAAAAGAAGAAAAAAATCATCCCATCATCACGTAGTATAATCAAGTCAACATAATTCTCCCCTCATCCTGTCCGATATATTCACCACGCGGCGCCAGTCCAACGCTCACTCTCGGCATGAGCTCAACACCAGGCCCTCCCAACGTCCGCGTAAACACGTAGTCATGCCCAGCCCACCACGCAACAAAATACGTCACCGCCGCCAACGCCGAGAATATCTCCGCCATCTCGACGCAGCACGCCACGCGGGACCACCATTTGAGCGCGAACATTTGTTTCGGGTGAAGGAACCAGAGAAACGATATCGTGCAGGTATAAGGGGGGTCGAAGGGTTTTCCGCGTCCCCCCACGACGAGGGAGAACGTGTATCCCATGTAGAACAACGTCCGAGAGCGGCTGGAGTAGAAGTCCTCCGATTCGCCCCGGAGGACCATGTTGGCGGATATGGAGAAATATAGCGCTATCCCCATGAAGCTGACGAAGAACATGATAGCGCCCGCTGGCATATCTTGAAATAGGGCTGGCATAGACATGAAGAAGCCCAGCATTGAGCGAGCGTAGCACCAACCCAAGCTTA
Organism: Daldinia eschscholtzii; assembly: GCA_037126485.1. Classification (NCBI taxonomy): domain Eukaryota; kingdom Fungi; phylum Ascomycota; class Sordariomycetes; order Xylariales; family Hypoxylaceae; genus Daldinia; species Daldinia eschscholtzii. Next base: position 3,253,507 of record JBANMG010000002.1, read on the forward strand.
TGCCGAAGACCAGACGCCAGCGGCGGAGACTGGGAGGTGTCTCCATTAAAAATAGACAGAGGGGGAAGAAACTGCAAATGTTTAGGGTCAGTTACCAAATAATTCCGGCGTGGGTCGGGACAGGTCCAAGGAGACATACATCATATCTACGAGTCTACCCAGTGTTTGAAGCTTTTTGAAATTGCTGCCAAAACCGTCATATGCGATGATCCAGTAAGCTCTCACAAATATGAAGGAGACGGCAGATAGAACCCCGAGCCTAAAAAGGTAAGTTGAGAAACAGTGCCATATATATCTTATGAATGATAGAATACTTCTTACCATTGTGCGTAGACAGCTATAGAATTGCTTAGCAACAAGTCCTGATATATGTACATATATTCCTTAGTCTAGACTTACTAGCATTCCGCAGCGCGAGATCTCTTCTAATATTCGCGAATACCTTCATCATGCGTCAATAAGATGAAATAGACCAGACGCCAGTGGTATTGAAATGAATTTAAATTTGAAATTTTTAATGAAAAAGAAACCGAAGTTTGAAATAAAGATCATGAAAGTCGTCTTCGCCTCATAAATGTGACATGTCGACCTAGTTCAAGGATCAGCATCCATTTAGCATCAAAATGGAACCCCACCGTACCAAAGGAGTTAGGCATTCGTAAGGCAGATTATGTAGCTGAAAAACAAAGCGCCGATCAAGCATAAGCGGCTTTAAGACACCACAGCCTATAGGAAGACGTTTCATGCCAGAAATAGTTCTAATAGGGGGTGTCTTTATTGCCTACTCAGCATTAAATCCGATCTGAGTAGTGGGGGCTTGTAATACCTACTTCACATTCAAGGTGTTAGTGTGAGCATCTTAGATATACCTCGAGTAACACGTAAGAAGTATCATCTGGATAGATCCTCATGTCGAGCACGATGAAATGGCGAACCAACAGATATACCAGCACCTCCCAGCAGGGTCAATGCGTTTGTTATCAATCGTACCAGGCTTTCCCTCCGAAGCCATCAACTGTAGCCTCGTCATAGTCGACGACGTAGAACAAGCGCCGACGTTTGACGCGATATCGTATGTTTGGGGTACCGAGTTGTCGGAAGAGCCTATCATGTGTAATGGCCAGAGGATGACAGTTACCAAGAACTTGCTCGAGGCAATGAGGTATCTCCGCCCGCTCCCGAGCTGGGATTCGGTCATCACTTGGCCAAAAGATCACCCTCTCCATTCGAGTTGCAACGTATGGCGCGGGTTTGCCTCAAATCGACAAGAAAAGCGAGGGGATTCCGACTTCCAGCAGGTGAGAGATCTCATTCAGATCGGGGACTAGTTACGTTCGGATCGTAATAATCTCATACAGGAAAGGCCTATTTGGATCGATGCTCTCTGCATCAACCAAAGCGACAACGCTGAGAAATCACTCCACGTGAAGTCAATAGATAGAGTCTATGCCAATGCCCATACGGTCAAGATATGGCTAGGCAAATTACCAAACACTGTCTATCCGAATAATCAGCCACCTCCGGAATTACAACAACTGACAGGGGTTCCCGCATTTTTAAGGCAACGGAGCAGGCCCATCAGCCAGCGCGGGAAGATGCCGGTCGTTCTCACAATGATTGCACAAGCGTTGAGAAACGTTCAAGCCGGGGAGATATACTCTACGGCATCCAAATCTGCTTCGGATGCCGTATATCGAAACTTAGTGCACGGCTTTCCTAACGCGTCAGCTGAGGATTGGCACTACCTCCGCGAATTCTTCGATAACTTATGGTTCCAACGCGTTTGGATTGTGCAGGAGGTTGTTCTTGCTCCACGGGCGATAGCTATTCTGGGAGAATGGGAAGTTAGTTGGACGGCCATAGGCCGAGCAGCCGCGTGGTTTCAGACACATGGCTTTGCATTGCCCACAAATGTTGAATTCAAGGGGGAGTTAGGAGACCTTCTGCCTATATCCGAAGTAGCTGCAATGTGGCATATGCACATGACACCGGTGAAGAGACGGCCCTTGCTTCAGATGCTACGGGACCTTCGAGAGAGGAAAGCAACCCTCAAAGAAGATAAGGTATACGCAACCTACAGTTTAGCAGAAGAGACAGTAAATACGGATAGGCTTGACCCGTTGATGGAACCGGTCTACGGAAATCCCATCAATGAGGTTTACCAAAACGTAATTCGCTTCCTCCTAATAGAGCACGGGGAGCTTTCAGCACTATCTCACGCCGGAGGAATCCAAGGATTAAAAACGACTGCATGGCCATCTTGGGTCCCCGACTGGAGTCAACCAAAAGCATGCGTGGAGTTGATCAGTCACAACCATGATAATCCACCCTACAACGCAAGCAATGATGAATACCTAACTTTTGGTGATTCTAGTGATCCGGGATGCCTTTCCGTTAGAGGCATTAGGGTCCCCAGCGGTGGAATAAGAGCATACGGGGACAAACTTGTTAGCTATGGATTCCGACACAAGACATACAAAGAGGAACGCGATTTTGTTGGGGCAGCCTGGAGTTTGATAGCGCACTGGACCGACAAGGTGGATAATCCGGAAGACAGGAGGCCAGAGATGTACCAGCCGAAGAATATACCGCACACTTTTGTTTCAACACTCGCCGCAGGTCTCAGCGATACGAAAAAGCCGATCAACGAGGATCCTGAATTTCTTGATGATGCAGTACAATGGCTACTCCAGCAGTTTGGGAAGCGAATACCAATTTCGGGAATCAGTCAAAAACGCAAGTGGACTGATAGTCTCTTGAAGTCTTCAAGTTCGGTCCGGTTCCACGAGGCCTTCACAAGGGTTTGTTTGCATAGACGGTTTTTCATCACGGAAGGAAATTTGATGGGAATAGGCCCCGAAACAATGGAAAGGGATGATATGGTTGTCGTCTTATTCGGTGGTAAAGTCCCTTATGTAATTCGGCAGCTTGGCGCGGAGAGATATTCTTTCATCGGAGAGTGTTATGTCCCCGGTTTGATGGCCGGGGAGGCCATTGAGCAGTGGAGGACGAGGAAAACCCCAGCAGCCGAGTTTTTCAACCTTGTATAGAAAACTCGTTGCAGCTCTCATTCCCTTGGTAACCCCCGCTCTTCGTATTCGTTCAGAGAGACATCCGGAAATTCCTCGATGCAGCATCCCGAGTCTTTCGAAAAGGATACCTGTTTTTATGGTCTGGATATACTTGCCCATTATGTCTTCTCCCCAGAGGCGAGAGCTAACTTCTCGTCGCCGCCATTAGATAGGCGCTACTTTTTTCTAAAATGCATTGATCGAAGATACCACTAGATGTTAGAATTATCCAGGCACGCCCGTAACTGACAAGTTATGATGATTATATTACCTAGATAATTAGTTAGAATCAAAGGTGATACAAATAGGTACGCCCTCATTCATGTTCATGCCGTAATTGAGCATGAATATAAAACGTGACGGAAGCCTCGGACCTGGACCATACGGACTGGTTTACTGGGAGGGTGAACATTGGCACCGGTGCCGTATGGATCCATGATAAGAGGGTATAAAGATAGATATAAATAACCGCGTGTTCGATTTTTAATATAATCAATGCATGTCAATATTAACTAGTTCTGCAGGGCACGTTAAGGAGCATAATTGGGTTCCATCAATTATAAATGTAGTTGTTATCACGAACTATCGTCAGTCCGTATGTACGGTATGTAGGGACGGTATGTAGTGTATGTGTAAAGAACTCCAACTTGACTTTAGCGTTTGTGACCTTATTAAAGTCTGAGAAGTCTCAAATTGTTAGTTAACTACCTATTATCTATAACTAGTTAAATAATAGAAAGTTATGCAATGTTCCCTCTTATACAATGCTCACAAAGCAGGTACCGACTTGCTATCCGGTCCTAAGAGGAGTACATAACCGACCAGCCGAGGCGTGCATAAGATACATAACTCTGAAATAGGGTAGCTCCAAATGTTCCAGGTACACCTACCACGCGTCTACTAGGGTGTAAAGGCTTGCAGGCCGGGCAGGTAAGGAAGCAGCTAGCCAATCTCAGGGTCCATCGACCCGTCCTCTTAGGTGAGCTTACCCAAGGATCCCCCCACAGCATCCTGATAAATGAATTAGGGAAGCCCTGATTCGCTAGGACTTTGTGTGAATGGGGGGCGGCCGTGTACTCCGCAGACCGCTAGCTCCGAAATTTCTAGGGGAAAAAGACAGTCCAACTTTAAAGAATGGAATCGACCACCAATACAATTTCATAAGCTCTCTTATCCCCCAAACTTTCCACAAGTTCCTCAACAAACTCCGAACTCCGTTTCCGTTCGTGCATTCATCTCGACTCGAAAGCCTGCCTAGCAAGCGATCGCTATTGATATTTCTTTTTGTTTACTCTTTTTACCTTGAAAGAATAAAACAACATATTCAAAATGGCGGACAAGGAGTACACCTACCAGGATGTTGCTGAGCACAACACCAAGAAAGATCTTTTTGTTGTTATCCACGATAAGATCTACGATTGCACAAAATTCGTCGATGAACATCCGTAAGTACTCCAACGGTATCATGCACCACATCATGCGATTCCCGAGTCGCAATTCTCGTCCCTGGCCTCCAACAACTCGCCGTTATCCGAAATAAATAGCGTGTAAGCTGACACGTCCTCTTCGTAGCGGTGGTGAAGAAGTTTTATTAGACGTCGGTGGCCAAGATGCGACGGAGGCTTTCGAAGACGTCGGCCACAGCGACGAAGCGCGAGAAACCTTAGAGCAACTCCTGGTCGGCACTCTTAAGCGAAAGGTAAGGAACTCACCCTATCCTCTATACTTAAATAAACCGATACCTCTGTTACTTCGGCATGCTGACGGTTTTTGAACACAGCCCGGTGACCCTTCCCCCAAGGCTCAACAGTCGTCTCTTGCGCCCGCTGCCAATACAAGCTCTGCCGGTCTAGGAACTGCTCTATACGCTATTATCTTCATTGGAGGCATACTTGGTTTCGGTGCATTCCAATACTTCCAGGCGCAGCAAGGCAAGGAGGCTTAAACGGGTTCGTATATTTCGGAACGGATTGTTTTGGGGGTTAAGAGCGTACAAGATGATTCGGGCGATGGACGATTGATATCCTCTAGGCAATGTATTTGACGAATGCTTTAATAGATCGAGCTATTTAGTTCCTTACGACGCATTGGTCAATGTTCTATCATCATTCGATCTTGTTGGTTAGTTTTAAAAGTCAGCAAGTCGCGTGAAAAGATAATTATTTAACATTAGTAGAGACGACTAGTTAAGAGACAAGCCGGTCACTTTTAATAAGAGGGAGTTTTAATAATACCGATGATCGAAAGTAGCATGGGAATATCAGGCAATTAATGTAATTGGAATATTACCTCTAACTACCCATTGGCTTACACGTATGCAATGTAATTTTTCCATACAGAACAGTCACTAATCTGATCTGAACAGCCGTAATTATTATTACTTAGCGAGTTTCGATTTCTCAACTGTACCACATCATGAAGTTGTATCGGTATCCTGATTATTCATTGTGCTTAGATAGGTACCTAACACAGAGCCATTCAAACGACAATAGTTTAGTGTCAATGCGACAATTCAACAAATCTCTTTTTTGCAAAGAAGATACGTTGCTTCTTTGATTCACTTTTTAAAAGAATACGTGGACCTACCAACATTTTGTCAAAGAGCGATAGCTGATAAGGATAAGATTCAGCCTGTTGTCTCACTAAAGATATACAAGACCCCCACTACCTACACCTACATCCACTACACTTTACACGTGCGGATGCACGTAAATCGAAACTATTAGTGGGCCTAATCTTAAAACATTACCTAACGGTTGAACTTTACTCAGCCTCGTCTTTCCGTTTATCATTCTTTCATCATCCGTCGCTTTTGACGAGATCGCTTTCATCAACAAAGCTACTCCGTCGCAACATCGCATAAACTATAGGAATCGACTCCTAGTTACCCACCATGTCGCCTTCCAAACCCACTAATGGCGTGAAAAGGTCGGCGCCTACTTCATCGACCGCATCCCCATCCGGAGTAAATACGAGCAAGACCGACGGCAAACGTCAGAAACGCGATGAAAGCTTTACTAGGGATCATGCTTCAACTCCAACACCCGCTGCCGCTGCCGCTGCCGCTGCAGCGAAAGACATCGGTGAACACAGCAACACACATCTCCAATACGCTGTCGATTTCCTCAAAGCGAAAGGCAGCCCTAAGCCCTTACAAGAAATCCTGGACCACCTGACGTTACAGCACCTTCCCGAGGACCAACAGCGCGTGTTCGTCCATAATTTAAAGTCGCATTCTCGTGTTCAGTTCAACCCTGCTCCCAAATCCAAAGGTCAGCAATTCGATTGGCGCGCTGGTACGTATGAGTACAGAGCCAAATTGCCCGGGGTGTCTTCTAAGATAAAACTCCTCGAATATTTGCAACAAAGGAAGGACCAAGCAGGACTCTCTATTAAAGATATCAAAGATGGCTGGCCGGACTGCGATGCTGCTATCGAAGAGCTGGAGCAGGAACACAAGGTCATGGGCATACGCACCAAGAAGGACACCCACGCACGATTTATCTGGCCCGATTTCCCAGAGCTGCACCATGAGGTCGATCCAGAATTCCGAGTGATGTGGTTCCAAGAGGCCCTGCCCTCCGTCGATGAGATGCCTAGGAAGCTGAAGGCGTTGGGTCAGAAGGCTACAAGCGAGGCGAAGACGAATACAAACATCGGTCACAAGGCCCCGCCCAAGCGAAAGAAGGCCTCGCGCGTCCAGAAGAAGTTCGAGAACGAACACATGAGGAACATCTTTGAGCAGCACAAGCGCAAGTAACCTCGGTCTGGATCGTCTGGTGGGAAAACTTAGGGCGCGACCGTTAATAGGGGTGTTTTATTATTGGATTAACCTATTTTTCACGGGATAGCGTTAGATCCAAGGAAGCGCAAGAGTAAAGCAAGCATTATGGCGTTCGGTTGGTCTTATTTAATGAGGTGTTTCGGAACGGAAAGGGGATAATAGACTTACCCCTTATATAAAATCATGGATACACGCATAGGTACTCGGTAGGTAGTAGAAATCAATATGCGACTGCGAATTTTCGATCAAACCTTATGTTCTGCTGCATAATGTCTCTTTCGAAATGTTTGGGTAAGAAAGAATATGAAGACTGAGCACCCAGGTAGGTCTGACGCTACTGTCCTCCTCTAACGCGACATCAATACGAGTCCACCAGAAGATGATGTAGAGCTAGTTCCTTCTCTGAGGATATCTGCTCTGAGCAGCCAAGTGGGTGGCTCATAATTTTATCCGAGGAGTTGAAGCCAGCATAGTAGCACTTGTTTCTTGACTTAACTCCCCTTTTCACCTTCAGTCCCCCTTTTTCCGACCTTAATTATACCACCCAAGCCTTGACATTCAACCAGCAAGTGTGAGAAGAGGACGGGAAAAGGGAACTTAGCTGCAGCAACTACCTAGTTAGGTACTTAATACAGTCAATGAAGCTACACTATTAAATACATCCGTCATCGTTATCGTCTTAGTGACATTTCAAGTCATCAAGTTCATTCAAAATACGTAGAAAAGGGCTTTCAAACGGAACCTCACGCTTCAGGTACCTAAGGGGCTAGGAAAAGGGAGACTGTTAGATATGACGATTCACATTAAAGATTTATGATTGGGCTCTGCGTCGATATAAAGCAACGGGTGTAATTGTTGCCACTATTGAGCTTGTATATAGCTCGACAAATTGAATATCTTTTATTAGTATTGGAGCGTTTTTTTTTTTTTTTTTTTTTTTTTTTTTTTTGCTTGAATCGCCTCATCGACAGCCTGAACATTGGTGCCGTAATGTGTAATCTTTTCACCAGTATCTCATTTTAGTTTATAGCTCACGGTCGCCATTGAACAGGAACTAGTCACCTAAGGGGGAGTATGTCCCTCGCTTCACATCTCATCCAAGTTCCTGGTACCGGGCAAGAGACAGCTTCTGTTGCTATGATCGGAATAAGGATAGATGTTATCTGATCAGAAGGATACGAGTTATATAACTGTATATTATGAGAGCTATGGGGATTAAAATGGAATAAGCAGCTGGAAGAGTCAATTTATAGTGATTGATGGTGTCCAAGACCTTGGTAAGAAATAATCTGATACCATAGACTTGTATGGACCTGTAAAGTCATATTGCCATTCCATAGCACAAACGCCTCTGCCAGCATAGTCATACCAGCCATCTTACCTAGTAATATGACAAGGTAACACGTTTGCATCCTTTACGCAATCATTACAATGGTAAGGTCCAGTCACTGTTAACCTAAACGATAGAATATAGTTGTTACTTTTGACTAACTTCCTCAATTCTTGGTTTTGCAATATAATTATTATCAAAGCCATCCCTGATTTTCTTTAATGAACGCGCCATTCGTAATCAACACAAGCTGAAGTTTGTGTTTGCTATGTTAATGTTACTTAAAATTGTTTTATTGGTGGCTTTACTAGGACAAGTCTTAGACGCCTGGCCTCAAGTACCGTTCGGTGTTTGCTTATTTGTTCAGTGAACGTGCTGTTATTACTCGAATGCCTGTCATATTAACTGTTGTTTAACGCCTTCCAGTGAATATTCTTCCATATATACCCTCCGTAGTTTTTTCTACCTCATAGTCGTAGAGGAATTGGAGAAAAATCTAAGTTCTTGTCTCAGTACTTCCAACAAGTACCTACTCCATAGCCGACTCACACAGAAACCTTGGTTCAGGTAAACTTACCATACCTTAATTTGATTACTACAGCATTTGTTTCATAGAAGACAAGCTTGGGTATAATATAGAAGAGAAAGCGTAAGGGTTCGGGAGATAGCTATCAAATTGCTACACTACCAAAAGGTAGAACGTTGTCAACTTGAGGGGTTGATGTTGCTTTGCTATCTCGACCTATAAGGTACCGTGACGGGAATTGGAGTTGAAGTTAATCTCAGCTTTAAATATATAGTACCGCTATCTCTTCTAGGTACTGTACATAATTAGATTGGCATATTATAGGCAGTCAAAAAGCTGTGGCTACTGTTATAGAGGTGACGGGTATACCATAAAATTCAAGGAAATACGCAGCTAAGTTTTAGGTGAAATGGAAAGCCTTCTATAATCATCGTAGTTTATTTCTAGGGTTACTCGCCGAACTCGAGATTAAGTACTATTGATATGGTAAGAACTATTCTTACGAACCTATTAACGTTCTTTAGTAAAGTGATTGTAGTAGTATTTGCAGTTCCCATTAGTAGAAAGAGACAATGTGATCAGGAAGCGCGAATTAGTGCGTAATTATCCACAAGTCGAGCGAAAAGCGTGAAGAAATAACCTCGCTCTTTTTAAGCGATTATTATCTGAGGTAACTATGGAAGTATGAGTTAAAGTTAACGTTATGTTAAGTACCTAAGGTACTTCAAATATTACTCCTAATACATTGCAGTAAAGCGTTGACTAAGGCAAGAGTAAGTTGGGCATAATCATTCAAAAGTTCCCCGTTTCTCTGCGACAATGACGACGACCTAGTTGAAGAAACGGCTACCTTTGGTAGTAATTAGGAAGTAGAGGTGAATAATGTTGATAACAGACACTTCCAAGGTATCTTAGGAATGCGTGAAAGTGTTGAGTTGGCCTATTTGGCAAACTACGGGTCTAAGACCATATAGTTGTGTTTGATTTGGTGCAAGCTAAAGACTGCTGGAGTTACCCACAACAGGTAGGTAGGAGGTACTTTACTAGCAACTCCTATTGTAACTTCAGAGTAAAAGTTAGCCCAGATTAGGAAGACCTTGCAGCCAGCTAGCCACGTTAAACAATCGTGGTTCCAATAGTATTACAAATCTTTGGTAATTCCTTCGGTCTATTAGTTTAATCCATGTTAATGGAGTGTTCAGCTTCGGGTATATTCATCGGTGAAGCCGTTAGCTTCTTGCGTGATAATGCTAAACAGCAGTGGGTAGCGAATACCCATAGTCGGCTCTGTTAATAATTGACAACTTGAATAGTTACCTACTTTTCTAGGTTTGCTTACATTCCTAGTCCGTTACAGCTATAGTTGGGCTGCCGTTTAGGCAAATACAAATCAAACCAATGGAGTCTTTTTCTCCGGATACGCTATGGTAGTCAATCTTGTTGGTACTGGTATTGCTCTTAACCAAGTTTGTATACCTTCATGCATTAATAGTGCATGGGAACTTGCTTCCCATCAGAAATATAGGTAAGCTCTAGTGAAGACAACACTCAGGGCTTTATTCAGCTCTTCTTGGCTGTGGAGTTATTCCAATAATTCCTAGTTATATTTATGCCAAAGAGGATAGTACACAACTCAATACCCTATGTTAGACTTTTTCTAGGTACTAGCTCGACTCCTCTCATCCAAAAGCTAACCAAATTTATGAGCCATAATGTTGTTGATATGTTGGGACAAACTCGAAGGTTATTGCTTCAGCGGATCGCAATAATCGGGGTGGGATGATCGTAGTAGTTGGTTTGGTCGCTTATGCAGCATCCTGTCAATGTTCTTTGCAGATATGATAACAACTCTTGACTTTCAAGTAAATCAACCTCTTCTCTCCATACTTTTTTGCAATAAGCTGAAGTTCTTCGTAATTAGTTTGCGAGCCGTCAATTGTTGGCACTCTACGAACGAGGATCTAGTGCTTCAGTATGGTATCGATCGTATAATGTAGGAAGTACAACTTTACTGATGTTACTATTTTTTGGTTAGCAATTATCGCCTCGCGATGATAACTTTGGCTCTGGTTAGGAGCTAATCTAGATTACTTACCATCGAACTATCATTAGAACAATCGTCCAATGCAACGTCAAGATCGTTTCGTCTTCGTTCCGACTAAGACTCGATACCGGTAGATAGATCTTTCCGTAGCTCCACAGTAGCAGGAGAAATCGATTCTATTTCTTGGGTCTAGCCTGAATAGCGTCGATATGGTTACGTCGTATCGCCCCGCGCGCCAGTTGATAGTGCTTGCGCGATGCTTGGCTCTTGACGTTAGGATGATCCGTGCCGGCGAACAGAGAACACGCGTAGTATAGTCGAACATAAACTCAACGGAACCGGAGAGATTTTGGAAGAAAAAATGTTATTTTTGGTTATAGAAACCTCTTCCTGAGGCGTAATCGGCTCTCGGAATATACGCGACATCTTGGGGAGTAAGAATAGGCTACGTGGTTTTTCGCTCAAAAACAGACGCGTATTTACGGCAATTGGAAGTTCTCTCAGAATATAGACTCGGAATAGTGTTGTCTCCGTTGGTTGCTAGGTAATCATCAAGTTCATTTGATCAATGCTATACAAACTTTTCGAGTACTTTGGCTCGGAGCGCCATGTAGAATATACTACAACCGTTGACAACCTATATTAAGGGGACGGTTCGTATTAGTATTTATCCATGACAAGAATAAGGAGTTCATGATTCCAAAGGAATTTACATACTAGCCATCGAGTAGACACGTAAGTATGCCATGCTTGATAATTTGGGGTTGGGTCAGTATAAGCTTGTTCGTAGAGGCCAGATAATCGCATCAATATTAAACACGGGGTTTTTAAAAGACAACTATCGTAATAAACGGCCAATGGCGTCTGATGCAAACTCCTCTTAACGAGAGTTGACTAGCCATTATTCCACTGGATTTGACTGTTTTACTTCAATATGTTCTCGAAGCGAAATAATGTCTCTGTTGTTTCCATGGAAAATAAAGATAGAAATGCTACGACAAGGCTGACAGTATGGCAGAAAGGCTTAGCCTCCTCATAGCGCTAAACACCTCAGTAGGCAACTCATAAGCCCCCCTGAATCATACACAACAGCGTGTTATTACTCCATGCCATATGTTCAAAATTTACTCTAATCGATCTGCTTGCAAAATTAAGTCTTATCCTTAAAATGCACTGTAGCGTGTTGAAGTAAATACTCAAGTCCTTGATAATGGGCTTATTATACTATTATATTGGAAATATCTACTCCTAATATCTAAGCTAGTTATGGGCTCGGGTTAATTATATTGATAACTTTGTACTCATGGTAAAGAATTTGTGAACTTGAAACTTTGTGCGATGCAATCCCCGGTGAATTGCTTCACATTTTTGTCCTGCCTTAATAGTTGCTCTCTATCGGCCAGGGGCGGTTGCAAACATCGCTCAAAACGTAATGGTGTACAAGTATACAACTTTCAATTTGTCAAAACATCTACGTAGGTTAGTAGTAATACATTTTCTTTGTGACTCCGGAGATGCTAGTTTCGTATACACAAAAGTAATTTCTAATAACTGTCTTCGAAGCAACACAAGTCATAGCACAAAGTTGGGGAATATTCTTGGCCAGCCTTCTTCAGAGCGGGAAGAGGATATTTACAGCCTAGTGAAGCGTGTATCATAAGTTACCAAACCCACCTGGAATATTAGCTCCGCGGGAAGCTCTCTAGGATATCTGCAACGGTGCGTCGGATCCATCTCCTCGATGGGAAGTCCCTACCATGTTGACTCGCTCGATACCGTCGTTCTACGGACCTGTCAATGGATTCAAAGCGCCGCTTTGACTTGCTAGCGTATTCCCTTAGCTCTCAACCCAAGGCCCCGTGGGGGGTGGATGGCACCAAAGAGGTGGAGACAACACGGCCAAGCTAACAGCACATTCCCAAGGATGACGAGCAACTTGATACAGGGAAGTAGAAGAAATATCTTGGGATAATAATGGCGCAACACAACCTAAAATCCTACACTAGCCGGGCGGTAGTCGATCCAGCTGCTTCATTCACCTGGTTACGACGAGCCCTAAGACGTGGGTGCCCCCCCCTAAATGAATTATTTGGCCCTAGATCAGACAGTTTATGTAGTATCTAGCCACATAAGTGGTGCATGAAACAAATATTTGTCGCTAGACTAATCACTATCTCGACTTAGCCATATGGGCCCCGTCAATGTTACAATGACTTATGAGCCTCGACAGCCTTACAAAGTCCTCAACAGATGCTGCTGCTGGAGATCGTAAAATTGCGTTCCTGGTGTTAGAGACTTTCGCTTAGACAAATCGTTCACGGTCCTCCCCTTTCTCATCCTACGAAAGCTTCCTACATATCCCATCCTGCAGGCGAGCACAAATTATTCTCGTCGGGCTCGGGGCCAAGCTGCCCGCTGCGAAATTACTATCTTGCACAACCTTAGCTCCCGTCCACGATCGATTCAGCTAACTTCAACTAAACGGGTTATGCCAATGGGATCGCCGATTCTTCAAGCTAATGACGGATATGCCGTAGGTGGCACGTAGGCTAGACTCGGGGGAAATTGTGGTGACATCCCATGAATTTTCGAGGGCGCTTGATTCCACACCTTGGTGAAGTACTCTTTGGTACCTTGTTGAATTCAGTGATGTACTTGGCTAGAAGCCGGCAAGATGTCATTAGTATCGATCCTGCCTGTTAATGCAATGATGACCACCGGCACACACAACGTACGTGACTTCAACGCCGTAAGGTCTCGTCATAGTGGGTTATCTAGGATGATCATTCGCTTACGACGTATGATGGGCGAGACTCACTACTGCAGCTGCCTTTTTAGAATCTGCAAGGCCGGCGTACTAGTTAGTATATCCTGGGGATGTTTGCTTGAAAAACATAATACTACGCGCCTTGATGGGGGTCATACGCGAGGTAAAATCATGTTGAGTCACGCAAAAAGCCCTCTAAACAAATACACTGCATAGTGATCCTGAAAAGGAGATACCTATTGCTTTTGCTGCAGGTGATGAATCTGCAGCAATATATGAGGCTAGTAGCCTGTTGTATTACATAGCAACCGGCATTTCTATTGCAGCTGCAGGATACCTAAGTGACAATGGTGACAATGGTATCAAAGAGAATTGCCCTCAAAATAGGGGCAACTCATAAGTCCATCTACAAAGCATAGTATCAATACAATGCCATTAGGACGGGTATACAACACACAGTAGCAACTCATATTTGATAAGCTGAGCGATTTATTTGCCGGAATTGGATGGCTTGCAGCATTAAGTTCAGTGTTTATAGTTGCCTTGAAGGTGGAGGATTTGAGAAAATCCATCACGATTTGAGGTGTCACCACATCTGGGTATCCCAAGCCTTAGATTTTCAGGGACCCTCGCCGTATATACGGTACCAATATTCTATTCTTATTGATGGGTCTTTGATTTATCTTGAGCGGCTTTTTGCTACATTATGGGTAGACGGCATTACCCCCTTGCCTGGGTATACAGAATACTAAGAGAATAACTATGCATATTATTTTCTTAGCTTTATCGATGAAATATATTTGATCTTATCATTGTAATGTTTGTATCCCTCAAGATTTGTATGATATTAGCTTTTTATTGATACATTATGAGGTCCCATATGGTCGTTTCGAACAGAGCAAGTAATCTCGGCCCGAGTGTTTGTACGGACGTGTGTTGCGAAGTCGGGTTTCAAACCACAGTTGGTGGTCAGTGGTGGGCGGCATTTCATTCAGTCAGTCAAGTCAGTCAAAGCAAAGCCATAAAAGTAAATACGTCCGCCTCACGAATTCATAGGCTGTGGCTTGCTGGCTCAACGGGCCTCGCACGCACGTCAACGTAAATAGAAAATTATGGGGATTGTAATGAAAAGAAAGCCCATGGGGCCCGCTCAAAATGGCTAGAGACGTCAAGTTCGGAGGTTTGACGAAACTAGCCTAGGCATCGTCTCAAGCCCTTGCGGATGAGCCGGGGTGCTCGCTGTTGAGAGGAGAGCGAAGTTCTGCGTTTGTGCTATCACACGTGCTTCTCTCTCGCCCGGACGGACTTAGCTGCGGAGAAGCTTGCTCATAGCTGAACGTTCGCCAGAGATAACCGCCCGTTCCCGTAACTAGCTAAAATGTGAGCTGTGCTCGACGGGTGCGAAAGGTAATGTACGTATGTACGTATGTATGTAAGAATAACACGCGCCTAAGCAACCGTGCTCTTCCCTTCGGGCATTTCTGCGTCCCAGAGAGTCGGACGACCCAGAGAAAGGGTCTTCAAGGGTGGGAATGGTAGGCAAGGGGACGTTCAGACAGGGTACTCACCGGTTCTGGGTTCGCTTAGGGTTGTACTGGACCGCTACTACGTCGTAGTGGACGGGGCGCGGATGCGAACCGTGTGCCGGGAAGACTAGGTCATTCCCTGTTCAGCGGAATGGAGTCGATAGGCCAGTGTACACTACTGGCGTTAGGGTTAACTGCGAGGCATTGCCTGTAGTCGAATGATGTGTGCTGACATTATTTTTGTTTGTACATTATGCTACATCAACAGCATTATCGAATCTTAAAACGAGTCGTCTCAACTCAAGGGTTCAACTCTAGAATCCTAGGGAGTCGTAAAATAAATACCTTAGGAAGGTAGATATTCGAATATAGGTACATTGTCGTTATCAGGATTACTTCGGTCAGGTACCTACTTGATTATTAAACTTTGTTATGCTTCGGTCACGGTACAATCCCTTTGTACACACATTCCTGCTTACGTTGTTAGTATGTAACGTCTGCCACTCTTCGGTGATATCGTAGTAGAACTTTTCCCATACATTAGCTGAAGTGATACGGCACTCGGGATAGATCGAGGAGCTTCTCCGTAGCTGCCGGCCGTCGAAACCCCGACGGGGCATTACAAAGCACGGCAGGAAGCCCAAATGGGGATGGGCGGTGAGGGTGTCAGGCGTAGTGTGGACTTCCTCGCTACCTTAGGTAGGTATAAATCAGTTTTATAGTGAATGCTCGGTGACGTGGAGACGTTCGCATAGAGACAGGACTAGTTACCTACCTTACCTATGTAGAATCGCTGCGGGAGTATCTTATCCAGGTAGGTTATTCATATTGCGTTGATCCTAACTGTGCGTCCCCCCTTTTGAAGAGGTTCCAAGACTGAGCTCTTCGTGAACTCCTTCAGTAAGTAGATTCTCCTATACTGCTCTTGGTATGCGAGCTGAGACTTTTTGTGGTCGTTTAATGGGTTGTTGATGATTATTTCAGCTCCGACACGGATCGGGGGCTAGGATACGCACACGTAGCGGTCATGCTGAACAAACTATGTGTAGGTAGATGGCATATCATTACCAGTCGTGTTCTTTACCAACCAGGTTTTTGGCAATGGTAACTTTTGTAAGACCTAGAGAGAGCCATTTTTTAGTTAAGCGAGCAAGATAAAGGAAGGGCATGCGGGTGCTGCTGTATGTATCCTCACTTCTATCCTTGAAGTTCCACTCACATCGCAATGACTAGCACTCGGGGCGCGCCGAAATCTCATAATTCCGCTTTTCCTTAATAGAGTGCCCCCCTATACTGATTAACCATTTCTCATTTCTCGCTCGGACACCTTCAGCTTCAGTTTGTGTAGAAGGTCCCTTCAGAGTAGGTATGGGAAAATTGAAGGAGTATGACAAGTTGACTCTAGTGTTAGAGCCTTATTTTAGTTGCCCTTTTTATTGGGACGATTTGGTGAGCCGCTCTGCCCAAGCGTATTAGGCATTTTGAACCGCATCGATTACATACACCCTACCTTTGCCATTGGTATCAAAATGTTAGCCTCGATGTGGAGCTAAATCCGACCGAGCTATCTATTACTTGATAGATACATGCACTAGAACAGGAACGTGTTTTTAATGTCGGCTAGCAACGTGGCATAGACCGGCGCCTTCTGTAGCTCGGGTTTTAGTTCCAAATCGATACCTGCGTGATGTCGTCCAGCGTTGTAGTAAACTTGGCATATCGTGAGTTGGAATACAGTTCTTCCTATGTTGAGTATCTTGTATCACCCAAAGGAAATAATTGCTGGTAGAATCTTTCCTACGTGGCTTATGAAGTAACCTGATCGATAACTTGTTGGGGTTGACTATTTGAGGTCTTATGGTAATGTGACTACTCAAATCGCAACCAACATATTGTTGTAGAACGCGGCAAAGTGGCTAGTATGCATACTGCTACAATGAGTAGGTGTACAGCTCACTACTATTTTGTAGACTACGAAATTTGAAGCCCTTACTTGTCATCTTATGCTACCCGAGTATTTTCTGGCGGGAGGGCATCCATTACTACTGGGGGTTATATCGTGAATCGAGTAACTATAGGAGGTAACTACCAAATAAAATTAGCTAACTAGCTTAAATTATATAGATGTTTGCTCTCCGAGAACAGGTATGCTACCTATGTAAATGAGTAGTTGCGTAATTGTATTGCTTAGGTAGATAGTTACTATTTCTTATGATATTCTGTCAACTGGCACTATTTGAGGCTGTGCTCTAACCTTCATCTGATGCACTATTAAGCAATACGATAAACTACCTACGATTTTGAAGGCCAATTTAAAAAAAAAAAACAAAAAAAAACGGTGATAGTTAAACTACCTCTCTTTTCACAGATGATTACCAATACATCATGGTACATTAATTACATAGCCTGCTACAATTTTGTACACTCTGATGAGTTACAACCAAGGCCCGTATTTGAACAGTGTATGTGTGGTTCTAGAAGAAAAGAGTGGAAGTCATAGAAGCGCAGACGCAGCTCCGCTTTTGGCAGCTTGGACGGCAGAGCTTCGAGAACGTTTGGGCTCGCATGGCCGAATCAATTGATGTCATTGTTGTAATGCCTGCGAAATGAAGGTGCCGCTAGCAAGGCGCGGGAGATTCCCATGTCACGGATCAAGCAACGATCTATTGCCTTGGACTAGTCTAAGGGGGGACCATGTCCGAACAAGGTGCTCGGCCGAAGGGATAAGGCATAATCAGATCAAAACATTGTCATAATTGCTGGAATAAGGAGGGGAGAAAATGTAACTTTACCGTAGTAATTACCTACCGATGTTGTGGCTAGACCTTCGCGGCGGCGTTGCATGTACGTTTTTATCCACGCAATGACAAAAAGGGGGGATGGCTTCGAAGAAAAAAAGGACAAAAATCCTTTTTCGATGTTGGCGTGTCCGGGTCCAACGCTTTTCTTCCGCTTCTCGAAATCTTCCAGAATCTTGCTGTGTTGGGGTTAGGGCCAATTTCAAGCCTGCTTGGAAACCTCATGCGCTGGGGTGCATTGGCTGATGGAACCCATGCTTTTCCCCACAGCTACCCAGCCATCCATACCGTACCATACCGTACGTGCGATGGCAGAGGCAGTGTCGTAGCCACTCAAGAGCATACACTGTCAAAAACGTGGTTATGTATCGTATCGTGTCGTACTCTTACTGAGCAGCTGAAGATAAGCGTGATCACACGAGGCTATAAGCTGCGGATAGCTGCGTTGTTCTCAGCTGGTAATGCTGATAGGAATGCTACGCTAATACGACTTTGTGTCTTTCTCCATGATCTTGGGGTTGGAGTTGGAGTTGAGTTGGAGTTGGAGTTGCAAACTGGAATACCGTACGAGACAGAGTGCGAGAAGGGGTGTTGATGACTACCTTACGTACCCTGGATCTTCCCGGCATTATCTGCGTCTTCCCGCGAAGAGTAGAAGTGACGTGTTAAGTTGGAGATCCATCTCATTTGACGACGTCCGTATTCGACTGTTGGAATCAAAAGTAAAAATTCGATATCTGAATTATAATTTATGAGCTATCTAAAGAGGGCAGCAGCAGTGCTGCTGCTGCCTTCGCCTTTCCCTCTGCATCTCGCCCGTACTCTCTTCTGATTGGGCACACCATCAAGAAAAAGGAAGAATAACCTCCTTGCACTCGGGGAGGCAGAATAGGGTGGGTACCTAACGATATACCACCTCCCCTTAAGGTACGTATTCCCGTCACTTCGTACACGGATCCCCATCGGGCTATCGTCGTTTGGTACTTTGTAGTTACACTATAACGTTTCATTCAACTGGCACAAAATAGGTGAAGTACCCCGACTGAAGGTGACCAGGTAGGTAAGGTAGGTAAGGTAGGTCAACTACCTAGGTGAAGGCGAAGTAAAAGAATCAAACGTGGGAAGCACAGGCATTTTGGGGTTGCCGTTGCATAATAGCCCATAATAGTCCGAATTTATTATGACCGGATTACCATGATTACCATCATAGAGTTAAGCCTGGATATGCAATTTTGATTCTACCTGGTCTTCTACCTGGTATTCTTTGCGGTCACTGAGCGGAATGCACCCCCGTGCCTAGTGGCTAGTAAATGGCTAGGACCCTATTTATGGAAACGATGAGCCCCCATGGAAGCCGAACAAGCAGATAGGTACATCTTATTTACAAGGATATTTCCCTCGTCTCATTAATTCTTGACCTTCTTACCATGTCTCCGGTACGCGCCAAAATCCCACGTCCTCCCTTGGGTGACTCTTGGGTGACTTTTTTTTTTTTTTTGAGCTGCTGTTGAGTCTAGGTTAGGTAGTCCCGAGGCAAAGTAACTGGTGACTGGTAACTGGTAACTGGTATTTTCACTGTTCAGTATTCGTCACCTTACCAAGATTTATCACCAGTCTTTCCGAGATACTTAATTCCGATGCCCGAGTGTGCTGGTATTGCACAACGTATGCGTACTACCCCCGGTAGTTTGTATACCTCAACCTAACCTAGACCCGACTTAAATATGATGTAGTGTAGGTAAGTAGTATATACTAGTTATATCATAATGCTTGATGCATATGCTTGATACATGTATGCATGTGTGTACCTCTTATGCGTGGTGTTAGTTGCCGTTAGTGTGTATATGGGAGTATTGCCCACACGAAAAATATAGCTCGGTTTATCTCATTCCCCGTGGACATTTTCAGCGTTTGTACCTAACCTACCATAAGAGGTTCACCCTTAATGGCGTTTCACTTGTTGCAATGAAGTGATTATGTACAATGGCACGTCTGGGGGAGATAATCATGCCAATATCGCGGATGGTATGAGCGGGTCCCGTTGTATGGGTCTTTTTACTAGGATGATAAATGTGCCTGGCAGGCCTGGTGCCAAGGTAAGCAACAGAGGTTGTTCAGCAGGTTCAGACCGGTTCCTTCTCCTGGGTTTACTGGGGGCCTTGCCTGGGTACATGATCGAATTATGCGTTTGATATCTACTATGGCAGCCCATCGCAGCCCATTGCAGACCGTTACGGACCATATAGTATTGTCAACTAAGCACACACATACCATGCTTAAAAGTTCGCATATCGATCTTGCAAACGAGAAGAACGGGTGAAATAAAGAGTTAGTCTCGATATAGATTGGAGATATCTCGATATGTACAATTTACAATTTACAATTTTTTCTTAAAACAAGTTGAATGAATATCACCGAATCGGGTCGCGCCGGGAAGCCCCGAAAGTTTTTTTTTTCTTCTGCATTTTCTATTTTACTAGTCAACTAGTTACTTATTTCTAATTCCCTCTGTTATTTCTTTTCTCGCTTTAACTAACAGGGGTCAAGCTTCCAGAAAACAAATTCAATACCAAAAAGGGCTTAGCGACTGTTGAATGATGCCTAGTCCGCTCTACTTTATCGATACGTAGACCTTAGCGCATTGTACGCGCATGTACATATGCTACTTCGGTACCCGTGTAGCTGTAGCCCTACTAAAATATGGTTTCATTGGACCTTTATTGAAATGAACAGGGGGGTCCGAAAAGAACGTAGGAAAAGGAGAGGAAGGTTAGGTAGTTGATACGATACTTATATTTTACGTAGACTTGTTTTTTTCCTCTTCTTCTATTTCTTCCTTACCTTAACGCTAATATAAAGTAATTAGATCGTACGGGCTACTGCATTTTTTGCTTGGATTAGATATATTTATACCTACATATATATATTTACATATATACGTATAGGAACCTATTCAGTGAGTACATACATAGCTTTCTTGCAGCGTTTTTGTTTCCTTTAGAGATAGATGCATGCATGCAACTACCTTAAGGTACCCACGGCAACGTTTTCCTGCGCATTGTGGCCCCTGCACACCCGTTCCTTACCATCTTACAGTGCACATACCAACTTTTACTAACGCGCACGCTGCCCACTTCCCACCGCCAAATTTATATATCAAATGTACTAAGGCGGAAGTACTTGGGTACTTAAGTACTAGCGTACCAGTGTACTAGGTACGATACAATAGTACAACCTCCCTCGACCAAAGCTTACCTAAAATAACATCGATTTGGTCATTTCATCACTTCTATTATTTTTCCTCCCTCGCCGTCACACATCCTTTTTTTCTAAATTCCTTCGTCAACCATTTTTATCTTGAGTTGGCCGCCTGAATACTAATCACCATAAGTAGCGGCGCTCTTGTTCCCCTTACGTTGTCAACCGGTTAGAACTTTTGAGAACCCAAATAATTCCTCGAGGTACGTTAGGATCACAAGCTGCCCCATTCCCTCCCGCTTTAGTCGCCTAGCTCCCGATCTGCCACGCGCTTTTGTTGCAGCGATATAGCCCGTTCGCTTTGCACGGTTTGCACGATGTGCTGCCGTAGCGGCTAGGTTTACGATCTGACCACTGCCTCATGTCTTCGTCACGCGTCGCATTCATGGTGGCGGTTTGCTTTGACCTGCAAGCTCGAGGAGTCTATGCATCACAGAATTCTTCGGTGCTACCTACTTAGCTTTGTCAACAAGATCCAAGTTAACAAACAGGACTTTATCCCCCTTCGTGTGCTACAGATATTTTCAATTTCTCCTTGGTCCATGATATATACCTTATTCTCAGGAGTGCTGACTCGATTAATCTTGCGTAGGATTGCAGATCTTTCGCCCCATACTGCCCTAATAAACGCGAAATCGTGACTGGACTACCACATCACTCGACTTCTTCTCAATCACGTCCTCGCCAGTTTAGCTCCCACGGCATACAACTGCGACACCACTACCCCGCCCTTGTCATCTTTCCCTATGATCTAGAGAGGAGCATCGCCTTAGATATTGCTACTTGTGCTGCTGTGCAGACTCTCCTCAAAGACCCAACTAAAAAATTCTGGCGCATCAAGTTGCCCGACTGCGAATAAGCAGACGAAAGAGTGCGCAACTATTATCGAATATCTCAACAAACCGTCCATTTAACTCTGGAGTGTTAGGCTAGACTTCTCAAGGTCACGGCTGACGCGTATCGAGTTTTAACGACACCATTAAGCAACGAAGTCGATAATTTGTGTTTTGACTCATACAAACTGGGACACTAGAATTGCACCGGCACCGGTCTACTGAAATTAGTATCGGAGGCTGATTATCACCTGAAACCGTCTAAAGGAGGAAAATATATAAACCCCTCCATAGTACCCTCCCAGCACGGTGAAGACCTAATAGTCTTATCTTGATTTTGAGTACTTGTGAGACGTGACTTGGTTAACTTAGGCTTTGTTTTGGCCACGCCATGTCCAAATCGCCGTCATCAGAGGTGATGAATATCACGAATATGTTGGACAAGAAGAATGCGGCAGCGGCAGCGGCGGCGGCGGCAGCAGCGTCGGGCCCCTCGCCGGAACACCAACTTCTACCTCATCCGCAGCTGACTCCGGTCGGCATGGATCGTGCGAACTCGCCGCACGGATCCGAGAGCTCCTACCACTCTGGACCCCGCCCTGGCCAGCAATTAGACGCGCTGAATGGAATGGGCAACGGTCGGGCCTACGGTTCCCCCACTGCAATGCATGCAACGATGGCCCTGTCCGACCCTAGTATGCCTCCTACCATGATGATTCCTGGTATGCCGCAATTATCTCACGCACTTTCGATGCCTTACAACAAGCCTCCCGAGCAGCCCCAACAACCCCAACCTCAACACAAGGCGTATCCATGCAGTACATGTCAAAAGGCCTTTGCACGACGTAGTGATTTGGCTAGGCACGGTAAGTTGATCTTGCATTACAAGATGCAGCTGAGCATTTCTAACGTGTCTTAGAGCGTATTCACAGCGGTATCCGTCCTCACGTCTGCGACTATGAGGGATGCGGAAAGCAATTCATTCAACGGTCAGCTCTGACGGTGCACCAACGGGTCCATACTGGCGAGAAACCACACATGTGTGAACGATGTGGAAAGGTATTAATCATCTTTGTTTTGTTTTGTTTTCGTGCAGAGTATATACTAACTTGGACACTAGCCATTTAGTGATAGTAGTTCATTGGCGCGACACAGGCGTATTCATTCGGGCAAACGCCCGTATAAGTGCCCTTACGCTAACTGTCAAAAGACATTCACTCGAAGAACCACGTTAACTCGCCACCAAAACTCCCATTCTGGCACAGTTGAAGAAGCGGCAGCCGCTACAGCTAATGCTCTAGCAGCTCAGGCCAGCAGGACCGCGGCCCGTGTGGCACGCAGTGATGGTGACCTTGGATCAACCCATGGTTCTCCATTGAACTCACCTTCTCCAGGCCAGAGACATATGTCTATGTCGCCTAGCGCTGAGCTTGCTGCTGCTAATGCCATGCGAAATAATGACTATTCGTACGTGGGTAATGGTTCGCTTCCCGTGCATATCCGTACCGATATGCAGTCACAGAGTCCTACTTCGGCTCCGGGTTACCCTGCAGGCATGCGACCTACCTCTCATCCCACGGTATATCCGCCACCTCCTACGCTAGAACCGAGCGTGGAATCACATCAGTCAGGTACCGGCAGCACAGCGGGAAGCCCTCATATGGGTAGCGTGGGATGGCAATCACCGTCCCACATGGCTTCACCTACTCATAGCAACAGTGGCAATAGCTACGTATATCCTGATCCGGATCAGCCGTTTCTGGGCAGTAACAACTTGGGTCAGATGTACTACAATGCAGGCGCACAAATCAGACGACCAACAAGTACAGAGCCGGGTTCAGCAGGATATGACGTTAAACCACGTCCTAACGAGCTGTGGGCTGGTCAGTAGGATGGCTTCCAAAGCGGTATAGGATGGCGCCATGATGGGATCATGGTCCACTACGATGATCTTGCATAGATCTCCTTTGTTTCTTGCATCTTCCCTTTGTGTTATGGAAGGCTTAATACCCAATGGCACGGCAGGTTTGATTATTTGCAACATGCGTTTGAGATGGCAAGTGGCGTTTGTCTTTTCTTTTGTCTTATTTTCAGGCTTCAGATCAGGAATCCCACTGCGAGGCAGTCTTTGACTCAGCTCAGTCTAGAGGCGCAGGCCCTCGCATTAATCGGCCGAGTCCATAGGCCGCCGACGCCACCAGTGGAACTTAATAATACCCATGGGCCGGTACCTACATCTTACTTGATGGATTCAACTAAGGTGAGAGGCGGGTTCAGTTGGACTTTACTTCTTTCTGCCGATTCGACATAGACTGGTCGGCCTGGCGGTCTTCACGATAATACGCGCATAGATCGGCACTGGCGGAAAGGAAGGAAGTTAGGGATAAGGATGGGAAAATATTCGGTCAAAGGATTCTCGGGAATATTCGCTGTTGTAGTGAATGGTAAACTTGGTGCGATGGGTTTAGCTATAGAAAAAGTATACTTGTGCAGTGCGATGGTACGTCGATCAAAAAAATACCAGTCGCCGTTATTGAGCATCAAGAATGAAAAGAAAATTTCGGCAACGTGTAAGATCGAGCCTTGGTTTCTCTTGAGTGCATATTTGGAAGATTACCTTATTTAGTACGGCCGTTTCGATTGCTACCTATGGTTATGGTGTGAATGTTGAGGTTGTACAAATAAGGGAAGGTATTAGTTTTAGGTACCTACTTTCATGTTAGGTACTAATGGTTGTTGAAATATCCAATTACATGTAAATGATATTAAATAAGATTTATTATGAAATTATCTTGTGTCTACTTTTGTTGTTTAATTCCCACATCCGCCAACATCGTTACAGAGACCATCGTGCGCCCCCATAAGCAGATGGTTGCACAAGTCCCATCTTTATCGGTGTTCCAACACGGGGGGGCGCCCACGCTAAATCCCGGCACGCGGGTAGAGTGGATACGCATCTAAGTAGGTACACCTCTAATGCGGCTGGAATTTAAAGGGGGGGGATTAAGCAATCATACATAGGTACCTACCTACACGATTCGTCTTTTTCTCTCTCGTTCCTTTGGATGAAAGTGGTAATAGTGGTAGTTAGTGGTAGTAGGGGACATGTTATGTCGATCCTTTTCGAATTGCGGCTCCGTCTGCCGCTGGTAATTCTTCAGCCTATTTCTTGGCAAGAATTAAATAATTCGAAATCGAAGAAAGAATTGCGGGCGGGCGTTCGTGGTTTTATTTTTATTTTTTTTTTCTCGTACGATTGTGACGAAATAGGTACCTTGGGCTGAAGGGGCGGTGGATGGGCTGGCTGGAGGGTTGGCTGGCGGGTCGGCTTTGTGGGCGCGGGACCCCGGGGGGGGTTGGAAGCTTTTTTTTTTGGCGATTTTTTGATTTGTGATCATATGGGGTAGAAACGCAGATAATATGTAATCTCTCCCCCCTTTTTTTGCTTTGGTCACGCCGTTTACTACTACCAAACTCATCCTACTTGGAGCTATTATAGCTTGGCTTCTGCTATAGTCGTTTGAGTTTTATTTTTTGATTATGTGATCTTTAAACCCATCGAAGAAGGAAAAATTTACTAGACTGCTGCAGGAGACCGCGTCTTGTCTCTTTTCTTGGTGCATATCATGGAACTTTTGGTATTAGGTTTTCGTCCGGGCTGGTGGCCTTGGGAGTCATTTGGATGATTATTTATTCATGTCTTGCCGGCGTCGAATATTTTGTCAAGATGGGGATTCCCGAGGATGTGGTAGGAATCATTGATTGGGCTCTGCCCCTATAAAACAGCTTCCTTATTTCCCTTATACTGAGACTGGTACTGTTCAACATTTGAGTCCCTCACGACTCACCCACTCTCTTTGTAGTGGTGGTCTGAGGAAGGCCACCGCCTAGAGAAGGAATTAGGAGGTTTATTTGGGCCTGTGTACAACTCTTCTAGGAGTCCTGGCCTTGACCTCCGAGACAAGACCACGATCAACGCCGCTGAAACTCTTACACAATGGCGAGCATACGAGACTTGCTGTTGCCAGCTGACGACAGGAATGGCGCAGGGGCAGTGGTAAAAAAGGAGGATGAAGATGCCAAGACCGATGTTACATCGGGGACGGCTCGATTTGTCGTGGAATTCATCCTGGATGTGATCTGCCCGTACTGTTATATCGGGTTCAAGAATCTCAAGGCTGCCATCGAGACGTATAGAGTTCGCCATCCGGAGGCGGTCTTCGAGATAGTATGCTTGCCGTTCCTACTTCACCCCCTGGCAGATCGAAGTGGTAAGTCCACCCAGCTCCCTGAGTTGTGAACACCAAGCGTGAACGGACACCTTGATACACGCTTGTGTTGTTGGACGGTTACGTACAGTACGTCTATTCTTACCGCTCATTACGTTGAGTTCCGACGGGAACGAGACAGAGGAATGAATATGCTCTCTTTAGACTTGTTTCTTGACTTCAGCGTCCTCAGTTGAGCCCTCCTATGGGAAACCTACATCCAGCTACCCTACCAACAAACCGGTTACTCAGCTGACCACGCTGCACATAGCATACGACAAATCCGATTACCTCATCTCACGAACCCGAGGTCCCGAACATTGGGTCGGTCTCGGCGAGGCAGCTGGTATAAACTTTACCTGGACGGGTCGCACGGGAAGCACCCGGGACGCGCATAAGCTTCTACGCTTCGCGCTCGAGAGCACGCCCACGCCTACCCGTGGCGGGCGTAACAATAGGGGAGCACCAACTCCCTCGTCACGAGTCACGAACGGCAGCACCCCGATCCACGGTCCAGCCGTGCAACTGCGTCTGCTGGAAGCGCTCTTCCGAGCGCATCACGAATCCGACGGCGACATATCGGACCCGTCGTTCCTCGCCTCTACGACGTCTGCCGTGACGGGGTTTACGACAGCCCGGATACGCCACGTGTTGGAAGACGAGAGTGGAGAGTGGAAACGCGCGGTCGACGCCCTGGTCGCACAGGTGTCGTCTCCCCGAGGGCTGGCGGTGCGGGCGGTGCCTACGTTTGTGGTGAATGATCGGTATGTGATTGGCGGGGTGCAGAGCGCGGAGTTTCTAGTTGAGGAGTTTGGGAGGATACGGAGAGGTGGGGCGAGGTGAGGTGAGGTGAGGTGAAGGGTATGGATCTAGCGGAAAGGGGATGGGTAAGTTATGGAGGATATACGAAGAAGCTAGATGCACATATACCTACTCAGCCATCTAACCTAAAGTCCCTTTGTGACTTAAGTACCTATATACTCTCAGAGTCTGCCGGTATGGATAGGGGCTCTGATCGATGTCGACAGATTTTCAGGAGCTGTCCTTCTAACCAGCCATACAGTTTGAAAAATCCAAAATGGCATCCGCCTTTTTAAATATATCGACGAAGAAAAGAACTAGCCAAAGTCCCAGCGTTGATCTACCAACTGACCTATTCTTCGAATCTACGAATAGAGTTATTGTTTTGCAGCAAGGAAATCATTTAAGCTGCGTCGGAACCCCTATCAAAATACCAGAAGTCGTAGATGTTCGTGCAGATGACCCCCGGATTGCCATTTCCCCTAGGACAAAGTCTCTAGTCTCATTACGCTCATGGCAGAACAATGCCGGCCATGCAGTTGATTGAATAGGTGTCTTCTATATATCCTCATTCAGACACTTACATGGACTTTGCTTAATGCTTAGCTGCTACCTACCTAGGTAGGATAACATATTTGATTCCATGCATCAAATGGCCGTCTTTTTTTCTTGGTATAGAGGAGTAGAAATATTTTGCAAGTCTATTATAACACGTGCAAGGGCTAGACAAGCTGTAATGGGTCAGCATTTAACAAAAGGCATTGCCAGTATGATAGCGCATCCGACTCCTCCGCAGCATCAAGCGGTC
The DNA here is from genome assembly GCA_037126485.1 of Daldinia eschscholtzii. Classification (NCBI taxonomy): domain Eukaryota; kingdom Fungi; phylum Ascomycota; class Sordariomycetes; order Xylariales; family Hypoxylaceae; genus Daldinia; species Daldinia eschscholtzii. Next base: position 3,281,321 of record JBANMG010000002.1, read on the forward strand.
AATTACCGGTTTCACGATGCCGACTGAAGACCCGAAAGTTCCAATATGGGAAAGGATAACGGGCTATTCGCGGACGTTGCATTTGTCAGTTCAGGGCCAAGGCTCGAGACTAAAAGGAAACAGGCTGCCAAGCAGCAGGAACCGTTTGAAACTAAATCGGAAGTTGATGTTTATTGTAATGCCAATCTCGAATTTTCCTCCAATGATACCTTACCGCTAGCTTTGAATAGCTTAATAACTTTGGTATAGCCTTTGCAGATCCTTTGATAAGGGCGACAAGGTACAATTTCGGCATTACCCTGAAAGCCTTAAACCATCTTGTTGGGTAGGGATCCAAGGTATCATCTCCCGAACTCTGGGCATGGAATCTGGGGATACGATGTGACAGTGGATCCGGGCCGAGTCCGAAACTGGGACTTCATTCGGTAAACATCTCTATTCTAGAATATGATAACCTAGGTCCTAGTGTAATGAAGCCCGAATCATGCTACTTTTCGAGAAGTCAAACATACCTAGTAGACATATGAAGTATAAAAGTGCTCCATCCCCTCAATTGTGCTGGATTGTTAGCTGTCCCATCTACAAGCAACAAAGACTCCAAAAGGCTACCTTTCAGTAAAGACCACGAATCATGCTCACCAAATCTCTCCTCGTCGTAGCCCTACTCAGGGCCACCGCCGCGACGCCAGTCGATCTCAACGAGCGGCAAACCGCGTGCGAGGACGTGCACTTTTTCATCGCCCGCGGCTCGACTGAGCCCTATCCGGGCCGCCAGGTGGATCTCGTCAACAGAGTATGCGAAGGCCTCTCGAGCTGCGGGTATGAAGATATCAAATATCCTGCCACTTTCGAGGACTATTGCAACTCAGCATTCGCGGGAGTTACCAACGGCATCGCGCAGATCACGGCATATGCTGAAAGATGCCCTGATGCTAAGCTGGTGTTGACCGGTTATTCCCAGGGAGGACACGTCGTAGGCGACATCCTTGGAGGTGGCGGCGGCCCGTTCCAGGACTGCACGCAGAAGACGAACACGCCTTTGTCGCCGGAGACCTCGCCCGGTAATAAGAGTACGCCACCTCGCAGCCCAAAATATCAATTATGCGTACCTACCTGTATATACTAACTCACTCTTCCAGTCGTGGCGGCGACTTTCTTCGGTGACGTGCGTCACACAGCCTCTCAGGTTTACAATGTGGGAACCGGCGCCGACGGCAACGGAGTAAGTGACCTATTAGCAGCACAAAATTACCCAGCTACCTATCGTACCTATATTAACAAATTATTTAGATTTGGCCGAGATCAGGCACGGGACTCGAATCCCTAAACAGATTCTCGGAGTTGCTGCACTCGTGGTGTTTTGCCGACGACCCTGTGTGCGGTGGCCGTGGTGGCACAGGTTACGAGTGGCATACTGCGTATTTCAACCAGTCTACCCCCGAAGCTGCTGCGTGGGTGAAGACGAAGCTGTGAGGTGGTTATCTAGGTACCTTAGGTACCTAGGTAGTCATGCGACTTGGATGAATGTAGTTGGTGCTATTTAATATGGTCCGACATAATAGTGAATGGAGCGTTAGCAAAGAAAATATAAGTGCGACGATAAAATTGAAATAAGTACTTTTGTTAAGCTGCAGTTATTCAAGCGAACCCCGATAGTTATATATAATTCTGTAAAGAAGTGTTCTCCTTACAGCGAATAGGAAGTACCTTCTAAGGTCCTTCCGAAAATGCATGTACCTAACGCGTGGCTTAGCGGTGCCTTGTCTCAATTGCAGCTATAACGCGGGGCAAACGAAGCTTTAGCTACCTAAGGTACAGGTATCTATCATCTTACGTAGGCCTGCCTAAGTATGCGACTTCCATTTATATCTTGAATAACGCGCGATAAAACAAATCGATACTATTAGGTGGAACTTTCTACTCTTCATTTATTTATTGCTTACCACTTGACAATTACGAACACCCCTTTGGACACCCTCGCACATCAGTTCAACGAATCACAGCTTGACCCCGCAGACCATTCGCTCGCCATGGCTAGCAATCCCTACGAAGGTAATCTTTTTTTTTTTTTTTTTTTTTTTGCTTCTCTAGAACTAGTAGCTCAAGTGAGGTGTGATCAAACGCAAATACACCCAAACTAACTTGTCGGACTCATGCAGTCGAGCACAACATTAAACCCTCGGACCGCCGGCCTCACCGCCGGCGCCCCGACATGTCGAGCTTTACCTCGCACCTACACCAGATATCGCCCGATCCCGCGACAGCCAACCAGCGAAGCCACAGGGAGCACCACGCGGGTCCGACGCCCGTAGACACGGCGGCTTTGTTCCACCTCTTACGGGACCAATTCGAGACGCTGTCCGCGGACGCGCCGACGGAGGAAAACCGAGATTTTCTCGGGAGCCTGATTTCCGCGCTGGAGAACGACATCAGGTCGCCTCCCGAGTCGATTCCCGGCGTGAGCCAAGAGTACCTCGACACGCTGGACCGGGTGCCCCGAAAGAGCCTCAAGAAGGACGACAGCTGCCCTATCTGCGCCGAGCCTTTCCTCGACGACCCTTACCCGTTGGTGGTTGAGCTGCCGTGCCATGGAAACCACAGGTTCGACCTCGAGTGTGTCGGGCCCTGGCTGCAGAGCAAGGGCACGTGTCCTATGTGCAGGGCGGACTTGAACAAGAAGAAAGTGATTGAGATTCTGAAGGATGACGAGGAGGAAGAAGACGATGTTAATGGGCTTTATGGTTAAGGGAATGCAGGTACAGGTTCTACGGAAGAGATAAGTAGAAGGTAGATATGGAGTTTGTAAGCGATACCCCCACGGAATTTAAATCGCGTGCCCCCCGTTAGGAGCAAGGAGGGTGAGGTTTGACAAGGTTATTGTGAAGATCGTGTGATTGCATTGATGTCCACCATGACTATATCCAATTGTTGAACCCCTCCCCCCCCAGTTATGAATGCGAAATACCTATGATATGTGTGAAATATACAATTCAATCCCAATTTCACCTCCTAGATCTTCACTCTACACCGGGTCCCCTTAGGTCTTCACTAAATTCTACCCTTTTTTGGCGCATCGCCAGCGCTGCTCGCCTTCTTCTGGCCGCCGTGCGTCTTATCCTCCGACTTTCCGCTGCCCGCTTCGGAGAAGCCCTTATCCGCGGGACTACCGTCCAGGGGGTTGCCGTTGCTCTCCTTAGCCGCAGTGTTCATCTCCGTGTCGGGATCCGTCTTGTCCGGGTTGAAAGCGGCGTCCTGCTTGGTAGCCACCTCCTCGTCCGTGCCGGTTGTCGTGTACTCGTGCGCCTTAGGTTTGAGAGATTCCCTGTCCATGTCGTCCTTATACGGGGAGCGCAGCGCAGCCGATTGGTGCATATGTCTGCTGCTTGCGACTAGGCGGTTTGAAGTCGAGGCTAGAGGAGCTCCGGATCGAGCTCGTAGAGCTGCGCGGAGGGCTGTGAAGCTTGACATTGTTGTATTCAATAGGGTTGATTAATGGTATATTAGGGTATAATAATAGCTTATAGCCTATATAAAAGGTAGAAAGTTCCAATTGAAGTTATTGGCTGTTTACTTTTGAAATATGTTGATATTGCAATCGTTGCTTTTGTAATTCTGACAGCTTTAAGGTAGAGAACTCGAGACTATCGTCTTAGTGACGTCACCGAATATATGAAATGCAACAGGGGTGGCATGCATGGTGGATCGGAGCTCCCCTCTGCAATGGGAGCTCCACTGCATCGGATTCGCAACTCTGTCCGCGCCTTATGAATCCAGACAACTTACAACATTCTCTTCTTGTAACCTCGATTTCTCGGTCATATCTTGATTTAACATAGTGATAGTTACTTGCAAGACTTAAATGATTAGATACCCAGGTACTCAACACGGATTCGATAGTCTTTTATTTAAGATCTCATAGCCGAGCCGATTCTTTCTATGATTGAATAAAAACCATTCCGTTTACCAATGTTATCTCAAGTCCCCCCTCCCCCTAGTGGAAGCTCAGTTCAAAGATGGCAGTTAGTTGAATAAACTGAGAACATGTTAAGAATGAAACCATAGAGTAAGCAATTCTCATTCCGGGTATATACGTGCTAACTATCCAGCATTATCCATCCCATTCGCCATATTCATTAGATCATCCAAGTATTTGACAAGAATCGAAGTCCTTATTTCCAACTATCATCACTATTAAGTTTAAATGAACCATCGTGTTCAGATGGCCTTAAACTAGTAACGCAGCTGCGACAGCAAGACCGGCAGCTATCCTGTTATCAGCCGTGAAGATGCCACCGGCCTGCTGAGATACGCTTGTGGTGACCGCATCGGTAATAGGGACGGTAGTAGAAGCGGTAGTAGGAGCGGGTGCAACGGGGATGACGGGCGTTGGGATGCTCGAGTCTGCATTAGACGTCTCGCTAGAAGTCTCCTCGCTGCTTGTCTCGCTACTTGTCTCGCTACTGGTGGTGGTGAAGATATTGTTATGGGTGGTAGAGGTGGTCGTCCTTGTTGTCGTACGGCTTGTAGTGGATGTGAAGTCATCATCGGTCGATGTACTACCGCTGAAGCTCGTGAAGATGCTGCCATCGTCGTCGTCGCAGTCATCACCAAGGTCACAACAGTATCCATCGCTAGTACATTTGCCAAAGTCGGGACAATAATGAAGCCCGTCAGCGCAGCACGTCCCAGTCAAGGGCATGCACAGGTCGCCGCACTCAGTCTCGCCAACGTCACACGTGGCTTCATCTTCGCTGGATCCGCTGCATAGTTTCCCTTCAGGGCAGCACGCATTGGGTACGCAGTAGTAACCGTTCGGACAGTACTCGTCGGTGTTGTCATTGCAACACACGCCGTCAAAGGGCATACATCCGTTCTCACACCGGACGCGACCTACATCGCAGGTTGCGAAGACATTGAGAAGCTTGGATTGGGCGAAGCTTTTTGGCAAGCCAGAACGCGCTCGTGGCGTCGTGGCCATGGCGGCCGGTGCGACTAATAGGGCAAGAGTGAGGGCATGCATTGTGTATTCTGATATCTCGGATGGGACCCGTACAAGCTTGGGCACCGGATACTTGGAGCTTTGGTGGTGTGAAGTTGAAGAGAAGCTTTGAAGAAGGGAAACCCACCAAACCAGTGTCCGGGCCACCGCGCTCCTTTTATCATCGTGTTTCTTCTCGGCCTCATCTCACTCAGGACCTGAGGTAACACAAGATTCTTACCATAAAAGCCCTGACTATATCAATGGGCTGAAAAGCCAAGAGACTAGCTTCATTTCCCAACCAGGGAGCTGCATATCTAGGGTTATAGCACCCATCCGCTTAGCTGTCACGTTTGCCCCGAGGCCTCAATAGCCAGGCACCTTTTCCGACATAGAGGCTTAGCATGTTCGAATAGACTCGGACAAATTCATAGCCGTGTGACTATCTAAAAGGTCAAGTCGGTGAGTCTAATACGCAGAAGTCCTTGGATGGATATCGTGGGTATTCAGTCCACATTGATTCGGTAGGAAGTAAAGGTTAGCGTTATTAGTCTTAACGGATACGCTTGGCATCATTTGGTTCTGCCTTTGGCTATCCTGCATATCAAGTAGAGGTACGTGCGTTAAGGTAAAAAGTCATTTTTCAAATTCGAGCTGCATACCTAAACTTGTCTCAATAAACGAAGGCGAGGTTCGAATCAAATTACTCAAGGCGCCACTCCACGCCTTGGCTACTAGAGACATAAGGCCGAATGCATGATGAGAAGGCGAGCGAAGATTGCACCCATCTCCGCATGATTCTCTTTTTGTCTCCAAGCGAGGGAAGTGAGAAAAAAAAAGGCCACTATCTAATGTTTTGCTAGCCTTGGCCTAGGCTGAATCAGAGTTATTAGTCACAACGATTCCCGAGCTGAATTAACCCCTGGGTAATAACGGTGTACTTTTGGTAATAGTCACATATTCTCACCAATACTCATTGTCGTTGAGATGGCAAGGGGCAGCTAGCCTTATTAGCGGAGCTAGGGTCTATTGAGCTGGCTTACAGCCGCAAATGCACCAACCCTGGGAAAAAAGAAGCGAAAATTTGGGTGCCAAGAAGCTGCTGAACGTTGAAGGCTTATCGTGGCGGTCACGTTAGGCTTCATTATGAGGGGTAGGCTGGGATGTTCATCTCGTTTACCTTGATATTGCCCTATGCTCTTCGCTTATCGCGCAACTAGGCATTTTCTAAGAGACTATTTTAAACTTCTTATTTAGCAGGGGGCGCAAGCGTGTCTGTTAGCTTTTCTTTAGTTCCTGGATCTATGTTTGATATATCAATGTTGCCTGCACGTGGCGTGGAGACGGCTTGGAGGTGATGGTTAGAGCCAAGTGGCTACGGCACTGAAAGTGTCCAATTGTCTTCCTCGTTTAACGACCATAGCAACTATTGAAAGATCGAGGGCGTCCTAGTGAAAATGTTGAGCCATAGGCGGGTGTGGATTGGTGAGTTTATTCTCAGTATTACCTACCTAGATACCCAAATACACACATGACCTACCGCATCCACTAAGAAACTTTTGATTCTAGGGCACGGACCACGAAGCCTCAACTACACTATATTTACCATGACCTACACTACATCTAGCTAGTATGTGGCTTTCGCTAAAGTACCCCATAGCATAATATGCTCAAATCATTTCCAAATATCGTATGGTGAACGCCCGTGGTCCGTGCCCTAGAATCAAAAGTTTCTTAGTGGATGCGGTATAGTTATAAGATATATTAAGCATGGCATCGTTCGCATATATTTTAGACTGGAGCCACTCACTATATAGACCATTAGTTGATGGTCTTGGAATTACAATGGCCTTAAACCGCTCTGTCACTTGATGATACACGCTTCGTATCGTCTTAATCTGTTAGGTGTTTTCCCGTGTTCAAGTCGAGCGACTGAATAACTCTGCAACGCCGTGCCCATTATTGGCTCCTACTACCCATAATAGGGGTTAAAAAGCTTTATTTATTATTATGTTGTATTTCACTTAGAACAATGACATCGGGTAATATTACGAAGTAGTCTGGCTTTCTTTACCTGGCGTTGTTCATGTCGACCGGGGCTGGCGGTTACAAGTGCCGACTCCCAAGATCCGGTGGCAACGAAGATTTGCGGAGACCTTAAGATCGAGCCCCGTGATCGGATGAACTGTTGTGCTTGAACTCTAAAAGGCTGGGCGATAGTAGTTAATGACGAAGCACCAACCTTAATAGCAGTAACATTGTCAACTTTAGACCAGGATGGCACTCTCACGACGAACTCACAGTTCACAAAGCAAGGTGATTAGATGATAGATATATGTGATCATGGAATCTCTTCGGACGGAATTCTATGCTGGGCTCCGAACTTCGTCTATTGAGAGTTCTAATCGTTTGCCAGGGTGGCGTGAGTTATGCTTCACTCAGGGATACCTTGGCTTAAGAGTATGATTCTCACTCATTACTGCTCTCGTCGGAGAACTTCGGGCATATAATAAACATACAGCTCGCAGAGTGCATAGAGCCTATTTCCCACATCTCATACTCAGTAGAACATCGAGGAGGAGAAATTGTTCCGTATCGTCTTATAATTCACTCACTTAGATATCATGACAGTCTCCACTCGTGAGCATTTCATCTATTATGTATTGGTTTCAGTGCCTCTACTTGTATTTATGGTTGAGATAGAGGAAATCAGCTAACTACCAGCCATATTGCTCACTCTCGGGATCTCAGCGTACCTAGATAAGTCGCCTGTGAAGCTGATCCCGCTATTTCGAAACGACTAGATACCTACACTAGCGAGTAGCAGATCCTTCGTCGTGGTAACTAACACATAAGGAGGGTGGGGGATCTCTAGGATGTCCATCTCAGCGGCGGACACCGTTACCAACTCCATCGATATTCCTCCTTGGGAAGATAAGGGGTTGTACGACATCGACCTCGTCAGTAAGCCTAAAGGACAGTCTGGGAAAGGCTTCTCCGAAGATGACGAGGGGAATGAATACCCGACGGGACTTAAACTGTACCTGGTCATCCTATCCCTCTGTCTAGCCGTCTTCCTAGTCGCGCTCGACCAGACTATCATCGCTCCGGCTCTAGGTGCGATCACCGCCGAGTATCAGAGCGTGAAGGATATCGGATGGTACGGCAGCTCGTACCTCCTGACCTCTACTGCGCTCCAGCCGTTATACGGTAAAGTGTACCGCATCTTCGACATCAAGTACTCGTTCCTAGGCGCCGTGGCGCTCTTCGAGCTCGGCAGCTTGGTCTCGGCCATGGCGCCGTCTTCCACGGTGTTCATCGTCGGGCGAGCCGTAGCCGGCATGGGGAGCGCCGGCCTGTTCTCCGGCTCCATCGTGATCCTGTCGTATACCTTGCCCCTGCGAAGGAGGCCGCTCATGTTCGGCATGTTCGGGTGCATGTGGGGCATCGCGTCCGTCGCCGGTCCTCTGCTCGGCGGCGCGTTCACGGACCATCTCACCTGGAGGTGGTGCTTCTACATCAACCTTCCTATCGGGGGACTCGCCATGGTGGTCATTTTCTTCTTCCTGAAGATCGCCCGCGTTAATAACCCCGAGGGCCTGCCTTTCTTCACGCGCGTCCTCGAATTGGATCTCCTGGGCGCGGCGATCTTGATCCCGGCGATTATTATGTTACTCCTTGCGCTCCAGTGGGGAGGTGCGCAGTTTCCGGTATGTTCTAATGAAATTAGTTATGAATATGGCTCTACCGTGTAACCAACTTTTAACTCGGGGTGTCTCAGTGGAGTGACCGACGTATTGTCGGCTTGTTCGCCGGTGCTAGTGTCATGGCGATGTTCTTCGTTGGCATCGAGCACTATCAACAGGACAAGGGCTTATTACCTCCGAGATTCTTTAAAGATCGAAACCTACTATGCGCAATGTTGGTAAGTATACCCTCACATATGCGTCTCCTTCGTAGAGCTGTTTTTTTCTACTGCCCAACATCCGACAGCTTCAGCTTCAGCTACTACCTAAAGACCCAAGACATCGTGAAACTTTCCGAAAGAGGAAATTACTGATTTGGGATGGCACAGTTCGCCACCTTCTTCGGGGCTTCTTTTTTCCTTTGATATACTACTTGTGTAAGTACACCCTCACTATTCTATCCCAGCAATTTTACAATACATACCTAGGCACCTAGGTAGAAAGATGGTGTGTCTAACCCGCAGCAGCCCTCTACTTCCAAGCCATCCAGGGCGACAGCGCCGTCAAGGCGGGCATTAAGCTCCTACCCCTGCTTATATCCGTAGTCGTCAGCTCCATCATCTCCGGCGCTCTCATCACCGCCACCGGCTACTACAACCCCTTTATCCTAGTGGAAATCGCCATGGTCGCCGTCGGCGCAGGCCTCATCACGACCCTGGACCTTCACACCCCCTTCGCCCGCTGGTTCGGGTACCAGGTCCTCGACGGGCTAGGCGTCGGCGTCGGGTTCCAGGCCGGCGTCATCGTGGTGCAGAACGTAGTCGAGAGGGAGCTCGTTCCGCAGGCTACTTCGTGCGTGCAGTTCTTCCAGGTTCGTGACTGACTTCTTTTCAACCTAACCTACCTCCGCGCCTATTCAAGAATAACTAGGTTACCCATTTCCCGGAGGCAAAAGAAATAAACTAAGAATACAAAATGATTTGTAGTCCCTCGGCGGCGCCCTCTTCATAGCCGTAGCCCAAACCGTCTTCCAAAACGGCCTCATCAAGGGCCTCGCCCGCGACGCGCCGCACATCGACCCCTCCCTCTTCACCCACAGCGGCGCCTCCGAGGTCCGCCGCGTCCTCGCCTCCGTCGGCCAGCAGCGCATGCTCGACGCCGTCCTCGGCGCCTACATGCGCGGCCTGCGACACACCTACTACATCTCCGCCGCCGCCGCGACCGTCGCTTTCTGCGCCGCCCTGGGCCTCCGGTGGAAGAAGATCGACAAGAAGGCAGACGCTAACACGGCTACCGCCGCCGGCGAGATCTGGAGGGCCTGCACCCCGGCCGCAGAGTTCGATACCTTTTACGAGGGCGCCGGAGAGCTGGGCGCCGCGTCGAAGCTGCAGAAGCGTCGACGGAGGTATCCCTAAAGAAGGTAAGCACCTAAGATAGTTAATCGGTTAAGAACTATATAGGTGCCTAAGCTATGAGTCGACAAGTGAGCAGTAAGGGTCTGGAGTAGCTAGATTACCTATTCGGTGTGTGGTTATATATGGATGTAAGCCGTATGTATGGAATGATAAAAACACATTCATACTTTCGCAACCTCGATCTTGCTAGGCATGTTAATCCAGGTGCTTAATTAATATCATCAAATGACTACCATCCGCCATCTAGTTATAGAGGAAATCTTAGTCACGATTTCACACAAGTCAAACGCAAGAAAACAGCTCATATACAAAGCATAGCTTCATAACTCAGCGCTTAGTCTATTGATATTATCGAATACATACACTCGCGCTATATGCCACATTTAGTTGCCTCTCGTGATCGGGAGACTAAACCCTGGGTCACAATTCAGAGATCCATGTCCCATATTAGTGAGTAGTACTTCCTGCACGTAATTTTGCTCAGGCCCAACTCTTTCCGAACAAATGCTGTTTTCTTGTTCATTGACGCATCGCATAAAATTGCATCAAATCAACGTCGTGCCGTACCTTAGATATAGTACATGGTATTCGCTAAGTTTCTGTGAATCTCCGGGGCTACCACTGTAGCCTGGGAGCTGGTGGTGGATAGCGTCTCGGCGCGCTCGAAATAATCATCAAGGTATAGGCGCTGTCGGGTACATACGATATCGGCGTAATATGCGGGGGGGCAGATACTAACGGCCTTTGTAGCTCGGCCGAAGAGGTAACACATCTCGTGTGTCAAGGCTTCGAGAGCGTTGGCCGCTTCCGTCCCGAGAGTCGAGCGGAAGATTTCGTCCAGGATGACTGTATAATGTGCCGGCTTGGCTGTGCCTAAATAGTGTCTAGAGTTAGAAATAAAAGTCACCACAGCGTTAGAGAGAATGAAGGAACCTGCCTTGAAGGGCCTGATGAGCAGTCAGGAAGAAATCCCACACTATAGCCTGGGTAACATCGCGGTCGACCACTGTTCCGCTCTTGATGTTTCGAGACTTTGTCGCGTGTTCGGGATCGGTAGGGTAGAAACGCGTATGGTGCCTCTTAACCGATATTACAATGGTTATTTTCGGTTGCTGATTAGCTGGGTACTTTGAGGTACAGGCTTGTCGAATGTAGGGAAGCTCCTTGTCCTTCACCTGGTCGAATTGGCCCTCCGAAACTCCATCTCGGAAGATGATGATATTCTCCGGTAAGGCTTTGTTGTAAGATCTCCACAATTCCAGGCGCGAAGCAAACCTCTCCTTCAACGTCTCATTGAGCATCTCGACTTTTCCTGTCTGTGACCAAGCCGTAGCAGGCCACTGTCCCAAGTCCTTGTCAATACTCGATACCATACCGACCAAGCTTGGAAGGCCATTCGAACCCCCCGCCAGGTTCGTGGGGTGAGTAACGTCATACCCAAGGACCATCGTCTTGCCATTTTTAACGATGGGAACATCATCTCTCAATTTGTGGTTCATGCCCCCCATCTTCAAGTTAACCTTGAGAGCAACATTGGCAAAGTATTGAGGATTGCATTTGACGAAGTTGGATCTGAGTACACAAACGGTATGGTACCCGAATTCAACGTCACCAAGTAACTTCACGACCTTGTATATTTCTTTGTCAGTCTTCTTGCCAGGAAGGACGACGAAGATCATCTGTGGTGGGTTGTTTTGAAACTGCTTGAACTTGTCCCTTAAGCGAACAATAGGAGGTTCGTTTCTCGAGCAGACAACTGTATTGTTAGATGACGGTATTGGAGCCCCGGCTATGTTAATACCCGTCTGTGTCATGAACTGGACAAAAGCTTGCATAGAAGTGCGAACGGTGTCGGCGTGTTCGTTTCCGTAGTAGTCCACATTAATCCATGTCCATTTGCTGATTAGGCGACCAGGCTTGACGGCCTTTACTTGTTTCATATTCCAACTACCGTCATTGACGTATGTCGACTGCGGCTTGTTCTGGAGACTCAGGTAGGAAATAGTCGGCGGTGGTAGCTCACGTCCCCTCACTGTTAACAACTCCTTGCCAGCAGTTACCTTGAAGTTCTTCTGTATAAAAATTATTAGAAAGGTCTAAGTTGTATCAGATAAAAAGGCAAGCACCTACAAATGCTGGATTTCCATCCAATCCCAAGCACTTACGACCCTCGGTCATAATCGACGTCGCATTAGCCCAGGGCGATCTACAAGCAAACAAGATCATCTTAGACGTTTCATCGCCAGTTAACTTGCGCCTGAGAGGCTGCCCCGGGATGACTTTGAGCAACTCTGCCGGAATGTACACCGGGTTATTTGTGCCAAATTTGACGACAGGTAGATTGGGGTCTGCTCTGAAGCCATATTCTATGGAGTGATTAGTATTTAATTGACTTGATGCGAGAGGTCACTAACTTTTGAGAAAGAAATCGGCGACTGTGCAGTAAGCATTTTCTTTCAGGCCTTGGGGGACAGAACCTGAGAGGAAAAACGAGACTTCTGTAGGCCCACCAGCGGCGCGGGTTATTCTTGGCTTGTTCTGGCCTTGGCCATCACCGGGCTTTGCGATACCAGTGATCTTTTTCCGTATTATTTTTTCGCCCGAATTCTGGCCGCCTTTCGAACCCGGGACTGATTTCTCAGCGGGAAGTCTATAGTTGCACAATAGGCCAGATAGGAACTTGAGTTGCTGAGCATTAGTACCGTGGCTTCTCATCAAGTCAGCCACATTTCCGCTTGCACGGAATACGCCGTGAGACACGTTAGCATTTAGGAGAATACGCCCTGTTGTTAGTCTAGCGCTTTGAAAGTATCCACGGATGGCTAGGTTGTAGTCTGGCTCGCCCAAGTTACTAATTTCTGAGGGGGTGTTCAAGGGAAAATATCGGCTTCGGCCTATAGAAGCCATTTGACTGTCGACTCGAGCTTGGTAACCGGTAATCAGACTAACGGCATCCATGGCGTCTGCGAATTTAGGGAACGATTTATCTCCGGTAGGATCCTGCATGGATTGGGCATACGCCCTCAGCTTGTCCATATCCACGTCAGGCGCCTTGGAGAATTTGACACTGTAGACGTCATTCTTGCCTTCGTCCTCATATAGGACCCTGACTGCTTGATCGTCCGGCAGCGGAAATGGTTTGAGGCATATGACTTGCTTCTTGAATTCAGTTACATATGGAATTCCCTGAGAAACTTGATTAAGTGCCGACTTAATAATCGCTTGGAGCTTCATCCCAGTCGCTGGGCGCGGTCCCTGGGCCTTCTTCCCGCCCTTCTTGTCATCCTTCTCGGATTTTTTCTTGGGCTCTTCTTCCTTGACTAATGTCACCTCCAGTGCATATTTGTACAGTGATGGTGTTTTTTCGACGTTCAATGCGAAATAGTTGGTCCATAGGGTCACTTCCGTGCCCCTATTACCAAAAGCTGGTCGGCAAGGCATGTGCTCATTTGTAAGGGTCTTGGAGCCCTTGCTGGATGATAACTTCAAGGCAGACAACTTGGCCGCCATTCCAAAGTCCTCGAGAATCTTGTTCTCAAGCTGAGTGATAGCTTGATCTGGGCGTGGCGCACCATTCGGCCTATAATTGTGTCAGCGTCGCAGCGTATAAAGCACAAGCTGAACTTACTTGTACACCTCGCTCTCACCAATAAAGCCACCTCGACCTCCTCCTCCTCGGCCACGTCCACCGCGAAAGTCATTTCCACCCCGCCCACCACGGAAATCGCCGCCACCTCTCCCACCGCCGCGATCTCCTCTTCCCCGGCCTCCACGATTATCACCGCCGCCGCCGCGTCCCCCGCGGTAGCCGCCACCTCCTCCTTGGTCGAAGCCAGAAAAGGTAGCACCTCCACCACCACGTCCTCCACGGGGACCACCTCGTCCACCACGGTCTCCACGACCACGACCGCCTCTACCACGGTCTGCCATGTTGAGTTATGTAGGACGATTGAGAATGAAGGACTGAGAGAAAGTGTGCTTGGGTATGTAGGTGGGCTAGAAGAGAGTATCAAACTGGGGAATGGTTTAAATACCAAGCAGTCCCGGTAATCAACCAAGTGAGAGCGAATGTCTAAAGAGGTAATCACAGGGTTAGAGGGACATGGGTCATAACGGGTATACATTTGGGAAGTCTCACCTAAGTTGAGTGTGCGAAGAGATAGGCGCCTGCTATCAGAGTATGTAGGTAGGTAGGTAGGTACCTCTGGTATGCTAAGTTACAGACAACGCAGATGTCTATTTCATAGATACGTGATAGGTATATCTGTAAGAGTATGAGATACTGATCATGATAGAGTTCAAGGTAAAGTTGGTAAGGTTCGTAAGTTGAGCGAGAGGGGAGCGAAGGTAGGATGCGTGAATAGGATATAAGATGATGTCAATAAGGATATATTAGGTAGGTAGGCTGGTATGTGATGATGTGTGTCTTAGGCAACAAGAAAACAACAAGAAAGCAACACCGTTCTATGACGCGATTGTCACCAGGGCAAGTGAAGCCAGTTTGACTATGGAAACTGTTTGGTGGGTTTGTTGCTGTGGAAGTCCCTGTGAGAAATGGAAGCTACCTTGACTTAAGAGAGGAAGGGAAGTTGTCACTTGTAAGGGTCCTAGTCCCAGTAGAACTAATGCAGGGAAGCGGCAACTCATTAGTATAGTTTAATCATTTACTAGTACTTACTTAGGTAGGTATTTAGAGGTAGAAGTGATAAGGGTTAGAGATAAAATCAGCTTTACCTATTTGCTAGTTCTGCCCGTTGTGGGGGTGGTGCAAAGCAAGCTTTGCTATTGATGGCTTCGGACCAGTCAGTCAACTTTCAGGTATGGGGGCGATATGAGTAGCGCCTTACGAAAATAAATCGATAAGAAGTCGTGCACGAAGCTGTATGAACAAGGAAGGAAAGAGAAATAAACCGTTAAGAGGTTTCTTTTTCTATACCTGGAGTTAAAAGGAAGAAGAGAGATCGACTACCTAGTAACTTTCTTCAAAGATGCCTTAGGTTAGGTAGGTAGGTAGGTATCTAAAGGTAATTCAGACAAGATCGAAAGGAAATATCATAGAATCTTGGAAAAGGGAATATAACTAAGTTAAAGTCCACCACGTTGGCTTGCCAATGCCAAGGGTCCATTAAAGATATGTAGGTCAGATATGAGGCGTGTACCTACCTAGGTACCTTGGTAGGTATGGAGATGCGTGTGCATACAAGTCACTTACAGGGTTCACGTATTAGTAGCGAAGTTGTCACACAGGATGCATGTTGCCATCTCTCCAGGAACGAGTAACAGTTATTACCTCAGGTAGGTACCTATTTAGGTACATACCTGTATCTTCTGCAAAATGGAATTTCCCTTATCAAACGGTAAACAAGTAGTTACCCTTTTCTTTAAAATTCTGCTCATTTCCTCAAAAAGAAGCATCTATCCGGTTTGTACATTTCAAGTAAGACCATACGACTTCATTCACGATACTCGGCATCTACGTGTTGAACCCTCCCCTTCCCCCCCGATCGGGCAGCTAAACCGTTTTTAGACCCAAATTTGGCGTTTTGAGGACCCGCCCACACGGATCGAAGCTGCAAAGCTACCCCTGCTTGAACCTGCAACCCCTGTCGTTTCTTGCCCTACGGCTATGCGGTCTTGCATAAACAAAACGTCACTCGCACCAAAGAGAAATACGAAAAAAAGAAAATACCCAGTTAAAATGCCTTGGATACCGCTTCATTTATTTAGTTTTATTCATTTATTTTTTTTTTTTTTCATGTTTAGCTCCGTATTCAAGACTCGCAAATATATTCTTCCCCTTCTTTAATAAGACACGAGTGCTTTATGAACGTTATAGGGATGTAAGAAATAAGAATTATCGTACAAGCTTTACAGCAGACGATCGCGGGCATCCTTGTTCTATTCTCCGTTCACACCGCCTAGTCAACCGGTATATCTGGGTTTACTTTTTCTTTTCCAAACAAGGGGTAGCCATGTACGTAAATACGATTCGGTCGAGGTAATGGTCTCCGGAGCCCTATCCCGCCTATTAGGTATAACAAAATATTACATGTACCTTTACATATTCGCGGAAGCTGGTAGGTACGGAATGTACGGATAATACATATGGTATCGCGTTCGTCGTTGACATCAGAATGTGACTGTATTGTGGAAGTACACGAATGCAAATTATCAGTTGTTCAGGTGCATCGAAAAATGATATATCTCTTTAGCAGCGAAACTTGTCAGCCCACCATTGCTGTAAGCTGTAGGCATCTAAAAAATCAACCAGCTTACAAGTTACTCTGGCTGGCCTTTAGAAGTAGTCATATCTACTTCATGTGCAAGCCGAGGCGATCCAATCAACATTCCCAAGCCCATTGTACGTTGATTATGTATATTGATAATAAACTCCCGATTCCTCGCCTCGTTCCCCTTACCAATATATCCGATATGACCTGGTAGTCTGGCCTAAAAACCTTTCAAGTATGAAAAAACTGCCAAACGGAATTCAGCCTCATCGGCCCAATAATTGGCTGTATACTGCCCGGGTCGCCCACGTGCATATCGAGAACCGAAGTAACCGCGCCACCTCTTCTTTTTGCAGGAAGCCGACCTGCAGATTGCGCCTCAATATGTAACCAGCTTATTGGAGGGCCAGAGTTGGGCCTCACAACGTTTGTCTATCAACTTTGCCAGAGAGTCTGACACGTAGACATTTTAGGCCCTCAATATTTCCCCCGATCTTCCCCACAATCATGGGAGAAATCAAATCTTCCCACTCGTCATCAGAGGCGAATATCCAACATCCGACAAAAGGGCCCATCGTACAATACAAGACTAACTAATCCCCATGGGGGTTGCTAGTGCTACTGGATCGGCCCGCTACCCACGCTGCCGTCTGTCTTTCGTCTCCTCCATAGTCCCCAGGGAATTCCAAGTGGATGCCGTGCAGGTACTTACTCGCAGTCGGCTTTAGATTCTCTCCGGGATCTGGTAACGGGATATCCTAGCAATCATTGGCCTCAGGCCAGCAGGTTTATAATCCGTTTGTACGGCCCCATTCAACAAAATAGATGAACATAGCCCTTAATTAATCCCGGAATTGGTTACGTCGTTTTGTTATGCGGTGTTGCCATGTCCTGCCAAAGATATTGCATGGATCCCGCTGCGAACGCAAGTCACTGGCTTTCGTATGAGCCTCGACCCGGGCCCTTACAACCCCCAGGTGACTCATAGGATACACGGCATTCTATGAAAAAGACTACTTTGTCTCGGTGATTGGACAGCTTATCTGCTGCCGAGAAAAGATGAGCGGTCAGGGTAAAAGCAGGCTGTACGACAAGTACATTAGACGAGGGTTATCTTGCGTAATAATTCTTTATAACAATGTCGAGCACATGTCGAAAATGATAAGATACCTTAGAGATCATAGGAATTGCGTACCTAAGATAGATAAAATGACGAATTTCAACTCAAGGCCAATTTAGAAAGAGAAAAATCGCGACGAAATTTCGGCGGAGATCATTGATTACCTACCTACCTAGTGAATAGGCGATATTCTCTTAGTATTATAGGTACAATTAATGAATTAATATACATACCTACATGTCTTCGGCCAATTAGCCAGTGGCAAGTGGCGTAAACGAAGCCATTCCCACCCAACCCCTTTATACTCTACCCATCCTCTAATGGGTCAAATTTACAGCGAAAAGCCCGAGCCATGTTAGTAGTCCAGAATATAGCCAGCTTGCGTCTTAATTCATGTTTTTGCTTGGATCAGAATCATCAGCCTAATGAAAATATCATCTGATATACGTTTCAACTTGCCATGTCTTCCTATCACGTTCCGTAACATTTCCCCCAGTAGTGAGAATAAGAGTTCATCTCGAAGTCTAGACCAAAGCAGCTGATAAGGAGCCCATCATTTTAGATAAACTCTTCGTCTTCTTCTGTAGTACTATTATGATAGAGTTACTTCGAGGCCCTTATAATGTTTTGGTATGTTATCGGTTTCCAGTTCCTTTTCGGGCCAATATCCATGGCAACGAAATTAAGGGATAGTTCCAACATTAGCCCATGGGAAAACCAATTTGAGAGAGTAGTATTGGAGTTTGACTCGTATTTTAATGCGTTTGCACCGGTCATGCAGGGAGTTATCCGTCATTGGATTAGTAACGACAAACAGAGAATCTACATCGTACTGATTCTTCATAGCTAGAGACGCATGCTCTAATTCAAACAGCAATACCCAAATTACCCGCGGGTAGAGCTGAATACTATTACCCTCAGGGATAGGAACAATCTGAACGCTGCTTATGTTCTATTCTTACTGGAAATGTGCTCATAAGACTCCAGCAAGGCCTGTCACAGCTGGGGATGGATTACGGGCCTGATAAAAATTAGCTTACTATCCAAAGGGCACACATCTTTCATCACTTACTGTGATAATCATAAGGCTATATTCTATTATGATTCCCCCCTTGGATTGTTGATGCGAGGCTATGATAGCTCTGCTCTTGGGAACCTGGGCTAGGATGAATTGGTTTTGTTGAGGCGCCTCACTAGCAGCTACAATTCTTGGAGCAATAAGAATGCAGTTTAATGCTAGTGAAGAATGGAGCATCTTTAGTGAACCGTTAGATATATCTGCACGACTGGGCAAGAAGTAGATCAAAAGGCGGTTCAAGACTAGATTTGTCTCCGTCGTCGCTATCCGGCCGAACCCCGCCAGACTCATCCAACTTGTCAAGTTGCCACGACTTGCACCGTGGAAATCCGGTCCCGTTACCAACAAGTTCTATAACTTATTTTCCTTGCACCAACAGTGACTTCTCAGCTCCAGGACGCGCATGTGTTGGTTTTGCTGTCCTACAAAGTCCACCAAGGGACCTACAGCAGTCAGGCTGTGACCGTCTATTGTGTCTATATCCGCGTTTTGACACTTAGCAGCAAATCCTGAGATGTGTCAGGGATCCCACTTGGGAACAAAGGGACTTTGGAGGACAAAGAAGGTGTTTGTATATAGCTCTGACTTCAGAACTATCCTAGTTAGAGTTCCTTACGGAACAACGAAGTTGTTTCCTCACCTAATGCTCTACGGCGTGACAAGATGTATATTTCCAAGTACTGCGCTATTCCTGGGTACGAGTGCTGACTATTAGGCTTCCATTGGACCTAGAGACATATTTGATGGTTGGCACGTGTAGCTTATGCCGTAAAGCGGCCGTTGGCATAAAGAGCATAACGCAAGGGAGGCGTGACAAGGTCATGTCTCCCTTGTTTCTTGTTTCACTCGTTCGAAAATCGTAGAGACAATGATTATCGCTAGATCTGTAGCAGTCTCGGCCTTGCAAAGCTTTTAGTTGTAATCAATACATATGCACAGTCGAGGATGGCTCAGGATATCTCATTCGACATCACACCTGAAAAGGAAGCCAGCAAGCTTCAATTTCTCCGCCGCCAATTCTCCGGGTCCCCTCCTGAGGTTTCGCGGGAAGAATTTGATCTTACTGGAAAGACGGCTATTGTAACAGGAGCCAACGGTGGTATCGGCTTGGAATGCTCACAACAACTCCTCGGCCTCGGCGTTAGCAAACTGATTCTCGCAGTTCGCGATGAGACCAAGGGTGAAGCTGCCCGCAAGGCTCTGACGACCACGAAAGCGCTCGAGCCTGGCCAGACAGTAGAGGTCTGGAAATTAGATTATGCATCCTACGAATCTATCACAGCCTTCGCACAGCGGGTTGAGGATCTTAGACCTCGATTCAACATTGCCCTCCTCAACGCGGGTATTAACCGGGGCTCTTTTGCCCTAAATCCAACGACAGGCCACGAAGAAGATCTACAAACCAACTACCTCTCCACGGTTCTTCTGATACTCCTTCTCCTCCGCATCTTAAAGAAATCGTATGCCACATCCGATCCCTTAGTATTCTCTCCGGGGCGCATAGTTGTGGTGTCATCTGACACCGCCGCTTGGGCCAAATTCAACGAGAGGAATGATGTACCGCTGTTAGAAGCATTTGGTAACAAGGATAAGTGGTCTGAAATCGACCGCTACGCCACCACAAAGCTTCTTGGTCAGTTGTTTGTAGCCGAACTAGCCAAGCGTGTGCAGCCGTCCATGGCGATTATCAACTGTGCCAACCCAGGCCTCTGTTATGGCTCAGCTCTTGCCCGAGAACTTGGTACGGCTGCTGCCATAGTTGTACGTCTTTTTGGTCGGTCCTCGGCCGTGGGTGCGCGCACGCTTGTAAATGCTGCTGTTAAGCAGGGTGAGAGATCTCATGGGCAGTATGTAGAGGACTGCCAATTGAGACCGTAAGTATATCCCCACTGTTCTCAATTACCTTGTGTCGTTCCTATTTCATACACTGCCCACTTCTAATAGCAATGATAATACAACCGGCATGGGTGCTAACTTACCAGAATGGCGCCATTTGTATATTCAAAAGAAGCAGAAAAGGTAACGCAAAGATTGTGGGAGGAAACAATGAAGGAGCTGTCATTCGCAGATGTACAAGATATCACCGAACCTCTCCCATCAACTCAAAGTTGATGGGTTGGCAAGATGGAAGAAAAAGGAGTGTTAAAGCTTCTCGATAGTCGACAACATATACGCAAGATATAAAGGGATAATCCAATAAGAGATACTGGTAAGCAAGAGCGGAATAAAGCATTAGGTATCATTAGGTACCTATATACAGGTCAATTTCCATGAATTGTAGTCTTATCAAGCTACTATATGTTAGCATGGCGCTGAAAAAGTGTTTACTAAAAGGTCAAATATATATCAAATCTACAAAAGCGTTTGCATTGATGTCTACCTAGGTACCTAAGTGTCAGATTTAGTCCGCATACCTATAAGCATTAGACATTCAACCGATTTTCTAATATATGCTCTTCGGGAGTAATCCTTTAGGACCTTACGGCTTCCTACAAACCATTGCTGTCCTATTCATGACTACTGACTATGGGCTGTTAATACAATTCTAGGTGGTTCATAACTGTTTTATGCCTACCTCGGATTAACCAAATAGATCCTTAATACTCTTTCTATTTACCTAGGCTATTAACTTCTTATTCTATTACCCCTTTGTCGTTCATGTTACAAGCAACCTCAGCAGGTAACAATATTAATCAGATATTAATAATTGACTGCTGAATGCTAAAGTTGCAGGATTTCTACTCACTACCTCTATGCTTTGGCCCATGCTCTCCCTTCGATTCCTTTGTTAGTAGGTAGACCTCGGGCACCAAAATCCGTCATGTTACACGAGAAGCAGACAAATAAAGCAAACCCAACAGAGCGGGCAGGTGATTCTAATTTTAGAGGGATCGAACGACTAAAATACACTCTATTTCCAATACTCTCTCTTCAAGGTCTATTATGAACTAGGTACTTCCAAAACACCACTCCAACCACCTATACTCATCCATATTTCGAGTAGGAGCATGTTTTTCCTCGAAATACTTAGCTTCACCGCTGAACATGTGGCTTATACCTTGATACCGATTGTAAGAATGTCCAACTTACCAACAACTTATCTAAGTTCCTCAAGGCAGTTTAAAAAAATTGAATTCCTTTCTTACTTACTCTCTTCGCCGCAGCTTCTCCTAATCGTCTCATATCGCCTCCTACTACACCCTTTAAGCAGTTATCCGGGGCCTTTCTTCGCCAAGGTCACCGATGCATATGCCGGCGTACTTGCTGCACAAAAGCGTTTGCCCTTTATTACATGGCAGCTGCACGAGAGACATGGTATGGCCTCGTATTAGAATCTAGGCCATAGTCCTACCTAAGATACCTGTTAATGGAATCATTAGGGCCGATAATCAGGCTGGCGCCAAACCGTTTACTTTTTAATTCTGTTACGGCTTTTAGAAGTAAGTGACCAATGGCTCAGATTTGGAATCTGGATGCTAAGTTACCTCTCAAAGGCATCTACCAGAACGATGACCGCGTTACTAAAGCGTTCACATACGAACTTCTAACTAGAAATGGAGTCTACAGTGTCTTCAACACTCTCGATAGAGATCTACATCGTGCCAAGCGGAAGTTGGTCGGCCACGCCTTTTCCGAGAGGTCGATACGAGCATTCGAACCTGCTCTTATACAACAGGTCGACGTTTATCTTAAGCAGCTTCTCGAGTCGTCACGTAAGCCTGTCAATATGACACAGAAGTTGGGCCACCTTGCCGTCGACATTGTCGCGCAGCTTGCACTGGGCTATGACCTTGAAACACAAATACGCGAGGACAACCGCTTCTTCCCCAGAGCCATGACGCTTAGCTTCTTCGTGGGAAACATCTCGCACCATTTCCCTATCTTCCATAAAGTCCATACCAACATGGTATTCGACTACATATTCTACGCAACGCGGGAACGGTTTATTCGTCTGATAGAGAAGATGGTGCGGTCCCGCCTTGCCCTGGATAAGCACGCGAAGCCCGACTTTTACTCTTCTGTCGCCCATGCACTCCCTAGCGAGGCAGCCAAGATGCGCGATAGTGTTGTCTGGAAGGAGGCTATGGTCTTCCTTGTAGCCGGTGGTGATACGGTCGCAACGGCCATGACGGCCGCTTTCTTCTACCTCTCGCGGGATCCCGCATGCTATGCACGTCTAGCTAAAGAGATAAGGTCCACATTCGCCAATGGCAACGACATTAAGAGTGGCCCGCAGCTGGGGAGTTGTCAATACCTCCGCGCTTGTATCGATGAAGCCCTCCGTATGTCGCCCCCAGTCTCAGCGAACTTATGGAGACAACAAGTCGCAACGGATGAAGAGCCGCTTGTAATAGATGGCCATTATATTCCCAGGGGTACGCTGTTCGGAGTGAATATTTACTCCTTGAGCCACAACGCCGCTATATTCCCGGAGCCATTTACATTCAAACCCGAACGCTGGCTACCATCCAGCACCGCCGACCCAAAGGCAGCGGAGGCTGATGAGGCAGCAAGGAAGTTGATGCTTGACGCTTTTGCTAGCTTCTCCATAGGACCGCGCAACTGCGTCGGCAAGCCGTTGGCATATTTAGAAACTTCCCTCGTCCTCGCAAAGTCGCTTTGGTACTTTGATTTCGAGGCTGCCTCCGGCCCACTTGGGTCCGTTGGAGAGTGCAAGGATAGGGGGAGACCCGGGGAGTTCTACATGGAGGATGTTTTCAGTTCCACCCATGATGGCCCTTTTATAGTATTCCATCCGCGGGAGTCGGTCTCTTTGGAGAAAGACCTTGATACGCGTGCTTAAGATGATGAAGCCTAGAGATCTAGTTTGGCCTAAGCTTCCCGTTCTTTCTCTTTTCACTGCTAGCTGGGGCCTATTCTGAAGCTGTGATTTATAGTCCTGTTCTACATTAGCTTCAATTTTCAATGTCAAAGTAAATTACTTTAATAGCTGTATTGCGATACTCACTATCTTGGCACAGAGTTGTCGCATAATATTTGGTATGACTGCCAACGTATTTCTCGGGTCTCATACATGAAAGTGGTAGTACCATTTTTTTTAATGGAGTAGGAAGATGGGGATGAGAAATGTACGTTATGGATAGCAGGAGCTTTACACCGTTGTAGCAAAGAAGTTGTGAAATACCTCCAACAACTAAGTCAGTTGCCAGACAGACAACTCCTTAATACACAAAGGACTACTCTCCCTATTGCAATCATTATGTTAGTGGTTCTTTTTCTCTTTGTCATAAAACGCTAGGAGATAAAGGCATTGTCAATATTGCGGAAACCATATTTATACATATATGTGCAAATTTACTTGTAGACTTGAATTACTCACATCGCGCAAGCTATAGGACCAATTAGAATTAGACCCAGACTTAGACTTACTTGGATTCATCTTTTACCAGTGAAACTATTAGTAAGTTCCAACAAGATGACCTATCCTACATACGAAGACATGCTGTCTAAAGACAGAGCCGCATTTCTATCGGACTATGTTAACTTAATACAGCCGCGCCGATGGATCGACACGGAGGAAGAAGACGACATCGACGATGAGGACATGACTTATCTCGAAGAGCGGTCTCTCGAAAATAACCCGCCGACAGTTGAAGATCTCGGCCGAGAGATTCTGCTCCCGGAGCCCGAAACGGTATTAAAATTTCTAAACCACAAGCAGATACAAGCGATCTTCCGCAGAACGTATCTAGAACCGGTACTACTGAATGGCGGCTTCAATTGCCTTCCAATCGACATGGTTCCGGTGCTGTTGGAGTTTGATATTATGCAAGAATCAGGCGATCCTCACTTATACCTTCAGTTGCGGATCAAGATCGACCCGCAGGGGAGTGATGCCCGGGTTATCGAATTCATCATCGAGATTGTTCGTTTCATCATGAATAAGGAATGTCGGGAAGAATTCGGGCAGGATATGATAAACCCCCTAGATCTTTCTCCGAAAGATCTCGTTTACACAGCCGCTATTATGATAGACTTACTTGCTAGAATGGCTAGGGGATTTGAGCTGGACCAGGATGACTGGTCGGTGGGCTACCCTAACAGTTCCTATTATAGTCCCTAAGGTGGTGATGAGGACCCTCTGGTATTTTCGGATAATTGAATTGAAGGATGCTACGTAGTATGAATTATGTCTTAGCCGAATCAAACATCATCTAGAATTGAAAATAAAACAATAAAAACATATAAAAACCATAGATAAAGTAAGTTGTAATGCATCTGGTTTGATTCGATGTCTTCGGTACCAAATACAGTGTGAACATTAGCGTGGAACGGTGCATACACACTTGGTGCGCTTGGTGTCACTAGGGCCACGGCCTAACATGGAAAAACCATTACACACGCCTACAGCAAGTCCAATATATTAGCCATTACCGAACCAAATTCTCACCAGCCAGCCCGGTTAGCTCAATCGGTAGAGCGTGAGACTCTTAATCTCAAGGTTGCGGGTATGTATTCCTCTCAACCATAACTGAGATTATTCTCGCATCA
Organism: Daldinia eschscholtzii; assembly: GCA_037126485.1. Lineage (NCBI taxonomy): Eukaryota > Fungi > Ascomycota > Sordariomycetes > Xylariales > Hypoxylaceae > Daldinia > Daldinia eschscholtzii. Next base: position 3,306,341 of record JBANMG010000002.1, read on the forward strand.
TCTGCTAACATGACCTTAAAGGTTCGACCCCCGCATCGGGCTCAATTCCTGATGCTTCCCAGTACACTGGGATTAGCAACCTCTTTTTTTTTTTTTTTGTTTTTTGTAACTTCCTCCCTTTTTTCTTTTTTTCCTTTTAAAGGTTACCGCAAAAGTTTAATACCATGCTGCACGTTTGACCCTTTACACCGGGTTCAATTTCTTTTTTTTGATTGTTCTATTTTAACTTGACTACGTCATGTTCCTTTCCCGCTTCCTCTGGAGGACCCCGCATCGCGCTCAATCCCACATGCATTTCTTTAGGAATCATTTCGTTGCATTCGAGTTTGAGACGATTTTGTCATGGTAATGATATCTTGCTCCAGGTCTTTATCTATTTACTCCAATACGGTTGGTATATACTTCAATGGGACGCAATAACATCCTTGTACTTTGAAAGGACCAATACGTTACTTCTGAGCATGGTGAAGTTGTATATGTTAGATATACTACTATGCATCATGATAACGCCTTCGTCCCTTTAGTCGTCACATTCTAGCTGGCTTTCTCATGACCTGCTGTTGCGACTTCTAATATTTCCTTCTCAAGTCCAGGGACGTGTACAAATTCGATGTTAGCATCTTCTAGCTTTCGCTTGCTAGAATTGTCGCTAACAAATTTTTCTGGTTCATGGACCCCAACATAAACCGTCTTTATCTTGTTTCCAATGGCCAATATCCTATCCACACAGGGTAGGTTCCCGCTGAGTCTTTGAGAGCATGGCTCTACTGTGGTATAAAGTGCGACTTGGTTCGGGAGAACCTCACCAATGCGGCTTGCTGCAATACCGTACTTTGCTGCAAGCTTCTCGAAGCAGCATTGCTCGGCGTGGGTGTTACCAGGAAGCTCGAGTGTATACCCCGTCGCCAAGATCTCATTTGTAGCTATGTCCACAACCACAGCTCCTACTCTATAGTTCGTAGGCTTAGGCGGTGAATTGGTAGTCAGGGATAAAGCAAATTTCATGTACGCTTTATGATCTCCCGCTTCTAACTCTTTCGCTTGCTGGGGGATGCTTTCGGTCATCTTTAAAGGAATCGGCGCAAAAGAGCGAATAGGAAAGTGAAGAAGATATCGATGTACAAAAGCTACTTTGTACACTTTTCTAAGCGGGTACCCCGCTAAAAGCAATTATGTAACTGAAAGTATCCTTATCGATAAAAGTCGCGTAAAGGGGAAACGCGTGTAATGCGATCCTCATACTTTATCAACTTACATCTGGATCACAACTTTTATTTACGGCATATTAACCTTTTCATTAATTATGCCCCCTATGGACGACTCAGACGATCTTCTTGCCGGCGAGCCGCCCACTATTGACCCTTATGAGGTCCTAGGGTTAGAGCGCACGGCAAATGAGGGCCAGATCAAATCAGCCTATCGAAAGCTCGCTTTGAAAAACCACCCAGGTAAGTTACCCGATACGTCAACGATGTGTTTCTTATTGTACGTGTTCTAATTCTTGCTCTTCTTTATAGACAAGGTTCCCGAAGACCAGAAGCAGAAAGCCCACGAGGCCTTTCAATCCATAGCCTTTGCATATGCAGTGTTATCCAACCCGGCGAGACGCAAACGATACGATGAGACGGGTTCGACCTCTGAGTCCATTGTCGACTCGGATGGCTTCAGCTGGTCGGACTTCTACCGAGAGCAGTACCGCGACACAGTTACTGCAGATGCGATTGAAAAATTCGCGAAACAGTACAAAGGTTCCGATGAAGAAAAGGACGATATCCTAATTGCATACGAAGAATACAAAGGCAAGATGGACAAGATCTACGAGTCGGTCATGCTTAGCGACGTCCTCGAAGATGACGAACGATTTCGCGCGATTATCGACGAAGCCATCTCCAACAAAGATGTCCCCGCATTCAAAGCCTACACGCAGGAGAGCAAGAAGTCTAAAGAAGCCCGAATCAAGGCTGCGCAGAAGGAGAGCGTCGAGGCTGAGGAATATGCTAAAGAATTAGGGGTACACGATAAGTTATTTGGGAAGAAGGACAAGAAAGACGGGAAGGGAAAGGGCAAAAAAGGGTCGTCCGAAGACGATTTAGCAGCACTTATTCGCAGTAACCAGCAGGGTCGGGCCAATTTCCTCGATAACCTGGCGGCCAAGTATGGCGCAACACCGGGTGCTAAGAAGGGCAAGAAGCGTGCAAGTCCGGAGGAGGAACCCTCCGAGGAAGCTTTCCAGGCCGCGGCAGCAAGGTTAAAGAAGAAGAGCAAGAAGTAAGATTAGGTATTGATTTTCGTTTATGGCGTATTGGTATTGCTTCAGATATTGCTTCAGATATCTAAGCAAGGGGGTCATTGGGATATGCATGCGATAAGTTTAATTAATGATCGTACTAGGTATTAATTACTTAACCACACAGAAATGAAATTCACTACAGTAATCCAGAAGCTTAGTAGGTAGACGACAACTTTCTGTTGTGATGTGTTGGCCAGATGTAATTGTTCGCTACAACCCAATCAACTAGCATGACGTATGTAGGTACTTTACTGCTATGTAGGTACCTACAGGTAACCCTGAGAGTGGGGCACCAGCACTTTAAGTGCTTTAAGCTTTCGCGTCAGCCGCGTTCAATGTTATCGTACATGCAGTCATTCATCCTCTACACATCAACATTTAAAAATATAAACGCGCTAGCCTCGTCGGTATTGCTTTCCAGTAATTGATTCCGTCTATCAAAATGCCATGACAAGTGCGGAACCTCTTATCTTCTTCCCTGCCTATTGTTTTCATCTATCCCCGACGATAAACAAATGGTGTCCTCTACGGGCCATCGATATCCATGGCCTTGAAGGTCGACCTGGATTCGAAGGTATTTATTTATAATCTGACAATTATACCGCTAAACTTGCGACGTAAAGCTTACCATGCGATAGGCGACAATGTGTATTTCTCCTTAAACCACCCTATCCGTTGGGTCCGGATCGTCGGCGTTGTGGTTGCGATAGACGAGTATTCCGGCTGCCGACTTTACACCGTTGACGATAGCACTGGAGCGTGCATCGAATGTATCATAAATATCCCGAAGCCGCCTGATAGCCGATTACAGAACGATGCGGAGAAAAACTTAGTTCCGGATCCATATTCGGAAATTGACGTCGGCATGGTTGTGGACGTTAAAGGTAGTGTGAGAGTCTTCAGGGAACAGAGGCAGATTAAGGTGCAGAAGCTCCAGAGAGTCATGTCTACAAGTCAAGAGATCCAGTTTTGGAACAAGATTCGCGACTTTCGCAAGGATGTTCTGACCAAACCCTGGGTTTTGGAGAAGAAGGAAGTACGTCGATGCAAGAAGCAGTATATGGTCGATGTGGACTCCAGGGAGAGGAAGAGACGGAGGGAAAACGGGCTTGCTATTCGCAAGCATAAACGTGAGTTGGAGCCTGAGGTCAAGACCACAGAGACAAGCAAACATAAAAAGCAAGAGTCTCTAGTTCAACTAGAAATCCGAAGCTCACACACCAAAGGCCAATACAGCGCATTAGGACTGTGAATACACTCATACGTCTCACCACTTTTTTCCTCTTATATCATAACGTGTTATTTTTGAATATATGTTGTAAATGTTAATAGAGTACCTAGGAAGTTAAATATAACTAAGTGAATAGGAATAGTTAGTTACTTGGGAAAATCGTTCTGGACGTTAAACTATCTTCCCTTTCTCCTATCCTCCCACATGCCTACCTAGGTAGGTACCTAGGTGCCTATGTTATCTATATGAATAACCTCACCTTTAACACCAGGTAACATCCTAACAACATATTTTAAATCAATATTGAAATCACAATGCTTACGACCAGTTAACGGTGTCTATAAGTTTACATAATGTAGTTACTACCTATTTGTTAAAGTGGGTCTCCTAATTTGAGATGGAAGGGAAACCGGCAACTCATAGCCGTTCCTCACTTCTTCTAGTTAGGATTTACCTACTTCTGCTTTACATCTGGTGAGAACATGCTCTTTCCAACTCTACAAGACTTCTATGCGAAATATGGAATGAGCAAGTGAATGAGGTAGTTACGAAGCTATTTTTCAATATCTGTGTTTCTTAGTCTTGGAGCCAGCAAGTTTAATTTTCTATTCGACACATTCATTACACCAAATATTCTTCACAACTTCACTATTTTCTTCTTCTTCTTACGATTCCCTAAAGACCTAGAATTACTATCGAAGCCAATTAATACGATTTATCCTAAAAGACTCAGTTATTCTTACTCTGTATAGTTTTAAGACTACCTCGCCATTCACTCGTGGCATCTCGCTGTCACCGATTCTCATTCCAGTGACTTTTCTAGACTCCTTCGCTTGCTCAAGCTGATCATCCAGGTAGGACGCCTCAGCACCTATTCAAGACAACTCATTCCTCGTCTCGTAAACTGCTTTCCACAACACCTAACCTTGGTCACCTTGACTCATCGGTCGCCTGGTACACCAATATCATTCTTGGACATCTTTGCCCCAGTCACACACCATGTCATTCATCAACACTTTCGACCAGCCTACTACTTATGGGCATGGCCGTTGGACTTCAGATCTAAAACTTCAGCAACAACTTTTTATTATACCCAAACGAAAATATCCATTTGCTCTTCTATCACACATAAAGAGATCATCATATCATATCACTTCAGGTCGAGCGCTGGGAGCTCCGGTAACGCTTGGATAACTTCATAAATACAGACCACTAAGAGCATTCCCCTTTGAATCCCCCCTTCGTAAGCCGCTATGTTGCTGCTCTATTGGATACTGACGTTGGCTCAGGTCTACCCTGTACTAACAGCCCGACTTTGGACACGAAATACTCAGGTTAAGTCGTATTATAAAGGTAGGCCCGCCAAACCAGACTCCTTTCGAGAGCGCTACTACCCTCCCTGGAAACGACAAGATACCCATCGTGAGGGTTATCAACCTATTTTCGTCACAGCAAACTCCACATCTTCAACTGCCTCAGAGCTCTATCCGTCGTCTAGTTGTGGATCCAACAGCACTAGCAACGTCTCAGAAGCTCCTAATACTACTAGCAGTGTAGGGCAAACATCACTCGAACCGAGCACGACACCAAGCTTAACTGTTATTTTGCCGTCTGGATCGGATGAGAACCCGTCCACTACTTCTACAATGTCTCCAACAGTCGCATCATCGAACATTTTTGAAAAGCCAATCGCAACCAGCGCCCCTGCATCTTCTTTCCCTGTGCAGAAGGACCATCCAGTATCTCGAAAAGGGATCAACGACAATTCTGGACCTATAGGTACAAATAAATTCTACGCCAATTTCTTCCTCGGCAACCAGACATCGCCCACATATGTGCACCCATATTCAGTCGCTTGGGCGCATGGTCAGGGAGCATCGTCCAGCTGGGGGTTAGCCATTTCACATATCGATGCAAACCAGATTGTGTACGGCCAGGCATCAAAAGAAACGGGCGCCGCAAAGTACTTTTTGAATCCCGTTGGCATTCACTCATTATGTCTCTCGGCGTTGGAACTAGGTCCAAACACCAATTTAACAACTGATAATCTGACTGCTCACTCGGCCAGTGTCAACTTACATACTGATAAGAATGCGAAGCCCCTTGTTACATTCCCGTTGGTGCAAGGTATGGGGTTCGTCACAGCTATCTATAAAGGAGGAACCCCACTTATCAATACTGGCATCTACTTCAAGACGGTCACAAAATCTATCAAGGGACCCAAGCCGGGCGTTACCAAGTATACGCTATATTTGGAGGACGGGAAAGTATGGCACGTATACGCCTTTTCTGAGAAGGGTGACACATTCGACCTCACTGTAGTCAACAACGGAATGGCTAAGGCCGAGAAGCCGTTCAACGGGGTCATTCAGGTTGCCAAGGATCCCGGCGAGGCTGAGTCCGTAATAGATCGCGCCTCCGGTGTATATCCTGTTAATGTGACACTTTCCGGTTCGATATCTGGGTCGAAGGGCACATATAAATTCACATTCGAGAAGGCGGGGATCTCAGATGACAAGCCGCTTATTTACGCTCTGCCTCACCATGTTGACTCCTTCGACGAGGCGACTCATAATAGCATCACGACGGCAAAGCTTCAGACCACAACCAAGGGAATTGCAGTGGGTGTGGTTGCAGATTCGTGGACAATGGTTGAGCCTCATATGCCTATCTCCATGGGTCTCGCTCCTTGGGATCCTGTCGATGGTGAGAAGAAAACGTTGAAGGATGCTGCAATTAACGTGATCACCCCCATAGCTATGAACGAAACTGCCCAGGATGCCCTCCACCAGTCGGACCAGAATTCAATGTATTTTAGTGGAAAGGTATAGTTACGATCCTATCACCCTCTCACCATTGTGTATAGCTAATAGTCGTGATAGGCATTGGCGAAGTTCGCTGGAATCTGCTACACAGCCAACGACTTGCTCAAGAATAGAGAGTTGGCTGAAAATGGGTTGAAGAACTTGAAAGCCGCTTTTAGTCGGTTCTCGTCGAATAAACAGCAATTTCCGCTGTACTATGAAAGTAAGACTTCTCCTCAATCTATAGAACTTGGATAGAGCTGACCTTAGAAGCTGGCTGGGGAGGTCTGGTCTCTTCTGCGACCTACCTAACCGGAAACGACGGTGCCGACTTTGGCAACACGTTCTACAATGACCATCATTTCCACTATGGCTATTTCATCTACGCCGCTGCAATCATTGGCTATCTCGATCCCAGCTGGCTCACAAAGGACAATGTTGACTATGTGAATGCGCTAGTGAGAGACATCGCAAATCCTTCTCCCCTAGATAAATACTTCCCTGTGTCGCGCAACTTTGACTGGTATCACGGCCACAGCTGGGCTCATGGACTATATGAGACCTCTGATGGAAAGGTCAGTATCGCTGGTGATCCACCCACTAGGGGATGTAGCCATACTAAAATATTCCATAGGACCAGGAATCGAGCTCGGAAGACGCGATGCACGCCTATGCTATTAAGGTATGGGGAAATACAATCAAGGATGCGAATATGGAGGCAAGGTAGGGCTAGCCAAACCGTCAAGAAATCGTTCTGATAATTAACAGCGAGAAAAAAATAGGGGTAACCTGATGTTATCAATCATCGCTCGTGCTCTCAACCGGTACTATCTCTATACCGAAGACAACGAAGTCCAGCCCTCCCAGTTTGTGGGAAACAGAGTCGCCGGGATTTTGTTTGAGAACAAGTGCGATCACAACACTTACTTCGGGTCCAACATCGAGTATATCCAAGGTATCCATATGCTTCCGCTTCTACCTAGCACAAAGCTCACTCGACCGGCCAATTTTGTGAAACAAGAGTGGGCGACGTACTTCGATAAGGGACGAGCCGAGAATGTCGAGGGAGGCTGGAAGGGAATTCTCTTCGCGAATCTAGCTACGGTCGACCCCAAGGCTGCGTGGGATTTCTTCACGCGGAAGGACTTCAACCCCGGGTGGCTGGACGGTGGCGCTTCATTGACGTGGTATTTAGCTTACTGCGCAGGTGAGTATATCTCAGTTTTTTGTTTTTTTTTTCCAGGCCTAAACGGACTAACGGTACGCCAGCTTTCATGTAATAACACGGCCAGCATCGACTGCTTTTACGATAGATTTGGGACATCCACAAGTCAAGGAGAGAGGATAGGGAGTTACATGGATATATTGAAGGCATTGGTAGCCGATTTAATTATATGTGGATATGAATAATGATTATGATTCAGAGACGGACTTTGGAAAATAGGAGTGATGACAATATACCTAAATTGGGGTTTGCGGATTGATTCTGGGAGAGGTACTACCTGTTCTTACCTTACTGGCGGTGTAAGAAAGAATTAACCTCATTACTAGGTAACTATACCGCCTTGAATCCTACCTTTCTCGTCGCTGGAGCTTCGCTAATGCTTATACGCAGATCAGATGGAGGCTGACCTTAGCAGGCAATAATCTTCAATTCCATCTCTTCCGGTGATGTCCTGGTTGCCTAGGTTAAGGGGGTACGGTACGGTACGGTACGTATGTGTTTATTCCACTTCTGCCGTTCCATTTCATTCTCGATAATTTAGAAACGTGCAGCGGTGTTAGTTACGCAACTCTTTGGAATCCGCGTACTTACATCGCCCTGTTGTTAAGCCCCGTCCATGGCATCCGACGAATGGTTAACTGACCTTGGCATCCGTAAGGGTCGGGTATTAAGTTAGGGTATCGCTGTATCAGGGTATATCGAATTGTGCAGGGCGACCTGTTGATAGTTTCAAGGATCGTCATTGGCTACAGCCAAGTAATTGGAAGAAGGGCTTATCTAGATTTTGGGTATCGATAGTATTACCGGGAGGCCTCCTCATCTTGTCTTACCGTACGTACAAGGTTTCAAATCTGCCCTCAAGTCGCTCCGAGTTGCACGACATGACATTGGAGCTTAGCTCACCATATGCACCATACGCACCATACATATTTGATACCTAGGGCAGGTGTTGTACATTTTATATGCACACTGCCACACTTGGCAAATCTATCTCCTCCTTACTGCGTACGTTTCCGCAAGTTCTGGCTCCCGCCAGATTTACTCTTTACGCAAGCCATTGGCACGGATCTTTATAAAATTATTGGTGTCCTCGCGTTCTATTTCCAGTTGCAGTTCTATTTCGGATGATCTAGAAGGATCAATTGATTATTGTCTATTAATTATTTCAAAATTTAGGTTTAACTTTTTAAGCTTCCCTTTTGCTCGTTCCTGGTGAGATGAGGAATTCGAGAATCGGAGCTAGAAACTTGGCCCTAACTCCCTGCTGAAAGAGTTGCTCAATTGATCAGTAACGCTAAAGTCAAACCCCAAATTTGATAAAGTCAAACCCTATCCACTTTTCTATATCGATAAAGCTATGGACAGCTCCACATATTAATTTGTATGGCTACGCGTCCAATTTTTAAGGTATGTAAAGTTTTGGTTGGTTATATTTTTAAAAAACAATATTTAATATTATTTTTTTATTTTGAAATTATTATTATTATTTAATTAAATAATATTTAATTATTTTAATACGATTTAATATAATTTTAATAATATGTTTTTAAATTAATTTAAATTTATAATTTTTTTTAAATTTAATACGGTTATATTATTAATTAAAATGTTATTATAACGAATATAATTTTTTATTAATTTGATTTTTTTTTTTGTTTTAAATTATACGAATTTTTCAAATAAATTCCCAATTCGAAAAATTTTTTACGAAAAAAATTTTTTACCATAATATAATTTAAAAAAAATTTTTAATTCATATAATGAAATTTATAAAATTTATTTTAAATTCGTCCATTAATAAAATTTCCACGTACGAATTAATGTAAACCGTAAAATTAAAAAATAAAATAGTATATTTGATTTTAATGGTAAATTTATTTATTATTAATTTATATGTAATCGTTTAAATAAATAAAAAAAATAAAGGTATAATAATAAATAACGCGTTTTTTATATATGTGGTTATAAATATAAAATTATAATTTCGTATTAAAAAAAATAAAATATATAATTTATTAAAATATTAAAAATTATTTATAACCACGAATTAAATATTAATTTAATTAATGTTAATTTTAAACGAATTTAATAAAATTTATATGATTTTAAAATAATTATATTATAATTATTAAAAATTAAAATATTAATTAATTATAAAATTATTAATTATTTATTTAAAAATATTATTAATTTTAAAAAATGAAATTTTAAATTTAAAATTAATTTTAAAATTAATTTTAACAATTTTTTAAATTTAAATGAAATTAATGATAAATTATATATATTAATATTTAAATAAAATATTATTATTATAATATATAATATATTAAATATTAAATAAAATTTTTATTAAAAATTATAAAATGAATTTAATAATATTTAAATATTATTAAAAAAATTATAATATTATAAAAAATTTTATAATATTAATTATAAAATTAACGTAAATTTAATTTTTAAAAAAATTATTCATTTATTTTAAATGTTTAAATAATATATTAATATATAAAAATTTAATTTTAAAATTTTATTATTTAATAATATATATAAAATAATGTAAATAATTTTAAATTTCACATTATATATTAATTTTTATTGTTTTTAAATCAATAAATTTAATATGTTTTTTTTAAATATTACGGGGTTTATATTTTTATATATAAATTTTTATATTATTTTTAATTTTACGTTTAAAAAAATTAAAATTAATTTTACGTGGTAATTAAATTGTTTAAATAAATTATAAAAAAAACACCAAATTTAATAATTTATTATTATTTTAAATGATTTTTTAAAAAATTTTTAAAAAAACAATTAATTTATTATTTACAATTTTATAATAATTATATATGTAATACATTATAAAAAACATGGTTTATTATATTAATAAAAAATGAATATATTTTATAATTAAAATTATTAATACGTTATTTAACGTCGATAAAAAATACGTGATTAACATTAATATAATTTTAAATAAAAATTAATTTAATTTAAATTTTTTATTTTATAAAAATTTTATTAATAACGAAAATAATAAAAATTTTAAAAAAATTATAAATCAATTAAAAATTAACGAAATTATATCCATTATTAAAATTAAAACTTTTATTTTAAAATTTTAACATTAAAAATTCAATATTAAAAAATAATTTAATAATAAAAATGGTTTTATAAAAATTTAAAAAACCATCGTATATATTAATATTAAAAAAATTTTTTAAATAATATGGTTTTTATTAAAAAAATAATTTAAATATTAAATTTATAAATTAATTTTTTATTTATATATTTAATTTAATTATTAAATTAATAAAATTTTTTATATATTTTTTAATAAATATTAAATTTTATTATTATATTTTTTTTTATTTATTTATTAAAATTTTAATGTATTAAAATTTATTATTATTTTATAATTTATTAATTTTTAATTTTTAAATTAAAATTTTTAATAAAATTTAAAACTTTTTAATAATTTAATATTAAATTTAATTAATTATAATTTTTAAATATTAAAATAAAATTTTTATTATTTTATTTATTATTTTATTTAAAAAATAATAAATATATAAATTATTTAAAATTAAATTTTATTTTTTTTTTTTTTTTATTTTATTTTCATTTTAAAAATAAATTATTTTTAAAATATTTTTATTAATAATTTTTATTTTTAATTTTTATTAATTATTTAATTTAATATTATTTTTTATAATATAATTAATATTATTAATTTATTATATTTTAAATACATAATTATAATATAATTATTATTAATTAAATTAAAATAATTTATAAACATTTAAAATAATATATATAATACCATTATTATAATTTAAATATATTATACGAATTAATATATAATATATGCATTAACCATAAAATTATTTACGATTTTAATTTTTAAAAAACCAAATTTTAAAATTTTCCAAAATATTATAAAATAAGTTTATATAAAAATATTTTACACCGTATTTCATTTAAAATTTTCAAATAAACGTAATAACAATACAAATTTACTTATAAAAATTATTTAATTTAACGTAAAAATTACATTTTTCAATTAATTTATAAAAATTTATTTATAAAATAATAAAATTTATTTTATAAACATTTGTTTTTTAATTTAATATAAATTAATTTTAAAAAATATAATTTAAATAAATTTTAAATATTTATTTTAATTAATTTTAAAAAATATTAATGGTTTTATATAAACGGTATTTTAAATTTTATTAATTAAAAAATAAAAAATTTTAAAATATTAAATTTTAAACCATTTATAAATTATAAATATTAAAAAATTTATTTCGAAAAATTATTTTTTAAAACATTATAACGTAATTTAAATAAAATTATTATAATAAATTTTAAAAAATTTAAATTTAATATTAATTAAAATTTTTATAATTAATTGTTAAAATAAATTAATTACGATAATTATTATATATTTTTATACGATAAAATTTTTATTTTAAATTCGAAATTTATTTAACGTTAAAATTGTAATTATAAAATAAATATTAAAAAATAAAAAATTTTTTTTTTAATTTAATTATAATGATTTAAAATTAATAAAAATAATTAAATTAATTAAATTAACAATTGGTAATTATGGTAATAGCGTTAATACATTTATTTTAACAATCGTATATAATTTTTTTATTTTTAACGTTTATTTTTTATAAAATTTTTTATAAATTTATTTAATTTATACGAATTATAAAATTTTTAAAAATTTTAATAATAATTTTAATTTGTAATTCAATTTATAATTTAATAATAATAAATTTTTATTTTATTTTCATAAAAATTTATAAAATTTTAAAATTAAACGCTATTATATTATCAAATTTATTATTAAAATAATATATAATTAAAAATAATAAAATTATTTAAATTTAATTATTAAATTAAAAATTTATAATTAAATTAATTAAAATAAAATAATAATATATAAAAAATTATTTATTTTTTTTTATATATTTATTAAATATAATTAATTTTTTTAAAATGCGACCGACTAAAATTTTATATGCTTTAAAAATTAAACGCATAACCATACAAATTAATATGTGGAACTATCCATAACCTTATCGATACAGAAAAATGGATGGGGTTTGACTTTATCAAATCTGGGGTTTGACTTTAACGTTACTGTCAATTGATATATCCCGTCGTATTATAGGATACCAGTGTACCTATTTGCATACAAATTTACCACCCCTGTCCTTGTCTCGTCGAATCCCCGTGCAACCTTAGAGCTCACGCCACGTTTTAACTGCAGGTAAAGTCTGATGCATTTCCCCTTCACCTTGTTTTGAGGGTGGAGTTTTAAGATGGGTCGCTAGCTTCGGTATTATACGCAATTGTACACACGATTGGGAAAAGACGACGTCAACACCCGGACACTTAAACAAGGAGAAAAAAAATTAGAGAGCGCTATGAGATAATTTGACTCGTCCGGCTCGTACGACCCAGGTCTTGCAATCCTTTAGCAACAAGAAAGAATTAACAAGTTTCCCTCTTGGCACGAAATTCAAAGGTATGCCCAGACAACTCATCTCAGTACCAAGAAATCCCAAGAAATCTTAGCAACCTAAGAAATAACTACTTACCTAGCTAATAAACTTACAAGAAAGACAAGCGCAACCGTCAGCCAAAAACAGTAAAAAGTCAGCTTGGTATCTGTCATCTCAATTAAAATAACGCCTTAACTAACATTACGCCCAGAGTCACTTGTTTCTTTTCTAGCGACTTAGTAAATCACTCCCCCTTTGCGATCTACGAGTAAAAACAAAGGGTCTTTTTTTCACCATTACTCAGTCGCCCTGCGCCTCGTTGTCTCGCCCCGGCCCCAATTCCTGCACATTCTTTCTGAGCTTTGGTATCTTTTATTTCTCACTTGGGCTGCGTTACTGCGTTACTTTCGGGGAAAATCCCAGTGTTGTCCCCAATGGTGTGTAAGTACTCGACAAGGCTCTTTACTTATTGCGCTACGGATCATATCTTCCCAATAAGTGTTTACTTTTACTGCACTTCCCTACCTAATCAACTGGACGCCCAATCCCCAATTCCGGTCTTTTTCTTACTTACCTTTGGTTTCCCCCCCCCCCCCCCCCTTTTTTCCTGTGTTCCCTTAACACACCTGTATTTCTTGTGCGCTACTTTCCATAGAGTAATGTGGTGTTCGCTGTCGTGAAGACTTACTTTAATCTTCCGAACGAATCTTAATATTTATACGGTTATTTTTTGGCTAACGATGACGCGACAATGGATCGCGAACCAGCATTACCGAGTTTCCAAACCCAACTTCGCAAGACCTTAACTGGCTTGACGCATCCGCACGAGAATGGGGAACCGAACGAAGATACACCTCTATTAAATAACGGCCGTATAATCCACAATGGTAATGGTAATGGTAATGGTAATGGTAATGGTAATGGTAATGGTAATGGCTTCGCTAGCCATCACAGACACGGTGGTGGGGCCTGGGAGTTCTTTTTCAATTCTCAGCACACGCCCGGCACTGATAACCCGAAGCCATGGGTCAAGTATCTAGCCCATACGTGGCATATCACCAAGGCTACCCTATTGAGCAGTACGTATACCAAGCAAAGTAAAATCCGGGGAAGGCAGGGATGTGTAACTAAATCGAACTTTTTGTAGGCCCTGTCAATATCCTTCTCGTCGCCGTGCCGATAGGTATCGTTGCCGGTCAAGCCGGTTGGGACCCAGTTGCCGTGTTCGTCATTAATTTTTTCGCCATTATTCCGCTAGCCGCTGTGCTCTCATTTGCGACTGAGGAAATATCAGTAAAGCTCGGCGAGGCTCTAGGCGGCCTGCTGAATGCGACTTTCGGCAATGCTGTGGAGTTGATTGTAAAACGGCCCCCAACCCGTCATTACTTGCATGGTCATTTTTATTAACAGTTCCCCTGCAGGTTAGCATAATCGCATTAAGAGATAGGCAGATCGAGGTTGTCAAGTCGTCTATGATTGGTTCGATCTTGTCCAATCTGCTGCTCGTCATGGGCATGTGCTTTTTCTTCGGCGGCATCGTCAATATGAGAGACGAGGAAGGCCATGGCCAGGAGCAGTCTTTCCAGAGCATCACTGCCCAGACAACGGCTTCTCTGATGACTCTGTCTGCTGCTTCTATGATTCTCCCTGGCACTGTCAGTATTCTCATCCTAAGTTTTAGAAATCAGCTAAGTATTAACATGGAATATAGCTATTCATGATCATAAATGGTGCCGACAAGGAAGATAAAGACGAGCGCAACAAAATCGTACTGTCACTTTCCCGCGGCACGGCTATCATCCTGTTGCTACTTTATGTCTTGTACCTATGGTTCCAGCTGAGAACACATCACAAGCTATTCAGTGCCGAAGCAGGAGCCGTATCAGAGCCCACGCGGAACGGAGCCCAGCTTCATACCGAGGCCGCAGCCGAAAATATTCGACAGGCGGTAATTCCGGAAGACGACGAAGAGTCAGAGGAGGAGACACATATGAGCCCATGGTCCGCGGGCGCCGTTCTAATCGTCACCACCGTTCTAGTCAGTATCTGTGCGGATTATCTAGTCGATAGTATCGATGCTTTGGTGGAACGTGCCCATATTAGCCGCAGCTTTATCGGTCTTATCCTCATCCCCATCGTTGGTAATGCGGCAGAGCATGTGACCGCCGTCGTGGTGGCTATCAAGAACAAGATGGACCTCGTAAGTCTTAATTCTGAGGAGGTTTGTTTTAAATACGGAGCTAACTTGTTACACAGGCCATGGGAGTTGCTATTGGTTCGAGTATCCAGATTGCTCTGTTCGTGACACCATTCCTCGTTGTTCTCGGCTGGATTATGGATAGAGAGATGGACTTGCACTTTGAGACCTGTAAGTTGAATTTGATTAAAACTACTGCTCTTTTTACTGACGTAATGTAGTTGAAACTGTCTCGTTTGCTCTAGCCGTGCTAGTTGTAATCTACACCGTCCAAGACGGAAAATCCAACTATCTTGAGGGCGCAATGGTAATGTTGACGATTCCTATAAGACTGAGTAAATGCACTAACATTATCCTAGTTGATGGCACTATATGTCATTATTGCCCTTGCTTTCTTCGTTACTCCTAGCCAGTATTTCGACACTGACTGGGTCGTCGGTAAGCTTGGTGGTCTGCTCAGCTCGACATAATCGATACCCCCCCCTTTTTTTTTTTTTTTCCCTCGCGACCTGTCCTAGAAGGGCGGGAAGTCTACGCGTGACGGATCGCAATTTTTACGTTCAACTTTATCCAATCTACGCATGCCTAACGGTGCCGTCTCATCGGATCGTATAGCGCATCGCACCACCACCACCATGAGTATCCCTCAAATCCCATGTTTTCATAGTCAAATCAAACAGTCTTCTTTGTTCATATGTATATTAGTTGGGTTAGGTCAAGGTTAGGATTTGAGAAAAATTCAAGGCGCAAGCTGCTGTATGCCTGGAGTTTGGTGATACAAATGCAAAGTAACTAGAGAGAGAAAACAGTAAAAAGAGCAGGGGGGGTTTTATTATGTCTACCTAGGAAATAGGCCGGTTGTTTCTTATTAGTCATATGTGCAAGATATCTATTTTGTATTGTTTACTTACTTACCTAGGTATATACTATGTATGACGAAGCTATTCAAAAGTACACGAATACATATCATCCTCCTAATACATGTAGTAGCAGTTTATATTCAACCCCCGGCTAGCCTCGGTGGAACTCTCAAGATTCAACGTGGGGCTGGAGGGGCAGAGGGGTAGCTGTGACAAAACGTCATTATTTTGAATGCTAAGCATATTTATTATCGGTACTTTCAGAGGGTATGTTATTTTCTGTCGTGGAGCTTGTACCCAAACATAACAGCAAACGTACCTCTAAGGTAGGCAGATTACCTAGTTGCATAAGGTATACACTATCCTCATATCAGACAAGACATTGGAACTCCGCGCGTAGAAATATTACCACGGTTATCGGATTGCACCAATTTTTGTTCTTAATACCAGAACAACCTCTCACTACATGTCTTGTCTTCGCTGCTTGTACAGGACAGCAACGCGCTCATATACAATACTATCATCTGCGCAACTCTCGAGTAAACATTCTCTCTATCCTAGTCAACTATCTAGATCATACCAGGTACCCAATCAGTTCTTCAAGACAGGTACAAGTGCTTGGCGTACATTTGCGACAATGGCGACGACTACGGATACGAACAACTACAAGTTCAACCACTCAATGTAAGTCCAACCCACCACTCCATTAGAGATGAAAAATGTAACTAAACGCGGGGACTCAACCACAGGATTCGAGTGAAGGACCCCAAAGCATCCAGTATGATCTTACTACACCACAGAGGCCTTCGGCTATAATAGCGTAGACTAACCGTATACTTACCATCAATGCAGTCAAGTTCTACGAATTCCTAGGCATGAGCGTAGTCAAGCACCTACAATTCCCGGAGTCCAAATTCGACCTATACTTCCTGAGCTACGACGGGCCGACGGCGCTCTCTCACGGAAACAGCACGTTCGACCGGCAGGGCGTAATCGAGCTGACGCACAACTACGGGACGGAGGACGACCCGAACTACAAGGTGAACAACGGCAACGCAGAGCCGCACCGCGGGTTCGGACACGTGTGCATCTCGGTCGACCACATCCAGGCCGCGTGCAAGCGCCTCGAGGACGCCGGGTACAGGTTCCAGAAGAAGCTGACGGACGGCCGCATGAAGAATATCGCGTTCGCGCTCGATCCCGACGGCTACTGGGTCGAGATTATTAGTCGGAAGAAGGGCTCGAAGGGCGCGGAGGATCCGGAGGAGCAGGGCGTGGAGACGGATGTTAACACTTATCGCATGGTAAACGCTACCTCTATCTACCCCGTCTGTTTAACAACTATCGATCCTCTGTAGGAAAAGATAATAATAATAATAAAGCGGGATGTGGCAATGGCTAACGCAAGAGCGGACAGAACCACACAATGATCCGGGTCAAGGACGCCGAGAAGTCGCTCAAGTTCTACCAGGACGTACTGGGCATGAAGCTGTTCCGCACGGTCGAGCAAGCCGCCGCCAAGTTCAACTTGTACTTCCTCGGGTACCCGGGCCCCGGGGAGAGCATTCCCGAGGACGGGTTCACGGCGGACTACGAGGGGCTGTTGGAGCTGACGTGGAATTACGGCACGGAGAAGGACGAGAATTTCAAGTATCACGATGGGAACTCGGAGCCCCAAGGGTTCGGGCATATCTGTAAGTGTTTAGAATTCCTTCGTTGTTCTTTGTTCAGGGGATGATAGGAGTAGGGATGGGTTTGGTGGAAAGAGGGTGGGCTAATGTGAAAATAGGCGTTTCGGTCGATAATCTGGACGCGGCTTGCTCGCGGTTCGAGGCCCTGAATGTTAACTGGAAGAAGAGGCTCACGGACGGGCGCATGAAGAACGTTGCTTTCTTGCTTGATCCCGATGGATATTGGGTTGAGATCGTGCAGAATGAGCGCTTCTCTGGAAAGGAAAACTTTTAGATTAGGTCGTGGTGAGTTGTAAATAGATGACAGGTTGACTGCTATTACCCGCGGGAATAAAGTATAGCGTTAAGTGGCTGATTGGGGTTCAGAGAGTGGTAGCTAAAGGGGGAAAAGATGTGACCCTATTTCTTGATGACGGATGTAAACTGAACGGAGAACAATGCGCAACTATATATTCAATATAAATTATATGATATACAGTCTAGTTGTTACCTTAAGGTTGAGGTAAATGTATAAGGCCCGGAAATGATGGGCGGACTATATAGATGTTGGCGAAGATTGAATGTTGTTTGACACACACACTACGTCACCGAGCCATCAAGGTCCTCACTCATCCCTTATTGCCGTCTTATACCAATGAGCGTTTACGTCCTCGAACCATCCACTTGACAGTCTCCTTCTTCGCGACGCTCTTCCTCATTCCTTTGAATTCTCAACCTCTCAGCCCTTTCCCTCTCCCTCTCTTTATTCTTAAAGAAAGCCAGCAAGCCCAGGTCGTATATCATCTTCACCGCCCCCGAGGCCACGAACGTCACCCAGAACAGGTTCCGATCGACCAAGATACCCGTGAACAGCGGGCCGAGGCTCTGGGCCGTAGTGCGGACGACGTTCACGGTGCCCATGACGGCGGTGCGCTCGGCGGGCAGCACGATGGCGGCGAGGAAGGCGGAGCGGGGGCCGGTGTCCATGGACTGCGTGCTCGCGTTCAGGACGAGGAAGGCGAGGGCGAGGCGCACGTCGCTGGGGACGCCGAGGAGGGCGCGGAAGATTTGCGAGGGGAGGTGTGTGAATATCATGGTCTGAGAGGTTGTTAGTATTAAGTGCTATTAGTTAATAACTACGTAGTCCCTATAGGGAAATCAAGTATAAACATACGTTGACGTTACCGAACCGTTTGGCCAGGGAAGAGGCAACTATCATAGAAGTGGCGGCGATGGTCTGGGTCGCGAAGAATATCGAGCCTAGCTGCCCCTCTTCGACGTTGAATTGGGATTTGAAGTAGTACGTGATCCAAGATCTAGCAGCATTTAGCAGGATAGTTTACGAGGGGGTGTTTGCTAGATTACTAGATACTTACAATGGAGCGAGCCCGGAGCCAAACGAATCTAATGCGAAGAGGAGGCATAGCGTAATCACGACGGGAATGCTCTCCTTGCTGATATCCGGGAACAGCGCTCGAAGTCCACGTTTCGGAGGGGCGCTGTTAGCCTCTGCGTCATCTGCGTTACTCTCCAACAACGGTCTCGTCTCCCCATCCCGAGCGCGATCCTGAGCCGCCTTCTTCTTTTTCTCTTCCGATTCCACAGCGTGGCTTAGAAGCAGCGTCAGAGTTAACTTGAGCAGACCGAGAACCGCATATCCCAAGTAAATAGCACGATACGCGCGAATAAATCCCCACCCGAGAGTCTCTGTTAGATGCTGTAAGACCCAACCGCATGCCATGCAGCCGCAGGCGGCACCCACGAGACCTAGCAAGCTGTACCAGGCGTAGATGTCGCTTCGCTTCCTGGGGTCGGTGAGCTGGGCTACGATGCTTTCTTCTATAGCGCGGAAAGGGCCGATTTCGTTGCCGCTGAGGGGGGACCGGGTCAGCTCTTGCGGCCTTGTCAAGTACTACATGTGGAGAAAGGGGCAAATAAATCTAGGTAGCTAGCCCCATTACCTTGGACTTATAACGCCGACGACCGCCGCGGCGAGAAGCACCCAGTACTCGCCGAACAGGGCGAACACGACGCCGCTAGCGCTCATGAGCAGCGCGCCGAGAGCGAGGACCGCGCGCCTTCCCAGCGCGTCGGCGAAGAGCGTCAAGACGAAGCTGAGACACACGTCGCCGGCGAGGGTGAGCGTCATGAATAACCCGATGTCGGTCTTGGGGATCGCGAGGGCGGAGAGGTACGCGACGAGGATGAGCGTGGATATGCCGTACGCGAACATCCGTGCGAAGCGCTGCAGGCAGAGAAGCTTGACGTCGCGCGAGGAGGAGTAGAGGGATAAGAGGCCGGTCTCCTCGAGGACGTGGGCGAGGATGCCCTTGGGGCCTGGCGGCCTGGTAGGCGGTGGGGGGGACGACATGCTGTCGGGTCGGGTTGAGGAATGAAGGAAAGTACTTCTTTAGATCTAACGACGGGTTAAAGTTGAAGGTGAATATACTACTTATACGATACGGAATCGACCTATAGTAGTGCCTTGTTGAGTATGGTGAAGCTTATAAGCGTGTCTGATATCCGAAGCTACGAGGCGCCTCGGAGATAACATCGGCAGAGGATCCCATCAACCCAGCTACTTCTATTCTAATACCCTAATATGTACGGCTTTATATAAAACCCTAGGTAAGCAGCAATATACGAGCTCTATGGACCAATAATTGACGTAACATCGATAAATTTGCTGCTCTGAATACATGGGTAAAGCTATAGGCATCGCGGTATCGAAAGCTCGGAGGTGGAGTTTTGGTCTTCTTTCAATTGGCCAATCAACGACGACTAGTGGTAAATGATCCCTGCTGCGCGATGGCGAGCTTGCGTAGTGACTCACTCGCAGGGGACGACGCGCGTGAAGATAGCTCGAGATGTGGTAGCATGGATATCATCGTGGGGTCTCTGATGGTAGATATATCCTCACCGCCTCGCTGCTGGCTGTAATGAGCAGAGCTGAACATGCATATAATAGAAGAATACCACTTATCAAACTCAACACACCAGAAGTTCACCGATGTGCGATGCAGGCCGTACTGTCTACTTAATGTAGATCTACGGCCTTGTTAAGTCTTTAGGTCAACTTGAGAAAAGAAAGGGAAAATAGAACTATTGCATTGGCCGAATGGCTTCTTTTCTTGATATAAGATTTTATATAGGTACCTTATTGAAATATTTGTTAATTGTTCTTCTGTTAGGTAGAAATAGCCAAGGACATGTCTACTCCTTACTGGCTTATAAACAATCATAATACTCTTCCAAATGTCTTTAAAGCTTATATCGGAAGTGCTTATTCTCTTTATCAGTTAGGTCCTCGAAACCTTCTAGCAGCTCTGCTTCTGTTATCTCAGCATGAAGAGCCAGTCTATCCCGTCCCCTATTATCGAGCCAGCACCACAAAACGTACACTCCCTGGAGGAATACAACAGCACAATAAGTGCCAAGGAGACCCTTGATTGCAGTCGGGTACCTGGGCACCTCCGACGCTAAGAATAAGTGAGGGCCAATGATACTATACAATTATTAACGTTAGCCGTTGTTTCCCTCGAGTCATTAATCCAAACTTACTTTCCAACAACGAAGCAGACGAAGTAAATTCCGATCACGGTACTCCTTTTCGTATGTCCGGCTACATTGAGACCGGGAATTGTCCAGTTCAAGACAATGGGCGATCCAATGAAGTTTAGTAGCCAGCACATAGCGACAAGCGCATATCGGTGCTCGATATCGATAGTCAAGATGCCTACAAGCCCGGCTATACCAGGCAAACATCCAAGGATAATAGCTACGCCCACCATATTCGGAAGTTGTGAGAACAACCCTAGTAGGACGCAAGCGACGACTTGTACGGCGCCTCCCGGCATTTGTAGTAAGGATGTTCTGAGCGCGTCGAAATTGAAACCCTTGATGATGGCCGACATGAAGGTGGTTATAGCGCCGTTCAGGATTCCGAGCCCTATGCTAGTTAGCCACATCAAGTAGCATTTCCCATCTAACAGTGCCTCCTTGACTTGATATGGTCTAAAAGTCGCGTCCTTGAGGCCAATTTGATTGTTGGAGACACGCCAGACAGCGACAGCACGTTCGTATTCCGTCAGCATCTTCGCATTATGCGGACCATCGGGGAGGTAAAGTAAGATGACGAAGCCCCAAACGAATGTAAGAGCACCAACTATCTGAAATTGTCTGAGGTCAGTATCTTCTGCAAGGAGGACGTGTAGGAATTCTTACTAAGAATATCAACTTCCACTGTGCTATCGCCAAACCCTCAGCCATACCGGAAGCGTAAGCAAGGAGAGCTCCTAGGATGTTCGATACGCCATTTGTACACAGCCAGATAGAGCTTCTCAGGGACTGCTCTTGACGAGTCCATAGCATAGAAGTCAGGATGACCCATGCGGGAGAAATACATCCCTCGAGCATGCCTAGAAAGAACCGGACAGCAAAGAAGCCACTGAAATTAAAGACCGCAGCCTGCAGCATGCAGACGGCACCCCAGACGAATAGCATACCACCGACCAGTTTTCCGATGGCGACGCGCTGCAGCAACAGATTCCACGGCCACGCTCCACCTTAATATATCGTGTTAGCCCCTCATATGTTATGTTAGAGCTTGAGAACTTATACGCACAGAGCCAACCAAAGTACGCAGCTGATGCGACCCAGGAGTAGTCGTTACCCGACATCTTCGTGTCTCCTTGTAAACCATATGCGTTCGAGTAATTGAGGCTACGGTCGACTCGTTAGCAAGAGAAAACACAGTAAGAGAAGATCCTTAAACTTTATCAGTGTTAAACTTACGTCTGCTTATCGAGAAATGATAACATATACGTGATCATCATCTTCACTCCAGAGATTGTGTTAGAAATGAATATCATAAGTCAGCATCATCATCGTACCATCGGAAGCACCAGAAGATCCAACTTCCATCTGACTTTTATAGCGTCTGCTTCAAGTTGCGCCCGGTCGTATTGCAACGACTGTTGCAGCATGTCTCTGCCCAGCTCGTTGAGATCATTTCGTCGGTCGAGTAAGCCCCCCAGTATGTTCTTCCTCTTCTCCGGTAATACGAGCCCGATTCCACGTTCCGTCTCCGATGCCACGCTCTCGGAGCCTGGGATGTCCTTCTTCTCCGACATAGTTCTAATACCTTGAATATGAAAGAATGGATTTTTAGAAATGATAAAGAACTATTGGTATCTAGATATAGAAAGAGGAGAGTTAAATACTTCTCCGCTCTATACTAGCTATAGTTGGCCGAGATAGTTGTGATGTTCTCTACCCCGAATCATAGTACCTTGGATGCTGATAAGATCCTTGCTCGATATTCGTCGGAGTAGGAATAGTGCCTTCGAGTGACGTCGCTGTGCCGCCTATAACCCCTCCACTCGGTTCTCATTGAGGTTTCACACCACGACTCTCCTGGATTATTTATCAAGATAGCGATAACAATACACTATACTTTGTCTAATATGGTATTCCGTACTCAGCTCAGCTCAGCTAGCTCGTACTATCTACGCTCTCAATCCGCAGGTCAAAGCGACTGGCGAAGCAAGACTGATTACCAGATAGGCAATGCCCGACGCCAAGAGATATGATTATCTTGCGTCGAATGTAACAATGGGGTAGGAATAAATCAGGTCACACATGAGGAGTTCCTGGTATAGACCCCTTATCTCCAACTATTCGGATCTAATGTAGTTAAGTCTATACTTATACTTAAATCCCCCACTCTTCGGAGTTATACCGCGGCAAGGCGTCTTAAGGGCTGCATGGCACGCCCTCATGAGGGGTCGATATCATGAGCATCCTTCCGCTTGGATACCTTCTACTAAACGCTTGGTATTAGGTAAAGAGCTATTTCAAGATGGGCAGTAACGAAGGACTAACAGCCGGAAAGTCCTGGCAGGAATTGCAGGCGGCGAAAAAGGCTGAGCAGGACTCGAGAATACCGGCAGAGTGGAAATTGAAACCAGAAGATATACCGCCAGAGGATACAGTTGACCTTCGTCCATTCGCCAACTCATACGAGATATTGACTCCGGCTGAGCTGGCAATTACTAGCGAAAATTACGATGCCACGTCTCTCGCAGCCGCCATCGCCTCGGGCAAATTCACAGCCCTGGAGGTCGTGACGGCGTTTTGCAAACGCGCTGCTATAGGACATCAGCTCTGCAACATGCTGACGGAGATCATGTTTGCGGACGCAATAGAAAGAGCTAAGGATCTAGACAGCATCTTCAAGAGCACGGGGAAGGTAGTTGGACCCCTGCATGGAGTTCCTATGACTTTTAAGGAATGCTTTCATTTCAAGGGGTACGACTCGACGAACGGGTACATGTCTCGAGTCTTCCAACCCGCAGACCGTACGTCGCCGCTGCCGGAACTCTTGCAGGCTGCCGGGGCGGTAGTCATTTCAAAGACAAATGTGCCGCAGACGATGCTAGTTGCGGAAAGTCACAATAATGTATTCGGGCGCACCAAGAACCCCGTGAACTCCCGCCTCACGTGCGGCGGAAGCAGTGGCGGCGAGGGCGCAAGCCAGGCCTTTCGCTGCAGTGCTCTCGGCGTCGGAACCGATGTGGGCGGGTCAGTGCGGATACCGGCCGCTTGTAACGGCGTTTACGGGTACAAGCCAAGCTTCGGTATCATCCCCATGATCGGGTATTCCTACTCCGGGTGGACGGGTTCCAACACCGGGATCCCAGCTGTGACTGGTCCTTTAGGTCATTCTGTGCGCGACCTTGAGCTATTCACTCGTACTGTCAGAGACACGAAACCTTGGAACTTTGATCCGGCTGTTATACCGAATATCATGGAACTCGGTACTACAGAATCGCGGAAGCCTATCGTCGGTGTTATCCATGCGTCTGGACTTACACCTCATCCTCCCGTCCGCCGAGCCCTACGCGAAGCCGTAGCCAAGCTCGCAGCAGCCGGGTTCGAGATCCGGGACTTCAATCCGCCGGATTTCATCGGCATACGCGATATCTCGGAGCAGCTGTTCACGCTAGACGGGCTCTCGTATCCGAGACAGGAATTCGCCAAGTCGGGCGAGCCGGTAGTGCCCAGCGTCAAGAAGATCGGGTTCCTGGACCTCCCGCGCAAGACCCAGGAGGAGGCGTGGCAGTGGAATACGAAGAAGCTGGGCGTCCAGAAGCAGATGCTGGACGAGTGGCAGAGGGTCGGTTGCGATATTGTTCTTGCGCCTGTTGGTCCGCACACGGCGGTGTTGCCGGGGGATTGGACGAGTGATATTTACACCGTGGCGTGGAACGTAGCTGATGTAAGTCTGCTTTGGGCCCCGAGCTATGAAGTTACGGCGAACTTATATTGTTTTCTCTCTAGTATCCTGCTGTCGTTATCCCCTTTACGCATGCCGACCCGGCTCTCGACCCCGTAGACACCCAATTTAAGCCATTGCATGAAGCCGATCAGAAGAATCAAGATATGTGTATGTATATTTTCCTTTTCCACAGCGATCTATCGCGGAATTGGAGTTAGAAGCTGACGTGTTATAGATGATCCGGAGTTATTCAAAGGCGCGCCTGTGGCATTGCAGCTTGTTGGTCCCAGATTAGGGGACAAGCAGTTGCTTAAAGACGTTGAACTTATCGACGGCATACTGAATGGCACTGCTTAGATTACTTAGCTCTCTAATGGATTTGGTCTTTGGCCTACTCGTGTCCGTATCCTGTTGGTATCTGACCGCAGGAACAGTGCGTCGGTTTCTCAACCACCAACTTTCTCACCCGCTCTTAAGCTAAACTACTGCATCTATCTCCAACGAACACCCTTGGTAGTCTAGTTGGTTATGGCGTTCGGCTGTAATTGTATAATTCATGATTGTTACCGAAAAGTCACCGGTTCGATTCCGGTCCGAGGGATCGTTAACTTTTTTTCTTTTTTGTCGTGCTCGGTTCGTATTTGTTGCCTGCACTTGGGCTTTGATGGTATCAGAAGTTTATTGAGTAGCGAGGGCTAGGGCTAGGCTTTTTAGTTTTGTTTTAGTGGGAAATATAGCGCCGGTTTGGAGCCTCGTTTTCAGCTGTGGGTTCTATATAGTTTACTTCCGTGTAAGTCTGAGGCTACTTTCAAGTTACAGCCGTAGGTTCCCACGAATCCCGCCTCAGAACGTAGGTATTTGGGGGGAGTTTTTTCTTTAAAAAAAATCATTTCGAATAAGGAAGTTTGTATACAACATTTCATATTGATAAAACTCGCCCGGAGCATGCCGTTGGTGGCACAAATGTGCACTGCTAATTTTTAGCCGGGGCCGGTACCGACTTAAACGGGGCAACCTCCGGGACCTTGCATTAGGTAACGAGTTTTCGTATTTTCACCCAAGTAATCGGGAAAGAGACATGGAATTCTACTTCTGATCTATTTCTATCATGCGTTACCTCGGGTTACTGCCGAACGTCACTCGGTCGTACGATGGCGTTTAACCGTTTATAATAAGGAATTCTCGACACGAAATTTCTTTGGAGTCGTACCTTTACATGCTGCGATACGGAGACATGTAGTGACCGACGCGTCCCCAAGTTAGCATAAAAATTAACGCTTCGTGCAAAGTCACACGAAACACTTAAAATAAAAGCTCGTATCGGCCGAGGACATCACCTAGCACGAAAAATATGCAGCCTCCCAGGATTCTTATGACTCTTAGTGGCTGTTCTCTTTTGCTAGAATGGAGTAACATGGCCATATGATACTACCCCGTTTACCGGACCGTTTGGTTCTTGTAAGGTGCATAAACTGGCTGCAGATCACGGGCCCGGAGTCGAGCCGTTTAGGGGCCGTAAATAGAAATCGAAAATGTCAATAGGGGCTCTGCGAGCCACAGCACAACCCGCAACTGGCGATGAATACTTACCCTTCATCCTGAGTGCTCCAGATTGCCCTATGGAGAACATAGATAGAGACGTAGTCATGAGAAATACCTGGCCGAAACGACGTAGTATTCGTATCGTGTGCTCAGTAGCCGGAATACCCAAATTTGACTTTCAGGCCTTCGACCTCACGTTTATGCTGAACTACAATATCACTCGGTAGGTTAATACTTTTTTATTGGGAGAGGTGTGCTATGGACGGATGTTAAGGTAGAGAAGAGAACATGCCTATGAATTAGAGTAGGTAATTCACAGATGAGACTTCTTGCTTTTGAACCGCTATTACCCAGCGTGATTATCAAATTTAGACTCATCCGAAGCCAATAACTCCGGAATACCAGTTATCATATGACCTGTACTATACCAAGCAAGGGTAGCTTATTCACAGAAACTGCCTATGCTTAGTTGCGTCACTAAGAGAACGAACCAAGACTCATATTGAGAGATATATATATATACCTATATATATAAATCAGCTCTACCCATTGTTAAGCAGACCTGAATCTTAAGCGTATATCTATTTACACTATTCTCTTGTATTACTTTATTTTGTATCGGTCTACTTCAACATTTATCACAATTTTCGGCTTATATCATCGGAATGCTAAGTCCTGGTTAAAGACTTCCAGGAATAGTATTCAATATAAAGGGGAACTAACTTATTAAATACCGAAATTGGGTAGGCAAGTGTCACGGTACTGTCCTTATAGGTCGAGATAGCAACGTTAATCCCTCGAGTTGACAATGTTCTACCTTTTGGTAGTGTAGCGGTTTGATAGCTATCTCCCGAACCATTACACCAGCCCAAAAGTGTCATTTCCCTGAGGTATCCAATGTCCCCTTGATCGATATTATAGAACATATAGTGAAGAGCGAGCCGTATAATGTCTTTAGTTAAATTCCTTTGGAAACTAAAAAATACCTAAGGGTATGGGTATTTTTAGTATCTAAGGTAGTTAAGTTGGTCAGTCCCGCATCGTCGTTCACGAGTCATTCTCAAGTAGTTCTAGAGCACTAATACGTGCAGTATACTTTAACAAATCCTGGAATTCTTCATTAAAAGCTATATCCACATGTATATTATATTGCCGGTGTTATCACGGGTTTAGAAAATAGACGCGTGTGTTGCCCCCGGCAATATAAATTGGGCGGCATTTGGAGAACACTATAGACGCGATAGACGCCTGGCGGGAAACACTTGAGTCTCATTGGATATATTCAACTCTTAATTGCCTTACAGTTAATTGCCGAGCCTTATATATTGCAACCCAACAAGTAGGGAGAGAGCAAGTACTCCCACTGGGATAAGACGAGTTAATGACAGGCCACATCTTTTCTCATGCGGAGGCGCCTATTATCAATTACTGAAAAACCACGCAACACACCGCCGGCAGCTCTCAGCCATGACTAATTAGCGGTATAAAATTCGGACTTAAGACTATGTCGTGTATGCATTCTCACCTTGTGCGCGGCCTGGAAAAATACGGAATATTAACGAGCTGCATCCGGTGGGTAGCACGACATCAAGGGCTACCTAGGCTACTTTGGAGATCATGTAGTGTCAACGTTGTAGCTGTGTTCAAAAAGCAAAAAAGGTCTAAGCCGGTGAAGGGGGTTCGATATCAGGCTATAATAGAGAATAAGAGCGAGACCCAAGGCGATGGGAACCACTTGATGTTACCTGAATATATGCATATGATATATATGATATATATAATATGTCTTTAAAGAAATGTTATCTAAGCGGGACCGGATCCGGGTTGATGTGGCCGGTCCTTACATAGGGAAACAGTCACCGTCTGAACTTTGAGGTAGGTACGAAGTATACCTGGTACCTTAGTACATGTAACCTAGAAGAGGTACCTTAGAAGAGGTACCTTTATTAATTCGCGACAATGCAGGTCGCACGTGGTCCGACTCTTTTTTTTTTTTTTTGCGCGGCAAAACCGCAGTGTAAAGAGCAATAGAGACGAAAAGAAGATGGGAAGGAAGAAAGCGAAAAGCGAAAAGCGAAAAAGCGACCATTATGGGTCTTTACCATCTGCCGAGTCGCTATTACCGTATCGTATCGTCCCCACCTCACCGAATCTGTCGATGGCTCGATTTGGTTAATTTTTGAAACTTACTATGAAATTCCCTTCGTCATTATAATTCGGCAGTTTTGACAACCCATTTTGTTTGCCTTTTTTTGTCTGTTGCGCCGGTTGGCAAGCGCCATTACATAGGTACATACCGCACATCACCATTCTCATGACCGGACAATAAACCTAGATCCCACAAGCCTGGTCTCCGATGCCAGATTTTCTTGTGTGGTCCGGAATCTAGATCCTGCTCAGCTTTGCAGCTGTAGCTCGTGTATCATCATCATGATGTATGCTACCTAGGTACGCACAACCATGCAGCAATACCTACCTAGGTACCTAAGCTAGTAACATCTACGATTACATTTCCAGAAACACACCTGGGCTATGATTAGAAATTTCATCTCAACTTTACGAACAAATAACATCACTTAACTAGCTACATTATACAGCATCACAGTAGTATAGCCAAGTATAGCCACCTGCAATGTAGGTATAGGTGTAGGTTGCTATCATCTCGTCTCAACTAGCTAACTTCCACTTATGGATATGCCGAGGCCTACCCTCAATTCTGACACTATCTTTCCTCGCCTCTTGGACTAATAGCCATCTCTGGTTCGTCATGGATGAGAGCCGCATTGCCTGCCCCGTGCGCGCTTACTTGCTCTTCTTGGCGCCATTCCCAACGATACCTACCTACCTACTCTGTTCGCCCAAGCAGGTAGCGGGTATCGGATATCGGATGACGAAAAGCGGACTTAAGTTCCTATGTCAGTGTTGAGAGGGTAATTTATACGCCTCGGGTTTCCTGGAAAGTTCCCGAGATGGTTACCGTGTCACCAACATCGCCCTGGTCAACCCAAACCTCATCGGTTGATCATCGCGGATATGACCCGAAACATGACATATTCTCCGGTTCGTGCTATCGTGCTCTTGTTTGACTTTACCTGCGAAACCATTGGACTATTCATCTGCCGAAATCACGTCTAATACAGCCCCAGGCGCAGACTCGAGCTATTCACGTGTCTACCCACTTGGCGATCATGGGTTTTTCTTGTCGATTTCCCCAATTCAACACTAGACAAGGCGCTTGTTTCCCCCGCTCACTCGTCCGGAGGGCCTTGTCGACAGGGCCCCCTTTTCCTCCTAGGTGGGTCAGCGGGGTCCCCAGAATCTTGGGTCTCTTAGTAGCCTGCCTAGCTCTGAGCGGAACCTCAAGCGGGCATGGGGACAATCTCACAGGGACCGAGAGGCGCCGGGGAGCTGGTTCAAACCACCGCAAAGCTTTGTATTGCTGTCACAAGCGTAACGGTTCATATATCGCCTATCTAAATATTAAGTACGAGTGTACCTTTCCACCCTCAAGCCCTCTCTTGCCATTTTAATTCCAACAGGTTAGCCGTAGGTATTAAGAGCCTTTATCCTTCGTCGAATCATCGTTGGATAACGCCGACATGCCCGTGGGCATAACCGACAAATAGGACCGCATATATACCCACCTTGGCACACGTTGTCAGCAGTCCCTAATATTCGGCTTCGGCGTTTCTACTTCTCATACATCTAAAGGTATAGGAGTACCCAGGGTTTCTTTGTTTTGGCTGTATTTCCAGCTCAAAATCTCTCGCCATCCATTGACAGGGCTGCCCGAAGGTTTCAACAACCTATAGGCTCTTACAGATCTTCCACCATATTAGGGAGTGGAAGTCTGCTATTAACCGTCCCGTTTCAACTCAGCTTATCTCACAAGAGCAGATGAACCCGTGGGGCAATGTTGGGACTAGAGAATTCCGTGATTGGGAGCTTCATAGCTCACTTTTGGCTACCTCTACTTATATCAGCAGTTCTCATACGGCTGGTTAGGAATCGGTACCACAATGGCTTGAACAAGTACCCCGGCCCCTTTCTGGCTTCGGTGACAGATTTGTGGCGATTCTGGGATGTTTATGGACAACGACCTGACATAACACATCGAAAGTTACATACAAAGTATGGCGATGTAGTGCGGCTAGGACCTAATTCTCTGTCCTTTGCGGACCCGAAGGCCCTCAAGACAATATATGGTCTTAATAAGGGATTTGTTAAGGTACGGACTTCTCAATACGACTTCCGGTGGGAAAAAATTGATGTTGACACTTTCTATTAGTCTGATTTTTATGTTGTCCAGCAGTCAGTGGTCAAAGGGAATTCCCTCGCCTCGCTGTTTAGCACGACGGACAATACCTTCCACGCCCAATTTAGACGATGTGTCAACTCAGCCTTTGCTATGTCTGCTTTGGTGCAGTACGAACCTTTTGTTGACAATACGACAAAGTTATTCCTCAAGCAGACGGAGCGCCTCTTTGCTGGTAACCCTGATGGATGCGACTTTACACGATGGCTACAATTCTATGCCTTCGACGTAATTGGTGAGATCACTTACAGTAAACGCCACGGATTTGTCGAGAAGAACGAAGATATCGATGGTATAGTTGACTACTTGGGGAGCTTATTCTTATATGTTGCGCCGGTATGTTGGAGCTTGAGTTGAAATGCTATCAAATGGTACTAACATAAATCAGATTGGCCAGATCCCATGGCTCGATCGCCTCTTTCTCAAAAACCCCATTTACCTCAAATTGTCCCAATGGGGGTTCATTGATGCCACTTTCCCTGTTGCGCGGTTCGCCCGCGCTCGTATGGCTGAGCGTCTTGGACCTAACCTTACAGGCGATCCTTCCAAGCCTCTTCTTCCGGTTTCTACTGAAGGGAAAGCGGAACCTAAGTCACCCGATCTGTTATCCAAATTCCTCGCCGCACATGACGCCCGACCAGATTTTATGAACGATACTTTGGTACAGACCATGGCTGTGTCCATGGCATTCGCCGGCTCCGAAACGACTGCTATATCACTAGCTAGCGTATTTTACTATCTGCTACGAAATCCATCTGCGCTCTCGAAACTACGAAAGGAGCTTGATGAGGCAGCTTTGTCTGGTCTCTTTAGCGATTACGAAACAGGTCTCGTGACATGGTCTGAGAGCCAGAAGTTACCGTATCTCGATGCCTGCATTAAGGAGGCCTTCAGGTTGCACCCAGCAGCTGGCCTACCGCTCGAGCGCATTGTTCCTGAGCCCGGTGTTGAAATTGCAGGTCATTACGTCAAGGGCGGGACAATCGTTGGTTGCTCAGCGTGGATCATACACCGCCGCCCGGAGATCTGGGGAGAGGACGTTGACACATTCCGACCAGAACGATGGCTAGTAGATGAGAAACTTACAGGTGCCAAGAAAGAAGAACAGGAGCGTCGCATACGTGAGATGAACGGCATGATGTTCCAATTCGGTATGGGCGCCCGCACGTGTATTGGGAAGAATATCAGCTTGTTGGAGATCTACAAGGTCGTCCCGAGCCTGCTCCGACGGTTCGATGTAAGTTTCTACTTTCATTTATATCCTCTGGTCCAATTGATAGGAAGATTCAATATTAACACATTTGCAGATCCAATTCAAAGACCCTAATCAGGAATGGAAGCTTGTTAATGCGTGGTTCGTTAAGCAGCAAAATTTCCAGGCCATGTTCGAAGTGCGAGATTTGGTAAAGCCCTTAAATGAGAAGCAGGCCTTGACGTAGGAAAGGCTGGGTAATGGCTCAGGCTAAGAGGGACATAATGAATACTTTGTATATAGTTCTCATATTTAGGTTCGCCGATGAGCGTAATAGATTTGGTTCTTGTTGCCTCGATATACTTGAAGGCCTTTAGGATATTTTGAAATTAACTCTGAAACTCAGAGAACACTGGGTAAGTTATGGAATGCCTATAGCAATTGGAATGGTTTGATTGCGTAGAATGATTTTGACGTCTGAAATGGGTTTGCATGTATAATTGCTCTGGTATGTGAAATGAAATGGTCCTGTCATGTGGAACCATTTTATTGTATAGAATAGTTTAAGCATGCGAATGGTTTCGATGTTTGGACCTAATCGCTGTTAAGTCATGCTCCTATCATCAGCTTCGGATCAAACACGAAAACTTAATAAACGAAAGTCATTAGCATGGTGGAAAAGAGGGGGTATCGTCCATTTCAACTACATAGACAAACAGGACTACTACAATATCCACATAACGTAACGTAACGTAACGTAGTCCTTAAGGGCGAAAGGCAAAGCAAAACAAACAACGTTGATCAACCGAAGAAGAAAAAGGGGTTGAGGATTGGGAAAAGCATTATCCTTCTTTAGCATTACCTTAGCACACACCACGTACACACACAGCTAGCTGTGTATGGTGATGCTTTTCGCAACAACTTTCCTATTCTTCTCATACACACACACATCAATCCGTCAATCCATCCACCCCATCCATTCATCCATCCATCCATGCTATGCTTCATTTCATGTTTCCTCCTATTCCCGGGGCGCGACAAACTCATACAGAAAGAAAAAAATAAAATAAAAATGAAGAAAAGGTCGCGCCCCCTGCATTCCCTGCCCCTCCCTAAGGTATCTGTATCAGGATTCTTTATCCTCCCAAGAAAAATATTTCATTACAAAGCGTGTCAGTTTCCGAATAGTAAAAATGCAAATTCCCAATAACGGCGTTGCGTTGCGTTAGTTAGGGGTCAGGTCAGCCCGTTCGCGGTAGCAGTGGGGCGAGAGAAGGTTGGGTTGGACTGGGTGATGTAGGTATCCAACGTAGGTAGGTTGACGTTAAAAAGCCGTGACCGAAATGAAGTCATAAAGGGGGCGAAGTCATCATGCCGGGGGTCATCCATCATCATAAGCATGGGACCTACGAACAACAAGGCGCTGTAAACTCGAGTAATTCCTTCCCTCTTCTCGTCAACAGCTGACTGCCTATCGTTCAGTTCCAACTTATGATTTCTGAGGAATATCCGTCATGGACTTGAGCATGCTGTGTGTGCCACGTGTTAATTAGCCTTGCTGGCCACCAACTTCGACAAACTTCACATCTTGAATAGAATGAAAAAAATAAAAATAAAAATAAAAATTCAAGATATGAAATTAGACATTAAAGATCTACATACCGTAGATTTCGGTCCCCCATTTCATCACTCATGGACTTTAAGCCCTTGATGGATAAATTAACTTGTGCTAGCTGTTATTAAACATGAGTCAGCCACGATTCTTCATGATGGCTGAAAAGAAATTTGTATATGTGAATGAAGATGCAGATGCAGATGTAGATGTAAGTGGAGATGATGCGGCTGGCAAGCAAGAATTTGCATAGGGGGTACTGCGCACCGCACTCATCGCAGCCGATGAATGATCAGGCTCCTCACCTGCGGGAGCCTCCGAGTCGTTAGCACCTTCGTTATCTTTTCTCGTGTCAGCATCATTGTCGCCCGCGAATCTACTAGCTGACAGACCCTTCTTCACTGGCGTTTGCGCCGCCGCCTTAGCCTGGTGTTCAGGTCAGCATATTGTATTATAGATTACTACTAATCGAGTTTAATTGGGCTTCATACCAGTGCCTCGGCAATTTCTGCGTCCTTGACCTTTAGCTGAGCTTCCATCTCTGCAAATCTTGACTTGATATCGGATGCTTCCTTCTCAATAGCCGCCCTCTTCTTCTGCTCTTCCTCCGCTATAGTAGACAGATTCTCGTACATATCCTTGTAGTCGGCTTCTTGGTTCTTTAGCTTGGCCTCGGCATCGTTCTTGTGCGCCTCCAAATCCTTCTTCGCAATGAGAGCGTCCTGCTTAGCTGCCTCTAACTGTTCCTTCAAGGATTCAAACTCGGACTTTGTTGCCTCGTGGTCCTTTTGTAGTGACTCGAAATCGCCGGCAGATTTCGCAGAAACCTCCTTCATAGCAGCCAGCTCTTGGGCGTGGGATTTCTTGAGCTCCTCGATCTCTGCCTTCAGCGCGTCCACAGCAGAGGTATCTGGTCTCTGGTTCTTCAGAGCGTCAAGCTCGGCCATGAGTTCTACATTGTTCATCTTGGCCTCAGCAAGCTGTTGGTGCAAATATTCGGACTCTTCTTGAATCTTAACCAGTTCAATATTCTTGGTCTTGATTTCAATTAGTTCGTTTTCCAGAGTTGTGGATTGCTCTTGGGCTTTGGCTAAAGCCTCCTTCGCTGCGATTAATGCGGCCTCGTGTTCGGTAGCGGCGTCTAGATTCTTGGTTGCCTCAGACGTGGCAGCGGAGAGCTTCCTCTCGTGCTCCTGCTTCAACTCCTCGATCAATTGAGCATGCTTCGCTTCAAGAGCTTCGACAGCTTCCTTGTGGGAGCCCGACGCGTTGTTCTTTGCAGCTTCCACAGCCTCAGATTGCATTGTGATCAACTTCTCAATCTCAGCGGAGTGGGCATCTTCGGTTTCCTTCTTGAAAGCCTCGAGGGCAGCAGCGTGGCTAGCCTTAGCGTTCTCAAGTTGGGCTTGCGACTCTTCGACAGCCGTCTTGAGGGCTTCTAATTGGGTCAGATAAGCACTACCATCAGCCTCCTTGGAAGCCAGCTCTTCTGCATGGCTAGCTTTAGCTTTGTCGAGCTCAGCATGGGCGTCTGCGAGGGCGGCCTTCAATGCTTCCAACTGGGCGCTATGGTCGCTGCTGTCAGCCTCCTTCTCAGCAAGCTCTTGTGCGTGGGCGGCCTTGGCCTTCTCTAGCTCAGCGTGAGCCTCCTCGACAGCGGTCTTCAAAGCTTCGAGTTGCGCCGCATGTGCGCTACCATCGGCATCCTTGGTAGAAAGCTCCTGGGCGTGAGCAGCCTTCAACTCGGCAATTGTCGCCTCCAAGTCTTGCTTCTGAGCATTGAGCGTCTCAAGATGGGCGGCTTTAATAGCTTCTAACTCCCTCGCGAGAGAAGCTTCGCTCTCAGCCTTCAAAATCTCTATTTCCTTCGCGTGGCTGGCCTTTAGCGACTCCAATTCGGCTATTTGTGCCTCCCTGTCGGCCGAGGCACCGCTCTTGGCGCCCTCCAAGTCCATGGCATGACTGGCTTGTAACGCGTCAAGTGCCTTTTGGTGCTCCTCTTCCTTAGCGGAAAGGGCTGCAACAGCAGCCTCGCGCTCTGCCTTTGCGGCTGCTAATTCTTCTGTGTGCTTCTGGACAGCCGCTGAATGTGTGTCGTTGAGCTCATCAAACTTGGTCTTTAATTCGTTATGCTCCTCCTCGAGGACGTGGAACTTGCGCTTGAAGAAAGCATCACCCTTGAGGCTCTCGATTTCTGTCTCGTAGTCCTGGGATACTTGTTTCAGTTGGGCTTCATGTGTCTCTTCCGAGACTTTGTGCTCCTGCTTCAACTTCTCGTATCTTTCCTCGGCCTCTTTGATTTGAGTAGCTAAATCAGCGCTGGATGATGATGCCGCCGCTTTTGCCTGATCCAACTCCCCTTGTAAAGTAGCAACCTCTTCCTTGACCTTGGCTAGCTCTTCTTTGGCAGCTTCAGCGGCGGCAAGGGACTCCTCGAGCTTAGCTTTGACTTCTTGTAGCTCCGCCTGCGAAGCAGCTAGTGCAGCCTTGTCTTGCTCAGCAGCAGCCTTCAGTTCTGCAAGTTCGCTCTCGAGCGCGGAAATCTTAGAAGCGCTCTCAGCACCAACGCTCTCGGTGGAAGACGTTAGTTCATCAATCTTCTTCTGCAATGCTTCATTAGCCGCCTTCAGTTCCTCGAGGGCCTTTTCATGTTCGCCGGATGAGGTCTTGGTCTGGTCCAGTTCGGCGGCATGCGAAGTCTTCAGAGCTTCGACGACAGCTTGATGTTGTTCATCCAGTGACTTCCGAAGGCTTTCCAATTCGGTAGCATGCTCTTCGGCAGCCTTGGCCAAAGCAGACTCGCTATCCTTGGCACCAAGTTGGAGGGATTCGAGTTTGCTCTGCAGGCTGGTGATCTCGGTGTCCTTGGTTTCCTGGGAGCTAGCCAGTTCAGCCAGTTTCGTTTTGTGGGCTTCGAGCTGCTCTTCAGCGGCCTTGAGCTTTCCAACAGCCTCCGCGATTTGGGTAATTAGAGCCTCCTTCTCCGAAGCATGGGTTGACTTCAAGGTTTCTAAGAGTTCTTCGTGTCCCTGGCGCACGGCATCTTCGGCGCCCTGGACACCATTTGCTTCGGCCTTGATCTTTTCTTCGAGTTCAGTGACCTTGGCCTGAGAAGAAGTAACCTGTTCCTTCAATGACTCCACTTCCGACTCCTTCTCGGCAAGCTTTGTCTTCAAGTCGTCGATATCCTTAGCTGCTGCCGCAGAAACCGGCGACGCGAGAGAGGGACGGGGTGCATGTCTCGCAGCTCCAGCAGTAGTAACTGGCGAACCTGTTACACTGGAAAGTCTCTTCCTTGCGTCAGCCACAGCACCAGTAGCTCCAGGTCTGGTAGCTGTAGACGTCCGCGTCGACAGGGAACTTCCTGTGCCAGTTGTAGACGACGCGGGCTTCGCGAGAGTACCAGTTCTCGAAGCGGTAGTGTTAGCAGCCGATGAGGGCTTTCTTGCAGCGGTTGTAGTAGAAATGCTCGATCTGACACTTGATTTTCCCGGCGACGACGTTACACTTGGCGCCGTTGAGGTTCGACGCGCCGCCGCAGAAGTCATAGTAGATCGTTTCCTCTCATCCTCCGAGATGGAAGGTTGAGGCTTGTGAGTCGCAGTAGAGCTTACCGACGGCTTCTTAACGGTGCTTCCGACCGGTGGGCGAGTCGGAGGTTTTGTCAGACCGCCACTTGCACGAGCCGTTGAAGTTGTAGTCTTCGGAGCGGTGCTGGCCGCCGTTCCTGGACGACGAACACCGGAGGTACCAGCAGCTGGTCGCTTCACAGCTGCGCCTTCGGTCTTGGATTCGCTGCTAGACTTAACCGAAGATTTAGGAGATTCGGTCGCGCCTGTGCCAGCGGTACCGGCAGTCTCCTCGCCTGATAGAGCCGACTCGTCGTGCTGAACGACCTCAAATCCTTCGGCGTCAGACATGATTTCGTTCTGTATTATCGGAAACACGTAATCGATCGCTTGTCAAACGTCTCTAGGTCGTTAAGAAAAACAAGAGCGCTACTAATACAACTTTCTATGAGCCTAGAGCGTTAACAATTGAAATTGTCCAAACACAAGCGGTGGCTACACAGATATGAGCGAGCGACAATTGGAATACATAGGAGCTTTTTAGATTCGCATCGATCGAGAAAATTAATTAAAGAATGCGAAAAGCTATAATTCACAGCGTCGACACGTCACAAAAGGGGGGGTTTGAGCGTTGATGGTGGGTTGAATCGGGTATTGACTGACCTGTCGTCTTACGAACTCCTATTTTTTTCTTTTCCCCTTGCTCGTTTCTTGATATCGGAATTAGCGCCCGTGGGATATTAACCAGCTGAGGTATAATACAACCAAGTATTGTACTTCTTTTTACTGGTGTAAGGGTTTGGCGATAGAGATTAAGAAATCAAGCGAAGAAATAATGACCAAGAAAAAAAAGATGAAGAAGAACGCGTATCTTTCTTTCGCGACGTGAATGGCTCCTTTTTTTCCTTCACTCTTTCGCGACGCCCTTTTTTTTTTTTTTTTTGTAGAAGGATACGAAAGTGTCAAATGGGGTGTGGGAAAAGGTAAAAAAGAGGAATGGCTTCTCCAAGATTCTGCTCCAACGGCTAAGACCGCCATAGAAAGACCGACTCCCTCACTGGCTTAGAGCCCGTCTAACCACCAGACCTAAACCCCGATAGGCAATCATCGCTGGGAGGGGATCACTTAATCACAGGGGTCCAGGCAGGGGTTTTACAGGGGGCCTTGGCGGGTCGATAGTCATTGAGCAATGAGAAGCTGTTGAGTTCAACTTTGCAGCTTCCATTATTTTGGCCCGTGCACTCGTGCACTCGTGCCGGTTAACCCACCTGTGAGCCCACCGACCAATTCCACTAATAACGAGCAACTAATGAAACCAGATGGCTGGTACCTCTTAGCCGGCATTTAAATACCTCCCCTATCAAAAAACTAAACAAATCTTTAATTTACTTCTTACGATGAGAGAAAATTGCAAAGTGAGAGCAAACTCTTCGGGCGCATCGACATCGCTTACCTCTAACGCGACAATATATATATGTACCTATATACTCCTCTTTTCTAAGGTATATTCTGTTTCATTACGATGTCGCTTTTTGCAACGTCGTCTCGGCTTCGGCTACGTAATTGATAAGACAGTCCAATAATAATACTATAACATGTGATATGAATTTTTGGCCTGTCCGCCTCGTTTCAGTGGATCTACCGATTACCCGCATGTACATACATACCTACCTACATACATTACCTTAGGTTAGGTACATATCTGCATACATAATTCTCGCCTTAGCGAGAAGTAAAAAAAGGTCAATTGCAGTTTCAGGCTACCTACTAATGAGCGCTGAATACCCAATGCCAATGGATCACGGCAGGTAATCTAACCGCTAGGCCTTCAACTGGTTCTGTCCTGCAGGCACCACTTTGGCCAAGCTGCGGATTGAGGCCGGGAATTGGCCAAGCTAATGCGGTCGCCCTCGCGACCCCCCGTTGATTGACCCGAACACATGCAGACCGCATATGCGCAATATAATAACTGGGTATTGCTAACCTCTCATTTGAC
Source organism: Daldinia eschscholtzii (assembly GCA_037126485.1). Taxonomy (NCBI): domain Eukaryota; kingdom Fungi; phylum Ascomycota; class Sordariomycetes; order Xylariales; family Hypoxylaceae; genus Daldinia; species Daldinia eschscholtzii. The sequence continues at coordinate 3,345,645 of JBANMG010000002.1, forward strand.
ATAAATACCTGACCACAACTCCTTTACCTGTAAGCCTAGAAGCTTAGAAAAAAAAGAAAAAAAAAACCTGTCTTGGACCGTTCTCAAGAACCGCAAACAAACATACTTATCCGAGGACCAATTAAATTCATCTAACTCTCTCATACGCAGATAACATCAGACCGGAGAAGTTTGGCAATGAGACCATTATCCGACTCAATCGCATTGACAGGACGCCAAATCTGTAGACTCGGGAATATTGTAGCCTTAAATCTTGAAACCTGGTATTTTGAAAAGCTAAGAGCTAAAACATTGCTCACGGGTATAGTTAGTCGCTTTCATCCCCAAAACCAATCCAACTCAACGACCCCGTCCACGCCTATAATTTTGCATTATTTCTCGAACATGTGCCTTCCTGTCTACCGCCGCTTGTTCCGGAAGTACAGCTTCCACCATCTTCTCCAAGAGTTCTTCTGCCATTGCCTCAGTATCTTCCAGGGTTCTATTAAGTTCCCAACGGACGTCATCCAGGTTTGATAGGTTAGGATACGACTCCTGTATTTTCTTGAAGAGAAATGTTTTCTCTTCGATAGACCAATCATTGGCATTTTGAGAGGCCTGGATTCGTGGCAGCTCTTCAATCCGTGGCAGCTCTTGGGTTGATGATCCTCGCGTAGACGTTGATAGTCGTGATTGTGACAACGGTACGTGCACGCCCCTAATGGATAGGAGTGACCTCTGTTGTCGCTCCCGGATAGCCATCAACCCTTCTTCCTCTAGTCTTCGCTGGGCTCTATCTTCTTTCTGTCGTTTCACTCGTTCTTGAAGAGCGTGGCGCTCCACGTCCCGACGGTGTTCTTCTCTGTCAAGTCTATCCAGGCCGGCCTCGACACGTTGCTTCAATTCATTTAAAATTTCTTCCAGTTCTTCTCGCTTCTCTTGTTTTATGCTCCTGATGTTTCTCCTGCGTTTGGTTTCGTTATCTTCTTCATCCTCTTCTTCAACCTCGTGTGGTTGCTGTCTTTGCGCTCTAAGCAACGGGCGGTATAATGAACCAATCCAACCCAGTGTCCTCATGAGTAACTCAATCGTAGAATATGTGAATGATACGCGAGTCTCATACTTACCACCTCCCAGCAACCATGTAGATGCTAGAACGTGAAATAGCATAGGAATGGCAAGTGAGACGACGTCCTTCTGTATTTGATCGTACTCTGTGATTTCCTTATTTCGTTGTGACCGGCTTAGCCCTCCATATCTAGGTTTTATTTTCCGAATATGGCGGATGATAGCCATTATCTTTGTGAAATAATAACTAAGGAGATCGCCGTGCTCCTTCAAGAACTTATTCTGCTCCCTAATTCGAGGACCTTTAGGGGCTGCTTCAAGTAATCTCTCCAATTTCGTTAGAAATTTAAGTAGAATCCGGACGGAACCGGACTGCATATAATCAAAACGAAACGGCCGCTCGTGCCATTGTCGCCCTTTACCAGACCAAGCTTCGTGGCCCATGAGTCGAAGCGCCCTTCTAAGGGCAGAGAATCCGACATTAGTAGTAATATCGTCATCTTCTCGAAGACTTTGGATTACTTCACTACCTTTATAGCCTCCGGGATATCGAGTCCTGAATTTCGCTACGTCCTGAGCAAAACCGTTTTCAGAAAAGTCGAAGTCCGAGAGATCTTCATCGTCTGAGGAAAATCCATCAATGTGCCCTGAGCCAACAGCCACTTCATCTTCCTGCTGTATATCTTGCGCATTAACTTCGGGTTCCGGTTCTCCCAGTTCTGGTGAAACATTTCGATCTCTTTCCAACACAGGACCGGTCTGCTCAGAACTATGAATTTGTCCTGTCTGAGAAAGCTGGACGTGCCGTGAGCCACGTTGTGGTATATGAACTTCAATGCGTCTCACGCGTCGAGGCAGTTCTGCAGAAGTATCAGAGGCTCCTGACTTCTTAGGCAATGATTTTTGACATGGTATCATTGGTACATCCCATATATCAGCCTGGCTCTGGGCGTCACCCGAGGGATGCTGAGCAGCACTATTACTACTTGGGCCGGCCTCCGCCTCATGCCCCTCCTGAAGTTCAATGATAGGTGCGGTCGAAGACTTTCCACGTCGAGATGCACCAATTGAAGTATGGTCATTGTTCAGAGGGTCCTGTAAGCCTATTCTCTCGTCATGGTTAGATTGAACCTGAGTATTGACCTTGGCATTTTCCTGCATAGTCTCATTTTCCTGTGAGCCGGCGGCTACATTACTTAATTGACTATTTGCAGGTGCTGGAACTCGCTGGTGCTCTCCACGTCCTTTCTTTTTGAACGCGGCATTAACACTACTTACAAGCCCCGGAGGCACGGCATCTCCAGGGCTTGGGCTTTTGCTTGCTTTTCCAGCAGTTGCTGTCCCACTTAGCTGTCGAGCAAAGGACGATGCAGGTGTTAGATGTAAGTGCGCATTCCTAGAAGTGCCTAACGGCTCTATTTTCCGTTTTTTAGGCGGGTTAGGCTGTATAGATAGGTCACCATCAAGTTGTCGTTTCCGAGTTCGACGATGATCCAGCGACCGTATACTCGGGTCGATGGGGCGATTAGGCGATATAACGCAGGGAATTTGATCCTCATCGCTGTCGACGTTTTCAGGGCTGGGACTATGTTGTTGTATTTGCTCTCCGTCTTGAATGGAGCCTTTGGCTGGAAAATGAACCCCACTCCGAGTCTCCACCATATTTCCAGTCTCAAATATAAGCAAATAAGGCGAAAATCACCTGAAGCGCGTAACAATAAGTCTATTGCTTTTTTTGAGAGAGGAATGAGTGTAGGCTAGTTCCCGCCTATTCTGGAATAGGGTTTGAATAACGCTTCGCCAGAGGCGACCATCGGTAGTAAATTACGTGAAGTTCTCGCGAAGAGTAATTTCGACGCGTGATTCATCCCAGTCGCGACCTTTTAAATACAGCCACACGGCTTGCCTGCCGGGTAAAACCGAAAGCGGGTTGTGGAGATTCACGAAATAGGGTACCTAGGTACTTATGTAGCTGCATAATATAAGGCCCGTGCTTTCCAGATGAGCACAGGCGACATAACCTGGAAGTCTAATAAGTGCATACACTAGGGTAAATACATAATGTAATACATGGTGGGGGCGGGGCATGTGTTCTAGCTGAGCAGCTGTGACGCAGCTAAGAACCTAATGCCATGTACTACATTTATCAACTCTTAGTATATTACAAACGATAAGCTTGAATAGATACTTGATATAATCGTCTACACCGCATATCACTCACCCTGCTTATAGTTTTACCATTTCTCAGTAACTAATAAATATTGCGACGAGAATAGAGATTGACCACGCTCAGGTCGTGTCTAGGTTAGGAAACTTCTGTCAACATGGCAGCTGCTCAGGATTCGCAACAACCTCAAGGAGACGCCAATAACTTCCCCGTCTTAGAGATATGGGACCCTTCAAAGAAATACACTTTTATCAGACCTACGAAACAGATTAATGAGGGGCCTGACGTTGCTAAGTTTCTGACTTCAAAGGCGTATCGAGATATTGGCACGTTTGTCATGCAATTAAACCGCGCTATGTGTCCTCGAAAGTCCGTAGGTGATGACGGAAAGGATAAGATCACAGCTTTTCACATCGGCTCAGAATATGAGACCCAACCAGTCCAGTCGGTACTGAAGCTGCAGAAGCTATTGGCTAGGATAGAGTCTTATATTGACGAAGCGCCGCCTGATCAAGGTCCTAGGCGGTTTGGAAATGTTAGCTTTCGGAAGTGGTACAAATTATTAGAAGAAAGAGTCGCAGGGCTCCTCGACGAGTTCTTACCAGGTTCAGTCTTGAATTTCGGCCCTGGTGGTGAATCCGATGCCACCGCTAAAGACGAGCTTACGGCTTATTTACTCGGTGGTTTTGGGAGTCCGCAGAGGCTCGACTACGGAACAGGCCATGAATTAAGTTTCCTAGCTTTTCTTGGAGGGTTATGGAAACTTGGCGCATTCAAGGATGGCAAACCGGGCGGTGATATAGAGCGCAGTATTGTGCTCGGTATATTTGAGCCCTACCTGCGAGTGGTACGCCGCTTGATTCTAACATATACGCTTGAGCCTGCCGGATCTCATGGCGTTTGGGGTCTAGACGATCACTCCTTTCAACCCTACATCTACGGATCAGCACAACTAACCCGTGCGATCACGGATTCGGAGCCCATGCCAATTGAGGGCTCATTATTTCGGGCGCCCAAACCCGCGCAGGTAGTAAAGGCCGACTATGTTGAGCAAGAGAGGAAGAGGAACATGTATTTCTCAGCAATAGGGTTCATTAACGACGTGAAGAAGGGCCCTTTCTGGGAGCATAGTCCCATATTATTCGATATATCCGGTATCAAGGACGGTTGGGGTAAAATCAATAAGGTATAGTATAGATATAGACTTGATGATTCCCCTGACTCTTGGACTGACTCTGCGATAGGGAATGATCAAGATGTTTAATGCCGAGGTTCTTTCCAAGTTTCCAGTAGTCCAGCATTTCCCCTTCGGATCACTATTTTCCTGGGAGCAAGATCCTCATGCCGCGGCTCCTCAGCAAAGTGTTCATATGGCAAACCAACCCCCTTCTACAACTTCCATGCCGCCGCCGCCAACCGCGGGAATTGGATCCGGTACAGCTGCACCCTGGGCACAGGCAACAAATATGCCTCAATCTTCCGGGCCTGGTATTCCATACTCCCGAGCGCCGTGGGGTCCGGGACATCCTGTTCCTAGACCGTCTCAACCACGGACCAGCACGCCTGGGACCCAATCACCTATCACCCAAGCCCCTTGGGCCAAATCTAGCGACAGGCCAAGTGGGTAAACGCACCAGGTATCTTACGAACTTCGTCTTCTAGAAGTTCGGGATTATTTCCATAGAATATTCTTCGACCCTTGCTTCATAATAGCTTCGTTGGGTAAAGGCAGGGGGTCTCTCCCGAGAGTTTCTTGAGCCCCATAATTCTAATTACAACATGGCTATTAGCTCCAGACGCCCCATATGACAGTCACGTTTGACAGAAGCGATATTGCGAACTCGAATGGGACTTATCCGAAGACCCCTATATCTCGAAAATTGCTCTCCATTAGAGAAGACTATGGAGAGATACATAGAATTACAATTAGTTCAGGAACCGTGAATAGGTACCTGGAATTTAGTGTATAGTGCGAGCCCATAATAAAGTAGTCGTTGTGATTCTCGGACCTTACCATCTTTGTGTGTTAGTCGAACCTTGATTAAACATTGGTGAATGGACTTACAAGATCATCACCCTGTAGTCCAGAGACCTCCTGAATATCTAGCATGCAGGTAGACAGTAAACTGGTAAAGGCAAATATTTGATTATCAGAATAATTGTGTCAGTTAAGTTGTTTTAGTAGTCAGAAAATAATCACATCTTCACTTAAGTTTACTCACCCAGTAAGGCATGATGGCATTTCGTCACATGCAAGAGACCAGGGAATTCTAGAACAAATAAAATGGGTGAAACTAGCACTAGACGTATAGCGAATCACGTGCTGATAGACTCCTAGCTACGATAAAAAAGAACCTTTTAGTTAGACCGAAGGGATAATGCCATTGTTGTGCCAAACCAGTATTATTAGGGTATCATCTCTCAAACTGCAAACTCTGTGGGAATATCCTCCGTCCATTCGCAACCACCAAGCCGCCAAAACAAAACCATTGTCGACAATCTGCGACAGAAAGCAGTCCCGTCCATTTTGTTACTTTGTCCAACGATCATTATTAGTTCAGTTTTATTATTGTCTGAAAGTTGATTCGATCGGAGGCAAATCGGCCGGAATGGCGTTCACTTTAGGCGGCGGGCTTGGCCTCCTCCTTGGGGGCTTCGGCAGGAGCGGCGGGCGCAGCCGGAGCAGCAGCCTCGGCGGGAGCTTCGACCTTCGGTGCCTCGGGCTTAGGAGCTTCGGTGGCAGCAGCCTCTGTTCGGAGAAGATAAGTTAGCGAGTGTCACGCGCAATTCCGATTTCAGTATGATAAGTGTAACGCTACGGAACCCCCGCGGGAGGATTTATTGGTGCGCGTTGAACATGAAACAAAGGAGGGGTTCGAGTTGGACTTACCCGCAGGAGCAGCAGGTGCCTCAGCGGGCTGGTCAGCCTTCGGGGCCTCGGCAGCACCTTCTGCAGCTATGATGAGTTAGTAACAGTTTGTTCAGGAGAACCCTTTGTCGTATGACTACAGGATACCAGGGGAAATAGGGAGGGGGCTTACTGGCAGGGGGAGCAGCGTCAGTCTTTGAGGCGTCGGCGTTGGACGCATCGGCAGCCTTGTCAGCAGCCTTATCAGCCTTTGACTTCTTGCTCCTGCTGAAGACCTTCTTGAGCTTGGCCTTCAAGTTGTCAAGAGCATCCTTAGCTATAAGGGTTATGGCATGTTAGCATTGTTCCGATTTTAGGACTCAACTAAAGAAACCCAGATGGTAGGATAGGCTAATCCACAGACAATAAAGTCCAAGGATAGAGCATTTGAAGTTTTGCTTTGAGAGAATGATTCTCTTCTATCAAGGCCAGAGCAAGCAGAGGGTCTCTCAGGAATGCGTTGCACCAAGAGGGTAGATGGTAGACTTACGAACACCAGGCATGATTGCGGTATTGAGTGACAAGCTTGGATGAGAGATTGAAGCGTTGGTGGTAAAAATGAACGGCGCGTCTCGAAGACAAGACTTGAAGTAGGGAAGGATCGATGTTTATTAAAAAGGTGACGTGCGAACAAAAAGATGTTGTCGTAAAGAAGGAAAGATAAAAAAAGGCGTTTTGGGGGGAAGTTGTCGAGATTAAAACTGGAGAATCGATAAGTGGTAAAAACACCCTTTTTTTGCTGCACCCTTGACAACCCTTGACAACCGCCCATGCAAGCTCACGCAGCGCCATGCACGTACGTTGGATGTTCTAGCCTTTTAGCGCCGGGCCGCCAATAAGGCGCACAAGCCTTAACCAACAGACAAGACCAGCCAAGGAGCTTCCAGACAATTACGCTTCAGGGGTTTGTTAATTGTCTCTAGCAGGTCCAACCCGGTTATTACCTTAGGTACGCCAGGTACACTAGGTACACTAGGTACGTCAATTTCTGTACTAAATGAGGTACATACTGTAGCATTTATGTACCCGTGAACATGTATTGAATCTATATATGGTAGGTACTAATACCAGGTGGTAGTTGAGCTACGCCAGCTTCAGATTTGCATCATGTCTAATTTAGATATGGTCACATCATCTGTTCCTACACTATTTGTACGCTACGGATCTAGCAAATAAAAAATAAAATAATTAAGTGCAGAGATGAAATTATCCAAGGTTCTATCAACTACATTTATGACGGGAAATTCGCCATCGTCGTTACCTAGTGTATGGCTACTACATTGTAAATACATGTTATATTTCCGTGTCTCACATATGCGTTGTCAGCACGTCCCAAGCGTTTCTGCATATTACATGTTAGGTAGTCTTAGGTCTTAGTCGTTTTGATCTGGGGTAGTTAAGACGACAGGTCCGCAGGTATGATAGCTTACATGCCTCGTACATATTAATAAATTTAATTAACTATTATCTTAGGAATCTTACCCGTCTCTAAACTCAGCGGCAAGCGAGCTTATTGGAGAATTCTTGTCTAAATCCGACAATAGCGCCGATCTAGCGAGATAAGTCGTAGCACGAGATCCCGGAGGCCTTTTGAACTTGTACCTCGTAATTATTTCCAAATCAGTTACAGACTAACCAAATCTCCAAGTTGTTAATTATATCTTTCGTACAGGTAATTACTGAGTAGTATTCCCATATGACGGGACCTACTTCGTACATGCACGAAAAGACCTCAATAAATAACATTCTCAACGTTTCGAAATGTTGCAGTGCAGAACCAGGTTGTTGGGTTGCTGATCTTCGGATAGTTGCAGCTTTCAAAAAAGAGGTACTGATCGATTTCATTACCTACGATAAATATTCCCCTTTTTTTTAATCTTACGTCATAGCTTATGTTAGACGAAATCGCAATACCATTTGGAAATTTCAAATTGAAAATGCAAGCTCAGAATGAGTCAGTCAAATAAATACTACTAATGTAATAAATGTCTTGGGGAGATCCACTGCGAAGAACGGCACCGCACCACCTAAAGACTACCCAAAAAGACTTACCTAACTACCAATAACTCAATCCAATCAGAGTTTGCGAAATGGCTCGTGGCTCTATCATCAGCGTAATCGGGTGTCGAACAGTCACCAGTTGTCCAAATAAGGTCCGAGACAAACGACATCCGTCAAAGAAACTATCCCGAACCCGGGGTGAGTTAAGGTGCCTAAAAGAATAGAAAAAACTTAGTTAGAACTTTTCATATCAAACCCTCCCTTTTTCATTAAGAATCCGAGATTTTTGTTTACCTGAAGTTCCTAAAATTGCATCGTTCAAAATACTATAATAATGGCTCCAATTATTCATCTCGTTCGTCACGCTCAAGGTTATCATAACTTAAACGAGGAAAATCAGCAGATACGCGATCCAGACTTAACTCCTCTAGGCGAATCTCAGTGCGATGAGCTCTGCAGGAGGTTCGATGCTCATGATAAAGTCACGCATCTTGTCGCATCTCCTATCCGACGGACAATTCTTACTTGTCTGCGCTCTTTTGCGCCAGAAGTTAAAGCCGGGAAGAAGGTAATTGCTCTTCCTGACGCCCAAGAAATCTCAACGCTACCTTGCGATACTGGTTCAGATCCCAGCAAGCTGAAAGAAGAATTTGGTGACCTCGTGGATTACCATATGCTTCATGAAGGCTGGAATGATAAGTCCAGCGGGAGCAAATATTATCCGACTCCTGCCAATCTCGAGGCGAGAGCGCGGGCGGCTAGAGTATGGCTTAGAGACTTGGCGAACAAAGCCGGAGACGACGCGCAAATCGTCCTTGTCACCCATGGCGGTTTTCTCCACTTTCTCACCGAGGACTTTGACGGAGTGAAGTTGGAAAGAGGTACGTCCAATTACACACCCCCTTTTGGGCAGAGCAATGACGCTCGCTGTTATTTTATAGAGTAGATGACCACTGACGGTTAATAGGTACTGGGTGGGATAACACTGAGATACGTTCATACGAGTTCAAAGACCCAACAGGTCAAGATCCCAACGCAACGCTAAAGGAGACCCAGCCAAGCTGGCGTCGTCGGCGTGGCAGCGCCATTCCTCTCACTGAGACGGAGCAGATGCAAATACGTGAGGCATTTCAGACTGCTCTTAAGGAAGAGACTAAGAAGCAAGAGAGTCGCTCAGCCCAGGCGTCCGAAGAAGCTATTGTCGATTGAGTAATCAATGAGGAGAGCTTGTTAGATTTAGATATCTACCTAGGTACTTATTAGAGGCACGTTAGTAGAGCAACATAGCAAATGGATGACAAAGGACTAGATAATATAACCTCGCCTGAAAACCTCAATTCACGATATATATAGGTACCTATATATTAGAGCTATTATTAGAATATAAGTATATATACCGAATGAATCTGTTGTTACGTAGCGAGACTTTTAGTCAGATGTCTACATCTATCTGCATGTCAGTAGCTCACAGTTGACCCCGTAAACCATGCTCAGTCACCTTGCTACATATTGTTTGATCTTGCCCGACATACCTATTATGTATCTACACAGATTTCAGGCTTAGAGTATTGTATGTAGAAACGCCACAAAAAAAAAAAAAAAAAAAAGATATGTCAGTCCGTATCACCACATGAAGTTATATACTACCTTATAAAGTAAAAAGGCCAGACATACATAGTCAAGATACCTTAGGGAAACCCGGTGGTCAATTCATAGGTACGAATGAGTAAGAAGGTAATCTAAAGAAGTGCTATACTATTTTTCCGGTCATACATGTACTCCCCCACGTCATTGAATTCCTACCTACTACCTAAGTAATCAAGTTAGTAGCCGAATGGTGCGGGTTACTTATCAATACAATGGCCTGATAATGGTAAGTACTGTACCTATTTGCAATCTAAATACGGGAACCGCATGAAAGCTTACCTACGTACACCGATTCTAACCTTGAATGCCCTCGCTAGGTAGGAGCATATTCATATATAGGCAGTTGCGATATGTAAAAGTATATATGTTCTTTCCCAGTATACTTTCCTGTCAAGGCTTCTTGAAATAGGGTTCAAAGGCACGACTGCCAAATGAACACCCCAGAAAGGCTGTAGACAAGAATTCCAGATGTGCAACTGCCTTATATGGTTAAGTCCTACAGCCAACCAACTTGCTTTAGTCTGGTTCTCGTAATAAACCACTCATAGTTCGTTTCATTGCTGTGTAGAAACTTGCTCAGGAAAGAACGTCACAAGGCCATAACCCCCAGGGAGGCACCGACCTTAAACAACGCACAAATTTGAACATCCAAGCAACTAGAAGACTTTGAACACTCACACCATCTACAACATTCTCTGGTCTTGTCTTCTGGGCTTAGGATAGGTAACCGGAATCTCTCATTCAAGCTTATAGGACACTTTGAGATTTTCTTTTATTTCCCTCTATCCAAGCCTCACCTCTTGTCACTCCTTGCACTTGACTCCAAGTCAATCACTTTCTCATCTACCATTACAATCTTTCACAATCTTGACCAAGCAAAATCGTAATCATGCGCTTCACACCGTACTTGACATGCTTCGCCTCCTTGGCTGCCACCGCCATCGGTGCGTGGAACAACTTCACTGACCTGCGTCCGGTCCTCGCCCCTCGCTATGATGTGAATAAGAACAGCAACATGATGCCAGTCAAGAATATCAGTCTCTACTATACTCTAGGAAACTCCATCGATCCGCTTAACAGCATCAACATTGACCTCCTGACCAAGAAACCCGCAATACTACTCGAGGCCATGGGATCAGTACGCCAAGTTGCTTGCACGCCCGACGGGTTGACCATTGCTTTCAATGGTACATCTGCTTTCAATCGTGCTCTCGCCATCTGGCCCCTCTATGATACTTTCTACCTAGTCACAAATGGCCTAGAGGGTTGTGATGTTCAAGGTCAAAGAGGACTTTATGAAGTTACGTTTCTCATCTGGGAAGATGTAACCAACACAGTGATAGCGCGGGTAACCAAGAGGAATCTCGCAAGCGTAACTGGTAAGCAAGATACAATGTAATGAAATGTAGTCGGCTAACGCCAAGTCAAAGATAGCATGCACGTCACCTTCTCCCACATCCAAGGGACAATGCAGAACAGCACTAGAAACATTACCTTTGATGAACCTGGCATCAATTTTGCCTCCAATTTCTCACTTCCCAAGGACCAGGAAATCTTCTCGCAGGCACCATCCTTTACGGCTACAGCCCAGGATGGATATCTCAGCGACGCCGCTATAGTCCGTGGATTCTTCAGCTACGATGTTCCCAGCGCGCAGCTCCAGAATCTCTGGTTCGACATAGATGCGGCCTTCATTGGTGATTTATCGGTCATTTTCAACCTCTCTGCACCTCTTGATAATAACAACTATCTGTTCTCCCCTGGCGAGTTCTTCCCTAGTGCTATCCATGTGCCCGAGGCCTTCAATCTTAAGCCAACACTCCGTTGGGCCGTAGGTGCTGACGTTGGTGCTGTGGGACCTATATACCACAATAGCAATATCACGACGGAAATCAACGATGGCCACGCGCATATCGACTTTGTGAATGCTGATAATTCGCATGCTGTTGGATGGTCACCACGTCTAGCCTCTGCCGTCGAAACGGCAGAAGCAGCAACAGGACACGCATCGCCTTTCATTGATTTCACAATCGAGTTAGCTCTTGACGTCATGGACGGCCTTTACAATACCACAGGTGGAATCACGGCACGGCCTCAGTTTGTGAATGAGTTGAATGTAGCACAAAGCCAGACGCGTGTTAGAAAGGCCAACAGAATGATTTGGCCCAGGAACGTTACCTGCACCAACGGCTTCGAACTACGCTCAGCTTTCAATTTCAGCGTCAATGCTTATGTTGCGGGCTCGTGGGAGAAGACACTTTATAACACCACAGTCCCCATTGCCGATGAGTGCTACCGCTTCTAATACCTCACTTGGCAGTTCTACTAAGAGCGCGGCGGCCGATATGTGCTGTATGGTCCCAGTACTACATTGCGAATATTAGTTTGACTTGATAAGGAGGATAGCACAGTAGCTAGAAAGGCGAAGATTTGAGATATTACTTGCAAAAACGAAAAGGAGAGAGAATTGGAATCTTAATTATGTCACAAAGAATGTGGCCATATACCTAATTATCAGTCCTGGGCGTCGGATGGCAAAAGCGGGACTGATGATAAGGTGGTAACGGGATTATGCAACTATGGAAGGTCACCCGTTTCTAAGACCACTTAAACTCTGACTTCTTCTGGCATCATTCTAACTCATGAATTTTGGGTTGAGTCATCGCCCTAAGTAGATAAAGCCAAAAAAAATATATCGATGTCTCATATATGCCTTCCGGATCTTCAAGCGTAAGGTTAATTTTTCATTATTAAAATTCATTTCCATTTCCATATCTAGTGGAAATTTCTTAAATCATTGGTAATATTATTTCTAGCGAAGCTCGGCTTTGTCTTTCTTAACATCATGATTTCAACTAGAAATGTCCCAGGAGGCGCTATTGACGGCCGCCAAGCCGCGGATAGAGCCCCTGCTGATCACATCGTACCGAAGCCGATCCCCGACTCGCAGGCCCGGGATCCGCGGAAGTACCAGCTAAATCAGATGAAAAGGCGCTTCTCTCCTACACAAAACACGTTGCAAGATGGAACGACAAATCTGCTATTCCGGCTCAAGCCATCTGATCCAGACTTCCCTTTCGAGCTAGATTATCTGGAATGCGAGCTTCAAGTGCCCGCCTTATATCCAGAGAGGCCCCCTGTTCTTCGGGTTAAGAATAAGGATATCCCTCGTGGGTTCGCCGTCAACATAGAAAGGGGTTGGACTAGGCTGGTCCATGAGAACCAAGGCTCAACTCTATTAGCACTTACTAATGCTTTGGATAAAAACCTTGAAGCGTTCCTCTCGGAGCGGAAGACTGAAACAGTCACTCTGTTATCTTTTAAGGATACAAGACACCTGGATAGTTCAACCACTACATTGGGCGAAAATTCATCTCCACCGGTAAAGGAGCAACCAAAACCTGCTCCGGCACCTCGGCGGCCATACGTACCAGAGGAGTCTTTCACGGAAGAGCAAATTGCCGCGGCGAGAGCAAGGCGAGCGCAAGAGATCAGACAACTCGAATCTCGCATGTCTCGGACGCCCCATTACCAAAAATCCGCGGATGGAATTGTTTATACTTTACCTTTAGAGCCAAGACGACGGAGTGAATTACCACTAGAGTTGCAACAAATTCAATCCGTTCAATTGATTATTCCTTTGCTTTATCCCTTACAGCCGTTAAGAGCTCTATTCAATAATGTCGAATCTAAAGATGCTGAGGCCCTGGAGGAAATATTCGCGCAAAAGGCTGCTCAACAGAAGCAAATGAACTTGACGAGTCAATTGAATTACTTGTCGCAAAATATTCATATAATGGCCAAGCAGGCCCACGCAGCAAAGACGCAATCTGAGGCAGCTCCAAAAGGTAATAGAGAGGTGGCTGATACCACAGCTCAACAGAAGGTTGCTTCGAAAAGCGTCAGCGGTGATGAGAAAAGCCATATTCATGTCATTCCCCGTCCTCCGGAGTGGGGCTTTAACGAATCCGGAGAGTCGGATAACTCTGACGACGATTCCTGGGGCTCGGAAGATGAATCCGACGAAGGGGGGGCGGAGGTTAACATGCAGAGGGAAAGCGGTGGTTCAGGTATGACACAACAGGTCGAAAGGGGCACGGCGATGTCGTTTCCGTCGATCGAACTCCACGGCGTGGAGCTACTCCAAGTATCGATATTGAACCTTAGCGTTAAGTGCGAACGGTGCAAAACGCTAAACGACGTGACCGGGTTAAAGCCAGAAGTGGAAAAGACAGGGAGTTGTAAGAAGTGCACGACGGCATTCACGGTTAAGTTCCGTCAGGAGATGGTGCATCAGAATTCGACTAGGGCCGGGTTCATCGATGCGGCCTGCTGCACCGTCGCCGACATGCTTCCTAGGTATGTGTTATGCTACTATCATCCCTCTTCACCCCTACGTATTTCACACGCTAACATTTCTACTAGTACATTCGTACCTACGTGCTCGAGATGTTCGACGCCAAGTCAGGGGCTAGTATCCGTCCGAGGAGACGCCATCACCAATGTGTGCCGTGAATGCCACGCGAAGTTCACCTTCAAGATCCCCGAGGTCAAGTTCCTCGCCATCAGCCAGGGCTCGCTGCCGCCGCCGCCCTCGGGACCGCGCAAGCGCGCGGAGAAGCTCGGCTTGCACGCGGGGGACCCGCTGCCGAAGAACGGCACGTGCGCGCACTACCGGCGGTCGTACCGGTGGTTCCGGTTCTCGTGCTGCGGGAAGGTGTATCCGTGCGACAAGTGCCACGACGAGGCCGAGAAGGAGGGGGGGACGGTGGGCACCCGCAGGAGTGGGCTAATAGGATGATATGCGGGTGGTGCAGCCGCGAGCAGAACTACGCGGTGGAGGCGTGCGGGTTCTGCGGGAGGAGCGTGATTGGGAAGAAGGGAAGAGGGTTTTGGGAGGGGGGCAAGGGGACGAGGGATAAGACTAGGATGAGGAGGAAGGATAAGAGGAAGTTTAGACGCGTGGGGGGGAGCGAGGGGAGGAGGAAAGATTAGGGGTGTAGCTGTGGCCGTGAAGGTGAGGACGCTGCGCGGATAGATGGTGTTGTGGATGTCTAAGGGAGTTGGAGTTGGCGATACGGCGGGTTCGATTATTTGCGTTGATTGGGTGTATAATAAGTTTTAAAAAGGGGTACGGGTGATGACCGTGGGGATATATCTGGGCTAATTATGAGCCTGAGATGGTTACATTTTTACGTGAGTTCGGAATATTCGTCCTCAATCCAGTATATCTCACTTGGGGTTCTGAAGATGCACACATAGGTACCTTAGCTAGGTATCTCGCGAGAGGTATTATAATGCATTGTATAATTATGACCAAGTGTACGCCTACCTTAGAGTTCGTATAGATGCCACAGGGGCGTTGCTGTGCTTACTCAACCGCAGTGTATTCCCCCCCTTCCCTCTCGCCTTTAGTTAAACTAGTTTCCTCTGGAATACCTAGGTATGTAAACAGGCAGGTCCACTGGATAATAAAGGGGTAACTATGACTCGTATTCAACTCTAGGTAAGGTAGGTAGGTTCGCATTTTCACTGTACATACATGTATGTAGGTACCTACTAATAGATTCCAATCCTCTTTTCATCTCTTCATCTTCTCATTTTTCCACCTCACTTTACGCCTTCACCATATAGACAGTATTTTACCTATCTTCTCACTAGATTAATACTGTCCCGACAAACAACTACAAGATGTCTGAACCTGGGGTTAACCAGCCGGAGGAGTCTGTGGTGGATAGGACAGCAACCGAAGCAACTCCAGGAGTGAAGAGTCCTCTTAACACCTTGGAGCATTTGCCCTCCGAGCTCCTCAACGGCATTCTTGCGTCATTACCAGACGTCAAATCCCTGGTCTCGGCTACTTCGAGTTGTCGAGCCATATACTCCACTTTCAAAGAGAGCGAGAGCATCATTATAAGCAGCGTCCTAGGCAAGTCACTCGGCCTTGGTGTTCTACCCATAGCTACCATCACCTACAAATGCTCTCCACCATTTTACAGCGACAACCTTGCACCATACGTGGTATTTCATACCTTGGAACAGGTGGAAACCTTAGAGACCTACATATCCAACTTTGTGACACGTTTAGAACCGTTAACGCTTTCCTCTATTAAATGGACTATGCGTGACGCCATCGCCGTCGAAAATTATCATCGCCAAGTAGTTTTGAAACTTACAGAAAAGTTCATCCAAGCTTGTCGTGCAATACCATCGCCCTGTCTAGATATTGGACGTAGCCTCCAGACGAGCCCTCCTTCGAGCTCCGAAAGGGAACGGATTGCTCGGTCACTCTATCACTTCGAAATATTCCGCAGACTTTTCGGCTACCTCGGGAAGATGCAAGATAGAGACCTACATAAGTGCGCCATGGCATTTTTCTCTAAATTTGCCCCCTGGGAGAATGCACAATTGGCTTGCATCCATGATTTCCTAGCTCGGCAGATTGTACCAGGTGCGTACTGACCGCAGTTTGAATACAGCGCTCGAAATAGCTTTGCCACTGATTTGTTTTAACATATTCGCAGCATTCAACGAGGTCGCGCAGCACGATGTTGTATGGGGCGAGCATTCAATTGAGCTCGAAACAACCTTCGATGATGCGATGATCCAGGACCTCCTAGCATCGGGACTAGAAAGAATTCTGCAAATTGCCTCTGCCAAGTCATATAGAGAACGAGAGGCGCTACTCACGGTCTTTGAAATGCCACCTGGGGTAAACAACGTGTTTCTAATGTATTATTTCGAAGGTATCGAGGAGTTAAATCCGGAAGAGGATGATGCCCTAGACATATTGGAGGCACCAGCATTCTTTCCAGATGAGGATATTGGCGCTGAGCAGATATGGAGGATTTCTTTGGATTATGACCCGAGCAGAGATTTCGCCATCTATGATGCGCTAGACTGGACCTATCGCGAGTGCGGCTACGTATTCTGGGACCAAGAGAGACTCCAGGCCCTCGGAGCTTTAACACCTCCTTGGAAACCAGCGGAACGATCACCACAAAACTACTCACCGATCCCTCTGCAGGAAGTGTACGACTCTTGGAGAGAAAGATCCGCTATTTATAAGCGTGGCGGCCGAGGATACTGGTCAAAGGGAGACTATACGCGAGTGGTTTGGCCCGACCGGAAAACTACCAGTCTCGATACAGACGTCCGGATGCCATATTTACCAGAGTCGCTTGCAGAGGCAAAGGAGTTCTGGCAGGCTGTTTTGAAACTGAATATCAGGTAGGTAGCGAATTAGAATTCAGGTACATATGTAGTTAGTTAGTATACTTCTATCATGTAATTTAACATCAGCGTTGCCTTGCTTAGCTGTATACCATTGGCTGCCGTGGTATATCCAATTGTATTGAGGGCCTGCTCCTAACCTTCTCGAGCCTTTGTTTGATGTCCAGCCAAGAAAGTATATATCACGATGGGCACAAGAGATATCAACTCTGTTAGAAAGACACCATTATTGTATTCCACTATCTAGCTAAATAAATACTTGGGTAGACAGGTACTAGATATGTAATAATCACTAGGTAGCATCCCACCTACAGAGAAACTCAAATAAAAAGTTTGAATTCTCTAGGTGACCTTTTCTGGGAGATACTATCGGCGTTTGGGCTGAAGGCTGAAGGCTGAAGTTAAGGGACTATACCCCAAAGTCTTGAGATTAATCTGGCGAGTTGGCTTGGGCATTAGCTCAGCAAACCTTTTCCAGTTACAAAAGAGGAAGGGATAAGAGCTTCGGAAAAGACTACTCTACAGACTGAATATGGCACACGTCAACGATCAGCAGGACGAATCAACCAACGACAGCGACGAATTGAGGAACAGGGTTAAAGGATAAGACGTCGTTCCGGGTAGGTTACCTCTTCATGCTGTACACGAAAACTATGCTATAGGCTCTTGTAACAGAACTATGTAATAACATCAAATTTGATTCAAGTCTGCTTTGGTCCTGTCGGATATCACCATTGGCGTTGATATGTCTAGATTGCCAGTGAACCATTACCAACAAGTTGGTACACTTGATATTACCTAGTACCAAATAGCGTATATGTCACCTATTAAGGAGCTTACCGCGCCGTCGGTAATAAGAATCGGCACTTGCTAGATATTGTCCTTCTCGAGATAAAATAAATATTAAAAAATAAATAAATATTATTTTTATTATTTTATCTCGTTGTATTGTATTGTATTGTATTCTATTTTATTTTATTCGAATCCTTGAGTAGGTACTTTCATTACCGCTCAAACCCGCAATACGATATAAGATCCCAATTAATTCGCCGCCAATCCCTGACGCTGCGACAACGACATGTCACTTCTCCATGCGAACTGTTTTCCCAAGCCATAGCCCTGGGTCGAAGCCTCGCGCCTTAGGTATATTGAAAAGATATATCATATTCTGCCCAAGCGGGTCGGGGTTCCTTTACCCCTGGCTCTCAAGGCTTCCCGGGATGCACCGGCCTCCCTTCCGCCTGGAACTCAAGGTGACATTGCTGCGGAGCCGCAAATCGCTCTAAGAGGCGCCCCCCTGGGTTTTCTGGCGTCTCCCATGTCTATAGCGGGACATCAATCGAAAATACATAGCATGGCCCGTCCGGTAATTTTTTACACGCAAAATACCGTGTTGAGTAAGCTGTTTGCCGAGCGCCCTTCCGCTTTCGAACAAGTAAACCAAGATATGCCGAACAACAAGGCTCTTCTGTAGTGTACCCGAATTCCCTGCTCCTCTAAACCTGGTGTCTTCGGGGCAAGGGAAATTAATTTCGAGCTCTATTTTTTCTTTTCGCGGTACTCGAGACTGTGACAGGACCCGCCCCTGGCTGCCCGCAAAGTACAATATCGAGCCCGACAACATGGCGCTGGTGCGCGATGCCCCGTCGGTCCATCTACGGCGTAATCGAGCCCGCCCTGGTGGGTTTTCTTTTCTTGGTCGTTTGGGAGACGAGATGAAGAAAAACACCACTCCACTACCTTAATGTCGCGTGCGACAAGCCATCTTCGATCAACTCTCCCGTAAGCGTAACCATTTCCGTGGAAATTAAGAAGGGTTTGAAAGTCACGGTCCGTGGTCCTGGAACAGGACCGACGCTGGGTCTTTTGGGTACGTTGGGCAACTCGCTACTGGAAAAGTAGAGATGCACAGATGTATGTACATCGACGACATAGACATGGATTTGGGCGACGAGGATAATTGTGTACGATATACGTGCGAAGCCGACAGGGTTGGCGATGTCGACAACAAGGCGGTAAGTTCGAAGTGAAGAAGGTCTGAGCAAGCAAGCAAAGCACAGCAAAAGCCAACCTTGTACCTACAAAAAAAGAAACACGCGCGCTGAAGAGGAACAACTATCAGCCTCTCTCTATACGCGTAATCGCGGCAGGCAATGATTAACCTTACCTATGCAGGGCTACGGACAAGGCTATCTACAACTACACTACACTACACCACATAAATCTGCGAGAAGCGCGTTTCGCAAAAGCCGCCGCTAATAAAATGACCCGCGCCGGCGGCTCACCGCACAAAGTGGTAATGTAACTACGTACATAACATAAAAAGAATGCCGATGTAAATCCGGGGCAATGTACGTGACATCGTTCGTGGTAAGAAGCCAATCAGCCCTCGAGGCCGTTAACCCCGCTGCAGGACGGAGCTTTGGAGAGCTTCTGCTACGTAGCAGTTAAGTGATGTTAGTGATAATCGATTGCAGAAAAGGGAGCCCCCAGTCAGTTGAAGTCCCTATGTACCTAGTAAGTAAGTAAGAGGTAGCATTACGAAAGCAAAGGTGTTTGTGCTGCATGCGCCGCATGCGCCGGTCGTCACGAGTTTCGCGGCAGTTGTTTCGCGGCTTTGTCGTTAAGTTAACGGGAACTTTGCCCATACGATTCAACTACTCCTTTCGTCTTTTTCTCATCTTACCTAACTAACACGGTTCGAAACTATAACCATTATTATATTACTTCCTAAAGGGGCCGTTGGGTTGGTATTATTACGAACGTTCCAAGAGATGCGAATCCTACGCGGGATGTTAGGAACGCTCTTCCGCCCGCCGCCATCCCGTCATCTTTCCCCCCTTACCTTACCTAGCTAGCATAACCGCGAACGGGATGTGGATTGTGGTGGTGCTTTCATTCGACGTGCTTATGTTTAAACTTCTGACAGGAACTCCTCCCACCTATCCCCTCCCATTCTAGAACAGCTTATGTGTTTACCTAAGTGGCTGACCGGGGTTGGGGGAGAAGGAAATGGGGGTCACCACACCTTAATGACCTTCCCCTTTTGGCAAGACGTAGTAGGTTCGAGCCATCTCTCACCGAGAGGATACCATACCTTTAAGTGTTAGGACCGGGGGTGGCTTTCAGTACGGTCTGGCAGCTTATGTTAGATACCTTACCCTACCTTACCTTACCTAGGTTCGCCAACTTAATGAAGGTCACGATAATGAACACAACGCCACATGGGTTGGTGCCATCGGAGTTACCCTATCTGAAGGTCCCTGCATGTGCCTTTACAATACAACTGTAATAGGTGCGTTTCATTCCTTTTTTGGATGAAGGATTCGTTATGAACAGAATCCTATCGACTGCGGTCAAACTATACTGCTACCTTGATGTCTATCTACATACGATTTCTGCTCCACGCACAGGCGCAATCACGTTTTCAAATCATTGGCCCGTCATTTTTTATGGTCGTAAATTTAGATATGATAGCATTGGGAGACACAGACTATTGTTTTATATCTGGTGACCGAATAACTATTTAGGCGTAGTGAACTTATAACTTGACTTATTATAACAGATAGTTAGTTACTGGTAAATAACTTCTGGCAACATCCTTATGCAAGGTACTATTTGTGATGTTTATTTCTAGATGGGTTACGAAAGGAAGCGGAGGCATGATTTGGTTTGAGATGCTTATCTTCAGCGGAAGGAAGAGAGGGCCAACGACATTAGGATAGCAAGCTTGGCGGGAAAATAATATTCAAATATATTTTTATTGAATTTATCTTCGAAATAAAAAGAAAAAAGAGAAAAAAGAAAAAGAGATTGGCTCCTCCCCGTTCGAATTCATATCTGGTTGAAGGAATAGAGTCTGCATCACGTTCACCTTCATAGAGTGGGGGGACGAATATTCATGCCCACGTGGGAAATAAGCTCTCTTATCTCATGCCATTAGCAAAGACTCTTCTGCGACCTTCCTACTCCATACTTGTGGTGGTGGCTATTGCGGGTGAATAATGCAGTTTGCCACGAGGACGAAGCAGATTAATCTAAAGAAAATCGACCCGATCACTCGGAGTAGCTCAAAGACCAACTTTTCTCCATTTCTTCATCTCATAAGATGGGCAAGAATGGAGCTTCATCTCGTATCCACCAGTTGTGAAATAGAGCAAGCCCACCAAAGCCATGGTCTCGGGTCAATATGCTCTCATGTTATTCAACTGGAAACGCACATGGCAGTGGGCTTCAAAGTGATCCGCAATTCTAGCTTTTCTTCTGGGGTTTGATCTCCATACAGACAGATCAGAAAACATCAGAGTTGGTAAAATTAAATAAACACCGTCCCAAAGATCACTGATTGATTTGACGCTCAAAAGGTGTTTGTATCGCTTATGTCCGATGGAGATATCGTGGTGGAGAAAAAAGGTCAGAGAGGCCGATGAAGAGAGGAGCCTATCAGATTTTTAGATTTTTAGATTACCCGAAAACCCATTGCTACGTAACATTGAGAGAGGTACAACACATTTCAACGACTTCCAAGCTGCAAGGCTGCTATAATTTTCTTTTTTTCGCATTAGGCACGCTCTCCCCGTGATTACAAGGTAGGTTAGCGAGACAACCTAGGTCAGGTCAGGTTAGTTTGCTACAACGTTGACTTTTTGACAGCCGGGCGATGATACTAAAAAACACCAAGAAATTGTGCTAGAAGCTTCAGGACGCGATGCCCTCATGCAAGTGGATCCCCTTTGGGAATGGCGTCTTCATCCCATCGTCACGTCCTCTCTCTCACTCGCTATGACGAAGTTTCAGGGGCATCGGAGTAGGAATAGCGTGATTGGATGTACTCCTTTAAATGGAGTCAGGCACAACGCAAAGACTCCGCTTCACGAAACGACCAGCGCCCAGGTCTGTCGGCGAAATTCCTCTCTTAGCCTCGTGGTAGGGCCGAACGCTTCGAACTTCCTTCTAGAAGGGCTAGGGGGTGTTATGTGTATGTGTGTGCGCTATGGGCAACTATGTAGGTACATACCTATGAAGCGCTGAAGTAATACCTAGGTTGTCCGGGAGTTCAGTTCGGCTAGGTTAGGCGGACGCTCGCTCTCTCAGCTAAAACCCAAGGGAGAGAGTCAAGAGTCATGGCGAACGGCAACGGGTTCGAATTAGGAATCGCGCGCGAGTCAAGAGATTGGCCGGGGGGAACAGGGCTTGCTTTAAGTTGCAAGATGGCCCTGTCGCCGGATGCTGACCCGTCCCGCGGGAACGCTAGAACGTCTGAGAGCCCGCTGGTGTCATTTCATGCTAATCACCACCGAAGTCCTTTTTTCCAGTCTCCGCCCCTAGGCAAAACAGGATATGGTTGGTGTATGTACCTATCCCAATCGTCCCAAGCACAGATGCGTATGGGTTAGGATTGCTACATGAGAGAAAGAGAGGCCGTGCGTCGAGACGGGGAGGACTTATGGTACCAGAGTTTTGTTTTGACGCTACGATGATATTTGGGATTAGAAGACGGGGGTAGATAGATAAAATAAAATAGAATAAAATAATAAATCAAGAATATTTATTTTATTTTAATATTTTAATATTTTTATTTGGAATATTTTTGTCTTCTCCTTCGGTTAGAATAATTTACTGCCCCCGTCGCTGGGACCTACTGTATGTACATGACTACGTATCTCTCTCATCATCATCATCGCGGCTGGGATACCCAGTCCCAATCCCATGGCTGACAGCGGGAACGTTCCCCAGATCTTCTTCAGCTCAACGACATCAACACGTAAGTTCTTCAATGATTATCTAAGTCGCTAATCGTCGGGGATAAGATAGGATTATCATTCCTTGAGTAACCAGTATTTTCTACAGTAGTTATCTGGAGCTCTATGTATATGAGAGGTCATATGTCTCTAATATGCTGTTTGCTATTTGCTGTTTGTTAAATCTTCAAAGTGTGATTATCGTGTGACATGTCATCGGCCATTCCGTGTAACAACGATCAAGTAGTAAGGCAATAGCTTGTTCGATACAATCTCAAGCAAAAAAATAATAATAAAATAATAATAAATAAAATAGACTATTTGCAACGAGAGACAGATAGTGGGAACGCGTAACCGGGGTTTATGAAATGTTTTCTCCACATCCCTCGCGTCTATGTGAAGCAAATATGCTTGGTTCAGACCGTCCCAAGAATCGTTCACCGGTGAGGAAGATCTGGTGCTCGAAACGATCACGGGATCTATGCTTCCCTAGTTAGGAATCCAGAGCGTCGGTTTGTTGTCTGTTCGCATTGCTGCACGGTTCTATTAAGTGACTGTATTATTATGAGTTAGGTATTGTTACTAGGTAAATTCCCATGAACCTTTTTTTCAATAAGAAACGCAATTAAGATGACGGACCCGCCGAAACGGTGATTGGTTTCGATCCTTGAAAAGCTCCACCTAATGTCCACCTAATAATAGTCCCGAGGTTGTCAAGTGATCAAAATGGGGCAAGCCGGATAAGCCTTGTTATCAATGCATTGGAAGTTGCAAAACGCAATGGTATCAATGCTATGTATCTTGCTATCCGCTTTTATCAGTGCGTATACATAATTGTCATCCTCGCAATTACGCCTATGCTGTTTCATAAGGAACTCAATTATGATTGGTGGAGTTACTTCCTCTGAAGTAAGGAAAGATGGATCTTATGTAATTACGATGTTCCCCGCCTTTCGAGGTCACAAGCCTGGGGGAAGATTATGTCATTTTGTTTCTCTTACGGTTTACCCCCTTTCCCGGGTAACAACTATCGAGTGGCTGACATCATTCGATCACGAGTATTCCCCAAATGTGCGTAATGAAGCAGCGACTAAGTCTGACAACGCAGTAAGTACGGTAGTGTGCAACAGAAATACAATTTTTACGCTAAGCTCCCAAGCTTATTGTTACGAAGTAACGATCCATTACCTAAATCAGTGCATCGCGTAGTTAGATCAATTAGAACCGACGAAACGACGTCATAGCTCGAGACAATGTCTTTCAAGCGGAGATCGAGCCTCAAAAATCGTTCAAGCCACAACCAAACAACGACCAACTTCCAAAAGAGGAACCTACCCTAAACAGAAACAGATGAGGCTGATACTCTACGACACTTACACTTAGACGCTTTCTTTGCTATTCGTAGTTTGTTTTTTGTTTTTGTTTTTTCCTTCTATAGAAGTGCTTGTCTTATTGAAGCGTTACGGCAATACCAGTCATCAAATCTTATCAGGTCGCGATGGCAGATAACAGCAAAGATGAGAGCAAAGAGGGGCAGTCGAAAAGGCCGACAACCAGAGAGAAGCTTATAGAAGAAATCACCTCGCGCATCGAAGAGTCAAAGAAGCTCCAAGAAGAGTCTGTAAAGCTTCATAAGCAAGCTGATGAGGCCGAAGATCCCGGTGTCGCTGAGGATCTCAAGTTCCGTGCCCGCGAGCTTGACATGAAAGCTGGCAAGCTATTGAAGACAGCTAAACGGCTCGAGTCCGGCTGGTTGCAGGGCGGCGCCACGGGAGCCGGGATAGGCGCAGGAATCGCCGGCGGGCTCGGCATGACTGTTGGGTCCTTAGTCAGCGGTTTGGTTGCTATTCCCGCTACAGGAATAGGTATTCTAGTCGGTGCGGGTACGGGCTTGGTGCATGGCCCATGGGTAAAGTTTAGTGAAGCGTTCAGCAAGGACGAGGTCGACGAGATGGATAAGGAGGCTGAGGAAGAGGCTCGGCGGATTGGTGGAGATTAGACTATATCTTGTTAGCGATCCAAGGGAACAGGACTGTGTTATGAGCGGCATACATCTAGTACGAGCAGCGGGTCTGGTATAATACGGATGGGCATGAGGCTATGCAATATTTTGGTTATATTTCCTTAGGTAACGAGTAAACGTTAGGTATATTATCCACGACACTAATGAAGTATACGAACTCCAAGAGGAGTTATGGGCCGAATCATGAAGTTCTTTCTCGCACAACAAGGGCCTTCTAGTGTGTTTGGCAGTTCAATGTATCTTTCCGCGGCCAATTCCAATTCGTTGTTATGTCAAAGTGTACTATGCCCTTTAAGTTATAGAGTTCGTATCGATGCGGACGCTAAGAATTAGACTCTTGGAATTTATAGGCTATCTACTCTCTCGATGAAGGATCCTGCTAATACTAAGTTCTTACACAGAGACATTGATTTGTTAACTACAAATGCGTAGATTGCTGTATAGTGGTGTTCTATGGAGCCAGCAGATTAGTCCGCTTCCTACTGTCATCACTTAATTCTTTTTGATCAGCAGGTTTTGGAAATATAACGCATGATCAAGTACCTACGAGACACACAAAATTACTAGTATTTTCCTGCAGTCGTATAAGTAAAGGTTTGAGAAGATAATTCGAGGACTTTACTTCTTTATGCTTTGGATCAAACCATGTATGACTGCGGACTAAATTTGTACTGTAGTCCATGTGAGGGTTTATAGACTTGAGCCAGTATTCCATCGTTGCGCACATAGTTTTTGCCTTCATAAAGAGCCGAATGCATCTAGTTCTCTCTCCCAAACCAAATTGGTGAGATTCTCAACTGCATTTATTAGTAAGAGCTCTTACATAGGATATTTATAATCAATGCCCTAAGTTATCTATAATTCCCATGTCGGATATCCGAGGTTGTAAACGTTGAACTGACCTATACCCCTTTATACTTGGTTACGAAATCCAACTGGATCGCACCATAAAAGTCAAAAATGACCAGCTCCTATGAACTTATTTATAAAACTGTTCGTCCTTTTATATTTATCGAATTGTGTTAGAAGCAGTTACGGTAGCCTCTTAATAACTACTAGGAAATTCTATTCGTACAACACCGCAAGAAACGAGGAATGTGTACTCCGTAAGACTTCAATTGGCGCCTACTCTCAAGAGAGCTTCATTGAACTGGATACATTCCAAGCCAATAAATACAGAGCTCCAGATAGAAAAAGTGAAGTTATGATAGGAATAGAAACCTTTGGTCAAGCACCTTTCCATTTGGTGTACACAATCCTTCTAGGAGACAACCTCACATGCCAAACGAGAAAATTATAACACAGCAAAAAGGAGCAGTTAATATCAAGCAAGTATATTCCACCATGTATTGCTTGCACTCATGTTAGCTTGAAGCTGCCATTTGGTACTAGAAAAAGTATTAAATATTCAAAACGACCTTAGTGACCGCCACACACCAAGATCTTGCCGCGAAATTTCGCGATCCGACAGCATGCCTACTATGCTTCTTGCTGAAGCAACTTAACATGTAATCCATACTTCTTTCATTATAAGATCTTAGTGCTACGTCAATATCATATAGGATTCGGGATCTAGTAGTCTAGTTCTGATAATTCTTCTTTAACATAGCAAGTTATCATGGTAGAGTCTTCAATCGAAGTAGCTCTGACTTAGGTTGTGTTCAACTACCTTAAGACCACTAGTTGTTTATGCCTTAGGGTCAAGGAATGGATAAACTACTATTTGGATATCAAAAGGCCATAGTGTTGGTTACTGTGGAAGCCTGTTAAATGCCAGAATCGACACGAAGCATCATCACTCCGAACACTTGATCTCCTGGCTATCCATACTCACCACACACTTGTTCTCGTCATGTAAGCCTTTCTCACCAAGTACATCTGAGTTAAAGTGATTTAAGCTACTGGGGCTTCATTAGGATCAGGGGGAGGCAATTCCTTCCCGCGGTCTACCTCAAACAATTATTCGCAATGAGAACTACAGCTATGCCGCAGCTAATATTATAGATCTACAACGTTACAGCATTTATTTTCTCTCTGGATATATATGCATTAAAATTACAGGAGAGATGAATAGCTCCAGGTAGATAGACAACCAATAGGCCCCCAAATTGGGAATGCACATTGTACATACGCACGCCTCGAGAGCCTGCCTTGAGATAGTCACAAGATCTTCAATACCGATCGAGGCTGAATGCCTTTTCTCAAGCCTTTCGGTATCCCTAGGGGGGCTCCATAGAGCGAAAAGGAGTCGGGAGGCTTGCGCTTAGCTAACGCATTACTACATGCGGGAAATACGGATGAAGGCGCGGCTGTTGTAACCTCATCGCCAGCTTTGTGTGTCCCGAATCGGTGGTTACACGAAAGAGCTCAGGTGCCTGTTAAGGCTTACCCAGGGGCCCAGATCCTTCCTTTCCGAGACATAATTGGGAAGGCTGAAAGACCGCCGTTTTTTTGTCCCGACAAGATCTGATGAGGGTGTGAAGACAGTTGTCAAGGCTGAGTTGTCAAAAATTGTCTCAAATCGACACGCGTGACAGCATCCTACGTACCTTGGAGGGGGGGGTGGCACCGAGGGCCTCTGAAACATTGTCCCGTTCCCTCGAAAATAAATAATAGTAATGAAGAAAAGGGTGTGCTGACTTACCTATGTCGGGTCTTACCCTAGGTACCCTTATCCTTAAGGTACCTACCAAATCTTTTTTGGCCCTGATAAAGTTCCTCTCCAGATCTTTGTACCCGTTCATTTCTCCACGTCGTATGGCGAGGCTCTGGAGGCAACGCGGGGAAGGATCATCAGACCAAGCATAACGGCGCCCGCGAACGGAACCTGGGCCTAGCCTCCCCGGGGGAGCAATCTTGTGCATCGCCAAGACTTAATATAGGGTTTTTGATTACTCTTAGTACACTCCATCATATGTGTCGCACGACTCTACAGGAAAACCTTCACCGCCGATTACATTGTTCCCGTTACCACTCGTGGTGTGTCAGTTGCGCGCCGTTGGCCAGCTTAAGACAGCACCCTACGCATGGCTCGTGGGAGGAAGAAGCGGGTTTTACCTAAGACTCAAAAACTTACGCGTCTTATAGTACACATGAGTAAGGCCACGGCTGTTGCGATAGCGCAGGCCTGCGGCGCGGTTTGGTCACAATCCATCCAGTAACACGAAGTAAGAAAATAACATCACTAACGGAAGCTATCCAAGGAGGAAGGGAACATGAAATCTGTCTTGGCCCCCAGCTAGCTAGATGATCTATCTAGGTACCTACCTCCAAGTAGTTATCCATCTCATCGATCTAACTCCGATGAGGCCCCTTGACCTCAAAAGGCCAAGGCAACGGTAGCAGTTCACGGAGATATTTTTGACAGCCAGCTTCTAGCCATTAGGAGCGTCGTACTAGATGATTGCCTCGTGAGTGCCGTGCCTTGTTCCTGGAGACCTGGGGTCAAGTAACCCTCCATATCGGCAAGCGATCCGTGTCCCTAGCCTTGGAGAAAGGAAGAGGAAAATAATAACAATAATAACAATAATAACTACCTAACTAATAAAAAAAACCGAAAAGAATAAAGAATAAAGAATAAAGAATAAAAAAAGAGAGCTAACAAAAGAGGTTAAGGGGGCCCCGCAGGAAGACCATGACCTTATGAACTTCTCGTGTCCTTTCCCTCGCCGGCTAAATGGCGCGCAGTCGAGGCGTGCCGAAGTCGTTTTAACCGGTGAGTTTATCCAAGGCCCTGAGAGCCCGTCGGGACTCCTACGGAGCAGGGGGCGGCAGCCCGCCCGCATTTCGCAGAACCCTGGGAACCGATCTCCCCGGATCTTTGGGACGGAACATACGGGGATTAACTAACGTTAGTAAGGGAAGGGAAGGGAAGGGAAGGGGGGGTGAGGTGTTCGTGCCGCTGGCGTAACTAATTCCGCCGCGATGGGCTTAGTAGTTCATTCCTTCTTCTTATTATTCTTCTCTTATTTTCTGTTACAACTTTTCGGCTACGGCACGCATCTATCACGAACCCGTTAGCCGGCGACCTGAACCAACCTGGGGGCTCGTTAGGCAACGCCAAGGGTTCGTCTACTACCCCTCCTCCCCCCTAAATCCGCCACCTGAGGAGATTAGGAGGTCTCGTCAATATAATATGTATATTGGATTTGTATCTCCATAAAATAGACTACAGCCTACAGGCGACGTGTATGTGCAATACGTGCATAGGGACTCGGTATATTTCTGGGGTGCATGAAGTTTAAAAAAAAAAAAAAAAAGGTTCTTGTTCGGTATGCCGGCCCCCAGATCTACCCCCCGTGGTACGCCAGCCCACTTATACTACAACGTTTCTGTCTCCATTATACTCTTCTTCTTTTTTTTTTTTTTTTTTTAATTTTAATATTTTGAAGAATATTAAATTATTATTTTTATTTAATTTTTCACGTCGTTCGTCGTCCTCATTTCTCGGTGTCCAGGGTTCATGCCTGATGGCTGAATGGTAAGACGGATCTGACTAGAGTCTGGTTCAGAAGATCTGAATTTGGAGACATCATCATCCTAGTTTCCTTTCCCTATACGTTAACCTATCCCTTACCGAATTCCGACTACTAGAACAAGACACTCAGTTTGAAATTGCTGTTGTAACGTGACTTTTATGTCCTAGGTCGTCGGTGCTGAGCGATAAGAAGATCCCGCGTAACCGGTCCCTTCGAGACCGACTGACTGATGTTGGTAGACGTTGTGCAGTTTACTAATTATATTCGCTTGGCGGAGGATGATGGTACACACACATACACGCACGCTCTCACTCACGCTCTCATTCATTCACTGATCGGTGATCACCACGCTTACCCTGACTCAAAAGCTGGTGAGTTCTGCCTGAGACTTCTTTCTTACAGACGATCGTAAGAGGCGTATACGGGAATGCGCACAGGTTCCTAATCCCTTCTAAGTGAGCAACCCTGCCTTAGTTTCACTGCAGAGCACAAGAGGATCGATCATTTCGGGGCCACTACTATAAATGGTATATTCGCACGAGTTTCTGCATCGCGTGACCTCAGGTCTCAGCTACTCACATATACGATCGCGATGGTTCGTCGTGACAAATCAGAAGAGAGATTGTGCCTGGGGGCTGCTGGGATGATTTAGGGAAGGCGATTCTAGGACTTTTGTTCTTCGTTTCTAGAAAGTTGGAATTGAACTCGTGGCTGACCAGGACCTGTTGACCTGAGATAGTAATGCTGTTCCATATAGACCACGCCACAAAACATTGTACTATATCGGATACTGTTATTGCAGATATCCTAGTTTCCCCACGGAGTAATTACTGTTTCTTAGAGTCTATTAACTACATAGTATTTGAATATCTTTGCCTCGGTCTTTGAATAACGCCCGCCGATCCAAGGGTCATTCACATGTGCCGTAACTAAAATGCAACTAACCTTTTTTTTTCTTTTTTTCCCCTCCTAGTATGCAACAATGCGGCTTGAACCCTTTTACCAGAAACCTAGGTTAACGGAGAAATCAAGCCGGACTATTTGCTGGTCGGCGACTTCTGAACGCGGGCGGTGTGCATGTGCTTTCGGGGTGCGTCAGGAATATGAGCCGGTGCAGACGATAGTTCATTCCATGTACAACACCCCCCCGTGTTCTTCGAATGAGGAATTAAAGTCAGATAAAAGAGAGAAATCGGAGCGCACCGACATTTCGATTAACTTTTTACGCTATTCGCGGGAAAGCCACGATCTATGGCAACCGACTAGCTTACACGATTGGTCATGTTCCGCAGGGTCATCTTGAAGAAGCACGTTGGTTGGGATAAACCAACCATAAACCTTGTATCGTCGGTGTTGTGCTTCACACCTTGAAATAAAATGAATATGTACAACGGCAATGGCGGACTTAAAACGCAATCGAATAGTTGAATTTAGAAAAACAATAATACTTATAATAATAATAAAACATAAATACCTACTTACCTACCTTAACACATGCATTCTGCTTTTGGTGACCGAACCGGGGGTCTGACTACGCCAAGTTGGGGGCCAATTATTCTCCATTGTCATTCCTTACTTGCACGATTTTAACTAGATTAAGGAGTAGGATGAGGAATCAACTACTGTAAAAAATAAAATAAAATAAAAAAAATGAGCGGCTGACCATCCCGGCGCAATAGCCTTGAAACTACTAGGAATATGGTGTTGCCACTTGTGCAGTTGGATCTGACTTGATTCGAATTAACATGATAAGGGACGGGCCGAGTACGTAGGTAGCAGGAAAACACGACTAGGTTAGACACTACCCGTGCCGCATGCTGTCAGCAGGGTTCGAATACCTAGGTTAGTAGGTTAGAGAGAGGGACTTTCTTTCTAACCATCGCCTGATAGACCAAAGCTTGCTACTCCCCTTTCTCATATTACCCTCAAATGTGAGTCTGCGTTTGCGTTTGCGTTTGTGTGTTGTGTTGGCGAAGCACGTCTGACGGCGCCGACCATGGTCCATTCGGAATGACTGAGATAGATTCGCGCACCAATCTATTCCCATTACCAAAGTCAACGTGAGGCAGATTCGTCAGCAACAACAATTTTGGCCTTGGGTTCCCGTCAGCAATCCGTATGACCCCGCGAATGGGCGAAGCAACTTTTCTCGCTCTGGGGGTGGGTGGGGTTTTGAAAGGCTGAGCTGAACGTTGGAATTTCCCACGGGGATGGCACCCTCACAAAGTTCTTGGTAAGATTTTTGCCTGGGTCGAGATAGACATATATGCAAGAAACGGTTTGGCGAATCTTTACTTTTAAACTTACGTGAGAATTAAAACTAACAGACTAATTGGCAGACCAGCCGCCACACCCGCGATGGGGCTTTGAGCCAAAAGTCTGTTCGGATCATCTTTCTCTCTCCTTTTTTTTCAACTTACTTACCATCAGACTTCTCACCGTTATCCTTCCTCCTGCGCGTTTCTGCCTAACGTGGTGATGTGATCAATCTAGCTAAGAGATTCATGGCCCATGATCCTGAAATTTTCCAATAGGCAAACCCCCCCCTCATCCCACGTTGATTACCTACTCAAGACCGACGAAGCGTTTTCCAGATATAAAATTAGACCGTGGCTCGTGTAACCACCGCACTTCGCTTCACCTTACCGTGGTATTGGTCACCGTGAACATATGTGCTACGGGGGATGATCCAACTCCAATTATGTGTTACGTTGGAGTTACCTGGGTTAACGGGGGTAAGAAGGGATTTAAAAGAGTCTCGCTGAAGAACCGGGGGGAACCTGAGAGAGTCTTACGATGTGCTGGCCAAGTTCTAGACCTATATGTATGTATGTCTTTAGGATAGTACATACGGCAAAGGTGATGCCAGGTTCTTTGGAGAAGAAGGTAGATATCACGTCCCATAGCTTTCTCGCCCCTTGCTAGGAGAGGAGAAAAAGAGGGAGGGAGATGCCTGCGCGATCCTTAGAACACAATTGTAATATGACCCAACGACGCGGGCCCAGAGTGCTACACCCGGCACCGACCAACGCTGACATCTCGATTAACATCTCCACTCTGGTCACGACACACCGCTGCGAGATAATCATAAGCTGCAAGTTTCTAATTGCGGTTCTCGTCGTCCCTGGGCGGGAAAAGGGAAAAGGGTCCGCGGATGGAACACTACGAAACAACGACACGTCGCGAAAGGCACTCTGGTATTATGTGAGAAACGTTATGTCGAGTTACAAAGAGCTTAGAGAGGAGAAGACCTGACTACCCTTAATAATAATAATAATAATAAATTTAGCTCGCCCTCGTCGGCAAACAATTATGACGAATAGGTAAGCACGAAATCACAAGAATGAAAAAAAGGGGCTCTATGATTCATCTGATGGGATCTTCGGTTGTTTGCAGGTTGGCTCGCGTACGTAATAATTGCTGAACAATATTCATGTCACCCGTTCTCCTGGGATGGGAAAGGGCCAATCGTTTGGTGATACTCCTCCCCCATGGGCCGTGCCGAAGAAACCAGCCCTTCCCGCTGCAACACCACACGTCTCTCACAACGGGATCGAAGGGGGAGGGGGGGAAACAACGGCAGGTTTTTCTCTTTCGTTTCGCACAATAATTCCTAACTCATCTTGCTGCGCCGTAACACCGTGGAGAGAAATCGTGTTTTTGCGGAGAGGCTGTGATCCCCGAAGGACTGGATGATCTAAGCGGGACACCCCGGAGAAGAAATATGGGGGATTACTTTTTTGCCTTTCGTACGACGGGGGACTTCCCAAGAGAGAGGTCTTTCTCTCTTGTTCTTCTCTAACCATGGTTCACTTGCGACGTGATGACGCGCAGGAGAAGAGAGAATGAGAAGAAACTCGCACAGCATTAGCGGTATGTATGAGGTATCTAATGTAATAAGCTTCATACTTCATATACCGACTTTGTCTGGTTCGCTGCGTATCACCGCATAATGATCCCGACCTCTTCGTTTCTGCAGCTGCCGAGAGGGAACGATATGCAGTTATGCAAGTCCGCAACATGTGAAGAACTGTTCAAGTTTCACGGGATGTTACACCCCCCACGGACAGGCACCAACTCTCCCAAGTTTACGGAATACCCTCATCTCATGTATGTGTGTATGTATGTAAGTCTCGGGAACGAAGTAGCAGAGCATGACCACCCCTTTCCCTTCCTCGAGGAAGCAAATGAAGATGCATTAGGTAGTTACGAAAAAAGAAAATAAAGAGTTATAGCAATAGTCATAATAATAATAAAATGAGATAAATAGTTCACGATGACAATTATAAATCACACTTACGAATACTTCCCCCCTCCCCTGTCCTTAAAAGGATTATTTTCGGCAACCCACGTGGCATCCTCGACGAATTAATTACTTGCTTTCGCTCCTTTCGAGGAAGGGGGATATCCTGAAAAGAATCCTAAGGATCAAGATCCTAATCTATTTCTCCCTCTTGTCTCTCTGCGTGTCGTTCGCTGTTTATTACCTGCGTGTCATGTGTAAGCGAGAACCCCGGGTTGCATCCCGTCGTCGAGAACCCGGCTTGGGTTTGATAATAAATTACTGACGGGCTACAACTCTAACCTACTCTAACCTAGGGTACTCTTCTTCATGCACGCAATAATAGAGCGTACATAATATGATGTACATGATGTACATGATGATGTACTCCTGTATGTAAGGTAAGGTAAGGTCAACTTAAATGTAAGGCAAGGTAATAGGAGGTAGGTAGATAGGTAACTTGTCAAAATCGAAATATGATGTGAGCAAAAACTCCGGAGTAAGCCGGAAAAGCCGTAAACACCATATCGGCCAATCTAATCTAAGATTACCTGGGAATAAAAACTGATTTCCCCCCTTTCGAATTCCCCAGCGGCGCGGGACCACATGCATCATCGAGAATCGGATTTTACAAAATGGCGGTTTCTTGGCAGAAATTCGTTATCGGCCACGGGAGTGCATTACCTCAGGCATGTAACAATAGCTTTTTTACTAGCTAGGTCCAGCACCTAGGTTAACTCGGTTATCAAATCTTGGGTTATCAGGTCCTATCTACAGGTATCTAACGCCCATTCCCCCAGGGCTCCATAACCCGTCGAGATGAACCACCGGGGGGGCCGCCAAATGACATCATAAAACGGCCAGCAATGCTAAAATATCATGGAATTTCGCCAGATCGACAGCTAATCGCCATTCTTTTAACTATTGTCGTCCAGCCCCGGGTGACCCGCTGACGCAATTTAAATCTCTTGAAACCAGACTTTCGAACAAAGAATCTATCTCATATCGAGTAAAGGATAAGGTACCTTGACGTTAAGTCAGATTCAGATAGTGTACATCGATAAAATAAAAATGTTAATACTGTTAATATTCCTACTACTACTAATACTAATAATAATAATAATAATGACCCCACCAACGAACACCGTCCCCGTTCTCCGTCTGCGTCTGCGTCTTGCTACCACCTCCTCCACCCCCCGATCTGGGACGTAATCTCGATGAGCATTGCTTAATTCGGACCGGGACCCTCATACGTACCAAGACAAGGTTACGATCCCAACGAGCCATTCTCCAGGAATTAGATTGGTTAACTAGCGTTGTTGTACATCTACATCTACATCTACATCTACAACTACAACTACACTGCTAAACTATGTAAGTGTGATATTAGAGTGATATTAGAATCTGGGGAACGGGCGTAAGGTAAGTACCTAACCTACCATAATCGCTTCAAGGGGTCCAAAGACTCATTCTATCTCCATTGATCCGCTTCTGGTGACATTTGATATTCTGTGATTCACCGCCGCCATTTCTCTAATCGGCACAACTTTCGTCATCGAGAAGGCTGACGCCAGATTCCTTCCCTCTTTCGCGCCCGCATCCCGCAGCCCACATCCCGTTTCCTAATACCCTAACCTAAAGGAAGGTATCATGAGACACATCGAACCCGTGTGTGTTGCTGTTGCTGTTCTTGTCGTTGTTCGAGTTGGAACAAGAACGGTTCCTCCGATCGAGATTTGGGGGTGCATGACTGTTCATACTTTTTGCCTGTTGAAAGTCTTGCCTTACCTTGCTTGTCTTTGTCTGGGGTCATAATTGGACCGGGGAAGGCAATATCATAAAAGATAAATACATCATGTACCTCTTATATATATTAATAGAATAAAAAAAACCAGCAAATGATAAAATAGCGAAATAAAGAAAATTCGAAATAAGATAAAATGGAATAAAATAAGATAATCATTAATAGATATTTCTCCAATTTATTGTATTATCTATCGAAATCGAAAAAAACCCCCCCTTGACACACGCAAATGGTAACGTGAACAACGCCTTATCGGTCATAACATCAGCCATCCCATGCCATGGGAAATCAGGAAGCAATCTATCATCCTCATTCATCATTATCACTCATCATGACCACTTCTTGCGAGAAGGTTAGGGTTTAAAAAAAACCCAATCAACCCCCCAACAAGTCGCTACTCGGCGTCACAGCTCGCATTTTCGTGCAGAAACGCGTAAACAAGCTTCTTGGCCCAAGCCAATGCCGCCGTGTACTTTATGTGTGAAAATGTCCGAAAATGAAGCGAACGAGCGAGCAAGCGAGCAAGCAAGCAAGTAACGAAGTCCGAGAGTGCTGTCTGTCTCCTTCGGGTAGGAAGGTTAGAGAGTACCCCTTTGAATCCCTTCACGTGTGGGGGTCGTTTTTTTTTTTTTTTTTTTTTTTTTTTTTTTTTTTTTTCTTTCTTTCGTTGTTCACGATACCCCTCAGAAATTCCATATTTGTACATATAATTCCATATGTAAGTTGGATAGGCAGGTAGGCGATGCAAGTATGTAAGGCAGTGTAGGTAACTAAGTTACTTTCCCTCTCTTCCTCTCCATCGTCGTCAGTTCTCACAACTGCCAGCTGGCACTCTGCATTTCGCGGGTCAGGCCGCTGACGTTCCGGGGGGGCGGGAAGACAGGTCACAAGGTGCGATTTTTTCTGTCTCGCTGGGGCCCGTCCAACGTAAGACGCCTAATGCGAAGCAATAAGGGCCATAGGATAGGATAGGATAGGATAGGATAGTGATAGGATAGGGATTAGATAGGGTAGTGGCCCGCACCGAGGCGAAGGGTATTATTCTTCTTCTTATTACTACTAGTGGAAGGGGTGTGAACAGAAATAAAAGAAAATGAAGTAAATGCCTAGCTGATACAATATAGATTCCCGAAACGATATATCTACTACCTCCCTAGGTAGATAGCGCTTAGGTAAAATGCGTTAAGATGAGGTTAGATAGGTAGACGATGTTAGATAAACGGGACCTCCGCTACTTCGAGGTCAATAATCGCTAGATCTAGGACTTGTTGTGGCTTGTTTTCTGTACTGTAAGCAACACCTGTCTGCGGGAAACGGGTGTCGATATATGGAATGCAAGTAGTTGGTATGTGAGATATGTAGATACCTAGGTAGATACTATGTAGAGAGCAAATGTCGACATTCTGCGGCAGGCCACCGAATGCGCGCCAATAAAGACGCGAGATCCCGTTGCGCATGACCGACATGGGGCATTTTCTTTTTCCTTTTATTCAGACCCCCCGCGCGCGGGCGGCGCAAACGTGCAATTGGGAAGGCAGATCTATCTATCGATCCCCCGTGTTCACTTTCAATGGTTCCTTATTGGGGAACTCGTTGGCGCAAGATGCGTAAAGAGAGAAAAGAGACAAAAGTGTTAGAGGAATTAGGTAACTAACGAAAACTGTCATTGCGGTATGCAACGTTTCGAATTCCTCACCAATGTACCCCTACGCTTATGTGTGT
Organism: Daldinia eschscholtzii; assembly: GCA_037126485.1. NCBI lineage: Eukaryota > Fungi > Ascomycota > Sordariomycetes > Xylariales > Hypoxylaceae > Daldinia > Daldinia eschscholtzii. The sequence goes on from JBANMG010000002.1 coordinate 3,382,698, forward strand.
TGCGTACGACGCGTGGGGATGGCTTGTTAGTTATCATGTATGTACGGATTAAGAGGCTAGATGCCCTATTCGGGGCTGGGGTTCGCGCGGCAAGGGGAAGAGAAAGACAGAAAGAAAAGAAAGGAATGGATGGATGGATGGATGGATGGTGGTGGTGGGTTGATCACACTGCCGTACCTGAATCATCGTATGGATCATTGCGAGCCCCATCACTGGTAATGCTTCCCAAAGCCAACCCGCCCCTCCTCCTCCCATCATTGCTGGCATTGTCTCATGTGGCACACACTCTCTCTCCAAGCAAGGCCGAAAAGGGAATCTGGAGTTTACATATTACATACATGACTCGCGAACGACGGGAAGGAGATGGAGGGAAGGGAGGGAAGGAGGGGGACCGGGGGGTGATGATCACAAGAAAAGAGATCTCTTCCGCCAGGAATGGAAATTTCGTCACAGCGTAGATTCCCAATCGGGAGGGAGCGGGCGGCGCGCGCACATATATGTAGAGTATATATGGCCTTTTCGACCCAGGGCTGATTCCCATTCGAGAACCAAGACGCAATCGAGAAACATACGCCGGCGTCAGCCTCTTCGTATACCCTGTACCAATTGCATTGCATCTCTCTCTTGCTCTGCGGATGGACCACGAGAATGTGGAATATCCGATAAGCGCCGGCGATAAGGCGGGGCAAGAGAAGAAGAATAAGAAGTAGTAGCAGGAGGAGGAGGAAGAGGGGGGGTGTAAAGATATTTTTGGGAAAATACTATGTAAGCTGGGTCCTATCAACCGCCTTTTTGGCCCCAGGGGAGGGGTCGATTGCCGAACAGGGCTGAGAGAGGCGATGCCTATAGGCCGCAATACTATTCTGACATGCAGCGCGGACAGACAGGAAAGCAACTGTGCCACAAAGAAACCAGGTAGGTCAGTTCTTACGAAGTGCATATTATGGTCGTATGGTCGTATGGGAATAGGGAGTATAGTATGTAATTCGCATATAATAGACTTACATCCTACAAAGTACGTATCTCGTATGTGTATGTATAGGTATGTATATGTATATGTGTATGTGTATGTGTGTTTGTGCAATGTGTGTGACCCGGGCCTAACGACGATCTGATTCGCGGGCACCCGCGTTTTTTCAATACTAATAATCTCTGAATGGTGCAATATATTAATATTAATTCGATCGAACACGACAGCTGAGAGGGTCTCACGAAGCATTGATCTGCGACTATTACTTTGACTTAGATAATATAGGATCCGAGAAACCGGAGATGGCATCCAGTATCAGCTGAGTCTATTTTACTTGGATTACTTATTTTAATTTTTATTTTACTTGATTTTATCGTTTTTTTTTTCTCCTTTTCCCTATATACTAGGTATTTCAGCGTCTGGTATTTCCTTTGTTAGGTAGTCGACGATCAAAATAGATTCCTCCCCAAGCGGCTAAAAGGGATCAAGACACACAACATTGTGACGAAACCCCGTTACGGAGGAGCTTGCCACTAATCCGATTTTCCTGGGGGAAAAGATGGTAACACCCCGGAATAATATCCTACTCCAGATTCGCCCGCTCAGCCGACGGCTGGGGAAGAGTGATACCCCTAATAGGTTGACATAGGTCATGTTGGCACTTGATTTGAATTTTCAAATGTAATAATACTTGGCCTCTTCTATTAAGAGCCAAATAGCCTCTAAGAGTCTAAGGGAAGCTGACGAACGCGGCGGAGGCAATCTTACCACCAAGGCTTCATTCCTACCTAGGTAGTCTGTCCAGTATACGGACCGATTTCCCAGGCTACTTTTTTTTAGTTAGTTATGTGACTGGTAACGTGATACGTTCTAAATCGACCATGTCTTCTACGCTACCAACAAATTATAGTAAAAGAATAAGATAATAATAATGCCTTCGTCGAAAATAACAAGGCTTAATTTACTTAGTCTCTAAATAAGAGGGAATGTTGATGGGATCCCTACTCGCCTAAGCCGACGCAGGGAGAACAAGCTCACATGATACCGAGATCTACTGGGTCTGGGCGTTTCTCTTGGGTCCGGGGAAACTGGGGAACGCCAGCGCGGCTCCGCACGCTCCTCGACTTTCTCCCTCGTGGATCATCATTTCGAGGCTTTGACAGGCTGCAAGCGGCTTTTCGAACTCGATTCGTATCATGAGCCCGGCCTAACCTACGCCTTGACCCTCAAGCTCGGGTCATGCTAAAACCTCCCAAAGATCAGACGACTAACTGTCGTGTAAATTACACACGCATATGCGGTTATGGTACGGTATGTGGTAGGTAAAGGTTAGGTACATGTAATGTAAGCCAGCCCATTTATGCAGGGTCCAAAACTTTAAGAGAGACAAATCAATTGGAGGCCCTTGGCTTTGGGAAATCTTTCTTCATGCGGATGCGGGGAAGAAAGAAGAAAGCATACATTAGCATAGCATGGCATAGCATGGCATGACATAGCAGCATTCCAGTTTCGCTCTGACCATTTGCGGGCGAAACAACACACATAACACCACATACACTACATACATGTACCTACACCACATAACTCCCAGCCATGGAAGTCTACCGAATTAGCCGCTAGCCGACGGCGGCCGGTTGGCTGTTATTCGGCTTTTCACGAGACTTCGAACAAGGGTTTCCCATGTGTTCAAGTTATTGGCAACAGGCCTCATCTGTCTCTCTCTCCCGGAATCCGGCTTTGGGAAACCATGTGTTTTTCCGTAACGGGCTACCGGAATTATCATGGGTCCAGTGGTAGGACTTTTTTTATTAGATGACAGAGAGCGAGCGAGAAAAAGCTCGGTCGCATGGCAGTAAAACCACGTGAAAAATCCTAGGTTAGCTTCCTTGCTGGACCAAGTTTTCTTTTATTTTACGAAGCGTCCGTGGTGGAACCCTTTCGTGGGACCTTTTCTCTCCTCCCCCCCGCGGTCGTGCCGACGAGCCCCAACTTCGGCGCAATTTTCCATCGTCTTATGTTCTTGTTTAGTTAGTGTAGTTCGAATGTTGTTTTCTTTCCTTTTTCATGTTTAAGCCTTGCATGCCATGCCATGCTATGGCATGAAAAAAAAAAGTCGTGAGAGAGAAAAGAAGAGGGGAAAATTGGGACCACAAGGTCATTGAGTACGTACGCCGTATGTAATGCAAGCGGGTCACGCTGCTGAGCCGCAAGGCCAGAATTCGATTTGCATTAAAATCGTGACTTAGACAAGCCAATCGATACGAGGAATGAGGCGGTACAATACAGAGTTCGTATCTTATCCATTATTTTATCTAATCTGTTCGGTATACGGCGGCATAACACAGTACATATAGTAATACCTAGACAATACATAATACGATTTGTGCTAAGACAATTATGAAAAGAATAAGTGGGTTAATTCAAAAAGTCTAGAAGACGATCAAAACGCCCAGTGGTACATATCAGCGCACCATGGGTCTAGAATTCCTTTATGCTCCATTGATTGACCGTTGCCCAGGATCGCAGCGTTGCATTTTCAGGGTCCATTCCCACATTTTCTGCGGCTCTGGATTCCGAGTAGCCCCGAGTAGTGGTAGAGCAAAGTGAGGGGAGGGATCACGCGCGCAAGGCGTTTAAAACCGTTACATAGGCACTCTTAAGAGTCCTTTTCCACAGCCCAATAGCCAAACAGCCATTTGAACCAATGAGGGATAGATTGATGACTTTGTCGGCACGATTGGAATCTGTAAGCGTGCATCGTGACATGTTTATCATAATGATCTATCTTAATAGGCTACTGAGGATTTTCGTGATATGTTACCTTCCTACTAACTAATTAGTTTCGTATTGTAGTTAGTTAACTATAAACTAGTTTTGTTTCATGATAAGTTATTCTCATCGAGACCTACATGAAATATACCTAGAAAGGGACGTCAATAGAAATAAGTAAGTACCTACATATGAGGCGTGTTGTTGTTGTCGTCCGTGCTTCTTTAGCTTCACCTTGGGGATTCACCGAGAAGGGCCGAGTTTCTGCCGTCCACTTTTTCTATAATCGTGTCGGACTTGATAGCCTCTGATTTGACAAGCCGAACGATAAGAATGCCCATTAAAAAAACAGAAACCCGAGCGAGACCCTCATAATGTATGTAAGCTGAAGTGCCCCTGAAATTTACTACACTACTACCTAGGTAGGTATGTATGTGCCTGCGGCATTACGAATGCGGGTACGCTGGGCTGGCTGGGCTGGCTAGATTTGGGTAGGATCTTAAAGAGATACTACCATGTACCGTTTCTCGTCACTTAAACATTGCGCCATTGAGGCGATATGTTTTCCTTCCTCGGACGCGACAAGCTGTCAGATGTGAAATTTGAATCTCGAATCTGCTTTGCTGTAACATCACTCATCACTTCTCATGTTCCGCCCTTCGGGCTCGTGCAGCAAGGCGGGGCGGAGAATTACCCAGAACAGTAATTCCGGTGAGCAGCAACGACGATTTGCTCAGCTATATATGGGCGAAACGTTGGTATACAGTAGTAGTAATATCGAACCGGGTCCACATGATGAATCCATTCATCCCCCTTGCCACGATCAAAAATAACAATAATAGGAGGCTTGCGAATAGGTATAGTGTAATGTAGAGCAGGTCGATTAGTTCGACGACGATGATGAATTCATCATCATCGAACCCGAGGGACTTGTCATCTGTGTACACGGGAAGACAAACGCTGCGGCTGATAAAATCGAGACAAGAAGATCGTGGGGACGGCATTAGATGAACCCTGGTCGTGCGTTACTGTAGTCTGGCACACGCCAATGGTTCTTCGAGATGCTGTAGAAGGGCAACGCCAAAAGCAACCACAAGTCCCAGGACTGCGTATTTGACTTACACAAGTTAATAATTAGAACATTTAAACTGATTTAGATGGTTATTGGTTATTACAAGTGATTGTTTTTATTTTTATTCTTTTTATTTTTATTATTATTAATTATCTTTTTTTATTAAGTCAGTTGTTCACAGCCACCTCACCAAAAAGCACGAATATCTGGAACTATCCGCCGGTACAACGGTTAGATCCCGCTGCGGCGTTCCTCAGCCTATCGTGCATCCCTTTTTTAAGGCTTTACCTCTCGCTTATCTCAAGAGGCGCTCGCTTCCAAGTTTTAGGCATTGGGATCGCGAACTATTCTCTGATCTGCCTTAAAGCCTAAGCATTCATTGGCGATCTTACTAAGTCTACCCGTGATACATGCAGCGCCCGATGACCCAAGGCTTCTCGGGTCACTAATATCGAGTGGCGGTGACAAAAGTCCAGCAGAAGTCCTAATTCCGTTCGACAGCTTGAATGAACTCCGGGAATGTGGGAGTCGGCTCTTGAGAATAGCCAGGGTATTGCTCTCCCCGTAGAGCGAAGCATCCGAGTCCGATCCTAAGAGGCCGCGCACTACACCGCAATCTATATCTTAGCTAGCGTGCCGTTCTGCTGGTGACTTGTATTTAATGACAATCAAAAATCATGACGTATCGCAAACAATAATACCTAAGTCAAGGTGGCTGACGGAGCCTCTTCCGCCTGGGCATCAAGGCATTTCGGTACCGGGTTGCTGGGTGTCGTACATACATAACATAGTAGCATACGCGTACGTATCCTGCGCATATCTTTGCGGTCTGGTAATTACCTACATATCGTATATATGAGAATTTGCTCTCCATGTTTTCAGTGCTTGGTAACCCCAACACACGCAAGACGTCTCGGGCCAACGAATGCCCAACGTCGCGCGGAGGGAGAGAAGGAGATTACGACAGCCGAAGCGTTACAGAGAGCCAATACCCGAGGACCAAGGTTGAAAGGTTCGGAGAGTAGCCGAATACTATTATTATTATTATTTGCTTATTTTGATAAAACTATGAACTACCTATGAAGCAAGGCTCAGGGCTCGAGCAAGGTTGGCAGGGAATATTTACTGGAGACGGGCGGTGGAGTGTCTTTCTTTTTAAGACACTCTCCGGAACGTCCCCCGAGAATAAAGAGACGACGTAATTACCTTATAAAAAAATAAAAAGTACCGTAGGAATTGATTGAGTCTCAATTAAGCCTTCGCCCTGAATGATTGTGGGGTATCGGCGTTATGGGCGTTGCTACTACGTATCATACGTATCATATTCCTTATGTAACTAGCTTTTTAGCAGATATAATTGGCTGCCCCGTTCTTCTGTTTGTAACTTTACCAGCTCACCTGACTTTCCATAGCACCAACTAGACGGTAACTTGCTTGTTCTGCCCCCGTTTTCAGTTGCCCCTCGTCGCAACGGGGCCCCATCCACCACGTTTTGAGACTGCCATTGCAATTCCCAATTACCAGAAAGCCCGTTGTTGTTGGGTCCCATTTTCGAGTTTTTGAAATTTGCCGGAATCTTGGCGTTGTCGTGTTTATGTAAGTTACGACGAACTTGGGTCAACGTAAGGGATTACAAGCTGCATCAAGTCAAGTGTTCTGTTCTAGCTAATTACTTTTTATGGAACTAATACAATTAATACCCAAAAGAAGGGTTGGCTGTTATGAGAACTAGAACGAAACGAAAAGCATAGATTATTGATCCTAATTATTTACCTTAATGTAGGTACTTGCAGTTCGAACTTGAAAAATCCCATGTGAAATGCAGGGACATTACTCAAACAAATTAAACGTTTTACACGATGACACCTAAGCTAAGGTCCCTTTTGCAAAAGAGGTAGCATCAAGTTCACGTGCAATTCGTTATCGACCGTCGAAAGAAATAGGAAAGATGATATAGCGTAGTATATACAAAATATACAAAATACACAAAATACCAGTCATCTCGCCCGTTCTGCAGTAATACTTCCGTATTCGGTCAAAAGTGTGCCGACGATGCTTACCTCGTGTAAGGGTATTGGGATTCCCAATTGCCCCTTATCCCTTGTCACAGCTCATCGCACCCCAGTTCCGGGGAAGTGTGTCCGGCCAGGATTGTCAGCCAGGTTCAAGGGGTAAGCAGATTTTTGGAGGGGGGAGTGGGAAAAGAAAGTGGGGGAATATTAAGAAGACCATTTTAAGATTTTCCCAAAGTTGGAGCAAGTTATCGATTGTTACGATCTGATAATCGATAGACGATTACTACTATTTAGATTTTTTGGAGTAACCCAGACAGGTCTCGCTTCGTAAAATGAGTTATGACGTGATGAGAATAACATGGGGTTGAGCAGAATCATATGTGCGTCGCGGGGGAATTAGAACTACAGCTAAATAAGGAAAAATGTGGATATCAAGAAGAGACATGATCAAAAGGAGGATGATAGAAGCTTCTAGGAATTGTTGGGGGAAGCCTACTTGAGATGGTTCTTATAATAATTGTTAGGGTATACACTATATAACACGTGAACCGTGATGGCCATGGTCATACACAAGGTAATGCATTCGCCGAGTGAGCTTCGGGGTTAATACGCTACAGTAATTTTCAATGCGCGTGGGGGGTCTTTGAATCCTTTGTCGGATTCCATCATACACCCTAATACGATCGAAAGCCAAGACTTCAATCCGTCTGAAGTGCATGCTCATACTCGCTTCGCATACGTAGGTACCTTATTTAAGTCTGCAACCGGCATTGCGCAGATACTCGAGGGCAGATACATGCCCGTTCATGCAGCTGTGGTGTTTCGCTTCCTGCTTAGCCGACGATGTCAACATGACATATTCTTGGCAGTGCATTGCATCGTGGAGACAAGCAATATAACGAAGACAATGAAGACAATATCGGGTTGTGTATTATGTATGTGTAGTTATACACAACTATATGTATAGCTATAGGCGCATTTTATTTATTTATTTATATTTATTTTTTCGCCAGGAGTGTCGGTAACCAGGTTTCCCCAACAGCTTCCCAAAGCGTTGGTTCGTCTCTGATATGCTCATTGGGGTCGCTACCGCTCGTATCTTGCCCAATTTCGTAACTTGGTGCCCAAATGGCGAATGAAGGTCGGCCTCTTAAACCGGATACCATATATCAAAGATGTAAGGGAGAATCCAGGGGTCTCATGTTTCCAGAAGAAAGGCACACCTCCAATCCGTGTCCGTGTCCACGGTCTCGCGATAATTGTTCTCCTTCTCTTCTAAGTGTTTCCCAAGCTCGGTTCTCTCCCCATGATAAGAAGCTGGCCGGTAGTGCAAGTGGGTCTAACAGAGGCTTTGGAAAATCCAGGGTTTCCTCAAAGAAACGTGGGAGAAATGGTGGTGCATGATAGGCACGCTTCTAGCAAATAGGCCTTTCCGCCTGCCTGATTCAATGTAGCGCGGGCCTGTGCATCCCACGTCGGGGATGGGATATCTCTCGAGAAGTCATAGAATACCTAAAATACCGGGACAGCGCCGTCGAATCTTTGCCGTGTAAAGTTAGGTAGGTAGCAATCTAGGCTGGGCATCATTTCTTCTAGAATGTATCATGAACGCGCCAACGAAGTTCTCAAATTTGGTACAAACTTGGTATCAACAGATGATCTACTACGTGATGGGGGTGTCAAAGTTCGGTCACTGGTAAAAAAAAAAATGTACAGTTACTACGCTTGCAACCCGCATTTACGACGGTGGTGGTTTGCTTGGCTGATCGGTTCGCCGCCGTGCCTGGCATGGAAGGTTAGGCCTAGTTGGGATTCCAATCATACATTATAATTATAAGGTGGGAGTTTCAATGGTAGAGGGAATGGGCAGAGGAATCACAAGCTCGACAAGACCCGGTATGAAAAGGGACGAGGCTGTTGCCTATTGGAGAGCCTCCAGCGAATCCCGATTGTCCGACACCGGTGGCCATTAAGAAGCGATGTGATGATTTGAGATGATTTAAGCGCAGCGCAAGGTCAGATGATGGCTTTGACGTAACTTACAATGCCCTTATTACAATTATATGACCATCCACGTCATGACACGATTGAAACTATGACACGGCCTATTCTTCCTCATAATTGTGTGCCTCGTTGTCCTTGTTATGCCTTATAATGCCTTATTATGCCTTGTCGACGTTGACCGAGGCTTGCGCGTTGGTGACTCGCGCGATTGGGTTCAAAAAATAACTTGTGCGGTAATAAGTCACGATACAAGGTTTGGCGCTCGTCGAGGGCGCGCAAATGTGACGGAATGCTAGTGTTAGGTGTGATAAGCGACGAATCTACCATCTCGGCGTGGGGTTTGCTTTGGCCGATTGGCGGGTATTTATTCAATTTGTTGGCGCTATGCTTGCGAGGCAATGCGCTTCGAAATGTAACGAATTGGTCACAGGGCTGCTGATATTGATGCTCTAGAAAGAGAGTAGCAGATGTGATTTATGAACTTATCCTTGCTAAAAAAGACCTCCGTTTATTTAAGATTTCCATATTATTATTCGTCTCATCTCCAATTGTTAATGCGAAGATGGTTAGAGAAAGAAAGAAAGTTAAAGGTCGATGAGGATTAAATCCTATCACCGGTGATCCTTCGGGCTTCATTTACAAGTTAAAATCCATAACTTACCTACCAAAGGTAAGGTGAATGTTACATATTCCTATCTAACCATCGTGGAAAATATCCATGTTCATGTATTTCGAACATGTCGCTATCTAAAGTGATGAAATCTTAACAGTGTTTCTTATAACATGTAAGAACCATACAGATGCTATTGTAGATCGCGTGCTACCTTTTACTTACTATACTACTACACAATAACACAGCTAAGTATGAGGATCTTTGTGTAAGGTGTCACTTCGTATTAGATTGTATCGTATCATCGGACACAGGGCTGTTGTGTTCTCTTACGTTCTCTCTATGGCAGATTCAGATTCGTGATCCGAGCCAAGCTATACACCTGTGGGGGTGCGCCGGGTTCAATTGGAATTCTCAACTGTGGCTGAGAGTTCAGCTGACTCACTGTTCATTGTCCAAAGTTATGCGGACGTCGATACTTACGACCGCCACAATATCCCCTCCGTACGAGGCCATGTCCTCATGTCCTCCGCAGCATTTGCCGTTTGGCACATTCTTGTGGTCGTGAGAATACCCAAAACGACAGCGCATACGTAGCTCACCGGTTTGTCGATGGCACAAGACGAGTGTCTGCCTGATCGGGTTGGGATAACCTTTACGGCGGTACTCATGGGTATAGCTACGCAAGAGAGAAAAACAAAAAGATGAGGCATAAGCTAGGTCCTCATCTTACACTTGTGTTATGTGTTGGCAACTTGATTTCTGGTAACGTGCTCGGAGGAGATTGTGTTGTCATTGTCACTAAATCGTTCAAATGACTGGCCACGACAGTCTAAGTCAACCTAGATCAACAGCCGCACTCAAGCTCGTGGGTAGCCATGACGGGGGGGGTAAACGCGGGGGCGGTCCGTTGACTAAAGGATAGGATAACTCAACGAAGTTTCAAATTAGAAAGGGATAGTATCACGAGGGCTATTTGCAAGGCGGTTCTCAGCATTCTAGCCGGATCTAGGCAATAAAGGACCGTCGATCCAAGGAGCGGCCTTTCAGTCAGCACGTGCTTCCGTGTTAGCATCAGCAACTGATAACTTGGTAACTGGTAATTCTCCAGTCGCCTATTTTGTACTGTATCAATTTTTTGTAACAATTTGATCCATTCGACCAGAGCCAACGTCGGCCGAACGAATTGGCCGTCATACATTCTGTAACCACTGCCGATTGCCCAACTTCGTAGACACTGACACTGTGGCATTGCCATTACCCCTGTGACCTCCAACGGGCTTCAACATACGGCTGCTAATTAACGCAGCCAAGGATCACGATGCTTGAGATATTACCATATTGAGCACAGGCAGCAAACGAGTGCCAAATAAACCCAATTACCCAACCTGAAGCAGATGGTCACGATTGCCTCATCGTTCGTCCCTACCCAGGTATTACCTCTACCTGTGTATTTGCGGGAATATTCCATTTTCAATATTCATTAACTAATGTAACGAATATTCCTAGCGTCGAAAGACCCTCCCCCATACAGGCAACTAGGGCTCGTTTGCTCGCTTAGTTCAACAAACTGCAATGCAAATTTATAATTACCATGCTCTATCCCACGCGGAAAATATTGAATATAGGTATTAGGTATCAGGTAACCGGGTTTGGTTGCATGAAGCTTGTCGTTAGTCGGCCACAGTTGTAAAGACAGTGGTATTTTCCACACAAACACCGCACACAACAAACATAATCCCGCAGGCACCTTGTAAGCTCCTCAGTTGCGTTGCGTCGCTACTATGTGAGGAGGGCGTTTAGAAATTCGAGTCGTCAGTCATCATGTGTGTGTAATTAGTGTAATTGGTGTAATTAGTTAGCTCACGATACTCTCTGGTGTTAGTCTTGTTAAGACCGGTGCATATTGGATGTTTTTGAGTTTTATAAGGCTTGATATTGATCGCTGAAAACGAATGAGATGGTTAAGGCGAAAATAGGACACGATGCTAAGTTGACTTAGGACGATAACACTGGTAGTACTCATGTATTTACCATTTACACCATTTACTACTGTAAGCTTGCACCCGTTGGCCGGGTTCAACACACAAATATTCGTGACCGCTTTTGAAATTTGGAAACAACCAGCCGAACTAATGGGTAACATGTGCCCTGCCTTGGACAATGAAAAATGAACCGCTTGCAGTCCCAGGCAAAAGGGTCTGCTGGTCAGTTGTACATACCTAGTATTAGGAAGAAGATTGAATTGGGAAACTGGACCTATTGACCGCGGGCGGGTTTCCGGGTACTCCAGAGAAGGGCCTTAAGTGCCTCAATAGGCATGTGATACCCAGTTTGGTCTAGATGTTGCACTAATTTTCTAGCTAAACCTCAATGGGGCAATATCTCAGATACACTAAAGAGGACATTTCGGGGCGAGTCTGGCCGCTGTGACCCATTTATCGGAGAGAGAAGCGAGAGCCGGTACGTACCTTTGGAGAGTACGTACCGGAGTACTAAAAAATAGGTACCTCTGCGCGTGTTGTCAAGGGTTGCTACCGCCCCTGATCCCCTGATCCCAGTTCCGCCGCCACCACCCCCGGAGGACCCAGAGTGAAATAATAGAGTACTTCGGTACGTATCTACACTGGTACTTTAAAAAAACAGTACGTACCGGACCCAGTGAGGAGTGACCTTGCACACCGCGCCTTCTACCCTCCACCTATCCTACCCACTCCACTCTCCTATCAAATACATATGTACAACACCTATCCGCTTCCTTTCTCCCCTTCTTTATGAACCTACACCATGAACCACGAAGAGTTAAACAAACTCTCAAGTGTCAAATAACCGTCGGCGGTCGTAACATCGTAACATAATCTCGACCAGCATTAATCCACAGCCATAACGACCTCCCACTCCGGCGAGTATCTCATATCCAGAAGCTACAGGAAAGAAGCAGCATAGTACCAGTTTTCGGCACCTATAACCATAACCATAACCTCATCCCTTCTCCCGCCGCCGTACTTTGACGAACGCCCGAGAACATTCCCGCCAAACATTCTACTTTCGGTGCCGATTATCTTGTTAATCAGCCTTCGGGGGAAGATTAAGGAACCGGGTCATTGTCCAATTCGACATTCGCGATCGCTTTCGCGAAAACCTCTTTCACCATATATCCACTACTCTCTCATAGCCTGCTCGAGCAGCCGAGCAGCCATTCAGACGGCATGCCTTGTAAAGCTGAAGGGCTGGTCCTAACCGTGGACCCTAACGTCATCCACAAGGTCGACACAAACAACCCCCAGAATCTCTTCAGCATGTGGACTGGTAGGTCTTTTTGGTTTTAGTTAACTGGAGGGGGCAATGGCGTGTGGGTCTTCGCAATAGCTTCTAACGCAAGATTTTAGTGTTCTCCAGATGCGCAGACTCCGTCGAGCAAGGTCGAAGATTAGAAAATCTTAGCTGGCGATTATGGAATAGAGAGACCTTCTGCTGCGAAGCCAAGGAATTATCTGCTACTGCCGCCACCACGTTACCGAAAGATATCCCCGCCCAACAGCAAATATCAGACGTACCCCAATTATCAGGAAGCGTCGATTCCGTCGCCGACGAAGAAGCAATCGATTTCACCACTATTTCCGACCCTATGGAAATTGTCCGTCCTCGAATTGTCAGACAAGACTCTTGTGCCAGCAGCCGGAGCAGAGGCCGTGAACGGCACATTACTTCGGACCACCTCGAGAAGATGGTGGTTTCTATCATCCAAGAGAAGGAGCCCAACTTGGCACCGCTGCCAGCGATGAGCTCTCCTTCGGTCGAATCATCGGATGCCTCTCAGTCATCCAGCTCAGAATCAGAACAGACCCCCGAGACACAGACCAGCGAGTCTACCAGCGAACCAGTCAATGCGCCGCCCCTGTCGCACCCGAAACCTACAGAGATTCCTGCTACCACAGTTATCCGAGGCTTCTCACCGTCACAGGTTCCATCGTTCCGTGTATCTCACGAGCCCAAGCCAGCCGCACAGGACCCCATTCCCGAGCCTAAGTCATCTCCCGCTCCTAAGCCGGTGCAGCTCAAGAAGCAACCTGCAAAGTTCAACTTCGGTGGTTCCTCTAGCAACGAGTCTTCGCCTCAGAGTGTAGAGCCTCGCAAGGCCATGCTACCGCCTCAGGGCGTAGAGGCTCGTAAGCCCATGCCACCGCCTACTAAGAGGCCCATGTTCGAAGTTGGCGTTGGTTCATCTGGTGAAGATGAGAGCCCTTCTCTTAAGAGCGCCATGCACTCTTCTCGACCGGGCTCCATGCTCAATTGCCAGAAGAAACAGACCTCATTCAACAACCAGGTTACGATGAGGACAATCCAGACACCTAGTGATCATTCCGACAGCTACATGGATGAAAGCGCCATTGATGACGACGAGGACGATTCTGAGTGGGAAGACTCCATCGAGGAAAGTGGCAAGTCTAGTATAGATGATGCAGTCACATTCAAGCGAGTTCCATCGAAGCCGAACCTGACTTCTCAGAGGTCATTGATTAGCCTAATGTTCGCCGGACAAGAAGAACGAGCCAAGGGTCTCAGCAACTACGCGTCTCACTCGACGCCTGCCATCCCGCAACGCGCGCGAACTCTTCAGAACGCCTCGAACATGAACGTGGTTTCCTCCCCTAACGATTCCGACAATGGACTCGAGATGCGAAGAGGTTTACGACCTACGCCACTGAAGCCTATTACCGAGGTCCCGAGGACAGGTGCTCAACCCATCATGGTCAATCCCCAGACCCACCAATATCATCAGGCCGCGTTATCGCCTAGAACCACCCGACGTAACATGCTAGCCACTGAATTGACCGAGTCGCTTCGCCGTCAACTCCTATGGGAACGACAACAAAAGTCTTCTACCGCCAATGCCGTCCTAAAAAGACGCCATACCTCCCTTGACGTGGCCAACTTGAAGCAGTATCCCGAGAAGGCCTACATGAACAACAAGGGTCAGGAAGAGCCTAACTCAAGCAGCTGGAACCAATACTTTTCTCGCGATGACTTCGGCGGCTACCACGCCCAGGGTTGGTAATCTACCCTATCCTACGAACCTCGACAGAATTATACCCTCAATCGAGTTGCTGGGATGCACTCGACGGCAGATCACAGGCTGCCTTGTATTTTTTACTTTTCTTTTTTATGAAGCATTGCGAAGGTGGTTGCTTTCTACGATACCGATTGCATTGCATGAGGCCCGGCGTTTAATGATGTTGTTTAATCACGAGGCGTCCCATCGCCGATAATCACACACTGCATGGTTTGCCAGTGGGTTGGTCTCGGACCAATCACGGTGTGGCCTCACCGTTACAGCGCATAGGCAGGCTGCTTTACGGCCCGCTTGAGACTTATCGTCGTGTCTATGGCACTCGCCTTTAGTTTTCATGTTTATTTGGCACTAATCGGCGTTGCTACCCGGATGATACCACGGTCCGCATTTGATTTTGCCCCAACGGAAGGGCTGCATTTGCTTTCTACTACTCATAGTGTGTATGTATTTCAAGGAGAATTAGAGGGCGACCTCACGAAGAAGGGAATGATTGAACCAAAAGCAAGGAAAACAGAGGAGTTGTACTGTACCGCCCATGGCGGCGGAAAAAAAAGGGAGGAGGGTTTGCTAGCTACAAAAATCAAAAAGGTGCTGAAAAGAAGCGACCTAGCGAACTGGCCCCAAAGGAAGATAAAAAAGCATGCGCCATGACCACAAAAACATAGTAAAATCTTCAAGGCCTACAAAATAAAAAGAATAAAACTTGATCAAAACAACCTGAATCTTGTTGTCTCGTACTCCACTTGGAATTGTGTGTGCATTGATGCTTAATTTGCCTATTTAATTTGTGAAATGTTTACTTGGATTGAATATCACGTAAAGATGAGAGTGGATTAATATGACGTGACTGTTAGGAAAGCTTCGAGAAGTCTTGATGCTTTCGGGACGTAGTGAACAGCACCTGAACTCGGTCAACATGTGAAACCGAAAATATCATTGGCCGTTTGTTGATGCAAACCTGTGGAGTTGGGCAAGTTGGCATCCATCTGGCCGACCAGGGACGAGTTTTGTTATCCGTATGATTCAGAACCATGGGTAAGTTGACGGGAGCTTTTCTATGTTAAGCACTCCAAAAACGAACAGGTTTTAGAAGTGCTATCTATGGATTGCATGAGGGGAATGAGTGGTGATACGGATGCGGCTGTATCCGTTCAAGTTTATGGGGGGTTTATCGACTTCTACTTTTTACTTGTTACTGTTACTGTTACTGTTAGTTAGGTGCCTAGTTAATCCTTAGGCGGTAAAACAAAACCCCTCCCTTTTCTTCTTGGAGAACAATTGGGGGGGGGGGGGGGGGGGGGGGGGTTTATGGGGGGCTCTACTCAACAACTAACCACCTAAACTGCCTAACTCACTACCTTGCCTACCTTACGTAGAAATATGTGATGACCAAGACTTACACGCAAAATAAAACATATAGTAAGCAACTAGTTAACAGACTCGGAAGAACCGAACATGTTTTCTCAGCAGACCGATTAAAAGACGAATCGGCATGGATTGCGACACCGTCTACGACATCAAACAGATAGGCCCCAGATAGGCCCCAGATAGGGCCCCAGCCGTGCCCCATCGTCGCTTGCGATTAACCTTTTGGTTATGTAGATGATGCCCTCACCTGTACGTAGCGCAACTGCGCGAGGTGGTCACCCTGCAGTTGGGACCCTGGATCGACAAGTGGAGGATCAACGCTGAACTGCCTCGTTCCTAAATATGGGTAGAGAGATATGGGGATGGGTATTATTATTATCGACTTGCCGCTGGCCTCTCAACAGCTATCCAACTGCCAACTACCAACTGCCTACCGCCTTACCCGCATTAGGGAACTCGTCCCAGCTTTTTTACGGACTGTTTCTGGAACCCCCTTCTTTTCTCCATCCCCAACTTTTGCTCACTCTTCGCTCTTACTCTATCCACTTTTGGCACGTCTTGGAGTCACAGGAACAGCAACAAGCGTAAGGCTGGGCTGTGCTGTGCTGTGCTGTGATGTGATGTGCTGGGAAACGACCGTAAGCAGAAAGCCCACGACGATAATGGAGTTTCGTCGGGATTTGCAGGGCTGGAGAGAGAAAGAGGTAGTGCGTATCGTACGTGGATAGCTGTCTACGTGCCCAGATAGGTAGGCCAATTACTTGGGACTGCATCTCGGATGCGCAGCGAGGATATTCCCCCTGTCTAGTCGCCTGCTTGTTACTGGAGATACCGACTGCATCACTACCTGACTGAATATCGGTGAATTTTTCAGCTAAATTCTTGAGTCAAGGCTTTTCGCGACAATAGCTCCTAAGCTTCTTACAAGATAGCTAGCTACCTAGCCCTAGCTACGTAGGCAGATTTCGGTCACTTGGGATCTTTGCGGGACCGTCGTACATACGCAGCATGTTAGATCCAACAGAAACTAAACCTCAAACAGTCCGCGGTCACCTAGACCGCCCAAATAACCCTTCCTATATAATACACAAGTCGCTATTCCGGCTCCATTTATATACGATAGCTACCTTGCCTGCTTAGTTCAACTAAGATATGACCTATACTACATCTGTAGCTCCGGAATATTAATGGCGTTAATGACGCTCCCTGCGCATTATGCCATCGCATACCATGACCATGCCCATGCTGTCATGTACCTAGCTAGGCAAAACCTGTCTCCAGCTACTTACATATTCGCTATGTATGAAAAACCAAGGAACGACCCTGTAGACCAAAACGGAGCAATTGGGACCGTGAGCTCTTACTACTAAGCTAGAAGCGGGCCTCTCTGCTCTGCTCGATGAGAAAGTGGGAAGAGGAAAAAAAATAACTAGCGCGCGCGCTTGGCGGTATAGGGAACAAGTAACTGTAGGGCGGTGAGTTGGCCGTCAAAAGAAACTCAACACACCTCCAAGTCACACTTGATGATGGGGGTGTTTCGGAATAGCCATGTGCCAGGGCACGTTCCGGAAGTCAAGAAAGCATGAAAGCTGTCGAGAGGCGGCGGGATGAGGTAGTGTGCAGCAGCCATAAAATGATCAGTCAAGTATATACCTTCATAGTACATAGCTTGCCTACCTACATGTAATCTAAGGGGTATAATGGACCTTTCTTATAAGATAATATAGAATATAGAATATAGAATAGAATAACTAATAGAAGAAGGATTGGTTTAAGTCCGATAGAAGAACGACGTATCTACAGAGGACCTACATAATCAAACATACATTGCCGTAGCACCGCAGTATAGCACCGCAGGCAAGATAGGCATTCTGTCAGACGGATATCGTCAAGTTGCAGGTTCATCGACAATATCGACAATATCGAGCTCGAAGCTTCTCAATATCGGATGCCAATAGGATGCACCCCGCGCGGGCGGTAAGCGAATGTCGAAGAGTATCTGAGCAAACGCGATTTCTATTTGGTGGAAAATCAACCTTTGTGGTTACAAAGTCTCTTGTTGATATTTTAATCCACTACCTGTCGTTGGTTATTTGAGAGTACTGTAATATATCGCGAATATAGAAAAAAAATATAAATGTACATATTAATATAATATGTAAAAACATATATGTTTCTATATATTTATTTATATATATATATTTTCTCTTTCGATTTTATACTATCGAATTTTATCATTGGTTGAAAAGGAGGTCATAAGTCCTCTCCGCGATTGAGTTGTTCCCCATTTTCACGCCCCTCCTTCACCCCACCATTCAATATATACCACAATATATACCACAACTACCTAGGTACCTACCTACATATCTACATATATTACCATTACCGGCTGGGTAGAAGAGCCAAGTTAGGTAAAAATGGTAATTATGTACCATAATTATGTACCATAGAAAGACCAAGTCTGTGTAAAACGTACCCAAGTTAATGTGTATGTGTATGTGTATGTGTATGTATGTGATGTACGCTGCATATCTTGGTCTTAGACGATATTTCAGGACAACGACAACAAGAACGACAACGATGACAACAGTAGCAGCAAGATAGCCCACCGCCCACTTTGATGCATGACACCTTCACTGGCTGATAGGGTTTCGATAGGGCTTATCTACCGTTTATCGATGGGGGGTGGTTGCCAGCACGATGAGTTGGCCTACCACACCCTTCTAGAGACGTTCGTTTTTTTTGTTTTTTTTTCTTTCTTTCTTTCTTCTCTCGCTCGCGCGCGCAAATCAGCGCTCGAGAACTGCTGCTCACCGACTTTTCCGCCTGCAGCCAAAGCAACGGCGCCTCCCCGCGCGCCTGGTATCAGATGCTCAACTGCGTTGCACCACTGATTACAGCTACCTGGAGATCGTGACTAGCTTAGCTTAGCTCTGTTTTTCTTCTTGGATAATGTGCTCTCTTTCCTTCTACTTGTGGTTATTTTTGCCCGGTTCCTCAGACGAAGAGGGGAATAATAAACAACGATAATAACAAAAAAACAACAACGACAAGCTTTCTCTCGCCATGATTGAATGGTTTCCGGGAGTTCCTCCGGGAAGGGCCTTGCCTGCTTTGCTACTAACTACGATTCCCGTATCAGCTGCCGGCTCTTTCACGAGAAGCCTCGTCCACCAGCCATTCAGCAGGAAACATCTCATCGCGTTACAAGTTACAAGCTACAGGCTACAAAGTTACACTCCCCCTCTCTACTCCTCTCTCCTCTCTCCTCTATCTCCTCTCCCCACACGTGAATGGAATAAAATCGACCGGCGCTATCTCTTCTTAGGGCCCGCTCTTGCCTTTGGTTGCAAGGCTTTTCCCGTCTAGCATATGCCAGTCATTAAAATTGTGGCGTTATGTTAGGGGGATTGCCTAATGATATACATACATACATAGCCGGGTAGCGATTTAGAGTAGTAGAGATGATGAAATTTATGTAGGTATGTAGGTACGTTAGCTTTAGGGAACGTTGATCGGAGAATATCTCGTGACAAGCCCAAGCCTAGGCCGGACCAGACCAGGCAAGGCAGAAGAGCAAGTAGCAATAAGCGGTAGTTAAGAGGTTAATACCTTACAGGGTAATTCCACCATTGCCGCACATACATGGTACATTACATTGGCGATACAGTAGCGTGGCGTCGTGGCAGATGCAAGATGGCGCGCGCAGCGAAAGTATTGTTTAGAAAAGATGGAAAAAAAAAAAAAAAAAACCAGGGCCAGTGGGATTGGCGTTAATACGAAGTTGAATGAGTGGCAGTCGAGTCATCAAAAAGGCCGTTGTTTTGTTGCGGGCAAGGGCCACCCTAAACAGGTTACATAGTTACCTAGGTAGGTATCTTAGACGGGCTGCTTTGGAGGGGGAAAAGAGGCCCGCCTGACTTGAATTTACCTTACCAAGTTCTATGCATCAATGCGTTGTCAACCGTAGCTTGTGACGACTTAACAGGGGGATACCTACGCAATAGTGAACTTGTTAGGAATATCGTATCTAATAGCAATTCATTAACCGCAATAAAAAAATATTTTATTTTATTCTTATTCGTTTAATTCTTTTTTTCTTCTTTTAATTCCCTTGTAAAACAAAAAACACATGGCACGTATGATGATTTATACTCGTGGATTAATTCTGAGATGTACTATTCCAAATAGCGACAGCGATAAGTGATAGTAATAAAAACAAGCGACGACGATATTAATCTTCCCCCTTCGATCATGGACGAAACCGGGAGATGTCAAGAGACCCCCTCTCAAAAGTCACGTTTGAATTTTCATCTTTTTTTTTTCTTATTACAAAATGGCCCATGCACAAAAAATTTCCTCTCTACTCTAAATAATCCATCGGTCCTTTTCTTTCTCTGGGATTCCGCTTCGGCACCCATTCGGCTCAATTGAGGATTTCGGACGGGCTTCTGACGGCCGACCGGGTCTGGCCAACCGATACTTCAGATTTTAGCCGCCAGGTGATTCGCCACTGCGGAGAGCGGCCCCGCTCTCTTCTAGAAGCCTTCTAGCGCTTCTTCAGAGGGGTGTACTAGTGTACACTAAAGATACATTGACACACCTTGTATACATCCCGTAATGTACTACAACCTCTAATCCTGTGAGGCTAGCATGGATGTTGGGTGGGAAAGCTTAGGCTGGCTTGGGAATAGCTTAATTCACGTGAACAAGCTGGGATGGCGGAGTTTCTGGAGTTTCAAATGCAATTGAAGAAAAAGGACATTCATTCAATCAGAAAGCATGGATTGACCGCTTACCTAAGATACAAAAGGTCGCGCCCTAGCACATGATTTTTTTTTCTCTCTTGTCTACTCCAGAAAGAGACCGAGACGTTAATCCAATTTCGGTCTACTTCAATTAAGGATAGCGCTTCTTATTATTTTTTCCCTCCATTTTCCCCTCTCTGTCCCCTTGTATCATAATGCCGAAAGATAGTCTAAGCGAGAAAGGGACGTTGAAGAATAGCAAAACAAGCAGTGCGTCACACGACACATGTGAAGGGAGGCTGAATGGGGGAATAATGATTATATGTATATATGTACCTATATATGTACCTGATGTACATGCGATCGAAGATAAAAGCAGGAAGGCAAATATGAATCTTCATTACCTGCTTTTTGACTTTGACTTTCGAGTCGTTGCTCACGTTACGCGTCCCATGTAGCCGAGGAGGGAAGTTTGGATGGGAAGCAAATAAGTTTGCCTCGTCCTTTTCCCTGCCGCGTGCTGTGTGCGCGCGCGTGTGTTTGTGTGTGTGTGTGTGTGTTGTGTCAATCTCTAACAAACATCCAGTAGTAAACAGAAGCAAATATCACATGTCCAGGCTTTCATGTACAGCCTACACCTACACGTATAATACCTACAATACGTATCAGCATACACACATACATACATACCCAACCCTAGCATATAGTTACAATAAGTAGAACTACACTTACACTTACACGCCTGGACCCTGCGAATTCGATATATCCATTTGTCAGGGAAAATCTTGATGTACCGACCTCCTGAGTCCTGAGTCTGAGACGAAGCTACCAAAAGCCGGAGAGACACATCCAGCAGCGTGGATCGCGTCCAGTTTTACCTTTTTTCCTTTTTCCCTAACCACGTGGGGCCGAGACGTCGGGACTTCTAAGCTCTAGCTTCACATCTTCATAAAACATATACATCTATACATGCTACATAACCCAGCATATGCTATGGCAGTATTAGTTATCACTAGTAGTTGGTAATAGTAATAACTACCTAAGGTAATGTCTCATTATGTAGGCCATGTACAAAGTTGTTCAAGTCTGCGCAAGTGGGCTTAGTTCCATCTCGAAAGTGGAGCGCACCAGATAATTTCGCGGGTTGCTAGAAGTTCGTCATCATTGCTTGAAAATTCTGACCTCAACCTCCACAATTTCGTTTCCTACAACGACAAAATAGGAGAAAAAGAAATTTCTTTAACCCCCCTCCTCCTCCTCCTAACCTACCTGCCAGCCTACTTGTCCATGCCACCCCTGCTACGTAACGTAGCCTCCGAGGCTTATAGGTAGCGTAGCGTAAGAGCCGCTACGGCAACTGGTGCCTACTTCGGGATGTCAGATGGGAAAAAGTGAACGGCAGGCAAAAGAGGTTTGAATTCGCCGATCGCTTCCCAACCGTAGTTAGTTAGCTGCCCGAAAAGCCCGACCTGGCATCCCTGGTGGCCTGATTGCCTTGGGGGGGGATGGCTTTGCGCGCGGTACGGCCTATAGCCCGTTACGGCGCCGGTGAGTGTGAGAGAGAAGAGGGCCCCTCCTTATTGTACCGGCCCCGGGGAAACGCGTGTTTATGTAAACCTGCTGGAGGGACCCGCGGAAAGCCTGCCGGGGATGGCAAGCCATGTAACGTCGGTCTGACAGTTGCCAGCCAGGAGCATGTTTCGGCTGCCCTATTTTTCAATAGTTCTTTTCAAAGGCAAGGCTCTCAGACTCCAGAAAAAGAGAATGTGAGAGAGAGCGATCAGATCCGGGCCAACGGAAAATCGGCTAACTAAAACGATTATCCAATTTATTTTCATCCAGACGTAGCATAGCAAAAAATAGCATGATGATCTCGTTGTGATAAAAACGTTACGAGATGGGAAAAGCAGGCAGGGCGTAAAGAGGACGAATCCCCAGTATAATATGTATGTAATTCGATCCAGAAAAAGAAAAAAGGTCAGCCCACAAAGTCAATCACTCTCTATCTATTGGCCGCGGGTTATTCTCTCCGCAAAGTATTGCATCTTCCAAAGGCCATTTACGTTACCCGTTGGGCGAACCCCATGGGCATTAGGTGGGCTTCGGGACAACACAACTCTAAAAGTCTCCTAAGGAGGAGACGAAAGAAAGGAAAGAAAAAAAAATATTCATTATTATTAATTTTCCCTACTAGTTATCGAATAGAAAAATAATAATATTTCTGCCATCGAATTTATCGAAATAATAATAATAATAATAATAAAAATAAAAATTGTTCGGACCAAGCGCGGGGCTACCACAAAAACCCACGCTACAACACTTCAACGTCAGACAGAGTTTTGAGCCGCATTAGAGCAGAGGGTCTAGCACGAACCGAAACCCTGGGAATAAGAGCTTGGGGAAAGAAAAGAGAACAGGTTTTGGAATTTTCTTCTTCTTGGTTTTGGGTTTGAACTCTTGGCTGCGGGCTAGAGAGGAGAGAGAGCCGCGGGCTACACGCGCTTAGTTGTCAGTACTAAGTCACTACGCGTAACGTCATTACGCGATGGCCCACGTCCGCTGCCCTCCATCCCGAAAGGCAGTAGAGTAAGGTAGGGTAGGTAAATGTATGTATGTAGTAGTAGTGTCTCCGATACACTGGGTCGAAACTCTGGTTTTAGAGTAACCCAGCCGGCGACGGTTTTTTAGTTTTTACATAGTAGTTTTTCTTTTCGCCAATGGAGATGGGACGGAGCTTCCAATCCAGCCTTGTCAGAAATCGAAGTCGCCGTTGATCTAGCCTAGCTTAGCGTACCGAGGGAGAAAGAAAAAAAAATTTCAATTTACAATATAATATTAAAATAAAAGTAAAGAAAGTAAATGCTAGATAGAGTAACTAAGCTAATACCTGACTTAGATCTTCTCGGCTCGAGAACTTACCGGTGAAACCATGCTTCACCATGATACCATAGTGTCCAATTTATCGGGAACTAACCACTCTTCGCTCCCGACAACAAGCTCTCTCTCTCTCTCTCTCTTCCCCGGGAGAGACAGCCGCCGGAGGCTTTCATACGGTACCATAGTATGGGTAATGAGTGAACCTGAATAGTTAAACTCGAGACGTTGACGACATTGCCGTATCCTTAGGAAGGGGGGGCCGGCCACCTAAGCGCGGAACCGGCTTCGAGTACTAAGGTTTCGCTAGCCACAACTTCTTTAGTTTTCGCTTCCCGCGACCCTCCCTACCTGCGCCGGCCTGGGTAGGGTAGGGTAGGGAGGTAGGAGGTAGCTACATAGTAACTAAGCCTGCGTCGAACCGGCCGCTTCGTGTTATTTCCGGATGGGACAGGACCTCTCCGCCGGCTACTGAGGAAAAGCGGAGCTTCCATGGCGGAAATTCTTTTTGCACTTAACTAGCTATTTACTTTGCGTTTGGTCCAAGGGGGGGGGGGGGGCGGAGAGGAATTGAATGGGTGTTGCGTCATAGGTTATGTAGGATACGGTGTCGCTTGCGCGCAGCAGTTAGTTAGTTTTAATCTGTCTCCCTCTCAAGTCATTTACAACTAGGGCAGACAGATAGATGTAATCTACACACCATTTTTCCTACCTTTGCATAACACAACACATACTTCTGAGCTACGGGAGCTTGGCCGCTGCGCACGCGCAGTAGGTTGCCGCTACACCTTACTCGATCCATGCGCTCGGGATCTGTGGATTGCCGTAGCGATCTAGATGGTTGCGATTCGCGTTGTGGTCGATTAGAGTTTAGTTAGGGTGACTTTGGGATACGAGATGTCAGATGCTCGAGAAGATGGAGGGAGGGGGGAGACGCGGTAGCTTGTGGTAATTGATGATGAAATTGGGGGAGGACTAGGCTGTAGTAGGTTACGAGGAGATGGAATATGCTAGACGATGGACGTGTATTCTTCGAGACTGCTGGAACTCCTGATCCGTAGAGTTGCTTGGCGGATATTCGCGCCTTGTACCACGAGATGTTGCCTACGCGCCACCCCCTGACATCTGACGGTGGTCGCGTGTGTGTATTAGGCATAACCGGTGCCAATTGCTAGTTTCAAATGATATGTATAGTTATACCGTAGGTCCCTAAGGCGGAAGTAAGAACACATGGCTACCTTACAGTTAGTGTATCGGGCTCTGGTAGGGATTCAGGGATACATATTGATGAGTAGACAGTATATTTCAAAATATGGTAATACTTAGCCTACCTTCAGGAGACTCATGATTCATCCGAATTGAGTACAGGATGGATGGTCTCGATATTTCGCGAGAAGGCGGGTCTCATCGCATATACCAATTGCTACATCGATATTGGTTGAAAAGCCCTTATAATCGTATACATGCTAAGAGTCATGTATCCTTACAGAAACTAAAATCTATAATATCTTGAAGGGTACGCCTGATTTTCATAGATTGTGAAAACACCTATGGTATTGTTTGGGACGTGGATGGGTCATCTTGAAGATCGATCTCATCCCGAAAGACTTGAGAGTGCTTCACTTTATTTACGAAAGATCTAATTCTCGATAAGTTGTTGGGCGTGGTTCAGGGAGTACATACACCTAAATGAGCCATAGCAAGGGCGAAAGAGTTGTGAGGTATAACACCTTTCCCCAATCTCTTCGTGAAGTGACAAAGAAGGTTCAAAATACCATATATGAAGTGAACTTGATGTAATGAAAACGAATCTCAGAATATCCATATTCTATTTCAAAGTTGGGAAAGGGGCAAGGGACTGGAAGCAGCACACCAACCAAGGGACACTTTCATCCAGTTGCGATCACCTCTAGAGAAGATATCATCTATAGCATCAAATAAGTGTCACTAGCCGGTAAAGTGTAGTCCGCTACGGCCTAGGGTCCCTTGTCCTGCCGCAGTCGTGAAATATGCATGTATATAACGTATTCATGCTATGTAAATAATAACATCCTTCTTCACTGGGCTATATAAATAAACGTTAGCTACTGTTAACTTGCAGAAGTTGGGTCTGATCAAGAGAGCACAGGTAGTCGGATATGTAGGTAAGGGATAAGACGTATGATCAAGACCACTCCACCAAGTCTCATTCGCACAACGCATATATGACAATCTGGGATATCTAAAGCAGGAAATGGAGGCTATAATGAAAGAAAGGGCAACTGTTGATGATCCCGCAGCGAGTAACCAAAGCATCAGTTCCCCTTTTGACTAGTTACAATTTACCAAATGTTCAATAGTGAAAGACGATGGGAGTTTCGGTACTCTAGGGTATACTGGAAATATAATTGAGTAGACAGAGTCGATCTTCGACTCGGAAAAGGTATCTCGTAATTGATCGGTACATTAAGAAACCCTCCATGGAAGCCACCGTGCCAACCTACTTCGACCAAAAGCTGCCCGAAGAGAATCTACCACTTAGGCTCATCCCCTTCTACCTTGGGTGTCGCAAGTGCGTTCCTATCAGCAAACGGGTCGTTCTCGTCTTCGTCTGCGTAGTCTTCTTCATCCGAGTCTGGCGGAGAAGGTTGACGTGGAGCTATCACTGGCTTAGACGCAGCAGACGGCCGCGGAGGTGGCATCGGTCTAGGAGGAGGGGTTGGGTTGATACTGAGCTGGGCCATGTCCGATACGGGGCTGGATGGACTTGTAGGTGACATTGCCTGTTTATGCTTCTCGGTCGCCACTATCCTTGGTCAGTATAGGTTGTATGTATTGTTCACGTAAGAGATAACTTACTCCTATAAAGATGCGCCTGCTCGGCCAACTCGTCCTCCGAATCGCTATCAGCGTCGATGGAACGGTCCAGTTGCTCATAAGTCATGAGAGCGATGACAAGCTCATCGTTGGCGTGGAGAAGGCCGCCCAACCATTGTTCATCTTCGACGTGATGGATCTATTTAAATAAGTATATGGTCCGTATATGAAACTGGGTTAAGACTTACATAACGTAGTATTTTTCTTCGCAGCTTTTTGCAAGTCTCAAACCGCTCTACAGCAGCTGCGTTTTCCGAGATCCGTTCGCGTTCTCGGTTTATACTCTGAAGAGCATTGGTTAAATTCGTAGCCGCAATGGACGACTCGGCGATTGCAACTTTCATAGCATCCTTTTCTGCTTCAAGGTTGAAAGGCTTATGCCTTCTCTTGGCCTTCTCCTTGTCCTTCTTTTTCTTGTCCTTAGGAGAACTTGAGAAAAATGAACCAGAACCTGAGCCGGAAGCTGACTTGACGTGGCTGAAGGACTGCACAGTCTGGGTGGGCTGGGGATAAGTAACAGGTTGTCGCGAGGACGAAGCCTGAGTCGGGGAAGTTGGAGAGACAGGAGTTTGTTCGGATTCATCCTCAGAATCCCGAAAGGGGTCTTGCTCCGTTTCGCGCAAGACCTTGGATTTCGCTTGAGTGACGACTTGTTTACGCCGCGGGAGTTCCTACGGTGGTTAACTTTTAGAACCCCCAACCAATCCACTCTTCTTACCTTATATAACATAGCAATTCTTTCGAGACCTGGGGTATTCTTATACTCCGTAGCCCAGCCCCTGAATAGCTCAGAACACTTTTTCTTGACATCGGGATCAGACAGATCCGATGTACCGCAGACACGTAAGCGCTCAAGCAACGGCTCGTCTATAAAGGTCCTCTGAAAACGTGGACCTGCATTCTGAATCAAACCATCAAGAAGCACAAGGGCTCTAAGCTGCCTGTGGACACTACCGTACTTCAGCTTTTTCCTAAGGGCGCGAGCAGCTTCTGCGGGGCCAGATGCTTGAAGTTTGATGACCTCGACTAGGTCGGGGATCCCACTAAGATCGTCTTCTTCATACTGTTCGCTAGTAAGGCGCTCGACGGTCACAGTGACAGCCGAGTACGGTTTCTTCTATTAGATAGGTTAACATAGTTCTAATGTAATAACAAGAGTCCATTTCATTTAATATTTTGAGAAGAGGGCTAGTGCTTAAATGGGTATGCGAAAATAGATATTTATAGAGACGTGATATTGATACGGATCTCTTATCCTGAACCAAAAGATGATATAGAAGTAATCAAACGGGTATGCAACTTACCTGAGAAAACATGGTTGCAAGCAGTCGAGGCTAGAAAAAGAAAGAGAGAGAAACCTGGTATCAAAATAATAATAGTAATAAAAGTGTATTTGGTATAATATTTTTTTTTAGGGGGGAATAGGTAATTTTTAGGCTTCCTCAGAAGAATGGTAAGATATTATAGAATATGCGCTTCTCAAGCTGCGATCGTTGAGTGACAAATTATCACAGCCCCAAGGTAAGCAATGGGTGCGTTACGGTGAGGAGGCGCACGTAGTGAATGTTGCGCACCGAGGCAGTACAAGGTGACAAATAATCTCATCTACCTGTGATTCCCATACGTGTAGACATGTATGTATGCCCTTTTGTGGTACTTAGGCTGACTCGATTTTCTTTTAAAAAGAGACCTTGATGCAGTATGCAACGGCTTTTAGCGCGCACCGTCAAGGACCAGGTGTCTTTATTTTGACTTCTTCCCTGTCAGTCTGTACGATTGAACTTTGATCGGCAGAGTACGAGGGGAGGGCTCCGACAATACGGATCAAAGTCAGCACTACATGTATCGGCGGCCTACACGTAAGGTAGGTAGGTATCAAGACGGGAAGATGGGGGGGGGCGTTGAAAACCAAACCAATTTGGAGCGGGGTGCGATAATTAGTCCTAATCAATTTGTTACAGTGATGCAGCTATGGAGCGATGGAGCAGGCAGTAAGAGGTAGCATGTCACTTCTTTTAAATGAATTTAATTAAGCTCCATTGATCTTCAATTTGTTATTAAATTACCAAGGCTTTTCATTTTAACGAGAAACTAGAGTCCTATGGAAGTGCACGTAGGTACCTGTTATCATCACGTACTTGCCTTTTATTCTCGGCGAAGGCAATCTTGTGAGCAGTTTCCTTATTCGAATTAATAAAAGTGTTTTATTGGCCTCGAGTCATCATGTATAGGAGGTAAGAACTACTCATAGCTGACTCATAGTCATGTATCAAGCTACTCTCATTTCTATAGACAAAGTCATCTATAGACAAAGTCATCTATTGTTCCCAATTCTTGACAACCTAACTTCACTCTCATGTCACTTAAACATGTTTCTACATACACACTCGAAACTATGATCTCAACTTGATCAAGTCTCACTATGTCATGGATTAACCTCTCTCAAAATGAGTTGCCCTAATCAATTGGACGCTCAGAGTCGAAGCTCGAAACGCAACCGAGAGGCGTACGAAGAGAAGGATAACTTATCTCTACCCACTACACCATCATCTAGACCCTTTCAACGCCTCAGAGTCACAAAATCTAAAGCAGCGAATGGCAGCACCTCCTTTTCTAATTTACAGAGTATACAAGCTCAACATAACATAAAGCAGGACCAATTTGTCGATCCTCGGTATCCAACAGGACAGACAACTATCGAGCACTTAACCCCTTACTCAACTTCAACACTATCCACGTCGGAGAACCAACAGAATTACAACGGTGCAGTAGGGCCATTCAACGAATTGAACATAGTGAATAATCCTCCTGTAACTCCCCCGTATATACCCAAATCTATCGACGCATCTCGGAATTTGAGCCATGGCAATCTAGTTAGCACAGCAGTTGTTGGGCGACCCACCAGCCTGGCGCATCTCACCACACTCACCACATTAGGTAATACTCACCCTTGTAGTAGCGCTGGCAACGACAACGAAATTCTAGGTGAACCCCCCAAAGCATATAATCTGGACACTGACACCTGCGAGGATGTCCAAGACGAATATCCCCTCGACGATGACCTGATGGAAGAGGATATGGCCTTCCTCCTAGAAACTACTCTAGATAGCGTCCAAGAGGCGCATATGCCCCCTTCCAGCGTTACTCAGGCATGGGATTGTGACTCGAGGTCCGCAGTTCAATACGACCCGACTTTACAGTACTCGTCTCCAGAAGAACCCAGTGCACCGCAAATGGTAGATATCGCTGAAACTTCCGATAACAACCAAGATGACCTCCTTGATGAAGATGTTGACTGGAATGTCGTATATACTATGACAAACACAATTCCGAATAACGCATCGAGTACTTACCTCCGGGACGCAGCTCATACTTGTCAAGCGAACGAAGTTGATGAGCGTGGTGCTCATATTGCGGACACGGTGCCCCTAAAGCCGTTTGTGCGACCGCCCTTCCCTGAAAAGGTCCGTGATCGCTCTGCCGTCTCGGAATTGTCGCCGCGTACAGTGTTGCGGACCTGCTTTCGCATAGGGGAGATGGTCAACCAGGCGGTCTATTGTCTGAACCACCGACAAGACGTAATCTTCGAGCTATTCGCAAGGGTAACGTATTCAAGCCGGGAGAGCCTTCAAAGAAACCAGCATTTCCAGTTTATTGACCTATTTAAAGACCAGCTTCCGTATCCCGTGGGGGTCCTCTCAAATTGGCGAGTAGGCACGCAGCTGGATTGTCAAAGTGCAGCGTTCCTAGGTACTAACGCAGGACCCAAATTATGCCGCTGTGTGTGCAAGCCTAGGAGAGATCCAAAGGTTGCAATCGGGCTAACTCTTGTCATTACTGCCATCAGGGAGATTGACTGGGCGCATGTCAGATTGGCCAAAAAGACCGTCTGCGGGGGGTCGGACGATGCAGCCCGAGATGTTGTTACACAATAAAGCTACGAGAATCGACAGTGGCCTGATATACGTAGGTGGGTAGAGAGGTGCTAGTTACCTAGGTTAAGTACTAATCTGTTGACGAGTTTGGTATGCAATGATACAGGTGAAGAGCTTTGGGGGAAATATCGTAAAGAAGACCAATCGTGTAATGCATTTCATGATAGCTTTTATTCCTATGTATACACAGCGGATGGGTACACGATCGCTAATAGTCAAATCAAGTAGAGGAGAGGAGATTGCTGGGTAACGTCGAGTAGCCAATGAATCAGCATAATATGATACTACCATACGAGGACTAGAAACATAGGACTTAACATGTTGACAGAGACTACCACCTAAATCTGAAGCAAGATTGAGTTTGAGAGCGTGTGCCAGCAGACACTCAACACGGAGGGCAAATCGCTCAGAGGCTTAGACAAGACCATATGTTAGGTATCGATGGTATCGATGTTGTCTCACATTGAGGTGGAGAGTGAAACAGACTTAGCGCCTAGGCTTTAGATTAAGACGGGGGAAGAAGGGTTCTGGCACGGTACGTCATAACATAATTGCCTTGAGGACTCGCACAAGCGATTTTGACCGGAACGGAGAAGCTTTACCTAATGGAAACTGTGTACTCAGTAAAGAAGGGAAGATACCAAGGTAGGCAAAAGCGTTGCTTACTTGAGATACCTACATATACATGTAATGGAAGTATCTTGTGTGTATCTTATTTACTTTGTTGGGATGGATGAATACATATATAGGTACCTATGCGATGCGCCGCCAAAAATTTTCTTGTAGTAGAAGGGGCAGTAAAAACCAAGCTCGGTTACTTATAACTACCTACCTAGGTAGATTATTTATATGAACTAACTAAGGCACACGCAATTAATTCCGTAATTCCAAAGCCTTAGGTAAGGTAAGGTAGGTAATAGCTGTTAGGGTAGCCACCTACTTAGGTACTACTTATTGCTCATATAGTCATACCCCGTTTTTCTCCGTGTCCCGTTTTCCCCCTTACATACGTCGCACACATCACGTGCTGTGTCATCTCCACAAGTCTTAGCTAGTACCTACCTTAAAATCATGAGCTCCATTTGGGCTCAGAACCCTTCAACTTTTTTTGACGAGCAAAAATTATCACGAGACGCGTTTGTCGTGTATCAATCACCTCGCAATCCGGGGCCCTATTCGCTTTCGCACAAGGTCATATTGGAATAAAAGAGGGGATTCCACTCTTCTTGTCTTAGTCCTCATCTTTAAAGAACCCACTATCCCAATATCCAATCTTAACCTCCTGAGGGGCTTCCATCATATTTCAGCTTATTGCATACATTAGGCGGCAAACATCAGAATTTCATCCCGGAATCGGTTTGCATCGTCGGGTTAACTAATCGAAATAATATCCATCTCAGGCCAAGAGACAGGTTTATTTTCAAATATAATAACACTAAATTGCCCCTCCATAGATCGTACCTATGGGGTCCTCATTGATCTTAAGCGGACAAGATCCGGCTGCTCTTAAAGCAGAAACAGAAAATCGACTTAGTACTTATTTCCAAGTTGATAGTGAGAGGCAGACTTTCATTCATGTACGTCGCGCATCGGCAAACCCGCTTACATGTTTCTACCCCTGGACGCTGGGTGGCTCCCTATTTCGCTAACATATACCTGATAGAATATGCTCAACAAAATTGAGGCGGATGCTAAGAAGATTAATGACCTTGAACTTGACCTGGACGATCAAAGGAAATCCCGAGCTGATTATCAATTCCAGGCTCGTAGTCTTGAGAGCGAAGTGCAGAGGATAGCACACCAACTTGTTCGTTACGCCATCTGCTACATTTCGAAGTGACGTGACTTATTGGCTAATATCTACAATAGAATAAAGATTCGTTTGTGGTCGTCCTAATTGACGGAGACGGGGCTAAATTTCAGGATGAATTCTTGCGTGACTCTATTGGCGGTGCGGAGAGAGCTGCCTTACAGCTCAAACATTCAGTCCGAGAGTACCTTAGAGATTCAGGAATCTCACAAGATGATATTCCTATTCTTGTCAGAGTCTATGCTAATCTCAATGACTTATCTAAGTCGTTACGCCTCTCAAGAATTATTGAATATGATGAAGACATGCGTTTGTTTGCCGAACGCTTCACCAACAGTCGCGCGGACTTTGACTTTGTTAACGTCGGCAAGGGCAAGGAGAATGCCGACTCCAAGATAAGACGTACGTATTGGCGAACGCGTTGTCCCCTCCCGTCTATCTGCACAGCTACAATCCCTTGCTTTTTCGAGTTTAGGCACCTGCTCATATACTTTTAGGTATGCTTAATCACTACTACAGAAACATGCAGTGCAAGAGGATATTCCTTGCTGGGTGCTGTCACGATAACGGTTATCTACACGACCTTCGGGACTATACAGGAACTAAGGAGGAAAAATTGGTGCTTTTGGAGACTACACCTGCAGAGCCAGCTTTTAGGTCTCTTGGATTTCCTATCATACGTTTCGATGATGTTTTCCGGTCAGAACCATTAGGTAATGAGACGAAGCATACGTTTTCGACCATGGCGCCGCCTCCAGGATTTCGTTCTCCTGTTCAGCCTTCTTCTTTGCCTGGCCCAATTGCCCGACCTACACCGCCCGTGCAGAGACCCGTCACGACAACCGTGTCGCCTGCAGCGCAAGAACAAAGGCAATCATCTACCCCTGTTCCTAATGCTTCTACACCCGTTTCTATTAGCACCCCGTCGCCAGTACAGCGCACTTCGTCCCCCGAGCAACAGCCAGGCGGCCCGCCACGCGCTCCAAGTGTTATCAGTTCCGGAAATGGCGGCACTTCGATCAGTTATGCCACTGCAGGTGGAGCCAATGACCATCAGAATGTGACTGTTAAAGCACCGAAGCCTAAGAAACAACCAAAAGTTATATATTATAACGGAGATAATTACCGTATCGATGCGCCTACTCAGCACCCACCCAGGACCCCTGCGCAGTCGACTTATCAAGCTAAGTTTCAAGCCATCAAGCCTTCTGTTTTCTGCAACGACCATTATCTTAAGGGCCGCTGTAAATGGGGAATCAGCTGCGACAAGACGCATGATGCTGAGTTAACCATCCCGGAGCTTGCCATCCATCGTTACAAAGCTCGAACCAGCCTCTGTCCTGCTGGTCCCTACTGTGTTGACTATGACTGCTATCTTTCCCACCATTGTCCTCGTATCCCGTGTACTAGGGGTGATATGTGTCCCTTCTACAATACCGAGAAGTGGGGAGATTTGCATCTGACTAAGGATCAGCTTCAACCAACGTAAGTCGTCTATTAAAGTCTAAGTTCCTACATATTCTGGTTATGCCTGGTTTTCCTTTGGTTTCGATAGTGTGCTGATATAACATTCTTCATGTAGGACTAAATGGACGGAAGGCATCGAGCTTCCCGAGCATATCTAACCCAACCTAGGCGCGCAGCTGAAAAAATAACAAGGAATAGGGTAGAGATAAACCCTCATGCACATGCCGGGTTGAGGATTTTTTACTACTGTTAGACGTTAAATTTATTACAAAGTGGACAGGAGAGGTGGCATCTGTTCTAACGAGAGACAGAGAGACAAGATGTTTAGGGTGGCTTTAAGATTTGCAAATTTTTTAAGGACATGATGCACTCCCTCCTTTACCCCTGGCCGATAGGAATAATAATAAATCGGATACAAGGGCGGATATCACACATGGACTGAAGGGTATAGCCTCGGCTATGGCTCTTGACGGTTAACGTCATTTGCTACACCCTTCTAAGAAATATCGCAGCTTTACATTATTACACATTAGCAAAAATTGACACGACACTCATTTGTATAGTTTATATGTAACTACCTATTAATTAGCATAACATATGCAATATATGGGTACCTATATAATCTTTCCTCCTCGATTAGTTGAGTTTAGTAATAACCCGAAGCTTTCTCCTGCTCGTTCTGCTGTTCCTCCTCTTCGACTCTCTTCAGCGCTTCCGGACCCGCGCCCCCTTCCCTAACGACGGCCTGCAGCTCTTCTCTGAGCTTCTGCTCTAATTTATCTAGAATCCACTCTGCTTCCTCCCGGGTATCCAAGAGCGGGCTTCGGTGTCCGATCCAGCTCCACTTGGGTATCTGCGCAGCCGTACTAGCTTCCTTGCCATCGCCATCTCCATCATTACCGCCAGTACTACTACTGGTACTGTTACTTTCCCCATCTTCCCCGTTCACCGAAGCCGTAGAGTCACCGCGTAGCCGGCTCGCGACGCGTTTACGATGCCGTCCTTCCGGAGGACGGCGCTCCGGTCGGCGGTGGTTCTCGGCGCTACTCTCGTCTTCGCCGATGAGTCGGAGGTACCACGCCCTATTTTTCATTAGCGCAAACCAAAAACAAACAAACAAAAAGATAACCCAATGCCGAACAGAGAAGATAGATCGAAAAGGGTAGGAGGGAGAGTGATAATAGCGGGGAAGCGCAAGGGAATAAATGCCTCGGGTTTTTATTAAACAAAACACTGACCACTCCTTAAACGTGTACTTGCGCGGCGGCGAGTGCCGCAGGTGCTTAGTCACGCGGGATATCTCGTCGATCAGGACGAGGTGGTACTCGGCGCGGGACTTGGGGAGTTGGGTGGGCAAGCTATCGCGGGCTCTAGCGGCGGAGCGCCTAGGGGATTTCGACTTCGATTTCGACTTCGATTTCGATTTCTGGTTTCTGGTGGCGGCGTGTGGGGATTTGGGTGTTGCTTCCGGTCTGTTAGCAGTGGTGACTTGTTTGGTTGAAGTGCCATTTGTTGGCGGTGAGGTTGTTCGTGCTTCTCCGTTCTCGGCATCTTTTTGGGCTCTGCGGTTACTTTCTGCGTTGTTGATGTCTGTTGAATTGGACGCTCTTTGTCCGTTTTCCTCCTCATCGTCATCTTCATCGTCTGTGTGCTGCTCATTAGCCGCGCCGAAAAATCCCGGGGCTGATTCTTCGATATCGTCGTCCATAAATAACACGCCGCAAGACAGTTTCGATAATAGCTGCTTCATCTCTTTCCTGAAGCCGTGCTCTCCAGGCAAGATTGTGATATTTCCTAACAGAAGCGTGCCATCTTTAATACCCTTCACGATCGTGTCTCCTGCGTTTGATATGAGAACCGTCATAGTGGGTAAGGCGAGGAGGGACCAGAATACGAAGAAGGCCTTGGCTGAGTTTGACACTGGGGTAAGGTCACCATACCCGATGGTTGTCAATGCTGTGAATGCGAAATAGAACCCGTCAAAGTATGACCACCCCTGGTAGGGATACTCGCATTCTTGGAAAATCTTGGCACCCACGAGCCAGAGTAAGACCCAAGTGGTTGTAGATATCGCCATTGCAGTCCACCTTTCTCTCTCTGAGGCTCTGTGTTATGTTAGTATTCTACGGTAATAGGTTTATATGCCAATAGAAGAGACAGAAATCCCGCGTTAAAGAACGTGCTGGGAAGGAAGTTTAACCACTTACTACCCCTAATTAGCATTGATAATACGCAAGATTATATAGACGGGTACATTTTCTCGGTCCCTGGGTAGGCTTAGTACGTACCTGTCGTTGGACCTTACGCATTAGTTGAAATTCTTTTTGCCGGCGTTCAAACTCTGTCCAGCGAGGATTTGAAGGGAAAGCGTCCGAAACATCGCCGTCGATTGGTTCGAGGACGCCTCCGTGTCCTTTACGCAAGACGCGTCGTATTAATGAACGACGTTGCCTTTCTAACATGCGCGCGTCGAGTCTATGCTTGCCGCGATCAAGAATCATACTCCGTATCGATCCGATCACCAGACCGAGACTGATAACGCCGATCAGTGCGTATGGGACGAGTAGACCACGACCAAGACTAGTCTGCGGTGATATCTCTCCAAAGCCTACCGTGAAGAGAGTAACGTCTGCCCAATATACAGAATCAAGATAATTCCAGCCCTCAATCTTAGAGAAGATGAAAGCGCCTAGGAGAAGATATATTAGGAAGACGATAGTCTGAAGCATTAATGTCCTCTGACTGGTTGTCAACTCGAAGTCCTTGCCGTAGTGGCCGGTCTCGGCGCCCCAGACTGTGATGACCATAAGAGTAGCTACTATGAAGTAGATGATAGCTGCGTATAAGCCATAATAGAAAGCTTGAGACCAGACATATTCGATCTGGGGCTGCAAATCCAATGGTCCAGATGCCGTAGCACATAGAGCTATGAGGCAGATTGCTGATATATACCAGCCTGCTATGGTTATAGGCTGGGCGATGGAAAACCGCACTCTCTTCGTCATGTTCAAAAGCAAAAACACATTCGCAACTATGGCGAGGACCAGCTGAACGGCGTTCACTACTGTTAGCCACACAGGATCCTTAACATACACGGCTTTAGTGACATCAGACCCCGGAGGAATGTGCTGCCTCCAATATTTGACGAGCGAGCAGATACTGAAGGCCGAAGCTACCGGACCTAGGGTGCCTGCTAGCATGGGAAATGCAGCCGACGCAAACCACCAACGGCTATACAAATTTGGGTTGAGTTAGCCTGAGGACCTAATTACAGTATATGTGAAATAACTCTCACCTGGGATCAAGATGTATCTGATCATTCATGATACCTCTATTCCCGACCTTGTCGTGATCCAAGCCATCGACAGCTTGCGAGTGCTCGTCGATATTGTTATTTAGGTCTGCATCGTCCATTTTGAGAAATTCAAATATAGGCTCTCATATTTGAATTATACTTGGTTTGTGGAGGTGCAGAAAGTACCTAGTTCAAGTCCATATGCACTGGGTTGTTAGTAGACTTGGAGTTGACAGGATATAAGAAGGTTCAACTTTGAAGAGATGCCCGGCATAACCACTTCCTCTTTACTAACTAGGTACCTGGTAGGTTAGTAGGTACTGTAGACTTATATAACGAGAGTTGAATGCATTATTGTATTTTATATACCTGAGGAGGAGTTTAAATACGAGATTTATAACGCTACACATGGCGGAATGAGAATATATAAGTTAACAAAGGAGGGTCAGGCGCATGTTCTTGATGTGGATGTTTATGTGGTATGACGTCGCTTGGCATCGGGGATCGTGAAGCTAAGCTTTAGGTGGAAATAGAAGGGTCTAGCCGCTAAACCTGGCCCGTTAAGACTAAGGAATTGATATCCCACAAAAGCTACATATGATTGGTCGGAAAATATGCAGTAACCGATCTTGTATCACCTAATACTTCTCGCTTGGCGCGTTAAAAATAGGCATTTTTTTTTCCCTAGTTCTTGTTAGTTTCTATCACATATCATCCCATTTGCCCGTTTGATAAAAACAGATAAAAACGTTGATGCACAGCTACATCTTAATCGATACGGGTCTGACCAAACTTCGGATGAGAGAACACGGTTGAGCTCGTTCTCGTTCCCGAATAAATAAATGAGAAAATGAGAAGATGGTTCTGGAGTAGAAGTCTAGTAGTTACCGGCCTTCGCGGCCGCATAACGAGGCATTATAGCGCCGTCGCCAACGACGTAGAACGAGTATCTCTTACCGTTGGCTCATCAGGAAATATGATTATTGAGTAAGCAACCAAGAAACATATGCGCATGATTGGAATTTCTCAAATCTGACTTCAAGGTAGTCTACATAATACTGCGGACTTGTCACCACAAAGTCCCTTGTTGATCTATCTACCACCATTCTCAACCACTTACGCAGACAAGCCTCTCCAGTTACCAAAGTTTCTCAGGAAGACGCCGACGGCTGTGATAAATTATCGTTGGGCTGACATTTCCCCCTTTAATGCCTTCAAAATTAACAAGGTTACCTCTCTGGTACCTACAAATGGATCAAACGAAGAGGAATCGTCTCCCCCTTCTCTATCTTGGCCAGTCCCTATTCACGATACCACAACGGCTTATGATTGGATTATCCAGAACTTAAGCCCGCCAGACAACCAGCGTCGAAATGTGTACCTATATGGTTCGTATCTCGGAGCGTCCCTTGCAGTGTCCTTAGCTCTAACGGAAACCCGCCCTCATGAGCGGATGGCCGTTCGAGGATGCATTGCATTCAATGGGATATATAACTGGACTAAGTTCCTTCGAGACCACCCCATCAATGAACCCGATCCAGATCTCGAGGAGCAAGATGACATAATGTTTCGGAACGACGCCCACTTTCTTCAGATGAAGCAGTACACCCAAGCGCTATTCGTCAACCCAAGCCACCTTTTCGATTCCTTTGCCAGCCCTAGCCTATTCTTCTTTTCACCAGAGCTTCTTGTGCCACCCAACTTCACCGACTCCGCTCTCTCCCCCGGCACGTCGCATTTTTCGCATCTGTCTATGGAAGACGGGAATGGCGAACTGATACTACTCTTCACGCATCCGCGGAGAAGACGACTCGTCTTCCCACCCCGGACCTCCACGCTGCAAATCCCCGAGACCTTACTGCTGCACACCAAACCACCCCCATTATCACCCTCGTCTCTGAAAAAGTGGCAGCAGGAGAAAAAAAAGACACCGAGCTTAGAGTATCCTGGGAATAATTTCCAATCACAAGCCGAGGAGCTCGCTAAGTACATGCGTGCCAGTATTGATAAGTCAGAGGTGTTACGAAGTTTCGATCCTGAGCAGCAGGAGGAGGAGGAGGACGATGGCACTGACGCTTGGACGAAGGAGGCTTTTAGGAGGATACAGACCTATAACGTCGGAAATATTACTAACAACTACACGCTCAGCGGGAAAGGGGGCGAGATAGTTGCGCCTTGGTTGGAGACTCAATTTTCGGGTAAGCCGTTGAGAACAAGCTTCGCAGAGGACCGGTTTGATCCAAAGTACGGTCGAAAATGATATGAATGAACTTCATATGGGCAGTCTTCCTTTCGCCTGTCGCTCTCGGATTTTTTTGACTAATTCTAAGCTTACGTGGCTTGAATGTAAATCTATGTTAGTTAAGGGGCACGCGCTTGTGAGGCCCCTGTGTATGAGACAGACGCAAAACAATGAATAAAGTCTGTGAAAGTCCCTTCAACAAGAAATTATACATAATTACTTACTACTTTACTTACCTTCTTCTCATTCATGTTGTTGTGATTTTCATCCACTGATATACCTACCGCCCCGGATGCGACACATCTTCAACAACTACCTAAGGTATCAAGGAGACAATTCAATGTTCCATTAGCAAGCAGCATCGTTATTCTAGACCACAAATAAGTACCTTTACGCACTACTTACATACTATGGCGCGGTACTAAGCTACGCCTGGAGGCTGCACCTCAGCTAGGTACCTGTCCCCCAACTACCCCACTATCAACACGCTAACCCACACTGAAGCACTCGGCGTTAGGACTAGCGTATATGGAGCATCATAACGAGCCAAGTTAACAACTACTAGGGTCTGATGGTCTAGTGGTAGGATTCTCGCTTTGGGTTCATTCGAAATGAGTCTCAAATTGCGAGAGGTCCCGGGTTCGATCCCCGGTCAGACCCTGCTTTTTGCATTTTTCCCATAGTTTTTTTTTTTGTTTTTTATTGTTTATCAATCAACTAGTTACGAATGGATAAAATTCATTTTTTGGATTGATTAACGAGTGGTCGATTTGGCAGACCAGATTGTGTGTCAATGCAACGTAGTCAACAAGGTTCAATGGAAAATATCCGATCGCTTCGTGGGGGTAGACCGATTTTTTTTTCTCTCTTTAGTCGCATGCATGTATTGACTGACGACTACCTTCCTGGATAATTAACAATACGCATTAAGTACCTATATTTTCTGGACTCGAATGGTCTTTTTGTATGGCCAAGTCAACTTGGTATGTACCAACAATCAAACGCCCGGCCATTAGTTTCCTCGTCGCCTGTCACGGCTTGCCCCAAATTCATCATACTACTACTACTGTGTTGCAACCAACGCCTTATTGAATACTCTCTCTCTATTTTGTATTTAAACATGAACGTTTCGACAAGACAAAGAAACGTGTTCACAAGTCTCCCATGCTGTCTTGTATATCCTGTTCTTCTCATCATATTAAATATTATTCTCTTAAACATTCCATATATTTCTTCTAGTTAACTGAGACAGGAGGGTATAGTCAGTACATAGAATAAATACGTATAGTTAGCCCCTAATAACCGACTCACTCCATGCTATGTATATATATATATGTCCGTGCCGTATATATGTGTTTGTTAGATACCTTTAAGTATGCATGTATATATCCCATCTAAACAGATCTCTCGCTGGAAGAAAACCAAAAGCATCTATCTATCGCATGATATCTACCTCTAAAACAGACAACAATAAAAGAAACGGGGTATGATGCAAATATGCGTGTGTATGAATGTATGCATGAGTTGTATGCAAACCTCCTCTACCTCCACGCCCACCACTTCTTCTTCTTCTCATTATACCCCTCCTCCTGAACATTATGCTGTCCCACAATCGTCAGGAACACCTGGTCGAGGGTAGTCGGCGTGCAAGAGAAGTGCTCGATACCAAGCTCCTCTTTATGCTCCTCTAGGATCACGATGAGCCGACCGACGGCGCTGCTGCTACCGCTGCCTCCGATCGCGCTCGCCGGTACCGAGAATCGCATTTGTCCGTGGTACGTCTTCTGCTCGACCTCCGCGCCAGGCCACGTTTCCACGACCCATTGTCGCACGCGCTCCATCTCCTCGGTCGTCGAGTGCGGCGCCGTCTTGCTCACCATGTGTACGTGGAGTGCGTCCCCGAAGCGTTGTCTGAGGTTGTCCGTGGTGCCCATGGCCAGCATGCGTTTAGCCAATATACCGGCGCGGTTCGCGAGCGCATCAGCCTCCTCCATACTATGCGTGGTGAGAAGGATGGATCGGCCGGGTACGATCGAGTGAAGGGTCCGCCACATGATTCGCTTAGCTGCCGCATCAAGACCTGAAGAGGGTTCGTCGAGTAAAACGACGCTGGGGTTGCCCATCAAAGCGATACCGAGAGAAAGCTTTCTCTTATTTCCACCGGAAAGTGCGTGTGCCATACGAGTCGAAAAGGCTTCGAGGCCAACGGCGCGAATAACAGCTTGGACATTGTGCTCGATGTCAGGGATGCCCCGAATACGCGCGTAGAATCGTAAATGTTCGAGGACCGTCATCGAGTCGATAGCATCGAATTGAGGGCACACGCCTAAGTGGGATCGAGCTTCGGCACGACGACGACTCACTGACGTGTTCTCCACAAGAACATCGCCTCCGTTATAGCTGGGCTGGATATCGCCGCGAATCAAAGAGATAGTCGTGGACTTTCCAGCGCCGTTAGGTCCCAATAGTGCAAAGACCTCACTGTGTTGAACGCCGAACGTGACATTATCAACAGCCGTATTCTTACCAAACGTCTTCGTCAAGTGTAGCACTCGGAGACCGTCGCTCTCCTGGGGAGTGCTAGTTACACGGACGAGTTCGTTGGCAATTTCCTCGTCTGAAGCAGCTGGGTCGTTGGAGGACGGCGGCGTCTTTTGCGTAACGCGGCTAAGTAAACTGTTCCCCGACCCACTGTCGTGCCATAGAAGGTAACCGAACAAGAGGACCGACTGTATAATCAGGTAAAGAATCGGACCGCCATAAGCAGTTATAGCGGCAGGATTGCTTTGAATCTGGTCTCCGTCGCACGTTACCGAAAAGAGGTTGAGGGTGACGAACATAGTTCGGACGACTGAACCAATGGGCACAAAGGCCGAAATAACGAAATGGGCAATTAGTATAGATGAATCAATCATGATGACCGGTGAGTATGTAAGAACGCAAAGATATGCAATCAAGTAAATCAAAAAGCCAACTGCCTGACCCGCTGCTGAGAAAGCATACGTCGACAGCTGGTTGTTGCTGAATAGGGATATAACATATGATAACAATGTAGACGCCAAGCCGTACAACATAAAAACGAGGAAGAGGTAAGGAACATGGTACCAGACATCCGATGATGCGGCAAATGCGGCGGTAGCAAGTGCAGAGGCGACAATAACAATTGCAAAGTCAAATAGGGTATAAGACGCCCAGAGCGGTAGTGAACGCACGCCGTTCGAGTACTGTAATCCTCGGACGTTCCGGCGCCTTTCAATATTTGGGTAGAGGCCAAAGAAGGCAGGATAGATGGACATAGCCAGGCAAAAATAAATCAGTAGCTGTAGGGAGTCACCGGTCGACGGCGCCCAGGGCGTGTCGAACGGCGCGTAAGTCGTAGCAATGCTAGTGTTGGCTAGCATAATGTCTAAAGCATTCAACCCGAAAACCGAGGTGACAACGTCTCCGCCGTCTGCTTGGTACAAAACAGTAGGCGCAGAGTTGTCATCCCCAAGCCACCACCCACCGGGTGTAATGTTCTTTCGCATTTGCACGGCAAAGTTATTGAACTCATCTAGCGAATCGACCAAGTGTAAGCTCTCCATGAATGAGGTCAGTGGATTTGGTGCTGCCCCGGTCAAATTGTCTTGTCTAGCTTGGAGCTGGCTCAAACTTTGGTTCTGGCTTCCACCCATGAGGACAGGGCCGAAAAGCCTCTCCATTGTTTCATCGCTGAACCGTGAAGACGGGCCTGCCACTAGCCATAGGTTGTCATATAGATTTAAAGAACCCGACGAGTCGACATTCTTTTGATCGGCTGGGCTACATCCTACTGGGTGCTGATCCGTGACGTAAAGAGCTGTCAGAGCTGCTGCTATTATAGGAATCAGGAAGGCTGCAACGTAAGGAAACCAATTAGTCTTAAAGATAGTGCACCGCTTCAGAAACAGTACTCCTATCTGTCTCAAATAGCCAATTGGATGTCCTGAAAGCAACTCTAATTTGTCCTTCTCGAGCTCACTTCCAATGCTGCCTTCGGGTCCCACTTGCTTGTCAGCGGCAACCTCGGCAGAAGATGAGCTCTCTGCTTGTCTCATAGCATGCTCTCCTTGGACTTCTTCAGCTACTTGTAAGAAGACATCTTCGATAGTGGGGTTGGAAAATTTGTAGTCGTGGATTCCTGCTGACTCAAGGGAGCGTATCACATCGGCAGCAAGACTAGATGTCGGCGCAATATAACTGATCACATCGAAACCAATTTTGCGGGTTACGTTTTCGATTTCCGGAGGGTTCTTAATTTCCCTGGCATTGAATACGTGGACCCGATATCCAGCGCCCAGCCTCTCTTTAAGCTCGACCGAAGATCCTTGAGCTCGTAATGTACCCTTAGAGAGGATGGCGATATGGTCGGCAAGTAGATCAGCTTCGTCAAGGAAATGGGTTGTGAGGATAATAGTTCGTTTTCCACGCTCGGCTAAAAGAATGTCCCAGATTTTACGTCGCGACAAGGGGTCAATTCCGGAAGAAACCTCGTCAACACAGCAGACAGCACTGCCACCAGTCAACATCATTCCAAGTTGAAGCTTTCGTTTTTGGCCGCCTGAAAGGGTCTTCGACATTGCCTTGGCTTTAGGCCCAAGGTCCACTGCTACCACCAAATCATTGATCTCTTGTGAAGATGCAAGTTTTTTAGGGGACTTTAGCCTGTTGAAGATCCGAATGTGTTCCTCGACGGTTAACTCATCCCATAAGACATTCTTTTGCGGCGCGATACCCAATCCTCCTGTTCCATCGATAGTGATACCACCACTGGTCAGCTTGCTGGTACCAGCAATTGAGTCGAGAGTCGTACTCTTTCCACTACCGTTAGCGCCGAGTAAAGCTAATATTTGCCCCCTTCTCGCTGTGAGTGTCAACTTATCAACGGCTACAACAGGCTCCTTTGGTACCGATCTGAAAGGAAGCAACCGGTTTAGGAAATTAGGATAGTATATTTTTGTGAACCCTTCTAGACGAACGGCGTCGACCGGTGCTGTATCCGCGGTTTGACCTTGAAGAATTGTACGACCTTTTGTGGTGGTACCATGAAACACGCGTTCAAGATAGGCTCCAAGGAGAGG
Organism: Daldinia eschscholtzii; assembly: GCA_037126485.1. NCBI lineage: Eukaryota > Fungi > Ascomycota > Sordariomycetes > Xylariales > Hypoxylaceae > Daldinia > Daldinia eschscholtzii. Next base: position 3,426,906 of record JBANMG010000002.1, read on the forward strand.
ATAGACAATGATTTGAATGGCGAGGAATACCCAGAAGACAACACCAGGTATGTTCCATGGATTATCAGGCGGGTTCTTCAGCAAATCGGCCGGATACGACAATCTCTCATAACGCGCTATATATGTCATAAACCATACAAAGTTACAAGGCGTCTATAACAGCACAAGGTTAGCCAGGATTCGTCTTGACATTATTTGCCAAGGCGCTTTGCCAAAGAAATAAATGCTAGCGAGGGAAAGAAACACATACAAAAAGTAAACTGAGAGCTGCGACGGTGCCAGTGCGAGGCGATGTTAGAGTTTGAGCTAGGATGGCCAGCAGAATTGTGGCAATCGTAGTCACAACACCCGAGAGCTGCGATTTGCTAAAAAACGAGCCGCTTAGGATGGATAGAGAGCCCAGAGCGATTCCCGTAAGGATGAAGTAAAGAAGCACAATGGCAACACTAGTATCTGGCCATACTCCCCGCGCAATGATGATGGAGCCAATCACCCATCCCGGAAGATAGACTGCAGTGAACGAAATGTGGTACGAGAGAAGCCGTGCAACCTGGGGCTCCCATCGGTACCTTGTTGGCATCATGGCATCCAGCAGCTGAGACATGCCTATTTCTCTTTCGGTAGCCATGTGGCCGGTCATATGATAGCATATACCGATAACGACGACGAAAAAAGATACGCTCAGGAAATTCGTCAGCGACGATTGGTAGTTACGCCGGATCCGCGCGGCCCGTTCCTCCTGGGTTTCCGGAGTAAACGGGTACTCGTCAATAAGGTCCGGGATCCGCGACTGGCCATCGGGATTGGAAAGACCGGAAATAGCGGCGTCCACGGCCCGCTGTAGAGGTAGAGTATAGACTTGGGCGCTGTTGTCATCTTGCGTTACGTCAATCTTCGATCCCAACTCACCGTCTCCTCGGAGCGTATAATTCCATATTCCGCCTTGTCCTTCGGTTGGGGAGGAAAAGAATACTACGGCGCCGTAACAAGGCGACACGCCACGCAAGGAGCTCCGGCACGCATAGGATAAATCGGATAGGCTCGATAACCTCGACGCATTCTTCCCAGCTCCAGATACCGTTTGCGCAAGCGTATCGATAACACGTTCGATATCGCCACCGACGAAGCCATTATCCACAAAAGCGACCGTATTACGATTCGTATCGGTCGCAGTAGCCAGTCCGTTCTGCAGCGATCTGATAGGGCGCGAGTCGCCAATGCCGTACACGGCCGGCGGCACAAACAGATTCCGCGCAAAGGTGAGGAAGGCCGCTAAGAGAACGGGGAGAATAAGCGCTCTTATGAAGGTGGCGTACCAGTGGCGGAGAAGGACAATCTTGAGATTCTTGGACGTCAAGGTCCAGGTCTGTCGCAAGAAAGCCATTGTAGTCGGACAGGGCTCGCAGTCAGTCTTCGTCTCGAGAAGGAAAGTAAAAAAAGACCGTCCCTACGAAAAGACGGTTCGAGTCGAATTGAAAGGCCGGGCGTCTGCTGACGGATCCTCGTCGTAAGGAATATCCTTTTTTTTTATCGCGCCATGTAAGATGTACGTCAGGTAGCCCGATGTATGAACAGGTATGTATGTATGTACGTATATATGTATCTCTCTATCTCCCGCGAAGTGGTAAAAAGACGGGAAGGTTAGGAAAGGAACAAAGAGTGGAAGAATGTATTGAGTATATTTTTGTATCGAATAATATCAAGCAAAGTACTAAGCCTCCCGAACCTTCAACGCAAGCGAGATAAAAGAAAAAAAATATGAGCTATCAAGGACAGGGACAAGGACCAGAACGAGAACCCGCCTGAATCACGTAGTCTCGTTCAGACCAGGCGTTCCACGATCTACCCAGACTCACGAGCTTTCCATGGGTATGAAAAGCGTACCTGATGTATGTATTGGTAGGTATTGGTTAGGTAGGTATGTAGGTTTAAAGGAATCGGCGATTTTGGATTGGTCCGAACGTCCCGGAATCTCGTTTCTGCAAAGAAATGAACAGAGGACCTGGAAAGCGTTTTTGGGACCCAAAAGAGGTACCGAACAGCCGTAGGCAGTGGCAGTGCTATAAAGCTCGTTGAATATTACCCACCGCAGCTTGTTATAAGGCCCTGGAAACCAGCCAATAGGAGTTGAACAATCTTTAGGAAATTTAGCTGCCTAGCTGCAAGCTGCAAGTCCGCCCGGGTTAACCCACAACCTGCGACGTCTTAGTGGAATCTATGCCGACGCCCGATTGAAAAACGGCCCGCTTGGCTCATGTCAAACCTTAAAGGTCTCTAAGTTAGTCTGTACTACTGTACTTACTTGTAAGATCCACTGCAGCGAGGGAGCTGAGCTACTTCTAAGCGATGGACAAGACATAGGTACATATAACGTGGCTGCGTAAGTTTCGTGGATTCCAATTGTTTGAATTATACATGGTAATACATCCCGAGTTGAGATGGTACTAAAACAGTTGGGAGTACATAATGTACAATAACGTCCATTACGTCATTGGCTAAAAAGTGGCATGTAACTTTACTTTTCTTCCCTTTAAGCCAAACACTGAAGTCCTAATTCGTCAATTTCTACGAAGAAATTATTCCTGCAGATTCCCGTATCAGGCATCAGGCGTACATGGATCTGTGCATATCTGTATGCACTTTACCTTACCTTACCCTTACATTACCTTAGGTACATACAACGCATGTTACCCTGCGGACGAATAAACGAGCCGTATGAGATTGACGCGTCAACGCATACATAACCCGTTGCAAAGTATGACGAGAGGCAGTTTGCAGCTTCAGAACTTTCTATTATAAATGCATTTGAGCTACCACATACCTAGGCTGCACTGCAAGATACCTATCAACACAAGAGCATCGCCTCCTCCTGATGGAAGATGCGCACATCCGCATCCTTGTTCGTGAGAGCCCTGTAATGCGGCTGCTTACTAGCCCCGTTATTATATACTACCTAGGTAGGTATGTACCAAGGTGTAGGATTGAGATCGGCGGGCTACACCGGTTGAAGGTTGGCCAGATCTGACGCAAAAAACCTAAACCATCCCACTCTGCAGCAGTTACTTGATAACCTTGCTCTACTGTCTTGACTACATGTGGGCATGTAAAAGCCGCATCCATTCATTGGGGCCCCAAAACTTAGTCCAACATAAAGCCCCCAGCATAGTCGTCATCTATCATAAAACCGCCAGCTTCACCGCTGTCATCACTTTGCTGTGCCGCGTCCTCCATATCGTGTTGCTGTGCTACTTCATTTCCGTCATCATCGAAACGCGCAGCATCTTGATGGTTAGTTTCTTCCTCAGAATCGACGCCTTCCCAAATCCGTTGCCGGACCCTAAGGCCCCTTAAAAATAATTTCCAAGTCTTGAGAGCTTCGCGTGTCCGTAGCTCTTTTTCTATATCAGCCTCCCGGTCTTTAAGGCCTGTGATCACGGTTCGGACAGCCTCTTCGTGTTCTGCGGCCACTACCACTCCGTATAAGACCGCCGTGCCTTGCCTACCCTTGAATTGGAAGCCAGTGAGAGCAGGTGCATAATCAACTCCCAGTATGAAAGCAGCTCGAGCGCCGAGCTCGTCAGCCACGTAGGCACCGCCCTCTGGAACCATACTGGGCACGTAAATATCCAAATTGCCAAATTTGTTTTTCGGTACTTTCCCATTGATGACCGGGGGATGTTTGAATTCCACGGTCTGGTTGAATGTGTAGATAGGCGTACCAACCGTCCCACTGGGGTCATCCTCCTCCTCATCATCTAGTGAATCCGCTTTCTGTTTTGCACGTTTAGGTAGGAACTTAACTGGTACCTCATTTGGGAGGACCTCTCTACCCATCCGATACCACTTCTCCCTGCTCCGAGCGATCTGTACATCTTTTCGCCTGTATATCTTCTCTAAGGGGCCGTTACTACCAGCCCCTATAGTTCCTGATGCAGAAGCACCAGGCGTAAGTACTTCGTTCCTCCTGAAGTGACGTTCAAGTGCATATATAGGGTGATCCTTGAAGTCGGCAATGTTGCGAGGCATCGGCTCCCGCAACTCTGTGGCTGTCAATTCGTTGTTCTCGATCTGATCCAAGTCTGAAGTGAAGCCACGGGAGAAAGCCCGAAGAACCTTCCGCCACCATCTTTCACCAGTAGCCTCTGCACTTTCAATTCGCATTTTTCTCGTCTTTGCGTTGTACGCTTTCGCATAGCGACGAGTCACATCTTTTGCTGTGCCGTCAGCTTCAAATGCAACAACGTAGGTCATGCAGTTTTCCCTATCAGAAGCTGGGGGTTCCATTTTCTGGGGTTTCCAGAACGAATCTGTCACTAATGGGTCGACGGGTTGCCATTTCTGGTGGGCTTCGTCTAGAATTTCAACCCAGTAGATAGGATATCGGGATTCCCGAATCCTTTTAGGTACAGAAGGAGCTTCGCGAGATGAGCTAGGGGGATGCATGGTAGGAACCTGAAAAGCCATAGCATTCGGATGTCCTAAACGCCTGCGGATCGGGTCAGCAGCCTCCCCTGACGATTCGGTCGAATTGATTTTTGCAGCATCCTGCTGCATTTGTGCGTATCGCGCTGCAATAGACAATTTCCCTTCCTGCTTTGGCGGTTTCCCTAGAGTAGGGCCTCCGGAAGTGAAAGCAAGGGGTTGAAGGGAGCACACGAGCCTGGCTTCGACCCCAGCGCTGCGGAGAAGCGCACAATACAGTTGAGCGCCAACATCACGCGAGCCGCTGAGGGATTTTGCTGCCTTTCGGAAATCCGGCTTCTCTCTAGACGATTCTATATCATCTGGTAGCTTGTACTGCGAAGGTGAATTAGCCTACTCTCTTTACCAAAAAAAAATTGGGTAGGCATACGCCTTTAAGATGCTCTTCGTTCTCAGCCCAAAGTGCCCTTCGAAGTCCTTGCTCGGTGATCTGAAATTTCGTTTTATACATTGTTCCCAGTTGCTCTAGACCATCCTTGAGAGATTGCGTTCGTCCGAATTGAGTAAGCTGAGTCCCCGGATTAAGATACTTGACCATTTTCTTAGTTAATAGTGCTCGCAGTGTGTCCTGGACGGCGGCATCATTGCACCACTGATTTCTACGAGCGACGTGAGCTAGAAGGCAAAGCAAGTGCATCTTATGTATTTCAATTCGACGATATTTTTCTGCCCTGCTGATTGGCTTTCGCCTATCAGCAGTCTTCTGGGAGCTTGTAGCTGTCTGCGTTGAGAAGTCAAGCACAATATCCTTACTGGCGTCTTCAGCTTTATCCAAATTCGCGGGAAGTGACGAGAAATCGATATCCTCGAATTGTATATCATCGTCGTCTTCTTCCTCATCCGAGTCCCTATATATCGTCTGTACAGTGGCAGCTGGTAGCGGCACATCTTCAAATTGCGCGTCCTCTTCATCGTCTATATCTTCGGTTTTCGTCGTTACCTCGGGGGAGTCCGGTGTCTTAATTGGTTCCTCGTTTCTCTGACCGGCTCGTCGTCTTTTCAAGGGTCGCTCGGGTAAAGGCGCATCAGGTTGAACATCGGCTTCGACAAGCATTTGTCGATATATATCCGGAACATCGGAGCGCCTCGCACTAGACCTTGTCTGCCGGGAAGACCCAGAGGCTGAGGCTGTCGCGTTGGTCGCATGGTTTCTAGATGCTACACGCTTCCTCCCAGCCATTAGAATGGATTTATAAATTATAATATATTAATTAGGGAACAAAAAAGGAGCTAAAAGTACACTTTATTCGGGCGGCGACAAATCTGACAATTGGGGATGCATGGTGCTATTGTTACAAATCATTTGCCTTGAAAATGCATTGGAAATGGCGCCTAAGCTTGCCGGGCTTGACGTAAATGCCGGGCATTTCGGGGGTGCTGCCGCGAACGGAGGGGTAGGAATGCGATGCGCTAATCTCGAAAGCACGTGATCTTCAGTTTCGCGTTTAATGAGGTCAAGTCAGGTACCTAGGTACCTTATCTCTTTTTTGTTCTGCCGTCATTCCATCAATGCTTTCCATTGCTTTTGCTTCCTGCATTCATTGCAGATTAATATCCACGGCATACCTTATTCATAAATCATATGTAACGCTCTTACAGGTTGCATCCGCTTTAGTATTCCAACATCTTAATAACACTTTTATTCTCAATGGGTAGCAGTCATTTATTTATTTGGCATCCCTAGTCTAAGGTAGGATGCTTCGACCTCACCATCATTCATCTTTCACTGAGGGTTAGCGCTCTCAGCACTACTCAGCTATAGGTACCTACCTAAGGTATTCAACTCTATACACCTCAACGGGTATTTCGCAACAACCATTCTTTTTTTTACTCTTATTAAGGCAATCTATATACCCATCGGCTTCCGCAGTGGAAAATCTATAGTACAAAATCCCTTGCCATAAGTTCATTACATAGCAGGCAGCCTCGGTGATGTTCCGCGCCACCTAGTGCCTAGCTATTTAGATTGGCACCTAGTCTTCGATTCCTGTCCACATTCACTTGTCCCAACAGACAGAGGCGTCAACCTACACTTTTAGCTACCAGTGGAACGACTCGTCGATGAAGCAGAAGCCACAGCCAGTGCTTCGGCCTCTTCGGCTTCAGCCATCTCCCTCGCTTCTTGAAGAAGCCTATCCCAACATTCATTGCACATCCCCTCATTCCATTTGATGACAATTTTGTCCACCTCACCTCTAGGCCCTAGACACCTCTTAAACAACTCAGCGCATGTCTGTGGTTGTACGAATCCCCAACAAGAACAGCCGTACCAGCGCTGATATAGCTCCTTACACATCGTCCAGAAGCGATAATCGAGAAGACGAATTATAGATAAAAACAGGTGATCATATAGGACCTCGGGTATGATGGTTCTTTTCGTGCCAAGACAACGTAACGCGGGACGGCAAGTTCGCAAGCCTCTAAATGCTGTTGGGAATAATCAGAGAACTTGGATATCCGATACCTGTCTTTCGTTTCAATTCCCTCCGCTGTCAATCAACAATAAGTATAGGACGATTTGAAGCCCTTTTTAGCTGTCTAGTAACAGCGGCGTTCATTTAAAGATTGTTCGGTTGTTATCTCGTCAGCATCGCGGCTTTGGCGTTGTGTACTGCCCTCAGTGTTTCGAAAGGTCGGTTCGTAGGGATGACTTTAGTTGTCTAGTAACAACATGATCATCCTAGCAGGTGTAAATGAACTTAAGACTTTGTAAAACTATGAAATAGTCAAACAGCGAAGAAATGGAGAGAGTTTCCGTGGCTCCGTAGCTTCGTGGCTAAAAGGAGTAATATTCGTGAGACGAAGATGTCGCGCGCCGAACCAGATCACCAATGTATTTTCTACGATAACCTTCTTACCCTAAGGTACCTCTAACTCTACCTTCTTACAACATTTCAGGGTTCTGCAGCCTGGAACGGCGGTAACGGCAGCTGCAAGGACCCCACTATGGCTTGCTGTCAGGATCCCAGGAACCATACCAAACCATACTCGGCCGTACCACACACAACTTAACTACCTAATGTGGTGTTCGGGAGAACTAAGTATTCATTCTCCTTACATGGACGTGAACACACGAGGCATTTTTAACGGGATCGAGATCTACTTCCTACCCGGTTCCCCTTGTTGAGAATACTCTAACCACTCTAACCTGTCACAAGCCGTCTTCGGCAGGGTACGGTGAAGCGCCGGGAAGATCATTCATTTAAACCCCTGAACCGGTCTACGAGCCTATATAGTACCTAAAGGCAGTTCGAGAATGTTCCACAATCGGAACTTTCTTGCATTCAACTGCCTTACTCGCGTGAACGTCGGCCGATTAAATCAGCCGCATGTAACTCTCCAACTTCTGTATCAGCCTCAACATATTTATCTATATTTACACTCTCCTATTCATAAAGGACCCCGAGAGGGTATACCGAAGGAATGTTAGAGATATTTGGGTGCACTATCGGCACCGAATCGTAATGTTTCGTCGGGACAGTATCGTTTGCGAACGCCGGCGTCTTTCGCAATGGCCGAAGACGGGTAAAGTGATTAGCGATGTTCAGCAGCTTCTTCTCGCTGAATGGAAGTCCCAATATTTCCATTCCAATAGGGACGCCAATCGGTGCATCCAGCGATGGTTGTGAGAATCCAACAGGAACAGTAACCACAGGAACGCCAGTCAAGGCTGCAAGAATACCATTGCGTCCTGCCTGGGACGGTGAGCCGATTTTAACCACAAGATTTTTCTGTTCCGGGTAGATGACAGCATCCAGCTTATTGTTCAGAAAAGTTTCATTAACCGCTACTTTAAGGCGATCTATGCCTTCCTTGGCCATTGTGTATCCCGGATCAGCTGGCGACCGAACTTTGGAGTTGTTTATGAAGCTGTATTGGGCTGGTATAACCAGGAATTTTCCGCTTTCATACACTTGGTCCCAAGTAGTCGGTCTATCCCCGGTGAGGTTTGGGCTAGACAGGTAATTGTTCAATGATTCTTTGAACTCATATTGCTGAACATCGAATTGGGCTATTGCTGATGCGTTGTAAATTGACTCCGTCACGTTGATAATTTCAACACCCTGCGATTTGAGGAAATCAATGGTGCTTGCCAAAGCGTTGATCACCGGCGTCGTTTCCTCGGATTCCGTGTGGTTCCAGAATCCGTCTAACAACCCAATTCGAAGTCCATCGAGGCTCCCGTCGTCTAAACCCCGTGTATAGTCTATTCCCCTAGCTTCCGGTGGGACAAGAAGAGTGGCGTTATCAGCTTCATCGGCGCCGACACTCGTCATAACGGTTAATGCAACCGCAAGGTCTTGAACATTTCTTGCGATGGGCCCAATGCTATCCTGTGTGAAGCTGATGGGCATTATCCCTGCTCTTGATATAAGCCCTCGGGTCGGACGCACACTAACGAGGTTATTTGCACTTGCAGGACTACGGAGACTGTTAACAGCATCCGTGCCCGTACCAAATACGGCGAAGCTCGTTGCGATTGCGGCTCCAGTACCACCACTACTACCACCCGGAGTTCGGGTCTGATCGTATGGGTTTATTGTCTGTCCTCCTAGAGAGGACACTGTGAGGCCTTCCAGAGCCACTGCCAGGACCTTGGTCAGCATAGCTCTGGGATACTAAACGGACCCTAGAATTTGGGGGACACATACTCTCATGGAGATTCGTTTTGCCTAGAATCACGGCACCTTCCTTCTTCAATGCCTTAACAGAAGGAGTGTCCACAATTGGTCGGTTGCTGGCCAAATCAGCACATGACCCTGTTGTGTTCATGCCCACGGCATCATAGTTATCCTTCAGTAGAACAGGAACACAAAAAAGCTTGCCTGCTAAGTTACCAGTGGCAAGTTTCTTGTCTAGCTCATCCGCTGCTGAGAGAGCATCCGGGTTAAGACTAATGAGTGCATTGATAGTCGGGTTGAATTCCTCAATACGAGAAAGGAAAGAGGATACCACAGTGCGGCACGTAGTCAACTTTGAAATAAGCGCAACACGTACGCCCTGTACTGTTGACTCTAGAGGTTCGAACTCGGAAGCAAAGGCGTGAGTAATCGATGTCTGGAGGAAGATTGCACTAAAAACCCAGACTATCATACACACTCGAGTGTGTAGTAGGCTATCAGTAGCCGATATAAGGAACCTCATGATAAAATTCAGTGTCAATGATATTTAATATGCGGATAAGTATCTCTAAAACCTAAACTAATCTCTTTGATAAACCTGAGCTTATATAGGTTGTTCCCAACGCTCAACTACTGCGAGATAAAGAACCTCTTGGTTTGCCCGAGTCATTTATGTGGGAATAAGAGCATATGTGGACTCTTATGTTACACGGGTAACCACAAAACTGGTTCTCAACTATACTCTCACATAATACGGGTAAGATATTTCACAAGCAAATCAAAAGAGCGATGGGACATCTCAATCCGATGTTGGTTGATGTTTGATATATATTTCAAGTCACGCTAACGCCTCGAACCCATTAAAGGTGGTATATAAAACCCATTAGTTATGGTGGAATTAACTAGGTTCGGATTTCCTAGCAGGTTATTCCTATCAGCAGACTTTATAAGAACTAGGTAAGCAAAACAGAAAAGAAACCGTAGAAGACTAACAAGGTCTCTTTCAACTCTGGGTTCGAATCTTGATCCACGCTCACCAAGTTCAAATTTGCAAATATGTCATAGCTGAGGACCCGTGCAAACGCCTTCTTATGCCGTGTAACAGATGTTGGGAAGACGGGTTACATGCTGAAGTAGCATATCAGAAGAAGGAAAAAGAAAACCTATCGGCCAGCCAATCGATACTTGCAGGTCATTAATAGAGTAAGACGTCTCTTCCACCCCGCGTTTGCCCTATGCGATACCAATTGATCTTACACATCCTTCTCACGTGTATAGACATAGCGTATTCTAGAGAAAGCTCTAGCAAATGAGCGAGAGCTACGCCACGTAATCGTAGCCGATGGAAGAACCAACAGCCTACAGACCCCCAATGAGGATAACCAAGAAGCGAGTCTTGTGATAGGGTAATCCACCAAAAGCAAGTGCGAAGTTGTGCTAGTGATACTGACGATGTGATTTGGCAAACGCCGTCTATCGCGCAATTTCGGATAATGATGCCCTTATATCACACTTGAGTCTTGACAAACCGAGCTTCCAAGCAACAAGTACCTGGCGTGTTATGAGGAAATACATCCATTAGTTACTCGTTAACGATAAAAGCATGCAGACCCGGCATCTTGGGATGGCGTATGATTGGCCAGCCTTGAGCCTTGCGGTGTACTCCACTGGGGCCAGTGCATACATGGTACATGGTGTAGGGGGCGGGCGAGCTGGGTCTAACTAACGCTTTGTTCGATCCGAATACCGCATTCAGAAATATGTCAGAGGCATGTGAGGTGCTGGTTGGACGATACCCTAGGTTTCCATAAGCAGGGATTAGAGAAATCGGACCATGGTCCCCTTGTATGAGCACGCAATCTACGGTGTATGAAAGGCAGTCTCTAGACTCTAGGGATGATGCAAGTGATTGTTTCCAAGATGTATTTCAAGGTAGTTCTGAATTGCATCAAGCGTGACTTATGCTACTCTTTTCGATTGTAACATACAGCTAGTTTTTGTTGGTTGTCACTCAAGCGCACGAAGGAATACCTGCTCACCACGCCTTAAAAATATATCAGATGCAGCAGTCATCTACTTCAATTCGTGGTCCCTATGTACAAATCGTATCTCGTAAGGGCATATGTGATCTCCATTACCTCGGTCAATTCCACCAGGTCCAATCCAAGATTTCCACCAACTCCAACCCTCATAGCCCTCCACGTCTCCTGACAAGACGATACATGGAAACTCGAGCTTACGGGGATAGGCTACCTATCCCTCGTTCGTGGAAGACAGCACGAGACCTCCCTCCTTTGGAACCCGAAAATCTCGTCATCTTAACTAGCTGCCTCTTTTCGGCCTCACCCTGACATTGCCCTCTTGGAGAGCCTTGTCTGAGATATCGGCTAGGGGGTCCTTCTTATCAAACGCGTAGCTGGCGCGCTCCTCCCGCGACATCTTTAGAATATTGTATCTTTCGCCGCCGATCTTGTAATCCTTGGAGAACTTCTTGAACTGCAAGGTGGGCGCGTGTTAATCAAGCTAGTCTTCACTAATAAGGGGCACTGGAGAGAGTAAAGTTAAGCTTACCTTCTTCCTCCAATCCCACCTATCCGACTTGGGCGTGCCGGAAATCGGCTTGATCTTACCCCCAGCCGACCTTTCCAGCGCCTTCACCTTCTCGTCCGTGCCGTAGCATCCGGCCTGGTTGAGGTCGATACCGGCCTTTTTCGCGTAGCCGACGACTTCCTTGCGGAAAGGAAGCTCAAGATCCGGGATCTCCAAGTCTTCAACCCAGTAGAGGTAGAAGGTCATAATGAGCCCCAAGTCCTTGATCTCGGAATCGGCCCTGAGCATCTTGGCTCGGTCGAGCTCGTTGAGCACCGTGAGTAGAGCGCGGCCAACAAGGTTGACGGTGGTATTTATCCTTTGCACGTCGCCCGTTGCTGTTTGCGTGGTTGGTCAGCGAATTGGTTACGATATGCTCGTGGATCTCTCAAACCGACCTATCCATCCGTGAAGGGGAATTTCTAGAAGCCACTGCATCATGGCGGCTACAATCGCCCACATTTGCTTCAAGGCTCTCTTTCCGCGCTTCTTTCTTGAGAACTCTTTATCGAAGGCGATGAGCTAACGATAGTTAGTTATTTAATCTAGAAGCAAATGGCTGCTATCCTTCTTACCATGTTCTCAATCATTTCCTGCATACCCTGACCGTGAAAGTGCTTGTGGATATGCATCTTGAAGAAATCGGGGTTGGTGTACGACGCCCGTCTTTCCCACGCAGAAAATAGTTTCCAAGTCTCCCACATGGCGATCCACCGATGGTCTGGGTGCTCAGAGGCCGGCTTCATCTCAATGTTATCTTCAGCTCGTATGACCTGGTTGTATTCCTCAAGCAGGTCATCGTCATCAAGCTGATCGTCTTCATCCTTATCCTCATTCTCATTTTGAATGTCAAAGAAAGGACGGAACATGCAATAATACTCATAAGGAGGACGGACGTCTGAGCTGTCGTCGTTATTCTATTTAAACGGTATGAGCAAAAAACTACATCGTTCTAGATGTGAGAATAGATAGATACATACCTCTTCCTCCTCTTCCTCTTCGGAACTAACGTTCACCTCATCGCTTTCCTCCACCCATTCTCCACCTCTTGTGATTCTCGGTGGCCCCGGCCGCTCACTCGAACTCGATTTTCTCCGGGATGTGAGGAAGCCCGGGGGTGAAAATCTATATATGAGATATGCAGATACCAGAACAGGCGCGATCGACAGCACCAGCGTCCTCTTCGATGGGATCGTGCTCAGCGAAGCCATCTCAAAGGTGGTTGTGTTGTGTGTGTCGGCGCAGATATATATCCTTTTCAGCTCTTCTTAAAAACCCTTTAAACCGCTTCTGTCGAGTCGCATTCAAAGTTCACTCTTCTTTTTTTATTCTTTTTTCCTACTTTTCCCTTTTTTTTCATCGGCCCACTTACGAAAGACGCGAATCGATCGCGGCTGGTCACGTTTTTAAGGAAAAGAAATTATGTGGATGGGCGGCTTGGGTCCTGACGCTATGGCCACATACGAACCCCTCCGGATTTCCAGACCGCCCTTTTTTTTTCCTGGCAAAGGCATTGGGCGGGCCCCATGTCACTAAAATATATTAACGGCGCTTACGACGATGGTATATTTAAACCCGTTTGCCCAGAGCCCCCAGCATCATCGATTTTCTGCTTGAAAAAGAAGATCTGCCTTCCCTTCTCCACGATACTAGATTCTCTCCTATTTCGATCTTGATTTGACCTAGGTGAACGGTTCAAAGTTTGGAAGACAGATTCGATCACCGAAGCAAGGATGGCTAGGTAACAGACCGGAGGCGCCGGCAACGGAGCTTTTCACGAAACTTGTCTAGAAGTCCGCCACCCAGCCTTCGGAGAGTACTGTCCTTCCGCCCCCGTGAAATGTGTCCGTCTTTCCCTTCCTTCATCGCTAGTCAATCTGTTTTACTACGCAATTGTTATAAGCGCGCGTGTTCCCCAACCTTGACCTTATGATCTAACGAGTGAATAAACTAAAAGACGATAAAATTGGTTCTATCTTCACTTGACCTTCCGCAAGTAGACAACCTAAGACAATCAATTGGCCCACCGTAGTAGTATTCAAGTCACACAGATAAGACAATGAATGTGAGGGGTTACCAGAGCCATCGTCATACATACAAATGTGTTGATACTAGTACGATCGATTATACACTATTCTGGCCAGGTGAGCCCCCCTCTCCTTTCCCTTTTCCCCTCTAAGTCTCAATTTAAGCCCAATGGTCTCGGTGGAAACTTTGAGAAGGAAGCCAGAACGTGACCTAGGTAGGTAGGTATGTATGTCAAGGGCGGGAAAAGTGGATTAATGGAGGAGCTCCAACGCGGAGCCAAGGGCTGGTCCGCCCTAATATTAAGTATCATCCATTGTTGTGTGCGGTTGGGGTTCCAACACAAATACATATCGCACTCCTCCGCGTACGATATAACATTGGTACCTGACCTAGGTCAATAGCCAACTTATAGATTAACTATAACTATAATCGTACACTACGTCCAACAGTGTAGTTGTTGATCTAATCAAAAAATTTAACTATAACAATCATTAGCTACCTTAGTCAGGGGCAAAATGAACTATTGATTCTCAACATAAGTGCATCATTTTAGAACGTTTCACGCCTGCTTAAGCGTGGCCCGTATTAATCGTAAACTAGACCTAGCGCCGGCTACTCCTTAGCGGGAAAAGAGTAATGTAGCGTTATAGACGAACTGTGATTAGAGTGTGGCAAGTCTTTTGGAGTTTCGAAAAGTCACAATTTTGGAATCGCTTATGTGTATGACATAATGAAATTCCTGCTTGTTAAAACCCAAAGGCTAAGTCATAATACGATACCAAACCAAAATCAAGACGATTCGAAATGAGAAGTTAGATTAGATCTTAACTTATGAAATATCATATATCTATCCACATGATTGCTTAAGCACCTAGATATTTTTATTTAATTTCCGTGGTGTTAACTCGATCAACATAAAATTGACGCAAACTGAAAGTTGTCTGCTGTTTCGTTAGGAAGAGTCTTCGTGGAACCTGGTGAGAAACAGGATTTTGGTGTATATGTTTATTTGTGTCACTCTCATAGGTTACTATTATTCTCCCGGTTCATATGTAAGTTTCAAGCAGCAAATAAATTCTTACAATAATTACTTACCCTCTTTGGCTCAGTGCCATAAACGATATTTGAGGAAATTACTCTAAGATAATAGTTTAACGTGCATGAGCTTATTCTATGTTTTCTACCTTACAATTCTATGAGAATTACACTGGCTCAATAACCCGAGAGGATAATTACATCGAATATATATTGAATGATGGATATGTTGACGAAATAAGGTAGGTAAACGCCGTGAAAACTACGATTCGAATTAGATATTTATCCAAAACCAATGATGATTTGAGTGTCTTGTAAAGCCACAAATTATTATAGTTGGATTTGAGCTACTATCGTAACAAGCGAGTTGTCTCTATGACTTTCGGTCCCACTTCATGACAATACGTCGAAGTTGCTGATGTTCGAGGTTTCATACCAGGTACCTTATGAAGGTGAGACGATGGAATAAGGTTATTGTAGTGAGTACCAGTTTTTTGCTCATTGCCAAATCATTACGATAAAATGCACTTCAGTAATAATTCATAGCTAAACATAAACATTTCTTCAAGAAAACGTAAGTATACTAGGTTAGAATAGCAGTCACATAAGATTAACATCATGAATTGAGTCAATCTATCAATAATTAAGCACCAATGACCAATGGGTATTATTATGCACCAATTACTCTTGCTTTAGTACTTTGGAATATGGTATTGATTGCGTTATGAGTTACCTAAGTTTTAGAAGACAAGGATTGTGATAGGAGCACGTTATAGAGATTTTAGTCGAGCCCAAAGCTCACTAGAAGCTAGTCACTTCCTACATAAAGGAGCTATGATATTTATTAATAATTGAGGAGAAGTAGGCGTTAAGATGTCTCTAGTATTTCACATACTTAAGCTACATGCTGGTTAGCTGTCCGTCACTCGAGATTGATTTTAAGCATGTGAGGAATAAATGAATATGTAGAGGTCTATTGGCTATATGAGAGGTAGCTAGCTCCCTCGTGAAAGGTTATAGGCTCGGGCGTAACTAGTTCTATCGCAATATACTGCCTGTATGAGTCTAACACTCGCTCTGTATACGATCCTCATCACGGGCATCAAACCTTCTTGACATTTGGTGATGACACATACGAAGGGCTGCGTCTGACAACAAAACCCGACGAAAATTTAATCCGCGCTCTTCAAACGCCCAATCTTACTACATCAAGCTTCATCTCACAGAGGTTACTAATGGTTTATAGTTCACACTAAACCAAACTGAAAGTAAGACGGATATGAGATACTGGCGTTTGTAATACATTCATAATTATCAGTCACCACTCTCATAATCTGTCCACTTACATGTATGGACTGTATTATAGGCATGCGCTCTAAAATGACGCAGCAACTATTTCTTGAAAAGGAATATCCGCTCGGCTACTGAGGCTATCTCAATAAAGTAGATATAACAATTATTGGAAGAATAAGCGTGAGCAATAATTTCTTATCTAAACTATGCAAACACATCGCCCAACTCTCGCCCCTTTCCAGCTATGTTTGGTTATTTCCGAATCCGCCGTCGCTTAACAGTTAAAGTACACAATCTAGCATAGCCGAGCACCGTCTGACTACTGTCCGGAGCCAGGGAAGTTGTTGAGGGTGACATATGGTCCGAGGTGGGATGCAGCATCTGGTGGCCCCCAAGACGTAGCTTGCAAACAGTCACCCACAGGAGTCGCACATGCAGGACAGGATCATGCTATCCATTACTCAGTACGTCATGCTCTGTATATATTGCACCCACGTGGCGAAGCAGGCATTTTAACCATCGGTTGATCAACGACGATCTATTAGACACAGTGTACTGTAAATATATGGCGTTTTTTTGGAGGATTGGCTTGTCTTGGGGTCCATGTGACCAGGAAACTGCACCTTTGAAGGAGCTTGGCGGCTATGCAGTTGAAATTGGATGTTGGGCACTCTCGCAGGACTCTATAACGAATGCGTATTGGGCTCGAGCCATACTGCCTATACAGACACAGCCATCCTGTAGTTATAGCGGGCTTTTTAGGAACGGGTAATATACTACGAATAATTATAGGTGGTAGTATATCGTACTACCTAGTCTACGTTACATCTAACCGAGCGGAGAGGACGATCTAATCGAGCAACTACAAAGGGTATTGGAAGACCCACGCGATATGCTAGATCAATTCAAGTCATATTATTCAAGCTTCGACTAATGGGAGAGCGTAGACGTAAATCATTGTTTTATATTATTTCGTTGGTTGTTAATTTGTAGTATCCCTTCGCATATATCGAGGAATAAAGGAATTGTCTATCTTCGTAAGCTACATAAGAGCCCAAAGCTAATAAACATATTAAGAACTTTGATAAGAGTATGCAACCCTCATATTAAATAATGTAATATCTCACACGTAAGGTATATGTACCTACCTTCCAATGACTACGAGGGGAAGCTTCGCTTGATAACCCGCCAATGTAACATATACATGCGGATATGCAAAGCTGCGTCCTACAATCTATTCCCACACTTCCCAGGCCATACATAGTACACCCCTAGAAAAGTGGCTGGATACTCTTGCTTTTTATTGTTCGGAACCAATCTGTCGGAAACTGGCTGTGCATAAGAGGATTAGATACTATGGGGTACGTCTAGCTGCCGTCCCCGGTTTCGGGGTGTTGGGGCGTTCTAGATGCAAAGCGAGGGTTCCTATCAGATTCGAAGCTTGTCATTCACATTACTTACGGTGATCGAGGCTTTCCATAACAAGACATAATGACACCCAACTTCAAACTCCTTTGAAGACCATCACGCGATCAGCACAGGGGGATAGAAGTAGAAGAAGCTTAGTTTCCTTCCATGTCGGGCTACTAAATCGTACGCTTTTGGATGCGTATCAAGACGACGCGTACTTTGTACGACTTTCTAAACCAATTGACGTGCCAAAAGTTAGTCCCAGAAGTATATCAGAGGTAAGCTGCGATAGACTGATGATATGATTCTCAATAACTATGTGGCTCTTACGGGTTTCGGCACGGCAATGGACGATCATGATAGATACAAGAAGCGGGCTGCAGTCAGCCGTTGAAAAGACATGTCGCTAATAGAGCATGAGTTTCCGTCGAGCTAGTCAGGGGAAATAATTCTTACGTAGCGGGCCGTGATAATTTCTCCGTCTTATGCAGTTGAGACAACTCGAGGCCAAGCTCAAAGTGGAATGTGTTCTTGGATGTGCCTCTACGAGATGCAACTCTCGCTGCTTCTCTATATTGGTCAATATCACAAGGTCCGTGCTCACTACTTCACAAAGAATGGCACGCTGCAGAGGAAAAGAGTAAGGGAAAGACGAATTCTCTGACATTACTACTCTACCGCTTAAAGCTGTCAACTCCTTGGAGTCCATTTGCGGCTAGGTTAGGAAATGTTCGTCCCACAAGCCACCACTTTTTCATACGATACCGTTTTACATACGGGCGCGTACGTACGTACTGCATACCTGTACACTACATATGTATGTATACCAGGTTGTGCTACGGATGGATGATGCAGGTGGCAGGGAGGAGGATAACCTGGTAGCGAGGAGGAATTAAGTTGATTCCTTTCGACCCTCATCAGCCGCCGAAAATAAGTTATACGTTCGCGCACATGACTGGACAGCAGGGCGTGCGAGGCAGCCAACCATTCGTTGGAGTTACGTAGATCATTATAGAGGATGGGCGCGTGTAACAATGTATGATGTCTGTATTCGAAGTTCAAGGAAAGGGAAATCCAAAAAGGAACTTGTTACGAAGTTTGACATCGCCCCGCATTGGGGAATAAGCAAGAAAGATTAATAAAATTAAGTGTTAAGGAGAGGGGCAAGACGGTAGGTATTGAATCTTGATGGGTACAGTAACAGCCTTGGTGGAGTTCCCCACCCCCACATTACATACAGGTACTTAGGTACATGAACCAGGCCAAGTTATAGCAGCACGTAACTACCTAGGTAGATTATAACTACTTAGAAGTTATAGGTATTACATAGCATCGTTCTTTACCAATCTGTTAAACTATATACATTTGGTTTAGATATACGAGGTAGGTACGGTAGGTAATTACCTAAATTATAGAAGTTGCAATTGTATTACAATATTATAACTTTCATATCTTAGTTAGCTTTAGCTAGTTAGGTAACTATAATTTTGGTTGGAAGTCGCAACGTTTAGTATAATGTTGTTACTAAGCAAATATACTAGGTACCACCTGAACGGCCCCCAAACTAAACCCCCCAATCCCCCAACTTCCCGTCTCAACTTCTCAACGTGCCTGGATATTCCCGCGCCAATGCACATCATTCAACTCTAACCAAGACGTTGGATGACTTCTACCGTCGACTGGTTTGTTCATCTCCAATATCTAGGAACATTTCTACGATCATTATGACGACAACGATAAAAAATGATTACAATGCTGTGATACTTTAATTATCCAAATATGTTACCTTCCCTTCACTCTCTTAGATAGGCGACATCATGTCGATCTCCTTCCTATTCACTTGCCGAGTAGTAACATGCCTGGTTTCGCTACCGATGGACTCTGGCCTAGCGTTACGGTGCCTTATGAGAGGGATAAGTCAACCGCCAATAATTACGGCTGTCTGAGCCTAAGACATCACTCGTCCACCGCAACCTTGGAGGCCCTGTCCGGATTTTGATAGCTGTGTGTTTCTCCCACTCAACGAGGTTCTTTATGGTAGATTACTACTACAGTACAACCTCCTAGCTCTTGGCCCAATAAATCGTTCACCGGCTCGCCACACTCACTGTCTACCTTCTTCGCCGTACTGGCACCAGCTGTTCCGATGACTGTATCCAAACATGCTCCCAAAGCCCCCTCCGTTACCAGTTTGAGGGAATCAGAGGCTCGCCTTTTGTTCATGCCCGATATATCGGCTCGTAATTGGTAATCGGCACGCAGGATTTCGAACTACCGGACGGCGCACACCGCCATTATGAGTTGATTAGCACGATTTAATGTCCGATGAAGCTGCATAGAGGTCATTCGCAACTTTTGGCAGCTTTTCAATGAGAGTGACACTGCAGCCGCCCGTGCTGCTAATCCTGAAAGCCACAATCACACCGTCCTTCCCGGAGGAACGAGTAGCCTACTTCCACGAGTCGTACATAATCTTTATTCGCGCCTCGCATACCGCTTTGCCACATTATCTTCAGCCGCCTGATGAGATGTTTATCTGCTAGCCTTCTTTCGTCATAAACGACAGTCCGTATCCCTCATCACATGGCCGCTCTTGGCCCTCTCCCGTCTTCGGACTCGTGACAACACGGTCATCTTCCCGCTTCGGCTTCTTCTACTGCTCTTTGGAAAAACCTAGCGCTGCTAGATTCGACCAGCATCCAACCGGATGCCCCAGATCCCTGCTCGATCAAGATGTCACTGGGCTTTGGATGACGACGGTGCCTAAGCTGATGATGTTGCTGTGCAATCACCGAAACAAATGAATGTACCTCCACGAATATGGCCGATGGATCTGCCCTTTGACGGCTTTTGGTGACTAGACCCGCGGTATTTTTCCGTTCAATCCCCTAGTCTATGCCCAGGCCTCCTACTGACATGCTTAGGCTCTGCGTGGCTTTCTCTATTGGTGCCAGTCTAGTAGCTGGCCCTAGCTCCAAATGGACATGTCCCTCTCCATTGGCCAATCCCATAGCCCGATTCGACTGGGCTCTATACAAGCCGTGTCACCAATGTCATCGTCAGCTAGTCAACCACTCACAGTCTCTGTATTTGAACGGAGTATTTTGGGGGATCATCAATATACAGTACCGACTTCAAGCCTACCCCCCACATTCCAATCCACAATTCGGTCTGTGTACCTGGCGAATACACTCCAATACCACCTGCAAGTCACCATGAGGTACATCCAATTCCGGACTCGCTAGCTGTCTTGAATGTTGTTCGATGTATAACAAATCGTTTAGTCACGCTATGTTTAACGCCTGTGTTAGTTCTGGTGAACAACACGAATACGTTTTGAAGACCCTTGCGTTTGCGACTCCAGATATGCAGGTGGTGCAGATCTTCCCCTGCACTGTTCATGTCTTTCAAGCCTGTTGTTAGTCTGAAATATCTTCTTGGACACTACTGGAAGGGAACATCCGAGCAAAAAATGGCGAGGGGGCATATGTACCAGACTTCTGTGACAATGTGTATTTTTCCACCTGTATTATAGAAATGGGATGTTGTCTATACGCCTACCTCCTCACTTCCTTCCCTCTTCTTCTATTCGAGCTATCTTTTTTTGTCCCTCCAACTAGTGCTGCTATCAAGACATAGCTATATCTGGCCTCAGCCTATATATACCACGTTGTTCCTCGTTGTTTTGTCTTACAGGACTCTCCAGTCCAATATCGATCATCAACTCCTTGTTACAAAAGTCTACTCTTCCAGCAGCTACATCACCATCACCATAATATATTTCATCACTAATCATGGCGCCCCACGTCGATGCACCGTCACCTAGTGGAAGCTTTACAGTCACCTTCGACGGAATCCCTTCTCGACTCACTACTTCTTCAGACGCAATGCCAGGCTCTCTAGCACCTCCTAGGTCGCATTCTTCGATCAATAGCTTTGAGAGCGACTCTTTAGAAGAAGACTTCCATATGACGCGACCACTGGTACCAGGCGTCTATGTACCAACCTTATGTTTCTTCGACCCTGAGACCGAGGACGTTGATATCAATGCTATTGCTCGCCATGCAGTACGACTTGCCAAGTCTGGTGTTACTGGCCTTGCAACTCAAGGCTCTAATGGCGAAGCTGTTCACCTCACACATGCCGAACGTCAGCTGGTCACTCTCGCCACCCGTAAGGCCTTGAACGAAGCCGGGTTCTCGCACATTCCAGTCATAGTCGGTTGCGGCGCTCAGAGTACTCGTGAGACTATTCAGTACTGCCGAGAGGCCTGGGAAGCAGGGGGTGATTATGCCCTTGTGCTACCCCCGTCGTATTACGCGCCCTTGTTTGCTCCATCATCTAAGACCATCGAGCAGTACTTCACAACCGTTGCCGATGCGTCCCCGATACCCCTCATCATATACAACTTTCCAGGCGCCGTCAATGGGTTGGACCTATCATCGGATGCGATCATCAAACTGGCACAGCATCCTAAAATTGTCGGTGTCAAGCTGACGTGCGGCAATACTGGAAAGTTGAACCGTGTAGTAGCTTCTACACGTTCGCAGTCTAAGGACTATGACCCGGACAAACCCGATTTCTTAGTCTTAGCGGGTTCGGCCGACTTCTCGATCCAGTCCTTAATTGCAGGAGGGCACGGCATATTAGCAGGTCTCGCAAACATTGCGCCAAAAGCTTGTATCAAGACTATCGAACTGTATAAAGCAGGAAAGTACTCCGAGGCACAGAAAATGCAAGAGATTGTATCACGGGGCGATTGGACGGCCATTCAGGGCGGGGTTCTCAGTGTAAAGGCGGGACTTCAGGCATGGCTGGGTTACGGCGGCTTCGCCCGAAGTCCACTCCCAAAGCCAACTCCCGAGCAGACCAAATCGTGGAAGGAAGGATTCAAAGAACTAATGCTACTGGAGAAATCTATGACAGGTTGCTAACATTAGAGGACACAGCAGTGTACAGACACAACACAACTACTGGGCTTATATTCCAGCCACGATAAAAGGTACTCTATTTGACCAAAAGTGTGCGAGCTCTTTTTATTCCAAGGTATAAGTGAAATTTTCCACTCAACTCAAAGAGAAAATTGGTATCCTCTTGTTGGGTTGAGGATGTCCATGTATGCTGAGAATATGAACGAGGCGTTCAAAAGGAATGGCTAGAATTTGTTACTAGCCTCGCTATATTTTCTCTTGATTAAAACAGGTTATCGTACGACCGTATACTACCATTCTCTCCTATGCTTTTTGGATCTAATTGTCCAATGTGTGGCTAAGAGGCCGTTACTACAATCGCTCGCAGCAGTGGCTACCTTAAAAAGGGGTATTGCTTTACGATTGTTATATATATTTGCAAATTTGATGCATTCAGTTATATACCTATCTAATACTTACCTAACCTATATACATACAACTATATGAAGTCCGACAAATATAACACTGGAGTCTAGTGAGGCTAGAAGATTAAGAAACCTACTAGGTGCCCATGGACAATAGGTCTCTATATTTTTACTACGCGCTTGGTTAACGAGCTGACATAGTTTATTTCTAGTTCTCGCTTTTTGATAGCTCATTTCACTTCGACTAGGGAGAAGGCCACAAGAATTCATGAGTTGGTCCTAGGCTAAGACATATTTGATGTCTTCAGGGATAACAAAGTAGTCCTAGGAAGCCCCTTCATTACTAACAAGAGGGATTCAGCAACCCACGGGCACTATTAGTAATTACAAAAAATGCCTAGCATCGGTACGCTATTCATCGAGATTTCGAAATGTCAAGGTTTGATTCTATTACCTTTAATGAGGTCAGGAGAGACGCACGATCTCAGACATACAGGGTCTGTACCAAAATCAACTACAACATTGACATATTTTTATAACAATCATGTATGACTGTCACGATTTGCTCCTATTCACCCAATAGAAGTACTTCTACCCTTGGTACTGCCTATCGGCTTTAATGCACGAACCCACTCTAAAGGGACTCCCGAAACCTGCACTCGGCCGAATAAGGAGGCAGCCCATAAGTTACCCGGTCTGGCTGGCTGTCGACTATAAGACGCACATTCAACTCTGCATGAAGAACCCACATCATCGTACCGTACCATTCTACGCTGGCATTCTGCCAAGTTACCCGTCCCTAACACCGAATACGCACAAACTTCAAGCCTGCGGGAAGGGTCCCAATGCCATGCTGTACGCTGCAAGCCGCACGACGGCGACCTGCGAGTCTCCTGCTGCCGGCACGCTCTCATGCTACCCCCGGATATTGGTTTTGAACTGGGTTAGTCCCCGATAGGTCGATTGCATATGATCTATGAGGGCATTCATACGTATCCAAGGCCAGCGCTTGGCTTGGCCGTCGCCTGGGCCGAAATGACCCCCAACTCATCCTGCAGCGTGCCGAGATAATCGTTCGCTTGTTGTGCTCCTTGGAGGGAGGGAGAGAGATGGGCAACGTACGATGAAATACGCGACAGTGACACTCTCACCGAACTTGGAACTCGGAAGATGGAAACTTGGTCTAATGGAGCGGCTGGCCAAGGGCCGTATAGGAATCTAAGCTTCAAGTGCGACTTCGGACCTCGCGGGCTCCATATCTCCGAATTCTGGGCAAGATCTAATAGTGACTGAGAGGCTATTCGTGCATCTTTTCGCTAGGAGATGATGCGTCTGTGGTGCTCCGATATCTCATCTTGACACGATGCCGGGACTCGGCAGAGTGACGCATCGCTTCGCCCCCAGATCCTCTCAGCTACCCTGATGGAGGAACGTGGGGTAGACTACGGAGTGGACATTGAAGTTTTGAAACATGCATAGGCGCGGGAGATGCAAATACCTCTCTCATGGTTTCCTTTACGTCCGCCTGGCCTTGACCAGGCTGGCGTCGACTGTCCATGGCTGTTCAGTCAACATATAGCGTGTTTATCGATCCCCCGTCTCGGCTATTCATAGGGGTCTTACATGGGGATCCTACGTATCCTCTCCGGAGTCGGCCTTGGAGAAACATACCGCAGTGTTTTTGATGTTGTCGGCGGCTCAGTTGCTGATGCTGATTTCTTGGCTGGCGGTAAACTATTGCAGCTGGTACTGCTATCTTACCGGTTGCTCCTCACCCTTTTTTGCTTTCCCGAGCATAATACCTAACACTCTAGTCCTATCTCTCCGACATGACGCCGAATGCAAACATAAGACGAGGAAGGCATGGTAAACTCTGACGATATAGAGAGCCTAGAGATTCGTGCTCGTAAGAAAAGACACCTTGAGTCGTAATAGCGAATCCGAGTTCCGAAACACGAGAATAGAGCAGTTTATGTGGACCTACTACTTTACCGAGCACATAACGGCACTTAATTATCCCCCTTTTAAAGATATGAGAACTTATTTCGATCCTAGGCGCCCTTTTCCAAGAAGCTAACCAATATCCTACTATACGATCTAAATAGGGGTAAGTATTAAATAGGAGGCCACAACACTTACATGTGTTTCTGAAGCTAAGTTGTTCTTACCACCACATCTGACGCTTTAATTTTGTATGACGTATCTCGGAGGCTTGTCTTACAGTAAATAGGGTTCGTATATAACGAGAGGCTATATTAGTAGGTGCGTATTAAGTATGTCAAGTATTTTACGTTACTCCTACAACATTACTATGAAACCTGCAGTCATGACAGCAACGAACAGGCTAGACCACAGGGTAATCTTCTTCCCAGCAGCCCCCGAGTTTCCATCGCCTTCACCATCATTGCCGTTGCCGTTACCATTCCCGCTACCATCGCCATCCACAATCTCAAGTAACACACCCTCGGCCCTCGTAATCTTAACCTCCAGCGCCCCGTTCTCTCCAACCTGCACAACCTCCTCCTTCTCTTCACCCACTTTCTCCCCCGTCTTCGCATCAAACGTAACCCCCGAGACCGTAACGCCGCTCTTCGCATTCGTACCTGGTCCCGCCAGCCTTGTGACACTAACATTCCGTCCGGCCGTCCACGGCGTCGATACTTTGATCGTGCCGGAGGGTCGCGTCCCGTTGCTGAACGATTTGCCATCGGTGGCTTTGAGCGTCGAGTTATTGCTCAGGCCCTCGGTGCCGTTCCACACGCCCATATCCAGAAACACCAATTTCCTCAGCGAGCGGTTTTCGTCGTCATCTTCTTCGCCGCTGTAGACGGCGAACCCGCTAAACGTACTGCTATTCGCCCCCGGGAGCGCCGCAATACTCAACTCCTCGTCCTCGGTAGCAGTAGCGGCTACCTTGGCGACGAAGTAGTGCGAGTACCAATTCGCGCGTATGCCCGCGCCCACGGTCTCGTTCTTAATGGCGTAGGGCTTGGGGGTGAAGGCGCTGTACTCGCTCTGCGCGCCGAGGTGGAAGTAGGTCTTGCGGATGCCGATGGAGGCGCCTAGAAGCACGTAGTCGACGCCCCAGAGGGCGGCGCCGAAGGTGTCGCTTATGCCGCTCTTGCCGCTGCAGGATACCGAGTTGGTCTCGCCCATGACGAGCGGGGCGCCGGCTTTGTCGGCGGCGGCGACTTGGGGGACGTATTGCGATATGTTCTATTTCGGTCAGTCTTGTCCGTTGCATTATTTAAATACTAGCTAAAAGTGACACAGGGGGTTTGGGGGTTAGGCTCGGTAGGTTTGTTGCCGTATATCTTTTCAGGGGATGGTATTAACAACGCCCTGATGAAAAGGGGTTGACCACTCACTGCCGACACGGTTAGCATCTCCATAATAACGGATCGCGGACTCGACTAGACTCACCCTGCCAAAGCACCTGATGATTCGATAGCAAATCCAACCTCATGCGCAACCATCGCGGTCCATCGCACGTAGACTGGGGGTACAAATGCGTCGCATAGCTGCCAATAATATCCTTATCCTGCTCTCTCTCCACAATACCCCCTTCCCCGTCCTTGGTCAGATTCGCAATGCTGAAATCGTCAATCTCATCCTGCTGATCCGGCACCCACGGGGGATCCGCAAACACACCGGCCTGGAAAGTCGGCCTGTCGTCGTCTTCGTCGATGGCTTTATACCAGTCCGAAGCGACGATCTGCCCCGTCAGGTTCCGGAACTGCTCGATGTACGCGGCGACGCCCCAGGACGCGTCGCGCCAGCCCTTGTTGATGAAGTGGTCGATCTCGTTGCCGAGCTCGAACTGCACGAGCTTGCTGCCGAGGGCCTTGTGCGCCGCAGCGGCCTGCGCGACGGCGTTGGACCACGCCGACTCGTTGACCGCGAGGTTCAGCGTGTAGATGATGTCGGTGCCCTCCGGGAAGTAGCCCGCCCAGCTGTCGTACCACGCCGGCGTGACGTTGAACTGCTTCGCGTTGAGGTACCCCGGGATGGCGACGGAGTCGTTGCCCGTCGGCAGCTCGTCGTGCAGGTACGTCTGGTCGGCGGTGTTGCCGCCGACGCGGATGGGTGGCGGTTTTCGGGCGACCTTGGCGATGGCGCTGAGGAGGGTCTTGGCCAGCGGGGTGCTGACGTAGTCGTCGACCCAGATGGGCTCGATGGAGTACCCGTAGACATCCGGGACGAGGCGTCGAGTTTCAAGGTCCCTTGGGATGTCGACGGTGACGGTCGCAGTGTCGTCTTGGGCAGCGACCTCTACGGCAGCGGTGGCGGCTAGGGCCGCGAGAGTGATAGAGCGGATACTCATTGTAGGTGTGTATATGTCTAAACCTAGTTCATCACTCACTGTACCAGAGGTAGCAGGAACAGAGAGAGCTCGAGTCCAAAAGTCGGTCGAACTTCGTGACGACATACGCCATTATAAATAATAATGCCAATACCGCCAATACCTAAAAGACGTCACCTCGTTCGGTTTTTTCTTTGCGTGCCCGCATTCTCCAACCTACAATAAATCAGTTCGTTCGTCGAACCAGGTACGAGGTAACATTTTCCAAGTCCCCAAGACCGGGGACGGCTGGCTGAATCGGGAATGGCACCTCTGACGATCCCGGGGAAATTCGTGCCGAACGGCGCGGTTGAAAAAATTGTCCACCTGTTGGAAGTCATCGTAGTGCCTACTCTTATGATGGTCATATTATATTATATACCTAGGTAGGTATACTATACAATACTATACTATACTTGGTAGGGTTGGGGAGAGGAAAACGAATGATAGTGGGTAAGAGGATTGAGTGTTGTAAGTGGCTGGTTGTAGTTACCGTATAACATACAGCGTTAATGCGGGGAAAGCATGGAGTAGCTGTCGTGTTAGGTGCCTTATGTATTTCGAGTAGCACCGCATGCCCGAAGCATAGGTACATGGTATTGTTCAGGCACTGCATTGGGTAAGTAGGTACCTAAGTTATACCAAGTACAAGTCGTTGTGTATATCTAGTAGGTAGGTACCTAGGTATACAATGTTATATACATTTAAATGTCTCCCTCTCTTTTTTTAAGGTGAAGAATACTTATATCCATACTTCTCCTTAGCCTCTTGCAAAAACTTCTGCGACTCCTCGTGCTGCTTCCTAGCCTCTGGGTCCTGCTCCAGCTTCTTCTTGATATCCGCATTGGTAATAGGCATGTAAGACGGGACGGCGTACCCCTTTTGGACGGCGGGCCGCGCCATGCAGCGGTCGATCCACTTCTCGATGTTAGGGAACGCGGTGATGTCGACGCCGGTGAAGGAGGCGGCGTTGACCCAGCCCAGCAGGTTGATGTCCGCGATGCTGTACTTGCCCTTTCCCGCGCCGACGACGAAGTCCCGGCCCTCGAGGCGCTTATCTAGCACGCCATAGAGGCGCTCGGTCTCCCCGATGTACCGCTGGACCGCGTAGGGGATCTTCTCCTTGGCGAAGCGGAAGAAGTGGTTGGCTTGGCCTTGCATGGGGCCGACTCCACCACTATTTACAACAGGTTGTGCTGTTAGCGGACGGTATTATTTGAATAGATAACATAGGTTATGAAAGACATTTAGTCCGCTTTGAGGAATCTCATATCAAGTTCATGTAAGAAGCGTAGGAAGTGAATAAGACAACGTACTGCTGCCAAGCCATCCACTGCTCGCAGACGCTATAATCGTCGCTGTCAACAGGGAAGCTGAACTTGTGCTCCGGGTCGTAATGGCGCGTGAGGTAGCCCAGGATAGCAAGGCCCTCGAAGACGGCAAAACCACCCCGGTCGTGGTCTACGATAGCCGGGATACGGCCGTTGGGGTTGATCGCGGTGAACCACGGCTGCTTCTGGGTGTTCTTCATGATGTTGATAGATTGGTATGTATAATCCTTGCCGTACGCTTCTTTCAGCTCCTCTAGGAGGATGCTGATTTTTAAGCCGTTAGGTGTGCCTGGAATAATAAAGTATTAATAAAAGGTACCTACCTAATTATCTAATGTATTAGGTAGTTATTTGCTGTTTAATAGGTGAGTGAGAACATACCGAAAGTCAAGAGCTCAATGCCGCTCTTAGCGATGAGACCGGTAGGTTCGGGTTGTTCGGCCATATTGTCTTCTGATCTGTATAGTCTTGTAGAAGTAGAAAATGGGGCTTTGTAGTATAGTTTATTCGAATAGTTTGGTCGTTGAATGAGAGGGATAGCAAGACTACGAGAGGTATGAGATAATAAAGGTCGGACAGAGAGAATATTTATACGTTGCAGTAACAGACTGCGGGGGATGTTGAGAGACATGAATAACTAGAACTAGGTGTGTACTTAAAAACTAAAAAATTAAATGTAAAAAAAAAGTGTATTAGACCTTCTTCCTTTGTGAACCACGGTTTGTTCGGGCATAACCTTTAGCCAATAACTCTTCGACTTCGACTTTGCATAGTTAGATGATTACATATCTTGGACTACATGTACTACTTAGGCATGTACCTCGTAAGGTCACTTCGTATGGGAGAATGGAGAATATGCATACTTGTATTACTTAATCAGAGCGGGGGGTGGCATTACGTACAGGTAGCTAGCAACCTTAGCTACACTCGTTACGAATTTACAGTTTTTGACATAAACCAATCTATTACATGTAAAGTCTTTGTAATATTTTAACTAAGCTCGTTTTAGGATTTGATATATTATAGGTATTTAACTTAATATTTCAAATACCGATCTGATCTGTCATTTCCTCGAATCAATGGAAAGAGCTCGAGTCGCGCAACAGATCGCAATGTATTATTATTCTACGTAGACATTCCCGCTTATTGATGCCATCAGTATTTCTAAGCACAACATCCGCTCCTCTCTCTTTCTCCCCACTGGGGTCAAGTAGCACCTCTAACCTTTAGTTCGCCCAAATCCGATTCGTCGGTCTTTCAATTGCTCCGATGAGGAATCACAACTCTCCAATTTTCACTGCGCCGCTGAGAGTCTAGCTCAGGTATGGTATAATAGTGCCTCTTTCAATAAGCCGAGTTAGTCATCCTCTTTACTTTTCGAAATCTGTGGAGCTTCCAAGTTTATAACGAAAAGGTTGATATCGTGAGTATAGGGTATAACTGTATAATTTAAAAATGCATTATACCATCATGTATGTACATAGAATCGTCCGTCTCCTCGGTCGACTATCAACTTACTAATGCAAATATCAAACCACTAAGATCTTCGTTGATAGGGCTTAAAGTACGAACGTCAAGATTACTAAAGCGTCTATTAGGAATACTAAGGAATAGAGGATTGCCCGCTACTGCAAGGACCTGGACTAGTTTCGGTCCAAGCATTAGATCTAGCGCATTTGACCCCAGCACAATGCTTACATAGTACATGTAGATAGTACATACATGTAGCTATACAGCTCTTTCATGCCGGTAACACTTTAGTTTGCATATGCGCCTTAGAGGTACCTAAAAGTATGCGGTATGTATGTACTCGGATAGATCTGTAAGATAGCTCCGCCGGCTTCTACATTACGTACAAAAACCATTTCATTCGTAAAAGCAATTGCGACTGTCTTGCTTGATCATACACACAATTAACCTAAAGCCAACCTGAGCGTGGCTCGACCAACACCGGTCAGAGAAACCTTTTAAATCCTATTTCCTGCCACCCTCATCAATAAGCATTGAAGCCGGCCCCCCTGAAAAAAATATTTCGTTGCACTTCACGCGTAGCTTACCCCCTGGAAAAATACTTTTATTTCCATGTTTCTTTTCTCGTTACCTGCTACCTCGCATCTCTCAAGCCTTCCTACAAACATATCACTGGCACGGTACAGAGGCCCGGCCACACGCGGAGAAACGGCGCGGTATCTAAATAACGTAAGGGGGGTCGCTCAAATAAGGTAGATTCAAGAAATTTACCAGTAACCGCCACCTCGGCGGTAGTCCTCCCGGGGGTAACCCCCGCCCTCGCGAGGCCCGTAGCCACCCTCACGCGGGGGGAAGTCCCGCGGAGGTCGGTCATAGGGTCGGCCGTTGACATACGGATCCGGCGGGGGTCCGTAGTCGCGACGGTACGGATCTTCGTAGCGTCCACGTGGAGGTGGGTAATCATCAATGGGTCCACGACGAGGCGGGGATCTATACCGGCGATCGTCGTAGTAGTCGCGACGAGGGGGGCTACGGTCGCGGTAATCATCGCGGTAGCCGCGCGGGCTATAACCGCGAGGTGGACCACGGCGATCATAACCATCACCTGGCGCGCCGTAAGGTCGACGACCCATTGGTGAACGAGAACGCGCACCACGTTCGCGGGTAGGGAAGTCCGGTTGGGTCTAGTGTTTTATGTTAGTAAAGAGAAAATAGTAGACCTTAGATAAACCTACGTCGGCGATACATTGGACTCGCTGTCCTTTGAACTCGCGGCCGTCGAGCTTCTCTACCGCAGTCTTCAAATCGGCTGCGGTCTCAAATTCGACAAAGCTGTTAAAAATCCGGCGTTAACTCATATGCCCATAAGCCCATATAACCTGTTGGGAGTTGTCACGTACCCTCGGCCATTACCGTCACGGCCGGTCTCCGAGTAAACGACATCCAAGCTGGACTGTCGAGCAAAGTCTTTCAGGTCCTAGATCCAGATTCCATGTAAGTGGGGGGTCCGAGGAGCGGTGTAGAACATATGCGAATGAGGCCAATATTCCCCAACTCCAGAAGCAGCACCAGCAAAAGGAATGCGGTCAAACCAATCCAAGCAGGCGGTTACGTCTAACATTGGAAAAAATCCCCTAAGGCACCTTGGCTAGCTCCCGAAACCTGTCCGCCAGAATTTTGGGAGAGCTAAATGGATGAATTATGACATCACAAAACATAATATGTTGGAATACCAGCGTCCCCAAGTGTTCGGGCGAAAAAAGCACACGGCGCAAGATGGCTCGCTGTACCAAGGAAGGGAAAAAATCATCTAAAGCCAGAATCCGGGAGCGAAGAACGGGAAAACGGGAGTTAAACAGACCTGCCAGCTGGTATCATTGGGAAGTCCAGTAATCTGCATGCGATGGGGAGTGCGACGAGGTCGTGGAGCACTGCGCTCGTGGCCACCGAAGCCTTCGCGGTGGCGAGAACCTCGAGCGAATTGCACGGTCAATCGTTCGCCCATGAAATCAGATCCATCTTATCGTCAATATTAGCCAGGGGAACAACGGAGAAATCAGGTGAGACGATGGCCAGGAACGGTCCAAGACGTACGGAAAGCTGTGACACGAGCAAAGTTAGCTGATAACCGTCGCTGATAAAAACCTCTGTGCGTTAGAGACGCGGATACTCACCAGGAACGACATCGCGCGCATCCATGGGATCCTTGTATTCGATGAAGCCGAATCCGTTCATCAGCTTGACCTCGGTGATTTCACCAGTGCCATGAGTTGCGAAGTGGGCTTCCACATCGGCCTTGGTTGCTACATCATACCGTTAGCAGTCACAACAGGGCGACACAAAGCTGAGCTAGCTCCAAAGCTCCGTTACACTGCAACGTGAGTTCGAACAAGCACCCGGTAATAACTTACCGCCCTTTGGCAGGTTGCCCAGGTAAAGCCGGGTAGCGGAGACCTCAGTTGACGCCATGGTCGCGATCGGAAGAATTCAAGGCGCGAATCCGGAGGAGTTGTTTTGGGGGGAAACAAACGTTGAGGGGGAGCTGCTCGCGTGCGCTACGAGAAATTGAACAAGTTCGTTTGCGCGAATCACGAGACCAATAAGAAAAATTGTTACCAAATCAAATGGTCCGTTTGGTGGGTTTGCGTGAGGAAAAAAAAATACGAATGCCGCGGACCAGAAGGGAGAACCCCGACGAGGGAGGGAAAAAAAGCCTTGGAGGAAAGTTTGTCGAAAAAAAGTGCGGGCAACGCAAGCGGCGAAAAAAATTGGAAGGAGGGTAGAGAGGTTAGATAGGCCGGCTATGGAAAAATTGGTAGGTTGGAGAGAAAAAAAAAAACAAAAATAAGAGGAAGAGCAAGGTGGAAAAAGTGTGGTCCTTGTCTTGTATTTGCGCGGGTATGTAGGTAGAAAGGACGGGTAGTATTATGGCCGGTATCACTTGCTTTTGGTTTTGTTTTATTAAAAAGTTGACAAGTGATTGATGCAGAAGATCGAGGTGTGATGGGGATGGTAGCTGCTGGATGGAGAGGAGAACACTACTTTGAAAAGATGGAAGGTGTCTGGCTGGCTTTGGCCTGGCGTCTAAAGCTGTGGAAGAGGCAACCGTGCACTTTTAAGAAAAAAATGTGGAGGTAGCAAAGAGCGGAGCCAACCTGTGAGATTTTGTCGTTCGAGATCCTGGCGCCCCGCACAGGATATAAACAGCCTAACATTGAGCGGAGTTGCTGACGGTACATAGGTACAAGTAAAATCAAGGGTCTCGGGGTACTTATATGTACCTCCTCAAGGCTTCATTTTCATACTCTACATGTCAACATTAGAATACACTACCTACATGTATCTATTGCCAATATTTTAAACCAATACGTATAAACATCTCATTCAATATTAGAGCCGTACGTGCATACATCACACAAAAAACATATAACTTCTATGTTATACGACATATGTACATGCCTTGCCCCTTCGAATACCCCCCCCCCCCCCCCCCCCCCCCCTTCTTGAACATGGATCTTGGGCAAGTGAGCGCCTCACTTTTTTCTTTTGTAGCGGGTAGTAGCTCTCGATACCACGCTCAGTTGCCCTTTTTCCCTCTTCGCAGGCGATCGCAATGATAAGAAAGCTACCTACACCGCCAACTACCTAATTCATTAGATATCTACATAGAACTATTCATACCTGGTATTTCATCACTCACGCCTTTTTCGAGACCATCCTGAAACTCGAATTGGTCCAAGAAAAAAAAAAAAAAAAAAAAAAAAACGCCGATGCTATGCTATGCTGTGCTGCGCTGTGATGTGTAGAAGAAAGAAAATGCTTGGCCTAGGCAGGATCAAGCTTCATTAAATAAAATGTCGATTAGTTCGTCCATGATAGTAAAAACCAAATGCGAACTGGAGCCATTGGTTAGCACTCAATCATTCGTCTCTAGAGTAGCAGTAGTGTCACATACTTCAGCCTCGAGTTATTAAGCGTGGCAAACATCCTGCGACTCGCAGCTTGAGCGTTCAGTCGCCCGACCACATTCCCAGCCAAATCCGGGACGAGAGTAGCTAGCATCAAGCTTGCCTCTCTCCGAGTTCGCGCTTTCTCAGATGATGTCCTCGGCTGCTTGTTTCTGTTAAGCTCTCCATTAGGCCACATGCTATTCCTTAAGAGATCGATGTATTTGAGAATAGCATCCTCTTGGACCAGCATCTTGAAGTTGTCCCGTACTTTTCTCTCAATGGTACCTCCGAGCATCTGATGTAAAACGACGACAACAGCTCGCCCACGAAGCCAATTATTACCCCGGTTGAGCCCAAAGACTTCAAGGAAGATGTCGCAGATGGGTTTAATGAAAGGCTCGAGCTCTTTATTCTCAAAGGCATTCAATTCGGCTTCGGCTTCAGCAGTAGTCATAACATCCTCATTGACGCTAAGCGGTATCGTGCTCATCTGGCTTGTAGCCGCCGCGATTAGATTCTGTCCCGCGGTAGAAAGCTGGTCCAGAACAGGTATATTTCCCAGAATATCTTCCATGCCGTCGGCAACAGAATCGTATAAACGCGTAATCATGTCCTTCTTATCCTCTCGGTTCATTATATCTTCCCCCTGAGTGATGATACTTTGCGATAGAAAAGCTCGTAGATCCCTGCTGCGACATACATCGGGTAGGAGTAGAAGTTCACTCAAGTACTTCTCCAATGCGTCACGCCGCTTTCGAAGAAAGTCACTTTGGAGTTTCAAGACCATTCTTCGTCTCGGGAACTCTAGATTCCGCACCGAAGGATACCTATCTCGCAATTTCTGGTGAAGCTCATGAAACTCGCTGTATCGACGTGTCACAATCC
Source organism: Daldinia eschscholtzii (assembly GCA_037126485.1). NCBI lineage: Eukaryota > Fungi > Ascomycota > Sordariomycetes > Xylariales > Hypoxylaceae > Daldinia > Daldinia eschscholtzii. The sequence continues at coordinate 3,461,678 of JBANMG010000002.1, forward strand.
ATGTTGCTGCAGGCATCTTCTCACCCGCGTTCCTCTTTACCTCAATCACGTACAAGGCGAATTCCTTTCCGTCTTCCTCGCGTCCAACTTGGATGGACTTGATCTTAATCGACGCGCGCCCGTACAGGCTATTATCGCTCTCTTGGATGACGTATTGCTGTCGCTGTAGTTCCTTTCGCCGAAGTTCCCTCTGCAAACTTGCTTTTGATTTTCGTAAGATGCGCAATTCCGCCGTATTATTAGTTAGTTCCGCCTTCTTCGTTAGCGATTCTATGACAGCCTCCTGAGCAGCAAGTCGGTCGATATCATTCGTAAGCGCAGTAATAGCCTCTGCAAGACCTAAATCACCAGGAGCAGCTTCGTGCACCTCGTCCTCAATGTTACCGGCTTCGTCTTCGTTACGATCTCCCTCTTCGTCCGACAAGAACTTATCTTCGTCTCCGAAAAGGTCGTCGTCCATAAACACGCCAATCCTAGACGCTGCACTAACAAGCCCGAGAGACGATAAACTGGGCTTCTCAACCTCCTTCCCAGACTGAATTGAACGTTGTTGATCCAGAGAGCCCCTAGCTGAGCTATTTTCCTGAGCCGAGAAGATGCTTGAAGCCCCGTCCTCATTCCCAAATAACGACTCACGAAGATCCTCTGCAGTCTGTGGTCGATCGTCTTCCATAATATTGTTTAGTGCCTCCTCCACCGCTTGAACTACCTGAGTATCTGGTACGGGTCTTAGTGGTTCTTGATCAAGACTCAGTACCGAGTCTGCTAGTGGATCATGTTCCGCGTCCTCGTCGTCAAATAATGGCGAAGTTGTACTATCGTCAAATGATCGTCGATAACCCATCGAGGGATCTAATTTATGGTTAACATTTGCAGAGACGGCTTTCAGATTCGTAGTAGACAAACCTCGTTTAACTTGACCGTTGGAAGTGCTTATCTTTGGATTAAGCTTGGCTACCGATGCAGGCTTTGGTCCATACGACTGCGGAACTTGAAGCGGCGGCGGACCTGCAGCTGGCCCTGCCTGGGATTGGTGAATTAAAGGAACACTCTTCGACGCCTCTTCCGATGCTAGAGCTTTATAGAATATCTCCGACCTTTTAAACGCATCGAGATGTTTAGATTGCATGTCCTCGAGTACGGCAGTCTGAGCCCGCAACACAGCTCGGCGTGCTTTGTAGTACTGTGCCGGGGTAGCTGCATTCCCAGCGTCTAGAAACTCGCGGATAACACGCCGTGAACTAGCGGGAACCTTGAGCTCCTTTTTAGACAAGTAGGCCTGATCAATTTGGGCAATGTCGGCACGATCAGATTCGGTCCATGGACTTAGAGTCGAGGGTAATTGCTCATCATCAGGGCCGTCATCCTCCAAAGGGTTTCGTAGCCCATCTACTACTAACCAAAACTGCACAAGGGGCATCAGACCTTGTCTATCCATGTATTCCATAAAATAAGAAAGACCTGAGGTGTCACGCAGGATTTCAACCAGGGACGCGTGCTCGAGCCTTGAAGACCCTATATTTGGAGGTGGAGTACTTGATAGGGGTATATGTCTTCCATCACCGCCCGCAGCTAATTGCTGGACTCGTTGGTCTAAGAGTCGTTTACCCATTTCTAATCGACGGAGGTAGATCGGATCCTGTCCCGAGTACTGGGAATCTCTCTTCAGCTGGCTTGCTACTTCGCTTCGGAAGCGTCTCGCATCGGATAAGTTGTTAAGTTTGCGGATGGTGCGGATGAACTTTTCAAAACGTCGCTCACTATCTCCTGAAGCTAGCCGCGGAAAAGCTACCGGTCTGGAACTCTTTGGTGGGGGTGATGCGTGCGCATCTAAGGCGGCACGAAGCTTACGAACGGTCGAACGGTCTTGTAGCATGGTTCGGCCGTAATTTTCCATTACTTGGTTCCAGGTATCAGGCTCTGATAGAAGTTGCAAAGTAGGAAATAAGACGGTACAGGCGACAATTTCGCGAACAATGCTAAATACAACCCGGCTTTCAACCATGGTATGAGGGAGTACTTTGGGTAGAACCTTAGAAACTATATTCCGTAAATGATCTTGTTGCAGTAATTTTGTATCCGAGTAGGCCAGAGACACAGCAGGGTGTAGTTTGCCATCATTGTATTTTGCGGCAATAGCCAAGTCTAGTTCTTCAGATTCCGTAACATCGCGATTTAGCTTGCGGCCGCGCACCGCCCTTTCTGCTTCGTAGAAGTTGCGAAAATGAGCCGTTAATATCGGGACAATCCTACTCGTTACCACTTCCACCAGGTCCGTTTCGAAAAGACGGTCTCGAATGCTAGCCAGCGCATACCTTACGGTCTTATCCACCTCGTTCGCAAACACCGGGTTTTTACTTATATTTGAATACCATGATTTAACAAAGTCCCGTATGATTAGGTTAAGCAAATCGTCCAGGGCGTTAGATATAGCGGGAGATTCGGCATATAAGGGATCTTTAATATACGTTTGTCGAATTCGCAAGGCGGTGGTCTCCTTGTGCCAGGAGGTAGGTCCTGAAAATATGACTGCATTGGGTCGGGAAGTTCTATTTCGTTGGCTATATGTTGAGCCCCGGGAAGTTAAAAGTAAGAGGAGACAGGCTAGAATGGTTACGACGACACCGCTGACGAAGGCATATCCTGCCCATCGAATAGTAGGAAACCAACTTGTGGCATAGCCCCATGCGATGAAGCAAACGACGCCAGCATAACCAACATCTCTCCCCTTAAGGGCCATACTCAATTTGAGGTGGCTTTGAAATTGGCGTCATGACTTGTCCGTGGGGTGACAAGTATGTAGTATCGTGGGAATCGTGGGTTATCGTAAATGACGGCGGATTGAAGGCCAAGAGCTGCTTATCGATTGAAGTGACTCAAGTTAAGTCACTTAGTTAACTGTACCAGGTAAGTTCCAACTTCCAACTTCCAACGCATTAGGTAAGGTACCTACCATACGGGGTAATGCGATGCAAGAAGCACAGATCACCTCTATACATGTATGTACAGTACATGTACCTAACGTACCTAGAGTTGAGTTAAATGCCCCCACCCCATTCCAGATACAGGTACATGTATGTACTTACCTAAGGTACATAATCAATCCATTTAATGTACATATGTGGGATGCAGTTATCTTATAAAGGCCGTACGTGATTATATATATATTTTAAAGCTTGATTAGTGCTTTATTAATGTGAAACTTATTAATTTATTTAATTAATTTATATATTAATATTATATAATTTTATTTTTATAATAATTTAATATATATTTGGATTTTTTTATAATAATATTTTTATATTTAAATTATGAAATTAAATTAAATTAAAATAAAAAAATTATAAATTTTAAATAAATTTAAAAAATTTTTATATATTAAATAAAAATGTATAAATTTTAATAATTAAATTTTAAAAATATAAAATTTTTAAAAATTAAATAATAAATATTTAATTTAATAAATTTTATTAATTAATAATTAATTGAAAAATAAAAAATAATGATAAAAAATTTATAAAAAAAATTTAAAAAATAAAAAAAAATTATAAATTATTTTATTTAAAAATAAATTTAAATAAATATAAATAAAGAAAAATATAAAAAAATACGTGCGTAAATATAAAAAAAAATAAAAATATATATAAAAACGTTATGTTTTAAATATGTAATAAAAAATTATAAATGTTATAATAATATAAATATTTGTTTATATGGAAAAAATTGAAAAATGTAAAATTAAAAAAAAATATTATAAAATTAAAAAAAAAATAAAACGTTATAAAATTGAATAAAAATATTTTATTATATTTTTATTTAATAAAATTATAAATAAATTTATTTAAAATATTAAAACATTTTCCAAATAATTAAAAATAAAATTATTAAATATATAAATTTTTATTTTATAATTTTTTTTAAAAATACATGGGTTTATATTTATAAAAAAAATTTATTTTTTATTTAAATAAAAAAATAATACAAATAATAAATAAAAATTCGTAATATTATCCAATTAAAAAAAAAATTTAATTAAAATATAATTAAAAATATTTTTTTTTAAAATTTTTTAATAAATAATAAAAATAATTTTTTTAAATTATTAAAATTAATGAAATTATTAAAAATTTTAAAAATATTATTAAATTTATTAAATTTATTAAATTTGTTAAATTTTTTAATTTTATTAAATTTATTAAATAATAATTTAAATTTTAATAATTTAAATAATTTATATAAATAATATAAATTAAAAAAATTTAAAAAATTAAAAAAAATAAATATATTAATTAAATTTATTAATAAAATTATAATTTTAAAATAAAAATATTTTAATTTTAATATTAATAAAAAAAATTATTTTATTAATATTTAAAAAAATTAAATATATATTAAAAATAATATTTATAAATATAAATAAATTAAAAATAATAAAAATTATTATGAAAATTTATTAATATAATTTATTAAATTTAATTATTAATATAAAAAAAAATATAAAAATATTATATATATTTAACCATATATACGTTTTAATAAATAAAATCCATTAAAAAAAATTATAAAAAAAATTTTTAAATAAAAAATATAATAATAAAAATTTTATTTAATATAATTTTAAATGGTAATAAATTATATAAATTATATAAAAATCAAAAATAAAATTTAATAATGAATAATAAATCATAATATTTTTAATAAATTACAAAAATAAAATAAAAAATTAAATAAAAATAATTTAAAAAATTTTTCATTTATATAAATAAATTTTTATAAAAATTATAAATAATTTTATTAACAAATTTTATTATAAAAAAAAATAAAAAATTTAATAATTTAATTTATATTTTTTAAAAAAATTTAAAATATAAAATCATTAAATTAAAATATTTTAAAAATAAATTAAATTAAAATAAAAAAAAAATTTATTATATTTTAAATATAATAAATATAACCATTACCAAAAAAAACATTTTAAAAATAAAAAAATTAATAATTAAATTAATAACCATAATTATAATCATAATTACCAAATTAATTATATTTTATAATTTTTTATTAAATTAAATTAATATATTTATACAAATAATAATATATTTATTATTAAAATGGATAAAAAAATTATAATATTAATTATTAAATTATATAATAAATAATAATTTTAATAAAATTTAATTTATAAATTTTAAAATTTAAAAAATCACATATTTAAAATAATAAATTTAATTTATATATTAAATAACATTAATAAAATTAATTATTATTATATTAAACATATTAAAAATTTTTTTTTAAATATAAATATTAACATATATATTATAATTAATATAAATGATTTTATAAATAATATAATAATTAACATTTTAAATAAAAACCACATTATAAATATTAAAATTAAATTAATATTAATAATAAAAATGGAAATAATAAAATTTATATTATAAAAATTAAATAAAAACTTTATTATAATAATGTTAAAATATATATTTTTAATTTAAAAATTTTTTATTAAAATTTTTTTTAAAAAATTATTATATTAAACAAATAAATAAATAAATAATTATTATATATATAATATTAACGTATTAATTTTTATAATTATAAATATTTAATAATGTAATTTTTATTTATAATAATATAATAAATTAAAATTAAAAATATTAATATTTATTTATTAATAAAAATACGCATTAAAAAAAATATAAATATTAAAAATTAAAATTTAAAAATAAATATATTTAAAATATTATTAAAATTAATTAATAATATAAAAAATAAATTAATTTTATAATATTAAAAATTATATTATTTTAATATAAATAAATTAAAATAAATTATTAATAAATTTATAAATATAAACGTTAATAAAAAATCAATTGAAAATTTATTTTATTTCGTTTATAATTAAATAAAAATTATAAAAATACTTTTTAAAAAATTTTATAAATGAATTTCCCATGTTGAAAAAATAATATAATGCAATTTAAAAATTTTTTAACTTATTTGAATTAAAAATAATAAATATTTTTCAATAATCATAAATAATAAAAATTTATAATAATAATTTATAATATATAAAATAAAAAATAAAACCGTTATGATTTTAATAAAATATTTCATTTATTTATATAAAATATTTTAAATTTTATTTAATTAAAATAATAATTTATAAAAATAAATTAAAATTTTATAAATTAATAATGGATAAAAATTTAAAATAAATTAATTAAAAATTTTTTATTATAATAAAAAAATTAAATTAATATAATTTTTATTTTATAATTAATATTAAAATAATATAATAAAAAAAAACATATGTTTTTTATAAAATAAAACATATATTATACATATTAAAATAAAAATACTTATTTATTTTTAAAATTACATATTTATAACCGTAATTTACATATTAAATAAAATAAATATATTTATTAAAAAAAACATTATATTTATTAAAAATTATAAAATGTATTTAAAATTTAAAAAAAATTATAAATTAAATAATATTTATTTAAAAATTTTTAATAATTATTACATTATTTATATTAATTTAAATTATTAAACCATAATAATTAAAAAATTAAATATAAAAAATGTTAAAATAATGTTTTTAAAATATGTAAAATAATGTAATTTTATTATATAATTAATAAAAAAAATATTTTTTATTATATTATATATTATTTTCCATAAATATATAAATAATAATAATAAAATTTTAAATTTAAAAAATATTATAAATAAAAAAATAAATTAAATTAAATATAAATGTAAATAATTTAAAAAAATTATATTTAAATTATATATTTATTAAATTTTTGAAAAAATAAATAATTTTTTTATAATGGTTTTTAATTAAAAAAATATAATAAATAATAATTTTAATTATATAAAAAATATAATCATTTATTTTAATATATAAATTAAAAATAATTTATTTAAAAATTTAAAATAAATAAAAATAAAAAATTTAATTTAAAAATATTTAACCAATTTTATAATAAATTATAAATTATTTTAAATTAATGTAAATGAATTTACATTAAAAAAAATAATAATAAATGATAAATGGTTATAATAATTTAAAACCATTTTTATTAAAATATAAAAAATTTTCGAATAAAATATATTTAAATTTATTAAATTTAAAAACATTTTTTATAACCATTAAATAAATTCCAAATAAATATTAAAAAAAAAAATTTTATTAATAAATTTTTTAAATAAATTTAAAATATATATTTATACATAAAATTTTATATAATAAAAAAACATTAATTATAATAAAATAATAATTATAATAATTAAAACCGTTTTTTAACATATTTTTATAACATTAATAATTAATATAAAATGGTATATAATACAAATCAATTTTATAATAATATATTTTAATAAAAATTTAATAAAAAACATTTTTATATTTTTATTTTTAATATTAAAAAAATATTTTAATAAATATTTAAAAAAAAAAATTATATAATTATAATAAATTAATAATTATATAATTAATGAATTTTTTATATGGATTAAAATAATTTAAAATTATATAATAAAAAAAAATATATAGTATTTTTAAAAAATATAAATATAAATTATTAATATTTAATAATATTATTTATATAAATGATAAAAAAAATATAATAATTTTTTATATTAATAATTTTATTTTATTTAATTTAAATTTTTAACGTTTAAAAATTTTAATTTAAAATTTTTATAAAAATATATTTATTATAAATTTAAAAAATGTTAATTAATATTTTAAAATATGGATTATATAATTAAATTTTATAAATAATATATGTTTAAATTAATAATAATATATTAAAAAAATTTTATAAACCATAAAATTTAAAAAAAAATAAATAATTTTAATTTTATTTAATTTAAAAAAACGAAAAAACTTATTACCACGTAAAATTAACGAATAAATTAATGTAAATAAAATATTTAAATATATTTTATTAATTAATAAAATTAATTTTTTAACATATATAATAAAATTTAATATAAATTTTATAATATTAATATGAATTTGATTTATAAATAATTTTTTTTTTAAATATATTATAAAAATTAAAAAAATAATAAAATATTTAAAAAACATAAGTAAAAAATTTATATAATATTATACATTTAATGAAAAATATTTATATTATATTTATAATAAATTTAATTTATATAATACTATTAATAATAATTATATATTAAATTTAATAATTAATAAATTAATTATTAAATACGTATTTTATTTAATTAATGTTTTTATATTATAATAATTTAAATTATAAATAATTATTATAAAAAATTCCAAAAAAAACCGAATATATTACGTTAATTTTTACCGTAACAAATATTATATAAATATATAATTTTTTAAAAAAATTAAAATTTATATTTTTAAAATTAATTATATTATTATATAATAATATAATAATTATTATATAAATAAAAAAAATTATAATAAATTATTAAAAAAAACATATAAAAAAAAATTATTATTATATATAATAAAAAATCGAAAATAACCACATTATAATAAAATAAATAAATAAAAAAAAATTTAACAAATAAATTAATCAAACCATTAAATAAAAAAAAATATCATAAGTTTATACGGATATTAAAAATAAAAAATTAAAAATAACTTTATAATTATATCCGAAAAAGCATATAAAATGCGGTTACCTTATAAGGGCTGCACATAATTATATATATACCTTAAAGCTTAATTAGCGCCCCACTAGTATGAAACCCACTAATTCATTTAATTGGTTTACACATTAGCATTATATAGTTTTACTCCTACAATAGCTCAATACACACCCGGATTCCCTCAACATAATATGAATGCAGGTTCCCGTAGCAGCAGTAAGACGCCTTGGATTTCATCAGTCATAATGGATCTCATCGATCGAATTGCGGATAAGAGCAGGTCTTGAATAATCATGGGATAAATCATCACCGGGTATCTTTTTTTATTCCAATAATGCAAGTGGCTGCTCGAACATGTTACGTGGACTCCTCCCAATCTTGCTTCCCTCCTAGGATGATATTCCAAGTCTCCGTATCTTTAGATTCGTTAGTTAGCCGTAGTGATTGACGGTCACCACTCAGGATCTTCCAGGCGTCGGAACAAGGCAACGAATTTCTGTCCTTTATTCCTCTCGACCTTCTTCCCTTCCTCAGTTTCTGTCCTCATAACCCCCACGCATGGATCAGCTTCTTGCTCCTCTTCAGGCACTCTCTCGAACGACGGGTGGGCCTCGAAATGCTGTACCATCCACTCGTGAAGGTTCTCCACATCTGTAATAGTGTATACAATTCCACCTGGTCTCAGGGCGTACGCATACTCGGAGTTGAGGGTAGTAGAGACGATTCGAGCTTTATGTTTGCGCTGTTTGAAATGAGGATCTGGGAAGCAGATGAATAGTTTTGATAACTGGGCCTTTCGAAAGAAATTGGGCAGGAATTTCATCGTATTCGCTCGTAGGCAGGCAATGTTCTGGTATGATCTCTGCTCGGAATCCTTTGCGCGAAGGGCTTTGATTCGATCTTGAACGAATTCTGCTACTTGCGATCGGATCTCCATGCCCACAAGTAGGGTATCTGGCATTACGGGCGATAAAGCCACAAGTAATCCACCAAAGCCGCAGCCTATATCCACAACCTCAATGTCTTTGGTGAGCTTCTTTGGGGACGAGGTTTCTTCTTCGGTTGCTTGTGCGGTAAATCCTGGATAGAATATGGACCAATCCATGTCATCAGGTTTAGTCGGGCTATAGCACCTATATATAAGTATTTGCCTCTAACCAGAGGTCCAGAAATACAGTAGACATACTATGATAATCTGTGGTCTGAGAAGGGATTCGCATGCGCGCGCTGGCGATAGAACTTCTTCTTGGGCATACCCGTCGTAACATTTTGCTTGAGCGCATGGCGGTATTCCTGCCGCTTCTGCTTTTTGTTCGGAGGACCAGGCATGGCGACGGTATTCATGACCTAACGTATTTGATGCGACAATTCCAAAATGTGGTTTTTTTTTATGTCTTAAAAAACTCCCAATCGCAAAAGCTTAAATAAATTGTTCAATAAAAAAGCAACGCCGAGCGGGTGTAACGTCAAAGCTGACAATGTGGGGTTCCAGCTGAGGAAACAGCTGGTGGGGTTAAGAGACATTCGGATAAGCGATAGAAGCGATAAAAGAGATAAGCACTCCTTTTTCCTTGGTCAACGTGCGCCTGGCGATCCGGTTGCTGGGGTAACCAACCCCCAAATCAGTAAGAAAAGGGCGGCGAGACAGAACTTAAACAAAAGGGCTCCATGCATCCAATCTTCATATCCCCGTCACAACGTCAGGTTCAACGTCGAAAGCTTATATTAAAAATCTTAGCCTCATCTCGGCGCTTCGCAGCTGTCGGATGAGGAAGGTTCAACTTGTGCTGCCCGTTTTAAAGAACTGGCTTCATCGGTTGAACGCGTTTTCTTATCCTTAAACATCGCTGCTTCACACACGACACATGCATGGCAACAATCAACGCTTTATTGCCTACCCTAGTCATAGCATCTTTGCTTTGCTTATAAACATTTGCTCAGTCGTCTATCAAGACGACGAGCATCGTACTTATCAGATATTATGGCATCAATCAACGAATATCATGTCTCGGCAAACATCAGTCCGAGTGCCGCGCGACAACAACAGCATCATCGCTCTAAATCCAAAGGCAACATACTCAGAACACTTATTCATAGACGAAATAATTCCGATGGCTCTCCCTTACCACCTACCGACTTAATTCCACCCAACTATGTTCCCGAATCATCCTCATCTAGGCAGGAGATAGGTGGATTCCCCAACTTCTCGCGTCCCGCCGCCCTAGGCGAGATCCAGCAGAATCAAATCAGCATCGTCCCTCGATCGCCCCCTAAACAACCGTTCGAGACACCGAGTGCTCCCTCATCCCCCACCAAGAAGACGTTCAACACGGTCTCCGCGAAGCCCATGACCGCAAAGGAAGCGGAGAAGCTAGCCAAGCAGGCCAAGCAGAACGAGGGCAAGCCGAAGAAGACAAAGTCCGCCACGAACCTCGTGGGCTTCCTGAGTCGTCCGAAGAGCACAAAGAACCTGCAGGAATCGGCTACGGAAGACGAGATGCGTTTCAAGAAGAATAAAGAGAATCACCCGCCCCCGCAGACCCCCCAGAGACCCCCCATCTACGCTCAGTTCTCGAGCGGCGCCCTGGAGAAGCAGAACGAGCAGGACTGCGCAGCGAAGAATATCAACAACAACAGCAACAACAGCGGCCTGGGCGTCCCTAAGTACCCCTCTTCTAAGAGCGGCGGGTCGAGCACCGCCCGCACCAGCAAAGAGCGACCTAAATCGTACCACGCGCCTTACGTCCAGTCCCCCGACATGCGGAATAGCAGCGGCGGCGCCAGCGGAGGTGGCAGCGGCAAGGCCTCGCCGTCTAAGATACAGCGGGGCCTCCGACTGTTCACCGGCGGCGCCAACGGCGGCGGTAGCGTCTCGCAGAGCAGGCCTGCGTCGGCGGCGGGGGGCCTAGCCGAGCCGGTTCTCGACCCCAAGGACATCGACAAGCACCTCGAAGCCATGCTCGACCGGCGGAACATCCCCGAGCACCAGCGGTACAAGATGCGGAACCTCGCCGACACCATCAAGATGGAGTTCATACGGCAGGACTGGGCCGAGAGCCGCGGGCTACACAACACCCGCCCCGAGAGCGTCGGCAGCGACTCGAGCATCAGCGTCGCCCAGGCGAGCGAGAACCGCAAGGCCAAGAAGTCCCGTGGTCGGAGCTTCACGCTGTCGCGGGGCAAGAAGTCCGAGACGTCGTCCCCCAAGAAGCAGAAAGGCGAAGGGTCCATAGGACGGCACTTTCGCAGCCGGTCTACCGACAGCGTCGCCAGCGAGCGCCCTTGTTCCGCCGGCTCGGGCTCGGGCGGCGGTATCTTCTCCAAGGTGAAGTCGCAACAGGGCCCCGTCGACTTTGTCGCCTACCTGCGTAAGGTCCAGAAGCCGCAATCGGTAGAAGTCGGTAAGCTACATAAACTACGTCTGCTGCTGCGGAATGAGACGGTGGCTTGGACAGAGGAGTTCATACGACAGGGCGGGATGCAGGAGATCGTAGCGTTGCTACATCGTATCATGGAAGTTGAATGGAGGTATGTTAAAACAAAACATAGTCAGTTATTCTTACTTTGGATAAATCATGCTAATTCTGCAACAGAGAGGAACACGAAGATGCTCTCCTTCACGAGAATCTGCTCTGCCTCAAGGCGTTGTGCACCACAGCCCTTGCACTGCAGTACCTCCATTCGATTCAAGCAACTCTATTCCCTGCTCTCCTACACATGCTCTTCGACCCGGAAAAGAAAGGGCCCAGTGAATTCACCACCCGTAATATCATCACATCTGTATTATTCACCTACATACAATCCGCCGCGCCCTCTGACCGTCCCGTCCGCGCCAAGACGGTGCTTGGCCACTTGCGCGACCCAGAGCCCAAAGAGGCCGAACGACCAATTGGCTTCGTACTCGACATGCGCCGAGAGCGTCCCTACCGCGTATGGTGCAAGGAAGCTGTCAGCGTCACCAAGGAAGTATTCTGGATATTCTTGCACCATCTCAACGTGGTCTACTTGCCGCAAGAGAAGGAGGCCAAAGAAAGGGCCGGCCCGTCCGGAATGGACAGCGCTACTTACATGCAGACCCATTTCCCCCAGGAAAGGCCTCCGGTCCCTGCCGCCCCCTATGTTGGCGGTGTAGAATGGGACGCTACGAATTACCTAGCCTCGCATCTCGACCTTATGAACGCTATCATCGCCTGTACCCCAACAGCAGAAGAACGTAATGCTTTACGCGGCCTGTTTAATATCTCGGGCTGGGAGCGCTGCATGGGAGGTAGCTTGCGCCTCTGCAAGGAGAAGTTCTACCCGGGCGTGCATGACGGACTACGGACTTGGGTCGCAGCCGCGGCCGAAGATGGCTGGGACGTGCGAGGTGTAAGGTATGGACCGCCTGCCGAAGCCAGGAGCCCGCGCAAGAATCAGGCGGGAGGCGGTGGGAATAAAGGTAAGAAAAAGGAAGAGGCGCCGCCACGGATCGACATGCCAAAGTTCAATCTTGGCTCGGACGCTGCACGTAGCGCGGCTACTCCCGCAGGACGCTCAAGCGAGAACTGGCTCTCGTAGCTCGAAAACCTGGTTTTAGGTGCTAAGGGGGCCACAACAGCACCGACGATCCTTGGAGAAGAACAGAGAAACGCTCGTGTTGAAAACGGTAATACTTACAACACATTGTCTTGGCTGGGAGTCTTACACAGAGATGGATGGCGGTGTTCATGTTAATGTACTGTATTTGGAGTTTCTTCATTGGGTCTCAGGGGTGTTCTATTCGTGGGTTTTCGTTGTCACGGCCTCATGATATTGGGTTTCCATCTTTCCTCATCACTTGGTAATGAAGTCCGGTTGGACACACGGCTATTCACACGCGGTACGCGGTAGATTGAATGATCATGACGCTTATGACTAAGGCACAGCTCAATGAATCAAATGACTTTGGAGAAGCCCTGTCGTCTGTGCCGTGTTTTATGCTAGTTGTCGCGTCTCGTACGATCTCGTGCTCCCTTGCCGTTTACGTGGCTGACGCACCTGTTAGCTGCTGAGTAGGACCAGTGATCCAGCTGGCCGAATCGGGTGTTTAAGACCGTCTAAGGGACCACCTCTCAAACATAGGGGCGGTGAAGGTTTAGTAGTATAGACAATCAAGAACGGCTGGGGATATGCCAGTCAACTGGAGATGCATAAGCCGCGTCAAGGGACAACCGAGACCGTGTAGCCACTAGAACCGCAGACGATCCATACTCAGAATAATCGTTTATTATCAAACGCCCCAAAACCCACTATCCTGTAATGTATGTATCACCTACGGCAAGGGCAAAGCAAGCGATAGCGGCACTCAAAATAGTTCGGAAAGCCAAGCTCAGCTAGTCTGTTAGTAATGAGAGCTCGAAATGAATTGCTCCATTCAGGCTTGACCGCCATCGGCGACGTACAAGACATACGCTTCGCTTCATCTAGTCTCAAAGTGGGTATAGTAAGAGTTACTACTCTGAGCTGGGCGTAAACTTTGCACAACTATGTCGCGTGCTTCATCTGCCGGAGGGCCCGACCCACGGTCAGCTTCGTAACGCTGGCTAATTAATGCCAGAGGCCTAGAAAGTTGATCTGCGTCAGTTCGGGGTGTTCTACCAGGCCGCTGCATCACATGGGTACTCATGTTATGAAATGTGATATAATTCAACCTGCAAGTATTAGCCGACGCAGAGGCACAGCGATGTGATAGGGATGATGTCGTTTTCGTCTAGACAGATCCTAATACGCCGAGGAATCGTTCTAGACTTGTATGGTGTAATTGTAATGCTGTTTACAACCTAGGATCATCAAGAAGCTCGTGCGTCCTGCTCCGACTGTATCCGCCGACTGACGTGGTTTAAGGTATCGTCGACAGGCTTGACGATAGGCCAGCATAACTGAATGACACTTATGAATCCAAGAGAGGTTTGGATCAGGAAGAGATTGTCCAGGCCACTGATCTGCAATGCATACTAACCCAAGCTGTGAGAACAATTTCGACTTAACATCTATTTTTTTTTTTTTCCTTTTTCGCGACGATATTGCACCGTGAAGGATTTCACCCCGGAATCGCTGAATCGAGACCAACAGTATTTAGATGCAATTAACGTAACGTAACTCTCTCCATGAGAGCAGTTTCTCATCTATCTTCTACCTTGTTCGGTCATGACTGGAAGCGTCTAATACTAGCGAGACGTTGCGTCAAGTGGCCGCTATGAAATATGACATGTCTCTTTTTGGTGCGGAGCCGCAGTGAAGGGTGAGCCAATCAGACGGTACACCGACAGGCATATGGTAGATCCTACAGAAACGCCAGTGCAATAGAAACGGCATTACTCCAGTAAAATGGCCCTGGAAATGTGCGAACCGGGGAATAGAATGCTCTCCGAAGATATCATGAGGGGCCTGGTGCAGTCTGGCGACCTTGACTGACCCACTAATAGACAAGGTCTCGTCCCCAGGTCCGCGAAGTGATGGCCTCTGCAGGAATATTCGGCTTGGGTCAGTCTACCAGCTCCAATAGGCCCGGAGAGATGGGCGTAACTCGGGAGGCTGGCCATGGACGCGGGACTCGTAACCAATAAACACTTATGCGAGGAACCATGTGTGTCAACAGAAGAGTTTAAAGCTCAAGCAGGTAGTTAACCGGTTGGTCGGCGGAGTCCACGAAGAAATAAGGACCCTGTAAAAAATGAGCATGGGGGAACCAATAGAAACAAGAGGAACTAGGAACCAAGTAACAATAGGTGAAACTAGAAGATCCCAGATCAACCTTAATGTTAATGTCATGATCCTGGGGGTTTGTGTGTGTGTGTGTGTTTTTTTTTTTTGGTTCTTTAGTTTTTAGTTAGTTGTTTCTTCAGCAACCTTGACGATACCGTAATCCTTGGATGATCATGATAAAGCAAGACAAGCTCGTGATGGCGACGATCAGGTCCCAGGACTTCCAACATCGTCATGCATTATTGAGGTTAGGTAGAGAAGTTAGGTTAGGTATGCATCGAGCCAACCCAAACTTGGTGACCGGTGTAAAATGAAGAGACGAAATGAGGAGTATTATCAATCTGAGCCTCGGGTCTGCGGATGATGGCATCAGTCCAGGGACCCTGTTCGCGATGTAACTTGCATAGATATTTCTTCACATAACTACGTGTATAGTAGGCTATCTTCATGGGTGCGTGTAAGAGCTAGTGATGAATTGTGTCAAGTCTGTTGGATACGTAGAATCATAGAGGAAGCTGGAAGGATCTCGAGCTGAATAAAAATAAGTGGAAGTTTGAACATAAAACCCTAAAATAAAGTCTCCTGGGTTAGGTAGTTTCCAACGAAAGAGTCAGTTACATAATCAACTAATTCTTGCCAAGCATTTCCCGACCCTCTTCCGTTAGGTTTGTGAAACTACAGCGTATTTGCTTTCCCTCTATTGGAAATACTATTTTCTACTAATGCACCATAGTCTATTTTATGAGAGATAACTAGCGTAAGATGCTACATGGTAGTTTTTTTTTTTTTTTTTTCTTTTACTTGGATCTGACCGACTAATACATTATTTTATGTACCCATCGCAAATGCGCGCAGTACATACGTATGTTCGCTAGTTATATCTGGACTAACTAGGTATATAGAATGCCTATAACCAGGTATAGAAGGTATACAGAGCGTAAGGTATCGAAAGCATGTGAAAGACCATTGTTACTTCTGCTACCTCAGATTCAGAAGATTCGGAGCCAATGAAAGGGAAACAGACCTTAGCAACTTCCATACTTTCCTCCTTATGCCGTCACTTACTTTTGGTTTTACCCCTCTTATACAAAATCTTGTGTTACCATAACTAAGTAATCAATCTTATCAAATGCCAATACATAGTTCTACAGCTGCAGTTAGCTGTCGATCTAAGTACCCGAAATTCAAGTCTACATCGTCACCACCTGCTAGCTTGGGTTAGCCAATTCCATTCTTAGCTCCTTGCCTAAGGGTTTTTTCAACCGTGCCTTGGCGGTGGCTTGGCGCGCATATTCATCCTTATCCATCCCTGGTCTAGAGCCTTTTTTTTTTGGCCTTTGCCTGCCTTTGCCTGCCTTGCCTAGCCGTAACCATACCATCCATCACGCATACCTTTACTACGTTTTTGTCCCCTATCGTCATCACGTTGCGCTTCTTTATCGTGAATCGAGAACAAATCTCCCCCCGGTCAATATCTAGGGTACTTATCGACTTATCGAGTGAATCTTGGGGTATCAGGTTAACTTCGGCATTTCCTACGGGGGACTAACTGTCTGGGAACCTTACCTTTTCGACCCTTGGTCTAAGCGTCGCAGAAGTATCCCGCACTTGGTTATAGTAGGTCATCATCGAACGGGTAACCCGGTTTGCACCTTGCAGCTGAAGTCGAGGAATTCTCCCTATTGCCCCAATTGCTCCGCCGTTGATTCAATATCAATCTCGCCGCCCACACTAAAAGACTACCACTACGCTACTAAAAAGAGCCACTCCACACCTGCGAGACCTTGTAGACCTTGCCAGTCCTTGCAGTCCTTGCAGTGGCCCTGTCAGGCTTGCGCCGTTCTGGTACCAGTTTCGGCAGGGCAAGTTCCAGCGGGCTACCGTTGTGTTAGTTGGCCCACATTTACCAATATCAACATCTCCATCAAACTTCCTGCAAATCGTGCCGGTCCGAGACCAGCCTACCAGCCCAGCAAAGCCAGAGCCCACTGAACCAGTTCCTGAGACCAGAATCATTGGAACCCTGTCTCTTTTTTTTTTTATTGTGCCGACGAATCCCAGGAGTTCGGTTGGTGCCTACTAGGACTTGTGCGCAGGACCCGAAAGCTGACCACCTTCAATTTTACCCAAAATGTCAATAAAGTATGTATGAGCCTCTTCTTGCCTATGTAATAATTGTAATTCCCGTCGAACCTGAGCCCCAACTTAGCCCTCAGCCCTCCCCCTTCCCTGTTCCCCCATCCACGACTTTTTCACGACTTTTAGGATGTGATATCCATCTCTATTCTCCCTAAGAGCATTGCTCTTCTTTCCATGGACCAACTTGCACCGTCCGTCTCGTCTCGTTCGTCTCGTCTATCTCGTCGTCATCATGGATTACGGCCTTCACGAACAGCATGCGTCATATATCCTTAGCCAGAGTAGCCGGGGTGAGGAGGACACTAACTTAGATGCCAGCTGGGTTATGCTATCTCGGGCCGGAGAGATAGAGCCGCTGCCGCACGAGACTATTCTACATAGGACAAGAGGACGGATAGCGTTAACCATAACCGCTCCGAACCAACCAGCCGGCGTCCCTCCTCTTAATATCAAGAGCGAGAGCGGAACCGCGTATATAACGAATCAACGAGTAAGTACCTATTAATGTCATACGCCACAGCATAAAATTTTTATGTCAAGTTAAATTAACGCGCGCTCTCAGTTGATCTACCTGCCTTCCAAGCCTACAGATCAGTTCAAGTCCTTCTCATCCAAGATACTGGGGTGTCTGGATAGTCGTATGTGCTCGTCATGGATCGGGCCTTGGTACTGGGAGGCCAATGTGCGCCCGGTCCCTGACGGAAATATCCCCCCGGAGTTCCCGAGAGTCACCGTGAGATTGACGTTTAAGGATGGTGGTTCCAGCGAATTTGAGTCCAAGTTCGTGGAACTCAAGGCGCGCCTGCACCACGCGGCACAGATTGCGGAGGAATCGGGTCAGAGTAATTGGGCCCAAATTGTTCACGACGAACAGCTACCAGAATATAGCGGCCCCGAGGGTAGTGGTAACCCCAGTCAGGCGGCTGAAGTAGCTCGGCGAGCGGAAGAGGCTGCCCGGGAACGACAGGCCCAACAGCAAACTCCAGACGAGCCCCCTCCGGACTACGACGAGGCCCAAGCGCAGGCGGTTACTATGCGTTTTGACGAACGTATGCGAGAGGAAGCAGAAAGACAATAACAGTATGCTTCGTATACAGCTCGTCCTAGGGCATTTATGATGTCGATGAATTCGATTGCTTGGGGACCTCTGATAGAGGGACAGTTGTCCAAGTCGATATGACAAGAATGTGATACCCTTGCCGACAAGGACTTTATTCCCGGCATATGAGTGTGGCTGCTCTACGTTTTGTTGCATACTAAACATCGCATTGAATCCCATCCCGTTGGTGCATTCGTATAATAGGTCGCACAATGCTGACCCTGTGAAGGAAGCCAAGAGAGGAAGAGGTTTATATTTATGCTTGCAGCTACCAAAATAAAAGAAAAAACAACCTTTGGTGTCTTGAGCATATCAAGGGACACGAACATAACTTATATGCAGCATTTTGCCTTCTTAAGGAGGCTTTATAACCGGTAGTCTATACATAAGGTAGCCCCTGAAAGATCTCGGCCGGTGTTTATGAGATAGCGAAGCATATGAATTTATGTACTTGATGCAATGCACATTGGGCAGGATATACCAGTAGGATATATAAAATAACTTAGGTAAGTAAACTACAATTTAAATAGGTATGAAGCAATCTGAAATGAATAGTGAAATGCAAATATTTCTATACCTAACCCATAATCGCTGCCCGCACGTTAACTTAGCTCATATCTAACATATCTAACATATCTAACCGGTACGTATCCCCGGGATTGTGGCGCCGAGGGATCGGTCGAGGATCACGTGATCTTAAGTTGTAAGCGGTAGCCAATCAAAATGCCTCAATTGGCGATGCTCTATTTTTCTCGGTTGCCAACGTTCCCTGGACACTGCATTTCATCATCAACCCACGTTCATCCCCGAAAATAAGGCATTGCAACCGCCCGACAACCACTCCGAGCACAATGGGTATCTGGGACACTTTCACCGACCTCGTCGAGGCGGCTAAGCCATGGGCCACCGTCGAAGCCGAAGCTCCAGCTGAGGTATGATTTTTCCCTGTTGAGAAAGCTCCAAGCCGGGATTCTACCGGCTTCTATGAGCACCCAGCACCCAACACCCGACGTTGTCGCGATACCGGGTTCTCCGATATATCTTCGCCCATAACTTAGAGTAACTAACAGGCTCCATAGGAACCCCAGGAGGAGGAGCAGCCCGAAGAAGAGGAGGAGGAGGAAGAGGAAGAAGATGACGATGAACCCAAGGATCCTAAGGAACAACTCGAGGAAGGTTTGTCGCGCCTACATATTACCAACGCATATAGAGCTCTATGCTCGAGACGATTTTAAAGCGCAAGCGTTATTCTTGGAAATGTTCTACATACACGACATGGTTGGATATTTGCTGACGGTTATACACACAGAATGCAAGAATTCCAAGCAGTGCGCACCAGCTAAGCACCACTTTGACGAATGCGTCGAGCGTGTAACAAATGCCTCGGATGACGGAGAAGCCAAGGAGGACTGCGTTGAAGAATGTAAGGATTTCCTCAGAAACGACCCCAGGTCATCAGGCCGTTGGGAAGGATATACCTTGGGCAACCCACGGCTTATGAATGATAAACTGACATAAATCTCTATTCAGTCTTCCACCTCGCGCACTGCGCCAGCCAATGCGCAGCTCCCAAGCTCTGGTCTATCCTCAAATAGTCAACGCAAACCAGTCCAGAGGACACCCCCGGCATCAAGCAAAGCATATCTATAAAAACATCTAGAAGCATGTACCGGTGGGTTTCTGGTCAGGCAAGCCAGCTATCGTCGTCCGACTCCTGTTAGATGGTCGGACGCTGGTAGCTCTGTAATACGATTTGCGGCCTCAAAGCGGATGACTTACAGCCGGGGTACCTCAAAACCGCCTACCCTATGTACCATACACGGCATTCCAAATGAATAGATCTCTGTTCCTCAATCCTCTAGACAGACCCCATCGCTTATTCATAAAATAAATTCTTGTTAGCAAAACTTGAAATAAGTGAGATTATATGAGAGCTTATACCCCCCTCTTAAGCCGTGTTTCGTAGACATAGCTTGTATGCGTCTAGACTTATACCGATGAAGTACTCAAGCCACCTAATTACAGAAAATATCTTGTCAGATACCTAGGTACCTAAGGTAGTCAGACATGCACCCTACGCAATTTATCGATATCGTACGATGAAATATAAAAAGATTCTATTAACCAACGTAGGCAAGCACTACGATGAACCCTTCTATTTATAATTACCATACTGCCGGTTCATATAAATATGAGAATGATGAGCACAACCGCGTCTGCTTAAGGACCAACATGACAGTTTATTAATTAAATTTTAGTTATATAGTTATAGGTACTTAAGATATGTAGTTTGATGAGTCTCATCTCGGCATGACAATATAACACATGTCTACTTGAGAACATGATACCACAATGCGTGTGGATTTATATCCAAGTTTGCCCTGTAGATCTTATTTCAATATTTAGGTAGTTATTATGTATTATAACTCTCTTTGTGGCGTCTTGCATATCACCCCTAGTAAATATGCAGCTTGAATCACATTAAAACCATCTTGCAAAGAAAAAAAAGAAGCGCCGAAGTACATAGATATAACCCAAGCGTTGACAAAAAAAAAATGGACCGATTATGTACCAACGTGTGGTCACTTACAACCTTACAACCTTACAACCTTGTGGGCTGCATGTACAATTATTTATGTGTACTAGGGTTGATGTAAAGCATAAATTCTTCGAGACTTGGAAGAAAGTTAAGGTTGTTGCGTTACACGGGGACGTGGACTAGATACGGTAGGTTCGTCCAGACTTCTAACCAATCATAGCTCTAGAGAAGAACCGTTTAGAGAGACATTGAAGTTGGTAAGTCTGAAACATTGAAACCCTACTGCTGCTACTCCGCTAACTTGCCTTAACTGCCTTACTATTGTACTAGCGATAGAACCGAACGTTTAGTGGGTTGTTTTCAGGGACGAGCCCCCTAAAGTTTGAACCAGCATCCTACCTAGTCAGAATCAGAATCGGGGTATCTATCCGCGATTCCACCTATTGTAGAGTGTCTTAAGACCATTTTTGTCTCCTAGGTACCTACCTAGCTTAACTAATACATGACATTGAACTTTTTGATCTAGCCATGTTCCATATCCCTGAAAGGGCCTCGTAATTCCTAATTAGTTATTGTTATTAGTTTAGGTAGTTATCGTTATAAACTGCCGGGCATCGTACAGGTTCTTTTGGGGGGGGGAATGGTTCTATGTGAGACTACTACTACTACTACCACTACTACCGCTTGCGCAGGACGAAAGTCGGGATAGGTTTCTCCAAAAGCTCATAGCTCGGGCGTATTATCCAAATCTAGAACCCCCCAAAGGTGCTACGATGATACGCCTTGCCTCTCGTTAAAATCATATTCATTCTTTTTTATTTTTTTATTTTATTTCTTTGCTAATCCCTCCTTTACATTCCATCTTAACTAATAACCCTCCGGAATACAAACTTGATGTCTCTTTGAATTCCGGATAATCGAAGGCATCGCGGTATTCTCTTTCGCATATACAAGTCAGCTGAGCTGGCTGGCTGGGACTGGACTGGACTGGGAGGATCGTCGGAAACGCGCGGGGCGTATGTATAACACAATCCGGTTAGCCGAATAAAAAAAAAGAAAGCAGAAAGAATTGTCCGACGGAAAGGAAAACCCGATTCGCGATTCGTCGCTTAATAAAGTTTAAGGCCATCTATCCCAGCCTTAAAGCAAGCAAGCAAAGCAAGCCACTCCCGAAGCGCCCGCAGGACGGAATAGACGCAAGGAAGAAGCCTGCACGATGTCTCGCAGCAACAGCCGCAAGACATCCTTGGACGCGCCGCCGGTTGGTACTACCACCACAACGCCCACCGGATTCGACGACGAAGCCGCTGCTCAGAGGGCCCGCGACGAGTACGCTCTTAATCCCATCGGTACCGGCTCCTCCAGCAAGTCCTCCCGCATTAAGGGCGGCCACTTGCGCCTGGATTCGAACTCGACGGACGGCGACGACGACGAAGCTATTGCTGCCCGCATCGCTGCGGGACGGCCGCGCGACACGGATAACTCTTCGATCGAGATCGAGAATGGAAACAGCGTCACGTATAAGGTTTATAAACGCCGGTGGATCGGTCTCATACAGCTAACGCTACTCAACATTATCGTCAGTTGGGACGTAAGTAATAATTTACATCGTTTTTCGTCTCAACTGGCTAGGTAGACGATGAAGTTCGAGAACAACTTGTGCGTCGCAAGTAACTTATATATATATGAATGTATATATATAACTATATATATACCATTTGAGAAATGGGGGCAGCAGAGATCTACCAATCGGTAGTTATTTACCCTCTTTACTATTCGCCTCTTTTCTATGCCGCAGCCTTGTCCTTGCAGGATGTTGTAACACGGCGAAGGCAGCATTAGTGCTACCCATATCCCTTTTTTGTTTTGTTTTTCGTTCTCTGACATAGTTACACACCATATAACATGACGTGAGAATCTGACTGACGATCTTTTCAATGTCTAGTGGCTAACATTCTCACCCGTCTCTCAAAATGCTGCCATTTACTACAGCACTACCGAGTCTGCGATCAACTGGTTATCGACGGGTTTCTTGTTCGCTTTTGTCGTCATCTTCCCCGTTACCATCTACTTCCTGCACTGGGGCCCGAGGCCGTCTATCCTCGCTGCGGCGGCGCTAATCCTCCTTGGTAACTGGATCCGCTTCGCCGGGTCTTACTCCCGCGATGGAGGGAGGTACGGAGTCGTCATGTTCGGTCAGATCCTAACAGGATTGGCCCAGCCGTTCGTACTCAGCGCCCCCACACGGTACTCTGATATGTGGTTCACGGATAGGGGTCGTGTTGGTGCCACAGCTCTAGCTAGTTTGGCGAATCCGTTCGGCGCCGCTCTGGGGCAGCTTATTGTGCCGTTCATGGTCGCGGGACCAGCTGATATCTCCAACGCTGTGCTCTACGTCGCTATCATTGTATGTACCTCATTCCTCACAGTCCTACCTTCGCCGTCGTAGGTATTAACTAAGCCCCCAACCTTAGTCTTCCGTAGCTGCGGTCCCGTCTATCTTCATCCCGGCGAAGCCTCCCACTCCTCCGGGCCCGTGGTGCTCCGCGCCCAAGGCCTCCCTCCGGTCATCGGTGAAACTCTTGAAATCCCCCGAGATTTGGCAAGTCCTGATCCCGTACGCCATCTACGTCGGCTTCTTCAACAGCATCTCGACGCTGCTGAACCAGATCATGATGCCGTACGGGTTCTCGTCGGACGACGCGGGCATCGCCGGCGCCCTGCTCATCGTCGTCGGCCTCGTCGCCGCCGCTATATCGAGCCCCATCCTCGACCGCACCAAGGCGTTCCTCCTCGCGATCAAGGTGGCCGTCCCGCTCATCGCCCTGTCCTACCTGGCGTTCATATGGATGCCGGGCACCCGGGACCTCGCGGGCCCGTACGTCGTGCTGTCGGTCCTCGGCGCCGCGAGCTTCTCCCTCCTGCCCGTGGCGCTGGAGTTCCTGTGCGAGCTCGGCCACCCGATGAGCCCCGAGGTGACGTCGACGATGGCGTGGGCGGGCGGGCAGCTGCTGGGCGGGCTCTTCATTATCGTCAGCGACGCGCTGAAGGCGGGGCCCGAGGCGGACCCGCCGTTCCACATGTACGACGCGCTCGTGTTCACGGCGGTCGTCTCGCTGGTCGCCGTCGTGCCGGTCATGGCGCTGGGCATGTTTGGGCGCGCGGATAAGTTGGCGATTAGGCGGATGGCTAGCGGGAGTAGCACTGGTAGTGATGGTACTCAGGCTGCTGCTGCTGTTCCTCCGAACGGGAGTCCGGCGTGAATGTGGGAACGGATGATTATAGGGGGTTAATGATGGGACGGCTTGGATAGGATGGGTGGTATTAGTTGATTTTTTTTTCTCTTTTTTACGACTGGTTGGGGTGAGGTGAAACGGGATGGCACGGCACGGCACGGCATGTTATGTGAGTAAGGAATCAATCAATATAGGGGAGGGGGAGGAGGAGGAGGAGGAGGAGGAGCGAACATGGACGAAGATGAAGACGAAGACGAAGACTTGGATAGCATTCTATTGTGTGCTCATTGCGTTAGCTAGATACCTACCTGGCCAAGGTCTTTTTCGTCCGTCATCCGTCATCCGTCCCTCTCAGGCCCGGCTTTTCCAGGCCGTTTCACCACGCGAGTCAGCTAGTCAATCGATCGATTAATCAGTTAGTTTTGTCGTTGGGTTTTATTCGCGGAGCAATGAACACGGGAAGAAGGGGAGGGACGATATCCATGTGTTCGTGATTTTATTGTTTAGGTACCTAGTTAACTATTATTTATTACTACTAGTAGTGTGTTATTGCGCAATTGTATGTATGTATTTTGTATGTATATACCCGTATTGCGGATTCAAATGTATTTACTCTTGCTCATTATATCTGAGATAGTTATACAATCGAGACTTTGATAGACCAGATATTTATTATACCTATGTAACTGCCTATATATCAGGTATGCTTGCAAATATAAATGTATCATTACTATTATTATTCCTCTGCTCAGGGGCATAATACGATACCCGTGGGTAAGGTTCAGGTTAGGTAGAAATGCTATCTATGCTGTTCATTACAATGTATTATAAGTAATAGTATGCCCTCCTTTTTTTCTAAGTCCTGAATCACGTCACGTCACGTCGCATCACTTTTACTCCGTTCTTTCGTTCTCATCTACTTCCCTTCTCCCTCCCCAAGCGCCTCCTCCCACGCAATCCTGAGCCTCTCAAGTTCAGCCCAGCACTTCCTTCCATCCTCCTCGAACTGCATACGCTTATCCTCCGTCAAGTCCTCGGCATCCCACTTCCGACCCCGAAGCTTATGCAGAACGCCGGGCGTAGGATCGCGCTTGAGCACGTCTCGAGTTTCAATCTTGCCTTCCCAGCCCCAGCCGTCGACTTCGGATTTCTTAGGCGCCACGCGGCCCGACCGCGTCGCACTGGTACCCCACTTCACGCGCTCGGCATTCAGCTCGTCGAGTGAGTCCTGGTCCGCGAGCGCAAGCCAGGTCGGAGCGCAGGCACCGAGGTACGGCTCTACAGGATGCCAGGGGGAGCCTAGCCAGCGCGCGAGGTACATGGCGGCGTAGTAGGCCCAGTAGAGGATCCAGCTGAGGGGGAAGAGCGGGGTGCAGACGACGCCAGGGTGGGAGAGGTAGAAGCGTGGTTTTATGGGCTTGTCGGCAGTGGCGGAGGAGGAAAAGTATGCGGAGGATACTTTTTGTACGTTGGGAAGATCCTCAGTCAGACAGAGGAGATCGGTTATGCGCTTGCTGCTCTCGTATGGCGGTCTAGACTTCTGCGCTTGGAAATCATCGAAGTTGAGATGTTCGTGGCCGGCGTCTATGGTACTAGTCCAGATTACTCGGCCCCGAGGTTCGCTTGGTCGTGACCGGCTTAGCAGCGGTAACAACTCGTGGGCGAGGACATAGTGTCCGAAGACATTGGCGCAAAAGACCTCGGCCAACTCAGGGGGTGGCGTCTTCAGATCGGAGGCTGAATCACCAAGAAGCTTCCGCTGGTCAAGCGTAGCAGCAGGCAGAGCCTTTTTGAAAATAGGGAAGGTACATGATTGCGCAATACCAACTTGTGCGAATTGCTTTGCAAACAAGCACCAATCTAGTCCAGCCCAGCCACCAATTCCTGCATTGAATATAGCGGCATCGAGACGGGGTATTTTCACGCCTGTAACTACCCCAGTGGGATCGCTTACCGTGCCGCGGACCAATTGCTTCGCGGCGCTATATATTGAGCGGAGATCACATAAGTCCACCTGAATGCTGAGGATGTGGACTCGGGAGATAGCAGTTTGGGGGTCGTAATCGTGGCCAGCTCGAGAACGAAGCTGTTGGGAGTTTTTGGCCGTCTTCTTTAAGTGGGCGCGTAGGGAGAGGATAGTATCGCGAGACTTAGAGACAGACCGTGTTGTAGGTATAAGGATTAAGTGCGAGGATAGAGATCGTGAAGCGAGGAATTCGTCAATTATTCGTTGACCGATACCAAGACCGACACCACTATTTTTTCCATTCGTCTAAGATACGATACTCCTCGGTTTGAATTTTCCAAATGTGTCATAAGAAATCGCGTACCTATTAGCTCCTGTAAGCAGGACGAAGAATTGTTCGTGACTCGCGGCGCCTGCCCACGGTGGAGATGCCATCGTAGGCTAGGTACTTGGGAATATTGTTACCAAATAGAGTCGACAAGGTCCCTATCTATTAGTAACACAGACGTAAATGTACGTATAAAATGTTATAGGTTATGATATGATGTGTAGAAATTGGATGATTTACCAGTCTTCCCCCCTACCAACACGCGGTGCGACTGATTATTAGGCAATGCAATACAGAATAAATTAAGGCGGTCAAAACGGGCGAAATCTACGAAAACCCAGAACCCTGAACAAGTCCAAATTCAAGGAAGGGTGGATCGATGAGCGTTCGGGAACAAGCGGAGTCCCACAGCGCAGGTAGTACCGTAATGTATTGTACGGAAAAGTGCTTCGAACGTGATTCCATCTTGGAAGTTTGTAGAAGTTGGTCAGTCTATGAAATGTTACGATATCCCCGATCCATGGGGGATAATTAGGACGGGAATAATGCATGGAAACTTTAATTACTTGAGATAACTCCATTAGTGGTACCTGGTAGTTGCAGGAAGTTTCGGGGAAGATGGCAAGTTACTTCCCGTCAAGTTGACGTCCATTGATACGTGACTGGTACGTCATGACAAGGTAGATAGGTACACCTGCATTGAAGGTAACACGCACTTACATACGGATCCGTAGTAATTTCTTAGCTGTGCAACATCAACAGATTGAGCATGTTTCAATAATTTCTTATAGTCTCTCAAGGTTATCAATCGGTCATAAATACCAAAGAATGCTGCATGGACGGAGTAAAGAACCAGCTATGTACCTCTGTACATACACTAGAAATAAGGCGCATTAAGGCTTGTCAACCTCGGCAGGCTTAATATAATTGGAAGTGCCTAGGTGCGCGTACTTAATTAGAGCACTTTACTTTTTTACTTACACGTGCTTTAGCTCAGGAGTTACAAGCGTCTTTTTGCGTTGTTTTATGACAGGTTCTAGCCGTACTCCTATTTTCTAACTTGACAAGCTAAAACTATTAGTTACCAAAAAAAAAAAAAAAAAAAGTTTTAGAAATACTATTACAGTAAGGCTTAGTGGAGGGATGAAGAGACGAACCTCGGATGGTTATCACGACATCTATAAAATTTAAGGTTCGATTTAGGATCGGATCGCCAGGGACCTTCTCCTTCCCTTACGGATCTTTAACAGGGCGGAAAGATAAGCTGATTCGGTATTAATAAGTACTACCTATCCGGCCTATTCAGTACTTTAATGAAAGTTACTGGGTAATTATTACCTACCTCTAACTAACATATATAATTCGGTGAAACGTCATCTTCATCTCGCTTCCTTCGGCTTACTCACTTTACCACCTTTTTATTTTATTTATCTGCATCTCTCTCTACATAATCTACGTCCATACACGCTGTGTGCCATTGTCCATTGTTTGCTTGCACATTTCATCGTTCCTCTCAACCTTGCATATAATAAAGTCATCATTACCTATCCGGTCACACACACTCACCCCCGGATTCCATAGCATCATAGTCGAACGATCCTGCGCACCGAGGTAGAATATCCTTAATTGACTTAATAAAACGCGAGCGCGGCCACATCCGTCATTCCACAACATTCGCTATAACCTTCATCCTCATTATCGACTTCGCAACCATTTACAAGATGAATAAGTTACCAATAGACCTCGCCATGACTCGGTTCACACATTCTCTCCAGACTGGTTTGTTACCTGACCAGGTCTGGATGGTCATTAGCTGGATTGCCTTCTTTTTTGTGCGTCTCAATTCGATAGGCTCCCGCGCTTCCACGTTTTACTAACAGCTCCCATTTAGAAACTAGCTAGCTTAGCTTTCGTCGGTCCTATTATTGGCCTGATCATTTTTGACTTTTGTCTTTGGATCTATCGACTAAATCAACCTCTACCTCAAACTGCCTCGCGACCGAATCGCATCGCGCGCAAGGCTACCAACCGCAGCGCTAATTCAACATCGTCTACAAATGACATTGGGTCCGCGACAGCTTTAGCTACCAACCCGACTACGAGTCAGAGGCGTACCGTTTACTCAGTTCAGACGAGCGGCTAAGCAAGAAATAACACGTAGTCCGCTACAACAACCAAATCACGACAACTATATATAATAAAACATGGATAAATTCTTGTATCTCTTCCTTGACTACGATATTTGGGACAGTACTTTGATCAGATCACTGGTGACTCCCATTGCCGTTACCTCTCCTCCGGCGCCAGCGCCTTGTATGATTAGAGGGTTCGCGCCGTATCGTTTGGTGTAGAAACTAATAATGTTATCGCTTCCTTTGAGGGCTGCGATTGGGTGCGATTTGTCGAACGTTTCGAGTCCAACTTTGACGGCCTTAGTGCCTACGTCGATGCTTCCCACAAACCTAACCACTTTGCCTTGTTTCTCTGCTGCGGATTTGGTTTCCTCCATCTGAGAATCAAATTCGGGTAATCTTTGCAAGAACTCGTCTCCACTCGCGACAGATTCGAGCTCCTTCGGGATCAAGCTCTGCACGGGGAATGAAGTGGGGGATTCAACAGGAAGGCCAGCCAATCGTGCGAGTATCGTCAGCTTTCTGGCCACGTCAAGTCCGTTTAAATCGTCCCGGGGGTCCGGCTCTGTGTAACCCAATTCCTTGGCCCGCTTGACTTCGGCGGACCATTGGCCGCCAGAACCTTCGACCGGAGCAAAAGAGTTGAAGAGGAAGGACATTGTACCGCTGAATACACCTTCAATCTTAGTCACCTCGTCACCAGTCTCTACAAGGTCCTTGAGTGTAGAGATGACGGGGAGACCAGCTCCAACAGAGGATTCGTGGTAGACCTTAGCTCCAGACGTAGCGGCAGCCGTGAAGATGTCTTGCCATAGTTTATACGAGCCCGAAAAGGCCTTCTTGTTCGGTGTAACAATGCTGATACCACGACTTAAAAATAGAGGATAGCTATCAGCTACGTCTTGAGAACTGGTGTTGTCCACAAGAATAACCTTGGACGGGGCCGCAGCTAGGTAATCGGCCACCTGGGGCAAGTCCAAAGGTGACTTAGTCGAGGCCGCGAGTTCCTGAAGGACGTTCTCGGTAGCTACAGAGTAGTCGCCACTGAAGAGTGCCTTCTTGCTGGTCGAAATATAGCAGAGGCTCAACTTGGGGGTCGGTCGTCTTTTGGAGAGGGCCTCGAATTGGGAAAGGAAGCATTTGCCAACCCCTCCGGCACCTTTTATAAATAGTAAATAGATTAGCCAATTGAATTGTTATCCAAGCGTATTCTTTTAGTTCATAACCTACCGATGATGGCAACAAATACCTTGTTAGTTGCTGCCATATTGCTAGTAGACAATTGCTATATTGTTTCGGAAAGCTCTTATTCCTTGACTTATAGATAAAATGTGTTTTTACATAGAAGCTTTCAATGGCGACGTGGGGTAATTCTTATGAAGACGCAAGGGCCGATTGCGGCTTTCGCGGGGCATTTCAAGGCCTGAAACTTATAGTGGACTTAAGTGGAGCGGGTCGAATAAGGTACTAACTACGGGAAGCTGTAAGCCTTGTTCGGGGACTTGGGATTTACCTAAAGCTTTCCATAGGTTAGGTCCAGTGTTTTTTTGTACCTTGCGTTTGCGTAAGCTGGCGCCATCCCGCCTTTCGTCAAACGGCATTAGCTATTACCTTACAACATTATTTTTCCATATCCCGAACAAAACCATAACCCGATCTGAACTTTTACATACAATCCCCGGTTACTAGTTAGCTAGTTAGAATGCCACAGGATCCAAATCTTTACGGGCAACGTCCCGCCAAACGGCAAAAGAAGGAGATCCCGCTTTCGAGCTCCCTTGACTTCGCATCCCAACTGACCTCCCTCCTCTCGACGTCCGGTTCCGACCCGTCGTCAGCATCAGCAGCAGCGTCCTCCTCGTCCTCTACAGCGGCGTTCGGCCGCGCCCGCCCTTCCAAAAATAAAGACGATATATTCTCCGTTAAGGCGAAGCGGAAAGCGGCCGCTTCCGCAGATAAAGATGGTGGCAAGGATGGTGCCGCGGCAAAGATCCAGCTGAAAGAGGTCCGGGGCACGGAGGAGGAGAAGCAGGACCTGGCGCGCGCGCGGCGCAAGATGGAAGAGAAGGCCAGGCTGTACGCGGCGATGAAGCGCGGGGACTACATCGCGAAGGAGGGCGAGGCGGCGCCTCTCGTGGACTTTGATCGGAAGTGGGCCGAGCGACACCCCGAGGACGATGACGGAAACAACAAGTACTCGAGTTCCGGGACAGATGACGAAGATTCTGACGAGGGCGGCGGTGATGAGGGTGCGGACCAGGAAATAGTCGAGTACAAGGACGAATTCGGACGGACCCGCCGCGCCACGCGCGCCGAAGTAGCCCGTCTCGAGCGCCGGCAGAAGCGCAGCGCGCTCGGCGCCCTCGAACTCGAGGCCATGGCCGCGAAGCCCACCAAGGCCCCCGAGCGGCTGATCTTCGGGGACGTGATCCAGTCCGGGGCCTTCAACCCCGAGGACGAAACGCTGAACAAGATGGAAGATCTAGCAGCGAAGCGGGATAAATCGCCGACGCCGCCGCCCGACACGCATTTCGACGGGAAGGCGGAGATACGCACGAAAGGGGTGGGGTTCTACCAGTTTAGCCAGGATAAGGAGGAGAGGGACAAGGAGATGCAGGCGTTGGAAAAAGAAAGGGAGAATACGGAGCGGGTGAGGAGGGAGAGAGAAGAGCAGAAGGAGAAGAGGAGGAGGGAGATTGAGGAGCGGAGGAAGAAGATCGGGGCGAGGCGCGCGGAGAAGTTGGCGGAGAGCTTTTTACATGGCCTGGCGGGGGAGATGGGAAAGACATCGTCATCGAATACCGGTGCCGAGGAGAAGAAGGGGAAAGGGGAAGAGTCTGAGAGAAAGGAAGGGGATCGCGCTTCGTGATGTTCCTTTACCATTGAACCCTGGACAGCCACATATCGGATGGACGCAAGGCCGTCGTTATTGGGATGGCGGTGTAATCGGCATCCGAGTACAAACCCGCGAGTTTGGAGGAAAACTAACAGAGCAACAGTGACGCCAATAGGGTGAAGTTGCTCGCCCCTCTTAGAGTCGTGTTCTGAATAGGAGATGGGTCCTTATTGTTGTCACTGCGGGAGAGAGAGAGAGAGTCCCTTGGCGCAGCGTATCCTTATAGCAAGACATTCAAGACACACGGAGGACGAGGTTTAGATCATAATGGAATAGGAAAGAAAAGTCTTAGAACGACGTATGGAGTTGGAATATAAGATACCCCTTTTATTACGTTTGCCTCAAGTAATCACCACCGATAAGTCACTCTTACTATAAGGAATATATTCTCTCGTTTATATTAATGGTAAGACGTTTAGATATATATTAGTCCTATTCCATTACAATAACATACAAACATACAGATTCACTCATATTATAATGCACTAACATCATCCAACATCACACAACCCCTTACCACTTCATCAAGCATAAATATATCATAACAGACAGACAGACAGACAAAAAGATCGCCAATATTGTTCGTACCAGGTATCTCGATAGATGTCCTATATAACTATAACTATATAGCATATAATATATATATGGTAGATGTTTATATGTGTTGTGTGTTTGTGTGTATATGTGAGGAAATGCCGCTCTCCGATCCCTATCAACAAGTCGCACCAAGGAAAACGCACATCTCGCTCTCTCCATATCTCGCCAAGTTCGTATACCCGCCCAACGCCGTAGCCCCGTTAAAAACGCACCCGTAGGTAGTAAATAAGTTGTCGGAGGGTCGACGGAGAAAAGCGGGAATTCAAAGTCGCCCGCTGGTTTTTCCTCCCCCTTCCGAAAAGCCACCAATAATATAAATAATACCCTTTGCCGTGTAAAGCAAAAGCTCACCCCTTAAACGCCAGAACGTATATGCGCCCTCTTCCCGGATAATCATGCTATTTACAAGACACATTCGTATCCTCTTCGCTCAAAGTCGTTCGAAGAGCGAGAAATGAAAATTTTCGACACCGTATACAATCATCGCATTTTAAGAAAGCCACCACATGCAGCCGCAGTCGCTCATGTCGCTGCCCATTTTAATACCACCGCGACCTCCCAGGTGGCGCTCGATGATGATGTCCTTTGGGGGTCCTGGTCCAAACTCTCCTTCGTCTTCGTCGATGATAATATCAACCACTTTCCCGTCCACTATTACTTCATCTGCTACATTGTTATCATTTATCTGATACTGACGGCACCAAGGTTTGGGCGTCGCTGAGTTGGTATTACGATGCTCCTCGACCTTGATGACACGGGGGTATACTGGTGGGTAATTCTTAGGCATAGGGAAATCTTGGTCAGATATACTGCTGGATGTCGGAGTCGAGGAAGTAGTGGTGAGGTTTGGGGGGCCATCAGAGCCAACGGTAGGTGTATGGTGATCTTGGGGCCCACCATAAGGAGCGTCCGAGGGTCTTAACTCGCCGCCGTTTTCAATGCCTTCTCCTGGAGGTCCAGTGACAGCCGCTCCGGGTAACGTGGTCAGTCCACTGGGGATGTTCTCAGTCGTTGTAGGCGGTGGCGGACTTGCCATCGGCCTAATACTGTTATTTTGATTTGCGTAAATAAAAGCCTCCAAGATGGTATTTTCCCAGCGGCAGATCCATATACGGTCTCCGACTTGGGCACCTTTCCGCTTGAAACCACCACCATATAACGTCCGACGACGCTTGAAAGCAGATGGGGAAGAGGATGGAATGGTTGATAAGGCGTGATCAGGCACGATAACGGTTTTGTTATAGGCAACCTCGAAATTCCACGCGGGACCTCGAGGGCTTTCATGCATGTCGTTGACAAGTTTCAGTCTCACGTCACTTAGTTGAGGTGGCTGCATCCCCCAAAGATACACATTGTGTTGCAAGGTAGCACTCTCGTTATAGAAAAACCCGAGGGAATAGTCGGACGTTTCCGGTTCGCCAGGTAGTCTCCTAATTTTCATGCCAAGCTGGAAGAAGAAAAGGTCACAGTTCCAGGCTTGAGCTAAAGTCGAATCACTAAAGCAGGTATTAGACATTCGATTGTTCCGAAGAGGAAGGGAGAAATCCCCTTCTTGTAAGGGTGGTAAATCGGACGGTAGGGTACTAAGGGGTTGCGTATCCCAGTTGCTCGGATTTACCATTGGTAAAGACGGCCTAGTCACAAATTAGTATTTAAAGCCTAGAAAGCATAAAACAGTTAGGAAGTTCTTACCCATCCTTATGTGATTTGTCCTTCGAATCGGGATGAAGGAGAGTCCCAATGACGGCACCGAGGATAACTCCCATCAAGACGAGAACAATGGCAGCCAGGACGATGGCCCAGCATGGAACAATACCCCATACCCTCCTCTTCGCAGTTACATGCCAGTCCTTTGGCAACTTTTTTTCGTCTATAATTTCCTTATCAGGTGTAGCCGTGGCATGTAATTCATTCCGGCTGTTCTCAGATGTAAAACTCCTGATAGATTGCCTAGATTGGGGTGAGGATAACCCGCCTAGGTCCTCAGTAGACGCGAATTCGGGATTTCGAGTAGCCATCCCGATTCCTCCAGCACCAGGGATGGCTAACATTGGCTGCACAGGCGCTGGTTGAGGCAATTCCACGCCTAATGCCTTTCTAGTATACGCTTCTTCCGGGTATCTTGTGTAAGGGGGTAGCTGCTCTGTATGGCCATCAGGACCAATCAAATCAGCTACGTCCTCCCCATCCGGTCCAATTCTTCTCTGGTAATTATCCGTCGCTCCGGGGAACCCGACGTTAATTTCCGCCTGTACCGGTCCGCCTGGTATTCCACCCGTTTCGGGAACGGTGTTCTGCGGGTACATGCCGTACGGATGCGCCGGCCCGCGAGGTCCATTGTACGACCGCTCAGAAACAGGGGCAGTCGATGTTGTCGCTAAGCTCGCCGTTCGTGCTACTCGAACATCCTGGGGATACATCTGGTACGGGTGAGAGGGACCAGACGGACCGTCGTACGGGTCTTCAGCATCAACAAACGGCGACGCGGTGGAACCGCTTGAGACTCTACTTAACGACCTACTACTATCCGACTCAGAAGACGACCCGTCGTGCTGCAAAGCCAGAGATCCGCTCCGCCGATGCGGCTTTGTTATACTTGATGGACGTGGTGGCGGTATTTGTGCCATTGGTACATCTTGCGGCGTCGTCGCAGGCCTCGGAGTTTGAGTGTTGGTCGCATCCACTGGGCGAAACCCATCGGCCACCGCCATGGCCTGCATATCATAGTCGTCATCGTCTCTTGGAGAAGTAGAAAACCTCACTGATGCTCTAAGGGAAGAGCCGCGGGTCAAGTCGGACGATTTACTGTCGTCGAAGGCCCCCATTGCCGGCGGTAATTCGAGGGAATTGGTGTTTTACGCGCAAAGAATGGGCAGAGATGCCAGTGCAGCATCAGAAGCACGGCGAACGACGATCGTGTGCCCAGAAGATCATCGGGCAGGCTGAGGAGAAAGTTTACCGGTCTGTTTTATGATGTTTTCCAGTCGTGTCAGGTCGTGTTAGGTCTTATCGAGTCCGGTCGATCAAAATTGCCAATTGCAAGTTGTCCGTTGTAAGACAAGTTAACAAAAACCGCCAACCCAGGCGAGTTAGAAAACAGCCGTTCCTAGTGGGAGTGGCTAGTGGTTATTTTACAGGTTCGGCACAGGGAACCCCAGTAGGTCCCAGTAGGTCCCAGTAAGTGCCACCACGAATCAGGGGCCAGATACTGGAGGCTAGCGGGTTTCGGACTTCTGAGAGGGGGGGCAAGCCTGAGAAAAATATTAGTGCCGTACCCTCCAGGGAGTCATCGCCAACTTAAACCCTCATTGGCCCATTATACAGGTAAGGTGCAATGTACCTAATGTAGATACATGCATGTACGTACCATGCATACCATACATACCATACATAAACATACATCGTATGGACATTTCTAACCTTACATGAATGCTTCCCAGTTTCTATATACTTTTTACATAACTACCTACATTGGGGGAGGGTGATCTGGATAAGATAGTAGCACTAGATGGACCGATAGAACGAGATAGGGTTGCTTCGATACTATCCCATACATAGTATTCTTACTATTCACATAGTCATAGTTACCACAACCATAACAAGTTCTCGTTTTCCTGTGGCTGGCATGCCTAGTAGGAGGTACCTAGACCAACTAGTCTCTCCCTATACGTAAAGGTTATAGGACATCGAAATTTGCTGAGAGGCGTTCGAACAGGAATTGGGTTGGTAACCGGGTCGATCGGTTGGTCTCGCCCCATGTGCGCTTCCCTCCTTCACCCTCATCGGGGCACACCATTCGA
Source organism: Daldinia eschscholtzii (assembly GCA_037126485.1). Classification (NCBI taxonomy): domain Eukaryota; kingdom Fungi; phylum Ascomycota; class Sordariomycetes; order Xylariales; family Hypoxylaceae; genus Daldinia; species Daldinia eschscholtzii. The sequence goes on from JBANMG010000002.1 coordinate 3,497,791, forward strand.
TCTCTTGGCGATGACACTTTAGGTTATTGTTAAATGTGCGAGGGCAGGAGGACAAAAGAACGCGGAGAGAGTTAAAGAATTCGAGGGCCGTGTCCTTAACAATAACCCCGTCGATATCATCCTTCAAAGATTAGACGCCACGAGTTATGAGCCATAAGCCCTTAAGCCATGGGCCATGAACCACGAGCCATGGAGCCTCATTTAACAGGTCAAGAGAGTTTGCGCCGCTCGGATTTAGATCTCTCATCCGTCGAAATACACCATGATCTTGTCAGATGGCATCAGAAGGAATTTCATGTGTAATTCCATGTGTAAGTAATTAAAAAGTGGCCTGTATCGACGGTAATATGTCTCTCCGGGACATATTCGCTACAGCCAGTTAAGCCTATTTTGTGTTGCGAGAATATTCCCGGGCGACACACGGCACGAGGCCATAGACGCAACAATAAAAAATAAAATAAAAAATGCGAGGGGGTGTGCGGATAGGATCTCGGTTGCGTGCAGACTAAGGTATTAGCAATACAGCCGGACGATATATTCTTCTAGCGTTCCAGACGAAGTGGAGTCGAGCATGTTGGACCTTTTTTTTTGCGCTCGTTCTTCTTTGTTCTGACTTATTTAAATATTGATCGTGGCAAAATGGTCCATGACAGATGGTCAATGCCATTCGCTCGGATCTTTCCATCAAAGCACTACCTCACGTATTCTTATGCTACCTAGTACCTAGTACCTACACGATAGCATCGTGCCAGTGCCCTTCCCTTTGTCTCATCACGCACCTGTTGAACATTACATGTAGGTAGGTAGCCACAAAGAAATAAAGTTTAAAATGTTTAAAACGTTATGTTGGACAAGAAGCTTCATATTATGTACCTACCAGTTCATAGTTGATGCAGGTAGGCGGCGATCCGGCACTTATTTTCCCTAGAAGCGGGTCAAATGTCTTTAGGCGCCTACTAATGATGCGTACTAACTCGCATTGCAGGAAACGAAAAGCAGGAACGATTTGGTGAGTTTAGGTATTACCTAGCGTAAATATAGGTATTTGCGGTTACTCGCAGTCAGGTCTAGTACATTAGTAGAGGTAGATTGCCTGCCAGGTTAGATAGGTACCTACGTATCTTAGATATTATTCATACACGTGTTGGAAGTCATAGCAACATGAATGATATCAATGAAGTCTAAAACAATCAGGAAACGTACCTGTGATAAGACCAAATACACGTACATTAACTTAGTACCTAGTAGGTGTTCTTACTACCTACATAGAATGCATCATAGTTTTAATATGGTGGAGTGAGAGAATACTTAAAAGCCAAGTTATGAACAGCACTAAATCAAGGTTAGGGAACAATATATCGATCTCCTTATGTACACGGCATGTTGATTCCTGTACGGAATAGGAAAGGGAGTCCGACGTATTAAAGTTTCTCTGAACCGCGCTAGCTACCTAATCTTGGTACCTTCCACCTTTAGACATACATTTCGTACTACTTTCCGTACTACTTTCCGTACTACCTTTTTTTTTTTTTGTAGTTGTATATACCCGGACTTTGAATAAGGTCACTACACTACATGTAATGTTTTCCTTCGTACTTGTTGTGATTTCTAATACCGTCGCTGCAGCTCACAAATCCTCCACCAATAAGTCCCCCCCATTTCTAGTGGAATTCTGTATAAGCCGACGTTGGTTTGGGACTGCCCAGACACAGATACCAAGCATAGAATGCTTATGGTTGATTACATCATTCGAGCCTTGCGTTGCTCGATCACCATTCAGCCAATAATCATGGCGTGAGCTGCTATGAATAGTAGTCTCGATGGTTCACTCAACACCAAGTCACATTCAGAACCTTCAAGTTTGGATGTTACCACAAGTTTTTCGTTACGAATACACGTGAGTATAAGTTACAATATGGAAACGCCACACGACAAGCCATTAATAATACCCACGACGGTATGCTTTGGGAAGCAAATGCGCCAAGCTCACTTCAACTTTGCTCCTTCGTACACTCCCTTAAACCACGGATCCTTCGGATCTTTCCCCTCGTGTGTTCGAGAGCATCAGCGGCGGTTGCAGCGCGAAACGGAGGAGAAGCCAGATACGTTCATACGTTTCGTATATCCTGGACTCCTACGGGAAGCAAGGGAAGCCGTTTCCCCGCTATTGGGAGCAGACGCCGACGAAGTTGTTTTTGTCCCTAACGCATTGACGGCAATCAATACTGTCCTGAGAAACCTAACCTATCGCGATGGCGACGTCATTGTATATTTTAGTACGATATATGACGCATGTCATAAGACTATTCAGTCCCTCGAAGAAACTACCGGAGTTAGAGGACATTGCGTTGAGTTAGTATACCCGCTTGAGGACACAGAGATTCTCGATAAGTTCCGCTCCGCAATCCTCGAGGTTCAGAGCCAAGGCAACTCAGTTAAGCTGGCTTTGTTTGATACCGTCCTCACCTTTCCCGGAGTACGTTTCCCGTGGGAAAAATTAGTGCCCATATGCAGGGAATATGGCATCCTAAGTTGCATAGATGGTGCGCACGGGATAGGTCATATCGATTTGCGCCACACCTCTCGTGTTGGACCGGATTTCTTCGTTACCAACTGTTACAAGTGAGTTTGTTTATTGTATTAAAAGCAGTCTCTAAGTGCTCCTATGATCCCCTCAAGCTGCATAGCCGTTATCAGCCCTAAAGACCTCCTGCAAGCTGAATTTTAATATAGGTGGCTTATGGTACCTCGTGGATGCACGGTGCTCTACGTACCTTATCAAAACCAGGCTTTAATCAAGACGTCCTACCCAACCAGTGAAGGCTATCAACCAATAGACTCCCGAGCGGAGATGTCTGAGAGAGACTACTTTGTCAAGTTGTTTGAGAAAGTATCCACGGTAGACACCACTCCGTACATTTGTGTGGCAGAAGCACTCAAATTCAGAGACCAAGTTTGCGGCGGCGAGGAGAACGTGCGCAACTATGGCGTGAACCTGGCCAGAGAAGGCGGCGAATTGATGGCCGCAATCATGGGAACTGAGGTTCTCGAGAACCAAGAGGGAACTCTTCGAGATTGTTTCTTTACTAATGTGAGACTACCGTTGGACGTAGTAGTAGAAAGATTACAGGAAAGACATACAGGTCAAGTTCTAGCCCGAGATGCGCAAACAGTGGCTGATTGGATTACGAAAACGACTGTGGTAGAATACGAGACGTTTATCGCGACAAGATTCTACGCCGGCGCATTCTGGGCTAGGATCTCCAGTCAGATTTACCTTGACCTCTCGGATTTTGAGTGGGCTGCTAATGTTTTGCTTGAACTCTGCGGTCGTGTGAGGAAAGGTATACGACCATCAAAGCAGAGCAAGATGATTATCGCCTAGTGACAACAAATAGGAGGAGTTCACTATAAATGGTGGCTTATGCAGATATAACTTACGTAGCTCCTAATATGTCGTCCATGTTGAGCATTACGATGAGGTAGGAGGTTGTGTTACCAATTAATCCGAATGGCTGATATTTTTTATTTATGGACAATGTAACTGTTATCGTCCATGAATGAAGATAGTCCCGAGTGTAAGTGAGTTGCTGGTTGGTGGGAGGGGACAGGAGGGAACACGATATCAGATATCACAACTCTGATTTTTTCACGAAATACGACCTTTCGTCATATAAGTCGTCCTCGCTCAAAATAAATGCCGCCAATGTCGTGGCTCAATTGACACGTCGAAATCGGAGAAGTCTAAAGCCTGGCCGGAACGTGTAGAATGATGCGCATACATGTACGATGTAAGATGTAAGACGCAAGGCAAACCAAGGTAAGCTTCACTTTTCTTTTCTTTTTTTTTTTTTTTTTTTTATTCTTGGTGCAAAAGTAAGCCAGGCTATTACTACACACCGTCGCATGATCGTGAAGCCTTCTCTCGTGTATCGCCAACTGCACCCCAGAAGTTGAAAAAGGCTACCCTACCTTGGTGTTTCCGGGGCATTTTTAATTACCAATCATTCCAGCTTGATGTAATTCAGGGCTGGCTGACTTGGAGATATTCACCTCCCCCCCTTTCCCCTCCTTATTATTCATTGTCCTGATTCTATCAACACCCTCCATCCGTTCGCTCGGGCGTAGCAGGAATCCTTCCAGGGTTCTTACATAGAACCCTCGAACTAGGAACCAGGCCCGCGCGCGGGGGAGGGGGGTAGGGGGGTAGGGGGGTAGGGGAGAATCTATTATCCCCGTGCGAGCTAGGTTTTCCCCGGAATCCTACCTAGCGAGCCCGGGTGGATGAGGCTCAGTTCGTCAGTGGTTTCGACTTGAGTGTTTGGTGATGTTTCATTTTATCATCATCCATTCATATGCTTTCTTTCTTAGCTTTGTTTGCTTGCTTGCTTTGCTGCTACAGCCGCCACAGAACCCCAAATTTTCCTTGAACCCAAGAAACGGGGCGAGGGGGGATTCTCGAGTCCTGGTTCGTCAGAGGCCAGCCGAGTCGTTTAGGTGTAGCCATGCCATGCCATGTCATGTATGTAGGTATGTATTATGTATGCAAGCCGACATCCCATCTCATCTCCCCTCCGAAGGGAGAAACAGGGCAAACCGGGACCCTGAAGCGGGCGTCACGTCACCGACTGGCCGCGAAGTAACGAGGCTTGCTGCTGTTGTCCTAGAACATCACGAGGAAAAAAAAGAAAAGTCTTTTCTCGTTCACAGATTTCTCCCCCTCTCAGATTTCTAGTTGAATATTCTCTTACAATTGGGGGAAAGGGGCTTACCTCTTTGGAACCCGTCTGCAGCTAAGCTAGCGTTTTTTTCCTGCCAATTCCCGTCGAATCGATCTCTGTGTTCACCGTGGCTTATCCAAACCTGCCACCCTTCCTTTCCCCCCACCAATCCCCAATCACGGCGTATAGCAGACGCATAACCTGCAGGGAAGACGTCGCCCGAGCACCACGACCAATGCTTCTAATAGGCAGGATGACTCTGCCCTGCCTAGGAGCCTCTTAAAGAAGGATGATCTTCTTCACGTACGTGAGGTACATACATAAAATACAATAATACGTGGTACCTACTTGCACATTTCAACTTACACAGTCCTAGATGATGTTTAACGGTGTTTATATCGCCCCCCCTCCCCCTGGCCCCCAGGTAGGTAGATAGGTAGGTATACAAAGCAGGCTCCCATCCCCGGACTTTCAAGAGTTCTCTCGCCTCGTTTTTTCCTATCTTTACTTCACTTTTAACGCCCTTGAACGACCTTCACTCTTACAAGGGAGAGGTGGTAATACCAGACCATACTACACCTTGACTCAAGACTTATAACTCTTCGTTTGTTACAAGGGTCGATCCTTGTCTAAGACAACTTTCGACCCCAGGACAAGGCTGTCGACTTTCGCCACAGCAAAACTACAAACCGGGAACTTTTCCTGTAACTAGTTCCCGAATATAAAAGGGAAAGCTTGCTTGTTTGCTTGCCGTTCCCCCCTAGAAACCATGAACCACCGTCCAGAGCTTCGACGCAACGGGTCCTTCGGCTCGGACACGTCCTCGTTCTACTCGGTCAGTTCTGGCTCCGCCAACTCGGCGTATTCGGTCTGGTCGGCATCCGAGTCCGACTCGTTCGTCTGGAGGGAGGATTCCCAGGGCTTTTACGGGATCACTGGCGCCGTGACGCGGTACTCCGACGACCGCGACGACACACGCCGGAAATTCGCCGCGCACATCCTCAGCGGGCCCTTCGCCCAGTACTACAAGAAGAAGCGGCAGCAGCATACGAGTTCTCGCGCTAGGTCGGGCCGCAGCTCTCGATCTAGTCCCGTAGTTGGTGCGAATCCTGGGAGAGCTTTCCATCCCGACCCGCGGTTCCAGCAGCGGCCTGTACCCGTCGAGCCACAGTACCACCACCAGGAGCAGCAGTTCCCCGAGGACCAGTTTCAGCAAGAGCAGTTCCATCAGGAGCCTTATCCCCCGCAACATCCCCCCTTCCATCCTGCTTTCCATGGCGGTCCACCACCACCGCCACCTCCGCCGCCCGCACCCGCGGGGTTTGAAGGAGGCTTCATTCAGCTAGGCGGCCCTAGCGGTCCCCCGCCACCCCAAGAGGATCCCGTCTGGGGCAACAACGCGGGCTACGGTCCTGGAGTACATGTTTACGATTAATGCTACTACATACCTAATGAGAGACGAACGACGTGGGGAAAAACCCCCCCATGCCTTTACTACTACTGTAATGTTTACGTATGACCTAAGGACCCTTATGACTTTTTACGGGAGTGGACACGTCTATTTTCTCTATTCTATTTGATCCTATTCAGCGATCGTTGGATGAATTCTTGATTTTACTTTCCTGGGGCGGGTGTTGCACGGCGTTTACGAGGGCTTCGTTATTGGGAGAGAGACGAATTGTATCTATGTATGTGTCTTTAAGTATGCCAATGTCAACCAACCAACCAGTCCTGCGACGAATCGCAGAAGAACAGAACAGAACAGAACAGCAAACAGACAACAGTTACGAAGGAACGAAGTCGTTTCGTTTCTTACAGAAAAAAGCAATAACGAAAAGATACCCAATCTGCTAAACAGTGCAGAAAGAGTAATGATTCAGCCATTCATATCTATTCAAATAGGCGCGGCGCACGGATCGTCAGGGCGAAAAGCGAAAGGCTTTGAACGAGTTACGGTTAGCAGGAGTAAAGTAAAACTTGGGCCTTGGATAAATGATAGGTACCTAGCTGAATTCAATATTCTCTATTGACTCTTAACTCCACCGGCCTTAGCGATTTGCCACTGCAGCCTTAAGTACCTTACCTAGTGTGCCAGTTGTCATTGGGAATGTCTTAATCTGGAGAAGCTTTGAGTTTACTAGCCTATCCGAGACCTCCAAAGACGAAACCAGATGAAGTAGCAAGGCCCTTGCCTATACCCTACTGGGCTGGCCGAGCTGGGTATGGGCACGCCTGCATGATATTTTAATGGAGCTCGGAAGGATTTGATTTCATTGGAGAAGGCGAAAGCTTAAGTTTTCTTCATAGGTAGGTACCTAAGGTATAATAATTACGGTACATACTACCTCCTAGTAGGAGGTAGGTAGTAAAGGGTCGTGGATCGTGGATCGTGGTCTTACTATTTGACACGGACCTGAACTAGAGTCTCTTAACCCACGGTTAACGAATTAAGAGTCTGAGACAAGGCCCGACCATAAAAAAAGAGAAATTGAAAAGATGAGACATTAATAATAGATACCTAAGCTAGCTGGCCAGCCTGGCAGTCCGTGCTATGCATACATATATACATATACACACATAGCTGACTGCATTAGACTCCGTATAAGTATAGCATCAGCTATTAATTCTAGGCATTAACTAATGAAAGAAAACATTATGCTCTAGATGTTCAGGTGAAGACGTCAGACAACTCAGAGCGGATTAGCGTCTACTACGTACCTAGGCTTGGTAGGTAAGATAGGCTGAGCATCATTCGCCGGGTTGGGAACCTAGGTACCAATAACCAATGTATAAGCCACGCGCTTACGGGATGAGCTCCAGATTTTCTTGCATTTTATGACTCTCACTCCGTTGTCCGTTGTCCGTTCAGAGAAACCAGACCCTCAATAAACTAGGCAGCCAAACCCCCTTCTCCCCCACGCGCGAACAAGACACAAGGCAGAGACGAGCTACCGCTTGCCGCCGATGGATAATGTTTTCTGGCTGCCTCCCGAAGAAGTTCTTTACGGGCCTGATGAATTACCTGGACTTAGGTCGTGTGATTTACATAGTATGCACACTCACTCTCAATGCATCATGCACATTTTCTGTTTTTTTTGTTGGTAGTTATATAACACCGCTTGAAAGTTTTTACCACGATTGGAATAAGATTGGCATTAGATTGATTAAAAAAAAAAAAAGATCAAAACTCACAATCTTCATAACCAAAGCACATACTACACTACACTAGGTATACTATAGATGCTAAACAGCGACGTTGAGGCTCAAACGGAGGAGGGCGAAACCAAAGAGGGCCAAGATCGGATACCTAAACGGTGAACCCGATCTGCAAGTGATATTCGGGGTTGCGCGCCTTGGCGGTATAGTAGAACGGCTTCTCATTTGCTATTTCGTAAATCTTTTTTTATTTTTTTCTCTTAACTGCCTATAGTTATTCCTTGTTTGAAACTCATCAGCGAAGCCAAGTAACGTCTTAGGTAGGTAGTTACATCATCTTTCACTAGTTATTGTAATTGTATAAGTCAGGTTACTTAGGTAGGTAACTATGCAGTTGAAAGATACCTAAGAAGAGAGAAAAAAAAAAAAAAGGAATTATAGATGTATATTTCCCCAACAAGATTAACCAGTGGACGACATATTAGATTTACTTTGGTTTCTGTCGTAGCTTGGTAAGTTCGGTAGGTAAATTTCATTTTTGATCCATCACCCATCACCCCCGTCAAAACCGCAAGTTCAAAGCCTGCATAGTATATCGTAACACCCGCTTCTTTGGCTCACCTAGTACCTAGTTGCTTTGAGTTGCAGATGAGTCTTACACCACCCCTGGTCATCCGGCTATTCGGACCCATTTGTTCGCTTTCCAACAAGTCCTAGGGCCTTAACAGCCACTGGAGAACTGACGCTACGGTCTGAGTCAACCAATCAACCATTCCCTTGATGGCTAAGGATCCCCTCCTCCTATCTCAGAGTCTGATCGGTACTCTAAGGTTGCATAGCATAATGGCTCGGTATATCTTACTTTTCTTCAACCCTTTTCTTCGGTGGCCTGAGCCTCGGAGCGCCATGTAAGATTTATATATAAACTTCCATTGCTGCCATTTGTTCGCATTAACAAGTCTCTTCTACCACCAACAGTGGTCTCATACAAACCTGTCTCTCTGTCCCCTTATAACCCAGGACAACCCAACATAACATTGGATTGAGATCGGAATTATCTCCTGCAGTCTTGTCGGCCATAAGCTTCTTACCTACATTTACTGGCTGGGCGGTATCGCCAGGCCTCTTGTCGACCATCATGGCAACTCCTCAAGAATCTTCTCCTTGGCCGACTGAGTCTGCCGGCTCAGCTTACAGTACTGGGACCTCACAATCGCCTCAGTTAGCGATACTCGAAGTATTCTTCCCTGGATTTTCCGTCTTCGCCGGCGCGGTACACAGGTACCTCCACATCGACCTTAACGTATACATCCCAGTGCTACTTGTTATAGGCGCCTTAACACTCGTATGGAACTATGTAAGCTCATACCTGTGGGATCAAGTCGAGTCCCATCTCATGTCTGTTGTCGACATCCGAACAGATGACGAGATCTACAACATACTTATGGCCTGGGTCGCTAAGCAAACATTCTCTCGGAGTGCACGACGATTTGTAGTTAACACCAACCTAAACTCTCGAAGCTGGTTTTTATGGTATGACTATGACGACGACGACGACGATGAACATGATATCGATGAAGTAACAAATTCACGAAAGAAGAAGGGCTTGGCATATACCCCCTCTTTTGGTAGCCACTACTTCTGGTATCGCGGTCGCCTTCTTCTATTCCGCCGGACAGCAAATAGAGAGCAAAACTCGTTTATGCTTGTCAGCGAACGCGAGGAGATATCCATTTCATGCTTTGGTCGAAACCCCTGGGTTCTAAAGGAACTTCTCCTCGAGGCTCGTCAAATCTACCAACAGAAAGATGAGCGGAAGACCCAGATATACCGGGGAACACTTAAGCCAGGATCTACTGAGCCGACTTGGCAAAGGTGCATGTCTCGTGCTTCCCGCCCCTTTTCAACGGTGATCCTAAACGAGAAGACGAAACAGGACCTTATCGATGATGTTACTGACTATCTCTGTCCTGCAACACAGCGTTGGTACGCAAATAGGGGTATCCCCTACCGACGTGGCTACCTGCTATATGGCCCTCCTGGCACGGGAAAGAGCTCGCTCAGCCTTGCCCTCGCCGGCTTTTTCAAGATGAGGATTTACATTGTGAGTCTGAGCTCTATCACATCAAACGAAGAGAGTCTGGGATCCTTGTTTGCTGAGCTTCCCCGTCGTTGTGTTGTACTCCTCGAGGATATCGATACTGCGGGACTTACTCATACTCGTGAAGAAAGCCAGAACCAGCCGACGGATGACACGGATGATATGGTTCCCGGTCAACTTACCACGGGCAATGCAAATAATAACAGTGGGAGATTATCCTTATCTGGACTGCTCAATATCCTCGACGGTGTTGCATCTCAGGAAGGCCGCGTGTTGATCATGACTACCAACCACATCGAAAAGTTGGATAAGGCGTTGATTCGCCCTGGGCGCGTTGACATGATTGTGAATTTTGGTCTAGCAGATGAAGGAATGACGTCTGCCATCTTCCGCGCTATCTTTGCAAGTCTAGATGGCGACGAGGCCCCTGATAACACTTCGGACACACCTATCCGACCGGAGGAAAAAGAGAAACTCGAGGCGGAGAAGGCTAAGAAGCGAGCGGCTGATGATGCTCGCGTGAATGCCTTAGCAGAAGAATTTTCTGCCAAGGTTCCAGCACACGAATTCAGCCCGGCAGAAATCCAAGGGTATCTCATGAAGTACAAGCGCAACGCTAATGAAGCTGTTGCCAACGTTGAGGAATTCATCACACAGACTCGAAAAGACCGCAAGGAGAAGGAGCTTAAGGAGGCTGAAGAAAAGCGGAAAGCAGAAGCAAAGGCGAAAGAAGAGAAGGACAAAAAAGAGAAAGAAAAGAAGGAAAAGGAGGCGGAAGAGGCCAAAAAGAAGGAGAGTGAGAGCAAGCCGGCAGACCCGACAGGCGCTTCAGCTTCATCCGAAGCAGCCGACCAGAAGGAGGTAATACAGAAAGAGGCCGAAGGCGGCGAACCCTCGGTCGAGAAGAAACCGGAGGTAAACGGCGAGAAAAAGGCAGGTCACGAGAGACAGGATTCGGGCTATGTGACGCCATCGAGCGCCGAGCCTTGACAATGATGCATGTATCTCATCTATATCTCGGTATGGCGTTTTTGTGGATGGTTTATGGGACAAGTATTTTGGTATTTTGCATTTAGCGGCGCGCCAGGTGGTGATTCGAACACACACTTAGATATCTAGTGTATTAGTAGAGATATTATAATGAAAATTGAGCCTTTTGGTACATATACTAGCGTTATGTATGCCCGAGTATGTAGATGTATGTTGTGCACGTTGCCTACTTGGGTAGGTAGCCAATGTTGGAGCTATAAGCCGTGGTGTTGTGATACCGTAAGAAAAATCATGGTGATGACGAAGGTGGCCTGATGTGGGACGTAAAGTTGCAGATGCTGATCTATTAGGTCGGTTGGTAAATCAACGGATTATTTCGTAAGCTGCCTACCTAGGTAGACGACGAAAGATGGCTACCTGGATCTGTAGGTATGTTAGTAGGCTGTAACTATATTCAATGCTACTGTATGAAGGATGTAATAAAGGTTGTAGTTAACTAAGGTAGATGATGAAAAAGTAGGGACATTGGAACGCAACTAGGAGCAATGTGGTTTAGTGAGACTGCCTAATTAGGTTGTTTCCGCGGTATGTCTGCATCTAGCCATGTGCTAATCAGATCATATCATGGAAAGAACTACTATGGTATGTACTACATAAGCTACGCCATCATCTAGCTCGAAGCTAAGCAGATTGTGCCTGAGTTGTCCGCCAATTACGTTATCTCACTACATAGTACGCTACCTCTTACTATCCATTGTATTCAGCTGTCTTATGAGAGTGAATCACTCTCCCCAAAGAACTGGAGGATGCAGATTGTTTGTTGAGTGGCTGTAGCTGCGATTGTTCATAGGAGAAGAAAAAAAAAGTAAGACTAAAGCTAGCTGCTACATGCTTACCAGACATAATCTAGTTATAACTAACTACTGCTACATGTATACTTCATATTATAGATATGGGGGAGTTGCCTTAGAGACATGTAGCTGTTATAAGCTACTGTAGACTATAAAACATGAAACGGAAGGTAGAGACTCTATACAAGTACCCACATAGTTAAACTATAAACACTATTACGCCTGAACTTGGGGCTAACTACCTAGGCAGGTACGTTTAACTTACACATGTTTATCAGTGTTGCAGATCTTTCAAATGGCGCCGTTACCTGACGTATTTCAGCAGGCAAAACCTTTACTACCTAGATGTATGTAGGTATCAGTCAATGCTTGTACAACTCGGATATGAGACCCTCAGCTTACGGGAAAGCTCTACGCTACATACCTAGGTAGGTAAGGTAATTACAACGTGATATAAACTTCAGCTAAAATCTGATATTAGCTACCAGCTTCATTTGCACATGATGTACTTTAGAGATTATTTGCTGAAAATCACACACGTATGTACTATATTAGAAGTAGTAAAAAAACTCGGCCTTTCTTTTTTTTTTTTTTTTTTTTTTTACGCGCCCGTTTCTTTATCGTGACTAAAAGTAAACAAATTAAAAACACATGTACAAACGCATCCACGTAGGCTTGGGGGCTACTTTGGTAGTTGCCAATTGTACTTTAAAACTTAAAATCTGGCGGGGCGCACTATATAAACGTTCCTGCCAACAAAAGTCTAGTAGTATGTACGTACGGTACGTATCACACCTGCAGGTAGTAGCAGGTAGTAGCAAGTAGCAGAGGTAGCAGCAGTGGTAAACTAAACTAATCAGATAAGGTATTAGTCCACATCTTTTCCTCTCCCCTTTTTTTTCTTCCTCTTCCCTGAAGCCATCAACAAGAAATTTTGTTGGCCGTTCTCATAAATTGGTTTCGTCTCATCCCATCCATTCATTTCTAGACGTATATGACGGGTTGTTGTAATCATCAGCTCGTGGCAAGCTTCCTCATAATACCACATTAATTAATACTGCAGATAAAAAGCTGATAGGTAAGTTCACCAACAGAACCAGCAAAATCCAGCCAAATCCATCAAAATCAAGCCAAATCAAGCCAAAAAAATGCCACAACCCCTGGCGGTCTACAACAATTCTCTACCAGATTCCCCCACTTGGATCGGCACACATGCAATTCCAGACTGGGCGTCGCAAACAAATGCTCGGGTCTGCCCCTGTCTGCTTGCATTGGGTTCCATTGCCAAATTGGCGGTGAATCCAGCCTTCCAAATTCAAACCCTGCCACATGCTTGTGCCAAATATTGTGCCAATAACACACTAATAACACTACCCGCTTCCCACAGATAGATATACACTCGTTGGCATCGAATATTTTCTTTACCAGAACAACTTTCTCTACAGCCTTACCACCACCATACGATACCCCCCCCCCGTTGTTGCTCGAAATCATGGCCTCCCGTCCTCAGAACATTGGCATTAAGGCCATCGAGCTTTACTTTCCTAGCCAGGTAAGATATTGCACTCTTCAAACCCATCTTCGTCTCCCCCTCCGACATCGCCCGCCACCGATGGACCCTGAAAAAGAACCCTTACTGACACTCGTGCCCCTCAGTATGTCGAGCAAGCCGAACTCGAGAAGTTCGACGGTGTTAGCACTGGCAAATACACCATTGGTCTTGGTCAGACCAAGATGACCTTCTGTGATGACCGAGAAGGTTAGTTGTGCCATTGTAAGATGTGAGCGTCCTTTGCACGTGTGCTAAGATTGCCGCCACTTATAGATATCTACTCCATGGCTTTGACTGCCACCTCCAAGTTGTTAAAGAACTACAACATCGACCCTAACTCTATCGGCCGCCTCGAGGTCGGCACCGAGACCATCCTCGACAAGTCCAAGTCGGTTAAGTCTGTCTTGATGCAGCTTTTCGGCGAAAACACCAACATTGAGGGTGTGGATACCGTCAATGCCTGCTATGGTGGCACAAACGCTTTCTTCAACTCTGTCAATTGGCTGGAATCGTCCGGCTGGGACGGAAGAGACGCCATTGTCGTAGCTGGTGATATTGCCCTTTATGCCAAGGGCAACGCCAGGCCCACTGGTGGTGCTGGTTGCATTGCCCTGCTGATTGGCCCCGACGCTCCCATTGTCGTCGATGCTGGTCTGCGTGGAACATACATGCAGCACGTGTATGATTTCTACAAGCCTGACCTGACTAGCGAGTACCCGTATGTTGACGGACACTACTCGGTCAACTGCTACACAGAAGCCCTTGACGCTGCTTACCGAGCGTATTGCAAGCGTGAGGCTCAACTGAAGAATGCAGCAAACGGCCATGCTAACGGAAACGGTGCCGCCGCTGCTGACGGTACCAAGACGGCCCTTGACCGTTTCGACTATGTTGCTTTCCACTCTCCGACGTGCAAGGTCGTCCAAAAGTCCTACGCACGTCTCTTATACCACGACTACCTCGCCGACCCTGACAGCCCTGCCTTTGCCGAGGTTCCTGGTGACATTCGGGACATGGACTACAAGAAGTCTCTGTCCGACAAGGTGGTCGAGAAGACCTTCATGGCCCTCACTAAGAAGCGCTTCAATGAGCGTGTCTCGCCCTCTATCCAAGTAGCTACCAATTGCGGTAACATGTACACTGCTAGCTTGTGGGGCGGCCTAGCTAGCATCATCTCCTACGTCGATAGCGCTACCCTTCAGGGAAAGCGTATTGGACTTTTTAGCTACGGCTCCGGTCTCGCAGCCAGTTTCCTATCGGTCCGTGTCAACGGAAGCACGGAACAAATTGCCAAGGTTTTGGACATCCAAAACAAGCTGGCTGCGAGGCGGGCTGTCCCTCCTGAGACATACGAAGCTGTAAGTTGTGAACTATCCACTCTTGATGATACGTATACTAATAATTTTTTCTAGTTCTGCGAGCTGCGTCACAAGGCTCACTTACAGAAGAACTATACCCCTCAAGGCGACGTGTCCACTCTGGCTAGTGGCACTTACTACCTTGAGAAGGTCGATGACATGTTCAAGCGAACCTACTCGATCAAGGCATAAATGAAAAAGGAAAACTAATAAATGCGATCTACATCCTATATAGACAGGTTATTAATTAGCCGGGATACTAGCTAGACTGGTGTGTATGGCAATTCCTAGAGTTGAGGCTTACGGCATGAAGGTCATGTATACAACATGGAAGACGATTGTGAGATAAGAGGGCTACTAATAGGGTTGGGTGATGATTGACGATTGCCCGACTTGTATATACTAGGAATAATTCCTGTGATGATTCGCACGAAGAGCTTAATGAAGACGCCGATAGAGAGCCGAACAACTGCTTTGGGAAAGTGATGTAGTTTATAATTCAGTAATGTGTATGCCTTTGCCGTGCTATGGTGTGGTTGATGTTATCTTGTGTTATGACTCTAATTACATTCCTGGCTGCGTAGCTTGGTATTTAAGTTCTAAGTATTCTAAGAGAAGTAGTCTTCTATTCTTGAAGTTGGACTATACATGCTGCTTTGCTAAGTATGAATTACTTTCGAAGCAAAATCGCTCACCCCTTACTATATAGGTGGCAAAGGATATCACGCTAGGACATGTAACTTTTTTTTTCTAATTGGATTAACTTAATATTAAGAACTTTGAGAAATCTAAACTTTTCAGTAATAAGGGGTAATGTTTACGGTAAATCTAATCCTATATCGTCATCAAGAGATGCTTAGATATTAGCACACCACAGGAAGGATTTTTATGAAGATAGGTAGGTAGGTATTGAATATCTGACCGTAGTACTTGTGGCGATGATCAAAGTATATTATGTACAGGTATATACCTACCTAGGTATACATCGTAGTAGTATAGCCCTAGGTAGTGACTGCAAAAAGCATACAATATACGCTTCCTAGGTACCTAGGTTCCGCACCTAAGTTGACTTCGCTTTCCGCGTTCCAGCCTCGTTGCCTCCCCTCCATTTCCACGTCGCCCGTCGATGCAGCAAGTAATCCTTACTCTGGATGCCCTTCCATATTCCCCAGAGCCCACCGATGGGCCACAGGGACTTGAGCCAGGGCTTCCAGCCCTTGGTCACGGCGTCGTCGTTGTCGACTTTGACGCTGACTTTGTCGTACACGCTGGGCAGGCTCGTGGCGAGGTACTTGCGCCGCAGGGCCTCGTACGTCTTCTGCAGGGCGGTGCCGTAGACGCGCCAGAACTCGGAGGGCGGGTAGTACGTGTGCGCGTACAGCCACTTGGTGCCGCCGAGCTCGTCGACGCGGCGCTCGAGAGCGCGGTTCGCGCGTATAAAGGCGTTGCGGTCCGAGGGACCCCAGCCCCACACGCCGATGTTGAGCATCTCGTCGTACTCCCTTTTCTCCTTGCCTTTCCCACCTCCACCGCCACCGCCCACGACTTCGCCGCCCCCGGCTGCCGCCGGCGCTGGTTGTCGTAAATGCGGGTGGAAACTGGGACCGGAAGGCGTCTTCAGAGGACAGAGCCAGAGGGGCCAGATGGCGAGCTCGTCGGAGACGTAGTTGATAAAAGGCTCGGCGGACTCGTACGGCATGCCGATGTCTTGGACGATGAAGCGCGCACTCTCGCCGCTGCCGTGTAGCGCACGGTAGAGCATCCGCGTGTGTAGGAAGTCGTCTAGGAACCACCGGAAGAACCGGTTGAAGGGCACTGGTTTGAAGTAGTCGAAGGCGGCTTGGCCGACCCAGAACCCGCCCCGGTCGTACCGGAAGAGGTACTCGGCTAGCGGGATGTACTCGGTTACTGTGGCTTCGGAGGAGGAGGGTAGGGTTTTGGTGAGATCTCGCACATGCATGTAGAACCACGGATCCCATGGGTGACTGAATGTCTGCACATGCTCATCTTCCGACGGTAAGTCGTTCGTCATCTTCCCGCTCACAATAACACCATGGTCCTTAGAAAACAATATCCCATCAACATAATCGTTCCCCTTCTCAGGAGCACACTCCTCCCTAATGACCTTCACCGCCTCCCCCACGCTACTCGTGCGCCTATACGTCGTGCGCACGAACTTCTTCGCTTCTATAAGCTGCAATTCCAACAGCGTCGTAGTCCCTAGCGTACCCAACGCGCCCGCCGCGCCCCGGAACAAATCCTCATACTCGTCGCCCTTATCCGGGCGCGCGGTAACCACCTCGCCGTCCGGCAGCACCATCTCGACGGACCTAACCGTCTCGTCAAAGTACCCGTGGCGAAAACTGCTGCTCTCGCCCGCGGTACCGGCGAACCCGCCGCCGGCCGTGATGCCGGGGAACTCCATGACGACGGGGGGCACGAGGCCGTGGGGCAGGGTGCTCTCGACGAGCCTGTCCATGGGGACGTTGGGCTCGACGAGGGCGGTCCTCGCGGCGGCGTCGACGGACAGCACGTCGCGGAGGCCGCTGATATCGATGACGCGGACGCCGGCCTTCTGGTGCGGGGGCCGCGTCGAGTTCGTGCTGCCGTGCCAGATGCGGTACGGCTCTGACCGCTCGAAGAGCGAGCGCACGGTCGCGGAGACGAGGCGCACGGCCTGTCGGTGGCGCTCCATTTTTGTGGAATTGCCTTCCGAGATATTAATTTTTTTATTTTTTAGAAAAAAAAAAATTTAAATAGGCAGGCGGTGACATATAGGGATGGAGGTGAATTTAGATTTTATATAAGATGAGCTAAGTTAATGTAACTTAGTAAGTTGAGCCCCGGGTGCCTTAGAGGTTAGGGAGTTTTGCTGTTGATGCTAGTAAATACGTGGACTAGGGGGGTCCGTTAGGTACTCGAGCTAAGAAATTTGGAGGCAAAGGTACATGGGGGCCTTGAGGTAACGTAAGCAAGGGTTGAGCCGAACCCTGGGATGGGAATCCTTACGTACCTGCGCTAGGGGACGTGTTAGTGAGCCGCTTTGGTGGAATATACCCGCTGGGTTGGGGGAGTGGGTAACCAACTGTCAGGTAACACATGTCTTACTGTTACATCTCATATTTTTTTTTCTTTTTTTTCTTTTTTTTTAGAGCAATGACATTTGAGAAAGGGTTGTTATGCATAGTTATTTTTATTTCATATGTACTAAGTTGTCATAGATACCTACCTAGGTATACACGAACATCCCGTAGTCGTGTTCTTGATATTTGAGTCTTCAAAATAAGACATGAACCCTTCTGATAAATAATAAAATACATACATCAAATAACATTATACGTATATCTCGCTCATTACCATTATACTCCATCATACTCCATTATACTCAAGACATGAAGGCCTCTTCATTATACTCATATACAAGACTGAATACCATCTTCAAACACTGAGCTTATAACTCATAGCTTGGCCGCAACATCGGGCGGCGGTGCAACCGGTGCTTCTTGCACAGACAGCTTCTTTCTCGCGAGGTCTCTTACTTCCTCCTCGCTATGCGGAGTCAACTTCTCCACGTCGATTTCCAGTTCTTTCAGGGTCCTGGCCTTGATCGCCGTGTACGAGGGCTTGATCTTCTTCGGGTCCTCGCACACGGTCTTGACGAAACTCGCGTAACCTTCCCGGTTGCGTTCCGCCTCCGGGAGCTTGGGCAGAAGACACTCGAACACGTGCGGCATCGCTTCGTATTCTTCGAATACGACGGTTACGCCGTCGCGGGTGAGCTTCGAGACGAAGTACTTGATCTCGTCTTCGAGACTTTCCCACCCGCAGGATATGTATATCGGCGGAGCGCCCTCCCAGGAATCGGCCATCTGCAAACTGGCTAATGGGTGTAGGATATAATCGTCATCGACGTAGATGTGTTTTCGGGGTGGGTTGGTTGGCCATATGCTATCCGCCGGCGGCTGATGCTCTCCCGAGAGTAGTCTTGGGGGAGGGAGATAACACCATTGTTGGTTCCTGGTCAGCGAAGGCAAGCTCTGCGCCATGTCTATCCACGGGGACATGCTAGCCACACCGGCGGGCAGGGGAACTTCTCGCTCCTCGCCAAACCAAGAGATCTTGCGGTTCTGGCGTCGAACTTCCATTAACGTTCGGAGAAGGGCTAGGGAAAGGTTACCACCCGCACTATCACCGCCGAATACGATATCCCCCGGGGCAACGGCTTCGTGTATTGATCCTGGAGGCGGGTAGAGAAGAGTGAAGTAAGACACGAATGCGTCTAATAATGCAGCTGGGAATGGGTCTTGTGGTGCGAGTCGATATCTGACCGAGTACGCGCGACCACCAGTCAGCTTGGTCAACCGCTTCAGCAGCATCCTATATGTCGATGGGTCGCACAAGTAATAAGCTCCGCCGTGTAAATACAGTATCGTAGTCGAATTCTTGCACTCCTTCATCATCTCGTGGTACTTCTGCTCTTCCGAGATCGCCGGTGGCTTTGAGTTCTTAGACGCGGCGGCCCTGTATCCCGTCCACTCGGCCTCGACGGGAACAAGCTCTGGGATTTTGAACGACGGCTCCGCACCTCTTGCGCTGGGCTCGTTCAACGCATCGATGGCTGCAAGCAGGGCATCTCGAATGCCTCGCTCTGGAGGCGGTTCGGATGCTACAGTGCTAACCCACAGTTTACCCTTGACGCCAGGATCTTTCAAGGTCATGGCCTGTACCTCGGAGAGAGGCCTTGGTTTTGAGGGATCGATTAATGACCGTATAACCGCGATGATCACATCACTCTTTAGGTCACGATGCCGAGAAGTTTCGGACCCGCCGATGGCATGTACCAGAATGACCTTAAGAATCAAAGGGAGCTTCGGCAAGATGGCCCGAAGCAGCTCAAGCCGCCCGCCGAGTGCGTTTTCCTTCTTCTCGTCGGTAGCCATGACGATATCTGGAAATATACGCCTGAGAACTCAATGGGTGGTTGTGGTGGTAAGATGAATATATACGTAGGTAGGTAGTTAAAGAAAAACAATAACTAGTCTTCTATGGACTGCAGTCCACGCCGTAGGGAAGAACTGCTTTTCAATCTCTTTTCTGTATCGCAAGAGAGAAATATACGGTGACGATATTAATTTATGTAAGACTGACCGACAGACAGAACCGAAACAACAACAATAGCAAAGGACAAACGACTTATATATCTCTATGCAGAAGCGTTGTGTATAAGTGGTAATGTAATATGCCCCGGATGACAAATTCCCCTTTTTATGCTTTTGTTGTTTCTGAATCCCTGTAAGATTGATTTGATATTGTTCCATCGCTAGCTGGTAATTCCTATTTTATGCCCCGGCGACCGCACTTCTCCGGGGACTGGGGATTTGGGGATTTGGGAATTGATGGAACGCTGCACGCGAAAAAAGGTGTAAGCCTCGGCACACACCACACACACCTTGAGAGAGGTACCCAGCCCATTGTACACGTTTTTCTGTGCGGGTACCGACTAGCCCGCCACTCTGTCACCGCCGGTGGCGTTCCCGCGTAACTCTCTGTTCTAAAAGCTGGCAGGCTGGATAGGGGGTATGGTATGCAATACCCAATATTTTATTTGGAGCAAATAGTTTCAAATGGAGCAAGACCTTACCTAGACATAAGTAGACATTGATGAAGTGACTTGTTAACCATGCATACACACGCCCGTACTTATCTCCTAACCTAGGTAGTCCCAAGACTAAAATAGCATCTTTTACTTCAGCGAGAACATGCAGTCAAAACTCACAAGATAATCCTTGGGTCACCGATAGTCATAAGTTGCTTATTCCAAATATCTATCTATCACTTTACTACATATGCTAAGTAGCCCACTTCAAAAGAGCATAGCAACAATTATCCAAGACAAACTACGGGATTATAGTTATAGTATCAGGTCCATTTATTTGCCTATCCAGCCCCTAGACGTACAAATTTATGCCCGGGGAGAGGGTCTTTTACTTTAATCGTGACGAATCGCTTTCGTCTTCACTGACCATATAAACTGCATAGAACCCGGGAGGAATGCCGTTTCCTTTTCTTGTCTTTTAAACTAAAGAAGAATTCCCCTTATCATAAAGTATAATAAAAACAACGCCGAACGAGTAATGATTAGATACACCTAATTGTATATACCCTATATAAGGTTAGGTACCTAGGTAAAGTAGGTGTTTATTTTTTGTAGTTATTAAGAGCTAGAACTAGCTTCGTTCTGCGAACTGCTACCCGCGGCGCCGTCCGACTTGCTCGCGGCGAGCTGCCACGCGGGGATGGACGCCTTGGTGGCGGGCATACCGCTGCCGAAGGGGGAGGTTCGCGTCGAGAAGAAGTCCTGCCTAGTACTGCTGCTCTGGGGCGAGTTCTCGTCTCGAACCGCTTGCTTCGCGTCCCCGAGATCCTTCGCTAGCGAGTCCACGCCGGGGCTCGAAGAACCACTGGTCGTGGTGGGCACCGCGGTGGTGCTAGCGCTGGGCTTAAGGAAGCCGTTTGTGGTGACGGACGGCGGGGCCGGGATATTGCTGGCGCTGCTGCTGCTGCTGGAATTGCTCATCCGCTGGCTGATGAGAGACTTCAGACTCCTGACTTCGGTGGTGATTTCCTTCAATCTATTGTCCGTGAAATCCTTGTTCGCGGCCATGGATTTAGGGATAACGCTCTTCAAAGCCTTCATCTCCTCGCGCAGTCGGTCGGTCTCGTCTTCGTGTCGCCGGCTTGCTGATTTGGTATCCCGCATGAATGTGTCCAGCTCGTCTAGCACCTTGTCGAGCTTCTCGGTACGCTCTCTTTCCGAGGCCTTGAGGTCTTCTGTGTCCTTTGACAGCTGCTCGAGGGTCGAGAATGCCTTCTCGAACTGCTCGTCTACCATCGCCTTGTCCTGGTCTAATTTCTCCGGCGTCGGGGGTGAGACTAGGGGGTAGAGGTAACGCTGTCATTGAAGTTAGAAATTTTGATGAACCATTTCCGCGTCGAGTTAAAGTAATTATGTCGTACCTTAGAGACAGTATATAACCCGTAGCTGACTCCGCCCACTACGGTGGCCATGATGAACCAATCTCGCCAATCCCTCTTGGGGACTTCTGGTGGTGCTTGCCATCCGTAGGGCTGCGTCTGGTATTGGCTGTAGTACGGCGGGGGTTGGGCGGGAGCGGAGGGCGGCGGCGGTGGTGATGATGCTGAAGACGAAACGGGAACAGGAGCTGTCGGTAAACCGCTTCTTGCAAATGCGATATCGATTTCCTCCTGCGTCAAATTCTTCGATCGCAGGAATGATAATTTGTTCTCGAGGGGGAGGAAACCACATTAGGGTCTTGTAAGACTATATAATTGAACATGGATTGTTAACTATGATTATTCTGGTATACTCCCCTTTAAAGCATCAAGCATCAAGCACCAAATAAATTAAAGTGGTTGGTTCGTTACTTACAACCGACCGCAGAGGCCACGACGTCCTCGCGAATTGCCATGATCTAATAATGTCGAGTTCTCAAAGAATATTCATGGCAGGTGGGTTTGGTTGGGTTGATGGCAAATTAGGGAAAAGCGTCGTAAATGCGAAGTATTATTTGTAAATTGGAAATTGGTAATTGGTAATTGTCAAGTTGTCGCGTTTGAGGCTGGAGAAGACAAAAACAACCCAATGACGAACCCCGGCTTATCCATTAAAAATGAACCGAGGCAAGCGGCTTTTGGCTTATGCGATAACCAAGCCTTATGTGATTGCTCACCTGGTAACTATCACGTGCCCGGCTGACTTGACTTACAGCTGGCGGCGCAACAAGGAAGCAAGCTGAACTTTGGAAAGAAAAAAAAAAAAAAAAAAAAAAGTAGTAATAAAATAATTATGTGCTAATTATTGATTACCTATAATATACCTTATCTGAAAATAAGATTTCAAAGGGAAATAAGTCACGTTGTTATGAAGCATCATTCGCTCTTCTTGTTACTATTATTGCAGGCCTTCAACAAGACATTATAACTATCTCGTAGCACAAATGAGCCACACTATTAAAGCTTTTACAAGCGAGTTTCTAAACAACATATCTCAGGCGCCAACTAATCCAAAAAGTTCAGAGGAGATAATTATACTACCAAGGTATTGGGATTGGCTAAGTAACTTAGAAAGACTCTGGGACCGACGAGAAGTCTGTCCAGGTTGTGGGTGGGACGGCAATCCTGAGCATCTACTCAAAGTTCCAACTCCTCGCGATGAACCTAGTATTATATTTACTCGACCCAACGATTCTCAATGCGTCTGTTGCAAGATAATTGATCGGTTAGTTCAACGGCAACGAAACTTAGATCGAGATCGATGGACCATATCTCTATGGATAAATCAGGATAAACCCTGTATTCTTATGGAGGATACCTTACTAGAAGAAGATCAAGTTGAATGGAACTTTTTCCATGCGAGTTTAGGACAGAAAGATCTACCAGGAATACCTAAGGGTTCCCTTGTCTCTGGTAACACCGCATCGGAAGCTGCCTACGAATGGGCACAGCAGCAGCTATCCGTCTGTACCCAACGCCACCAACATTGTCGCACAGGAAGCCACTCGTTTCTTCCTACACGGCTTGTCTCTATCGCCGGTACGAACGATGAGATAAGGCTGATAGACAGCTCTGAAATATCTCAACATTCGCGTTACGTGGCTCTCAGTCACTGCTGGGGCATAAGGTTACCTGAGTGCCTTACTACTAAGGAAAACGTTTTGGATCAGATGGAGAATGTTGCTTGGACTACACTCCCAAAGAGCTTTCAAGAAGCCATCTTGTTTACACGCAAGCTAGGCGTAGACTACCTGTGGATTGACTCGCTGTGCATCATTCAAAGAGACCCCGAAGACTGGTTACGAGAAGCCGGTCGAATGTTTCATGTTTATCGGAACGCATTCTTGACACTCGCCGCATCTCACGCCAAAGACAGCTCTAAAGGCCTATTCTCTAGCTTGGGCCCTGGAAAACAGCTTCAATTAGGTACAATCAGGCACGGCGCCGAAGAATACCAGCTATATGCGCAGCAATCCTTCCCGGAGACCACTAACCTGTACTTGAATCACCGGTCTGAGCCCCTTTTCAAACGAGCTTGGACATTTCAAGAAAGATTGGTTTCCCCTCGGATCCTATATTTTACAAAGCACGAGTTGATATGGGAATGTTATTCTACTACGGTTTGTGAGTGCAAGTTCCACAATGATGGACCGTACAACCCTACAAGTTTGAAGATGTCACATGTCAGCAGCTTGCTGAACAGTCCATCTCTTTCGAGACAATCACCTATCAACTATAGCTGGTATATCAGAAACTCTGTAGAGTTTACCAAGAAAACCAAGTCCTCAAAAGTCGATGCTGACAAGACATGGCGCAGAATTGTTCAGTTTTACTCGGACCTGCAACTTACCAACCAAACAGATAGACTTCTGGCGATCGGGGCCATTGCGGAGCAGACGCAAGCCATTCGTCAAAATCAAAAGTATCTGGCTGGACTCTGGTACGGATCGCTCGAGCTAGACTTGCTGTGGGCACGCAAGCGCAGACCAAAGGTTCAACAACGTTCAGAACGCTATATTGCTCCTACTTGGTCTTGGGCCTCTATTCCAAGCCCAATTGCTTATGACTCGACATCACCACTCAAGCCGCATGTGCAGGTACTTGACGCAAGTTGCGAGTACATAGATGGAAACCAGTTCGGGCAAGCCACAGGAGGACAGTTAGTTTTGCGTGGAGAATCCGTTACATGTACTCTTTGCAAGCCGTCTTACGAGTCCCTAGAGGATTACCGCATACTACATCCCGAGTTGACGGTTGACCTTGAAGTTAGCGTAGACTGCGAGCCTTTTCCACTGGAACTAGAGCAGATGACTGTGCTTATGTTGCGAATAGCTGATACGCGCGAGTTTCCAGCGCCTGTCAGTCTCATCCTCAAAAAGGACAAAGCGGCAGATGGCCAGGTGTCATATACTAGATTAGGACTCGCGTCGCCGCCAGGGGTCAAAATTCACGAGGAAGACAAGCGTCGTAAGCTTGCGGATTGGTTTGGTAGATGCAGCGAAACTCGTACATGCATCATCGTCTAACTCGCCGTTGATATTGAAACTCGAGCTACGAGACTAGACTTAAGAAACCCAAAGATATTTGCAAAATATGTTGGGGAGTTACCCCGTGTCTTCGTAGATATGATGTGTTTAAGTAATCTGACGATTATCTCAAAAGGTAACACGGTCCATCCTTACGCATGACTTGTACCTAGCCTAAGCGTGACGCAGACATATTAGTTGACCTTAGTCAAAACTACCTATACTTTAAGCTTTAAGCATAAAGCCGCTGAAGTCATCATCATTTTTTTTAAGACGACACCCACTTTGGTGCAGCTTTTAACTTCTCATCTGCGTCATTTTATTCTTAGTAACGTGGCACGCTATAGTATTAGGATTAGCATCTGTGCGCATGACTCTTGGGAACTCTGGGGAACTCTTAGGTATATGTTTGCTGCTCTTGGACCACCAAACTCACCTCTGAATGAGTAAGTAATCCAAAGACGACTATCTCATCCTCTGGAAAACCATAAATCTGAAAAAGGCTAGACCGCTATATAGGTAGTTTCCATGCGAATTGCCTGTCTAATACTTCAGTTACTTCCCCTGGACCAAATCTCCTGAGATATTACAACCCAACTAGCTTGTATATACCGTCTTAGTTTTCAACTTATTGATAATATAAATACGATATAAACGTTGTAGTAGTTTCTTTTCTCAGTAAGCGAGGTTGGATAACAAAATACATAATCGTTGGAAAGACTAAAGGGCCAACTAGGTTGTTCTTATGCTCTAAGCCCCTATTGCTGTACGTGTTGAGTGATGTCAGTCCGTAGAGCGCTTACGCGGTAGGTAGGTATCAAGCTATGATATTTTTGTCACGACGCGGAAATAAAGCGCGTGAGAATAACTTTATTGACCCTCGTGAGGCTCTATCCCAGCTATGATAGCCCTCGGATATACTTGGAAATTGACAACAATTGGTGGATAATATGAAACTTGCCATAACGTCGTTAGACTTTTTCTTACGTTGTCAACAGTTTCCGTTTTCGAATACGATATTCAGCAAAACGACTAATAAATCTACAAATAGCTCTTTTAGATGAGTAGTTGGTTTGTGTCGAGGGTGTGTTTATTACTACCTAGTACGTATGTATTCTTCTAGGCTGTTACAAGTGACGGCGTTTGTCCTAAACCTTATTATGTCAGGTACTAACCTTTGAATATCGTATTGGGATCAGTTGGACATATATCTCCCATTGACTGATTTCGGCTCCTATCTGGAATATGATGGGACGATTGTTTATTTTGATGACTGTTTGGGCAGATAAGTACAACCTTCGTAGTTTCTTATCCAGGTAGTCAAAGTAACAAGTGCTTTGGGTTAAGTGGAAGTATAACAACGCATTGCTACAAGAGCATCGTGTTGCAATTTTGCATTTTCTTTTGATAGCAGTTAAGATCGATTAACATTTGATAGCGGTAGAATTTCCATATTATTCCCGTCCCAAGACAAAACTTAGCAGTTACACAAACGGATTAAGCTTCGTGATTGTTCATAGCCATAGCACCAGTATGTAGGAGTGATGGATAGAAGGTGCAGGCTTTGACACTAAAGCTGTATCTGAGCGTCGATAGCTCTGACAGAACTCTATGAGCGCGTCGTACCTTCCCAGCAAATCAAACAAACGTGCACACTATCTAGGCTTCCTCCTGCCTGTCAGAAATCCTATAAATTCGCCTACATCCCTTCCCCGATTTCCTCTGGAGCAACCACAGAGAAGTCTTGATTAATTTCCTCGAGAGCTGGCACAACCGAACAATCACTCACTTGCAACAATTACCTACTTGCAACAGTTACTTTTATTAGACAAGTTGTCAACATAACGCGAAGACAGCCAGCTTATTTATCTTTTTACCAAACCTAAGCACCTTATTCTTGAATAATTATAAGGCCGATACGCTAGGAAGCAAAACTCAACGTAACACGGAGTAAATTGCCTAGCTCTCAAAAACATTCTCCTCAACTCTTGAGTACCATATGAAAACACATTGGACTCATCATCTAAAGATAATTTGTATCTCTTCTTACAACAAATTGATCGGACACTACAACTACGACTTGTCCCACAAGAAGAGAAACACTTAAGTCATCAAGAAACCATCTATTTAACAGTACAACAACACCTGTCCCCTTAGCCACTTGTAAGACTATACTAACCTGGTTTCTGCTATAGGCTATTACTGTTATCAACCCAACCGACAACAAATTATAGATATACTATAAACACGTCGGGAAAATGGCTCCCACAGCTCCTCCCTCAGAAGGAGACAAGCGCAAGGAGTCAGGGTCCAAGGACCGCAGCCCAAGCCAGAATTCGGAGGGCATTAAGCGCCGACAAAAGGCGCATGCATTGAAACGTTTGGCGCTAAAATATAAGAACGCGCCCAACGGTACGAGGTTAGGACTGCAATGGGACCCCGTCCTAGGGAAGAAGGTGGCTTATATAAAAGACCACTTCACCGGTGCCATTCGACCAGCGATAATGAAGGACAACATGTACGACAACATGTCCAAAGAAAAGCTCGAATGGCACCGTCAGCAGTACCTACAAGCGAGAGAGGCCCTAGAAAACGAAGATGAGGGCGAAGAAGAGAAGGACGAGGGATAATTCTCAGGTAAGTCTATATGATTGAATAGTGGAAAAGGAGTTTGTAGCTGACTATAGCGTTAGGGGACTAGGCCCCCCAGAGAACCCTTGAGATTGGAGAAGGGATTAATCAGTTAATGACCGACGACTCTGTCGCTGATGTCGTCAAGTCATATCGAACTGGTAAACTTCCTGAATCAAAGGAACTTTAATTTCGGGTGCGCTATAGAGATGTCTCTGACGAGGGTGTTCTCAACAATAAAACCTTCGACCGAGCCTAGTGCACTCGAAATCCGCAAAAATTATAATTTAGCCGGACATTCGGGGATTAAACATCAAATTACTGACGAATTCCCGATATGCTCCGGACAAAGACGATATGCGATATACGCAGAACAATAATAGTCGTCGTCGGTCAATTGTGTAATACAATGACTGCGTACAACATATTTTTTGGTGTGGTTCACTATCAAAGGCATCACTTCAGCCTGGGAAATGACGCCGAATCTTACAGAAGACCTAGAGTGGACACCACGAACATTATTGTAACGGCCTGGAATGAGGTGCGCTCTCGACTGAGGCGCACCTAAACCCCCCTAAGTGAGCACCAAGTTATTGAGAACGAAGCCGGAAGACTTTTACATGCGGACGATGGGGGTTACACGATATAAAAGGAGGAGAGGGAATGGACGCGAAAGATAAGGACAGGAAAAAGGACGAAAAATAATAGGGGAACACACGGAAAACAACATAAACCCGATTGTTGCATATCTCCACATTATTTTCCCACCCGAATGACGGATGTATCTCCGGGTACGGATTGCCTTTGCCCAGATTGCAGAAGGGCGATCTATCCGACATCTTCGATTCCGCTGGTACCGCTCTTACGCCAAGTCGTGAATCCTAGTCATCGCGATCCCTACAAGTGTTCACGAGAGCTTTTATTCCACGCTATATTTGCAATGGCATAGCCAGCCTTGTTGGAGTGGTACATATACTTTGGCTGAGGCATCCGCTCATGTGAAACAACCCGTATGGGTACACATGGACTTGAAACTACAGGGCTGTTATATGCACGATATGAAAGATGCATAATACGAGGTTTGCTCCGTCTGTTATTAGAGCAAACAATCAGCTACGAATAAACCCCCGGGACTCGGCCCCACAACAAAGACCGGAAGAGAAGTTGGGCAGGCGATCTTCCGACCGCAATGAGTCTCCACAAATTTCCGGCGTTGAGGCTAGATGCGACGGCAGCACCCAGAACATTTAGACCAATGGAATTAATCTTGATCGACACGAAGCCGACGGCAATAGTTACGGATACGGGTCCTGTGGGGGAAATCAAAAAATGCGAGTTTTTAATTTCGGGTTTATTTTTGGCGCATTGCCGAATGTACGAGATAAATGGCTCATGGGAAATATAATTTCTAAGCGGTGGAAGGATTGGTCGCACGTGGACAAAGGAAAAAAGGGGAAAGGAGGTGGGAAAGGAAAAAAAGAGGGTGAAAGGGAAATGGGGTATGGGGAATTGGGGGGGAACGGGGGAAGGGGAAAGGGAAAGGGAGAGAGAAAAAAAAAACCTATGTTCGGAAAGGGTGGGAGACAAGGGAATGAATGCATCGTCAATATCGTTGACGTATACTATGTACGGGAGGAATCGACTACGTGGCCAACAATTCGGTCCCACGTCCAAACATAGATAATGAGTGATAATGAGTGATAATGCGCGCGCCCGGTAGCCGGTCACGAACACGATGTAAAAATAAAATCATCACGCGGATGCGATTATCGTGAAGTGGCCCCTCGCACAGATCACCGAAGTGTTGGTCTAGAGCAGGCAAACCGTGCTTGACCGCATCCCAGGGGCGGCCTCGGAGGCTCAGATGAGAAGGACCCCCATGCTGCGATGCTGCCATGTCCCCAAGGTTAGGCGGCTAGGCAGGGAATGCAGGAAAGGTCACGCTGGCCAAGCTGTGCGTGTTGCGTGCTATGTAAGATAAAAGAGTGTGTTTCGACGAGAATAGTAAAATCTGTTGAGTAATGGAACACTAAAAAATATTAGGTTAGGTAGGTAGTAGATATGTATTCTTCACATGGGAAAGAGGAGAAGAAGCGCAAGAAAAAAAGAAATGAGTAATGAGGGGCAAAATTCGGCTCGAGCTTTTTTTTTTTTTTTTTCCTTTCTTCTTGTCTCTAGATTGGCAAATTTCCAGCGCCGCGCGCCCCCAGCAACTAAAGCTGACCTAGTGACCTTTTCCCTGCCCCTCTAATACCAATAGCGATGAGCTAATGGGAGCCTCCCCCTTCCTTGAGAGAATGTTCCACCAATCCCCCGAGACGGTAGAAAGATTGGCTGGAAACAACAGGCCGGGAAGGTGGGGAATTAATTTTTTTTTCTTCTTCTCTCTTGTAAGACAGACAGTGAGAGACGGCTTCGATACGTTCCAAAGTTGCAGCGCTTTATGACCTGGTTCTAGGCGGTTCCTAGGGCTCTTAGATAACCCCGATTTGCCCTGATAGCCCTGATAACCCTAGCGTATTACGACGTACCGGTATCTTGCCGGTATCTTGTCAGCAAGCTCGAACCAGACGAACTTGACGAATTGGACGAATTAGAACAAAATTACCCTAAACCGTCCAATAATGTTCCCCGCAATCCTCCAAAACTTTCCCCACTCTCCACGAGCAATCTGCAAGTTTGAGAGAGAAGAGCGACCCGGGCGACTTGAGTCTAGGTTAGGTTAGGTATCATTCAAATCCTTTTAACGTACCTTTGAGGTACGCACCCAATGCGTCCTGTCCGCCTGTGCGGTCCCAAGTCCTAAGCTTTTCTCCTCAATGGATCTTCAAAATGGGTCCAAAATTTGGTCCAAAGACACGGCTCGGCAGCTCACGCACCCCTGTTCTTTCCTGCATTTCTCGACTTTTGCATTGGGCACTTTTTTTTTCAATTCGCATGCTAAAAAGCTTCAGCCGGTTGAGATCGGTACAATACAATACGTAACTTGCGTAAGTGCGACATTGTACGATGTACGATCTACTTGCACTTACCAAGATGATTGTCCCCTTCACTGCCACTGCCACATCCACATCCACATCCATTTCCACATCCATTTCCACATCCCTCTGGTCCTTCTCCTCTTATTCTCGTTATTACTATTTCTCTCCCGTTTCTTTATCTTTCCTCTTCTCCTCATACTACTACTCCTCCTACTCCTACTCTTCCTCTTCCTTTTACTCTTCCTCTCGTACCCATCGTATATTATCAAGTCGATTTATCCCCCTCCCCATAACAAAAACAACCACTACCACCCCGTTGCGGAAAAATATACCAGAGATACCCTTTATCGGACGAGCTTCCCCTGCCGCATATACCTCGGCCTCTATTCAGCCGATTTCACGTTATCTCGATCCAAATTGCTAGGATAAGGCTAAATTGCCTCCCGCGGTCTCTCATCTTGAACGAGCTTCAAAAACAACCAGCAGTCCAACTGTTGACTCATTAGTTGCTATTCGTAATAACAACCATCAGAGTGCAATGGGAGACCATCTCGAGACCAACGGGCTGACCAACGGTCATGTCAACGGCTATACCAATGGTCGCACCAATGGTTATGCTAATGGCCAACAGCGCGCCCATAGTTATACCAATGGCGTTACCAACGGAAATACCATCACCACGACCATCAACACCAGGACCGCTACCACCAACGGCAATACCAATGGAACAACCAACGGTAACGGCGGTCTATGGACCAGCAGGCGCGCGCCATCGGAATGGTTTATCGGTAGTATAGACCAGGGCACTACGTCGTCGCGTTTTCTCATCTTTAATCGCCACATGGACCCAGTCGCTAGTCATCAAATCGAATTTGAAAATCTCTATCCAGAATCGGGGTATTGACGTCACCCTGACCCCCCTATTACATCAACCATGAGCTAATGCCCACATTTTTTTCGCAACACAGGTGGCACGAACATGATGCCTTAGAATTGCTCAGCTCTGTCGAGTCTTGTATCGAGAGGGCGATTGAACAATTTACTTTCAAGGGTTATTCCAAGTCCCAAATAAAAGCTGTAGGTATAACAAATCAGCGCGAAACCATCGTATGTTGGGATAAGAATACCGGCGAACCTTTGTGCAATGCCGTCGTATGGCCGGATACCCGAACCAAAGATATCGTCCGAGATTTAAAGAATTACCCCGGCGCCCACCAGATTCCCGAACTATGCGGCCTTCCACTGAGCACGTACCCCACCAGCGTAAAGCTGGTCTGGCTATTAAAGAATAACCTGAATGTGAGAAATGCTTACGAAGAAGGCCGTCTCGCTGTCGGCACCGTAGATAGCTGGTTGATTTACCGCCTAAATGGTAAAGAAAAGAATGTCCACGTTACCGACACCACCAACGCCAGTAGGACCATGTTCATGAACCTGCACACCCGCCAATATGATAGCAGACTACTCTCATTCTTCGGAATTGACCGGAACAAGGTCGCACTGCCCAGGATTGTGCCATCGTCGGACCCCGAAGCCTTCGGTTCAATCGGCAGAGGCGCCCTGGCCGGAGTGAAAATTGCAGGCTGCCTAGGTGACCAATCCAGTGCTCTTGTCGGCCAATGCGGCTTTAAAGCTGGCCAGGCCAAGAACACCTATGGCACCGGATGCTTCTTGCTGTACAACGTAGGTCACAGGCCGGTACTCTCCAAGTATGGCTTGTTGGCGACGGTCGCATTCGACTTTGGCAAAGGCCGGGAACCTGTTTACGCCCTGGAGGGTAGCATAGCTGTGGCCGGCTCTGGTGTCAAGTTTTTGATGAACAATTTAGGATTTATTAGAGACTCAAACAGAGTTGGCGAATTGGCTGAGAGTGTTAAGGATAATGGCGGAGTGGTGTTTGTCACCGCCTTCAGTGGACTGTTCGCACCGTATTGGATTGACGATGCGAAGGGTACCCTTTGTAAGTCCTCGTCAATCGTCTCGGCCTATTTCAATGAGCCACCGCTAATGTTGCTATAGTCGGAATTACCCAACACACACAAAGAGGTCACATCGCACGTGCGACGCTGGAAGCTACATGCTTCCAGACTCGTGCGATCTTAGAGGCGATGGAGAAAGACTCGAACCACAAGCTTGCATCTCTTGCTGTCGACGGCGGCATGTCAAACTCGGATTTGACGATGCAGACCCAAGCTGATGTTACCGGCATCCGCGTGGAGCGACCGGCAATGCGTGAGACTACGGCATTGGGTGCCGCAATTGCTGCCGGCTTAGCCGTAGAAGGCTGCTGGACTAGCCTCGAGGAACTCACGGAGCTCACACGGAAAAAGCCTGGCCGTCGGGTTTTCGAGCCCAGAGTCGACCGGAAGAAGGCTCAGCGCATGTATCAGCACTGGGAGAGAGCCGTCGAGATGAGTCGCGGATGGGTCCGGGATGATCACTCAGATGATGAAAACGAATCATCAAGACCTGACATCTTCAGGAAACCGACGTTGTAAAAAAAGAAATTTTTTTTTTTTTTTTAGAATCTTCGGAGTTGGCGCCCCCTCTCGTTAATAATTATAAATGGCAATGGGAGTGTGACGGGTAGGAGTGGATCTTGGATACTGATATCTGGTCGCTCACTGGATGCACGAAGCGTTTTATAGTGCGCAATGACCTCCATTCCCTTGCATTGGACATCGTTGTTTCGGGAAAAGATGCCCTGGCATATTCGTCCTGACATGCATGTCCATATATACCTAGCTAAGGCAGGCAGATAGGACGGGTTTATCAAGCAAGCAAGAAAAAAAGGTTGCTTACACACACCTTTTTCTCACTTATTTAAACCTAACTGCCTGGCTTTTGTATGCAAGTAAAAAGTCGCACACGCGGGAGGTTGGATGGGGGGGGGGGGGTAAGGGGGGGGAACATATGGGCGAAAAAGGTTTTTAGGAGGGTCGGGTATAATTTCAAGCAAATAATACTGGTAGTCAGTCGTACATACCCACCCCCAAAAGGTTTATAATATCATGGTCATCTTCTTCCCCATATATGATGGTTCTTTTTCTTCCTTGTTGTATTTTTCTGTTGTCGCTGTGCGCGGGGTGTAAAGAAACGTGAATTTTGTATTTGGTTGTAAGTATAACCGAGAGGAACGACGTAATTTGGGGTGTTTTTGGTGGCCCTGCATTGTCGGGTTTAATATGCGGCGGCGGTCAGAACGGCCGCACCCAATGGCAGATTCGCTACCTACTATGTAGAATTGGCTGACCGAGAAGTGGACACGGGATAAACGGGGGTACGGCGCAAGACGGGACGAGGGGGATATGTATACTATAAGGTAGCCAGTAACGCCGAATCCCTGGTATTTACTTGCTGTACATTTTATTTTTCTCCTTATTAACGGTGTTGGTGTATCATGCGAACGCGATGGGATGGATGGATAGGATGGGATAGGATAGATACACGTCTTGTCGTAAGGTATTGCCAATGGGCCTTTTCGTACGAGCTACCTAAGGTATTGTCCAGGTTAGGTACCTAGTTATGGTACTACCGTTATAATTGCCACATCGGAAATTTTCAGCTGGGACAGATGACGAAAGACGATGGGTGGGGGAGGGAAACGTTAGGCGCGAGACGGGAAAAGAGAAGAAAAATGGAAGGAGAGCAGAGCAGAGCAGAGCAGAGCAGAACAGAGGAGAGGGAGAGGAGGGGGGAAGGGGAATACGGACGGACATATGGAATGATAGATATATGGTAACTAGGTAGGTAGGTTGTAATTCCGTTGCGGATACCCGACAATCTACTACGACCTCGACAACTTAGTTATATCTACTACATCTACGGCTTTCCTTTTCACCCTTCCACATGGGGCATACATACATACATACCTACACAACAAGTATCTCCATCAACGTTCGGTATCGATATCGCGTATACTTGGAATCAAACCCAAACCCAGGTCGTCACTATACTTACACCAGGCCCAGCCAAGCAAACATACCTACCTACCTACATATCTACATATATACAAGGGACAGGACAGGGACAACAGACAATGGGATGGGATGGGATGCGGATCCCGAACCGGCGCGACGGCATCCCCCCGTACGGACGTATTCTCGGACCAATCCCCATAATACCTACTACCACCTCACTCATCCCTTCATCCATCCATTTTACAACAAAGATCATCCCGTAGCCCGTTTCATCGACAGCTACATTTACCCCGTTCGCTACCAGATAAAAAAAAAAAATCAAGGCAACTCGACGGACACAAGGAACGATATATCAACACCACTCCCCCCTCAACACTTACACTCGCCCGTCACTCACTCAAGTCATTCGATCGCTCCAGTTGTTCCAGTCACACATATCACATCATACCCATCATCACATCACATCGAATCACTCGCTACACTCGCTACACACATACCACACACGCACAGGCTTCACACACTTTTCTTGGTCATTATCTTTTCAATTGTTCCAGCTCATGCTCCTTGTTCCCTATACTCGCCGTTGCGCGTGCGCTCTCTCTCTCAGCTAGCTTATCAAAACCCACCCAAGGTAAGCTGTATGGTAGGCTCTCGGCTTGAGGAAGTGACCATCGGAATTCGATATACACACAGGATTTCACCCTCGCGCATGGAAAAATGGGGACGAGGTAACAAACGATCCCGATTTTCGATCTCCTTTTGTCCCTTCGGCCGTTTTTTCTTTTGCTCGTGCTCGGCAGTCCCACGTATTAAGCTAACCACTGCAAAAAATACCAATTGAGAATCGCAATTATACCCATCGCCGTAACATCATGTGCTCTTTGCATCCATATCTTTATATTTTTTTTTCGAGTCCAAATGCTGACCTCATCCACGTCATTTCTCTTTTTTTGCCGTAGACACTTTCCCATGTTATTTTTATATATGCCCCGTAATGGGCCAAGGAGGCGGACACTCGAAACAGGTCGCAATGAGCCCATATAGATGGAAGGGTCGCATGCTGCGAGTGAGACTTCTCGTCACTTCCGGTTAGACAGGACACGACCATGGTGGCATAGACGACGTAAAGATTACCGCCTTCCAATCCCTCGGACCCCCTCAGATCTTGCTAGAATACCAGCAGAACTATGAAGGTCATCTATCATGACATGCTGACCAAAACGCCATCCTACTTGGAAAACGGAATCGAACAAATGTTGAGAAGAGAGGTGCCCGAAGCCCAAGGGCGGAACAACTAACTTATTACGAAATCATAGAGGGTTGAAAAAAAAAGGTACCAGATATACACAGGAAGAAGTGCCGAAAAAAATCGAAGTGGCCGGTCGAAATGAGCGCGAAATGACGCTGTAATCAATTACATAATAATAGAGGGGTAGTCGACGTTGGCCTTGATGCTCTTATGCGGGAGGACGCTCCCGCCGTTGACGTAGATCTCGTCACCTATGGTCACGTCGTCACCAAGGACAGTAACGTTCTCGAGACGAGCCCACTTTCCGACGACGCTGTTCCAGCCCACGATGGTGCTCTTGATCCACGCGTGATCCTTGACTTTGGATCCGGGGAGGAGCGTACATCGCTGTAGACGCACACCGTCACCAATGACAACATTCTTGCCAATGACAACGTTGGGTCCGATGCGGCAGTTCTTGCCGATCTTGGCGGACTCGTCAATCATGACATTGCCACCATGTACGTAGCTCTCGGAAGGAGAAACAAGCAGGTGAGGCTGCTTCTTCGCAAGCGAAGAAAGGTATAGGCAGGTGCCCGTTAGGAAGTCCTTGGGTTGACCCACGTCCATCCAGAAGCCCTCGAGATCGAAGGAGTGTAGTTGTCCATCGCGAACGATAGCGGGAAAGGTTTCTTGCTCGATGGAGGTAGGTCGGTTCTTCTCAATGCGTCGGAGCACCGAAGTGTTCAGCATGTACATACCAGCATTGATACGGTTGCCGACGAATTCGACGGGCTTCTCGACGAATCGGTCGATTCGCGAAGGGTGGTTGGGCTTGTGGACGACGACACCATATTTAGAGGGCTCTTCAACCTTTGTGACAACAATGGTGCCTTCGTCTCCGTGTGACTTGTGGAACTCGGCGAGGGCCTTGAAGGGGAATTCGCAGGTGACATCCGAGTTCAAGACAAAGAAGGGAGAGTCGTCCTTAGCGAGAATCTCCTCTGCAAGCTTAAGAGGACCGGCGGTGCCGAGGGGCTCGTTCTCGAGAGAGAAGTGGATCTTGACACCAAGCTTGTCTTCGTACTGTAGAGGGCGTAAAGTCAATAAATAAATATGAAAAAGGCAAGGCTACATAATTATAGCTTGGCTTAGAACTTGGTGTGTACTAACCTCCTTTAGGACTCTCTCCATAATCTCAGGGCGGTAGTTGACAGCAAGCACGACATCCGTAACACCTACGGCGGCCAGAGCCTCAATCTGGTGTAGAATCATGGGCTTGTTGGCGAACTCTACCAAAGGCTTGGGCATGGTAAGAGTCTAATGAGCTATTTGTTAGCTTCGAGGTTTCCAAGGTTTAAGACATTATATGCATTTCTCGACGTCCGATAATGCATTATAGTAGGTCCAATTAGACGTACCAAGGGTCGTAGACGTGTGCCGAAACCACCGACGAGAATGAGGGCTGTTGAATAAGAAACATTAGCTAATGTCTATTTAACTACATAAAGTATCAAGGGATTCTTCTTGTAACTATAGGAAACCTTACCCTTCATGTTGACGATAGGGATTGAGTAGAATTAGATTACGATAATTGTGTTGAAGCGAATGTAGACCACCAGGCTGTGCTCTTTGCTTTGCGCTAAGTACTCTTTTACAATCCAAGTAGCGAACGGCTATGCTCGAATTGAGAAGATTGAATAGTTTGGGACGACGGAGTCGGTGTAGCAGACGCACGGCTCTCTGTATTGAATTATCGGCGCGGAATTGGCCGAATTGGGGAGTGAATAAAAGGTAATGCGAGTAAGTAGAGAAAAAAAAGGATGGTGAAGCTCTCGAAGAGTCGATGTAGTAGTGAATATAATACGCAAGCCGAGTTAGCGCTAGAATTAAGACGAAAAGGATGACTTGAGGACACTTTGTTGTGTTTCTCTTTTTTACTCGCTCGGGAGGGAATTAAAGGTGGTCAAGGTGGTCAAGGTGGTCAAGGTGTTCAGAGTTGGTCGAACGAGAGATTGATGTTTAGTTGTGTTCAGTTCACGGAATGCCCCCTTTATTTCTTATTTTAGGCCAGTTAAGTTCGTCGCGCCAGTCAATGCTCGAAATTAGCGTCCCCTCCAAAACATCCCCTCACTAGGTTAGCTCCTTCCCCCCTTCCCAAACCCCTGGCAGCCCTGGGTGTCACGTGAGTGACTAGTCCTGGGTATAAATACTTTCGTACGTTACGTACCTTAATCTTGTAAAGTATACAATACAACAACTATTACAACAATAAAATGATGTCCTGACAATTGGTAGCTTCACCCGTTACGACGAGGTTGATTTTTGATTTTTTGATTTTTTTGATTTGGCCGTTCTATTACTCGATGAACCCATTACCTTCATTCGATTCTTTTCAAAATGACCATTACCTCATTTTACGCTTGAATTCGGAGAACCATACACATTCTCACCATTGCGAGGCCTTCTACATACGCTGCCCGCCCTCCTCCCTCCAAGTGTTTCTTCCCGTTGTTTCTGGCAGTCACCATTACAGGACCATACAATCCACCATCACAGGACCATACAATCCACCAGACCACCTGAATAGCGAGAAAACCAGGAGTTATCACGACTTTTTACCGCTCTGAGAAGACAATCCCATTCCTCAGGCCAGCGGCTTTCCCCTCCCCCGAAGTCGGAGTGGAATAGACTTTTGAGAATTGGAAGAAATTGGAAGGAATACTTATTAGAAATTGGAAGGAAAGAATCAAAGAATCATGTATTAGAAAGAACGATGAGGACATCGTTATTTCCTTTTGGTAGTGGGAATGTCACGTGAGTGACTAGTCCTGGGTATAAATACTTTCGTACGTTACGTACCTTAATCTTGTAAAGTATACAATACAACAACTATTACAACAATAAAATGATGTCCTGACACTGGGCTACATATCTGGCGAGAGTGGCACCTGATTTTCTGGAAAGCCTATTTACTATGTAACTTGCTCCGGGTTTGTGAGGTTGCTACGCCATGTGCACGGCCCTTTTTCAGCCACAACGCATGGCAAATATGGTGGATGCGCAAATGCAGCCCTGGGCAGCCCTGGGCAGCTCTGGGAGAGCTGGGAAGTACCGGGGCTCCGATGTACCTAATTCTCTATACATTGACCAATCACAAGCCGTTCCACACCACGGATACGAAGCATTAAGATTGATTGAACATTGCGCCTTTATGCTGCTTAATCATTTTTTATTAAACTCGAAACCGCTTCAATCTTCCTTTGTAAGATTCTGTAAGACCGAGGACGAATGACGAGTCTCGTGAGGCTTGGTTTTGGAGGGGGAAAGGTAATGAAATGAGAATGAGAATGAGATGCGAAGGCAAAAATTAAAATCTGTCCAGATCTTCTTATGTTCACGATGATCTTCCCTTCAGTTCAAGATGTACCCTCGTATTGGTGTGTTCGTGTGTTCATGTGTTCGTGACTAGATATGACGCCGGTCTATAATAAATACGAGTTATTCTCTGCCCAGAATCTTCCACTCGTATCATACCACCACCTCAACACCATCGAACATCGAAATATTCCTTCATGTTTTTTTTTTCATCTTTTTTTCCTTTGGGATGGGATCAACATATAAGTAAATATATAAATAGGTACCTAGGTATCCATCGTATGTGTTGGCGACCTGACTCGTCACAAGGCTAGGTACCTATCTTATATGATAAGAAGAGAGTACCTTACCTAGTTCCAATTCCTAGTACCTACTAAGCTTCCGACTACGTATATGATCAACAGAGCCCATCATGTGCGACACCCAACACAGCAACGTCCTAGGGTTGTTAGCGCGTACCTTTTGAGAAGCAGGGTCGGTAGAAAGGTTTGGGTTACCTAACCTCTTTCTGATATGCAGAAAACAAGAAGTCGTGCCCATCTCCAAGGTACCGTACCGTCCCCCGGGACTGGCAGAACCGCTGCTGTGTCACGACCTGCAGGTTCCGTGTGCCTGTCACAA
Organism: Daldinia eschscholtzii; assembly: GCA_037126485.1. Taxonomy (NCBI): domain Eukaryota; kingdom Fungi; phylum Ascomycota; class Sordariomycetes; order Xylariales; family Hypoxylaceae; genus Daldinia; species Daldinia eschscholtzii. Next base: position 3,537,379 of record JBANMG010000002.1, read on the forward strand.
AAAGGATGGAAGCAGGGCGACGGACGCATGTCCACCCGCACTCCCCCGTCGAGGAACCAGCACGATCATCTGCGACAAGCCCTCGGGGAAAAATAAAGTTGGGGACGATGATCCGTGGGGTGGTGGGAAAGGGAAGGGAGGGGGGACACACCGACGGGTTCTTTTTTTAGATGACGTTTTTTTTATGTTCCGAGAAAAAAACGTTCCGGTAAGACTTCATCTCTAACTTGACGTTGACTTATATAGGTAGTCATACACGCATGCGAGTCAACCCCTGACATGTCTCTATTTTCTATATTCACTCATGTTGTTTTCCTTCTCATCATCCTCATCGAAATGACTCGATTTCGTTTCAAGAAAAGGGGGTTTGCTGCATAAGTCATTTCCTCACCTCCTTAATATCAAGCGTATAATCACGGCTATCCGCATCACATCAAGACATCCGCAAGCAAACAGTGAATATAAAGTAAAAAAAATGTTAGTGCGACCATGAGATATCTCGTCAGGTCGTAGACGTCGTGAATTTCGATTCTTCGTAACTATTCGTAATCATGATCATCATCTATCTAGCCGTGAGATCGTAAATTTTATCAACTTCCCGCGCAGGAATAAAAATAACAGAAAAAATAATAAAAATATAAAAAAAAAAAAAAAGCAGAAGAACCTCTCCCATCATCATTTCCATCTTCTTCTTCGTCGTCAGCTCCTTCTTCTTGAAGCGCTCGTTTGTGGTTTTTTAGTTAGGTATAGAAGCAGCAGTAAAGTGCACGCCCGAGCGATATGTCTCTTCTCTTTTTCTCTCTTTTTTTCCCTTCGCGCTTAAAAAAAAACACTTCCATCCCAGAATTTCTACCCATTTTCCATCTCATTGTTTCGTTTGCGCTTCATCTCATCCCAACTCTAGAAATTTCGGCCGATTTTCGTTTTCTCATCATCCGGTCAGGGAGAAACAGATTGATGCTATCAGCCAGCGGGGCCTTCGCTCCAAAGAAATAAAATAATCAACAAGGCGCAATGAGCGGAGCAAAGAGTGTGTGACTCTCTCGCTATGCGTAAAATAATCTTCTTCTTTTTGGCCGTTCGCACAGTCCCGGGGCATTCAAAAGAAGTCTATCTCGAAAATAACCAATGTCCATTTGAGCCAGGCAATCATCCATAAAAGACGGTGGGGATGCGGTACGGTTCCGAAGCCATACACGGATTAGAAGGACCATAGCCTTCCCAACAGCTTGGGGATCTTTCTTTTCGCTAAACAGCAAAGTTGCCTCCGATAGAATCCGTTTCTCCTGAACCGGCCTGGTTCTGTAGTTCCCACGGCCTTGAAGAAGGGAGAAAAAAACAGAGATTGGGGAAAATAAATCTCATCGAGTCTTTTTTTCTTTTCTTTTCATTTTTTTTCTCTCATGGCATATAAAAAATGAAGAAAAAGCGTGTCAATAAAACGAGCAAAAAGCCTCTGTTCAGGAAGATGACACCAGATTTGTCATTATTAGTTTGGTTCATAAGTTCGTTCATTTCTTTCGTCAAGTCGTAAATCGTCGATTTTATGCAAACTTTTGTCTCTCCACCTCTCTTTCTCTCTGTCTCTCTCCGTGCCACAGTGTGCGTGTGTGTGTGTCTTTCTCTCGTCAGGGGGGGGAATATGCTGAATGGGGGGGATTGGGTATTCCGCGGAATATGCCTGGGGATAAGCTGTGAAGCTTCACCACGTGTATATATATCAATCTTTGACGCCTCTCTCTGCCCTCGCTTGTAATCCATTGGTTAAAAATTAGCCGATGGTCGTGTTTGGCCGGAATCCATCGGGGACGGCAGCCCAAATTTCCTCCCTCACTCGAAGGATGCGGTCGAGCTGCTGCTCGAGTGGTGCCCTGACCTATGGCGGCTCTCCTTCTGGCTGTGACCGTGGCTTGTGGAAGCGTGGCGGGACTTCTTGCGCCTACTGGACTCATTGGCTGGGAGACCCTGGACGATCCCGTTACGCGCGAGCATGCCTCCATTAACAGAAAAATTCCGGCACACCATGAAGGCCCTCATAGCGGCATTCTCCTGAGCCAGGTGATCCGATTCGTATGCCAGGTCCGTCTGGTACTCGCGCCCATTTACCAGAACCAGGCACGTGTAGCCACTGGGATCTCTGTAACACTCGTACGAAGGGTCTCGCCACCCACGACGCCGGCACAGGCCTATCGGATGCTAAGTTAGCTGCTGATCCTGGAAACTTCCCCTTGTCCTGCTCCCCTATTCGATGCCAACAGATGCAAAATAGACGCCCGGGAAGCGTGGGCAGCGTATATGCAGCCCTAATGACGCGACGGAGATCGAGCATGGCACATGCATGACAGCCGGATCGCCGCGAACACTTCAGATCAGACGTGGGAGGAGGTACATCCCGTCCATGCCAGGAACGTGGCGTTTGACAACAGACAATGTGCTATACTAGCTATGGTATTTTTGGAGGGGGGAAAAATTCATCGATGTTCGTGCGGCGTCGAAGCTTCGACGCAGGGGGATATGTCCACGTGTGTGAGACGAACACTTCGCTGTTCCAGCCCCACCGCGCGCATCATCGTGGGGTTGATTCATTGGATTCGACAGGTTCAAGGTTCATTGGAAAACGGCAAGTCGCCAGGGGGGAGTGACGGTGTTCTTTTTTGTTGAAAGCAGGCAATGACTTACTCTCGAGATACTGCATGTAAAATCCTCCCATGTTGGCTTTTTTCTTTGCTGACAGCAGTGTATAGCACTTTCAATGCTTAACGGCCCAGAGTTCGTGTAAGCTTAGAAAAAAAATAAAAATTCCAGCAGGGTGGTATTCTCTCTCAAAGCATAGAAACACCCCCACCAAGATAAAAGTCGGGACGGGTGTATGTACGGATAGGATTTCCCGGGGAAGAGAAAAAAAATAACCCAGCGGTGCTGCTTACGGACGCGGGATGAGATTCCGGGGCGCGTTTCGAGTATGCAGTCAAGCCCAACTGTACGAGGGAATTTATTAGGAGGGATCAATGGGGAAGCGGTAGGGCAGCACTGAGAAAAAAAAAGTTTCGTCGACGAGGTCTGTACTACTCAAAGGAGGTGTGGTTGTGGTGGTGTTGAAGAAGGGCGGGAGGTTAGGCTACGTATTCGGGGGCTGCGGTGCAGAGAGACGAGCCATCGACGGCGAGACATGTGTGCTTTATTGCAGAATTGGACTTCGTTAGTGCGGGGCAGGGATCTGTAAAGACGCAATTAAACAGAACAAGGCCGAAGGGGCAATGGGGGACAATGGGGACCAAAGAGGGACCAAGAGGGACCAAGAGGGACAATGGAGACGGAAGGGAACCAGGTCGATAGACGCAGGTGAAGATGCGGCTCTTGAAGAGTGTGACCCCATCTTGCTGTGCTGGCGCGTGTCGTTGCCAGTTGATAAACTTTCGAGAGACTAGGCAACTCCACCGCAACACATGGGGTATGCATTCCCTCTAGACGATCATCTCTGATAAGTCCTGGGTCCTGTACTTTGTAAAAGTCTGGCCGTGCTGGATGCTGGGAACGCTGGATGCTGGGCTAGGTTGCTGGGTTGCTGGGTTGCTGGGCTGGCTGGCCTTTGCTGGCCGTGCTCCTTTTGGCAGAATGTGGTACCGCTGTCTCCGTCCGAGTTCTCCTCCATAACCCTGTCCGACAATGGGACCTAGCTTGGGTAAAAAGAGAGAAAGTAGATGATGTATGCAGAGGTAAGCATTTTTTTTTTTTTTTGGAGTGGCGAAATGAAACTGGAACCAGTTCTGCGGCCAATACACGACCTCGGCCGAACTTGGATTTAAATAAATAATAAATAATAGTTAATCATAATAAATAGTAGTTACTACTACTAATTAAGAAAATAATAACTAATACATAATAACATAGAGAGAGAGAGAGTATGAGAGGAAAGAAGATGAGAGAAGAAAGAAAAGAGAGAGCCACTCACATCTTCTCCCTTTCGATAACACTACTAGTGAATAACACCGGAATATCACGAAGAAGGGATATACCTGGTTCGTATCTAGAGGGGGAAGGTAAAAAAAAAACAAAACCAGAGGACTCGATGAACATTCGACGATGAACGGAGAGAGAAACAGAAAGAAAACAAACTACCATATTCTCTCTCTCTCTCTCCTCTCACCCCAAGATCCCTTTCTCTCGGCCACTAATGCAACCAGCAACTCAATGAAAACAACACAAAAGGCCGGTACGGGTATGGAAAAAAGGCGGTTTTTTAATCGACCAGAAAAGGGTCAATAATGATACCTCCCCACGTACTTGCATGCACCACCCGGTACCCTTTTTTTTCTCTGTAGGTATATATATATGTACCTATGTATGTAAATAGTGTAGTGTTATGCCGCCGCCGCTGCTACATCTGCTTCTGCTGCTACGACAATGCCTGTCTCCTGTAGGTAGGTATCATGTAATGTATGTATGTACGTATGTACGCATGTATGTATATGTATAATATAGATCCATGTACATGACAAGGACTCGGAGATCGAACCTGAGAAACCTGAGAGATGAGAAAGAGAGAGAAGAAAGCGGGGGGGTTAAACACCCCTTACCAAAAAGAGACCACCCCTAACGGTGAGAAGTCCCGGATCTGAGGAGAGAGAGAGAGAAGAAAGGAAATAGAACAAAAAAAAGAATTGAGAAAAATAGAAACGTAACCACCACCACCACCGCCGCCGCCGCCGCTACCACCACTTACCACCATGAACCAATACCACCACTAATACCACCACCGGCAAAGGCCCAACCAACCCGCTGGATCAGACCAAGGAGACCAAGCAGACGGCACCTACATGGTTTAGCATGGTCTACTACATAAACATGGTCCGTGGTTCCCAAGGGGGCGTGTACGTGCGTGTGTGTATATATGTACACTATGTATGTATGTATATACCTAACCTGTGTAAGTGGTAGTGGGTTGAGGAGAAATGAACGATTTCCGCACCCGGTGCCAGAAAGTAGAACAACGTAAGCAGAAAACCCATTGGACGAATTGGAAAGTCCCATAGTAAATTAGTTAGCTAGTTGATAATAAACTACCTGTTAAGTAAACAGCTAAAATAGGGTAGTTAGGTAGTTAGAATGGTAAAAAAGAACGGGCTGGTGCTTATTTGACAATTGTTGGACGCGAGCGAATAACTAGCGGCGCTTGACGATTTAAGCCGAGGACCAATAGGATTTTAGTTTTTTTTTTATTCTTAATTTTTAGGTTAGTATTCTCTTACTACCTGTATGTACCTTTCAATGTACCTTTTTCTTCAACTTTTCTTTTTGTGTTTCTCATCTTAGTATTATTCATCTGATTTTCTCCTCATCTAAGTTCTCCTCATTGTCTTGCCCCCTCTCTTTTCTCCCCGCCGAAGTGCAGGTGAACGAAAGAAAGAAAAAATTGAAAATAAGAAAAATCAAAATCAAAAAAAATCAAACTAAGTAAAATCGAGAAGTTGACTAGCTCCAGGGCCGGGAACCATGAAGTCGGTGAGGAAGAATGAGATGCATGAACACTGGAGCTAGCTAGCCTGCCTGGGCAACCCCGGTCATGTTTTTTTCCCTTCCTTTCTTTCTTTCTTCTTTTCTCGCGAACCTGGTCTCTGCCCTAAAAAGCCATTGGCGCGAGCAAAGAAAAACAACTTGAAGACCCTGCGAAGGCCGAACCAAAAATAAGAAGAGAACCACTTAGAGCTCTTCATTTTTCTTATGAGGGGGTGTCGGGCCAATGAGCGGCGGCCGAGGTCCGGGGGCAGCAAAGGCGACTAGGCGAAGAACAGACGTTTAACACCTCATGCAATGATGAGTTGGCATTGCCGCTTGATATTAAATCAAGATAGACGTTATTTTGTGCATGTTAGATTGGGTACGGGTACCTCGTCCACCTCCGTCCACCTCCCCTGGTCCAATCTGGTCCACCTCACTGGATAACAGCGGACTTTTACGCTTTTCGACGACAAGCAGGACAAGCAGAACAAGCAGACAACAGGCACAAAAGGCGAACTAGAAGTATCAGTACCGATCACGACCTTGGCTTCTTCCTTACCCCCTCCCCCTTGACTGACCACCCTGTTGCATCTTGTTGCATCTTGTTGCATACATACCTACCTACATATGAGGAAATTCGATGCCGCTCATCATGACGATTTTCGTAGGCTTGGATGGGGGGGATGGGGGAACGAAGGAACCGTAGTGATTGCTACAATACATAACACGATACATAACAAATACATACATACATACGTACATACATTCGACCTGGATCTTGACCTAGTTACGTAGTTTAGTTACATACCACCTGCTCTCGACCACAACAGCGTCAACAACAGCCCAGACGTAGACCGAGAATCACGACCTCATGTAACTTTCGGACTTTAATGTAGCGGCCGCCGACTTAGTACTATGATATGACTCTTCTTTCTTTTTTCCTTTTTCGCTAGTTATTTGTTTATTTTTTTTTCTCCTAAGCCTAGGTAATTACGCCTATACCTATTCCTATCGTGTATTATGTATGCTTTTGGATAGTGTTTTTTTTTCCTTCGTAACGTTGGATGCGCCCAGACCATGACCACCAACCTTTCGAATCCACATAGGCGATACGCTAGAAACATTACCGGGATGCAATATTTACATTTTTGCACTTTCGTTCTTACTTACCTACCTTCTTCGTATGGTATACATGATTCCGAAATACATGATATATGCGCCTGCTTGTGTGTGTGTATGTGTGTGTGTAAGATGTATGTATGTAGGGTAATATTAACGAAGTGGCATGGAAAAAAAATGTACCTAACCTAAAGCTACGCCGCGGCGCGACGTGAGGGAAAGCCCACGGGTTATCAATACAAGAAAATCACTTAAAAAAATAATAACCGCCAAGAGGTAGAAGGGTATAAGCCCAACGAACGAAAAAAGGAGGTTTCAAAAAAGGCAAAATGGAAAAATATGTTTAATGTAGCTTATTATGTATATCTAATACCTATTATACCTTATATCACCTAGTTACTACTACTACTACTACTATTACTACTACATAACAGCAGTAGCAACAATAACAACAACACTAGCGTAGCGAATATCCCGTAAGACGGCTCAAGACGGGTATTACATGATGTATATGTATGTAGCCTCTGCGTAACTTCAGCTCGATACATGCACTGTCACTCTACTACACATTGTCAGCACGCTGTTCTGGAATGCGCACACAACGTCATCTTTTCGCGACCAAAGGGGAGGGAGCTGAAAGGGGGTCGTCGCGACGGAAGGGGGTGGGTTAGGCCTCGCCGACTACGCTTGGGATATCCAGTCGCAGTAGTCATAGAAGCATCTAGTCATCATCATCATCATCACCATACAGTCTTGACGGTTACGCGCAGGCCAACGAGAGTAAGAGCGGTAGAAAATTTTAGATATATATCTTCATGCAATATACATAACGCCATGCTACTTTGAGGTAAGAAAACCTAATAAATAATGCCGTTAGGGATGTTGCCGACCCCCAGCCAGCCAGCCAGCCCTTTCGCTTCCCACGCGTACGGTTAGGGGAGCCCTCACGATCCTACCTAATCTGCGAGACCTGTATGGGCTCGCCAGAGACATACATACGTAGCCCCAAGGTCATTTCTGTCAGGAATGCAACGTGTTTGCGAGATCCGAGACCTCGGCGGCCAGACCATCCGTCCTGGCCACCACGGCCAAAACACGACCACCACGTCCGAGCTACTGGGAGAGAAGCCCGGCAAAGGGAGCCGTGGGGATCGTCCCTGTGTCTCCTATTAAGCCCTTTCGGCAACATTCATTCCAAGGCGCGCCTGAAGTAGGATCCCGGATGCTCAATTCATGCTTATCATACGGCGAAGCGAGTCGTTCATCCGGGGAGGGCCCACCAGGCGAAAGGAAATTTCGTGCAGCAGGCATTGTTTACCATAAACACGCCGAGGCGCAGCCTAAAGTTTGAGGGATTGGCCACATACGTAGGCCTGCTTGATGTTGGGGGTACATTACTTCTCTTCCAATTCACTCCTCAAAATTTATCTACTACTTGCTCTATATCGCGCTCGCCCGAGCCGAATAAGGGGTAAGCGACAACGGGGCATGATCAGGAGATGGCATATAAGTCGCTGTAGAAAAATTTAAGGGAATTTAGCCTTGAACTGTAACCCTTATATCACGGTATCTATGAATACAATCATATGGACTAGTTCGATGACTCCCGATCATCGTGTCAACAAGACTTTTTTCCATGTGTCTGTGGACTCGTAGCACAGCATCTTACTACGTCGCGTAGAGCATATGCGACCAGTGGAGACGATGCCAAATGCTACCTCCCTACCCTTAGCTCGGTAGAGATCGTTTTACCGTCCGAAGTCATGGCCACCCAAGGAGACCGTAATGGAGACTGTACACGTCAGGGACGCAATATGGCCGTAGGAATACAGGGTAGCATGGGGGTGTAGGTGTAGGGACGGGATGCGAAACAACCGCACCATGTGGTCTACCCATCGATTCTGTTGAGTCGATCAGCAAGTACAAAGCTGATGCAAAATTCTCATAACGCCTCTCGACCGCTACATCGCGGCTGTCATAGGCTCGAGGATCATAGGCGCCCTCGTACGATTTCAATAGTCTCCTTACTTTGGCTAGAGCTGCCGTTTGCCGTCGACGTTCCGATTTGGACTACATTAGATAGAGGCCAGTGGCGTTTCTCGGAGTCTAGCAAGTCGGGTCGAATCCAGTATCTAGGGAAGCTTGCCACATTATTACCAGCTCTGGCTGGCTCATCTGCGCTCGAACTTGCTGAATAAGGTACGGGTTTATCGTGTTGGACTGCATGACCGCATACAGTGGAGATGGTAGATTAACGAATGCATGAGAATCCCTCTAGATGGTTCTGTCTCACTTCAATCGGGCGAACATGCTTGGTGAACCTTCTCTTGTATTACCTCTAGAGGTCTAACTGTTGATTGCGAAGTGCATAATACTTCCTGTAGAAAAACGTGAAAAGGGTATAGTCGGGGTTTGCGGACCCTTCTTGTACATTGAGCGAGCCAATCTTCGTTGCCGAGGTTCTCGATGCACCGTCTTGATGTGTAACTGCGGAGGCACGCCATCCAGCAAGGACAGCGGCGCAGTTATTACCCATTACTTGACTTCTTTCGCGTTCGGGATGCCCCTCTGAGTAGGCGAAGTAGGTACACGGGTTAGCCCACCTCGACCCAAGGGGGGTAATTATACGACTTATACTAAGCACACCGGCAGAGCTATGCTATAGGGCCCGGCACGTGAGAGAGAGGGCCATAATGCTGACAGTCAATATTCATGGGCGAAAAGGTTGAAAATTCGTAGGATGCGAGGGAAATTCTCAGCCTTTCTCGATTGGTCCGGCGTAGTGTCGGATATGGCCTCTTCATATGCGGCCACAAGCGGGTCAAAAACCCGGCTTCGATAGGAAATATGACATGATTTCTTTCCGTTTCCCCTCAGGTATGAAATATACAGGATCAGTAGTGTTGAGTCGATCCTCTTCAGCATAAATCTGAGGGCTTCCGCGGAGCGGCGAGACGTCATATTCCGAATGCGTCATCATTCCTTCACCATCCGAGGCAAGTAAACGAGTAACATGCTGAGCTGAAGAAAGTCCGCTGAGTACGTAGCAAGTATGATACGCATCAGAAGTTCTTTTTCCACTGGTGTTTAGCACATGTCTAGAGATTACGATTGGCATTTGTGTACTTACTTGCTTGGCTTGTCTCTCATGCCACCCCTTTTTGATTGATCTTGCGCGCAACAGAGTATGTACCTGATTATGCCTTCGCGACTGTAAATGTTATGGATATCAATATCGGAGCTGTTGGTTTTGTTTATGTCAAACATTAAACTGGATGGACCGGCAAGGCTGGCCTCAACCAATGGCCAACAACAGCCTACCCAGTGGCTGTAGCAGCCATCGACAAGCTTGTTCGTGCGGCCGCTATACCCGCCTTCCGGTGCATACTGTCGAGATGACAGCCATGAGATAAGCCGCGGAACATCGAGATATCTGCATTCAGGGGTTAGTACGGAAACAACATGGTCTATCGAGATCAGCGGAGCTTCTGGAGATCAGGTATTGCGAACCTGGGAAATGTACGATGCGGAGCACCAAGGATCGCGAGGCAACCCAAAGCGCAGAAAGCATAGGCCCCATGGGCTTCACCATCTGGTTGAGCCGAAATTCCACCCTCAAAGGTTTGGCCTGCAAGGGTTAGTTTACATAGACCTAAAAGAAGGGGGTACTTCGTCTGGGTCCTCTTACATCGCCGTACATAATCTCCTAAACCGGTGAATAAGTCTGGTCCGTCAGGCGTCCATGCTGGAGAATCAGGCGGCAACTCGAGAGGGAGGTTAAGCAGGGTAATCAGGACAGCTGCACAATAGGCTCCTCTGACAACATCATTAGCGACATATCCTCGACGGTCAGTCTGATGAGGCGGATTTACCTTATGTCGACTTCGCCTCCAACAGCCATCCGAAAGCCCCCATCAGGCTGCTTCAAGGCACAAAGCCATTTCCAAAGAGCCCTTCGATCAATGACTTCATAAGCAGCATCACCTCCTACTACAGCTAGCGCTAATACCACAGCGTAGGTACAGGCCAGGTGGGAAGCATGGCCAAAACCTCCTCCAAACCCACCAGTAGGATTTTGCATAGAACGTGCCGTTTCGATAAGGCTATCGCGGTAACCGGACACATCCTCCCCTAGGAGAGACAGACCATTGAGGCACCAGTAAAGGACCCACGGCCTGCTTGCATCTAACATGACGAATCGAGCAGGAAGGGGTGCCAAGTTCCTACGGAGGAACTTGATATGCCGTTCCCTATCGAGACGTGGTACGCCATACTGGTTGTAGGGCACATTATCAACCTGCGCCGCCAAGAACGGCAAGCATTCATTCACAGTGATATCCTGTACGTTGGAAGTAGCTGTAGCAAAGGCCTCCCGAATAGGAGGCCAGCTAGTGAACAGATCAGGGATCATTGGTTCCTGACTTTGGTAAGCTTATGGAACAATGATAAGGTAAAGTATAGTTTTTTTTTGGTTTATTTACCAGCCTATCCGGGTTACTTTGATAATCATGAGGGCCTTCGAAATCCAGAGTATCTTCGGGTTTATTTGTTGAACCGGGACGAAAGGGCATTGATGCCATGGCTTTCCCTTTGTATGCAGTCCGCTGACGCGCTCGGGCGAGGCTAGTCTTTATTGGCATAAGGGGAGGCCAAGCGAGGAACGAGTTTGGAATGCAAGGAGAACCGCAAATACGTATCGGAATACTTATCAAAACAATGGGTATTTTTTTTTCTGGAAAGTTTGATAAGGTAAAACGTGATTTAATAATAAATTTCTTGACAGGTAGTTTCCCCCTTTAACCGCACGTGAAGAACAAATACGTGCTTTGTAATGTCTCAAATTTTGGGCACCTGCCGCGTCGAAATCATCGAAACGTCTTAAGGCTCCCAGAGTCACTTGCTCGTTTTCTTTAGCGCATTTTGCGCTGCTATTGGTCACCACTACTTTAAATCCGACCCAGGCTTTCCCAAGTTAGTATAATCGGCAAATTCCCGGCTAACAAATGTATGATACTATCATTCTCTTATAACTTGCCGTATCTAAGACTTCCCTTCATGGAATGTCAAATATCAAAAGGATTTATAGAGCATGTATTAAGTTTTCATTTTCAGGCTTTGCTTTTATATGTAGCAAACCACCTAATACGTGAGGGTTATCGTAATTGACTCACAGCCAATATGGTGGTAATAGTAGTGGTAATAATTTAAGGAATACGTCATGAAGATAATGACCTACTTTGTAGTTAGAAGAAGGCAAAATGTACCTATGGTTGTTCATCATAAGCAATGTAACAATAAAACATATAACTGTTTTAAAAAGCGCAATGGTATATCACCACCATGTTATTCCTTACCTTTTGAAATGTTATAGGCCAAGTTTGGGATCGGGTCTATCGCTATACCTACCTCTTACTAGGTAACAAGGTAAGTGAAGGTAGCCTTGCATATGTATGCGATCAACTTCCTGAAGGCGTACCAGTAATGTTTATAGCTTTAAATAGACTATAAGTCTTGTTCGACTATTAAAACTCCAATAGAGATATGCTTCGTATTCTAAGACATAGCGAACATAAAAAAAGAAGTCTCACATTTCACTTGTGTGCGAGTTAATTTAATCCGTATCTCATAGTGGTACATGGGTTAAGTAGCGTCAGGTTCACATGTAATACGCAGCATTTTCCCTATACTACCTCTATAGATAGGCACACACACTCTTATTCTGAATAAGGTGTTAAGTCATGAGCTATCAAGGCAGCTATTATGTGTTTATGATAGAACCGAAGACTTCAACGGATTGGCACGAGTTCACCAAAGGGTATGAATAATTGATACTCTCGGCATTACAATCCACAATCCACAGCCGTCTGTACCTAACTGAATCTTCGGAACTTGGATAAATAAGCGCTTCCGAACCTGTCTTCGAAACACCTGCCACGTTTACACGCATGCAAAATATTGTTATTTGTTATAATATTTGTTAGTTGGTAAACAACGATTGAGTGGCGAAGGAGCAAACTCTTAAGCATTGGGCGCTATAAAGCCCATGATACTCAGGTGTTTAATTTCGAAGTCGCGCCACGTCGGACCTGAGTGGCTTCCCGGCAGCGATCCCGGGTCTCGCTTTTCAACTTTCGCAAGCCATCAACTGCGCCGTCGGAACTGGGACCTCGTTTCGCGCATCTACATACCTTAGCTACTTATTAGACACGTTAGTCCTCGTATATTATGGTGGATATTTGTGATAACAACTCACTCTTCTTCTAGGGTACATGGAAACGTTATTTATAGCCCTCAAGGTGTAGCTTTCCAGGCCGACCATGGTGAGCCCTGGATTGGATACTGATCTACAGTGTGCCGGATAATCCGTGTGGAGTTTTTCCCCAACCTCGCCTCCAGCATCCAGCCTCCGGCTTCCTTCGACATTCGACATCCCTACACTGTACTGTGTATATGTATAGACTACGTGTTTAGCATTAAGTCAAACTTGTTCTGGAATTGAAAATGGATTAGTGGCAAAGTTGAACTGTCCACCCTTCTCACACAATTGACGCCGAGATGGCTTAGCGGCTACTGTTACGAGCTATCGCGGTTAGGGACATATGAATTACTACCAGGGCTGATTTCGTAACGTTCCAGTATCGGAGAAAGCTTGTGCCGGCTGAGCAGCGATTACCAGGACATAGAGGAAGTAAGACGTAATCGGCCGGCATTTCGCATCTCCGTAGATGAAAATAAGCTTGACGGAATCTGATCTAATATGCAGTCAAAAGGAGATAGGATATCAGGTCAGAAGTATGTATGCAAGTAGGTAGTAGGTAGTAGGTAGTAGGTAGTAGTGGCGGCAGTGATAGCAGTAGCAATAACAATAGCTGGAGCATTGTAGCGTAGACAAATCAACCCCGGTTTTACCGAATGTAACCAGGAATTCGTACCTATGTTCGTTAGCTAAACGCAACAATGGTATGTTTTGCAAGGTGGTAAGAAGCGTGGTGGCCTATTAGGTACGTGGTTTCACAAGCGCGAAGAAATCCTTCGCCTCCCGGGCGCATAAGGACCTACCTGCCCAGGTAGGTTGGCCAACATCCTGGGTTAGTATCGTTTTAAGAGTGCCGAGCAGAACAGCCGCACACGTCGACATACCCACGCCCGTACCCACGGCGGATGGAGTGGCCGAGACGTCCAACTAGTCCCGAAATGCAGCCTCGTCGTTCGAGGCATTGAGGCTCTTCTATTTCGAGCATGGACGGGGGACGGGGACGGGGACTTAGCAAGTCAAAAGCTTGTAAACATGACACCATCTATCGTCCTTGACACGGAATGGGAACCGCAACGCATTTTATTTGGGCAGTAGATTTTGGTTGGACCGGAAGCGGTTGGATTGGATGAACGCAACATGAAGATCCAACCAATTCAACTGGTTCCCATATGCGAAGGGTATCACCAATATCGTATATTTTGGTGCAGCTGACGACAGGGTGCCAATGCACAGTTCAGGAGCTAGGGTGGGACACTGGTCTAAGGACTTCTTTCGGCTTGTAGTTTTCGATTTGTGGAGGTGTTTTTTCTGCAATCCCTTCGCTCCAGATCCAGATCGTCTTAATTCTCCTTGTCTTTTAAAGGCAAACCGGGAGCGACAGGAAGGACCCGAATAAAGGGCCCACTAACCGAAGACTATTGAGGTGGCCGGCTTTTCAACCTTTCCACCTTTTCCACCTTTTCCATCTCTCCATTTTTCCACCTTCCACCCTAGCTCGGCTTCTTTTTCTTTTTTTTCTTTTTTTTTCAGGGTCGAGATGCGAAGCCGGTCTAGGTTATCCTTCCTCTCGGGGCTCCGAGGGTTAGGTCGAAATCCCCGAGCACTTTGTTTGCGACGCACGGTGTTGCGTTAGAGCCAATTGGAACATTGCATACCACAGTAAAAAGAGTAGATCGGGGTTGTAAGCATTAAAACATTGAGCATTGAAACATATATTGACCTAGGAGTGACGCAGTCCTACGTATCTGCAGTTAGCCGTTATAGGTTGTTCGCCATGTCATCAACTCACTGCCTCAACATGAGATTGATTGAATGGTGGAGTTGCAGTTGGATCAGACACAGGGGGGAGAAGAGACCTGGATGCTGGAAAGAATGGGAAGACATAGGGGACCTTTAGCTACTTTAGCTTAGGTACTTTAGGTGGCTAAGACTGATAAGGTTGATACCCCGCCATTGAGAAAAGCGGGTAAGCACAGTATTAGAAGTACGGTATTAGTGTACATGCAACAACAAATCTTTAACACTTAAACCTGTTTACCTTACCCGTCTTCGACAAGTCAGCAGTTGCGAAATGGAAACATTCAACATTCATTGAAGCCCTCTGCTTACCTACCTCTTTCTACATCAGGTAAGTTAAAGATAGGTACGTAATATGTATGTTACAACTAGTACGTCTAAGTTGGTAGGTAGGTAGGTACCTAAAATATGGTATTTCTTATGAATTGACCGAGTCTTACATGTTGATTGTAGAATGTATACTTACCTACCTAGGTAAATGTTTGTTTGCTACAGCGTGTCTCTATTGCCATTAACTAGGTACCTACCTAAGACCACAACGTGATGTCCATCCGACGCATCGGATGCAAACCGGGATATAAGTATGCCTTACCTAATTCATGTACCTAAAATACAGTGCTATTATGTATTGAGAAGCCAAGTCCTTTAAAGAAGGAAAGAAGGAAAGAAAAAAAGACTCAATAAAGTTCTATATGCAGTTAGCCTGGTTAACCCACTTCGAAAAGCTTTAGGTAAGTGCCCTTCTTGCCCTTCTTGCCCTTTCTGCCCCGCCGTACTTGGCCCGTACTTGGCCATACTAAATTGATAGTCGATCTACAGTACAGGTACCAGCCACCGTGCGAGCCCTACTAAAAAGTAGAATACATGTACTTGGTGGGACCAAATGAACGGTTGGCTATTGGCCTCGTGCTTCTCACCCATGTCCTATCTTGTATCGCCATCCCATGATTCTTGCAGGACTGTCAATCCGTGATTGGCCGTTGAGCTGCATGTTGCAGGTGGAGCAGGGACGCCAGCGTTATCCTTCTCACCGCCAGTTTCCCGTGTCTCCTCACACAATCTCATGCCTCTCCTCCCATTGCCTTCAAGGGCATCTCCCCGTCGACATCCTCGATCTCACTCACCATCCACCGCAAAATCTTACCTCCCTCCACAACCAGACCTTCCCTCACCCCCCCTTTCCCATACCCAGTGCTGTTCATCGGCGCCGCCAGGGAATTTCACGAAAGAGCGGTGTCGTCTCTGCTTGACAATAATACTAGCGGAACTCGTCCCAGATCCCCCAGTTGAATTCTCCTCCCTTTTCTTGAATTCTGACGACAATGACCCTCGATTTCAATGCCGCCGGGGGGGATGCCTTGTTGGACTTGACCACATTCGACCAGCGGGAGCGTTATCCGTACACCACTACACCACCCAGCACCAATCCCGCTCTCTCGGCTACAGCAATGGCTCCTACTCGTCCCTCGGGTGCCTGGCCGATGCCTCTTGATATGGCCGCTCCCCAGAACGCGAACTCGAGTAATGTGCACTCACCTGTCGAGTCTCCAGCGCAATCGCAATCGCCCGCGCAACAGAGTGCGAGTCCGTTGCAGCACTCGCCTTACCAGAGCGCTCCTCCGCAGACTCATTCTCCCCCGCTTCTGACCGACTGGACATTGCTTCAGCATCAACAGCAGCACCCGCCTATTCAGGACTTGGGCCATTATATGCAGGAGAGCCAGACTTTGATACCCTATCCTTTTGCCGCAAATTACCAGACGAACACAATTAGTTATTTGCCTTCGCCCGCGCAGGCTACGCTTGAATCCGCGATGCCCATGGAGCAGCAGGGCTTTAGCAACGTCTCGCCCATCGAGGACCCTCGGAATATGTCGCAGTGGGATGGCATGGGAATGGGGAATTGGCAGGATTTTGGGGCTACTATACAGTTCCCTTCCGATGGATTGCCGCGATTTGGAAGCTTAGGGAGCCAGTCTCCGACTGGAACATATTTGGAGGTGCTATCCCTACCGGGATCTAGTGATAATGGCTGGACTCAGGTCGAAATGTACCAAAATTACGATTCGTATCAGCAAGCGCAGGCGCAGGCGCAAGCTCAGAACACGGCTATTTTCAATCCCGGCCAGACTTTGCATTTGAGAACGAATTCGGACGCTTCTCATTCGGATGGAAGCGGGCAGCGCACTGACTTCAGCAGTAGTAGTTTCGAGGATATCTCATCCTTCACTTATTCTCCGTTTTCTCCGGAGTCCGACACATACTCAGATCCCGCTAGCCACCGAAATTGCTTCCACGGTGAGAGTCACCATTCTCATGAAATTATCAGCCCTGCTGCTGCCGTAGAGCCGGTGCCTATTAAGTCATCAACTTCGAGCCGCCCCAGCCCTGCCAGCGGATCAGGTGTCGCATCGCCGCCTCATAATAACCCTCGTAGAACTTCGGGCCCCAAGAGCAAGGGTGCGGTTTCGAAGTCTACCAAGTCGGTCATAAGGAGGACTTCTAACGGGAAGAAAGATGGTACAGTGGAGAAGAAGGTAGGACGTCGAAAAGGCCCGCTTCTTCCCGAGCAGCGAAAGCAAGCAAGCGAGATCAGAAAACTCCGAGCCTGTCTTCGGTGCAAGTTCCTTAAGAAGACTTGCGATAAGGGTGAGCCTTGTGGTGGTTGCCAGCCGTCGCATGCTAGACTCTGGCAGGTTCCTTGCACTCGCATTGATATCAAGGATATTGGCTACTTCATGAAGGACTGGAAGGCGGATTACGAACGACACTTGAGCCGTGGTGTTTCCGTCTACAACGTAAAGGGCTTTGCACAGAAGGAGAGCCTGATGTGGATCACCCATGGTTACGGTTTCTGCCTCCCTGTTATGGTTCGCGAGGTTTTCGTTGCGGATGACAGTTGTTTCCAGGTTGACTGGGTCGAATCCTACCAAATCGACCAGGAACCGATTGAGTTTGAACTCAAGACTGAGAGGCTAGATGTCGGAAATGGCGGTATTCGCCCGGAGGCATTGGCTGAGTACTTGGACAAGCACATTGAGAATGGCTTTGAGAACTTCATTGACGACCACTTCGAAGGTACTCCTTTTATCACGGAAATTTTCAAGACTGCCTACCGCTTCTACACCAAGGAGAAATTGCCCGTTCTACGTAAGGCTTTGAAACTAGTGCTAGCCTACAACCTTACCCAGCATATCACGCTAGTCGAGCAGCAAGGTTCTGAGCAAACCTTGGAAGGCCAGATCGATGATGAAGACTCCAAGTACTTCGGGAAATATGTAGCACCCGTCATGATTAACTTCCAAATCAAGTGTGCCATGGCAGATATGTGGCGTGAGCTGCAAAAGGATATCCTGGAGGAGCTTTCTGCGCTGTACTCTAGCGTGTACAGCGGTGACCGCTTGAAGAACTGGCCCACTATCTTCATGCTTGCTTCTATCCTTCTGGCTGTCTGGGAAGAGATGCAATTCGACTGCCATTACCGTGTACCCGACCCAGTGGCGGTTGAGAAATTCTGCACTGACATGGAGAGCACACCAGTTGGTGTCATTACTGGTCTATTCCACGCCATCTCCCAGAAGCTTCCGGCTCTGATTGACTGGGATACCGAGCGACACGGCCATCTGCTCAATAACAATGTTGCTGTATGCGAAGCTATGACTGAAGTGCGGCAGCACGTCCTTAAGCATGGTGAGAAAATCATATATACCGAATACCCTAGCATTCGCTAATATTGAAACAGAGGCATATCTTAGGACCAGACACACATCGAAGTTTGACCGATACGACTTCGATTCATTGTCGAACAAGTTCTTGTCTAAGTTGGTCATCAAGGCTAACTGAAGCGCTCTGCTGCCGATCGTGACCTAATGACTAGGCTACGTACATATTAGAAACGCTATTTATTAATGAGCGTAGATTTTGTTTTTTTGATTTGATTTCTCTTTTTCTTTTTTGGAATTTGGTTTTTGTTTTTTCTTTTGTTCAGATTGATGGAAACATTTAGCGACGGCGTTGTCTGAGGATATGATCTTATCATCATGACCTACTATCACCACTTATCGATCAACATACCTTCTTCTTTTCTCTCACTTCACGGCTGGTCACCGCCAATTGACGCATGCGATGTTTTACGCCATGTTACTCAAATCTTTACGACCTTTTTAACGGCTGATTCGACGACTGTATGACTTGGAATTATGTTGATCGTTATCACGCGCAAGCACCAAAAGCGGTTCGATGGATCATGGTTTTATGAAATGGAAAGAAGCTACGGATTTCACGTGCACACACACACCACACACACACACACAAACTTACACACTTACACACAAGACAAATGCAGTTACGTTCAACAGCATAGATTACATACATGGCTTTACGGTGTCTGATAGATCCTGCGAGGGTCGAGACAACCTTGATGAATTACTAGATGGGTAAAAACAAATGGGGGTGGGATCCGTCGCCTATCCTCGGGCAAGGATTATGATTATGGCCTGTTCGTATCTGCTTAGGACAGAAGAGATACAAACATGAAAGGATAATTAAATACGTTTCATTTGATGATTTTAAGCAAGAATAAGAACCAAAGAAAAGTCTAGATTGGATTGCATGTCATCTTTAGCTATTGTGCTGAGTGAGCGATTTTGTGTCTAAAGGTGTTCCCCCTTATGCAGGCTTCACCGCATACTGCCAACGGATTAGCAAACCCCTACAACCGTAAGCATCGCAATACAACTCTACGTTAGTATATGTCGTCCGACACCGCTGTCTATTGTTCTCGTGGGTTCTGTAAGGGGGGGGGGGGGGGGGGGGGGGGGGACACAATAAACAGTTACAGTCGTCCCATTGTTATCCTCTTCAGGACGTATTTTTATTCACTAGGGGTTGTAGTATGGTGGGTGTGATATCGTGTTAGCTTGCATTTTCAACGAAGATTCTAAGAGTCTAAGAGAGAGACAGGGGTATTATAAACCTAATTGGCTAAAACCATCGAGATCTATGAAAGAGAAGAGAATGGCCTTAGGTGCAGAGCGAAGAATGATTATATATTGATGAGTCCCCTTTATACAGTATATGATGTGATTTTGGGATGTATATTTTACGATTGTGATCGCCTCATTGTTGTTCACCGCTCGACTTGTATTCGGATCGGGGCCCTGCTGGGGATTAATACGACCTTGACGGGCGAAGCTAGTATGACGTTGGTTAAAGGGAATGCCGGGCTAGGGACACCGTATCGAAAATGACCCCGCACTCCTACAGGAATCGGGTTGGTCGGTCGCGCTAAGTGGAGAGGGACAATTGACGGCGTTCGTCGTGGTTTAGATAGTTCGTGGTGTTTATTCTTGAAAGTGGTTCTATACTGGATGCATACTGGATGCATAACTGCACTAATAATAGGAAACTTAACTGCACCAGGAACAAAGTGATTAGGTATATATATTATCCATCGCATGATGGACTAATTCAGCGATCAGCGAAGAAGTATAGTGTACACTAAGCCCCCGAACGTTCGGCTCGCTCCGGAGATGCAGATCTTAGTTGCTCGAAAAGGGGGCGGAGAGAAACATCCAGTCAGCCGGTGTGTATGAATAACATAACAACATACACACTATCACCTCAATTCAATGATTCGGGCAGTCAGTATAGTAAAGCTCCCGACAATTGCTTCTAGATAAACTCAACTGCAATAATCCTGAACTACTCATAATAATAATTAAGTATCTTAATGTATAGTTGAACAAGGAACTCGGCGGACGACGATTATCAAACCAGCATCGTCTCACCAAGTTAATGCCTCTTGTTTTCCTGTTTCGGCGTTTCGCTGATGAGATGCCTTGTAATCGATCCTCTTATCTGAACCCTTGAACCACATGACGTAGAGTAGATAACGGGGACACCATTGCGCAATAACGAAGCTGAATCACTACAGTTTGAATGGTCAATTTTGTAATATAGGTGCTTACTCAGTATGGGGATTCCCACTGTTGTGTTTTTTTTTTTTTTTTTTTTTTTTTTGCAAAGTGATTGTGTTGATAGCAAGTAGTTAGGTAGGTTAGGCACACTTGTTGTTGTTGAGGCTCGCTTTATATCGTGGCTGGGGAAACGGAGCTGACGAAAGTCAATTCAGGGATTATCAAGCAAAAGGCAATAGCAACGCCTGGAAGTTTGCCTCCAGGGTGGCCTAAAAGGTACGTAACTGTAGAACGTACCTGTCATTTCCTGAGACTACCAGCGGGGTCCAGCCAGCTTCTGGCGGTTTCTCCCCGCTATCAGTGGTGGCTACCGATGATTCACCTCTTGGATCAGCTGGGCAACTGAGGCCTGATTGGTTAGAAAGGGCACCACCCCACGCCTCCTTCCCATTCCCAAGGCTTCCATTCAGGTCACTGCGCCTCCAGCTGGCCGTCTTCGTTTGCCGCTCCTCCCATTTCCTATTTGAACCCAAACCTGCCTACCTTTTCTTTTATTCTTCCTTTCCTCTTCCTCCTACAA
This sequence comes from Daldinia eschscholtzii, assembly GCA_037126485.1. Lineage (NCBI taxonomy): Eukaryota > Fungi > Ascomycota > Sordariomycetes > Xylariales > Hypoxylaceae > Daldinia > Daldinia eschscholtzii. The sequence continues at coordinate 3,558,548 of JBANMG010000002.1, forward strand.
TCTATCATCAACCATTCTCACCAACCAATCGAGATATCATTCATCTGTTCTTGATACCCCAAGCTGACCATTAAACAAGAACTTAATCTTTCCGATCTATCCGTATCACACCGACAACATGCAGATCTTCGTCAAGACCCTCACTGGCAAGACCATCACCCTTGAGGTGGAGTCCTCCGACACCATCGACAACGTCAAATCCAAGATTCAGGATAAGGAAGGCATTCCTCCTGACCAGCAGCGATTGATTTTCGCTGGAAAGCAACTTGAGGATGGTCGCACTCTGAGCGACTACAACATCCAGAAGGAATCCACCCTCCACCTCGTCCTTCGTCTACGTGGTGGCATGCAAATCTGTAAGTTGCTTTCCATTGCAGTGCTCGATCCTCAATTTACAATATGCTAACTACTAAAAACAGTCGTCAAGACCCTTACCGGAAAGACCATCACCCTCGAGGTGGAGTCTTCGGACACTATCGACAACGTTAAGTCGAAGATCCAAGACAAGGAGGGTATCCCTCCCGACCAACAGCGATTGATTTTCGCCGGCAAGCAGCTTGAGGATGGCCGAACCCTATCCGACTACAACATTCAGAAGGAGTCTACTCTCCATCTTGTCCTCCGTCTCCGTGGTGGTATGCAGATCTTTGTGAAGACTTTGACCGGCAAGACCATCACCTTAGAGGTTGAGTCGTCAGACACCATCGATAATGTGAAGAGCAAGATCCAGGACAAGGAGGGTATTCCCCCCGATCAACAGCGACTTATCTTTGCGGGTAAGCAGCTGGAAGACGGCCGAACTCTCAGCGACTACAACATCCAGAAGGAATCTACCCTTCATCTCGTTCTCCGACTACGTGGTGGAATGCAGATCTTCGTCAAGACCTTGACAGGAAAGACGATCACTCTGGAGGTTGAATCATCGGACACGATTGACAACGTCAAGAGCAAGATCCAGGACAAGGAAGGCATTCCCCCTGACCAACAACGACTTATCTTCGCTGGTAAGCAGTTGGAGGATGGTCGCACTCTAAGCGACTACAACATCCAGAAGGAGTCGACGCTGCACTTGGTGCTTCGTCTCCGTGGTGGACAATAGGTGCTTCACGATGGTGGAGTTATGACGACATTTGCACGAATTGGCGTTAATGGGATCGGCCCCGGATTAGGCTCTCGGGCCTTGGCATCAATCAACATATAATAATGATCACAACGAATGCATCATTTAGGTTGATGCTAATCATGAATATACCAAATTCATTGACTTCGTAAACTACCTTTTTTTTTTTTTTTTTTTTTTCCTACTATGTGACATGCGAGATTTTGGACGTGATAGGTACATCCCGTTTAGATACAAGTAAATGGCATTTGCGCCTCCGACATGAAAATTGCTCCCACTAAGCTAAAGCCCATAGTCATGTGCGTTTAGGTACATATTATAGTATACGGCTAGTAAGTGTAGGTAGGCGTGCCACGGAAAAAAAAAAGATGTCTAGCGAACCGAAAGGAAACGCTTGCGCTTTCTCTTTTCAAAAACCTACAACTCAGCCATGACAGTCAAAATACAGATTCATCTACTCACTTTAACCATGGGAACAGCTTTTTCCTACGACCGACAACGGCCATTCCATAGTTTTATTACTTTAGCAAATCTCATCGCTACTTTGCCACATGAGTTGGCTGAGCTCTCTACATACGCGTACGGATGATTTGATCATTAAGTCTCACTCATTTTTAAACCATATAGGCTATGCCATCATATTATTATCATATCAAGCTTGAGGTTTATCCTACGCCGACGCCTACGTCTAAGGAACCGGGAAAAGTATCGCAATCCTACGATAGACCAATCTGGCTACCGAAAGACACATCGAACATATTCGACAACCTTCCGTCGCACCCCCGAACGCAGACAGCAGCTCCCGCTCATCGAGGCAAGGCGCCATTCAGTTGGCAGCGGAATCAGTCACCAAATACTCAGACGAAGTCAAACTCAAACGTCATCGATTGCGGGGCGCCTCGACCGCCTCAGTCACAGGACGATCGAAATATCATACGACTTACCGAGAGGCAGCTCCGGCAACGAACACTAAGCTTTCCGCCGCCTCAGTCGTGCGTTGCCATAAACCCGCACACCGCAGTTAAGGATTGGAGATTCGGGCAGCTTAGAATCGAGAGTATCGACGTAGACAGCCGCGAGGACCACGAGAATATGCAGGCGACATCCGCAGCGGCGGCGGCCGTTGGCCCCTCTATGGGAGGCGCAGGCAAGGCTACGAAAGCGAAATACGTCCCGCTGAATTCTTCCAAGAACACCGAGTTGGGCTGGGGGATTGTACATTTATACCGAGAAGAAGCGGAGAGCCCAGAGCTTGAGATATCACCCGATCAAATACCTGAAGCCGACGGGGAACAAGACGGCGCGCAAATTGACTGCACTACGGTCTGTATTCCGGCAGTCCCAAGTTACCTATCTCCAAGCGACTTCCTCGGTTTTGTGGGTGAGAAATGGAGGGACAAGGTCAGCCATTATCGCATGGTTATGACGGGTCGGATGAACAGATATCTTGTTCTCATGAAGTTCCGAGAGAGCAAACAGGCGCAACTTTTTAGGCGCGAGTTTGACGGCAGAGTATTCAATGATATAGAGGTAAGAGAGTCCCAAATACTAGAGCATATAAGAGGCTAACCTTACAAAAGCCGGAAACGTGCACTGTCGCGTTCATCAGATCCGTCACCTTCGAGAGTCCGACCCATTCAAGTGATAGTTTTCCGGACCTTAGCCAAGATCCGTTCACGCCATCCAATTCGCTAAAGCCTTTCCCACCACCGACGCCCAACTTAATCGAACTACCTACCTGTCCCGTCTGCCTGGAACGTATGGACGATACTACAGGCTTACTAACAATCACATGTCAACACGTATTTCATTGTTCGTGCTTACAAAGGTGGAAGGGTTCCGGCTGTCCTGTCTGCCGACATACAAATCCAACAATATCGTCGTCGTCATCTTCAAATGCGCAGGCTTCAACTCCTTACGATCCCAATAACCCATATACGCAACCGTTCGGTTCCCGTGTATCCAACCTATGCTCGGTTTGCGACTCTCCAGACGACCTGTGGATATGTCTCATCTGCGGCAATGTGGGTTGTGGACGGTATAAAGGTGGTCACGCGAAAGAGCATTGGAAGGACACGGCTCATACTTTCTCCCTGGAGATAGAGACTCAACATGTTTGGGATTACGCTGGTGATATGTGGGTGCATCGCTTGATTAGGGACAAGGGTGATGGCAAAGTTGTGGACCTAGGTCGTCAAGGAGGGCCTACGGGACCCGACGAACACGAAGACAGAGACGTAGTGCCTCGTGCGAAGCTCGAAAGTATTGGTATGGAGTATACTCATCTTCTCAGCAGCCAATTAGAGAGCCAGCGGGTGTACTTTGAGGAAATGCTCTCAAAAGCTGCGGACAAGGCGACGAAAGCGTCCGCAGCCGCGGAAACCGCCGCAGCCCAGGCGTCGCGGGCGCTGAAGGAGCTCAAGACACTTCAAGAAGAACAAGATCGCCTACGCACTGAGACGATCCCAGGACTCGAGAAAGACCTGGAACGCGAACGTAACCGGGCTACCAAGTCTACGGATCTTGCGCGAGGACTAGGCAAGAGTCTACAGGAGGAGAAGAAAGTCTCGGAAGGGCTCATGAAACGGATAGAGCATATGAGTAAGGAGCTTGAAAGTCTGGGTGAACAAGTTAATGCGTTGAAGCTGGAGAATGCGGATTTAAAGGACCAAAATCACGACTTAACCATGTTCATCTCAGGTCAGGAAAAGCTCAAGGAATTGGAAGCCGAAGGCAAAGTCGAGGAGGGCGAGGTCCAAGAGGGTAGCGTTTCTGTACCCGAGGACAAGCGACGTCGGAAAGGAAAAGGGAAAGGCAAGTGCTAATTCCCATCCACAGTCATAATGATGGTACGACATTCTCAGGTATTACATGACGACATTTGAAGCAAGCCGGTGGGCTGATTGCTTTTCCATGTCCCCCGTCCCACGCACGGATTCAACGGGCGGTCCTCGCGACCCGAGAGAGTGGGCACTGACATACCTTTACACAAGGCTTTTTGAAGTAACTGGAAGCTTAGCGAGAAAAGAAGAAAAAAAAGAAAAAGAAAGTTCAGTTATCAAGCGAGGTTTGAATATTGACACGCAAGAACTTTTTGAAGATATCTCGGCTTATCCACGCGACTTCTTGTCTTATTCGTAATATTGGATCCGCATAGCTAGTTGCTCATTTTATTTATACTGTTATAGAATGTAGAAATGCCTAGGTAAGTTTTTTAATTACTTACCTAGGTACCTACTTTTTAAGGTAGCAATGACGGGATGCGTGTAGGATATATGCGACATGCGACATGCGACACCGTTTTTAATTAGCCACTTTGATATATGACTTGCATTCGTATCTGCCAGCGTCCGTGATTGCGCTCCGCCTCGCATGAAAATTTAACGATGCATGTATTATGGGCCTTTTCAAGTTTGTATCACGGCTTGCATTTGCATCCCGCGGAATATCTAAGTAGATACCTACTAACCTAGGTAAGATGGCAACGTCTCTTACTAAAACGATTAGATACCTAGATATTACATCGTAGATTGGTAAATTACCTATCTAGTCTCATATTTTGGTGAGATCAATATACGAGGAATTGGGAACTTAGGATTGGACATAACCGAATCTGTATCTGTTTCTATGTCCAATGACAGATAGATATCTAAGTCAAAAGTAAGCGTAGAAGATATGGTAGTTACCTAGTTATGTGAAGAATCAATATTATCGAGAATTATGTACGTAAAAAGTCGATACCTTGACGGGCTTGTACACAAATTATACATAGTACATGGAGCTTAGTAGGACACCCCACTTAATTTATAGTACCTTTCACAAGCTAGAAACCTCGGACGAACGGCCACTAAACGTACCTAGCCCGCTCACCTAACCCCTCGGCCCCTCCTCCAGCTTTGTGGCGCCGAGAGAGACTGACATTCTGCCAAGATTCCAGTCGCTTCCAGGGCGTCCAGGGCTTGTGCAGGCAGGGCACCAGGCGCTGTGGCTTGCATTTCCTATGCGCAAGTATGTGGGATTTTGGCCTGTGATTGATGAGTTTTTTTTTATTTTGGTCTTTCTTATTTTTTTTTATTATTAAACGTGCCCAAGCAAAAAAGATCTACATTACGTTTTTCTTGTAACCTCATCATTCTTCACCAAGAATGACGCCCTCGATTTTCTGCTGGTGCGTGCTAGAAAGCCATTGATTGATAGCTCACTTACCTTACCATCTTACCATCTAATTCTTTTACGTTCTTGTTTAAGCTGTTTGCTTGTCTGGGGCTTTAAACTACTACTAGGCTTGTTTTTACTAGTTAATAGCTTTTTTCGAAGGCCCGGACTTTCCAATCTAGCTTTTAATACCTAATCTGTTCTTTTTTTTTAATCCTTCTCACACAAATCCGCTCCAACTTAAACAACGTGACACCGTTTCTGAGCCCACCTGAGTCCGCGCGCAACTCCCCGGAGCTACTGAACTTACATAGTTGCTACACTAAACGAATAATACCACCAACTCTGTCGCCGCTACTTTAACAACCACAATTGGTATATGGATTAGGAATCGTTACGACAAAAATTCTATCCAATTTACTTCCCTCCACGTATCCGACGAACCCTCGATTACTTCTTTTGCGATTATGGCCGACGGCAAGCCCGCCGAGGAGGCACGGCCTTCCGCCGCTGCGAAGCCAAAGCCTACCAAAGAATTATACCCTATGTCAGACTGGAAATATGACGCCTTCTTGCACACCTTTTCCGTCCTAGTAGATCTATTCTTCCGCGAAGTTCATCCTCGAGGCGCATGGAGGGTTCCGCGAACCGGACCTATCTTGTTCGTCGCCGCGCCGCATGCGAACCAATTCGTCGACGGTTTAGTATTGCAACGGACTCTTAAAAACGAGGCCAACCGCCGAGTGGGATTGCTCATCGCTGAGAAATCTGTACACGGGTTCATCGGATGGGGATCACGCCAGACTGGGTCCGTCCCTGTGGGCCGGGCACAGGATAAGGCGAAACCCGCTTCGGGCGTAATCTACCTGCCCGATCCTATCAACGACCCAACCCTGATCCGAGGCGTGGGCACGGACTTCGAAAAGGAAGCCGAGGTTGGTGGCATGGTGTTCCTACCTTCGGTGAAGGGTCAGACGGGCAGCTCGGTGGATATTTCCCAGATTATTGGGCCTGAGGAAATTCGGATTAAGCGACCGTTCAAGGGAAGGGTTCCCATGCAGCAGTTGACTGGCCGAGACGATATCGATGAGAAGGGAAATTTTACGAATAAGGAATTGAGAGGTCCGAAAGATGGCTATGAGGGTACCAAGTTCAAGCTGGCACCCCATATCGACCAGACCGAGGTTTACAAGGCGGTTTTCCACCGTTTGAGGTCGGGTGGCTGTATTGGAATCTTCCCTGAGGGAGGTAGCCATGACAGGACGGAATTGTTACCGCTGAAAGCCGGTGTCGCCATTATGGCATTGGGTACCCTGGCTGAGGATCCCGACTGTGGGCTACAGATTGTCCCCGTCGGGATGAATTATTTCCATGCCCACAAGTTCCGGTCACGGGCTGTTGTCGAATTTGGAGCTCCTTTCCAAATCCCGAGAGATCTAGTTGAAAAATATAAGAACAACGAGAGGAGAGATGCGATCGGCCAAACGCTTGATATGGTGCACCAAGCTTTGAGCGCCGTTACGGTGTCGGCTCCGGATTACGACACTCTGATGTGCATCCAGGCAGCCCGGAGACTATACAATACCGGAAAGAAGCTACCTCTACCTATGGTAGTGGAATTGAACAGGAGGCTGGCTGTTGGTTTCTCCAAATACAAGGATGACCCGCGTATCATCGATCTGATGAACAATGTGAAGGATTACAACAACCAGCTCCGCTATCTCAATATCAAGGACCACCAAGTGTCCTACGCTAAGATGACCCTCCCCACAGTTGTCGTCACTCTTCTATATCGAATCATCAAGCTCCTAGTCCTTTCCATCGGTGTGATCCCTGGTCTGGTTCTTTTCGCCCCGGTCTTCGTCGCGTCTAAGATTATCAGCCACAAGAAGGCCAAAGAAGCGTTAGCAGCTTCGTCTGTTAAGATTCAGGGCCGGGATGTCATGGCTACGTGGAAATTGCTAGTTGCTATGGCTTTCGCACCCGTGCTGTACAACCTGTACTCTATCTTGCTCTCATTCAAGGTATATCAAGATCACCTATGGGGGTACGTACCGGAGTGGGTGCCATTCTGGTTGGTTTTCATCGCCGGTTGGATCGTCTTTCCTGCTATCACATTCGCCGCGTTACGATTCGGCGAAGTTGGTATGGATATATTCAAGTCCCTCAGGCCTCTTGTTCTGTGCATCAGCCCGACGGCCAGCAACAGTATCCACAAACTTCGAGAGAGGAGAGCGGAGCTGGCCGAGAAGGTAGTCCAGGTGATCAATGATCTTGGCCCCGATATGTACGAGGACTTTGAGCACACGCGTCTGATCGCGGACCCGTCGCGCGCGGACGGCTCGCTCTCGATCAAGGAGCCTACCGTCTCGGACAGGACGGAGCCGACGCCACCGGATTCCCCGCACCTGTCTCGGAAGAACACGACGAAGTCGAGCCAGGCGATTCCGAGGAACGAATCGTTCAGCAACATCGGCGCCATCGGGATGTTCGCGACGCGGCCGCCGTCTCGGTCGAGGAGCCGAAGCCGAAGCAGCAGCAGCGGAGGCGGGTTCGGGTCCGGCGGGTTCCCGGTATCGGGGTTCACGGCGCTGGACACGCACGAGGGGTTTAACGAGGCGAGCAATAAGATCAGGGCGGCGATGAGGCAGAGGGGGCAGCTGAGGAGGAGGAAGAGCGGGTTTTCGTCGGATGGGGAGGGGAGCGAGGGGGGTGTTAGTATGGGATGAGAAGAGAGGGGGAGAGAGAGTTACGACGTTTTCCTTTTGTTTTACTTTTCGGGGTTTGTAATTCTTGTTTGTGTAAGGTACCTTAATTTTTAGAGGTTCAGGAGATATAAAGATTAGTTTGGGCTTGGACTGGACAGTGTCTAGACGGGTAGGTCTAGATGGATAAAGTCTGAATTAGCATTGAAGGGAAGAGAGAGAAGGAAAGAAGGCAGGAATTGAGCATTTGTAATGGAGCAGGTTTTTTCTGTTTCAAGCTATGTATGAAGAGTGAGAGTGAGACAGAGGGAAAAAAGCAAGACGGAGAGACGGAGATGGAATAACTAAGGTAAAGGGGGAGAAGCTGGAGTAGGAGTAATGTATACCCGAGCGTACAGTATGTCGATGGACAGGTAGACTGTCGTTGTTGTTAGTGTTGGTGTTGATGCTGTTATCTACACTATGGCTAGCTACTGTGCGATGATGAGAAGAGTTGAACTGAAAGAAGAGGATGTAATGACAATACGATCTCAACTTTGCTTGTGCATTTTTACGTGTGCTAATCAACTAATTACGGAGTATGAGTTAACTATGAATTTGAGGCACTTTTAGAATTTGATGGTGTTCAATAAGAGAAGCTGGCCTCTGGAAAAGCTAGAAACTATTGCTCCATATAGGTATGTACATGATGTGGATATAATGCGATAGGTAAAAACTAGCATTTTATATCAGAGAAGCACGCATCAGGGTTCATTACGTAGTACGCACGAGGTTGAGATTTGAGATGAGATGAGGTGAGCGAGTGAGACCCAAGCACGAACCGATCGAAGGGCAAGATAATATCCTTGGCAGGGGTCAGAGCCAGTCAGAACCCTTTTTCCTGCTTATTGAGACGGGGAGTTGTCCATGTTGCATTAGGAAGTATACGCATGTAACATGGTTACGAAGCGTATCACTTTTGTAGGAGGTATGTAGTGTGTAAGTCGATCACTTGGCTTTTGTCGAAGTTGGTGGGTCGGTACGTGGTAGCTACCTGTGCTTGTGGGTGCTACTTACAGCCTTACCGATATCTAGGACGGATTTAACGGAAGATAAATGTAATATAGTAGGTTCGACTATACATATCCCGTGCAATGCCCGTGAGATGCCGTCAAGGTAGTCGCTCTTCTTTCTGCTAAATCACACAAACCATGATATGACAAGCAAGTGTGTGTTTGGAAGTACTAAACTAATACATGTGGTTGAGCTATAGTTAGTCACAATAGTACCTAGTAGCGGCAGTTAGCCATGATTAAATAATGTATTGGCGGTGATGAGGTGATGAGATGATGGGGATGGGAATGGAGCCTAATGAAATACGACACGCGGCAGCTCGGAGGCCGAAGGGCTTACTCCGAAGTACGTGCCCTCTTTTGTCCGAGTTGGCTACCCCGGCCGAGGGAGCAGGTATAATAGGACACACGCCTGACGGCTTTTTTAGGTCTCGAATTAGAACTCTTCTAATTTCGAGTTTGTCATCCCCTCCCAATTCTTTTTCTTTTTCTTTTTCTCTTCTTGAGTTTTTTCTGCCTCGCGTGGTTAGAAGAAGGGACGGTACCTAGATTAGTATTCACTTAGATGACCTCGGAGATATCGCATTCGGATTTGAGATATATCGTGCGGCATCAACCAAGTTTGTCAGTACAAACCTCAACAGCAACAAGCAGAGCAGACAAAGACGGAGACGGGCATCTAGTATTTTGTGTGAGAGGCGAGGAGAGACTTGTCGCGTGGTGAATTGGAAATAATATCTGGACCCGGGTTATGTAAGTATTACGACTTGTCTGCTTTATCTTACGCCACAAGGGACGGAAATATCCTGCTGTGCACCCCCTTGCTTTTGGCTCTTTCCCAGACACCAAGCACCCCCTAAACCCAAATTCGTCCCCCCACACTGCCACGCCCAGACTTGCAGTAGCACTAATATAATCTTCAGATCAGATAAGATATTAACCTAGCAGATTACCCCTGCCCCACCATAGCTTCATCACGCTTTCTTAACCGCATCTTCCCTTCTCTCAAACCCAAGCTTCGCACTTACATAATTAATCCCCGCCGGTCAATGGGCCGACCCAATTGCTAGAGGGGAGGAAGTAGAATCCGGCGGAAGAAAAGAAGAAAAAAATAAGAAACAAGAAAAGAAAGGAAGAAAAAAAGACAGAGATGGCCGCGGGTCTGCTCTCGCTTATCGGCGGAGCCCGGCGTGCGCTGACGGGGAGCGCGCGCGCGACGGAGCTGTTCCCGCAGACGCGGCCGGACGTCGACGGCGAGGCGTGCAAGCACGACTGCGACAGCTGTACGGTGAAGTACCCGCGGAACTTCAAGATCGAGGAGACGCACCCTCTGTACGGCAACATCAAGCCGTGGAGCACGCACGTCATTGTTGCGACTAGCAAGTCCGACTGGAAGAGGGATGTCGAGGATGAGAAGGGCAGCGTGATGGAGGCGTTTGGACATGCCAGTAAGCCTAGCAATGGGGTATGGTTTTCGTCGTTACTATGGTAAAGGGGGATTATGCTAACGAGCTCGCAGCGTCTGATGCTCTCCGCATCCAACATGCACACGCCCTCCCACCATGCAGACTACTCGCAACCCACGTCGATCCTGGTGCTCCCCGCCTTCACCATCGTCGAAAACGTGACGCCCCCCGCGGTCCCCTCCCTTGTAGACAAGTACATCTCCCACGCGCCCACGACCTCCGACCCGCTGGACCCCGTTGCCCTCCCCAAAGCCATCCCGTCGTCCGCAGGCGACATGCGCGCGCGCCCGTGCCCCCACCGCGTCGTGGTCCTTCTCTGCTCGCACCGCACGCGCGACGCCCGCTGCGGCCAGAGCGCACCGCTCATCAAGAAGGAGCTCGAGCGGCACTTGCGTCCGCTAGGCCTGGACCGCGATCTAGACGACGAGCGGCCGGGGGGCGTGGGGATATACTTTATAAACCACGTCGGCGGCCACAAGTACTCGGCCAACGTCCTGATCTACCGGCGTCCGGACGCGTTCGGCCTGGATAAGGTGGAGCGGGGCAAGTTGCCCCCGGGCCAGGAGCCGCAGGTTAGAGTCGTGAAGCCGGTGCCGGTGCTGGTGCCGGCGGCGGAGGAGGAGGGCGAGGAGGAGCAGGAAAAGGAGCCGGACGTTGGCGCTGCACAGTGTATTTGGCTGGCGCGGGTGCGGCCTGAGGATTGTGAGAATCTGGTCCGGTATACGATCTTGCAGGGTAAGGTTGTCAAGCCGGATAAGCAGTTACGAGGAGGGTTTGATCGGAGTACGGGTATGATGAGCTGGTAGATAGATGCCTTTGACGACCTGAGGATGAAGATGTTGGTGTTATAGACAGAATGTGAATTCGGCGCGGTTTCTAGAGTAGAAGTTGGGGAGTTTGCATACCTGTCATTCAGCATCGCTAAGAAGGATAGATGTTATGACTTATGTGGTGGGTAGCCATAGATACCTACCTACCTACATATGCGGGTCCTAGAAACCTGGTGGGATAATAGTACATGGTAATGATGATGGTCACGACCTGTATTGATGCGGATTCCGGTTTGTTACTATGCCTTTGCATATACGATCGTCGTGTGAATCAGCGGTTTATTTTTTATAATATAGCGTCGAAACAGAGCTCTTTAGACTCATGGATGGGTAGCATTTATAAGCACTTTATATCTCCCCCCTCCAACAACCGTAGCGCGGTTCTGAAGACGGGCAGCGAGGTGGTATCGAATGGTATAATGTCCCTCTTCCTTCTTGATATCACCATAGAGGAAAATATCTCTATTAATCAATAAAGTAGTCGTGAAGTATGGCTATATTCCATATGAGCACCTCATGCGGTTACCTACCAGAAAGGTTGGACCCTTTTCATTTCATTTGCCTTCTAGAAAATAGCTCACGATATCAAAACCTAGGGCTTTAAAGCTATCAAGAAAGGCCAGTCGCTGAGGATTGCCCCGGAGTTATGGTAATAGAACCGGTCCAGAGAGATGAGTAAATATAGGAAGTCCTTATCAGACTCCTATAATGTTCAACCCCCTTGCTGGGTACCTAGTATTGAGTTAAGGCAGGGTATCTTGATGCCCTGCCATCGATAATACTACGAACTTGTTAGTCATCTAAGACTTATATAAATTTATGCCAGTAGATTCTTCTTGATCAGAGACTGAGCCATCAATAAGCTACCTTGATCATGATGGCCCTCTCTGAATATACATTCCTCCTATTCCCTTCACTTAGTATTGAGTATTTCGACCTTATCAGCCATTTATTGCCTGCTATCTGGATCTTAGCTAGTATATGAACGAGGTTATATGCTCCTAAGAGCCCTCACCTCCTATTCATTATGAGATCATTACTAGTTATCAACCATTTCTAAGAAAGCTCTCATATCGATTTCAGCAACAAATTACTTGTCTAGACTGGGAAGTTGGGGGGTGGGGGTTATCGAACTCGCCGTCCACTTATCACCTAAATCTCTACGACTTGCAATGCTAACAGTATATAGAGATCGAAGGGGGTGCTTCGATGACCTCTTTCTCGACGTCCCTCTGTAGCCTGAGCATAGACTGTCTTTGTTGGAATTAACCAACCACTCTGGGTTACCTAACTTGAGTAGCAAGGTGTTTTATATTGAGAGCATTGCTAAGCAGAGCCTCATACATTCGCATTCGAGTATAATACAAAGATTTACACCTTTACACATTTATGAATATCCAAAATTCTAAATTACCATAAATACGCAGACATTCCAAACCACATATGTGCGTTTACCTCCATCTAAGTATAAGAATGTCTAACTTGATATTAAAACTAGTATTAATGCTAACGCTATTATTGAAAGAAGCTATCTAGGTCTACATAAATGCGATTTATTAAAATCTAAATGAGTTTCCACCAGAAGTAACTGGTACCTTCTCCTCGCGCCTCGCTGGTGCGAAACGCCACCACCCTAACCGTTTTTCCGAACCCAAACCCCCGTTCCCTTTGCTCCGTAATGCCCAGGCAGAGACGACAAATAATAAGGCAAGATCATTGCCATCGCAGCTTTCATGTTCAATCCCAGCTCAAACAAAGCGCGCGGGACTGTCCAATAGAGAACTTATAACTTTCTCTGATTTGTGAGCTTTCCATTGATTTTTCCCCGGATAAAACATCAATAGCCTGAAGAAACTTTTTAGGATCGTTACCTTTGACCAAGAGGGGAACTGCTTTATTGATCCGAGCCCTTCTATGTGGATGCACCTTGTCATACCCTCGATGCAAGGCGATTGCTTCTACAGCATCATCAACAAGAGGGCCACCGGAGTTACCTATGGGGAAGTTGAAATAGTAAGCGATTGCCTGAAAAGTGAAAGGGACACAGAACTATGGTAAACCCCTAGAAAAGGAGCTCCTAGTATCCCTCGTTGGTGGGATCGTTTGTACATACCGCGTTCTGTGTCTCCATCATGGTCTAGCATAGTGCTAGTAATAGGCGCATATTTGACTGTGCTTCGACTAAAGTAAAGGCAAGGTTGCCACACCCCGTTGATAAATGACCCGTCAAAAGGGAAACCATATACCCTGACATTAGTGATACCAAGTGGTGTCTTCTTATACCCCATTGGCCGACAACCCTCGTGGAAAGGCTTCGAGACACGAAGAATGGCGAAATCGTTTTCCCACGAGGATTTTTTCACAAATCTAGACTCTTTCGCGTCCGAGCACGCTTTTGCCCACTGGTAGTGAACGGCCCCAGCGTCGACGTAGCGTTTGTGCTTAGGGTCGGCGCGGCTGTCCCGATGGATGCTAATAGATAGAGCGAGCCCGCCTTCGGGAGACCAGACATTATGGCCCACGGTCATGACATGATAGCTATCAATAATAACCGCAGATCCAGTCGCTTGCCACTGGTTGCCGTCGCGTCCCAGGAATAGTGATTCTATCCTCACAACCCCTTAATGAAATTAATATTGCTGAGTAGAATACTAGGCCGGAGTACGCACCACTATAAAGACCAGTGTCCTGAACATCGTTTTCCGGGGCAAGATACCTAGGATTTACGCCTATGTATGTCTCCTCGTAGTCAAACGGATGGTCCGATGGGTACTGAAAGGCAACTGCTGCAAGTAGATCTTCACCAATTAGAGTTGGAAGGTATTCGATACGAGCCAGTCTCTTGCGAGAGCTTTCTTGTTGGGAGATAGTGAGGCGCTTTCTGGCTAGTGCATCCATTCTTGAGTCTCTTATTGAAGTAAGTTCCAGTACCAGCTTGGACGCTGCATTTCCCATATTTATTGCGGGTGAATATCGCTCTGGGGGGGGGGGGATGGGGGAGGTTGGAGTCTGTTGGTTTATTCCAGCTGACTTGGACACGATCAAGGCGTAGTGGTGAGAATCGAAGTTGACAGAGGTGGCAGGGTTCGTCTTTCCACGAAGAAGACAAATCCTAAGGGAACCCATCTTTATATATTCCCAGCATCCTCAGCTAGTACTCACCGGGGCAACTAGACGTGGTCACCGTGATGAACGAAGATAATGTCTCTTTCCAGTCCCTTGTCTTCAACATGATTGGCGAAGTATCTTAACTAGTGAGATTACTAGCGCTATCAACGCGGCTGACAGGTCTCATGTTGTGTAATACCTACATAGACGGTGTGGTGTTATCCGCAGCTTTGCGTGATGTGATGATCAATAGCTTTCCAAAGTTGGCAAGATGATGAAAGAAAACTGCGTTAGGAGAGCCGGTACAAGGATGGCCGCTCCCCGGGCTAGTTACATGTTCAGAGCAAACGCCAAGAGACGACCACGGCCCTCGAAAATTAATGGCCGGGTCTTGGCATTTTGCACTCCCACATTTGATATTGAAAATAACTACAAAAGAAAAATTTGAAAAAATAAAACAAAGTGATAATTATATAGAGAAACTCTTAGAGATTATAACCATATGTCTCTTAATTAATCTATCAACATGCGTTGTGCGAATAATTCTTAGCTATCTTATAAGCTAGTAAAACGAGTATGCCAAGACCCGGCCATTAATTTTCGAGGGTGCCAGCGGCCATGCGTGCTCAAACTCGGAATTGGGTCTAATAGTATGTCAGCCACACCAGTTTCAAAAACGGAGGCCGCTCAAATTTTAATGTTGAAAACTTAAAGGACAAAATGTTTTACTCACGAACGGGATTCAATGTACAATACGATTACGAATAATTAAAAATATTAAGTAAAAAATAAATTTATTTTTATTTTATTATATAATATTTTATTAATTAAAAAAACAATAATTTTAAATATAAAAAATCGAATATTTATTTCGTAAATATGATTTGAATTTGTTAAAATAACAATTATAATTAACGTTCGAAATTTTCACAAATAATTTGGGTAAATTTTATCGTTAATGCTTTTTTTTTTAAATTGCCTTCGGATTGCATGGAAGTTTGATCAAGAAAGCCATTGCTATTTTGGGCCCACAGTGATAGCTCGCATGGATTCATGCGATTTGTTAATGATCTTGTTGAGGACAAATCAAACCGGCTGGTTAGGTAGACGTAAGTATATCGATAAACGTACACCCACACACACACACATAAGTATATATATATATATACCTATACAATGCTTTCAAAGTTTTCAATAGTATCCATACATTTACTAATTATATACTGGATTGGGTATGGTTAACTGGTTTTAATCGTAATTGTGTTGACTCGCTAATTCCTTTACAGTAAAGTCTACGAAATATAACGAAATAATTCCTCCACTTTTCTCTGCCAGTCCTCTAACCGTGGTAGTTAAGCACCTTGATCCCCTCGCTATAATCGCCTTCGGGGAACTTGATCTTGCCGATATACATGCGGCGCTTGGTGTCCTTGGGGTTTCCCGGCTTATCCCGGCCGTGGAACGCGATGGTCTTCCCGTCCGACGCGATGTCCATGTGGCCCGGTCCGTACATCGGCTGCTTGGGCCCGGACCGCGCGAGAGTCCGGCGGTGCTCGAAGTTCCCGTCGGGTTTCGTCGCCCACGCGTACTGGATGTCGTAGCTGTCGCTGCTGTAGCAGTGCGTGCTGAAGAAGAGGACCTATGTTGCCCGGTTGTTAGCAGACTTGTATTATAGGTGATAGGGGGGAAAAAAAGGGGGAGGGGGGAGCAGTTTGGTTCGGGAATAGGGGGTAACTAGGGGAAAACTTACATAAGATCCAGGCCTGCGCTTCCACATAGCCGGTCCCTCAACAACACCATCGTCCGCCTTGCCAGCATTATCAAGAATAGTCTTGGCCTTGCCCTGGAGCGTCATGCCGTCGCGCGTCACCCTCTGGATGCGGATCGGCGTCGGCTTGTACCCGGGGGTCCTGGGGCGCCCGGTACACGTCGTCTGTCCGCCCAGCGCGTTGCCGTCTACCTTCCAGAGGATCCACCGCTGGTGGCCGTCGTCGAACTGCACCGGATCGATGATCCCGCCCCCTGCGTCGTCGCAGATGAACGGCTTCGAAGTCACTTTGAACGGGCCCTGCGCGTAGTCCGCTACGGCGACGCCCACGCAGCGACTACCGCCCTTTCGCTTGCCGGAGACTACCACCCGTTAGCTTTTTATACCAGGTATATATAATATGCCTAGATAGAGAGATGGCTGCTTACAGTACATGACGTACTTCCCATCGTCATTCTTAAACACGCTCGGCGCCCAGATACCCTTGTTCTTCGGATCGACCCAGGGCCCGACGTCCGGCACGGCGTCCTGCTTGGTCCAGGTCCACTTCTCGCCGTCGTTGGACACGGCGAGCGGGATGTGCCCGTGGTTCTCGCTCGAGGTCGCGTACGCCCACCACACGTTGCCGTCGATCAGCAGCGTCGGGTCCGGGAAGGCGATGTCCATCACCGGGCCGTTCCACGGGCCCCTGTCCCGCGAGACGAGGTCGCCGGCTTCGAACTCGGAGAGTGTTACGTTTTCGAGCTCGATGGGCTGCGAAGGAGGGAAGGGGGGCGTTAGTCAGTTAGTGGTGGAGCTTGTGTATGTAGATCTGTGGGTGCTTGTGATGGCGGTGTGTATCTCAGGGGATGAAGGAGTGATCGTCATCCGTGAGGGTAGACAGTGATGGTTATCTAGTGTACCTAGGTAACAGAGCTAGAAATCTTGACTTACACCAAAGTCCGGCTGAGGCTGAGGAAGTGCCGCCGCAAGGCCGCCGGCGGCCAACGCGAATAAAATGCTTTGCTTCATGATAGCAGTAAAAGAAAGTCTGTATACTCTGCTATCTGCTGCGATATTAAGCCCGATGACAAGCTAGTTAACAGTAATACAATCATTTTTTCTACGAGGGACAACAGCAACTCTTAAATACCCCTTACCGAACACGCGATGGAGCAACTCATCTTCGTCCAATGCTCTAGTTTCCCAACTAGCCGAACCAGCCAAGCCCAAAGCGAGCAGCTCTCTATCCACCCAATATGCACCCGTGGTGCTATTCCCAGGGCACATCCGGCACTCCTCTACCGACGCAGTGCAACATTAACGGGGCCCAAGACATCTCCGTCTCCGCAGGTCTCGCGCCAACTACCATTGGTTCCGAATTGTGCTGCCTAAACATCGCGCGATACTACGGCGATGGTTCTTAGAAACATATGTTTAATGTCTTCCTTGGTTAAGAATACTAGTACCTTTCCTAGAAGGTAGTTAAATCGGATCTCGTCTTGGCAACATAAGGGGGGGCTCTGCGGCACCGCCCCTCCGCGCGAAGGATCGTCCGTATACTCCTTTTCTGTCTAAATCTGCGCTATTTCCCTATATATATAACTATGTAAAATAAAACATCGCTAGTCCTCACATATACACGAACCGACTATAAGCCGTCTGCAGCTATAGTTTAATTTCTGAATACTTGGTGGTTTTGTTTTATATTTGTTAATCAGCCCGTGGAGCTACGTTACATGCGCTACTTTCTAAGCGGCTTAGGAATAGTATAGCATTACTGCAATTCTTTTTCTTTTTTGTTAAAGGAACAAAAAAAAATATGTGAGACTGTTAGTGATAAACCCTAAGGTAATTTGGGTAATTATTCGAAAATTTTAGGGCCTATATTAAAAGTCGATATACTGATATAAGCTTATGTACTATTCAGGTAACGTTGAATCCAAAGGTGACTTCTATACATGTGGCCGTGTATTAATGAGATCCCCTGAGATCCATAGGGCTGGTGTCGAGATTAGGTTGTGCATAGTGCGTAGTGCATAACATGAAACGTACGAGTCTAAAATTAGAAATTAAATACCACCCGGACCGAGCCGGAAACGGAGCATGGACCGAATCAATCGGAAGCAACGAATAGGGAAATTGTTTATTCAATAAAATAACATTCAATAATAACACGTGCAAACTTCAATTCACTATCTACCTACGTGTGACCGCGTCAGGTCATACTTCATAACATCTTCTAAAATAGCTTTGTAAAAATCGGGGTGGGACGAATGAAACGGATATCCCGCAAGCGATTACATCGAGAGCGGTAGATGGGTGCGCGAGTGACTACTTAGGTATCCAGGCCACTGCTGTGAGGAGGCTGAAAACGCCAACAAGGTCTGACCCCAACTTGATTCCTCAAATGCGCAAACAGTTGATCTTTACTAGTATTTGGCATTTGGTATTTTGTCTATAGAATGGGTCGGGTTGGGGCGATGGTGTGTTCGTCGACTATGCCTCGCCGAGGCCAAGCAACACAAGGTTCGCCACATTCATGACCACCATTATGAGCCAAATGATTGCGGCGAGCACAGCGACGTACCACGGGTTAGCCATCCTGACGGGGCTTCCTCCGTTCACAGGACCGAGTTCGCCGTCGTTACCGCTGACACTGAGGGCATTGCCGTTGATAACAAATGTATCTTTTCCTTCGGTCTTGTATCTGCCATGTCCTGGTTGAGCTGTCATATACTTGTTGAAGCAAGTGAACCAAATAAGCGGTGCTGAGACGAACGGGAGGACAACGCTTAGTGCGACCTGGCTTCCATTAAGAGCGGCGTTGAGCTTCTCCCGCCCCGCAGCACCGGCGATGATGATGCTGGGAGTGATGGAGATAGACCTCGTAACAAGACGTCGAATCCATGGCTTCATCTTCCAATTTAGTGCACCTTCGCAGATCATTTGGCCGGAGATCGTGCACACAATGCCCGCCGAGACGCCAGAGAATAATAGCGCCAGGGCAAAGATTGTGCCCGCACCCGGACTGATGCTTTGCGCCAGCAGATCATGGATTCCGAAAATATCAGCCTCCAGGGCATCTGGGTTTTGGTAAAGGCTGGCTCCTGCCACGATAAGTATAGCGCTGTTGACGAAGAGAGCGAATGTGAAGAGAGAAATGGCCACTTCGGCATACGAGTACTTTAGCGAGTGCTTGATAGCTGAGAGACTAGGAACATAGTATGTTTTTTCTCCTATCTTCTCCTCCATAGTACTATTAGCAGCAGATGGCGGTCCGGAAGGAAGCAGGCCACGTTTGGTGTCATAGTCTTTGAGGCGACTCTGTACTATGCCGGAGCCTAGGTACAACGAGTGAGGCATTACCTAACTATGTTAGTAATTCTACTTAGGAGCATGAAGAAGCTGCATAGGGAGATCATAAAATGTTGGTATAGCGTTGTACAGGGTAGGGAGGGGTATGTGGAAGAGTAATAAGGGGTTACAAGGATTGCACATACTGTAGCACCCAGGATACCACAAGCCTGGAATAAACCCGAAGACTGTGTTATGGAATCATTTGGTACGTAGCCTAGGAAGACTTCGCCGACGGATGTATCCTTTATAAGCGAGAGCTGAATGCAGAAACAAACGACGACAGCTAGAACGAGCAACATTACGAAACACTCGAACATCCGGAGTCCCCTGATAGAATCATTAGGTCTATAGAAGAAAAGGATAACCATTACGTCTAAAATCGAGATGGCACAACCGGCGACGAGGGGTAGTTTGGGTATCAGTAAATTTAAGCCGATAGCGGTACCGATGACCTATTACTAGTTAGTTATGCTTCTAGTAGTTATACACGCGACAGTTGTGTCTACTTGCCTCGGCGATATCAGTTGCGATAATGGCGGCTTCGGCCAAGAAATACATGAAATAATTAAGCCATCTTGGTAAGAATGCGCGGCAAGCCTCAGCCAAGTTGAGTCCCGTGACGGTTCCCAGCTTAATGGAGAGGCATTGCAGGAAGATAGCAAACAGATTGCTCATCAAAATAATAAAAAGCAGACGGAATTGATTCTCAGCGCCTGCACTGATGTCGGTAGAATAATTGCCAGGGTCGACTACAAGTTTTAGTTCCGGTTAGCAAACGGGTACATATATAGGTATGTGAGCAGTCGGAGAGGAATAAAGGACCACATACTATACGCTACAGCGACCAAAAAGCCAGGGCCGACAAACTTGCAAAAGGTGACGACGGTTTTGTAGACGCGCTGCGAAAAAGATTGCTTTCGCGACGCAGTCGAACCGTCGTCGTTGTCCTGGTTGGTTGCCCGTCCAGGTATCTGACCAATCGTACGACCGACGATGGTCAGATTCGGTACGGTACCATCAGGGTCCTCCTCGATAGAAGGCGGAGCGTGATCTGTCACGGGCTGTCCTGAGTTGTCCATACTCCTCGAGGTGTCGCCTTTGTGCTCTCTGGCATTGGCGATGCCATTGAGATCTTGGTTGGTGACGAGGTCGTTCGAGAAAGCGTTCGGGCTCTGGTTGAGCCCTTCGCCCTCGTACGGCTCGTCAGTCCGCGATGTCTGGTTCATGATCGAACCTAGCCAAATTGAGGCCCCAGTAAAAAAAAGGGGACCACAAGAAACTTTCTTGCAAGTAACTTTTTTTTTTTTGTTTTTTTCTTCTCTCGTTTGTTTTGTTCTTAGTCCATAACCACGTTTTCTTTTCCCTTTTCTATGCTATAGCAAGAAAGGTTTCTTGTCAAAAATAAACACGAAGAAATTAAATGTAGTTATATCGTATGCGAATCTACTAAATAGATGCAAGATTGTAGATCTCTCCCTCTAGACGGGGTCGGGGACGGGTGTTAACGGTATCGGAAGAAGGAAGGCCAAAAAGGTTGTAAAAGTGGCAACCGGCTCTAGACTTTAAGTACTTAATTATAAGAATTGATTCGTTGAACAATTCGTTGCTTCTAGATGTTTGAACTAAGGAACGCACGTCAGGGGGGGTTTTATTCTCCACTACAAGTTACCCATACCCCGGAATTTAGCGTAATAGTTACAGCAGTTACGCACTATTATGGGAAAGTTGTGGGTTCATACTCACATATTTGTGCCTTGGGCTTGCGTCTTGCGTCTTGTACTTATCTAGTAGTTACCTAGGTAGTCACTCATCCGAAAATGGTGCATCATTGATATAGACTTAATACGAAAATTCCCGTTACACGGCCTGATCCCGGCACCGGCAAACCTTCATCCCGAACCCTTACCGGGCTAGGTTATATATGCTGTCCTTCCTTGATATATACTATATAAATTGATACGGATAAAATAGCTAATAATACTCACTTTTTCCTTATCTTTAGGGCTTTGTTAACTTATTTCAGGCATTTGCGCCTTTGTCGCACACAATCCTCCTCGATCAAAAGTTTCCATGTAATATATCATATGCCCGTGCAAGTGGAGGTCGAAAAAGAAAAACTGACAGTTGGTTGGTTCTTGGCACACCGAATGCCAATGTGGGAAAGGCTTGTGATTGAGTAAAGTGGTATATCACAAACAGTATCACGGCATTGACTACCCGAGAGAGACACACACTAAAGACATGCAGATATCTTCAACAAACTCATTACAGAGCTCATCTAAGTTGACTCTCATCTAACGCTGTCTCTTTTACAATTGATTCGTCTTATCTCACGTCAACCCATCTAGCTAGTGCTCTCCCTCTCCAACGCCGGATCCGCCATGCAAACGCCTCTAGATGTGTTACTGAATACACCGCCGTACTAATCCTCCACACTCGTACATTAGCATGTAAGGGCTTCAGCCATTCGTTGGCCCACCTAATAGCCGATTTCCGATTTCGGGCGAGTCTCGGTAAAAGTCGGTATGGCTGTGCATGCCGAGTGCTTAGCTAGCCAGTCGCAAATTATTGCGACTTCTTGCTGTCCGTCTTTGCCGCAGCCCGCTCTCTTTCCCTCTTCGCATATATTTCCGCCGTGAACGGGTTTTCGTACGTGAGAGCGATCTGGTAGACAACGAAGACCCAAGCCGTCAATAGAATTCCTGCTGGCTTGCCGTATAATAGCGCCGTGCCTAAGAAGCTGCAGGTTGAGCCATTATACATGGGCGCATCCGTGATGTTGAAGGGAAACCCGGTTATGATGTCATCCATCAGTATCCCAAAGTAATCTCCTAGGAACGTGCCCGTGATGCCCAGCGCCCACGTCGAGGACAGAACCAATATATTCCCAACAGCAATCAAGCCATATGCCAAGTATTTAACCTCGTCCAGCTCGAGTAATGGGTAGGATGGTTGGTGGCGCAGTGCGCGCTCGTACAAGAAGTCGCGCACCAGACCAAGGGAGAAGATCGTGAGAGCTAATCCATAGCATGCGGCTTGCGAATGACCGCCAAAGAGCTTCGTTAGTGTCTTGTTACGGTATTCTATTCAAATGTTAGTCCCCGCGTGATGATGGATGGAGATCATAGTTCAAGCGAATTAAGAAATAATGTCGAGATCGGAACGGACTGACCTCGTCGAGCTACGATGCTATAGCTCCAGTTAGCATATCCACCTTTTAGAGCTATATAGCTGGGTCCTTAATATGATAGCTATTTCAAAATATGCGACTTACTTCCAGAAAAGAGGATTAAAAGCAATTGAAAGGGCAGAAACTAATCTTGTTAGCCTCTATATCGTTTGCGACGTTGATCTACTTTTAACATACTATACAGGCTCTTCTGGTTGAGGTCGACCAGCTTGGTCACAGAAGGATCTAAAGGTGCCATAATTGAAATTTGAGCTAGTTTCTTGCTAAGACGTAGAAAATATAACAACGATAATCTTGTATTTTAATAAGTGCGCAAGTGGTGATGACGTTGGTGTTGAGCAACTTGAGAATATGTTTACGAAAGCAAAGATGGACGTGGCCTGGGGAAACTGGGTTTTGTGGATTCTGAATTATTGGAGCTAAGTCCTTTTTTTTTTTTTTTTTTTTTTTTTTTTTTTTTGTCCTGGTCGTGTAAAACACATGCATTTTCTGTTCGGTATCATCCCGCCTTGCCCGCAGCTTCGTCAGGCAGCACCCAGGGTAAAACTGCTCGTTAAACCTGGAGCCCCTCTCCCGATAACAGAATCGATCCGATCGGAGCGCACGTGCATCCTTGGGATTTGAATTGTGGTCTTTTCCATCAATTTTTACATTATAACTCTGATGTACATCCACATGGCACCGCTGACTTTCATACATAAACCATCAACCATTTCAACCAAACAAGCAACTGACAATCCATCTGAGGAGTATCATATCGTACGAGTAGTCTATACTACCATATACATCATACTAAATAAATAGCAATTCCGATATCATTGCTTTATATTTCAAGGCTTCACATCATAGCCGACGTAATTCCCCTGTCTGATAAGAATATGCTGACGCCACAGGGTACGAATTCTACTCTTGTAAGAAAAGGTTATATTGACACCTTTCCCTCCTTCGATTTCTGGTTGGACCGCTACCAACCATCTCACCGGGTATCCGATAACCAAAAAAGTCTCACCACACAAGCCTCAAAACCTCTTAGTTTTTCATCACTTTCGGGTTCTCGTCTTCTTGGCTGGCTGTGCTGTATCCTCTTCTTCTTCATCTTGACCTTTCTTAAGATCGTCTTCTAAGCCCCATTCCTCCTTGTCATACCAGTCCTCTCCGTCCGACATATCACGGTTTGGACCGACGTGAGCCTCGTACTTGGACCACTGTAACACCGTCTTCCGCATTCTGTCTGCCCGAAGGAGCCCTTCATATAGTCTCTTTGCCCCACGGCAAACCTCTTCCTGTTTTTGCACATATAATTGCAACAGTCGCCGCATATCCTCTGCTTCCGCCTCTGGAATTCCAAGGTCTCTATCGGGTCGAGCAGATCGAGGATGCAAAAAGAGGGGGTGGATGGGCGCTTCTTCCGCGAATACCGACATCACTGACACCGCCCGGCTACCCTCATTACCAGCTTCTTCACCTGCCTGACTTTGATGGGCTGCCCTGTCGACCTCTCCTTGCCCGGCCGATGCGACGCTGTCTGTCGCTAACCCACTAGTAGACCCCGCAGAGCGAACATCTTTGGTCCCGTTGACGCTGGCATCGGTAATAGTATCTTGTTGAGTTTCGGTTGCATCCAATCCCAACTCTTTCTCTTCCGACTTGTTTAGTCCATCGCCTTCTGTATTTTGTTTCTGACCCTCAGGACTAGCCTTAGCAGTCTGCGTTGTTGCAGGTAGGGGTGCACTTGTGTCGGCATCGGCTGGCGGTTCAGCGTCAATCATCGTAGTATCGTCATCAGACTTTGCTCCGTTAGCTAACGTCTCGGCGGAAACTGCAGAAACATCTTCATTTCCCGTAGTCGCAGCGGTTTTATTTGTCTTCGTTCGCGTTTCCTCTAGCGAGGGCATGTTGGTATCTGACTTGACAGACCCGTGTGCTTGACTGTTTGAATCCATATAATCGTCACGGTATAGCTCGATATCGTTAGGTCCAAGCATTATGGCACATGGAGC
Source organism: Daldinia eschscholtzii (assembly GCA_037126485.1). Taxonomy (NCBI): domain Eukaryota; kingdom Fungi; phylum Ascomycota; class Sordariomycetes; order Xylariales; family Hypoxylaceae; genus Daldinia; species Daldinia eschscholtzii. Next base: position 3,583,281 of record JBANMG010000002.1, read on the forward strand.
CCAGATATGATCCCCCACGAGCTTCGTTTGTAAGTGTTTAACTTTCCAAAGCGCGGCGTTTTCTTTATGCATAATATTACAGGCTTGTTTCGTTAACTCTGTGAGCGTTTTTGTATTATAAGGTCGCGATAAAGTGGGATGTGTGGGAAGATCGGTGACAGAGGTAAGAGGCGCGAGGATGTCTGAAAAAAGACGGACTGTTAGCAAGTGTGTATGGACTGGCCTGGGTGTGGTGGCGACCAACTTTCGAGTCGTACGTTAGCGTACGGATTGAACTCGGCTGCCGCGTCGGCGACGTCTTGAATATACTCTTGATCATCGTCGCTATCGATTTCATAACCTTCGTCATCAATAAGTACCGGGTTTCGGCTAATAATCGCCCTTTGATAACCAGCATGGTTGATGATCTATGTAGTATTATGTGGTTAGATGAAATCCACCATGAACTATTTAAGGTATTAATAGAACTTACCTCTTTATACACTTCAGGCCCTGAGGGCGGTGCTAGCTGTCCCTCGTGGACAAACCTAGCCCTCTTCATTAATTTGTGCCCTCGGTTGCCGTGGTAGTAAATTTCGGAATCAGAATCGGATTCTACCAGACCAGTACGTCAGCGAATAATATGCAAGATTTTCTACGAAAGGCCTCACCGTATGCCTTGCGCTTTCTTGCCTTTTTCATTGCCGCAATGGTCTCGGAGAAGAGAACCTGTTGGGAAGTCATTGCGACCGCCAGATTTTATCGCCGGCTGCAATTTGCAAAAGTTGAGTGTGTTTCGGTAATAAACTGTCGCCGCTGGCTTTCGTAGCCTCGGTAGATGTAATGACAACACCAAACTGTTAATAGTAGTAAAGGTTTATGGAACAACCTCTTTTGACAAGATTTCTGGTCCGGAGGGTGAAACGGAGTGTCGGTCGCGAGATCGGAATGAGGAGAGAAGTAGAGGCGTATCGAAAACGGGAAGTTAGAATGGTTGAATCAAACAGGTCTCTGCTGTATTAGGAATAAATAAGGGAATCGTTAGGTATTATAGTCGACCTCCTTGGTCAATACAATGGCTGAATGATCGGATTCTATTGCGACTGCGGGAAATTGTTGAAAAGAGCTTGTGGAAGAAAGACTTTCGTAACGACACGACTGGAGCTGGGACAAGGCTGCTGCCCGCAGTGCGCGCATGGGTTCACCAATCAAGATAACAGTGTTACCTGACATGTACCTCAGGTACCTACTAAAACTTTCATATGGTGTACATATGTAATGTACCTATAGCGCCATGCAAATTCGAAATAGGAAAGGATGATCAACCCTTAAGCCCTTATTACGGAGGCCTAGTTCGGTAAGTGTTGGTTAGTAACGGTATTAGTGTAGGTATGATATTTCATGGTATTATGTAAGGCAATCGGCATAAAACAAGCCACCAGGGTCCGACTCTAGGTGGCCCCCACCTTTAACGGATAGTACTTCGTTACCTTGTGTGAGGTCACTGAAGCTTTCGAATTCGATATCAGCTAAGACAATAATCACAAGCGCTGCGACAGCTACTGATATATAGGTGCCTATATATGCGACAATGGGTTATGATATCAACCTACACCCTTGAATTCTTCAAATATACTCGCGAGCTATACGTCGAATATCGCGTTTAAGCATTATCAATAAACAAACGGTGCTTAAGTAGTCGTACGCAACGTGAGCCATTCAAGCCTGACTTGGGAATTCCTGGAACTAATCTAATATCTCCAGGATGATGATCTAAGTCGACCTAAAAAAAACCCCCACCACTAAACCTATCGTACATTCTGGTAATGACAACTTCCGATCCGTTCATATAAGCGGACACCAATGTCTTTCGAGCCCCTCTCCTATTAGACCAATGGACGACTTCCCAGCGGGTAGCCTGGACCATAATGTCCCATTCCTTGTCGTCTCCGGACTGAGTAATTCTTCAACAAAAGTCTCTCTGCCAGATCCCAGCTTGAGGGAGCAGGGTGTTCTCGTCCGATCGGAGCTACCCCCTATAGAAAGTCGGGAGGCAAAAATCATCCTTCGCTGCATCCAAGAGAAGGACGCTACTAGTCTCCCATGGAACTCTCGAGACACGTCGAGGAAATACAAATTCAAGATCGGTACGGTAGGGAGGGTATGTCTATACTCCATAGAGTTGTTTATACGACGCACTAGGTGCTTATAAGAGACGAATCTGACTTCGACTCTTAGGAATTCTTACTCCCGCCTCGCCGTGCACGCCTTCCTGATAATTCCGAGGCGCCTTTATCACCACTTATCCTACATTCACCATTCTCACCCCTCAGTCCCGGCTCTAGCTTATACCCAGACGGCTTAATAGATACGCAATGGCTTCGAAAGCATCAGGACCTCGTACCCAGCGTATGCTTGACTTTTTATAGTCTGACTTCGGATCCTACGCTTGCAACTCTACACGATAACCAGCTCAAGACAGATATAAATGCTATTAAGAATGTCATTGTGCAGTCAGGCTACAAATGTCGCTTTGTTGCGGTTATCCTCAGCGACCAGTCGCCAAGCTCTATAGGCCAGTTTCAAGAGAGACTAGATAATATTAGGAGGAGCACAGGCTTAGACCCCAAAACCTCATTATTCGTCTTGCCTACCCAACGTACTGAGGTAGAGCTAGAAAATGCTGTCGATAACGTACTGACTGCAGTATTCGAACAAGCGCTGGAGTACTATCGCGATCTTGGTAGACATTCTCGCAAAAAGAGGGGAAGAGGGATTGCACCACAGCCGACTGTCCCTCCTACCAGTGGTACTTCTCATACGTTGTCTCTTCATGGTTGGAACGTTCGTTACGATTTCAAAACCGCCATTTTCGCCGAGTTCCGTCAAGAAATAGACGTCGCCTTGCGATCTTATGAGCAGGCATACGATACTCTTCTCGGCGCCGACGTTCTCGAAACTATTCCAGGATGGAATTCTAGGTTCAACGACGCCCGGTTTCTAGCTGATGTAATAGCTATCCGGATCTTGAAATGCTTATTATGGCTTGGACTAAGTACTACCGCCGTCAGGAGGTGGCAAGCGCACAATGATAGAATATTCGACCTAGTTGATCGAAGGGGCCGAGGAACACAAAATTATGGGTGGAAAGCGTGGGAAGCGAGATGGAACACGGTTATGGCTAATCTAATCGAAAGAGTCCAGTTTCCTGAGTTAGAACCGACTAGTACCCTGCCCTATCGTCTCCCCGAAAAGAACCTTTCTGCAGATCGTTTACAGCCATGGGAACTACTTCATCATCAGGGGTATTGGTACCGCATAGCTGCATGGCACCTTGCTAATAGACGAAAATTGGCCTGGTCTATACCGGAAGAGGACCGGAAACCGCCAGATGCATCCTCGCCGTCCCAGTCAAGCAAAGCCTATAGCTATGATACGTACATGTGCCCGGAACCCCACGAGGAATTTCCATTAGTAGGGACAGGGGTAAACCACAGCCAACTGATCTTTAATCACTTAATGTTAGCACATAACGAGTTCCAGAAACGACACCAAATCCGGACCTCGGCAGAACTGGCGCTTGAGTGCTGTAAAGAATTAGAGAGGCTGAAGGAGTGGAGAAAAATCTTAAAAATCCTCACGCCTCTATGGAGGGACATGTCTTACCGTACAGAAGGTTGGTGGGACATCATGGAAGCTTTCAGTTGGACTCTAAGGGGTGCAGCGGTAGAAGTTGGCCATAAGAATCTTATTGTCGCCATCGACTGGGAGCTTCTAAATAAAGGTGAGTAGCACTGATTTCAGAGACCAGTAACTCAGAAGTTAACGCCTAGCATAGGTTTCTCTAGGCGGCCGGGTTGGCATTACGACATAATGAAATCTTTGGATGGTATATCCACAGATAGCCGGCCTGTCATAGAGATTGGTGATGAGCATGTCACATCCTTCCTACATGCGTCTTTCATTTTCAAAAATGACGAAGGAAAAGCTGGACAGAGTTGTCCAACCCAACTTTCGATCACGTCTAATTCCTTCCCAGATGCCGCCCCGGTGGTGTTGGAGAGAATTCGAATTGAATTCGAAGGCAGCTTACATACAATTGACTTAGGACACAAAGCTAGTGATGATCAGAACTTTTCTTCTTCAAGGCTACGCGTTTCAAAGGTAGCTTTAGCCGAGATCGAGGGCAATGGTGACGATAGCTCTGATGACGATTCAGAATCGAGTGCCGACACAACCCCTACAATGATGCTGCAGGGTACAGACGACTTAACTATATTACCAGGTCAGACGCGAGTTTTTGAAATGGACGTCCCATTACGAGAGCCCGGTGATGCTAGAGCATCTTCAGTGCAGGTTTCAGTAGCTCCGGAATCTTTCACACTTAGATACACGATTAGGCTTCGGGAAGCCAACCAGGTTGGTCTATGGTATTCACCAACATCCATGAGGAAGAAAGTCACACGGACAGACCCGCACATAATCAAGGTCCTTCCAAGGCCCCCCAAAATGGAGATAAGACTTATTGATATGCTTGAGCAATATTATGCAAGTGAATACGTCCCGCTCGAGTTAGAGATACTTAACGAAGAAGATGCCAATGCCAATACGAAATTGGATATAGCCCTATATGGGCAAGATGTACCTGGATACAGAGTACAAATTGAAGATGGCACAGAAAAGACCAGTACCGCTGGAGTGGAAGAATCCAGGCTTGACGGAATCCCAGTCGGAACTATACCAAATTCTAAATCCGCAAAAGCCATAGTTACCATCGATCCAGTTGATGGGCCTATGGTGCTTGATTTGATAGTAAGAGCAAGATATCATCTCGTGTCGGATCCGGCAACACCGATCATCCAGCAAACGACATACCACTTAAATATTGTTAACCCCTTCGAAGCAAGCTATGATCTATCTCCCCGACTTCATTCCGAGTGGCCAAACTACTTCAACCCTGAAGACATTCAAGATCCGTCTGAGGGGGACGAGGTTGTCCGCCGCCCCCGAGGACTGGCCCAGAAATGGTCCCTTGCTACTCGGTACGCTTCATTTGCACAAGAAGATCTAGCTATCTTAGGCCTAGATGTCGACATTCTCTCTACGCAAGGGAATGTAAGCTGTAAAACATCCAAGAGTCAACCAATAGTGGCAGACGGTGCAGTCATTAGTCCTAAGACAATTGAGGAATCACATTTCGAGCTCATTGCTCAAAAATTCGATCTGGATGACCGGTCACCGGCGACAGCAGATCTGGCTTTTACTATCAAGTGGCGACGACTCACCGCCTCCAAAGACACAGTCAACACCACCGTCCTACCACTCCCACGATTTTTCGTTACTGTCTCCGAACCACGCGTCTTGGCTAGCGTGTCCTACTACTCACCTCCTGACCCATCCAACTCGGTATCTTCTTCAGCCCCAAATCCCCCGTCGCAACTGCTCTTCCTAGACGTCACGATCGAGAACCCGTCGTCGCACTTCCTGACGTTCGGGCTGATGATGGAGCCGAGCAACGAGTTCGCGTTCTCGGGCGCTAAGACCACGACGCTGAACGTGCTGCCCGTCGCGCGCAGATCCGTGACGTATAGGCTGTTGCCGCTTGTCAGGGGCGCTTGGATACGGCCGACGCTCGTGGTTAGGGATAAGTACTTCCAGAAGGTGTTGAAGATTATCCCGACGGAGGGCATGAAGAGCGATAGGGAGGGGGTGTTGGTTTGGGTACCGCCTGAGGAGGAGGTGGATGGGGATGATGAGAGTGAGGGGGATGAGAGCGAGAGCGAGAGCGAAGAAACTGAGGAAGGAAGTTAGAATAATGGGTAGATGGATAGACGGGACTGTGGTTATGGGTGATGATTGCAATGAAGTATACACTGTCTAGGTGTTGATCTAGAGGAATGGATATATCAATGCTTTATACAAGTCTCTTCCATAAGAATTCGTGGCCATCAATGTTGCATGTGTTAAGTTTGGTCCTTGTCAGAACATGAGATATCTGCTTATTGATGTGATTATACATACTCATTGACATTAGCTGTTTAATAATTATTCAGAACCGACTACTATGCCAATCACCACTCCGTACTATAAACCCGTACCTAAAAATGTTATGACGGGCTCGACCTTACATACTAAGGTTATGCAATACACAAGAGCGTAAGGCCAAGCTACTAATTATAGTCTGCGGGGTGGTAACACAGATAGGGCTAAAATGATTAGTTCATAGTCAAGACTTCACATGGGCGGAGTCTCGCACTCCCTTGACTCGAAGCTCAGCTTTAAGCCACGCCGATACGACCGTCAATCTCCGCAGGATTTATCGGAATCAAAAATGGACCGTTAGTCCGAGGCTTATTCCTTTCCATAGAGGTTTGGGAAATTTAGGTAACTAAAAAACACGTACGTTGGCTGAGCCTAAACGGGCGAACGCGCCGGAGTTGTGCCACGCCATCGCAAGGAATTAGCTCTAACCTACATTAACTCCGGGGTCGAGCTGAGAGGAATCTTTAACTTTCATATGAAAAGGCCAATGCTGATGTGAGAAAATTGCGTTGTGTTGCATTGCATTTGCTGAAAGAATTTCTTACAATTACCAGTAGATCGGTATCTAACACATCTTAACCTTTTTGGTCCCTTTTGTTTATATTATTATCGCCATCCCATGAGTTTCTTCGCCCGTGTTCTCTTTAGAGGAGGACATGCAATACGCCCAACAACTACAACAACAACAGCACAATTCTCCAAGATGGCTTCGATAGGAGGGGCTACTGTCGCCCTCTCGATGGCAACGTATTATAGTACTGTCACTTTGCGCCCGCCGCAACCAGCCGAGGCGCAAGAATTTGATCCCGAAGCTCACCATGTTAAGAATCGCCGTGGAGAGACCGTCAAATTTCGAAATCCGCACCCCTCATTTTCTTTCCCCGGTCGCCTCCAGATATTAGAAATGACAATGTGCGTTCCCAAGCCGTTAGGATAATTAGTTTGATTTTTACTTAAGCTAACTCTAGGAGTATATAGAAAAGCACTTACTGGCACACTTAATTGGCCGAAGCCGAGTACAGAAGATAAACTGGTACAGGTCATAAAACCTGAATTCTTACCTACTCGCACGTCTTCGTCAAAGCTCCGCGCTACTTGGCTGGGTCACTCTTGTTATTACGTAGAGTACCCGTCAGGACTGCGCGTGCTATTTGATCCCGTCTTTGAGGATTGCTGCACGCCCATCTACTTGTCTAGATTTAAAAGGTATACCGAGCCGCCATGCAGCATCGCGGACCTACCTTTCGTCGACGCCGTTGTGATCAGCCATAGTCACTACGACCACTTGTCGTATCCCTCCGCGAAGGAGATCCAGCAGCATCACCCCAATGCGCACTTCTTCGTCGGTTTGGGGCTGGAAAAGTGGTTTAAGGCGGGAAGGTTTAACAACGTAACGGAAATGGATTGGTGGCAGGAAGCGGAAATAACTCTGACACCGCAATCTGCTAAGGGCGAGGCCGAGGCGAAAAGCCCAAGCAGTTCGGACTCGCCAGGCCCTATCAGCGCAAAGATCTCCTGTCTTCCCTGCCAGCACGCCTCCGGCAGAGGGATCCTGGACCAGAACAGTACGCTATGGGCATCGTGGGCGGTCACTTCGGGCGAACCAGCCAAGTCCGTCTGGTTCGGCGGGGACACGGGGTACCGGGCGGTGCCCAAAGTGCCCGAAGGCACCGACGACTACGGCCCCGAGTACAAGGACCTACCCGTGTGCCCTCAGTTCCGGCAGATCGGCACGAGATTCGGCTCGTTCGACCTCGGGCTTATCCCCATCGGCGCGTACTACCCACGGCACCTGTTCTCGGGCGTGCACGGCAATCCGTACGACGCGGTGGAGATGTTCACGGATACCAAGTGCAAGAGGGCGATGGCGATCCACTGGGGCACTTGGGTGCTGACGGCCGAGCCGGTGCTGGAGCCCCCGCAGATGCTGAAGGAGGCGCTGAAGAGGAAGGGACTGCCGGAGACGGGGGTTTTTGATACCTGCAGCATTGGAGAGAGCAGGGAGTTCTGAGGTGCCTCTGCGTATCTAAATTATATAATGGAGTTAGAGAGGGGCAATAAAATTGGCGTTTGGGGGTGGTGCACCTGGGGCAGCAAAGCAAACGGGGATAGGCTGGGGTGACTTGATACCTAGATGTTTTATGGCGTACGAACACGGTTACCTATATATGTATCAGGTATTTAAAAAGGATGATGAGCAATCTTCTCTCGGAAAATAAGTGCCTACCTCGTTGAAAGGCAGAATACCTTACAATGGAATTAATTACCTGTAAAGATAGATAATGCACGCATTCTCAATAAATATTATTTATGTACCAAATATTGTATCGGATAGTTGTTAGTAATTACATGACTGGATGCACGCTAATGACGGCATCGAGGTTACACACAAACAGCCAAGTTTAGCACCGGCCCGGGAACCAGCAGATTCGTTTTTTGGGCACCTGCATTTTTTTACCACCTGAGTACCTAATCTGCCACTGCCACCCGCTCTCAGGTATTGTACGTGCGCCTGTCTTAGCACAGTAAATCTTCCCGATCAAAATTCGGCGCACCAATAAAAGACCAGTACCTAGGTGCCTAAATCAGTCATCCTTCCCCGTACCTACCTTAGCTAAGGTACCTACTGAACTTTGTGCATTCCCAACACGCGGGAACTCCATGATTCACACAAACCAACGCATAACTCGCACATTGAACCAACCCGTCAAACAGTCAAACGTAGTATTTCTTACAGCGATTTATAATGCATCAACGGCAGTCTCGATTCTTTTGGTTATATAGCTCCGGTCTCTCCCAATTTTTCCCACTATAGCGAAGGTACCTAGGTATAGTTAGACTTCAAGGAACTTCTTGGATATTCACTTGACAACAAGCACGTTTTGCATTCAAGTATTCATTATGAGCGACCCGGGGAAGAAGTTATTAGTAAGTTATATATTTTTTTCTTTGTTTGTATTGTCATTCTATCATGATTTTATGCGCTTGTCGATTCCTGTTACGACTTGCGCCGAGTCGCAAACAAACAATCCACAATCTACAATCACATCCATCGTACCTGCCGAATACAAATGAGGTGAACAAAACATAAAAACATTTATAGCCATACAGATTATTTTATGCGGGTTTCTCCATTTTATGTCTATATATATATATATATAGGTATATACATCTAAAATAATATGAACTAACGACTGAATCAAGGACGAGTTTCGGTCCCTCTTGGATGAGACTACTATTCTGTCCATCCTTAGTGACTACAACTTGGAAGACCCCAAGGAGTTTGCTTACGCGCGACAAATTCTACTGACTATCTCAAAGGATGTGGAAGCAGAAGAAGCCACTGGCTTCAATCCGAGCGGTCTAGGGGCAGATGATATCGTAGACATCAATCCTTCCAACCAAGATGAGGACTTGGAGGCAGCTGGTGCAACCAGCAGCGATGTCAAGAGCGTTGGCGGCTTCACTGTCACAACAGAGGGCTCCGTACCTCTGAGTCTCATATCCTCGGGGTCGTCGAAAACGTCATCTCTCGAGGCCCCGGGACTTCTCCATGTGGACATCTTCAACGGCCTTACGGACAGCGAGAAGGAAGAGCAGCTTACTCAGATGTTTGTTTCCCTTAAACCCATCGATGTGAAGCTATCTCTACAGAAAGCCAAGGGTGATGCGAGTCTCGCTATTGACGAACTCCTTAATCTACAATGGCTCGAGCAAACAGGTCAACGCCCTAAAGGGGTTGACGGCTTTTACGTATCCGACGACGACCATATCCCGGTTAAAAAGAAGAAAAGCAGAAAAAAGAAGAAATCGGCGAAGGTGGCGTTACCCAAACCTGCGGATCCGGAAGACACAGTTCAGGAAGCAAGCAATGGTGATGCTATACAGAGTGGTGAGAAGCTGAATATTCAAAGAGAACCGCCAGATACCAGAGAACTTTGTTTAGCTAACCGAGTTCCACAACAGATCGAGTTGCACTCATATCCGATAAACTTCATCTACCACCTTCTGATGTGATAGGCATCTACCAGCAACACAATGCTTCTCTTGGAGCTACCGTGGTCCAAATTCTGGACAACTACATCGCTGCGGCGATACCATCATCAAATCCTCATTTAGTGTCAGCCGTTGAGCAAAACAAGAAGAAATTCTCTTGGGTACCTCCAGAATATATAGAGGCCACTTGCGAGGTCTGCTCAAACCAAGACGATGCTGTGGACGTTATCCGTATACTAGGGGATCACTTCGAGAAGCCGGCCTACTTAAAATACGACGTATCATATAGCATTGTAGCATCAGGTTCCGAGGAAATCGTGATGCCTGAACTCACCAATGCTCCAAATTTAAGGCAATCACCAAGGTCTCCTACGGCTGTCCGTTCACCGACAGTTAACCTTCCGATACGAACTTCAACCCGTCCAGGGAATCTCCAAGCTGCCGCAGCTCTCTCAAAAACAATTGCCGAGTCAAGGAACCATTCATTCTCATCAGCGGCGGCAGCCTTTAAGAAGGGCAGATCTGACCCTCTATTCAGACAAGCTGGCGCATATTACGCTGAACGTGCTCACCAACAGGCCATGAGCTACCGACAAGCTAATAGCGTGGAAGCGAACTACCTCGTCGATCAACAGAGTACGGAAGATACGATCGATCTCCATGGCGTGACGGTGCAGGATGGCGTCGAGATCGCCCTCGATCGAGTATCAAAATGGTGGCGAGGCCTCGGTGAGGAGCGGGTGCGAAAAGCGAAGACGCATGGGCTTACCGTGGTTACTGGCATTGGTAGACACTCTTCAGACGGGAGGTCGCCGCTGCGCACCAACGTAATCAAGGCACTCGTTGCTGATGGATGGAAGGTTCAGATACAAACTGGGTCGTGCCTCATCACTGGAAGGCAATAGAGATCACAATTACAGGTCGCTTCTTAATTAGATGGCGCTCCATTCTACCGAATTAGCTTTTGGTGTATGTAAAGAGATGCATCGGCTTTTGGCTCGCTACGTAGGTAGAGTACAGGTCATATTACACTACGGAGCATTGGCGGCGTTTCAAGGCCGGAGATCACATGGATATGGATGATCAATTGTTGTTGCAATAGAGAAGAGAGATAATAGAAGTTCAATAGTTTCATCTGAAGTAATTCACTGTTAGACCGCTCGGCGGTTTATCTGTTTCTATCGCTTGGGTGGTTTTATGTGAATAGGTACGAATGAGAAGCGATACAGGTTCACCTATCTAGTAGGCTAACACGGCAGTGGCTCGTTGGCTTGTTTCGGTGAAGAAAGGGTAACAGATAGCGCAGGGGCCTTGTTGGATAGATCCACGGTGATACAAAAAGATTCCTGTGTAAACTGTCCCGTAACATGAGGCTATAACTATCAAGAATCAATAATCAATCGAGTTTGTATTTGATCCAATCAACTACCGAGATGGTTATTTTTATAGTAGACTGGTTTTACATATATATATATGTATATACGGTACATTATATCGTTCTTAAGCTGTGATAGTTGCCGTTGCCTATTATATACGATTGCCGACGAAATATATTATACCTATACCTGCTTAGATTAGATGCTTTAAGTGTACGTAATATGCATTGCGTGACGGTCCGAGAATATTGGCAACTTCATAAAGGCTCACCCCCCGCAAAAATACACTGTGTCAGACTCAACCAGGGCTGAGACAAGCTCCTAGGCATTGAAGCAGATACAAAAGCGGGCTGTTTAAGCGAGCGGATCTCGACCAGAATTGAGACTTACCTCCCTTGCTTATAATGGGAGCTTTTTCTTACAAAGTATTAGTGATGCTGCCTGGTCATTTGTATAGGTAGTTTCGGATACCGGAATCGAGGTCTTGGTAGAAGTGCATTTGAATCAACAAGCACCAGTTGTAAGATATGTTTTGTTTAACTACCTAATTCGTTAGCTAATTAAAATTGAAGGGTTTCTTGCGTCGAGAGGTTACGAAATGTTCGTTTACATCAATTATTTTAATTATCCCAATAGCAAAGCCGCAAAGTTGTAAAGTTGTAAAGTTGTAATTCGAAGCACAAATTGATAAAAATTACCATCCCAACTACTTACGAACTGCACTTACAAATCCAGGCTTTTTAGTCTAACGGTTACGCCGGGCAGCGGCCGACCACGGCCGCGACTGACAGTAAAGTACTAGGCAAGGTAGCCAGCCACCTAAGTAACATAGTAAGGTGAAGGGACCCTCCAGGTCGGAACTTAAAAAAGTAGTAGTCATATACCTACTAGATAAGGTATATGTAAGGCACCCCGTAAGTCACAAGAACAAGAGGTATATGTAGGTACTTATTCCTAGTAGAGGCCCACCTAGAACTTCCCTTTGATCAACAACTCCCGCTCCCAACCGGTCCCAGCTTTACAACTTACAACTACAACTACATAAAACCGTACATCTACCACAAAGAAACTTCATTTTTAGTTTCCTTCTTTTCCTATCTAATTGAAAACTTACCCGGCCCCTACATTCTTTCCGCATTTTTCCTATCCTTACAATACTAGGTACATATCAACTACTAAGTTAAACAATATTTTAACCTTTTGAAGTAACTACAATTCGTTCCGTAAAACTTGCCGACAATGACGGACAACGCCGCGGGGCCAGCGCCGCAGGCAGCATCAGCTATGACGCTGGACAACTACAGGTTTCCAGCCCACCGACTTCTGCGACAACAGAGGACACCCGACCGCACTCCCTTAGTACTTGTCGCTTGCGGTAGTTTCTCTCCCATCACTTACCTCCATCTTCGTATGTTCGAAATGGCCAACGACTACGCCCGTATAAATACCCAGTACGAGGTTGTAGGAGGCTATCTCAGTCCCGTGTCCGACGCATACAAAAAAGCTGGCTTAGCAGAGGCGCACCACAGGTATGCTAATTAATAGCTTCAATCCAAGCATTGTCCCCAATCTTGTATTTTTATTCCTCTCGGGCAATTGATATACTAACATTCGGTGCTATTTATTAGAGTGCGCATGTGCGAATTGGCAGCAGAGGAGACATCAAGCTGGCTGATGGTTGACCCGTGGGAGGCTATTCAACCCGAGTACACGCCAACTGCCAAGGTGCTAGATGTGAGTATTATACACTGGACCCTCTAATTTCTTGTTATCAGCGTGTCCCACAGCGCATGAATTCACTCGTAAGGGTCTAATGAAACAATTCGTCGCCACTCGGACCGATCCCCGATATCGCTTGTGGACAGCTACTGACTCGAACCGTTACAGCACTTCGAATACGAAATCAACCACAATCTCGGCGGTATTCTATCTGAGGATGGAGAAACTCGAAAGCCGGCCAGAATCATGCTACTTGCGGGCGCAGATCTTATCGGCACCATGTCTACTCCGGGCGTCTGGGCTGAGAAGGATCTTGCCCACATTCTGGGTAACTACGGCGCCATGATCGTCGAAAGGAGCGGAACCGATATCGATGAGGCACTAGGCAATCTGAAGCAGTGGGAAGACAATATTCACGTTCTCACGCAAATGATACAAAACAACGTGAGCAGTACTAAGATTAGGCTCTTCCTTAAGAGGGAGTAAGTATTATCTTTAGTTCCTTATTTTTAGAAACCCCAAATTATCTCGAAGCAGAATAACTAACGGTGTATTGTAGTATGAGTGTACAATATTTAATTCCTGCAAGCGTCATTCAGTATATCGACCAGCACAAGCTCTACACCGATAGCGACGAAGCGAAATCTAAGGGCAAGGAGAAGCAATAAGTAATGCGTTGGAATGTGCGTCGTCGTCATTGGATTTAAAAATGTTTTAGGATGGATCTGCAACTACGTCATGACCGCACTTGATTGAAGATCAAGTTCGGGATCGCGCAGGATGTCGACAGCTTGTATTTCTTGCTTTTTTTCAGCATCTTGTACGATCAGAAGACGGGCACGCGAGTTGGCCCGACACAAACGATTCCAGACCTCGAGCCGCGGAAGCTGAGATCTGCGGGGGGGCGCGCGCGCATTAGGGGCATACGTTACTCCAAAGCGAGACCCAAGGGCAGCTTTCAGCCAAGGGGAATTACGGATGAGGGGCAGAAAGAGGGGCTCTCCCTCTGTTCGAAAATGGCAACGTCCCTTTTTTTCCCTTTTGCCCCCCACATTCGTTGACGAGAGAACCCCAATCCGGTATTCCCGACGGACGGAAGATTCATTCGTGATCACGCATTGTGTACTACGGGAAAATATGCGTGTTCCCGGCAGCTTTTTTTGCGAAGACGCTGACTCACCGACATGCCACGTCGCGTCAGCTTCGTTTTCTATTATTTAGCTTTCCTTTTTACTTTCATCTCTTATTCGGGATGTGGGAATTTTGTCTACTGCGGCGGTCTCGTTAACGGATTAGAGAGATGATATCAGTTACTTAACGTACTCATAGCATAGAGTGTACATACGTACAGTACAGTATAGCACGGTGCTGCAATTCGAATTTTACTCGGGTCGGTTGACGACCCCGACGTCTGGTCTCGTCCTCGCTACTACATGTGTCTAGCACGATATACAATGTCGTTCTTGGGATATTTGGTGATCTATGACTCAAGTCTCTAGGTCTCTCTTTCTATGTAGACCTATCTAAGGCTTATATATATATATATATACCTATATATATCATTTGCTATGGTTGAGTTATGAATAGACTCCGATGATAGCCTGAGCTACAGTGTAAATGCTTCGAGAAATCTACCCAAGGTAACACGCCGTATTTGCATAATACGCGTATCCGCTTTACCACGTTGCTTGATCTTGTGTGTGGCTATGAACCAGCACACTAGCATGGATTCATAGGTATGTAAGGTAGGTATAGAATCTAGCTCTACTTAGTTAATAGGAGTAGCGGGCATACCTATGTTCGCATTATGATAATGCAGAGAAGAGGGTACATAGGATTCGGTGGTATGTCTGTATAACGTTTAAGTCCAGAGAAGAGATGGAGAGAGATCTCCTAACGCCGATGATATGATATACGTATTAGGTAAGCTTCCGACATGAGGATCCTCCCTGTGCGTATCTGTAGGTGCGTGTGTTTATCCCTGTCCTTCTGGCGTTGCCCGGACCGATCCGAGCGTTGTCTGTGGTCTCGGCCGCGTGTGTTTCCTTGGGTAGAAAAGCTTGGTAGATACTTATTCCTTCGTAGGTTTAGAATTGCCATCTCAACTAGTTAGACTTCGTCCTTTTTACATTCTTAGTTGATGAAGAGATAAATAAAGGTTAGATTGGACTATCTATCTGATAGAGCTGTTGACTCACTACCTAGGATTTCATGGGAATACGATGAATAAAAATTATTATGGCAACTAGGTATACTTTGAAATAATATACAAGGTTGGGTATAATTATTGAAGCTCTATACGCTATGTGCGTAGTTACGGCTTGTTAAAAAGTTGTACTACATATATTACCTTAGTAGGTAGTTGATAGTTAGGTACCTGCTGAGTTTAGACAAGAAGCTGGCAGTCATTGAAACTCTTCCTACGCTATGTGTATTGACAGGGTAAATAGAGTTAGTAGTTGTAAAGTCTATCTTGGCCTTGGAAAAGAGGCTTGGTTGCGTTTTGGTGATAGTGAGCCCGGGAAGCCTCACGATTAGAACTAGTGTCATAGTTACGCTGTATAACCAATATGGAAACAGATACGAATCTTACGATGCTCGGTGTTCTTCCCAAAGCCACATCGCACTTCCCGCCGCTAGATAACTTTGTTATGAACAAGGTTTGAGAGCCTGCCAGTTGCAGTTGATAGATAGTATGAGCGTTGTGAGAAGGCTAGGGTCGGATGTAAGTCTGAAAGTTTAAAACCCAGTAGTTTCCACATGTTACCATCTAGTATAAAAGGTAGTTACTATTTGAATCTATGATAGGTACCTACCTAGGTAGAGAGTAGCTGTGGTTAAGAGCGCCGAGAAGTACCTGACCGGAAGCCTCAAGCGTGTATAGCGTATAAACAAATCTTCACTGTGTTAGACTTTCAAGACTGATAATGCGCATGGTGACTTCTCTGTATATCCTTGTATCTAACCTTCAAGTATTGGAAAGCGCTTGAACAAAGATCTATGTCGGTATAGTCAAGTGACAAGATAGGAGGTTGATGAACTAGCTACTTAGGAACTTATGCCCTTATATCTAGAATTTGGCAGCTTAACTTTGGAAGAATTATTTATGATTATAAGCCTATCTAAGCGGCGCTCAGGTCATGTTTGTAATCCATATTTGTTAGTTTACGAAGCCCAACTTGAATAGATACGGCAATGTGGTATACTCTCTCACATGGAATCATAAATCCCTTCCTCCTTCCCCCTTTCCTTCTTTCCATTCTTTCTTTCCCTTCTTTCTTTCCCTATTCTTCTCAAGGAATCCTTCAATACATCCAAGTCTCTTGATCCTTCCAAGACTTAGAATACATTCAAGATACTCCTTCCATCTTTAATAAGAAATGCCACTGCTCTTGAAGATGTTTCCTGCAGAACTCCTGCCATCCGCCTTGATCGTGCTTGCCTGCTTCTTCGTACTTGCAGGCTTTTTTCTTATATTAGGCTTCCTCGGCTACGCAATCTACCTTCAGTTAATCGACTCTGAGAAGGTGGTAAGTCCTCAGAAGTGTTTCTGCCTTCCCCCCTATTTATTTCCTTCTGCCTATAAAAGGTTGGATTTATTTTTCCTTTCGTACAACACAAAACAAAACAACACAACACAAAGCAACACACCACAAAACAACATAGCACGACACCACAACATAACATAACATAACACACTGGTTTTGCTGCTGTACTTCAGTCGCCTTTCTCTCCATTGATTCCTTACTACAAGGACAGCAGTTAAAACTTCCCCTGAGCAACTATAAACAACACAAACGACTGTTCTCATCGCAGTCAACATCATGGCCGCCTTCTTCTCCCATCATTGATGGAGGACGCCAACAATAATAGTGGATGGCATTCCCACTCATGTCATAAGGGTGGCCTGTACGGTCAGTCGCAACATGGAGCTGTCAGGACCGCAGCGAGACCCGCTGTACTACGTTGAAGGAACCTCGTGCTCGGGTACAAACCAGCTCAACGTTCCTTGTATACCTCCCTGAGTTTCCGGTTGGGAAATGCTGCCGACCCAGCACAGGGTTCAGTCGGTCAGTCCGTTGTAACAGAGGTTAGTGCTAGTGCCAGAGCCAAAGTCACAGCCACGGGCCCCGGTGCCGGTGCCGGAGTCGTCAGAGCCATAATACCAACCCCAAAATTGGAAGAGACCCAAGATGGCCATCGGTCCTCAATCCGTCAGCTCGTCTCCATCCCACTGGCGTTTGACTCAATCCGGCTCTTGCATGCCCTTCTTCCTCTCCCGAACATTGGTGAGTTGTTGTCAAGGAACGAGACCCCCTCTGTGGGCTTGGGAGCTGTGGCGGGACGCCTCGGGCGAGCAGAAACGGGACGATACGCGCGGTGAGGATTGGATTGGGACGGCCAGGACGAGGGACTAGACGACGGCAGGGATTAAGTAGACACAAGTTGAAGATAAATGAGTCCACCAGCTCCTATAGTAGTAAGTCTTACCCAAACATCTCTCATTCAGCCTCATCCCAATCCCCCTCTAACATAGCATTAACAGGACCCAACGCAAGAGAATTCTCGACAATTGCAACGACAATGACACTGATAATGTCTGTCGCATTCCGCCCCTTTGAGGAGTTCATGCGGACCTGTGACGCCCGTCAGACCAGCTAAGCCGTATTTTTACCGGCTCAGATTTACTGTCATTCGGCTGTGTCGCCACCATAGTGAGCGAACAACTCACACACACCTACGCATACACATATACCAACGCCACACACATCGAGAAGAAAAAGAAGGACATTATTCTATTTATTTTTATTTCCCTTCCTGAGTCTATCGCCGAATTTTCGCGTTCGGCGTTCGGCGTTCGGTGTCCGGAGTCTGGAGTCTGGAGTTCGTCGAACCGTCGCTAGAGGTATTGATCTTTATTTTAGAAGAAACACAAAATATTACTGATAAATCCACCAAAGACTTCTGGAACTAGGGCCTTGGTCTTGGGGCCCTGGTATGAGATGTTGGACGTTTGACATTATCTCAAGCGACTCAGATTGCATGTCGCGATTCGAGCGGTCGGAACCATGACAGCAACCAGCAGCCTAATAACTTACCAATGCGCGACACTTGATGTTTTTTTTCTTTGGGCGACAGGGCTAGGTTGGTCTCATTTCATTCCATTCTTCCTTGGATATGGGGAGACGGTTGGGAGGAATATAGCTTGGAAACGGTTGTTTCTTTTTGAATGCGTAGGCTAAAAAATTATTTGATCCCGCATGGGCGTTCGTTTGGAGGTGCTTGGAACAACGACTGTATAAAGGTTCATGGAAAGACATCATGGATGCAGTAAGCATGCCGTGTAAAGACTTCTTTGCTTTCATTTCCTCTAGGTCTGTTTACTTATCTCCTGCTGTGAAGAAAAAGGGGAAGGGAATTAAACCAAAACACAATTTCCATGTTGTTCTACATATTAGCCTAACATCTTTAGATTACACAGAACGCTACCCGAATTCAAACCAATTTGCTAGATCCTGTTACCCATGAGAAGATGATGATGCATTTAACTCTATACATTAATCCCACCTCATTCTACACTCTGTGATTGTTGTTTCTTCGTTTCTAACTTACTCATCATCCTCAGAATCACTCTCATCCGGTACGAGTGCCCTATAGCGTCTATCCGCCAAGTCTTCTACGAGGCCACCCTCGCTCTCCGGATCAGCGTAACCCTCCCCACCGACTAATGAGAGAGCGACCGGTAGGAAGATTAGGGCGTGCGTCGCGGCGAACACGACGAGAGCAAGCCATACTCGGAAGTAGTAGATCTCGAAGATCTTGGAACGAGTAAAGGCTAGGACGCAGACACCTAGCAATTTCGTGATAGTGATACCGCTAAAGACTGACCCGCCAACGTTGACGAGCGCCGTCCACGCGCGAGCATCCCGGCCGCGGAAACGGTTCTTAGCGCGTTCCATGACGGACCCTGCTGGGAACATGAAGGCGCGGGCGATATGAGCGCAGAACTCCACAGCGATACCAACGCAGATGATTAAGTTTACGAGCGAAACAGCGTTGAGCGAGACGTCGAAGACTGCCATCGCACCGATGATGTCCACAACAGTCATAACGACGGTCAGTGTGACGACGAGGGCCGTCATGATAGAACCCAGGAGAATCGTGGAGACGACGAATATGATAGCTACCGCGGAACCAAGGAGCGCTCCCGTGAGGTTGATGATACTGGCGTACTGGTCGAAGAAGACGTAGAAGACGCTGTAGGGGAATACCTCGACTCCCGTATTTGCGCTAATTTCATTCGCGATCCGGCGAGCCGACGCGTAGGCATTGATGAAGTCGTCTTGGCTACGAAGAGGCTTATGCATCGTTCGGAAATGACTCGCAGGGATAGCAAGCTCTTCTTCATCGATGACGAGAGCCTGACTATAAGAAGCCTGGCCGGCTAGAGGGCACGTTTCGGTGGTCGGGGAGCGTATCCACTTCTGCAGGTAATGGATAAACTCCTCACCTTCGGGCATACCATCAAGGGTGATATTCCAAGCCGGATCCCGATTGGCAAAGCAAGATTGGCGGCCATCCTTACAACAGCTCTCAAAATCGGGGTTCAACCAGAGGAGGAAATCGTCGATCCAGCTAGCAGTCGGGGAGGATATATAAGAAACATCGGGTCGCTTCCGCTCTTGTTCGAGCACATTTGTGAGTGATAGCTGCTCACACGTCGTAAAGCGAGAGCAAAGTTCTCTCTGTCCATCGCGCTGGGTCACATCTACACCCTTGGTAACAAAGTAAACTGGCGGGCCAGTGTCCAGGTAATTGTACATGTCATTGAAATAATCAATGAGGTAGGAATCGTCAGGTAGAGCAACTCGTTGGTCTAAGCCAAGTTGAACGTATGGGATCAAAGCAACGCCGGCGGCGAGCAGGCCGAGAAAAATAGCGACAACGAAAACTTTGACCTTCTTACCAAGTAGAGTAGGTGCATAATACTTTCGAATGAATTGTTCTAACCAGGTCTCCTCTGGCACATCGTATGGGCGAGGACCACCTGATCCATTGTTACCACTGAGATGAACACGAGCTGCCTTTACATGGATGCAGGGGAAGCAATCCGCTCTATGATCCTCGGTCCTCATCTGGTTATAAGAAAGGAGAGATATGAAGAGCGTCATCTGGAGCAGAGCATTGATGAATACCGCACCCGCAGCGTAGATGGCAAAGTTTCGGACAGCGGGCATTCCAACAAACGCACCGAGGGCGAAAGATACCGTTTCTGTAATTGCCGAAAAGAGAATAGAAGGACCCATTCGTCCAAGTGCTCTGGCTATCCTTTCTTCGACCATCGTATTTGGGTGGCTCAGGTTAACTCGCTCAAACTCATGAACAATTAAGAAAATGTTGTCCACTCCAACAGCCAGGACGATAAAAGGAATGACTTCGGCGATGATGAGTGTGGCTTTAACACCTGCCCATGAGAATAGCCCAATGGAAGAGGTGATGGACATCAAAACAATCAGGATGCCGACAAGACCGAGCGTGAACTTGCTCTGGACTAAAGCCACAGCTGGGTTCCTCGTCAACTCCCGAATGGTCATCCTGGTCGAACCCAAAGCAAGCGAAGCATATAAAAACATTACAATGTAGCTGATAACAATGATAGTCGCATCCGAGTTAGTTGATTTGTTCAGTTCTTCCTCCAAACTAACCTCTGTAGAGAAGGAAAGTCGTAGACCACGATCCGCAGCTTCTTTTTGAGCTTCCAGAAGCCGAGTCTTCAAGGACTGCTCCCAATCCATAGAGTGAGCAAGTTCTGAACTTCCCTCAGGATGGTTGTTAACAACCCAAGTTACTGTGAAGGCATGCGCCTCGGTGATATTTTCGATGCTGTCATAGCCACCAACGATCATATTTGGCTCTATTGGTTGTCCGAAATCCGGGCGGCAGTTAACGGGAGACTCGGCGCATTCTTTAAATGAAGATTTCCAATTCTTTGTGCCGTCGAAATAGATAGTCGGAGACTGCACGACGCAGGCAGAGCTGGTTGGCTTTAAGCACACGTCCTGGAAGGTGGTGCCAAAATCCTTGCCCTTCAGTTGCCTAACACTTGCTTCAACTTCTGACCACCACGTTAATGTCTCATAGCTAAGTACTGGTCCAGGGCCGGATTCTTGAGTATCATTGACTACGAAGACCTTCTGTGCGCGGTAGAATGCTCCAAAGTTCTCGTCAAAGAATGCCTTCTCCTGGGCTGCTGGTGAGTCTGGGCTGACCCATAACCGTGCGGGTTCCCTTTCTACTGCAAATTTGATCCAGCCAAGACTGAGGACGACGACCACCAATAAGCTGGTAAATATCGTGATGCCCGGGAACCTTGCACATAGATGGCCCAGCTTGCTAAAGGCGGTATCACACCAAGTATTGATAGCGTAGTTCCTTTGAGGCTGATCCAACATAGCCCTGCTTCTAACGAGGTCGCCCTCATCTTCATCATCGCTAGGCTCAGCAGCTTGAAGTAAATGGAGACGCTCGCTTCGCCGTTGCGCATGCTTCATCCAAGCAATGTGGCCGACAAGAGCGACGATGAGTGTGAAGAGTAGTACACCATAAGTAAATATCGAGGCAAACGATAAGCAAGGAAGGACGCCAACCCGACAAGATCCCGATTGTTCTACGTCCGGAAGTTCCGGACATACGGCGGGGCAGTCGACACACGAACACCGGAAGTTCGGATCCTCATCATTACACTTCTTCGGCTTCATCTCCCTCGGTGCCATGTTCGGCTCGGAGTACTCCGTGGGGAAGTTGATCTGGAATGGCGACCCGATGGCCTTTTCGTCTCCCAGGAATTTTAGTAATTGAGTGTAGTTCTTTGCGCCGCCCCCAATGAAATCTATAGCCTTGGAATTGGAAGCACCAAACTTGACCTCCTTACAGCTATCATAGAAACCCTCGCCATACTCCTTAGACACTAGCTGGTCTACCTCGGCGGCCAAGGTTTTCCCGTTCTTCTCGAGTGTCTTGGTTACATTGACGAATAGGGATTGGTCGGGAGAACAGGTAAAAGTACAAAACAAGTTATAGAAGTTGTCTTTACACGCAGGACAGGAGCCGATAATCTGGTTTGGGGTGGACATTTCGGACTTGAGCGCTTTGAGCTACATGACTTGTTAGCAACCAGCGCCTTCATCACTTTTCATCTACAAATCCATCCATCTATGTATATCATTGCGACAAAAATGTAGTAATAATGGGATAAGAGCCCAAACGTACCTGGTCGGCATTGCAGCAGACCTTGCTATCCTTCCATTTAGGACCACATAGAGATTCGAGGTCCTTAGCAAACTCGGCGTCGGGAGTGGTAGCTAATCCGTTATCGACACAGGGAACCTGCTTTCCGAAGAAACTCTTCTTTCCACAGTGGCCTCGTATTGCGCAACGTCCAGCTTCATGCTTCGGTGTATAGAGCTCGTCTGCCGCGGCGGTGCTGACTAGCAGCCAAACGCCGGCGACGAATTTAGATATTCGAGCCATGGCGATGCTCTACTATTCTAAATGAAATGGTAGTGGTACCATGGGGTTATAAAGTATCTTAATACGTTAGGAAATTTGATAGAAATGGATTGATATGGGAAAGTTGAAGATGGCGGAGAAAGATGGAAGCCGTAAGTTCCTAATAAGGTATTTGTGTATCGCATGAGTTGAGTTGGCTCGCACCTTGCCTGGCTTGCCTGCGTCATAAATACTAGCCCCGTGCTACCCCAGGTGGTCCTGCATTCGATGTCTTGGCGTGGCTGGATATGGGTAGTCAAATACCGTTGTTATGCAAAGATATACCTACATGCATAAGTGGCCCGAGCCAAGAGGGCTTACCTTACTGGTGGTTCAGGGGAACTGGCCAATCAGACAGCAGAATCACTGTATAAGTCCTCATAAATCCTCAACACTTCATACTTTACACACTTCAACGTCTTATTGTGTACACTTCAAATGTTACAGGTATACGATATATACTCTCTATATACTTATACCTACTAAATAGAGTCTAAAGATCAGAACTGCAGGTTCATTATCAGATAGAATGGAGCGAGAGAATGCGACACTTCTTAAGAATGAGTTTATTCTTTACCAGGTAGTCATCGAGACTTCAAGTTAGATATATCTACCCGTATACCCAACACCAATCGCATCATAACACTTGTGACTGTATAACGAAGTATTTCGAAGTATTTCACATGTTTAGATTATAAATATCCCTCAGCTACCTATATGTATCTCATCAACCCTTTAATACTCAAAGCTCTCATAAACCACCTCTTCACCTTCAGTCCACTTCAGCAACTCCCTCGTCATACCCGGTCCCGCGCACAAATAATACTTCCTATTTTCCTTATCCCCTTCTGCCAACACGTCACTGGCCCCTATCCTTCTCTCCAGCACTTCTGCACCAAGATCGTGGATAGTACCTAATATTAACCCTCGTTCCTCCTCCCCTATCTTCCCGGTGACGAACAGCTTCATCGTACTTCCGAGCCCGGGAATCCTCTTCAGCACATCCACCGCAAGCGGTATATCCTCCCCCCTTATACTCCATAATAACCTAAATTCGCTTTCGTTCCCTTCTTCTCCCGCAGTCTGTAGAACACCCGTGCCCTGCGCCATCAACGGCGTTATACCCACGCCCGCAGCTACGAAAACACTCGTCTTATGAGACTTTTCTTCGTCGCCCTTAGTCGGCAATCTAAACCCCTCTGCGCCACCGAACCCCAGCACCGGTATCTCAAGCGGCGCCCTCACGTTCCAGCGCTCCAGCAACGCCGTCGCCGGCCCGTGTCTCCTAACCGTGATCTCGAGCTCCGGTTCCGCACCACTCTTTATGTCCCCTGCTTCATCCACGGTATCGGCGTCTATGGGCCTGCTTACCGTAAACGTGCGCACGAAGTCGTCGTTCAGGCTCTGCGGGTCCTCGTCCCGCATGTGCGAGTACCCCATGTCCAACTCCTCGCTGAAGTCCAGCGTGACGTGCTGTCCGGGCTGCCAGGCTTTCAACCGCTTGCCTGTGCCGCCATCTGACGTAGCCAGCTTAAACACGTATCTCGAGATCGTCGGTGTGAGTCTCTCTCGTGTAACTAGTTTTGCTGTAGCGATAGTGTCGCTGCTCGGGTCTGCTGTGGGATCATTAAGTCCCTTCTCACACGCTAGTCGCCGGACAGCAGGGTTATACGGCGAGTAATCTATGACCTCGCCCCTGAACGATAAACCCTCGCGCACGAACCGTGCCTCCACAACCTCAATACGTATAGCTAGTTTCGCGTGCGGCATCACCGCCGCCGCTACCTCACCGACCAGAATCGCCGCGTTCCCCGTTATGTACAGCACATCGCCGGTCTCGAAGTCCGGGACTACGATACCAACGGCGGGATCGCCGTGAATATTCCCTAGCGTCTGGTACAACCGGTTACCCGAATACTCAGGGTACACCAGCGCCGCACCACCCGCGCCATCCTCCCTGTTCCTCAACACACGCACAAACCCCGGTGGACCACCGCGGATATTCACGTCCATGCTCTTAGTCCCATGCTTGCTCGCAACGAAGAACAAGTCCGCCTTGTCTAGTAAGTCGATCGCCGCCTGCGGCAGCGGGACGCCATTTCCCTCGCTCTCGAGCCGAGGCGCCGGCACGCGAGGATAGATGCGCTTCTTATTAATGTATTTCGGACAATTCCCCAGGGCCTCATCGACGCGGAACGCAAGCTGAAGCTCCGCAACGCCCGGCGTCGTCTTCGTCGCCGTACCAACGGCCATCGCACCAGCGAGTTTAACGCGGTCTCTCGTCTCCGGATCGATCGACAAGCCCGCCATCATCCTCCCGCCTTCCGGCTTAACAACCTCATCATCAATAATTTGTCTCCCATCCCCATCCCCACCCCCATCCTCCTTCCCCTCTCCTTCCTTCTCAATAGCAAGCAGCTCCCTAACCACCGGATCCCACCTCTCCCCCACCGTCGCCCTAACCCCCAACACGTCCTTGGCCACCGGCCGAGCGAACCCCTTTTCGCCTCCCCACACGCTAGCCCACGGCCTGCCCCGCCGATCCAGCGTCCCGACCGCTACGAGCGGCGATATAGCGACGCGGTACCCGAGCTGCGGCGGCAGATCGTGGTGCGTCGGGTTATGGCGGCGCGGCACGCGCAGCAGCTTATGAACCGCCAGTTCCCCGGGGTGGAAATCAGACTCGAACGCTATAATCTGAGCCATCTTTGTGACTTGGCTTAATCCGACTGACAATCTGCTTATGAACTCTGGTCCTATATGAGTAGATGCGGTGAGTCGTTAAATGTCTACACCGGTAAGAACGAATAGATAGGTCAGATAGGTTAGATAGGTCAGATGCTTCAATTAAGAAAGAATATCCCTCTTGAACGATGAGCTCAGGTGCAGAGGACGACCCTACTTAAGAAATAACTGCATTCGTAATAAACTTGGGAAGAATTACTGATTCTCATACCTGGGCCTGACTAATACCCGAGCAGCGGTAAATAAAATCAGAATAGTATAACCTGACGCCATCACAACGAGCTGTTTAAACCTATTGGAGAACCCCGTTGGAGATACTATAGCGTACGCAGTCTTGGATTATTAAGTAATCGGAAGGGCGCGTTGGGGAATTAGCCATTGGCATTCAAACCCCGATTCCTTCCATAGTAGAAAGCAAGGATGCAAAAGAATTACTATGTACCTAGTTAGCCTAGTTAGAAGCATCGATCCTATCACTAGCAAAGAAGTAATTGATACACGCGCACTCAAAGACCGAATAATATCCGTAGTATAGCTTTAACTAGTAGCCGTGACTACTCGACAGAATGCCAGCAAATACGTTTTATGTATAGTACATCGAGTCTCATTATTTAAAAATCATCGGAATTTGCCTCTGAACGCCACTTTGTCCGGACGCTTCCTAAACGTGACGGCCTCCTGCCTATTCACACCAGCCCAAATCATAACCAAGGATATACCATCAACGTTATTTACGTAAGTGGTATGATATTAGGGTATCCACGTCTATTTCACTCCCCCTGCGTAACCATTATTTAGCAGTAAATACTACTAGTATCGTGGAAAGTCACGCTGTGATTCCAGGTCACTGCCGTAATTATATCCCTGGCTCGTATCCCTTTGGTGGCCCGGAGCCATCCCAGGGCGCTGCCCATAGTATCCATCCTGCTGACGGGGAGGCATTGGTGCCGTCATATTTCGCTGAGGCGGCATTCTTGGTCCAGAGGAAATGGGATTTGTAATACTACGAGGAGGCGGGTAAGGTTGGTTGCCGTAGGATGATGGTCCATTAGGAGGAGGCCCGCGGTTTGAATAAACAGATGGAGCCGGGCTAGAGCGTCCATCCATTTGGTTAAACGGACGAGGCATAGGCGCAGGTCGGCGATAGCCGTCCATAGGAGAAGATGTATCTGGTGAATACGTAGCTGGGCTCGCAGCGTAGCCGGGACCAAATCCACTTCCGTTGGTTTGCACCCGGACGGGCTGGGGACCGGGGCCGAACCCCCTGTTCGAGGCCGCCGTGCCTGGGCGCGCAGGCGGCTGGAAGTTCGCTAGGTCAATTTGAGGTAGGGTTGGCGCAGGAGATGCTGATCGCTCGAAGCCCATTCCAGCTGCATTGCCCACCAAGGGAGTGCGAGAAGAAAAGCTGGCCGAAGAGGCGTTGGTAGTCATTGTTCCCTGTCGTGACGGTACTGGTCGCTTCTGGTCCCAGGAATTAAGTTCAATGCTATGCTGCGAACCAGGTCGCGAGGTATACGCTGGTAAAGTAGCCATGGTATCGTTACGGTTAAGCATAGGCATCTCCGGGAGTTTGTCTTCGGCGCCTTCGCCCATGAGGATCGGTAAAGTCGCTTGTCGTCCAAGAGGTGGCTTCTCGCCAGCCTTCTTCGCCGCCTTGAGCTCGGCCCTCATCCGGTCTCGCTCTTCCTTGGCGATAGCCTTATTGACCTTAACCGTCACGATCTTCGTCAATCGCTTGTTAACCTTACGCTCGCAATAGCCATGGAGTCCGCCGTCCTGTCGGGGGATATAATGCCAGAGGAAGAATACGTAAAATAGAACCGCAATGAGTAGGAAAATAACGGAGATAACCCAGATGATTACTGTGAACACCATGCCTGATAGAATCACCACCTGCTGCTTGTTTTCGTCGGCGAGATGTTGGAGCTTGCCGAAGAAAGTCCCAAGGGTGCTCTGCACCGAGGAAACGTCGGTCGGAATGAGATTGGAGTTATAGACGGAGTACAAAGTCAGACCGTTGACAACTTGTCGTGGTCCGGAGCAGAATATGACTCGAATCCATGCTAAGACTGGGTCAGCAAGCCACCTCTTTTATCACAATTGCAAAGACCATTACTTACATTGAAAGTTGAAATACGTAAAGAGCGCAACGTATTCTGCGCCCTTCTTGGATTTAGTCAGTTCGGCGAAGACAAGAAAACGTCTCCATCCTTGACCCTTTCCAGGCCGAACGCTTTCTAAGCGCACAGCTAGGTTATCAAGATAGCATTCGGCTACACTTCCTCGCTTCATAACCCTCATAGCGCGAATATGTTCGAACCCTAAATTGACGAAAGAGGCGATAATGCAGATTGAGAAAATCCATTTCGATACGTCGAATGAGATAAGCTGAGTAGGTTCAATGCTAGACGACCAGGTGTCGAAAG
Organism: Daldinia eschscholtzii; assembly: GCA_037126485.1. Classification (NCBI taxonomy): domain Eukaryota; kingdom Fungi; phylum Ascomycota; class Sordariomycetes; order Xylariales; family Hypoxylaceae; genus Daldinia; species Daldinia eschscholtzii. Next base: position 3,611,113 of record JBANMG010000002.1, read on the forward strand.
CCAGTAAATTGATGGCCGTAAATGTATCAACACCATAGACAGCCACGGATAGAATGAGAGAAAAGTAAAGGTAACCATAGGCGAAGGGAGTGAAACATGATGATGACTTGAAGTCTTTTAGACTCTGAGCGAAAGTTCGTTAGTATAACATTTAGTCAATGATCATATATTGAAGGGAACTTACAATAGCATCCCACTTCTGTTCAGGACGGATTTCCGCCTGTTTTCGACCTCCAAAGCAACCCATATTGCTTTGCTAAATGCCAAGTCACGGCCACAAGAACCTGCCCACTTGATTGTGGGAAACGAATACAACGAAGGAGATTTGGGGGGTATCAAAAAAAAAAAAAAAATCGCCAATCGAGGGATTGGCAGCTAAGGAAAAGAAGGTAAGTGAACGAATGTAATTGAAGTCGTGACACCCTCGACACCAGTTCTGCTCGGTCGTCAATGAATTGTCAATTGTTCAATCGGACCGGCCGGTATAACACAGTCGACGCTCCTCGCCCGCGAAGTAAATCGACCGTGCTCTCGAATCAAAAGAAGAGCTCGAGCTCGTAGGGCGTCAAGAAAAGACTTGAGAAAAGAATGAAGTCCCGGAAGGGTTTGTTCGTAGAGGGAGAGACGAACGTCGTCCTAGACAAGGAGGCGTTGGAAACGATTGGTACCCGCCGGTAATGATAGGTCTCAGCGCACTAGCGTGATGATATGCCAGACATGCTAGTGGATATCCGAAAATGCGGGAGGCCGCTATCGCGGTCTCATTGCAATCGAAGATAACTCTTGGTCCGTGGGAATTTCAATTGCCCCAGCAAGCTTTTTCCGGCTCAGCGGTATTGATGATATTTGTTCTCCGTTTGAAAGTGGTCCAACAAATGGTCCGAGTAGTGTCTCGGTTTGGTTGAATCGCCAGTACCGAAATGGTAGAATCGAATGACAAACTACCTAAGTAAGAGCACAGAGCCAATGTTGGCTGGTGTTGGCCGGTATTGCTGGGCTTTGTTTGATCGACTCCTAGGGCACAGAGCACAATGAGGGTAGGGCTTGGATGGAGACTGAAAGACGTGAAACGTGGTATAAGTGGGTATCTATCTTTTTTCGGTGATTTAAAAGAGAGACAATTAGGGAAGTTGGTGGATAATGAAAACCTCAACTCGGGCTTGAACAACACTATTGAACGAATGGCGTTAAAGTGATTGTTGTTATTGCTGTTATTGCTGTTTGAAGTGTCTTTGTTAGGTATGTTTTTGAGAGATAAAAGTGATCAATTGACCTTCGCCGACCGGCTGAACGAAAGTGTTACGAAAAGGGGAGGAAGTTAAGACCAGGGAAGCGGGGGTTAGATTTGGTTGGTCCCTGGTGCGTGGGAGGTCGGAAGAGAGGAGTGAGTGAAATCGGGTCGACCCTTCTGGCGGTTTGAGATTGCGCAAACAGGCAATTGAAAGTTGAACACAGCAGGATGTACCTGCGTACAAGGATATACAAGGATATTAAATCGGTCGCTAATTGGACTTATTACCCCAGTCATGCAAGGTACCGACGCTAAATTCAGGTTAGCGCTATACCCCTGCTGCTCCTTAGGGCTCCTTAGCTTCCTTTCGTCAGTTTGAAAAGTGCTTGTCTACTGGAGCGGGGGGGCGGCGGTGGACACCTTTTTAGCGATTTAGCGATTTAGCGATTTTACCCACGTATCCACAGACGCAGCTAATTCTGCAGTAAGATAGATGTAAGGGCATATAGCAGCTTTAATAGGTTATATTTCCTGTGCCTATTGACGGAACAGCAACCCTGATAAAATTTACCAACCAACCGTCAATTAACAATTGCTCAATTTAAAGGAAACATGAAACGTTAAAAAAACGTTGTGCAATTTATTTGGACTTGTCCTAACTGTTTATATTTTTCTATAGGCGGCTAAAATCCTATGGCTGACCACTACTAACCTATGGATAAGCGAAATCCGTGAATTGGCTTATGTTTTGTCCTACGCGGTTAATTCAGCTTTTAGACCCGGGTCGAATTCCCACGACCACGACGACCACGACCAACGAAACAGACAGCTTTAAATTGATCTGGGTACACCTAACCTGTCCCATTTCCGAGAGACCCATATTCACGCGCTTCTACGGTGGACTCTACTACATTACAATATCAACAAATCCTTACATAGTAGATCAGATCTTCAAGTAGAGCGGCAGGACCCTTCTTGGCGTTCGTATCCGTCGGATGCTTGGTGGTTATCTGTATCGCCTCATTCGTCACATCCTCCGTAAATCCGCCTGCGTACGTCAGATTCCAACGAACAAGCGTTATTGCATGGCCTCCTGCCGGCTAGCTTTAGTACGCGAGTAGGTAAGCATACTATATGTGAGAATGTCTTAAATAATATATCGGTGTATGAATATAAAGGCATTCAATACATCCTGCCACTGTTTCTAGTGAGTAATGGTCAGATCATTAACGATAATAAGTCCACAGCAGTTAGTGACCAAAAAAAGATAACTATACATCTATTGAAGGTCTTCACAGTTTAGGAACCTCCTAAATATTAGCGATTTCCAAGGTATCGAGAATCATCCAATCGCTGCGTCACCGCTGTCATTATCACGGCTGTGACTTAATATAGGTATCCACACTTCGTGAACTATGAGTTGAACGCATTAGTTAATTGGGAGGTTGCGGCGCGAGTTTAACCCTACGGAATGAAGGATGGATGCTATTGGAACCAACCATGTGAAGGAGAACCGAAGGACTCTGGACGAATCTGTCTTTGGAATGTAGCCTTTTCCTTACACGGATGTGAAGAACAAAGGCATTGGAAGGTACCAACATTCCAGAAGAATCAGCCTCAAGATGCCTCAAGATGCTTCCATATCCAAATTAAGGTCTTCGTAGTTCAACCCTATGATTGTCATCCTCTTTGCACTGAGTAGTCTTTCTTTAGGTTCAAACAACAAGCAACTTTCTAATATCCTCCATCATCGTCATCATCGTCACCATGGAGTTCTCAAGCCCATATGATGATTACCAAAGAGCTTTAGATTATGACTTCCACACTGAGCTTGCGCCTGGTGTCTGGACTGTCTGCACGAAGCTTGACAGGACGACTCTTCTAGCCCATGACATTACCCAAGTGTTTGCTGGAAACTCGGGCTCGGCGAAAGGCTTGAGTGGTCTATTGTACACGGATACAATCGATTTATTCGAAAAGGTCACGGCTATCTTAAACCACGATAACCTAATATGCTTGCGGGATTGGTTCTCCATCGCAAAGCAGAAGCCCGGCTCGAGGGACTACGAAAAACGAACTTTTCTCGTCTGGGATAATTGCGACGCCGGAACCTTGGAAAACCTGCTGGTTGAGGAATATGACAAGTACACGCTAGACCAAGAGACGAACAAGAGCAAATCGACCTCAAGTGCCGAAAAGAGTGAAGCAGCCTCTAATGATAAAAAGAGTGCATCCAGCTCTAGGCCCAATGAAAAGTCGAATCCCGATACTCCCATGACCGATGCCCATGAGACAGATGCGTCGAAGAAGTTCTTACCAGAATCCCTATGCTGGCATGTGCTCATCTCAGTCCTGAAAGCCCTGGCGTGGTTACATGACGGCAGTCCAGAACTCGTCGCCGTAGGCCCCGGGAAATATGGAATGAATCCCACCCCGGACTGGAATCCTGCTTTACACCGAAATATCACTCCCGCCAATATATACTTCCAACAGCCTAGGCGCAACGAGACTTACGGGCAGTGCAAGCTAGGCAACTACAGCTCTGTGTATCTATCGAGCCACCATAACGGAGACGGTCAGTCTAATGTCGAACGGGTCAGGGCTAAGGCCTTGGTTCCGCGGCCGGGAGGCCCGCACAAGCATCTGGATGAACTCATCCAGCTAGATGAGAAGTATGGCTATACTTATAAGGAACAGGTAAGTCTATAAGATTCCTATGCCTTCGTTGGAAATATTTACTGACCGCATCGCTAGCCGGACCAGCCTTACACCGTAATCAGCGAGTGGAGGGCCTTGGGCGAGATCCTACAGGCTATGATGATACCCCCCCTCAGGAACGAAAACGAACGTACATGCACATATCCAAAAGATAGCCCAGCACGGGGCGAGGTATAATCTGGAAAACGCGGATTATTCAGCTGCGTTAAAGAATATAATAGTCAGACTGATGACGCTCAACCCGGACGAGAAGTTGAAAGACGGCAAATACCGCTTCCCAAACCGAGACACCTTAACCTCCAACCTATGCATATTAGCCTTCGGGCGATACAGGCTGTGGCGATCCCTCGTCCCCGAGGGCCAGGAGGTGATCACCGTCGAAGCCGAGCGGCTCGGACAAGCTTCAGAAGACGCAAACGCGACAGCCGAGGCAGTGGCCGCGACCTTGGAGATGTACAAGGTTGTGGAGAGCATAGAAGAGAAGGAGATGGAGAAGGGGCCCTGGCGCTTAGATGATTACGAGGATATTGACCTTGATGCATTCGAATATCCGGACGCTAACTACCAGGATATGGCACATTTCGAGGAAGAGATGATCTACCGTTATGATGAATTGCCACCTGATGATAATTGGAAGTTTGATGATTAACAGGCTCATCAATAGATGGGGTTTTAATTGTCACTGATACCTGAAAGGTTGATATATTACTACAAGGAGTAGCAGCGGTTAGATGAAGGATTAGATAGAAATATTATAACTTAATTCGGAGATGGGAATTACGGCGTCCTATACCTTAGGTGAAGCGATGTTGTGCGATACTGACTGTAAGGTAGACTTTAAAGCATCTACGTAGGTGCCCAATCTCATAACCGTGGATAGCAAATGTTTGCCTGTTCTTATATTTCTCACGCACTCTGTATTCAGCCTAACAATCAGCCCAACTATCTGATTTACTTTGCGTTTTCCCAATACTTCCAAGTCCCATGACGCCATAAGCTCTGTACAAAATCGCGAACCCCATAACCTTTCCGCCACCCGTCCCCCTTAGCATTCTCCTCGCTAATCTTCCAGAACAAAGTCCCCTCATAACACGCTCTCAGATCATCCTTCCAGACCCGACCGTCCTTCTGCAGCAAGAGCCAGGTCGTCCAGAACTCCATGAACGCAAAACTCCAACCCGCCGGATCGGCCGCGCACCGGTCCTTACTCAGCAGCGCCCACAGATCGTCGACGCTCAGCCCGCCGGTCCCCGAGGAGTCGAAGCGCGCGAACATGCGGTCGAACCGGTCCGGGCTGAAGTTCCCGTCGAAGTCGTACACGCCCGAGTCCGAGCCGTGCTTCGCCTTGTGGATGTCGTTGACGTAGATGCGCAGATACGGGTCGGGGATCCACGAGTGGCCCAGGCGCGTCGGGTAGGAGAAGAATATGGGGATGAGCAGGGAGCCTAACGAAAAAATGATGCCGAAGCCTAGCTCGCGGAAGCCGTTGTATACGTCCATCGGCCAGATGATACCATCATTGTCGCGGTCGAAGAAAGCTATGTGTTGTTGTAAGGTAGACGGAGTGTTCTTCAAGGACGATTTTCTGGCTTCTCTACTTGCCAGTGTCGGGCGACTTTTGGTATCGCCGTTGACGTACTTGCGAACTTGAGGAGGGGGCGAGGTGGTAGTTGTGCCCGCCATGAGGGTTTAGAGCTTAAACCTCGAAGGGTTATATTCTAAATACGGGTTCTTGTTCTATATTCGAAAAGTCGAAAGATTACGCCTCGGACATGTCAAAGTTAACTTAACTGAAACACAGAGAATAGTTATGGAAAAGAAAAGAAGATATGTTTGCTATTTGCTGCTTATAAGGCTGAGCTGAGTGGATTTATCATTTGGGGGACCTCGGGCCCAACTGTTGGATAGGCGATAATGCATCTCGTCGGGATCACTTGCATGCATTTATGCTTGTGAAGGCCGGACGATAATTACGATGAGTAGACGTCATCAGTAAGTCAATTTATCAATTACACAAGTAGATAACAGGTCCCATTTCTCTAGGCTTATTCTAGGCCATTGGCCCTTGGCCCTTCTCATATATACAAATCCTGAATCATTACTAATATTTTTAAAGACGGATGTATAATATTGAGTATAATTGAACTTTACATCTAATTATAGTTGTTTGTTTTCGAATGCGATAAGCTACAGCCACTTTATAGTTGGTATTAGGTACTACCTAAACTACCTATACAAATCACGTGGGTAGGTCTATAAATGCATACTAGGTCTTTTCCCCGCGCAGAATTTCACAATTTTTTATACTCGACTATACTACTAGGTATAATTCATTACCTTAGAATTAATCTAGCTTGAGTTAATTCTCCTCTGGCATACTATTATTCGCTCAAGATCGAACGACAATAGACGCCATGCCGCACGAGGAAAGCGTTCGGTGGGCTGTTACATTAGCGGGGGAGATGCAGCTCCAAACCTTATCTTATCACGCTAAACAAGGCGACCGAGGTACAGCGCGCTCGGGCCATGCAAGTCATAAGCCCCTGAAGCCTTACCTGATTTCCAACCCTTCGACGTCACCCGAACTTAACAAACCTAGCACCTAATCTAACCTAACCTAACCTCCTTCCACCACCAATCGCGACGATCATGGTTAAGTGAGGCCAGCGCTGCATACCAAAAACTCCTATCATACAATAGAAAATATCCCAGTCGATGAGAAATTCACCGTAGATAGCGCCGGCCGCGCCGTCGTCTTTCTTCCCACGGCCCCAAATATACTGGACCGGATCGGACATAATTAACATAATAATCCCATCCTTTCCCACTTTCGCCTTTCGTTTATATCTTCTTCCTCTTCCTCCTCTTCCTTCAAAAGTCCGCACGTGGAATTACTCGTATAACGTACGACGTACAACGTTACCACATCCATCACCATGCCTAACCAACAACAACCCCAACCCACCCCAACGCCCTCCCTCCTCCTCACCAAACGCCTAACCGCATTCCTGAGCGCCAACCTCGGCCCCCAAGTCCACACGGCGGTCCTAACCACCCTCTCCGGGAAGCTCCTCGCGCACGCGTCGCCCCACCCCGTCGGCACCCTGCGCACCCAATGCACCGTCGCCGCCTCCATATGGGCTCTATACTCCACGCCCGAGACCGTCGCGGAGGCCCTACCCCAGTCCCAATCCCAATCCCAGTCCGCTACTCAGCCCTCGCACCCCAGCGCCGTGACGATACAACTTACGGCCGGCGTCATGGTGATCCGCCGACTGCGCTGCGGTCTGCTGTTCGTGTGTATTGGGCCGAGCGCGGGTGCCGACGGCGATTACGTTACGCATACGCCCGCGCGGACGGTGCCGCAACAGCACCAACAGCACCAACAACACCAGCAGTCACACCAGTCGAATACAAATAACGAGCCGCATCCCGCGACGCCGCTGGGGTCGCCGTCAGAGGTCGAAAGCGTAGTTAGTGCTGGAGCCGCGACGACGGCGAGCGTTGCGACTACAACCAGCGTGGCGGCTACGGCGGTGGTAGCGACGAGGCGGCAGGCGGAGGAGCTAGCGCGCTGGCTGGATGATAAGTTGGGTTCGTTGGGAACGCTCGAGGAGGGGTTAGGGGTCGAGACGAGATAAAGAGGGCGCGCGTGGTTAACGAATGGTTATTTTATGAAATTCCGGTCCGGGCCCTTTGGAATTAGGCACCCCAGTTCCGACCGGATCATGGGTCTTCGCGTTGTAAGGCCATAGGTCGACTACGAGGACCTGACGTACTCCCATGACTAGGAGACACTACGTCTTAACTCAATGGAAAAATACATGATAGTATTGGGCTCGTCAGAGGGGCGATGTTCCAGGGTAATGGGTGCGGGTTTGGTGAGGGTAATGGTATAGGGGGTCTAGGACGGATGAAAACTTGCGTCGATAGCCGTCCAGCTTCCGCTCGTAGAGTGGTGGGCTCATAGTTCAGACAAAAATACGCCGCGATTTATAAGTAAGGCTGGGGATGAACGGAAGGCATAGCGCGGATAGGTAACGGGCGGATGGGGCCGGGTTAGGTTGTGGTAATCAAAATAGTTAATCTAGGCGGCTCTCAAAGCAGGACAGGGAGGCGAGACTGCTTGAGGGTGCTGATTTCTGGGATTCTGTTATATTAGATATGATTTCTCAGGAATAAAAAGAGATACCAATGCTGTAAGGATAATAGGTTAATAGAGTTGTCGAAGATTCTCTCGAATGATATTCTGCTCTTGCTGAAGCGAAGCGAACTTAGTCGAACTGGTGCTGTTGGCTTGTTAGACGATACAGGATCATGTACATGTTTACCTGTTATATTGTGCTCCATAGCTGCAGTCAGCTCTTACAACAAAGATAGGATCAGCCGTTAGAAGATAGCGACAACCTGCGTGTGGTGGCTAATTATTGGACATTGGTCGTAAATACCGATATATTAGCTCGTCTATGCTTTCAATGCTGGGATGTTTTGTTATGAAACTAGATAAGTACCAATGAGAACAGAAACTCCCGTTTCCTGAGGCTTATGGTATGGTATGTACTATAGGATGCCTGGGTAGGTACCTAAGTAGGTGTCATATAAATCGAAACGTACCTTACCTTGGGTACAGTTCGATTTTTGCTCTATATGACTATAGTTGAATCAGACTTAACCCAATTTTCAACACGGCAATAGCCCCGAGTATCCTCAAATTCGGCCCAAGATGCCCTTCTACCAGGCTCGACGATAAACCAATACAACTACCTATATGCCTGGTCAATAATCTAACGTTGTCTCGTGTCACTTATCAGAAGATACGCTACGCTAAGGCAACAACCATCCGTCCGTCACTCTCGCTCGCCTATTACCCCCTAGGTCAGCTGAACATGAAAAAGTCAAAAAAGAAACCTGTTAGAGCCCACCTATCCAGCACCATCTCCTCTCCAATAACCAAGCCATATCTCTCATCCACTGTAGGCATTTATCATTCTTCTCCAAGCGATAAGCACCGCATACCTATTAGTAAAAGATATATAAAAAAAAAAACACCCCTGATCCCACTATCTCAGCCTCCCGCCCCCCGATCCATCGCGTCAGTCAGTGCCAGTGCCAGGACGTCTCACAAATCAGTCAACCCTAGCGCGAATCCCCCCCCCCCCCCCCCAAAGAAAAGTAAGGTAATGGGAGGGGAGGGGAACGCCGGGAGGAGGACGCCGAGAGGGGAAGACGCATATATGCGGCCGCTCCGATGGGAACGACGTGCTCTCGGTAGGGCGATCGAGGAACAAGGTAGCTAGGTAGTGAAAAGTGGTGAAAGTGGGTAATGTCATGCTACCCTACCTGCATTAGGGTCGGGCAATGGCAGGGCAGAGCAGGGCAGGGCAGGGCGAGGTAAGGCAAGGTAAGGTAAGGTAAGGTAAGATACGGGAGAACAAAAAAAAGAATGACAGATTCTACACGTAGCACGTCGTATTTCGGGGAAAAACAACAGGTTACTTTTTTTTCTCAAGTTGTACTTTCTATTCGGCGATGTGAAAATCCAGTATTATTTACTACCTACTAAGGTAGGTATGCTATGTATTGTATACCTGTATTGTGGAGAGTTAGGTTTTGCTGTAGGGGAGGAGTATGCTTGGAAAAACGATGGAATGATAGCGAAGAGAGTAAGTATCTGCTTGTACGTGATCCTCTCAAAAAACAGGCCAGGGTGACAATGCAATATACCAGTTAAGGGGGGCTTGCCCCAACTAATAGGCTTTGTTCGTTGGGACTAAGATCCTCTTTGTCAACAGATCCCGCGCTTCCCAAGGCATCGAAGTTACGTGCTTATTCCCATTAAGTGAACTGTTGCAAAATATGGACTGAATTGTTGCTAATAGTATACTCTGTTAGTAGGCACATGTGGCTTTCAAGTTCCTACGAGGACTATAGTAGACATTATTCGAACAGCTTGCACTAAGTATACTTATACAAATCCCCTATTATTCTATGATATATCCACCATAGCTGAACATGTATTATAGTCATTGTAGGTAACAGATACATAGTAGATAGGTAGTTGTTACTACCAAATCAAAATAGTCACCCGAGCAAACCCATTCCATTCTCATTCCATTCATAACTACCCCATATGTGTAAATCGTAACTCGTATATCGTCCCGTCCAAAAGAATAGTTAATAAATCTCCAAACACGCTTTTCTCATGAATCCCATCGAAAGCATGCTAATACGTGGTATAGGAAATAGGGTATCAGATGCAGATGAAGATGCCTAAAAGCAACAGAGAAATATGTCTGGTAACGAAAAATAAAACGTGATGCTGGGTGCCTGAAAGCGCCGGTTTGACGACGGGGGTATCATACTCCAAAATTCGAAATTTCGCTCCCTAACGCCCTCCTCCTTTTTCTTTTATTCTTCTTCTCCCCCTTCTGCTTTTCCAGTGCCTTGCGTAGTTCCTGGTGAGCGAGCTCTTTCTGTTTTTACCAGGTTTTCTCAGCTAGGAACCCAACCGAGTACCGGGGCGTCTGGCTGTCCCAGTAGACCGGAATCATAGTCAACACGTTGACGAATCTGGCACCGTTCTTCTTAAAGTTGACGACCTCGACGGCCAACTCCTCGTTCCTCTCCACGGCGCGCTTCATCTTCTTGAGCGTATCCTTGTTCACGTGCTTTCGAGCGGATTGCTTTCCAACTCTCCCACCTGGCGCTTGAAGGAACCGGCAGTTGAGTCCGATCACCTCGGAGTGCGAATAGCCAGTCAATTCGGTGAATGGGTCTGAAATATAGACTATGGGACAGTCTTCTTGGTACAGATCGCACATGACGAGGGCACAGGAGGCATCGATAGGGCCAAGTTCGATGCCAGGGTTCGGTCTGGCCATGACTCGTATCTTTGCCGTGTTAGGAAATAAATTGGATATCTGCAGGGATGCCTGTATGCTTACGAGAATGCTCATCATATCAAAGCCGCTGGGAGCGTAGAGTCCAGGATAGATTATACCATCGTGTACAGTATCTTTGGGATCCATTGTGATGCTTGCCGGTACTCTCGTAAACGTATCGCTGTCCTGGTATCGGTACTGTTATATTAAAGGACGTCAGCGGCTGATCCGGTATGACGCCACCCAGCGTGAGTAGTTACCGCCAGCAATAGCAGTAAGGGAGAACGAGGGGCAACGAATAGAAATAAGTAAGGAGTGAACGTGGTAACAAACCTGCAGCGCACTCTCTTCCCAAGGGTTCATGATAGTCATTGTGGAATGATTTTAGTGAGAGTATGGTTTTGTAAGTTTAAGCGTATCCCGAGAAGATTAGGGCCCTTGTGATGAAAGAGGTGTAAGTAGGTTAGGTCGGCAGGCCTATAAGTAGTAATCCTAGTATAAAATCTCCAGCGTAACTCGGAACGACCGAAATATAGTGCTGCTGAACAAAGTATGTTATTTCTCTAGAGCTTCAAAAGCAGCGATGACGACGTTCTGTTATATGTAAACGGCTAGAGAGTTAAAACCTTGGTAGTGAATAGAGCCGGCTTGTACACCGTCCGACTCGGCTCATGTCTCACACGGCTGTATGGCTTTGAATCGCGAATGTAAGGATGAAAGAAGTCTTAGTGATTGGGCCGCGCATGATGTTTCGTATTAATGAGGAACGGGTTCTGAACTACAAGCGAGCGGAACTGGGCGAATGGTATGTTCTGGGCCGGCGTACACACAGAGGAGTACCGAGAATACCGAGAATACCGAGTGTATGGGAAGCAAGATATTAGGATGCGCCTCTGTTGGATGATCGCCACCATCCCATGTCATAGCTCTGATCGAGCATCATAAAGGCCCCATCGTTGAGCCACCAGACCCTGTTCCCGGAAGGATCTAAAGCAGCCGACGGTCGACGGGAGTGCCATCACAATCTATTCTAATTCGGGAAAAGAGTCTAGTTACAGTTTGGCGTTATCTCTGATCAGAATCCTAAAATTCGATGGTTCGAAGTTATCCAATTGTTCGGTTTCAGATTCTAGCCCTTAGTTTTCAGATCTCATGTCCCGTGCCTCATGCTCAAGCACTCTCCTAAGACATATCAGTCCCTATTAGGGAAAATAGCATTGTCCTAGTTAGATAGAGGGCGGAGCTTCGCCTGGGAGCCCAGTGGCTTTGGATACATTGCATGGCATCGAAGAATCATCGAAGAATCATCGCGAACTACCTAATGTGTATATCTAATGTGTATACCTCATGTATAAGCGAAGAAGGTTCCATTAGGTATACTAACGGTTTGGGTATGCCATTCGCTAAGTTAGCCGCAACTGCGCAAGTGCGGCCTCGACCGGTCTGAGAAAGACGGCTCTTAAAAAGCGGATGGCAACGTGGCGACGGTCTTTCTAAGCCTTGGCTTTTAAACCTTTAGGCGTCGATGCAGGTGAAATTAAGTAATATAATAAATAGTAAGGCACATTTTGTAAATGGATGAAGGCGGAATTTGCGGTTGAGCGGGTGCTACGTTGGGTAACCCGATGCGCATGTAGATGCATCGATCGCTGCAGAAGCGGTTTCTGTCGAGATCTTGAAAAGAATCGGTAGGCGTCATGATTATTGAATCGTATTGGATCGGGAATTTTAAGCTATAAGCCAGGTGGGGGCGAATGCTCGCAGATCCACCAATAAAATCATTGGATCGCTTAGGTCAGTGCACTTATGCCCGGTGCTATCCCCCGGCACAACGGCACATGGCCGGGTTTTCCATCAGCCTCAAACTTTCCCGTCAGTTCATCCAGTCACTACCCCAATCCGCCTTCACGTGACGAGAATCATTATTATTATGTACCTATTATTCAACCGTAGTGACCAGCAGTGACCAGCAGTAATCGTACCTAGTAACCGGTAGTGTAAACTGTCGTGTAAGTCTTCGTATATGTAATGCGATGTAATGATCTGCGGCAAGCCACTTTCAATGACGTATCGACAAAAAGAAATTAAGTTCTATATTATAACTACATAAACTACCTCTACCTATACTAAATCTCCTGAACCCAGTTGTCATTTTTATGGCATAGCATGCATGTTATTGACTCGAGACGACACAATAGGTTGTTGCAGAAAAAAAAGGGGGAAGCTTAGAAACATAATAATGGCACTAATAGGTATCGAACTTTTAGTTATTCGATCGTTTTTTCAAAAATTCCGATCTATTATACATGGCATACGTAGCATACATAGCATATATAGCATGCATGGCACATTGTGCCATGTTTTATTACATTCAAAGAATCCTTTTTTGAAAATATCCGATTTTACGGTGCAATTGTCGATCCGCCGACCCCTCGACGTTCCAGTGACATGCTTTTTTCCAGCGACCATGTGAAGATAATTGTAGCTAAAGCCATGCTGGAATTCAATAGTTGAACTATAATCTACATTGGCGTTCCTGCACCCCTAAATGGACTTGTTGGTTTGGTCTTCTTGTTTCATCACTCTATCACTGCAAATTCGCCGGTTTAGAAAGTTTCAGCGAACCTGCCAATGAAGATAAGCGTGTCTCTATGCTAGGAAAATAGGAAAACGATAGTAGTTGCACGAAAACAAGCACCTATTCCCATCATGGCCGTATACCGCCTAGGAAGTAATTCAGTCTTAGTCTTGCTTTAGGCCAAGAGCAAGCCTTCCCCAACAAAAATACGTAAATACCTACGTATCTAGAGTCCTCCCTTGACAGCCCGAGTTAAATCACAGATGTCGAAATTGCGTGCGACTACCACTCCTACTACGCGACGTATATCAACTTCTTGGACTTGAACCGAATAATTCTCAACCAATGTCACAATGTCACAATGTCACTTAACCACGAATAGAACTCTAAATTGTACTTGGCTGCATACGTTCGAACATACTTGATATTGTAACAAATTTCAAAGAAAGCAATGTTTGCTCTCGTTAGAGCAGCCGAGGGAATAGGTACATGTGCGGTGTGTAACGGAGTTCCGGTGGGTGATTTAGCTACCATAGTAAGCTTGGAAAGATTACCTAGCTCCCAGTTAACTTCATAAGTACCTAATCTTCAAAAGATGTACGTACTTTGTTATTGTATATTCATATCTGAATAGCATATCTTGGTTTATACTGTCATTTCACTATCACTATAACTTATTCGTTCCGAATCTAACTAAAGCCGTGAGCCCTGTTATATTTGAGGACTACGTCAATAAGTCTCGATTCTTCATTTGTATCCTAACTGCACTATTTTTAGTACCATACGTAAAGACTGCCCGGAAAAGTGAGAATAGCTCGTGCGTTACTAAGGTTGCTAATCATCTTTATTGCTCGTAGTTTTTTAGGAACCTATTCATTATTATGTTATCGACTAATGCTAAATCAAACCTTACCTATTATTTGAAATTGCAAGAGCCCTGCTATTATTATCGACCAGTTGAAGGGATAGTCAACTGCTATAAGAACTAGTGGAATAATGGTAAAAGTGTTCTAATGTAGGTGTGTTATGAACACCGCGCTGATACAAACCAGGGTGCTACCGGCCAACGGCTACGAGCGGAAGGTAAAAGAGGATGAGATAGTTATACGAATAATCCAGTAAGGAAATTTCCATGATGAGATCGTAGCACTATACCCGCACAGATACAAGCGGATTGGGCTATCGCGGAGCATATGAACACCGCATACTTCAAACTCGACTACCCGCCGCCGACGATGGATATCATATCACCATCAAGACAAAGGAGACTACGCGAGACACATACTAAATATAGTTGAGTTTTATGCGACCTTAGTAAGGATATGTGAATAAATCAATATGCACGGCTCCAAGAGCCTATCATCATTTACCGTACTCCTACGACCTAACACTTAACAGTAATTAGGTCAAATGCTAACTAATGCAACACAAACCACCAATGCTCGCGCACCATATCTCATCCTATGCCTTCCGTGACATCCATCCATGCTCTGCCTCATAACGCCATTACCATCATCAACGAACGCCAACTGAGCGGAGTCGACCACGACAACTCCCGCACCATTGCATGCTAAACCGCTATGCAGACATTCATGCGGATAAATCTCCGCCGGTAGGAAATGGCCTTCGTATGAAACATCGTATCGTAATGGAAAGCCCATACACCACTGAACCTTCCGCACCGACTCCATCTAGACGCTCACCAGGAGCTATCCACCTATCTATCTATTCATTCTATATTCCTACCACGTAAGACGAATGAATGTCAACTACCATCTCGTAGTCAACTTTTTCCTTTCCCCCGTCCGCGCCAAACAAACACTCCAATACTAATGTTGCGTAAAACCCCCTCAAATCTCCCTCGTCATAACGCCAAGAACAGACCTCACCACGCCCACGAAAACCTCCACCACGACCCTAGCAGCCCAAACCGCCATCACCGCAGCGTACCCGGCGAACGGATCCCGCGCCGAGCCCGGCAGTCAATGCAGGCCCACGAGCCGCCTATTCCTGGCCTGGAGCTGCTTGAACTTCTTGTCGAGCACCTCGTGCTGCTTCTTCGCCAGCGCGAGCGCCGCCTCCGCGTCCTCCACGCTCATCAGTGGCGCGCTGCCTATCGCCGGCCCGCCGTTCGCGTTGACCCCCGGAACCTGGTCGTGGTACGCGTAGTCCACGCCGCCGTTACCGCTGCTGCCGCCGCCCACGAACTCGTCACCTACGCGGCCACCAAACATCTTTCCGCGCTCCTCGGGGTTCTCGACCGACGGGCAGATCCACGGCGCCAGTTGCTGGAGATTGACGTTGCGACCTGAAGTGGAGCTAGATACGCCACCGGGACCGGTCTTGTAGCCGCTTAGATTAAGGGACGGTAAGACGTGTTGGTTGATACAGCTGATAGCTTCCTCGCGATGCATCTTGCCGACGGGGTCGCTGGGGTAGTTATCTGGGCCAGAGGGGAAGTATGATGGAGTCCCGTTAGGTACTGCGCGGTTTTTGACGAGGCTAAATCCTGTAGCGGGAGTATGACGAGGCGCAGAGAATGCGGTGGGAAGAGCGCTGTCTGCCCTTATGCGGTCTTGTAGCTCTAGGAATAGTTCCGCTTCTTCCTCGGTCAAGTTGAGAAGGCAGTCCCCGTTAGGCGTTAGGAGTACAGTGTGGTCATTGACCGTTTTTCGGACGGGTTGGAATGCGTTAAGTTTATCCTCATCTTCCTTAGTGACGATAGTTTTCAGCGTTGGCGGCAGGGTTGTGGGCATGTTACCAGGAAAGTCTGAGCGATAGTTGGGCGTAGGCTTGAAGAAACTAATGGCCTCTGGATCGGGGTAGCTGCCGCTTTCCATAATAGCCCGAAAAACATCGCGGAGGTTAGGAATATCACCAACATCTTCGTCCATGGGCTGTTCTATTTTGGGTTCCGGAGCGTGACCGACGTAGTCAGGAGTGAGAACCGTAGTCTTCGTTGACTCGTTCAATCTTATTGAAGTGTCGATTGTGACAGGGCTCTTAGGAGGGCTCTTGGCTGGCTTATTCTTCTGCGCTCCAACATTAGGTGGCTCGGATGCTGAGTTGGTGACACTCTTGTCTTTGCTAGTCTTCTCGCTTACGTCTGTGGGAGCTGGGGTGGCAGCTTTCTGAGGGGTTGATGCATCCGGTTGTTGTTCTGTAACACTGGGCGTATCCGGGCGGCTTACGCCAGTGGTCTTTTTCTCTTTCTTCTGCTTCTTCTTTCTACCGAGAATGGGGGCTATCTCTACCTCTTGCTCCACTGGTTTTGACTCAACGATTTGAGCGGCGGCCTCTTTTGAAGCTTCTTTGCGTTGTTTGCGCTGCTGACTCTTCGTAGTTGCACGCACCGACGCCGAGCCAATTTTCGAGGGTGGCGGAGAGCTAGTCCGCGACACGGACACTGAGGCACTCACAATAGACGCAGTGTCAGAGATCGCTTCGCTCGCAGGGGTCGCAGGACGATGAGCAGAGCCAGACATGCCAGCAGCTCGGATCGACGCAACAGCCGCGGAGGGTAGAATTGGTGATGCCTCTGCCTTTGGAGTGTGAACAAGACGAAGTGTCTTCGGAGCAACCTTAGCTATGGGAGAAGACACAGACGCTGTTGTAGGTGTAGGAGTAGATAAAGCGGAAGCTCCTTGCGGCTTGCTAGCTTGGGATGTACTGGCGGGAATTTGTTGGGTTTTATCTGTTCCACTGGTTGCTTCACTAACAGTAGGTTGTGGAACGGTCTTCGTGGCGGCAGCAATGTCAAGGGTGCTAGGGACTGGACGCTTATCGGATTTGGCGGGTGTGGGCTTTGCTGGGGATGCCTTGCTTATATTATCGTTCGAAACCTTCTTACTCTGTGCTTTGGTACCAGCTGGGGGCTTAGACGGTAAGGCTGGGGTAACTTTGGGGGACGAGCTCGCCTTGACCGAGTCTAAAGCTGGGAAATCCTCTTCCTGAAGCACGCCTTTCCCTTTAGACTTCGACGCTTGGGCGGCGATATCCTTTGACAAGCCGCTTTTCGCAGCAAGTTCTTTAATGCTCTTCTTCGCTTCGGCTCCAACGGTAGGAGTACCTTCTTTCTTAGTCGAGGCTGGCTTCACAGGAGTTTTCGGAATGAGTGGTGTCACGGGTCGCGGAATGGCAGTCGACTTTCCTGCTATCGTTACGTTTTGACTTCCCTGGCCGTGCGACACAGGAGTCGAGCTCCTCTCGAGAATTTGCGCGGTCGGATGCAAATGACTGAGCCCAAGCCCTGGGGGAACAGATGGGGTCCTCGCAACATCTTTTAAGAAAGGTAAATGAGTCTCTTCGGGGACTTCAGGATCTGCAACAAGGGCATCCACCGACGAGGTAACTTCGTCGAGAGGTAAAAGGTCATCGTCTAAGAGACACAATACGTTAGCTTACTCTTACCAGTATACGCGATGAACTACAATACTAAGGAGACAGGAAATAGCAAGCGACACATCACAAAGCTTCCGTCGTCGTCTTCCACAAGTTTTATACATGACAAGAGCATCGGGTACGAGGAAGAAATGCTATATTGAGCAGCCTCTCAGGCCTGGTCTGGAGGATCGACCTGCGTGTTAACGTACATGAAGAACTTTGTGGAAGACGACGATGGCTTGCCTGGCGTGACCATATGACCGAATAATGCGAGGAACAAACAACAGGATAGTGCCAGAAAAGAAGTGTGTATCATCTGAAAGGCAAAGCACTGGCCGCGAAGCCTCGTCGTTTCCAAGAGCAAAGGGGACGCCAAATGCAACCTAGACCCGCCCTGGGCCATGCCTCTCTGCAATGCTCGCTCAAACAATGTTGTGGAATATTCCGATTATTTCCTTTGACCCCTTCCGAAAACCTAGACGCCCCTGACGTACCCCCGGCGAAGCCAAGCAGAAAAGAAAAAACAAACGCGCCGCCATACTCCTTATGCGCTACAAAGCAGCTACCACCTGCCGCCGTATACGCCGCCTCCATAAACCATGCTGGGGTTGTACCCACCTTGGGTTTGTCCACCATACAGCCCCTGTCCGACTCCGGTGCCGGTTCCCTGTTGCTGGTGCTGCATTCTCGCCTGCAGGATACTCGGGTCCGCAAGATCTACTAAGCCACTCCCCCCAGAGGAGGAAGTGTTAGCGTGTCTGTGCTTCTTCCCCTTCTTCTTCTGCTTTGGTCCGAAATCTTGGAAAGCCCCAGGCTGGCTACCTTGGAGCGATGCCAGAAGGCCCGGAGCCGGAGCAGGAGCTGGGGTGGAGGAGGTGGAGGGTGGATATTGATTACTGAAAGGGAAGTACTCACGCTTTGTCGCTTCGTGGCTCTGGGTGCTGCCCGTACCCCTACCACGAATAATAGATTGGAGGAGTTCACTAGAATTATCCTTCGATCCCGCGCCAAATGCCGATCCTCCAAACGAATGTCCCTGGCCAAACATGCCGCCATTGACGGGCGTTGAACCAGCGGACTTGAGCCCAGGCGGGGGTCCTGGTATAGAAGAATACAGCTGGTTGCCTGGCTGTGAGCGATATGTGGATGGCATCATAGATGACTGCTGCGCCATGTACCGCGGGTCACCAGTCGACTTCACGTTGATCGAGCTAGCACTGTTCTCGTTCGCAAAGCTAAACCTGGACTGCTGGCGACTGTGCCCCTGACCCTGGAAGAGCGAGGACTGTGGGGAGATGCCAGGCGGCATTTGGTCGGCAAAACTACCTTGAGGACGAACGAAAAGCTGCTGCTGCTGTTGCGGCGTTATCGTGCGTCCACCAATGGAACCGATAGCTGTGGGATTCTGAGAGTAGCCGGATAGACTTGGCCCAAATAGGTCGTTGGCATTTGTACGCTGAATCGGAGGTTGCGTTGGATTTCGCCTTTGGTCGTAACGGCCATTATCGCGACCTTGGTCTCTATCCTCCGGTTCCCCGCCGAGCGCGAGGCTACCGCTCTCGGGCTCGCCCTCCGATGCTTCCAAGTTGTCAACTTGCTCTTCATGGTCACCTAAGCGGTTCTCTTCCTCTTCCCTCATAGCTCGCCTTTTCGCGCCGCCATTTACGTCAAATAAAGGGGGATACGAGTCATCTTTACTTTTAGGGGGGAGAAATGCTTCAGGACGACAACTAGCCAGGACCTTGAAGAGTTCGCCAAAATCGGGCACCTCGTCTTCTGAATCAGACGCAGATGGGGACGCAGATGTAGCCGCAGGGGTGGCCGTAGAAGCAGTTTTAGAGCTAGTAGATTCAGACTTGGCAGGGGCATCAGCTGCTGGCTGCTTCTCTGCTTTTCGACTAGTCGAAGGAGGCGGCTCCGTGGTCGTCGTATTTTCAACAGCCTCCTGTGTCGATTCGCTGGTAACAGGCAAGGAGGTTGAAATGGCAGGACTCGAAGCTGCACCGCTCGTAGCGTGACTTCCTCTTCGACTGCGCTGCTGAGTAGTACGTGCCCAGTTTGCTGAAGGTGGCAGGGCCGGTCCGTCTCCAGCATCTGACCCTTCTTTACTAGCAGTGCGAGCCATGGGCTGCGAGACAGCCGCAGGTAAGTGGGAAACTTGTTGGCGTGATGCGGAACGTGACGATGAGGCGGCATTCGCTAGCGGGCGTTGGGTATGGACACTGTTCAGAGAGGATAGGTCTTGTCTAGAATAGCTGTCCTCCTCGTCACCAAGCTCATGTAAGAACATGCATTGTCGATTTCCACATTGCTCGTGTCTTAACCAGGCCGAGCAATATTTTGTCGTTCCCAACTGGGCCTTGAGGACACGATCACCGTTCTGGGAACCATGTACGGCTTGTATGCAACGAGCAGCATCCTCCTTCTTCTCGAATGTCACATAGATACCCAGTGACTGAGGTTGGCCGTCCGCAGATTTCCGATTACTAATCGAAATCTTCTGAATATTGCCATATTGACCAAAGAATTCGGGCTTACGAAGCGTCTTGAGCAGTTCGTCCTCCCGTACAGTAGGTGTAAGGCCCGTTACGTAGACAAGGTTCTTCTGTACAACACGGACGCCCTGGAGATTCTTGCGACTTTCTTTTTCGGCCTCGCGCTTTTGGACCTCCTTCTGACGTTGTTCCGATGCCCGCTTCTTTTGGTTCTTTTGGATATTGGCGCGAAACTCTGCCTCTCTGTATAGAATTAGCCATACACCCCTCTTTGATATTCCTCATGGCAAACATACTCTTCATGTGTGACAACTTTCCACTTTATATCTTTTTCGTCATAAGGCCGCCGACATGCAGGACACAGCCCATTAAGATTGTTCTTCAGGTTATTGAAGCAGAACTGGCAAATCTAGTAGAAACCCGTAAGTATTCTATCCGATAGTTGTAACGCATTATGATAAACTCCTACCTGATATCCGCAAGGACAAGGTCTGAAATTTCTATCGGAAAGATCGAACTCTTCTATGCACAGAGGACTGTATATGAGGTGTTAGCTTTTCATTTGAAGGTAGCGAAAGGCAGAAAGCTGTATTGAGAATATGCTTACCATGTATCCTCCTCATCATCGATGAAGCTATCTTGGGGTGCCATATTGACTTCTGGTGGGGGAGCTGGCTCAGAAATTTGTGGTTGGTCGACGGAATAGTTCCAGCACTAGGCTAGACCAGCAACGCTTAAACTCGAGTGTTACGTTATCGGAGACCAGCAAGGCGAAAGTAAGAGTATACACAGAAGGCGCGTTGTGCCTATGTGTCAAGTTTAGGTTGAAATATCGGGTGATTACGCAGGTGAAAAGAAATGGATATTATCGCGGGAGGAAAAAACATGCGAAACCCCCCGTTGTAAAAACGCGTCCGAGGGAAATAAGAGGTGAGAGGAAAACGACTGGTTCCTATGTGACGTCGCGTGTGGTGGTAGTCAAGGCGGGCGTGAGGTACAGACCGGTAAGTCGGTTTGCGGTGATGGCGTGAAGGTAAGAACAGGTGAAGGTTTGAAAAGGCAAAGGAGGTTTAATGCAGAAAGATTGGTTCAGAGCGCCGAGAAGAAAGGTTGACCCGATTCGCGCTAGGAAACTGCAATGACCCGTTATGGTTTAGCGCCTTGGCGTCAATTTCGATTTTTGCCTCAGCTGCTGTTCCAAGGCTGTGTACCCTGTTACCTGCGTTTGCGAGAACACCGGGGCAGATTGCTAGGTACCGATTACATAAGAGGGTTGTGCTCGAGCTTTTTATGTTTTTTCTTTTTCTTTTTTTTTTTTTATTGTTAGAAACAGAAACAATAGCGTTACTTAACCTATGTTACGGTGATGTTTTAAATGTGTAAACTGGCGGTTGCTAGGCTTTCATGAATACCGCATTTTTATGCAGTCTCACCGCTGCAGTAAGCTGTATCCAACTTTTCCGTGAATTTCTGCGTTGGTCTGAAAGTGAATCCGAGGGATAGGAACACCTTTTAGGTACATAATACTTATTAAGTGGTGGAAGTTGGCAACTATCTCCTAAAAGTTACAGGTCATGTGCTACGTCACAAACTCGGCAGTATGTGATTTGGTATATCATTGGGCAGGTCCATTTTCAAAAGTTAGTTAATAGGTACCTAGTACATACTAAGAGTTAAGGCGGGTTTAAGTACATGAGTACCTACATCAAAATGCCGCGGGGCCTTGTAAGTCGGAAGGTGCCTTAATATTGTTCCGCGAATTGAGAATTGGGAATTGTCCAGACCTGATTGGACTAAACCCCGATCCATCTCGCAACCCGTATTTGGATATGGCCGGCTCTTAGGTCATGAACTTCCTGAATTATATAGAACGGCTCAATCTTCGATAGACTATAATCCCTCTACAATTACACATTGGCTCTCCTGCCACCGTCTGTCGACCATGGCGACAAAGCTCTGTCGAAGCAGAGCTCTCGCCTCAGCTTTGCGACCTGCGAAACCGTCGTTGCCGTCTCGTTCCGAGCAGGTCGCCGTTCGATGCATCTCTGCGACTGCTCGCCAAAATGTTAACGTACCCAAAGATGCTCCGAACATGAGGCAAGCGCCGCGAGAGTATCCCAAGGAACTTAAGGTGCCCATCGTCAACCCTGCAGACAAGTACTCCACCAAAGCCGATGACCTCCACCGGTACGGAGCTTGGCTTATGGGTTGCTTGCCCAAGTATATCCAACAATTCTCCGTCTGGAAGGATGAGCTAGTTATCTATATCCCACCCTCTGGCGTCATACCCGTTTTCTCATTCCTCAAGTGTAAGACACTCATACTCATATATACCCCCGGGCTGGTATATCTGCTTAGGGATGAGCTTTTTTTTCGCTGACGGATAGCTAGACAACACGGCTGCCGAATTCACCCAAATGAGCACAGTTACTGCCGTCGACTTCCCGACCCGAGATCAACGGTTTGAGATTGTCTACAACGTACTAAGCGTAAGACACAACGCGCGAATCCGAGTTAAGACATATGCCGACGAGGCGACTCCGGTACCGAGTGTCACCCCGCTATACGATGGTGCCAACTGGTACGAGCGAGAAGTCTACGACATGTTTGGCGTCTTCTTCGTCGGCCACCCGGACCTGCGCCGAATCATGACCGACTACGGTTTTGAAGGCCACCCGTTACGGAAGGATTTCCCGCTGACCGGATACACCGAGATCCGATACGACGAAGAGAAGAAGCGCATCGTCACCGAGCCGTTAGAGCTCACCCAAGCCTTCCGTAACTTCGAGGGAGGCTCGACAGCTTGGGAGCCAGTTGGTCCTGGTGACAACCGCACTCCCGAGAGCTTCAAACTACCAACACCCAAGCCCGAGGAGAAGAAGGAGGAGCCTAAGAAATAAATGCCAACTAAGAAGCTTGTACATAACTGACACAATTGACGCCGTTACCATTTGGCATTATGGCTCCATTATCTAGATTATAAAGAATATTAACTAAGACTACCAGTTATACGTTTTCACCTTTGAGTGCTAGCAACTTACAAGGCCTGCTATCTTAGGATGTAGTAGGTCTGGATCGCGAATTTTACTAATAGGGGGTTATTATTATAATTGCATTATTCTACAAATCCCAGGATTTACGTTTCAAAATGTTCAACACCACTATTCTCCTCCCCTCCAACACCACCCTTGGTCTTAGCCGCATTAGACATGGACTTCTTCACAGTGCCAGCCTGCTGGCCGGTGGCAGTATCGGCTTTACCCCCCTGAGGCAGGTTCGCGGACCGAGTGTTGGGGTTCTCATCTAATCCGCTGCCAGGGCCGGGCGCAGTATGACCATACTTAGCTGCAGGAAGGGTAAGTCAGCCAATACATGGTAAAGATAGCTAGGGCTCACTCAGAGAAGGTTTGTCGGTGCTGCTTGCTTCAGCCTGCTGGAATAACGACGACATAGCGTAGTACTCTGATAAAATATCTCGTAGGCCTGTTTGAACGTATGTTCAGGTATTTTTTATATTGGGATAGTTCGACCCGGTCAAATGATATGTGTATTCTTGCACTTCATCATGTCTATCACGCCTTGGCCACCAATCCATTGCGTTGAATCATAGATAATAGTCAGTGTTTCGTAGCCACGACGTCATTGTGACGAATAAGTTACAACGCCATCAATGCAATAAGATAGGGTATCCGAATGTATCTATCTATCCTTCTCACGCAGCCCTCTAATCAAGGCGCCAGGGAAGAGAGGTGTTAAAGCGCCGGTATAATTGATTATGTTGAGTGAAATATTAACATACGTACGACTATGTAGCTTATATGTTACCTATTTCCCCTTCCCCCCTTTTTTTACTGCATCCACTGTGCAACACGTAAATAAACCAAAGCCGCAATAAATCATATGTGCATTTACAGTTTAGCTATATAGAAAATACCATTGTAGATACATGCTTGCGCGGATATTATAGGGTAATAATTATAGTATTCATCATCTCTATCCACACGATGAGTTGAACAAAGTTCATCTATGTCTCATCTTTTAGACGGCGTAGAATAGATTTTCCATCTGGAACATAGCTGCTTGGGGGATTATAAAGTTCGTTCCTGTTGCGAAGCTAGCTTATGACCCCCTTTCCTACGAGTCGTATTCGAAATATTGCCCACCAAACCCCCTATAGCCCTCAAGTTGAGAACTAGGCTTGACAGTCATGTTACCTAGTAAATAAATAGTATATAGATTTCCAAAGCTTCAGTTGTGATAATATCAGAGCTCGAGAGTCATTGCCATAGCTGCTACGCTGCCGTAGATATACTTTCAAGAAACTTCGTAAACCACCAACGTCTCATCGTGAAAAGTCCTAAGCTCGGCAAAACACTCGAGCAAGGACCTGATCCTCCCACGGAGCATCGTACTTCAAAAGCATTGATACCCTCCAAAGCCTAACTTGGACTAATCATCACCAGAAAAAGCTTCGATTTCTCACAAACTTTCCTTACGCTCAGACTACGCTATGACGACCAGACATATGAGGTGGCCGTATAAGATCCCCCTTCTCCCCCTTCTGTCCTGTTCCTCTCCTCTCCTGCCCTGCTCAGCACAAGTCGTCTCTCTACTGCTACTGCTACCATCATACCTATCCGCAAGTAATCACACTTTTCGCGTATAAACCAACGACAGAACAGTTCAGCATATACTTGCTAGGCCTTAATATCAAGAACGAAAAAAACATGCCTGCCCTTCCTTCCAAGCTCGCGGCTAGCCGCGATCTCGGCGACTCGGACTACTGCATGATCAAGGTGCCCAACGGAAAAGGCGATGCTCCTATCGATATAGATGACGGAAATATCTGCATACAGTAAGTCAAGCCATATTCTCCATTCTCATCATTCTCATTCTCATTCTCATTCTCATTTCTTTCCACCCTTCTCTCCTCATCTTCATCCATCCACCCTTATCCCTAAAACCAACCAACCACCTCCCTTACTAACCTCCCCTCTCCCCCTCCCCCTTCTCTAGATACCATTCCGTCAACAACAACTTCTGCGCCATGCACGCCAGCACCCGTGCCCTCTTCCCGCAGCACGTCTGCCCCCCCCACAACCGCCCAGCTTGGGCCGGCCACGCCCAATGCCCTATTACTGGTATCCAGAGCGCCCAACTACGACGCCCACCACGACGCCACGACCCCGCCCGACGAAGTAGCCATCTACACCGGGTTCAAGAACGGCACCATCCACAGCGACGCCGAGGTTTTCGGCATCATAGCCATCGTCATCGGCGGCCTCGTCCTCGTCGCCGCCGTCAGCGTCATCCTCTGCGACCGCTGCAAGCGCTGCTTTCATAGGCATGATCCCGACGAGGAATAAACTGGCCTAACCTTTCCTTCCTTCACCTCACCTAGCCGGGTACCTACCTAGGGGGGTGTAAGAGAACCCAACTTTACGCGGGCTGGGATTTTCGAAAGAAAACCAAAAAACCCAAAAAAATGAGTGAGGGGGCTGGATTTGTTTCTGCTATTATCATAGAGAATTGGTCTTGCTGCCATTTTTACCTAGGTACCTAAAGGGCTGTAATAATAATCTGCTTTGAAAGTTAGTTGGCTAGTTAGGAGTACCGGGGTTGGCGGACAAAATATAGGAACGTCACCTATAGGTTTAGTTAGTTCTTAGTCTCGTATCGACTATCAACCAGTTGCCCCCATTCGACCAAGACCATATATAAATCAGTAGTAGTTGCCCTTCATGCCATAATAAATAATTGTATCATTACTGTACCGCTACACGAGAGTGTGGCTGATCCCTCATATTGTTACAGACCGACCTAAGCACCATACCTTTCATGCCACCATTGAAACTCCAAGCTATACTAAGCAAATTCCCATACCCGCCGAGCCGAGCAAAATGACTTTATCCATGCAAGGACGCCTATTCAGTATCGTACAACCACACTATATTTCAATTTATTCACTGTTCGTAATTCATCAATCCGACTGCTCGTCCGCGGAGTCCCATATAATCGGGGGCGGCTCTTGAATCTCGTCGTTTATCAAACTGTCCGGTAATATTTGGCTTCGCGTTGGGAACTGCGAGGATCGTAGGGAATTGTCCCTTGCTCTCCGGAACGGTGCCGGGCTGCTGCTTTGTAGGTTGGGGGCCGGTGGATCGCTGGGGATGGATATTGCCTGAGGGGGCAACCTCTCAGGAGATGGAGCAGGACTCGAGACTGTAGTAGCCTGTGATGGTCTAACAGCACCTCGTGTTCTTTGGCTCGGAGGGGCTGGTAGTGATTGCGTTGAAGAGCCTGGCTCTAATCTGGGAAGCGCCGGTTTTACAAAATCCTGCTTGCTTGCCGTTTGGGTCCTCCTACCAGTAGACCTACGTGTAGACTGGCTCGATAGAATTACTTCCTCCACGTGGTCAGAATGATGTTGTGTTGAGAATTCTACATCATCCTGGAGTTGAGCCCTGAGTTCTTGTGATTCACTAACATTCGGACTACTCGGCACCAACGTGGTTTCTGCATGGTTCTCTTCGTCTTCTCCAAATAAAGCACACTTTAAATTCGCCGTGAGTTCTCCGACAACTCCGGGAGGGACCCATACGTATTTTTGCGGAGCAGACTTTACCCAACCTTTTTGCTTCATCTCCTCGAGAGGAACCGGGTCGTTGAGCTCATAGACCTGGAGAATCTCATAGGCGTACTTGGCAACAGTCTTTCCTTGGTTAAACTCGACATTTCCAATACCCTTATCGTCCTCGAGTTCTCCGGGTACTTTGGGACGGCCAAGAGTGCACATGTATTTCAGCTCGGAGAACGGCCTGGTCGAATAGATCCAGACACGAGTTACGGTAGGTGGTATTTTCCAGACCCTAAATTCGTGATTCTTCGTGCCGTTAACGATCTTTGCCAGGGGCTCGGGATGAAGGGAGACCATGATGTCGGTGTTCTCAGTTTGGGGGCCAAGAGCATGAATAGCTTCCAAAGGGAGTCGTTGACTCTCGATACCTTGGGTATACATCTGGGTTTGTCCCTTCGATGGACTTTCCTCCGGGTGCCCCTTTTTTGTGTATGTCGACGGCGATTGTTCCGTTACGGAAGCCGGAGAAGGTGTGGACGTGGTTGCCACTTGTGTTCTAGAAAGCACGTGCGTTTTCTTGGGGATTGGCGTAGGTGTAGCCGATCGTGAGCGGCTTGGCTCTAGAGAGCCAATCTCTTCAAGTTCGCGACTGATTTCATCTGCCGAAGAAAGAAGCTCGGCCTGGGTTTCATCTCCGATAACACCGTAGCAAGTCTCGGCTTCTTCGGGATCATCTGTTGACGGGATCTCATCCCCCTTTCGTTCTGCTGGCGCATTCTCGTCTTCTGTGCTAGCTTCATCATCTTCCGTACCTTCAATGTCGTCATCGGAGTCAGGTACCATTTCCCTTTCTCGTAAGGGTGGCCGCGCCGGTGTCTTCCTTATTGGTTTTGGAGGCTTGGGCTTGGTTCTCCCTGGGGTAATATTTTCTTTATCCTCAGGAAGTTCGAAACGAGTCTTCTTTTTTGGTGTGGCCTTGATGGCGGAACCCTGAGCCTGTGCGGCTGGTGAGCTGTGAGCCGTGCTGTATGAATCCGGAATCACTCGATCCGTTGACGTGTTGTTGACCTTCTTGAGGATAGGAGAAGGACCTGTCAAGTTGCTAGATTTTACTACTAGAGGTGACTTGTGCGGTGCTGGGCTATATCGCATCATCATCGGCGTTGTTGGTGATGTAGAAGATGGGATCACTTCTTTCGTCCGACGGTTGGTCGGAGTAACGGACTCGATAAGACTTGGAACTGAGGATCTACGTCCCGACTGGGATTCGTTGGTCTTGGAAGGGATAGGCTCTTTTGCCTTCTTGGGAGTCTCTAGGATGAGACCGGCACCATCGTCTTGCGAGTCATTGATTTGCCAATCCTCATCGTTGTTCTCGCGTTTAGTTGACATGAATTGAGTCAAAGTCTGAGTATGGAAACTACTCGACGGGTTTAAACTGGGTGCGTCTCCCACAGTCTTTCGTCTTTTAGCATCTCTTGGTTTCTCATCTTTGACTAATTCATCTCCAGCAGTCTTACGTCGGGATCCTCGACTCCTCTTTTTGGATTTGGATTTCTCCTTAGGGGCAATAGGAGGTTGGACTTCTTCAACATCATCTTCGACATCTTCTTTAACATCTTCTTTAACATCTTCTTTAACATCTTCTTCATCGTCAGACTTCAGTAGCTGCTCTTGCTCAGACGTAGACGACGATACGAACGCCATCTGAGTTAGTGTTTCCTGTTTCAACTTTTTTCGTACAGTGCGATTACGCGAAGAATATGTTTGGACATAGCGTTCACGTTGAGGGAATAATCGTTGCTTGGGAGCTGCAGCAGTTGACTTGTATGTCACGCTTCCCGATGGCTTGGATGAGTTGCCATGGGACCTCGTCTGTGGCGCCATGATCGTAGATGGCCAAGTGGACCTTATGAGCTTGGATTTCCACAATGGATGCCCAAGGAAGTAACTTTTAGGCCAAGAATAAAAGTTCGAGGAATGTCAATATTTTTTTTAGTGCTGCCTCGACTAAAAATAATAGCCTTAGGTACTTGGAAACCGAGTTCTACCGGCTTTCCTTGTTTGAAGTTGAGAGAGACCGTCGTTGTTATTCAAGCTTGGTTGATTAATTAGGCAGATAAGAGACAAGAATGCGTCATGAACGCGGTTGAGGTGGGAATTGTGGGCTGTAGGGCGCGACTATCGCGTCAAATGCATATCAATTAATTAAAGTTACCTCGAAGTACCATTACATCTGGTACATGCATAGATTCAACTGCCCCTCTGTGACAAAGCCTCCCCGCCCCTTGCATCGGCCGAGGTATAATGCATTATCCCTGCAGCTACATGTATTCTTGCATACATGTACCTAGATGTACATATCTTAACGTTAGGTAAATTTGGAACATCGATCGGCTCTTTGACCATCACAACCATTAAATCGGTAGGTTGGTTCTGTGTATTATATTTAGACGTATACCCGTAACTCTCTAACTAGATTGTTCCCACGTGCAAGCCTTTGCATACAAGCTTGACTACCTAGTTAAGAGTTAGGTAGCCAATAACTTATTGTTTTATTTGTTGGTTTACTTACTATTCTCACTTCGGCAAAGCGACATCATTCCCGACGTTCTTGGTGTTTAAGGCTGGACATTGGAAAGCCTCGGCTAAATCTAACAGCGAAGCCTTTGGACATATAATACACATCTGAACGCATTGGGGGGCCAATTGTTGCAATTGTTGCAATTGGGACTTATAGAAGCATATACGACCGCAAGACGGCCAGCAGAAGTCGGTAGAGATACTTCAATGCATCATCTATCCCGACTGTAAGACCGCCACTTGACGCCTTCGAGCCTCGTGGGCGTATCCCACCCCTCACCACGGCAAGGCTCTATTAGAACTCGCATATTCTTCTTCACCGAGCCTCGTAAGGCTTGAATAGATATCTATTCCACACAAGTCAAATAGACAATAGACCTATATATATATATACACATCATCCTATATACTCATATACATTCACCAACCACTCACCAACCACTCACCATGGCATCCACCAACCCAAACCCCTTCCCCTTCCACGTAACAGAGCACACCATCCCCTCCCAACACGTCCGGGAATTCCCCCGCGCCACCGCCAACTCCCAAGAAGACGTCCTCTACCTCAGCGTCAAACAGTACACTCCCATCGACAACCCGGACCCCCAGCCGGGCGACGTCACCATCCTCGGCGCCCACGCCAACGGGTTCCCCAAGGAGCTCTACGAGCCCCTGTGGGCGGACCTCCACGCCCGCTCTAGGGCGCCCGGCAGCCGCTTCCGCATCCGCGGCATCTGGATCGCCGACGTCTCGAACCAGGGGTACAGCGGCACCCTGAACGAGCACGCCCTCGGCAACGACCCGTCCTGGCACGACCACGCGCGCGACCTCCTGCACCTGACCAACGTCTTCCGCGCGCGCATGCCCCGCCCCATCGTCGGCGTCGGCCACTCCTTCGGCGGCGCCGTCCTCACCAAGCTCTCCCTCCTGCACCCCCGCCTCCTCACCACCCTCGTCCTCCTCGACCCCACCGTCGTCGCCTTCTCCTTCCGCCGCGACGGCCCCGGCAAATCCGCCGCCCGCGCCTCCGCCTTCCGCCGCGAGACCTGGCCCACCCGCGCCGCCGCCGTCGACTCCTTCCGCAGAAGCCCCTTCTACCGCTCCTGGGACCCCCGCGTCCTCGACGCCTGGATCTCCCACGCCCTCCGCGACACCCCCACCGCCCTGTTCCCCGACCCGGACCGCGCCGACGGCGACGTCACCCTGCGCACCACAAAGCACCACGAGGTATTCACTTTCTTCCGCCCCCTGTGGCCCTACATCGACCCCGTCACCCGCCAGGTCGACCGCGACGGCGCCCCCGACTTCGACCCCGAAATGCAAGAAAAACTCTCCGACCCCTCGAGCGTCTTCCCTTTCTACCGCTCCGAAGGCCCCAGCATCCTCAAGCACCTCCCCGAGGTCCGTCCCTCCGTGCTCTGGGTCTTCGGCGGAGATAGCGAGTTAGGCGCTCCCGAGGGCCGTAAGCTAAAGATGGAGACCTGCGGGTCTGGAGGCGGGGGCAGCGGTGGTATCAAGTTGGGCCGGGTCGATCAGGTTGTGTTGGAGGGTCGTGGTCACTTATTTCCGATGGAAGTTCCGGATGAGTGCGCGAAGCATGCCGCGGCGTGGATAGGCAAGGAGATGGTACGGTGGCACGAAAAGGAGCGCGAGTACGAGGAGTGGGTTAAATTACCGGTGAAGGAGAAGACGACGTTAAGTGAGAAGTTTCTAGACAACGTCGGTCGTCCGCCGCCAAGGAAGGGCGGATCTGTGGCGGGCTCCGAATCTAAGTTGTAGGATCATAGCTGTTGTGCTTAAACCTAAGTTATTCCCGAGCCCCTCGATTACGGTATGACGGTATGAGGCGTACGTATATACTACACATAAACTTCTTTTTTATTGGGCAAAGTTAGCCATAGGTATTTAGAATTTCGTCATTAGAATAATACACAACACGGCCAAGACAGCAAAGCAGCAAATCACTATTACATACAGTATAGGGGCACAATGAATCGTGAAACCAATACTTAAGACAAATTGGCCAGTCTATCTACCTGATAAGAGCCACTCCTTTTGCGAAAGTAAAACAAAGTAAGCATTCGGCCTCGTGTCAGGGCTGTCCAGTCTGATGCCAAATCCCGCCGGGAATCATGTTTCATTCCTACGCCGAAACAACCTTTTTCCATGCATCAGACAAGCCCTCTCGCAACCCGTCCGTATCTCTTGTGCTTTGTGCCAACTGCCTTCTTGTCAAGAGTCATGATAGGGCATCAGAAGGGAATTATGGCTGGTCTGCCAAGAAAACAACAACAACAACAACCGCTCCCTAGTCAGCTGTGCTAGGGAGTCGAAAAGGGGGAAAATAAATAAATCAATGCCTCATTTTATTCGTGAATGCCATCCATGTATCGCAGCGTTGATGCGTATAATATTGTGCTCGCTTCTGCCCATTGTGCCTATAGAGATAGATATTTAGGACAGATGGAAGGCACCTTGACCTTCCCTGATAGCTGTGAATAGCTGTCGCTTCATGCTATCGATACTGCTGTAGTCGGGTAACTTGAGGTAGTTGACACAAGTCATAACACTTGGAAGGTAGTCGTCGGATGTGTAGGGCGGCTCACTAGGCTTGCACACCACAGTGAACATAGGGGTCAGGCTCTTGAAACCTATAGCTATGGTTAGAACCACGTCGTTAAAACAAGGAAATATTATAGTACATACCTCCGATAGGAAGTTTTGGACTACCAGTAGTGAATTGCAGGAAATCACGGCGTTGTGCTGGGCTCAGCTCGCTCATTGTCTGGAGCAGATTTCTAACTGATTTACTGTCCATATTGAAGCCGTGATCTGCCTTTATAGAGTCCATAAGAGCTAAAAGAGAAATGTCAGCTTCACTTGCACAATTTACGAACAAAGACAACTTACTCTCGAGAGACCAGTCCTCCTCAACACGGCCAAATAGCGCCACCAACTCATCCGGTGTGAAAGCGCTCAAGGCGGAGTACGGGAAAACTTGGGAAAAGCCGGTGCGGAATGCTTCAACCTGACGCTTAACACCGCGACCCAGAGTCATGTCGATGACTTTGTCCAAGTACGACTCGACATTATAGATTGTAACGGGGATATGAGATCCGCCAGGTATAAGCTCAATTTCCGGATAGCCTGGCAGCGTAAAGTCCAATGCCAAGTCCTCTAGTGTTCCATTATCCACTACGATCTTCTCAGTATCAGCGACCTTTTGCGCGGGAGTACGATTAGGATCCTCATCAATGGCCTTCTTTGCCATAGCAAACTTCTTAATGTGCTTCAGAGAATTAGCTAGTCCTGGGTCCACTATCTTTACGGCACCGAGAGACGGCTTCACGCTTGAAGATCCTTCGCCGATGCGGAAAAAGATGGGATTGAAGTTCAGATCAATAATGCGCGAATCAATCATAGATCGTGCAACGAACTTCCCAAGCATCTTGAACAGCTGAAGAATTACGCTTGCGCTTGCGTCATCATCGCTCAGAGGCCGAGGGAACAATCCCGTAGGACCAGAAATAAACTCGTCCGAGTCGTTGGAATCCATGTCACGCCAGAGCCTGAGTTTCTTCTTGGAAAACTCCTTTGAAACAGTCGAATAGAACTCGAGAGTAGGCCCGAGACCGGTTCCTACCTCTTCGAAGTATTCAACTTCAAGAATGCTCTGCGAGCTACCGTAGAGTTCCATCACCTTCAACGCCGACTCTAATATTTTAGATCGCGAAATCCGGACCTTCTGTCGCTGAAGTCGGCCCAGGAAAACGTTATCATCACGTCGGTCGCGACGCGTCTCTTCCTGCTGTGCATTCTGCCATCGACTCATAGATCGAGCATAGCCAAATGAAGTTGACTGAAGGAAAAGGTGACGAGTCTCAAAGGGGAAGAGAAACGGATATAGCCGGGCTAGATCTTCGCTCCAGCCCGGTAAGCAATTACTAGCCACGATAAGAGGCTCTTCTAATTGCCTATTCAGTTTGGCAGTCAACTTCGTATTGACAAACTGCGATAAGGGTTCGACATTCAATTTCAGGGTGTCCTTGTTTTCCACCATAATGTCATCAATGTTCGCATTGAGATCGTGTAGAATATTTAATAGACGGAGAATGGACGCAGTTGTAGGGTTGTTTGCAAGTGAGGCGGGTACGCCGTTAACATCGGACGCTCCGTCGAATGTAGACCCGAATCCGATGGGCTCGGCGGGAGGGGGTCCAGGCACGCGACGGAATTTGATAACATGCATAGTAGACCAAACACTGCGGCTGACATGATCGTCAGGAAGCGACGAATTGTTGTGAACAGCCCTGTAAATAGTTGTCTCGTTAGGAATAACCCGGTCGTTAAGACTAAATTCGATATGCCAGTCTTGGGGTATTGCCTGGATAGCAGCTGCGTAAGAAAGCGGCCGAGAAGCTGAGGGGGCGCTAGGGGTTGGTGTGCTCTGCTGCGATGCTGGGGGTTGAGGGGGCGCACTGCGGCTCGGTAGATTAGCGCCACCAGCCTGAGCCGGAGTAGGGACCCGGGTTCCATCTTCTTTTCTAGCCGTGATCTTTCCTCCGGCTGCCTCCACCAAGTTCACCGCGGACGGATCACGAGCAGGGGCATCTTCCATATCTTCGTCCAGCTCGCCAACTATAGCGTCGAGAGCACTGTTATCAGCAGCCGTTTCTGCTTCTTCGTCCTCGTCAGTAATCGGCTTTTCGTCGGCGCATTCTAGCGTACTCTGTACATCTTCGTCATCTTCCGGCGGTGGAGGAGGTGGTGCCGGGGTGTGGGACTCGCTTGGTTGAGCTGGTTGACGTCGGGTCGATCTGCGGAGAATCGCCTTCTCGCGACCAGAACCTGTTGCCGAACCCGGGGTAGAAGGAGTATCAGGTTGGCCCGGTTGCTTCGACTTCGATCTTCTCGGCTGGCGGGATCCAGACGGTTGGCTCGGGATCGGAGGTGGAGGAGCCGCGTAACTTGACCCCAGCCGCTCAGCAAGTCGTTCGGCCGATGGCAATCCTGCTGAGCTGGCCATAGCTGCAAGAGCTCGGGATAATCCATCACGGGGTCGGGGGCCACGGGGGCGCTCGTGTAAAGTGATTCGGGGTCGCAACCAATCGTCTAGAGCTTTGAATGTTGCGATCGCATGGATGTGGACGTTGATACTACGGAACGAACGAGGGATGTCGGAGTCCTCGTCAGCGACCAGCCTAAGTCTTATTTGCTTCGCCAACATAGACGCCGCGCTGCTGCGATTACCATCGAACGAACTATGATGGACGGTAATAACCTCAAAGTGCTCCGACCGACTAAGTAGATCCTGCAGTTTGTGGATCAATATGCTAAAGGGCGTCGCAGGAGAATCTGCGGTTGCGGTCTTCGGCTTTGAGCTCACATAACGACCCATGAAGACCTCGAGGAATGCGGCACGAGCAGCATTTGCTAGCATCTCATCGGGGTTGCTAAACACTTCTTCTAGAACGCGGACCAGCCCCGAAGAGAGTAGCTCAGCGCTTGTAACACTGTCCAAGACGTCTGCATCGAAATAGGATGCAAGCTTTTCAAATAGGGCGGTCCCATTCTCGGGAGACAGATCTTTGGCGGTTCTTCGGAGGTAGAATTCCTCGATCCCAGAGGCCAGTGCTTCGAGATTATCAAGGATCTTCTTCGCCTTCTTTTTCATGGATTTACTATGCTTTTCTGTCTCATGAGTCTCTAAAAATTTCTTGGCGGCCTCGGCGATGCGGGTCTTCATAGACGGGATATCACCAACGTAGGGTCGAGGCGGCCCATCGATAGACATTGTAGACCCATCAGAACTAGCAGGCGAGCCGGACATGTCGTCATCGTGGTGATCATTCTCTTGGTCTTCGTCGTCGTTCTCATCATCGTCGTCGTCGTCGTCTTCACGGTCCTCTTCATCCTCGTCCCCAGAGCCGTTATGTATTGAGACCCTGTCTCCCTCGTCACCAGATGCCATGCTATGGTCTGCAGGTGTCTCAGTCGTTCTGCTCTCGGGCTCCTGATACTCGGATGCCAACTTCATAATCTCAATGATGACACCTTCACGATAAATCTGGTAGCGATAGATGTCGTCTAGCCGGTTCAGCAGGAGTTCCGTTATCTGAATGGCGGACATGACAAGCGAGGGATGATCCTGCTGCGACAAGATAGAGGCCAAGAACGAAGCATAAGGAACAGCTTTCAGGGCATCAACTAGGATGTCCTTGTCTAAATTAGAAAGCATCTTCAGTTGTGCATTGAGCACTTTTTGTCGGACGCTCAAGTTTACGGTGCTTGAAAACGCGTCCGTCAACGTGGGGAAGAGGATCAGCGCAAACCTTCGAACTTGGTCCTTGCATTCGTCGAGTAGCTCGAGTCTCTTCTCGTTAGATGACTTCTTCCGGGACCCAAAAGACGATGAGGCAATGGGCTCAGCAATATCAAGATCGGCAGGAACCAGAGGACCCGAACCGTCATGCCATTTAAGACCTGGGAGCAACTCGCAGACGACGTTAAGAGTCTCGATGATTTGCTCACGTGGCCGATGGATCAATGCTTGCATGATAACCACGCTATCAAGTTTTGAGGCGACATCTTCCGTCTCACTAGGAGGAGAGACGCCTGTGAGGATCTGATAGAGTGTTTCTACCACGTTCAATTTGAAGAGTTCTGCCGACAAACTGGGACTTGCACGGGCTGTGATGGCTAGTACCCGGAGGAATTGGGTATGAATATTGGCGCTGATGAGATTCGTGGTTCCGGGAACCAAAAGTCGCAAAATGACTTTCAGCAAGTCCACACTAACGAGCTGCTCCAGCTTTGACGACTGGTATTTGAAACTCTCGATTATACGAGTAACACAAAGCGATGCTTGTTCCACGACTCTTTGGTCGTTGCTGTTCAACACATTTAGGAGAATTGGCATGACTCCGGTAATAACGTTGAACGAATCTTCCGGAATGTTGCGGCAGCAGTTGGCGGCAGTCGTTACCGCGGTTCGTTGGGTACCTGTAGGAAAGAAGTCCAAGTAAGTAAGACAGGCAGTTAGGCCACCTTCCCTGACGATGCTCGTTGGATACTCGACGGATATTTTTTCCAATGTGCTCAGCGCTTGCTCCGCGAGATCAATGTAGTGGATCTCTAGGAGTTTCTGGCACAGGATCGGAACGGCGCCACCATAGACAACATTAGCAGCGCTAGCTGGTAGAGCCTCCATCAAATTCGCAAGACATCGGCAAGCAAGAAGCATGATCTCCGAATTTTCCTCGCCGGTAATCTCGTTAGGCTGCATCAAGGTCACTAGCTCCTTTACGAAGGCATCGGGAGAGAAATGTCCCGACAGATTATCCTCATTTGAAACAAGAAGAATCTCAGCCAGTTCCTGCAGAGCTACCAACTGTGCCGACGCGTCTTCTTTTTGTCGAAGATTATGGAGGATATCACGTAGCCTCGACGAGAGTCCGGACATCATACCAGTTAGTGCCCTAAGAGTACTGGACAAACCTGACCCCGGAGGCCCTCCAAATCCGCCAAACGGATCGTCGTCGTAATGGCGATGTGGTTCGTCATCGTCATCGTCGTTATCATCGCTGTTATCTTCGTCGGGGTCATGTGCCGGGGGAGGTGGCGGCGGCGGCGGCGGCGCCTCTTCTTCGTCTTCATGGTCCTTGGTACCAGTCATAGTGGTGTCCTGATCAGGAGGTGGATGGTTGCTAGATGTTCGCTTCGAGCGGCGCGTAGAACTGGAAGCAACTGTCGCAGAAGACTCTATTCATAGCGGGTTAGCACGCATTAGGGATTAATCAAGATAATATAAAAGTGTTCCATACCTGGAGCGGTCTGGCTGTTCTTCTTGTTGCGGCTTGACTTGCGGCTCGACGAGGCTGAAGTTGAAATGGTAGAGTCCTGCATCCTAGCGGGTGGGGGTGGGTCAGAACTATGGTGGGCAAAATATTAGTATCAATTATATATAGGTTCCCAACAAAAATATCACTTATAAAAAACGTACCCTGCTGGACTAGACATAGAAGCAGTATTCTTTCCTTTCCGCTTACGGGTAGCGGGAGCGGGCGTAGGTACAGCTGCGGGTTGAGGAGGAGCTTGCTCCGAAACTTTCTGCCGCTTTGATCGACGAGCCGATGCGGCAGGTTCGTTCTGTGGAGGTTGGGTCGGCGAGCTATTCTCACCCGATGCTGGTTTTCTCTTTCGCGAAGACGCAGGTCTCGATGAAGATTGTGCGGATTGGTTCGTATTTGTATTATTTCCGGTGATCGCAGGCGAGGGAGCAGACGAAGTTTGGGGCGAATTAAGATCCGCCTGCAATGCTCCCTGACTCGCTGCGTTTCGCGCAGAGGAGCGTGTTACTCTGGAAGACATGAGTATGTAGTTACTGGGGACGGATGCGAAACAAAATAGGTAAGTAGAATGACTCGAAAATTAAAGTGTGGAGAGTGCAAGAGAGACTTCAAAAGAAGTCGAGAGGGTTTTTGATAAGCCTTGCTTCGGGAAGCTTGGACAGTGGGACAATTCTCTCGTAACGAGAATTAGGTTCAATCCGTTGAGGGTTCGCAGGCACCGTCAAATGCAGTTCTGCACTTGTCCAGAGCTATGCTCAGCTTTTCTTTGTGACAACTAGCATAGCAACCAACGACGCCGACTGGAGGTTGATTGCTGTAGCCTGGGCAACACAAAGAGGGTATGTACGATTCGAGGCATCAAATACAAGTGAGTTGTCGTTGTTATGTCGAAAGCCCGGAACTCGTGCCCCTCCCTCGAAAAGATGAATGTCAACCGCAAGGCACTGGCCTAGACAGACGTTTGTTTGATTGCTGATGATGTATTAAGGAGAGAACAATCAACAGGGAAATAAAAACACGGTAAGAGGAGGAACGATGGTACGTAACTGGGGGAGGAGGTAGGTATTGGGTTTGATTGAAAGAGTTCGAAAAGCAATCAGATTTGATACGGGAAGAAGAAAAAAAATAAAAAATAAAGTGGTACTCGTTGTGTTGTACCAAGGTATCAATCATAGGTAGTGTAGGTTGATTAAGGTGAACCCGTATGGTTTTGTGAGTTATGATATGTAGGCAGGTATGTGTATGGATGGGTATGAGAGGGTAGGGTGTATGTTATTGAGGTACGTAGTTAAATGTAAAATGTAAAATGTAGGTTTGTTTGGAAAGTTCGTATGTGTATCGTACCTGGGTGTTAAAGGGAACGGCGACGAGGCAGGAGCGGCCGATCGCAAGTTCAAATTCAGGTTTAAGTCTGAGATAGATGGAAGTCGCGCTTGAGGATCGTTATCGACTGCCGATCGAGAGCGCAGGTTGGCAGCAGAGGGTTTTCGTTCTGCCATGGATTACGCCATGAGGCTCGACAGCGTTGGTTTTTTCTGAAGAGTTTGAGACCTTCGCCACGCGCTCAACCTCTTCTTCCGCCTTTTTCTTCGAAAAACTACTCGCGTGAAATGGGAAACGATAGTTGGAAGAAAAAAAATAACGAGACGTCGGTCGGGAATCGATTATTTGTTAATAGGAAAACGATACGACTTAATTCAATACGTTATTCGACTTGACTTGACCTGATATACACGAAAGCAACTAATAAGTGGTCGATGTTTTCCACAGGTGGAACAATAAAGATGATGGAACTGAGACTGACAAGTTTGTTGTCGTCAAAGCTTTAGGACGAAGATGGAGGTTCTATCGGAGGAGGTTCATTCGAATGCGTCGGCGGGCGGCTAGACGGTTGGGCGAAAGGGTAGGGTGGATTTTGTGTGGGTGTGTGTTAGGTGGTACCTAAAAAAGCACTTTAAACTATACCTAGGTACCTAAGGTAAGCAGACCCGACCGCCAGGCTGTCTGTAGCCGTGCCTCTATGCGTGTTCTATGCGTACTCTATGCCTCTAAGACCCTGTACCTAATAGTTCGTGCGGGTAGGGCGTGTACTATGTAGTGATGCTTTATGAATGGCGTAACAGGGTGTATCGATAGTGGCGGCCGAGTTAGAGTAGACACAGTAGAGTAGCGCATGCAGGGATGTACTGTTTTTAACAAGGGACCTAGTAAAGATACCTGCATAGGTACATACATTTACATAGTACATAGGTACCTACATATACGCTAGGTACATGTAACTAGTACGTACATGTTATTCTGATGAGGTGAGAACTGCTGAGCAGGGGTGTGATTAGACCCTTAACTACTTCGTACATCATTCGTCTATGTACC
Source organism: Daldinia eschscholtzii (assembly GCA_037126485.1). Lineage (NCBI taxonomy): Eukaryota > Fungi > Ascomycota > Sordariomycetes > Xylariales > Hypoxylaceae > Daldinia > Daldinia eschscholtzii. The sequence goes on from JBANMG010000002.1 coordinate 3,650,782, forward strand.
TAGCATGTAATGCCCACCAACCGATAACGTTGAGCACTTCTGATTTATCAAGTATGAAAAATTACCTGCCTTAGAACCTTCTTGAGGCTCTTTTTGAACTGTCTACTTCCTTGACCTGTTAAGGTATCTCGGTGTTAACTTTAACTGCCCAATATATTACACTATATACACGCTTACACGTTAGGTAATGTTTAACTATAGTTATGACCTAATAGTTGTTCTTCGATAATTAAGCAGCACTAAGCCAAGCGATGACATCATTCGCTCGTCGACTTTCCTTTCGCACTTTATCTACCTACCCCCTACACATTCTGTAGTGCTGTACTGTCATTACACACTCATAGATAATATTGGGCCTCCCACCTCTAAGTACTCATTCGATATATTTGAAATATTTCATATGACTGTTTTTTATTTGGCTGAATTAGATAGATTTAGGTATATATATAAAATGCTCTGTTAATTTCCTACATACTTCATGTCTTTGTCCGACGTGGCTTACAAGTGTTGGTTACCTCTCGGCCCCTACCAATCAACGGACAAGAATATCATCATTTGCTACATACCATATAGCCATGGTCATTCGCATGCTATCTAATTGCTAATATATGGATTTAATGTTCCAAAGTACAATTCTCAAAAATGTGTCTAAAACCCTCTAACTACCTAGATACCAATGCTTCTCTTCCTTGTACCAAAGGGTATCTCTCTAATCATGATACTTTACTTCACGGCTTTAAGCTGTCAATGCCATTTTCATATTCGGCAAGGTCGTACTCGTCAGGGTACTTCTCAAGATGGCGTTTTAGCTGTTCCATCTGGACCTTCAGATCAGGCGTAAGCTCCTCGTAAACATCTTCGAACATCGTCCGAATGGGCGGCTTCTTCTCCCGTTCCGCTTCCGAGAACGCTTTAAGCACTTCTCGTCTAATACTATCCCGAGCCTCTTTCTCCTTAGACTCGTCCCATATGCCTTTCGCCTCCATATACTTGCGTAGTCTCGCAATGGGGTTATCCCGACGCTTCCAGTCTTCCACCTCTACTCTTGCCCGATACGCAAAAGAATCGTCGGACGTACTATGGTGGCTAACACGGTAGCTCATTGCCTCAATTAAGACTGGCTTGCCTCCGTCTTGAAGCGCCATTTCCCTTGCCTTCTTAGTGACCTCTCTAACCGCCCAAAGATCGTTCCCGTCTACTCTAACGGTATCAATTCCGTACCCAATTCCTCGACTAGCAATACCGTCACCTCGATATTGTTCTAGGGTCGGTGTTGAGATAGAGTAACCATTGTTACGACATATAAATATAACTGGGCAGGACCGCGTTGCGGCAATGTTCAAAGCCGCATGGAAGTCTCCTTCGCTAGCAGCGCCTTCACCGAAGTAGACAGCAACCACGCGAGGAGGTACAGTTGGATCATTTATATGTTGCATCTTCAGGGCATAGGCAGCTCCAGAAGCTTGGGGTATCTGCGTGGCTAGAGGAGACGAGATCGTATGCTATTTGAAGAGTTAGCGACGAACTGCGGAGACGGACAGGGCTCAAGCATACGATATTTAGCTCCTTGCTTCCGTAGTGTACGGGCATATTCCTTCCCTTTCCGGGGTCGTGTTTATTAGCAAATAGTTGGTTCATAAAGTCCTTTAGAGTAAACCCCCGCTGTGCGAAGAGTCCCTGCTCGCGGTATTGGCAGAATACAACGTCCCGTGGGTCTAGTGCTGAAGAAGATCCTACACTGATGGCTTCTTCACCAGCTGACACCATGTAGAAGCTTATACGACCTTGTCGCTGTGCGTCAAACATGACGGGGTCCATTATTGAGATGGTTAACATGTCTCTATACAGTTTTACAACTTCCTCCTCGCTTAGGTCTGGCTTGAACGAATGGTCAACAATATTACCATCCTGGTCGACCGCTCGGTATGTCGGTAGGGCAGGGTAATCGGAGGGTACAACAAATTTGAGGTCGCTGGTGAAGGCGCTCTTGACGGCACCAGGAAAGGACACATGGCTCGCACCCTGGCGTTGCGATATACTGCTAGCTAACCGAGCAGATTGTTGAAGGCCAGGTACACGAGTACCGCGGAGCACAGAGCTCGAAGCCCTTCGAAGCAATGCATTGGAGATTATTTGCGATCTCATTATAGCTGTATCATAGTATTTTACAGAGTATTCACCTGTGAAAAGTGCAATTGAGCTTCAATATTGTACATTTCGAAGAAGAATTAACCAGTGGGAAGTTGACCCCATGTTCGCTTCCCCGACATTGCAAGTGAGACGGGATCCCGAGGCAAGCGGCGTCAATTAAGCCGGCGTAAAGCGAAAGGCCTAGACCGAGGGAAAGCTAACTTCCCCAGCTTTTCGGATTTATGTACGTACTACATAAATTACATAAGCCTAAGCGTAAAATGAGACTTCGATGGATGGGATTATGTAATATTTCATTATAAGAGATTACTTATATTAAGTAGGTAGGATTAACAGACAACAACGTAAGAGTTATTCGATTATTTCAACAGCTGAGTCTAAATCTAAGAAAGTGTAAACTTACTTACAAATATCCAAGCTAAAAGTTATGTGAGTAACACAATTGAAAAGAGAATTGATATTTCCCCCACCTCTACGTAAACAAGGCGACGCTCCAAAACATTGGCGTCGCTCAGAAACCATGGGCTCGAAGTTTGGTCTGCGTCCGCAACCTTGGTATGTATATGCTACCATAGCAACAGTTCTTTACTACGTGGATGTCACTTGAGAATCAAAGTTTCAAAGAAGAACGAAAAAAAAAAAAAAAGATCACTCTGTATCGCACGAGTCCTCCCCGTAATGATATCCGCACAACGCAGCATTTAACAACAAACCAACAAAAATAGCACTCACCTACCCCAGAGGCATTACGCTTCTTTGGAAATGGCAGAGATGAACAGTTCCACCGCTATCGGCATAATAGTGATGATACTCGTCCCAATCCTCGCGATACTAATATGCTTCGGCTACTCGCTGACGGAGAAGTTCGCCCTGCTCATGTACCGCGCGAAGCAGCACCAGAACAGAGCGCGAGAACGATGACAGGCGGCCCGACAGGCAGCCCGTCAGGAGCGCCAGGAGCGAGAATCATCTACCGACGCCGCTGTTGCGGTTTAATGAGGTAAGTGTCTCAGCGATCATTCTTTATCTTCATTACAAGAAAGCACGTGTCCTACATAGTAGATACTACTTAGGTATGTATTGAAGATGGATGGTTCTATTTCAACCAATCATCTCACGTACCTCCCAGGCATAAGAGCTAGAACGTCTTGGCGTCAAGCCCAACATCCTGGCCCCAAATATCGGGATTTTTATCCTAGAATGGGTCAAATTTAATAGGAGGCCAGCCCGCTGTGGCTAGTGATACTTCGCGGAAGCCACCCGAGCTTGAACCCCCACATGATACATGGGATACATGGGTACATGAGAAACATGCCGGGACGGAGATCGTCGTTATCGACAGTCCGATCCGCAGTTTTTTTGCCCGTAGCTTCAAATCTCCAGCGGGCCGGTCAACCTTCTACCTTTCTAGAAACCTGTCTATTTGAAGCTCAATTGACTCCCTCTTTCTAACATATCCCCTCAGGAACCCTTCCTCGAACCTAGGCGACGGCCAGAAACAGCGCAAAACCATGGCCGCCCGTCCGCAATCCGTCCTGCGCGCAGTTGTACAAGCATCAAGATTAAGACCGACCTCGTCTTCTTCTTCTTCTCTTTGCTCTTCTACCCGACTATTCAGCACAACGATACGCAATTCCCGGCCCGAGCTCTCACCCAATTCCACCTCTAATACCACCAATAATAATGCCGCTAGTAGCAACAGAAGCAGCACAACGACGCACTTCGGCTTCCAGGACGGCCTCTCCGAGTCCGAGAAGACGGAGCGCGTGGCCGGCGTCTTCCACAGCGTAGCCGAGTCCTACGACCGCATGAACGACCTCATGTCGTTTGGCTGGCACCGCGTCTGGAAGTGCGTATTTTCTAACCCCGCTTCTTTTCTAATAACTACCTTAGGTAGATAGTCATAATATAATAGTTAACTACCTATACATAAAATTCTAAAAAAAATTGACCCCCCGTCGCTAACCCTCGTCCCAACTACCGAATAGGGACCACTTCGTATCCTCCCTCAACCCGGGCTTCTCCGCCTCCATCCCCCCTAAACCCCAGCGCATCCTCGACGTCGCCGGCGGCACGGGGGACATCGCCTTCCGGATGCTTCACCACGCGCACGTGCTGAACCGCAACCCGGACGTCCGCGTCACCATCTCCGATATCAACCCCTCCATGCTCGCCGTCGGCAAGCAGCGCGCCTCCCAAGCCCTCCCCGCCTCCCAACAAGCCGCCCTCTCCTTTCTAGTAGCCGACGCTACGTCCTTCGACCCCGTCGCCGTCCCCGATAACTCCGTCGACTTGTACACGGTAGCCTTCGGCATCCGCAACTTCAGCAATATCCCCGCCGCCCTGAGGGAAGCGTACCGCGTCCTCAAGCCGGGCGGCGTGTTCGCCTGCCTCGAGTTCAGCAAGGTGTCCAACCCGCTGTTCGACGCCGTATACAAGCGCTGGAGCTTCTCCGCTATCCCCCTCATCGGTCACCTCGTCGCCGGCGATCGCGATTCCTACCAGTACCTCGTCGAGAGCATCGAGCGCTTCCCCTCCCAGACCCAGTTCCGCCAGATGATCGAGGACGCCGGGTTCCTCGTCGGCGGCCAGGGGTGGGAGGATCTGACAGGCGGCGTGGCGGCTATCCACAAGGGCGTAAAACCCCTGTAGATAAAAATCTTGCTCCCTTTTTTTTTTTTCTCGTCTTCCTAACCCCGGTATAGATCGAGTGGCTAAGGGAGGAGATAAAGGCCTTGTATATTAATGACCCCCCCACCCATCTTTGGATCATGCTCCTTGGGGGAAGAGAAATAAAACAAGCTTACGAAGGTACTGAAGCTAAATAGATAGACAAAAGCTGGACGAGAAAAAAAGCGTCGTAAGAGACTAAAAGTCTCGGTTTATTGTACCATAATATAGCGCCAGTGGAGTGGCGTCCTCATCTCACGGGTTCTCCCTTCAGGTAGCAGCAGCATATGCAATACGACCATTGTAAATACGTGCATTAAGTCGACGAGGATGAAATACTCATGACCCAGTTCGCTCTTCTACCGTTATATGCTACCCCCCGGAGGAACTTATATAAGTTCACTTACCTACCTACCTTACCTATGAACCCTCTTAGGAAATCCAAAAGAGTGCTCAGCCCATCCCATCTACGAGCTACACCCCCTTTCCTCCTTATATATCAATCCTAAGTCCCTACGAGCGACACAAAACGTAATTACTTTTTCAGAGTTCAATTCATTCGGTTGCACTAGCGAAAAGCCTATCACAACATACGATTCGATCTTCTCCTGTCCGGCTCATTCCAGACCAGGCTAGGCTGGTTGAGGGTATATCCCCTTTGAGGGTTATGTCCCTACAAACATAGACATGCCAGAGAGACCGAATCATCATACGAGCTAGCTATCAGTATCAGTGCGAAGAAAAAAGACCACTCATCTCAGTACTAAGGTCAGGTCACCGGGAGAGGAAACGAAGAACGTCCGCACGAAGTACGTTAGCAGATTTATGTCACTGCAAACAATATACATCCGTCCAACCGTCCTTTCAACCGTTCAAGCCCCGGGCCACGCCTCGCCTCACCTCACCCCTCCATATGACGAAAACGACACTTGGTATTTTTTTCCCCCTGGAACGCAACTCATCCCTTCGCAGGCTGACAGATTCTCTGAACTCCGCCTGGTCAACGACAGAAAAGTCTTGCTTGGATGGACGTGCCAGAATACAAGCAAAAAAAAGCTATCTCGCGCCCGGCCACACGAGGGTATTAGTAGAATATAGTAAACGACGTCACTTGACCCATCGTATTAGACGAGGATTCTTCTATGAATCGCCACCGAGGGCCGGCGAAGCGCTGCCGCCTTCGCCTTTGCCTACGCCTCCACGACCACCTCGGCCGCCTCGACCGCCACGCTCGCCTCGGCCTCCTCGCGCTCCACCTCGACCTCCACGTTGACGACCAGTCTCGGGACCGCTTTCACCACCGCTAAGGGTGCCGCGGTCACCAGCACTTCGGTAGCCGCTTGCGTTATCCCGGCCTCGGCCACTACCCCAGGTTCCTGCGCCTCGGCCACCGAATGTCTGCTTGGATTCGCGGGGTTGGAATATCTTCACCAGAGGTCTTGATCGGTCTTCAGAGTGACGGACCTTAAAATCGTCAGCGAGGCTGGAGTAGGCAGCCTCTCGGTCTTCGACACTCTGGAAGTGAACAACCTTGTTGTTGCTATTGTTGCCCCACTTCTCAATTTTGACGATCTTGGCCTTGTGTTCGTCAGGGAATATCTCACGAGTCTGCTCGTCGCTTTGGACGTTCATAACAAACAATCCTATGATGCTGTCTGCGGAAGCGCGAGGAGCGGGCGAGGGTGCAGTCTCCGGGCCGTTGGTCGATCCATTAGCACCTGTAGGCTTGTCGTTCTCCTTTCCAGCAGCCGTGCTAGGAGCCGGGGATGAGGTCGTAGGCTTGGGCGTGGCTGGTTTGGGGGGTTGCAGCGGAGTCGCCGCAGCAGGCTTCGCAGGCTGTACTGCGGCTGAGGCGTTTCTTTGAGAACCAGCAACAGCAGGTGCAGGGGTCACAGAAGTTGCGGGAGCCGCAGGAGTTAGGCTGCCGCCAGCTGCCGGCGAAGGCGTGCTCTGGGGTATCGCGGTCTGTTGCTTAGCTCCACGGTGTGAAAAGTTGAATCCCTGGGCTCGCATCTCCGTACCAATGCGGCCATCTTGTATTTCCAGAGCTAGCCAACCAAATGCGGCATCTGCCAAGTTGAAGTTCCACATATTCTTGAAAGCACTTTCATCGACTTGACCCTGGGCACCAGGGCCACCAACCGGACCACCAAAGGGGTTTCCACCAGCTGCGGTTCTCGGCATCTTGTCGACTAGCTCCAGCGCATTTCTGAGTAGGTTTTGCTGCGCTTCGTTCTGCTGAATCGCCGGTTCCACCTCGCCCTTGACCGTCTCCCATACATCGTTAAACGAAGCCTTGGAAGCAGCAAGCTTTCCACGGTAGTGATCCAGCGTCGGGTTAACACTGAATTCATTGTAGGAGCTACCATATCGGAAATGCAGACCTGCTGAGATAGAAAAGTCCGCCTTAAGGCTGACTGAAAGTTGATTCAGTATACCTTCACGAGCGGGAGAGGCGTGCGTGATGAAGATGCGAGTCTCTGTAGGATCGTAAACACGGTTTGCGGTATCGACCAGCTCACCCATCTGGAGCAGGGTGGTCCACATAGTGCCTTGTCCACCTGCAATAGTAGTTCGACCTTCACCATTATCGAACAGCTTGTGCATGACCACCGCGCCACCAAGGCCAAGCAGTCGCAACTTGACGCCTCCAATTTCTAAGAGCATGGATCGAGCCTCATCGATGATGTGGAGATTTGGCACCTTATATTCGCCGGATCGGAACTTTTCGAGAACGCGCACATCTTCACACGCACCCCATACGGTGTAAACGGGGACTTCAAGTCTGATTTGTCCGCTGATGAGTAGAGGCAGTTCCGATAAGGGTAGGTCTTGAGGGTTGAATCGCGCCTTAACTGAGCCCGGTCCACCTTGACTGATACCCTTCTTTACTTCCTCAGAGATCAAGGGCGAGTATTGAGCAACATGCTTCAAAGTCCTATTTTACAATCCAATTAGAATACCAGTCCTTTTACCAAAAGTTGTAATGGATTCCAAATCTTACTTTTCGGCAATGCGCTCTAGGGATGTGTCGTCGTAGAAACCAAAGTCTCCAGTGTGAATGATATGGTCCGCTCGCGCAGTTTTCGCAAGTTCGTTTAGCGATCGAAGGTTACCTATGGGAGAATTTATTATTAGCTTCATCCTATCGATAGTCGAAACTTATCGTTTTATCTTACCTCGTACGTCGGCTATACAAAGAACTCGAATAGGACCCGACTGAACGATACGGCCCTGGTTGGGTAGGAGCGGGACGGCGCCGGGAGCAGGTTGACCCGGGTTCGGGTGGCTAGGGGCCCCGTTGGGCATATAGCCTTGGTTGTTGTACGACGAACGTTGCTGGTACTGGTTAGTGACAAGCGATCGAGGATCAGTTCTAGCTTCCTGGGTGAATCGGCGACTAGAGTAAGGCGGGCGAGATAGCTGATTACCACCTAGTGGTTGCTGATGAGGACGGTCACTACCGCCTAAGACAGTTGGGTGAGGACGATCAATAGCGCGATGCTGGCCATGAAACTGGCTGCTGTGCAGATTGGGGAATGGAGGGTTCGTAATAGGCATCATGAAAGACGTTCCACCACGCAAGCAGTGCTGTTGAAGACCAGGTGCGCGGTGTTGTTGCTGCTGGCAATGATTACAGTGTTGGCAGTGTTGAACTGCGGCGAACTGTGGCTGCGGCAAACGTTGAATGTGTTGCTGTTGCTGTTGCTGTTGCTGTTGCAACTGCAGCGGGAACTGCAGAGGGAACTGCAGAGGAGGAGCAGGGTGAGGTAAAGGAGCTGTATGAGGCTGATGGAGCATAGAGGCTCCAGGGCCATGAGAGGCCGCCATGACGTTTGGGGGATAAGGGAAAGGATTATGATACATCACGAAAAGTATTCGAAGACTTCTTGGAGTATTGTTGGAAAGAAAGTAGTTCAAAGTAAGAAGTCCCAAATGTGATTGTTGCAGTTGAAGAAGGAAAACTTATTTGATTTCTTTAAAGTAAAAGTTGTGTTGTGTTCTGTTGTATGCGCAGGATTGGGAAACAATTAGAACATAGAACTCACAGCCATGGACAATCAGTCTCCGCGGTAATGAGGGGTATCGACGGGATGCCGAGAAGAAGTTGTCGTAGCCTGAAAGCCGTTACCGAGGGGGTTGTCGAGAGATACGAATGGTAGTGGTAAGGGAGGAAGGAGGGTAGTAGGAGATGATGAGGCGCGTGTACGATGAAGACCTCGAGATGGCCAGGTGGCTCGACGACGTTTAATAAGTCGAAAGTTCGATGTCAAATGAACAGAACGGGTATCTAAAAGGAATAATGTATCAAGGATTGATATTGGCACGACCCTACGGGGAGATGTAAAGCTCGAACGGACGGCCGTTTGCTAGTAGAAATGTTGGAGTACAGGGGGGGGAGAGAGAGAGAGATGGTGATGAGTGAGGTCGGTAACTTTTTGGATTTTCAGCGGCGACAAGCAGTGTACGAAGGTTTGGGGCGCCGAAAAAGTTGGACTGGGGAGTTAACTATGGTAGGGAACTCGCGACAATCACAAGCTTTGCTACTTCTTATTGGTTATATTCTTCAGCCTCGATCCACTTGATCATTTGCATGTACCAGGATACTCATATACCCCGGCTACGTCTGGGGGGAGCTTAAGGTATACGGTACTTTTGAATTCTTACTTAAACCCGTGCACGTAACGCTACTAGTAACTACCCTAATGCCTAATGGGCCTTACCTAACCTACGTGTAGGTACCTAAACCTCTTCCTACCAGTTGTAAGTATCTATTCTATCTATTCTATATTACATAAGGTATACAGTACAGATGAATGTTTACCAGTAAAACATCCAGCATGACTCAGTCGAGTCGATGCCTAATACGTGCTTGGTAGCACATAGCACTGTGGCTTCTTAGTGGGCCATGATCATAACGGCTACAGGTTCCGATTTAATGGATTGGCCTAATCCTGGTACTCACCGTTCCCCTGAGGGCACTGAGAGAGGCTAGAAGGAGTAGAGTGAATGCTGTGTATCCATTAGCATATGAACACCTTCTAGTACTCCATCATCATACCAATCCTCTCGGCTTCCCTCCATTAGTTTAGTTATTCAATAACAAATCAGCAGCTACTAATGTTCCTGTCTAAAATCGTGGGGATGAGTGCTGGTCTACAAGTTTGTTGGCCTATGCGGAGGTTTGTCCAACAAGAAAATTGGAGACGCGTTAAAAAACATGGGATCATGGAAGCTGGTAATATGTAGTAACGTTATAAGAAACCATATTATGTTCCTACACGTTTTCGTATCTTGGAAGCTGGACGATGAGCAGGTTAGATATCTTATGCCTCGACTTTGTATACTTCAGGCCTAGAATATGCTGGTAACATGGTAACTATTTATTACAAGCACATATGCTATCTAAATGAGGTAAGCATACTGCGTTTCTGCGAGTAGGTACTCTCGTCTAAAATGGAGGTGAAGGTAAATGTCGATGCCAAATGTCGTCGTCGAGTGCAGGAAGGCACTCCTATGTTCCGAGATCATTAAGGGAAAGTAAAGAAGAATTACCTATCTTTTCCGCATTGCACTTATACAAGCCGTTGCGAACTTGGAGATTGTGGCTGTGTTTGAGTCATGAAAATTCTTCTGGGAATGGGAATGGGAATGGTAAAAATGGTGCGAATGGACTTGGACGTCGACGTCGACATAGACAAAGCGTTGAGTGGCGGGGCGGACCCGATCGGAGCTTATCCGGTACCGGGGTAGATTCCGGCGCCGATTCCGAGTGCTGTTCGGAGACTCAACTCCGTTGCTCGGCAGCGTAACTCCAGCCTAACCATGCGAGCCCAGGGCTACAGGCCCTGAAGATACCCCTCGTCCCAAGTGCTTTATCTATAATTCCAGCATATTTATAAATCTCTGAATTATCTACATGATTGAAGGCAACCCATGCGATGTATGCACCTAGTGCATAGCTAAGGTGTTAAGGCTCGTGAAGGCGTAAGTCTCGCACTCTTCTCCTTTGTAGCGAAAAACCAGTCCTTTTAAGACTAGAACCTATAATTGTAAAATGAAAATGAACTGATATTCGGCACGGTGGCAAGACACAGGTACAACTTCACAGCCATCTTCTTGGTAATGAGAACAAGTTCGTTAGACAGCCAGAGACATATGTGCCGTACATGTGATAAACGATAAACTTGGTCGCATTGCATAGGTGAATTTATACATGCTTTTCTTCCACATGGTGATGGCCGTATTGAAGAACACTTGGAGACATAGAAAAGATTGATTCAAAAATTATATATTCTACAAAGAAACCCCATTTCCGCTATGGTAGGTACCTAAATCTCGTGACACTAGCTCTATACGTAGTCTCCCATAACTCTCAATAGACCAAATGTCGTTCATCAACCGTATCTTACATGAAGGTAAATAAGATCCAAGTTCTGAAAGGATACTCTACATAAGATAAATACCAGTGCCAAAGCGTGATACCCGGCATTGAACTAGTAAACTCAGCACCTATCTCTAGGTAAACATAAACATATGTCTTTGGCACATAACTAGTCGTATGAAACAACAGTCCACACAAACTACAGAAACACCACAAGATCAAGATCAATCAAGCCGACGACATAACTCATTTGGGCCTGAAGGCCAATTTAATTCTTATTATGATCCAGGGGTGCTATGCTTTCCACCCACTTTCCACCACACCTACCATCCATCCATCCATCTACGCTCTGGGCTCCTCCGTGCTATGCCTCGCCTTACTCCTTTACCCCAATAAACATCCTGGTAGATGCTACTATGAATATATGTATTCCATCCCAGCCCTTCAATTTTCTTTACCTTCCCTGCCCTAGCTCGCCCTGGATCCCTGAGTAAAGGGGGTAGATAAGGCAGTCGAATAGACTCTGGGGAGTAAAAATGGCCAGCTGGTCCCACATCCCTGCTACAAATACTATTCAAAAAAATTCCGCCTTTAGGGTTACCGTGCTACCTGTCGCTATCCGTCCGAATAAATGGGTAGGACGCCCGATTTATGTGGGGTGGATATAAGGAATGGGCTGATGTCTTTCGTTGGGCTCCTGATAAATAGCCCTTTACGAAATTCGTAGCAACAGGCTCCCGCGGCCAAGGCCACGAGGTTATGCACTGATATGATTACGGTGCGGGTGTGCTTATCGATCTCCGTCTGGTGTATATGGTTATCACCACATTTCTTCCTCTCCTGACTGCTGCTGCTGGCGGCGGCCGTTTTCGCTATGGTGGTATTGCACGTAAGTGGAGTAATAATCTTTATCAGCGTCCTGGCTGCTATAATCATCATCCCGATAGTCACTGTCGCGACTCGTTTGATCCTTGCTGTTGTGCCCGTAGTCATAGATTTCAGCTGCTTCTGGGTAGTCTCCTGCTTCGTGCTGCATGCTGGGATCACCGTATTGCTGTTGTTGATTTGTTGACTGAGGATAGGTTAGTTAGAGCTAAAATTCATTGGAGTTTACATATGGACTTACCCGATGGTATTCAAAATTATATTGATCCATGCTCTCCTGAGCTTGTTGCTGCTCCAAGTACTGCTGTTCTTGCTCGCGCCGCCGTCTTTCTTCCTCCTGAAGTCTCTTCTGCTGGGGCGACTGGGGAACTTGTATCTGGGGGTGCATTGCTTGGACCTTTGCTAGGTATGAATACATAAAGTTACTAAGTAGGACTTGACTGTAGAGGGCACGCCGGGGATTAGCGAGCTTAATATGCGCCATTCGATAGATAGCCCGTTCCTCCAAGAGAGGGAACCTGGTCCAGTGATAGTCAACGTCAGGCCGCAGGGGTCGGTATGGAGCTGGTTCAGGTGACAATGATCTTTGAGCTTGATGCTTCCTACTGCTCGAATCTCTTTCGCTTCTTCTCTTGCTACTCCCGAAGAACGAAGCGAAGAGCCCGTCCTTTTCTTTCTTCTGGTCGGTAGACTTTCGACTATCCTTCTTCCTCTCTTCTTCCAGCTTGCTGTCGACACTCTCGCGATCAAGTAATAGGCTCTCTCGTCCCTTGTTGATGGCGGTGTCGATCGAAGTCTGGAGAACGTCGAGACGGACATTGTCGTGGGCTTTCTCCACAAGTGCCTTAGCCTTAGACTTCTTACTCTCATCATCCTTCTTTTTCTTTTCCTTGTCATCGCTCTTGAACCATTTCCAGGATGTAGATTTGGACTTTTCACTTTCACTTTCGCTCTTGTCTTTTTTACCCTTCTTTTCTGGTTTCCTCTCTTCGGATGCAGAATACGTGGGGATGAAAGTTAACGACTCGGTACTGGTAGCGCTGCTGACGGGGAAAGGCGAAGGACTTTGCGATATGTTATTGAGCGGTTGGTTAGAACCACCGGGAGTTCTAGCTGGCTGTGAAGTTCCGCCTGTAGCTTGCGGCTGATTATAGTTTGGTCTCTTACTCGAACGTGCAGGAGGTTCGGCGGGTGGTGCTGGCGATTGTGTCAGAGGTTGAACAGCATTTCGTTGCGAAGATGATCGCTCGGGGAAGGGCCTGTTGATTTCCATGCTTTGTGATCCAGAACGATCCTCTTCTACCGCGGGCTCTTCGAGAATTTGTGGCGTTGAGCCTGGAGTGTTGATAGCATCAGCAGAGGGGGTACGGGCTGGTCCTTGCGGCCTAGGGACAGTTTGACTTGGCTCCTGAGAATCTTGTTGTTCGGAGCCTTCGTATAATTCTGGTGTTGTTTCTTTGGAAAAGGTTTGCTGGCGCCGCATAGCTTTTGATGGTCGCGAAAAGCTATCCGAGATGGGTTCGGATTGTACGCGGGTCAAACCGTGCCCTGGTGGTGCTTCAATAGTTGATTCACTGACAGGCATGGCACCAGAGTCTTCTTCGGCTTTCTTTGGTGCTGCGCGCTTCGAGAAAGGAAGGCGTTCGTCAGACTTGAGCGAACCACTCTGCCGATTCTTCAAACTGCCGCCCTTCCGGTAGGTGGTACGGGTCGACCGACGCAAGCCCATGCCCGGCGCAACGGGAAGAATGGGCATATCGTCCACATTTGGTATTTCGCTCCCTCCATCTTGACGTTGCGACTCGAGAGTGAGCTTCTGGACAACTTTCGATGGATCTTTTACTAATTCATCGAGGCTGAGCTCCGATGGGCCTTGTCCTGACTGCCTTAGAGACTTGTTTCTTTCTAGTTTCTCGGCATCATCACCATATCCTTCTCCGCCAGGACCCCCCGCATTATCAACTTGCCTGGAGAGCATAGACTTCTTCCTCCGTAAACCGCTCGAATTACTCCTGTCTAGACCGTCAACGGAGAGCGTGGACTCGGCAGACCTCCGTTTCATGGACTGTACCCTCTTCTCAACAAAATTTTTGAACTCAGTTGGGGCCAGCTCTGGATGGACATTGGCGGGAACCCATAAGAGCCTCGAAGGATCTGCTTCGTCGTCCCCTTTCGGTGCTATCGACGGCATCGCCATTAGAGACATTCCCTGGAAGGGAAGCAGGTCGGGATCGCTGTTGTTAGAGACATCCATCGACATGCGCCGTAATGCTTGTAGGTTGCTCAGCTCTTGGGCAATATCGTTTGGATTGTCGATGTTGGTAATCGGATATTGCTGGGCATCTTCACGCATATCGCGAAGCGTGGGCGACAAGGGAGTGATAGGTGATTTAGGGCCCGACTCGTAAGTGCTATTTCTCGAATTTGTGCTTCTCTGGCTCGACATCCGACCGGGAAGGGTTTGCGATTTCTGTAAAGAATTCCCATTTGTCATAGGACCAACTGAAACCTGCAAACCAGTATTGTCCGAAGTGGTCCGGATGAGTGGAAGTCGGCGTTCTTCTGGAGAAGGAGGGTCTATATCGCGACGCTGGGTTATCTGTTCGCCGCCACCGGGAGCTGCGATAAAGCTCATGGGGCGTAAGTCATTGTTCGAGTAGTCGTCGTCATCGCCGTACATGGTCCCGATGGTCTCGGTTATGTGATGGGTCGGATCGGATATAGAAAGCTGATTGGCATGGCCACGCCGACTCGCAAAGCTTCCACCGACATCGCGAGGCCGTTGAGAGGTCTAAGCATTTAAGTACAGGTCAGTTTGAGAATGATCTCGGCATAGAAGGAATAGGTTAACGATGAGGCAGAATGGAATCGGCAAGTATTGAGACAACAGGCTTCACAGGGATGAAAGATGTTTGGTACTCCAAGGCCGGTTCCAGGACATGCGACTATTTTATCCCAGGTAAACAAAGGGGCTTACCATCATCGAGGGTGTACGTAGCGACCTCGTGCGAGGTCTAAGCCTCTAAGGGATCCCCTTATAATATTGTCGGGTTGCACGAAGCAGAGTCTCGTCCGAATCGCGGCACTATCATGGAGGTGACAATGTCGGGCGGATTTCTAAGGTCGCTGCTGATGTCCGATATCCAATAAAAAGAGGTCCGGGATGCATGCAATGGGATGATCCAGAAGAGTAACTCCGGTCTTATTCGAGTGTGTATGTAAGTTTTACTTGTTGAAGCTGGTGGTAATATTTTGTGTCTAATCTCTCTTCAAGTCGGGGATTTCGGAGGGGGGGTGGGATCGCGTCGAGAGAAGAGAGAGAGAAGGGGGGGTCACAAGATGTTTTTGTCGTTGTTGCGATTATAACGTTTGAGCTTGAGAGCGGGATCGAACGAATATGGACATTAAGGGCGTAGTGGCGGACGATAGGACGAAGAGGTGTGGTGGTATACGGTGTATAAGGTGGACTTGGGATAGCCTGGCCTATAGTTTGTACAGTTTGACGAGTTAAGGTAAAAAAAAATAAAGGGGGCGGTCGGTCAAAGTTACAAGTATAGAGTTGTTGGGCTCCGGAGTTGATGTTTATTAGGTGGACAACGAAGTTAGCGGTGCTTGGATCCGAAATACCATGCGAAATATCATGCGAAATATCATGACTTGAATGACCTGAAATAAAATAGCATGGTCTCGTCGCTGTTAATCGCTCTCTTTTCCCTTTTTGCCAAGTCGTTCCCTAAATTCTCTTAATCCCTTTGGAGTAAAAAAAAGAGTGTGAGTGAAAGGTCTAAAAAAAGTCCTACGGGTGGTATATTAGTGGTTATTCGATATCCATCCCAATAGAATGGAAGGATAACACAATTCTTATTCGCTTTTTAGTCCAGTTATTGACGTCCCATCAACGGTCCCTCTTTTAAGAAGTTAGAACGTTGCATTAGCGCCATCAGGAGCTCGGCGCCTGGCCATGCCTACCATACCTGCCATGGACCATGGTTTCTTATTTTTCCCCTCGGGTTTTTCTTTCCAGCAGGTACCTAGAGAAAACCCCCTGAATATTTTGAATATTCTGGTTACCATCACGTGTGGACACCCTGAATAGGGAACTAATCCCACTGAAGAGCCTACCTAACCTAGGTATCCTGTCCTATCCTCTAGTGTTGTACCTGTATTTACACAGTACCTCCAAATCGGTACCATACCAGTGCTAAAAGTAGGTGGGATCAAGCGCTGGTCTGCTGGTCTAAGTGCTCGCTATTCGGCAGCCCATACCAGGACACATCCCGGCTCCCGCGACCCACTACATCATAATTTAGGTCCGCTACGAGTTTAGTGCAAGCCTAAAATAAATGATTAGCAATGCATCTTTCACGATCTGCCTTTCGTGCAGTACATATCGAGAAGATCTAAGCATGGGGTTGTTGATGGTACTGCTCGATAGCCTTGATCAGAGTGAACCAAAAACCTGTTATATCTATAACTAAGCACTATATAACAACTTATTTTATATAATTAGTTATTAACTATACGAATTCTACGTTCGAATCATGACAGATTGTCAGCGGGAATGTTTTCTCAACCTGGCCCAAACCGGGCTTTACCCTTACCCACTCACCGAGATGATATGACTATTTTACCTTGTGAAAGTTGGGAAGCCAATGCCAGATGCTCCTCTTATATTTAACGCGTTATTTTACAGGCCTATCACGCGCCGAATAGGGGTTGGACTCAGTTGGCAAGTTCCCCTCCCTCTCGTCATATCCAGCGAGACCTTCGAGCTCGCCCTATTCAGCCCATCGACTAGGGACTCATTAACTAGGGTCCGCAGAAACACGCGCGCCTTCAATCTAAAATTCCATGCTCACGGGGCTCTTAAAACTTGGCCATTCAGCCTCCTCAGACTGGAGACATCTGAGCGTATGCGGCGCTCTACGAAGTATGTATTGAATAACACGAGGGAGTGCTTGAGTGCTTGAGATTTTATAACATACAGTTGGGATAAATAAGCGTCGTCATAAGACCCTTAAGCTTACCGAGGCATCTAGGTTAGTAACCAGGGTAGTGGAAATCCCTATCGCAATGCACAAATGGGCATCATTATCGTTTACCTAGGTAGGTAGGACATTTTTTGATAGCCTCACAACAACGCTATCGTCATAAATTAACAAAAGAACGTTTGTACGAGCAAGTCCTAGTATAGAACCGCTCTCTATATAAAACCTAACGTATTATATTAACTTTTCTTGTTGAACGTAACGGAGTATCCAGCAACTAATAATAGTTTTCATTCTATCGTCCAAGCTTCCAGGTTTTACCTATGCTTCGGGCTCCCATCTCCGACAAGTAATATTTGACACGATCTGGGGGCCCAGCCGACCCCATAAACATGGCAAGCATGCGGAATTCACCTTAGATCGGCCGCAAACTCGACTCTACCGAACTATCCGAGGGCTTTACATAGTAGAACGATGGATGGCTTAGTTCACCTGGTAAAACCCAACTAGACGATTAAGTTTGTTCGCTAGATCAGCCGCGACCTGGATTTCCCTGCGGGCGATATCTTTTATGGTTCGCCAACGCGCAATTATTCGTCATATCTTGGATTAGCCTCGCTTCTTTTACTAGCAAGTGCCTGACGAGTTAAAGACCTAGGACAGTTAGCTCGATAGGTATTCCAGCGATTGGTACAGCGAAATCCGACAGCGTGGATTGTCTCTAAACCTAATCTCGCATGCAGCAGGGTCCTTTGTTCCTTCATACGCTAGGGGGTTTATTTCATCGGGTACTTGTATAGGAGCTTACTAGGTAGGTACTGAGTTCAAGTCCTGGTAGTTTGCCTCAAGGCTACCTAACATTTCAACGACGATGTTATGTAATATAAGTTTATATCACTTTAATCAATTATCTACAATAACCGCTCGGAATCTATACGGGCTCTAGGCCAAAATGCCGGAGACAAGTGGATCAAAGGAACGGAGCCGGGCTTATATTCGGCGGAGGAGTAATACCCATGCCCTGTCGAGCCACCCGAACAAAGCACCCCCGCATAAACCCCATGATCACAATGAAGCCCTAGCTGCTGTCTGGAATGCATGCAAACATCGTTGTTGACAAATGAGCAGCTCTCAACATGCCTCATCCGGTCTTTCCACTTCTTTGGTCTCTATCATGCTGTCATCCGAACCCGCTGTATCACTCAAAGATAACTAAACCATTACCCCAGCTCGGTCTAAGCCTGGGTTCAAGCGGGGGTGTCTGCGGTGATCTCGGCAGGAAGATGGGACGAGCAGAGTATACCTTCCTGTCTTATTTGCTACTATGCATGTACATACGGTATTTACATCACGCGAGCTTGTAGCATCGCTGCTCATGCAACCCCATTCATAATATAAGCCAATGACTATAAATACAGTCTCAGTATATTCCTGGCCCCTCTACCATCGGATTGGTTCTTAACGGGCCAGGGTATATATACCAAATAGATTAAAATTATATTGTCCCCCGGTATGGCGTCTCATCCCCTCCTCTTTACGTCGACTCTTATAGTCTGGGTTTTGGTCTTCCTGGGAGACGTCAGCGCTCAAACTTGCTGGCGAGACACGAAATGCACCGGTGCAGAGACAACGGCATTCCCTGGCGAATGGGAGTCAAATATCTTCGCTCCCTCGTCACGTACCGTTACTCCCAAGGCTGTGTTCCGGCTGGACACCGGGGAAAGCATTTCGATAGAATCAACTTCGTTGACCAGCACCAATTCGGGCATCTATTACGATTTCGGGCTCGAAGTCGGGGGTGTTGTTACGATTCAGTACTCCGTGCTATCTACCGACGACCAGGGTGCTCTTGGTATAGCTTTTACGGAAGCTAAAGATTACATTGGGCCGGTCTCAGACAAGAGCGCAGATATATCCGAAAGGAATGATGGCGCGCTGTACGCTAACTTCTCCTCGACTGGGAATCATACGTATGAAATGCCAACCGAACAACTCCGTGGAGGGTTTCGGTATATGACATTGTTTCTTACTGGAGCTGCATCCTCTGTTACAGTTACTGGTGTCAGTTTAGAGATAAGCTTCCAGCCAACTTGGTCGAACCTCCGCGCCTATCAGGGCTATTTTCACAGCAGTGACCATCTACTCAATAAGATATGGTACAGTGGTGCTTATGTGAGTACATAATAACTCCGTGTCTTACCAATCTTATCTGTCACTCAAAACTCCCGGGAATAGGTCTTGTAAAATTTGAGTAATTCCTTTAAGACTACTTTACTAATTCCACTTACTGTAGACTCTACAGACAAATGCGCTCCATCCCTTGACTGGGCGCGCCTGGCCTGCCCCGGAGAGTCAATGGCTGAACAACGGAGACATCGGCGTAGGCGACACCATCAATACCGATGGCGCGAAGCGTGACAGAACCGTCTGGCCCGGTGATATGGGCGTTGCGGTTCCCGCTTCATTCTATAGCACCGGCGATATTGAGTTAGTCTCGGGAGTGCTATAACTGTGAAATCATTGCTTATTAAATTTTAGGAGCGTAAGAAACTCATTGTCGACTCTATATGGCATTCAGGTTAATATCATCTCTCGTAGAACTCATTTAGGGGTTTTATCTCACTGTGTGTCTAGGAACAAAATGGCCTGCTCCCGTTTTCCGGTCCGCCGCTTCTCGCCAAAAATAGCGATACGTATCACATGTAAGACTCTATATAAGGGGTAGTTAACTAAAATACTTAGTTGTACTAAACCGCCCCTTTCTTTAGGTGGACTATGATTGGGACATACAATTATGTCCTCTATTCCGGAGATGTGGATTTTATTCGAGGAATATGGACCAAGTATCTTTTAGCGATGAGCTTTGTTCGTGATCAACTTGATCCGTCCATCGGCTTGCTCAATATCACGGGGTACACAGACGACTGGGGCCGCTTCAACGTTACTAGTACCCAGGCGTCCGTGCAAGTGCTGTATTACCGGACATTAATAACTGGTTCCGTCCTGGCTACTTGGATCGGCGATACGACCGGGATAAATTCGACGTGGTTCGAAGCCGCCGTGGAACTCAGAGGTGTCATAAATGCGCAACTGTGGGACGAGAAGCACGGCGCATTTCACGACAGTCTCGAGACCCGTGATGGCAACATCAATTTGCATCCGCAAGACGGCAATGCTTTGGCCGTGCTTTTTGGGGTAGTAAACGCCACATCAGACCGAGCGCAGGACATATCATCCTCTTTAACTAAAAATTGGACCCCAATCGGAGCAGAAAGCCCGGAGTTGACTGGCGAAGTGTCAACGTTTATATCGTCATTTGAGATCCAAGCGCATCTATTGGCAGGTCAGGCGAAACGGGCTCTAGACTTGATACGCACTAGCTGGGGTTGGTATCTGAACAATGAGAATGGCACGCAGTCTACTATGGTCGAGGGGTATCTGGTTGATGGAACTTGGGGTTACCGACACGATGCTGGGTATGAGGAGGACTACTCGTATACTTCTCATTCGCGTGAGTACCTGAACTAATTCTTCAAATCCATACCTCGACCCTACCATGTCTATTCTCTGTTGTGGATAGGAGTTTGGAAAGAGTTATAATTATTGACGTGGATTATTATTCTAGACGGATGGGCCACAGGACCGGTTACGGCGTTGACCGAGTACATCCTTGGCCTCAGTATTACTGGTCTCGCGGGCTCTACTTGGCAAATTGCGCCTCAGTTTGGAGATCTGTCACATGCCGAGGGTGGCTTCACGACTAGGTTGGGGAAATACTTCACAAGCTGGACGGTAAATAACGACGGCAGCTATACGTTAGAATACAGTGTTCCCGAGGGCACCTCTGGTGTGCTACTGCTTCCGACATCCAATCGAAATGAGAGGTACAAGGTATTAGTTGACGGAAAAGAAATGCCCAATAATTCTGGCAACCCTTTCGAAGCAGAGGCAAATGGGCGCCTGCGCATCTCCGGGGGGACGGGTGGACAGCATCGCATCGAGGTCAGTTAAGGGGCCTCTTCGAAAATGTTGGTCGAGCTAATGCTTGTTCTGGAGGTGCGCGGTATTGCAGGCAGAAGCGCACACGAAACCTCTCTGCAAGACATCCAGGATTCTATGTATAGAGCGGAATTGTGACTCGAGGTGACACTGAGACGGCGGATATACACCAATGATGGAATGAAATAAGCTTTTTTTTTTAATGGCTCATATGACTCATGATTTGTTGGAGATATATTTCTTATACCACACCAAATTAATTGGTAATATGGGGAGTTATAAAAGATGTTCTGTTCTTTAGGATTTCGCATTGCTTTTTATTCTTGATTTTTGGTTACTCTTAAATGATGTAAGTTGACTGGAGGTGTTAAGAGACTTAGCGCCTTATCTCTAAAACCTAAGTACCTCTAGTGTTATCTGGCAGCATAGATCCCACGCTGCCACGGCGGGATATGCACGTAAAATAGAACCACTATAATCAGCTGACCGCGACTCTTTCTCGCGTTAAGTACATCGCCCCAGGACGCGTCGGTCCGTTCTAGAAAACAACCCCCGTCCCGCCTTTTTTTTCTTGACTGGTCTGATGTCAATTCCGTTTCCTCCCATTCTTGATATAAACCCCTTGAAGGCCATTCACCTAACCTAGGTAATTACTAGTACGCGCCAATACAAACAATTTGTTCCCTCCTTTTATTATACAAAAAAGATATCGCATCTATGAGAGGGATGTACCTCTGAATTACTGACGTTACCCACCCCTCTCATAATACTAACCCGCGTTGAATATCTTAAATATGGCGGAGCAAGAACAGGATGAGTCCACCGGACTCTTTAATCTTTGCACATTCGCATTTGTCCCTAGTAAGGAATTAGGTGAAGGACTGATCAGCGAGGTACGTTATGGTTGGCAACCAACTCCATTATAGACGACCGTACTTACTCTTATTAAAGCTTTCCGGAAGTGTCGTTAAGTTCGGTGGCTCAGTCTTAGCAGCGAAACGCGATGGATCTTTGCCACTTTCACAAGTGACCCACGTGATCGCCAACTCGATCGATTTTCCTCAGTATACCGACGCGACGGCTATGATGATCCCTGTTGTCAAATCCAAGTGGATCACAGCATCATTAGCCAAGGGCAGACAAGCTCAGATACGGCCGTTTACGCCCGATCCTCGAATGATCTTCTCCGATGTGGTATTATCCTGCGCTGATATCCCACCTACCGATAAGGAGGCTATTATTGGTGCCACGATGGCCATGGGAGGAATGGACTCGGAGAATGTCACCAAGCTTACAACTCATATTTGCGCCCTCTCTATGGATCATGCCAAATGTAAGCTAGCCACGGAAAAGAGGCTTAAGTGCAAGATTGTTCTTCCTCATTGGTAAGCATATTCTGCACTTTATATACATAAAGCTCTTGAAAACCTAACTGGATAAAGGTTCGACGACTGTTTCAAACTGGGAAAACGAATTGACGAAAGCCCGTATCTTCTACCTGACCCCGAGTACCTCCGCGCCAATCCCGAGGATGCGATTCAGGTACCTCCCAGCCAACATCTTGAGGGTGCTACTTCTGCTCGGCCAGATTATCTACCAAGTCCTTCCGATGACGATGCAAAAACTCGCCGTACCCTTACTGTATTCAATGGGAAGAAAGTTATGCTGTCATCAGACTTGTCGATTAGGAGCCGGCTTAGGGACATCGTTTTAGGACTTATCAATGGCGGCGGAGGTGAGATGACCGACAATGTAAGCGAGTGTGATTGGTTCATCTGCCAGTATCGCGACGGGCCACAATACATACAGGCCGCACAGGCTGGGAAGACCGTAGGAAACCTGTCATGGTTGTATCATCTGATTACCCACAATGAGTGGACATCCCCTCTACGACGCCTTCTCCACTACCCCATTCCGCGCGACGGTATCCCTGGTTTCCAGGGCAAGAAAATTACAGTATCAAACTATGGAGGAGAGGCTCGCATATATCTAGAGAACCTGATCAACGCTACTGGCGCACATTATACGAAGACTATGAAGGCCGATAACACCCATCTTATTACCGCCCGAGATAATAGCGAGAAATGCGAAGCTGCCCGGGATTGGAACATCCATATGGTCAACCACCTTTGGATCGAGGAGAGCTACGCGAAGTGTGAGATGCAAAGCATAACGATACCCAAGTATACTCATTTCCCGGCTCGTACAAATCTTGGCGAGGTTATTGGCCAAACGTTTTTAGATGAGAAGAAACTGCGAGCGTTATACTATCCTGGCGAGCCAGAGAAACTTACACCGACTTCTAAGCGGAAACGCAAGGTTTTGGAGATGGCTGATGAGAATTCATTCTCCGATGGTCCGGCTGAAGGTATTGCGATTGGACGCCAAGCTCACAAGGAATTTGACGTCATGAAGGATACTGAAGCTGAATATGCGCAAAAAACCACCGAAGTATTTGGAGTGCCTGCGCCGCGAAAGCGCCGCGAATCATCCGAGCTGAAGACGCCGGCTAAGGGCCGTCACGTCCGTGCCGGTAAAGAAAACGAAACGCCTTCTACAGTCTCTTCAAGCCGCAGTGCCAAGGACAAGGCATTAAATAGGTTATCAGTCCTTGCGCCTGATATTGCTCTATATGAAAAAGAGAAGAAACGAGGACTAAAGGATGGTTATGGCCTTTGGGGTGGCAAGCGAGCAGCGGACTTTATTGACCGGGAAAATCTGAACCGCCGCCAGAGTCTCTCAAGTCCAAGTACGGGAAGCGAGGAAAAACAGACTAAGACGGAGAAGCGGCCTGCGAAGAAGGCGAGACCATCGCTTCCCGACATTAGTATGAGGGTAGTCCTCACTGGGTTTCAGCGGTGGGTTAATGAGAAATACAAGGAAGATGCAGACCGGGTAAGTAAATCGACGCTGAGATCGTGTATATGTTTTCTAATATTTTGACAGAAAAAGCTACGCGAGCTTGGCATTGCCGTTGTAACGGACGGCCAACAATGCGACTATCTCGTAGCTCCACATCTAGTACGGACAGTCAAATTTCTCCGCAACCTATCCAAGGGCGCTACTATTGTATCTTCGGATTGGATTGAACAATGTCTAGATACAAAGGAGCTCCTAGACCCGCAGGATTTCATTCTCCAGGATAAGGAGAACGAGAAAAAGTTCGGTATCAAGCTCGAGACCTCGGTTCAGAGGGCGCGAGATAACAAGGGCAAGCTCCTGTGGGGAGTGCCCATATACTGTACGACCAACATCAAAAACGGCCCACAAGGCTACCAAGCCATCGCCGAGGCTAACGGCGCCATGTTCATGACGTACGGCCCGCGAAGTGGAACGACGATTCGACCCACGGCGCCGGAAGATGACGATGGAGAACCCGAGCCGGTATACCTGCTTAGCAACACGAGCGCCGAGGAGAAGAAGCTGTGGAAGAAATTCGAGGACATGGCGCACAAGGGGAACATGGAACCGCGCATCGTGGCGGCGGATTGGCTGCTTGACGTGGTCATGCATCAGGAAGTTAGCTTCGATGAGAAGTACCTAGTGACGAACTTCTTCGCCTGAAAAGGAGGTTGGTCGCTGGTTCGTTCATGAACGGCGGTGGTGAACCATCTTTTTTTGTGAATTATATCTAATGTCTGCGTTATGAGTTCCGCGTTTTACGCTGCATAGCTAGGGGTTCGGACGGGGAGGCGTTTATGAAGGGCATATCCGCATGGTTTACTTTTTTATCTGGTTCACTTTTCTGCGGCCCGGGATAAGTCTCGTTAACTCTGTCTCCCATCTATTATCATGCCTTGCCGTTTTGAGCGGTGGTTTCGTACCTGAGCTGGACAGGCAGGCAGGCAAGCAAGCAGATCCCTGGGTAGGTACCTACCTAGGGTTCACTGTCGTCAAGTCGGGTCTTGTATATATTGTTATGGAACATATACTTGATCGCAGCGGGTGTAGCAGAGTAGATCATAAATCAGACTTGGACTTTGGACTTTGGACTTTGGACTCGGACTTGGTGACTCTGTCTTGATGCTTGGTGCTTAGAAGAACTTGACTCCTTGTTGGTCCTCTTGTCCGAAGATCTGCGCCTTGCCGCGCTTGACGAGGACTTGTAGGGCTTTTTGTAAGAGGTCGGGGTCGAGGCCGTAGAATTCTGGTAGCGCGCGTGTTAGCGATTACTTGTTTGTATGTTTGTTTTACAGCTTCCACTTATGATATGATCATTGTGTTTCCTCCTATTATACGACGATGTAGTAATGTAGATTGGAGGCGTGTCTGGAAAAAGAATGATAAGTAGGGGGGATAGGGACTAAAACTCACCGGTGCCCCTTGTTCCCTCGCCATCCGTCAGCTCGTACAGCGTCAACACAGCGCCTTTCTGCGCCGTCTCGTCGACCCAGGCCTCGATCAAACCGGCCCACTCCTCGGGCGTGCGCCAGTACACCCAATACACACCGCCTCCACCACTTCCGCCTCCATCTCCTCCTCCCCCTCCTCCTCCCGCGTTCCCACTGCTCCCGTTCCCGGCCGCCACGGGCTCCGCCCTCCCCTCTTTGCGCATGAACTCGAAGATCTCCCTGGCGTCGGAGAGTCGCAAAGCGCGGTTCAACTTACGATTGCGGAAGAGGTCTTCGTAGGGGGTGCCCTCGTAGGAGAGGGAGAGGCGGAAGAGGCGGTGGTGCCGCGCGTAGGAGAGGATGAGGGAGGACCATTTCTCGAGCTGGGCGTGGTGCGTGGTTAGGTTGGTTTGGCGCGTGAAGAACGGCGGGAAGTGGTATTCGCGGGGGAAGTCGAAGGGGGTAGGTTGGGAGGGCGTGCTTGTTGCTGTTGTGGGTGTTGCTGTTGTGGGTGTGGAGGACATGGTTGAGAGTACCTAGTAGGTTTCCGTGAGAATATGGGATAAGTCGTATACAGGCCTGGTTAATGAGCGAGAACGACAGCGACAGCAGTGCGAGTATAAGTTTTAGGGGAAGAGATGGTTTTGCTTATAGTGGTTGTAGTACCCGGTACGGGGAGTTGATCTGGGACCGACATTTGGCGGGGCTCCGGGTTGAGCTAATAAGCTATTACGTCTGCGGTCTGCCCCCCCCTGGAGCTTTAAACCCCACTATCATCCTTTCACATGCTCACATGTAAGAGAACCTCTTTGTGACCCTGGATTATAACCCATTATAGATTTATGGTATACAATTTCTTAATTGACAATATTATAAGGTACGAATAATTATGATGTGGACCCTATCTTAATTATGATAGGTCATATATAATTTTAAACGATAACTTAAGTACGTGAGTGAGCCAGTAAGCATTTCCTTAAGCGCATCAAAGAGTATAGGATGGGCTGGTATAATACAGACAACATATAGAGGCATATACAATATTTATACCATTATACTATTAATCGGCCCATTAAGACGATATTTAGCACAGGCCATCTCAAGGCCATCTCGAGACGTTAAATAGCTGTTACTCATATATTGCACCCTGCGCTCTAACCTATCCATAAGCACGCGGACATATGTACACCAGGCGATGCGTTCGTTCCTTCATTCCCGCCCGCCCTTTGAAAAACACCCACGGCATCATCATTACGGTCATCATTTCACACCCTAGTCCAACCAAACTCCGTACAGGCATAGCATCCATCGCGTGAGAATTCAAAGTGCAAAAGACCACCCAGCCGAGTAGAAGGAGAAAAAAGTTCAAATATCAATACCGCGGGTATCATCCTGCATCTCGTCGCTACCGAGCTCCTTCTCTAGCTCGTCCGTCACGAAGCCCTCGTAGTCTTCCAGGTTCTTTTGGATGTGCACCTTGAACTTGATGATGTCGTTGAGCATCCTCTCGATCTCCGTGTGTAGCTCCTCGCGGAGCGCGTTGGCTCGGAGGGTCAGCTGTTCGTATCTGGGTTAATGTTAGTATATACACTCTCTGAATGAAAGGACTCCGTGAAAAGAAATACGTACTCTATGTTGGTGTTCATCTCCCTTTGCTCCATAAGCTGTACGGATTCAGTGAGCTGAGCTCGCATCTTGGCGAGCTCCTTCTCCATCTTCTCGATCTGGGCATCAGAGGCCAGTTTTTGCGTCGTGGTAACCTAATGCCCATTAGTAAAGAGTATTCATTGGGACAAACGTCACAATAACAACATACCTCCTTTGTCTTCTCGTATTCCTCTTCTGCCGCTCTGACCCTGTGTTCTAGAGCCTCAACCTCGTTCCGCTTATCTTCGATTGCCTCCTTAATGCCGTCAAGCAGATCGTGGTCCTTCATCATGGCATCCATAGCAGCAGATCGTCGCTCCGAGATCTCCTTGCGCAGAGCCAGGAAGTTGTTCTTAACGTGCCCGCGCAGATCCAGGTTGAGGATATGTGCTGGCTGATAGCCGGTAACAGGATCGGCAAGTAGGCGTTCGCTTCCCCCTCCGCCCGAGTATGACCCCTTCATTATAGAGCCTGTAAAGTCTGACTCATTGACGGTCACTGTTAGTTCGTATGCAACACCCTTGGCATTGACAGCCGTCGCAGGAATGAGGCCGATCTGATAAGCGAGTGTGTTGTACTTGTCGACAAGTCTTTCCAGTTCGTCAAGCTTACGACTGGCCTCCATTTCCTTTTCTGCGACCTTCTTCTTGCCTTCATCAAGTCGTTGGGTGGCAGACTCTATACCCTTCTGTAGTCTTTCGCGCTCGGAAGTCATGCGGTCGATATCCTGCATGCTGATGCCTTGGTCGTCGACCTCCTTCTGTAACGCGCGGCGCTCCTCCTCTGCTTCTCTTAGTTCCTCCATTAGCTTGTCAAGTTCTTCTTGTAGAACTTGGATGCGGCTTTCATATTTATCAGATCTCGATAAGGCCAACGCGTTATACTCCTCAAACTTGACCTTATCCTCCTCCATGATCTTGAAGTGGTTGTCGAGAACACGAGGATCTGGGGTAGACTTCTCGAGATCCTCAATCTCTTTGAGCAGCCTGGCATTCTCCGCTTCGAGCATCTCAAGTTCCGATAAGTACTTGGAGTTTGACCTCTCGAAGGCTGCCGCCATATCTTCC
Source organism: Daldinia eschscholtzii (assembly GCA_037126485.1). Taxonomy (NCBI): domain Eukaryota; kingdom Fungi; phylum Ascomycota; class Sordariomycetes; order Xylariales; family Hypoxylaceae; genus Daldinia; species Daldinia eschscholtzii. The sequence goes on from JBANMG010000002.1 coordinate 3,678,905, forward strand.
ACATGGGGTGCGAGTACTTTCTCAGCATCGTCGTCACCGGCGTCCTCATCCATAGCAAGCCAATCCCGGTACGCCGAGCTTAAGAAGTCGAAAACAATATGATCGCTAATAACGTCTACCCCGCTCTCTATACAGGCTTCATCGTAGCGATTGGATGAGTATCCCTCGAGCATGTGTGCCAACTGCATCATCCAATGAAGCAATCCCAGGAATGTACTCCAGTTCTGGCCACCGACCGCAGAGATTTGCGACTTGGTGATACTCTTTTCGTAAGGGTAACGTAGCTGTTTCAAAATTGGGGGGACTTCCTGGTCGATATTCTTCTGAAAGCGATAGCTCGGGTCGATACGGTGATATAGCCATTGGAACATGTAGTTGAAATCCTTCTGAGTTGGCGATTTGATTATGTTGTGCGACAGGGTATGCTTCATTTCCATCTCGAAATTGTGTTGCGAAAGGTAATCTAAAAGCTCTTGACCTATTCGCGCCTGGAATGAGCGGTCCTTCAACGGCCGTGGGTCGCGCGGTACACCAGCCGCTTGAGGCGCTTGTTGGAAGAAGCTCTGGTGATTTCCTGGGCCGGCTGTCGAGGTTCGGGAACGATAGACACTGCTCCTCCGTTCGTTCTCCGAATTTCGCATCGGTACGCCACCGGACGCATAACTTTTTATCGTAGAGCCGGGAGGGTTTTGGAATGACGAGCGCTTCACCGAAGACATTCCCATGTCAGCTAGGTTCGTACCAGACGACGATCGAGAGAACATATGTTGGCTGGAGCGGCCGAGCGCAAGGGATTGCCTAGATCCCGATACGGATCGCATATGGCTACCTCCAAACCCCCCTCCATGTCCGATCGAGCTTGATCTCTTCATTGCTGATGCGGGTTGTGGTATAGCAGAGTTAGGATTGATGCCACCAAGGGTCTAGCGAAAATTAGTTAGTTGATATATTCCGGTCGCGCTAAAGTGGCTACAATATTATGTACATATCATTAAATGTAACGACTATGTAGAGCGCATCACGTATCGTACCTCTCGTGGTCTTCGAACACTCCAGAGTCCCGTCTCCTGGGACATGGTGTTCGAAATCGAATGTTTTTGTGGTCTAATAATATAGAGAACTTTCAAAAGTCTGTTATGGCGTCAAAGTTGGGGATTGGAGAAACAGGAGCGGTGATTTAATTCTGCATTGTTACAGCTTGGTCAGTGCCCAATTCCCCCCCAGTCCAAGTAAACAAATCGCAAATTGTTGTAATTGGTCCAACCAAGACCACATCAACAAACCGAATTAAAGTAATTATGTGGGCCGACGGGTCTGTTCTTGGCATTGGCTTGGCATGAACTATGCCGGACTGCCTTAGGTACCTACCTCAGATTACATTGTTACCTAAAACGTCACCTTACTACTAATAAAGTCCTCCTTGAATGAATTTTAACTTTATCAGTCATAACTGGTACATAGCTTATTTATGCTCTGCGACAACTATTTTCTTTAATATCAGCATTCTACTTACGCAGCCTAGGCGCTATTTGCTTTATCTTTGAGTACATGATGATATTTCCTTAGGTCGTGATGGTGCGGAGGATCTTAATTCTCGCAGGCGCACCAGAGAATCAAAAACTGGACTGGGGAGAGTCGGGTCTTTTAAACCAGTTCTTGGATCCAATTGCCGAGCTTGCTCACCCCGATATAAATCCCAATCCCAATCCCAATCCCAATAATGCAAACACCGTTGGCTCTTCTTCCCGGGATGTTGCTGTTTGGAGGTCTATACCGCTTGAGAGAACCGTATTACCAACTGGCTTCTCTCAGCTTCATCAGGTGAGGGAAGATTACCATGGTGACGATGGCTTCTTTACAGTTTTTACGCCCTCGTACGACTCTACTTCCGACTTTCCGGGAACCTACAAAGCAAGCCAGGAGCTATTAGATCAATTCTATGACCACTCATTAGCAGTTCATGATGATATGCCATCTTCTCAGCTGCCTGGGAGTTTCAGTACCGATGATTCCTCATTGAATACCACCGAGGATGTGAGTTTCTATGACTCGGTTCAAAGCAGTAATTCTTTTGCACGCCGGAACCAGCCCCCAATTGCTCAGACAACTCACCTTAGCGATCTCGAAGATGTACCGAGCGCGTCGCATTTACAATCCATCGCGCCTCAGACAATGACGGTCAACCTCATCGTTGGTATAATCTCCATTGCAGAACCACGCACCGTGAGAACTAGATGGGGTTCGACGATGTCTTTAATCGAACTTCTTGTTGGGGACGAAACCAAATCGGGCTTTAGTATCACTTTCTGGCTTTCGTCGGAGCTTAGCGAATCGTCTAGCAGTATTCTCAGAGAACTTCGCAGGCAGGATATTGTGCTCATCCGGAATGTTGCGCTGAGCGTCTTTATGAAAAAGGTGCATGGGCATAGTTTGCGGAAGGGCCTTACCAAAGTTGACCTACTCTATCGGAGGAAACTAGACAGAGGTGATCAAGGCGGACTATATGGTGTAAGAGATTTATCATCATCTAAGCCAGCACATCCTCAGTTGATGAAGGCAAGAAAGGTCCTGGAATGGGTTATGAATTTCGTGGGTGATGGTGGCGCGGCCTCGGGGAAGAGAAAGAAAGGAGGGAAACCCGTAAGAAGTTGGGATATGCCGCCAGCGGACACGCAGTGAGCATGCTTAGGATATGTACCCACTACCTATCTAAGTAGGTACCTACCTTATCACCTAGCCTTACATAGGTACCTACCTGTATCCAATTATATGCATCATAATACAAACGACTCCTATTACAACAAGCTAAGGCATAGTGAATGTGGCGCTATGCACTACGGGCATCTCTACCACAGCAGAAGATGGTCTGGCCATATTTGTAAGTCACAAGCGTCTCGGCGTGGGAGTCGGTTACACAGCAATCCGATCCTCTTCAGATTATGGAAAATGTAAAATGTAATTGGCTCAAGGACTGAAGGATCTTCGTAGAATTACCTCTGTTTCGATCTTTAGCTAGTTACCTAACTTTCGATTGGTCGAGGAATTGTTCTGTAACTGTGCAACGTGGGATAACTTTTTCGTTGCCTGCTAGATCGGCGCGTATTTTAACTACTGTACCCGAGATCGGATTGAAGGAAGTTTAGGCCTTAGGGGAATGCACATGCATGTCTGGTAGCAAGAAATATACTATACTTAGACAAATACAGGTAACAGGTCAATATGGGGTATACTACCTAGGTACCTATGTATGCACATGGACACATGCTTGTGCCTGGTATCAATTGGCCAATCGACATCAGTAGCTGCAACTACGTCTTAGCTCGTAATTCACCGCCTTCTATTTAGGGTTCAAATTTACCCCTCCATAGAGTTTTTTCCTTCTTTTTTTTTTTTTACGCCATCAACCCCGCCATATGGCATTATTAAAAATTATTGGCCCCAAGACAAACCGTCGTATACTCGACTTTTGCGCATACTAAGGTTGTAAATGTATTTTTTACATAAACCTATAACGCGAATTCCTCAAAAATACTAACTTATTTTTTTTCTTCTTCTCGTGCCCTTGTGATCTTACCCTGAGCTGATCAGGTTAGATCTTTTGTCCTACCTCGGGTTATCTACCCCCTTTTTCTTATTCATAAGTTCTGGTTGTGCGCGCGTCTTGTCCCACCAGCTACTTTTTATAAATCGCTGAGCGATAAAGTCATACTTTGACGTCGATCATCACATATACACATACACGCACTCTCTCTCTATCTCTCTGTCTACCCGCGCAGCCTCATACGACACCGCATCGCAATGGCAGGCTACGATTATTACAAAACGCCTCTGGACTCCCGCTACTCTAGCGAGGAAATGAAGAAGCTGTTCAGCCAGAGGAGCAGACACAGCACTTGGCGACAACTTTGGCTATGGCTTGCTGAAGCTGAAAAGGAGCTTGGCCTTGAGTCCAGTAAGAAACAGACTGCTTTCATTTACCTCTAAGCCATCGCTTGCATATTTGAATATTCCACTGTAGTAGACTTGTAGATTGCCATTGCCATTGCTGAGGGTCTATTGCCTTTAATATCGTAAGAAGTACTCTTATTGACTTAAATGCCATAGTCACGGACGAAGCTCTCGAACAGATGCGATCCCACCTTACTGTGACAGATGATGACTTCAAAATTGCCATAGAAGAGGAACGTCGTCGCCGACACGACGTTATGGGTCATGTCCACGCATATGGCGTCGTGGCGCCGGCAGCAGCCGGTATTATCCATGCTGGGGTATGAACATCTGATATGCCTAGCACATACCATCATATAAATGCTAATTCCCTCCTAATAGGCTACTTCATGTTATGGTAAACCACGACATATTCTCATCATCCATCGTATAATTATTGACATTATTATAGTTACTGATAATACTGAATTGATCCTTATGCGAGACGCGATAGATCTTCTTCTGCCTAAGCTCGCCAAGGTCATCAGGGTAAGTCAATCATCGAAGCATAAGCTGCCCAAGGTATAAGATACAACTACTAATATATTATAGTGCGTGAAACGAAGACTTAAAAATATTGCTAAAAGATATTAATATTTCCAAGTAACTTATCCAACTTTGCACTAAAGTGGCGAGAGGAGCCAACTCTAGGCTACACGCATTATCAACCCGCAAGTACTCTCCATGCTGAATTCCCACGTTTCCAACCCTGCTGCTTTAAAAATAAGCAGAGGTTCTGCCATTTCTCATGAGTTTTGTCAACGGGGATGATGGGACCTCAGCGCGCTAGAAGCTATCAATAATAGACCGTCCTAACTGTCGCTAGGCCCAAATGATCACGGTTGGCAAGCGAGCTGCAGAATGGATTCAAGAGCTAGTTATGGACCTTGAAGATATCGAACATGTTCGCCAGGAACTTCGGTTCCGTGGAGGACAAGGAACAACGGGCACCCAGGCGTCATTCCTTGAGCTCTTCAACGGTGATGAAGCTAAGGTCGATCAGCTAAATGTCCTCCTTTGCGAGAAGGCTGGATTTCCTAGCGTAAGTGAAAACCCTATTCGCAAAAAGGCGTATTCTAATTCTTGATTTTTCAGTGTTACTCTATATCTACGCAGACATACACAAGAAAAGTCGATCTCCGCATGTATGTGATAGTAATTTATTCTTTTCGCCTTGATCTATCCAAGAATTTGATATCTTCTGCTCGGGTCGGCAAGGGACCTACTGCCTCCGAAATATCCTACAATTCTCTATTCTACTTTCCTAAGAACGGCCACTGACATATTAGTATAGTTCTAACGCCATTGCGGGCCTAGGCGCTACTGCGCAACGTATCACATCTGATAGTGAGCATCCAGTTGAATTATACGGCTAAACTATGAATCGTGAACTAATATTATATAGTCCGTCATCTTGCCAATCTAAAGGAATTGTTCGTAAAACACAGTCGTAAGAATTTGGTGATCTCAGGCTGACACTATCATCAGGGAAGAGCCGTTCGAGAAAGACCAAATCGGAAGTAAGCCGCGCCTCTAGTTCAAAAACAATGGCTTTACGATGGCTAATATATTATAGGCTCTGCCATGGCATACAAGAGGAACCCTATGCGGTATACCCACTACCACTCTCTATGCCATTTCACAAGATACCTGAACGAAGTTTGATACTAATGTATTCATTTTAGTTCTGAGCGTATCTGCTCGCTTGGCCGCAAGCTTGCGAGTCTTCCAGTCAATTTCTCTAATACCTTTTCGGCACAGTGGCTCGAGAGATCCTTGGAGTAAGTAACCCCATTTTGTTTATTCCTGAGACAAGCCTTAGCTCTTATCCCCCCTTATTCTAAGATGCAGTTACTAACTTTCGGCGTTATAGTGATAGCGGTGAGTAGCATAACGTTCTGTGTTTAGTATACGCTACTAATGTGTAAATCTACGTAGCCATTCGTCGCATAGACATCCCTGAAATGGTGAGACTCGATATCATGACTTTATCCTAAGGAGCCAAAGTGCTAACAATCCGTAGTTCCTGCTAGCCGATGCTATATTGATTGGCCTCGATAACGTGACCAACGGTCTTGTTGTTTACCCGAAGCGAATAGATTCGCGTAACAAGCAAGAGCTTCCTTTCGTACGCCTGTCACAATCTAAATTTAATGAATTGTCTGGGGAATACTGATTTGGGATATTATAGATGATTACCGAAGCTATTTTGATGAAGATTGTTTCCAAGGGAGGGTCCCGACAAGAAGCACACGAGAAAGTCAGAGTGCTTTCCCACGAGGCCAGCCACGTTGTAAAGCATGAGGGTAAGTGAAAATGCTATAACCCCTATTTCCGCTTCCCAAATAGCTCGTCGTACATTTCGATCCGGACTAACTAGAGTCTACAGTGCGTTATAAATTTCGTTTAACACAGACGAATATAAAGCTTCTTTCCAGATGGAATAATATTAAGAATTGTGAGCCATTGATTATATGTAAAGCTAACACATGGCAGGGTGGCGATAACGACCTTATCGAGCGGATTAAGAAGGACGAGTACTTCAAAGATATTTGGGACGAGATTGATGCCATGCTGGATCCTAAACTTTACACCGGCCGCAGCACCACAATTGTACGTGCGAACTTTTCATTGCCCCTTCTATCGTGTAGCCGTGGATCACGCTAGTGATTCCTATGAACCGCATATTCATAAAAGTGCCCCCTACAATAGCAACCCATGTGTTGAATCCTTTTCTATATCGGTTACTAACTGCGGAAAATATAGGTTGATAGATATTGTGGTAAAGGTGGAGAGGTTGAGAAGAAGTTGGAGCCTTATAGGGAATTTATTTCAAAGGCGGAGACTGCGCAGCTCAACCTCTAAGCGCTGTGTAGCGGGCTCTGATGCGGTGCCTCTTCCAGGGTTTGCCCCTCTGACCTACTTTTCATTTCCCTTTTAAATAGTCGTGGTTTTTTTTAATACTACACATAAAGCAAGGAGTTTGTAGGTATAATGTCTTTTTCGCAGAATCAAAATTTTAATGCAGATTTCAGCTCTGCAACGGCCCTCAACGGCAGTATCAAGGACTTATGGGTATATTAGCCGTGGAAAGGGCTTCAAGCACACTGTCACGAGAATAGAAAGCCAGGTGTTACTCAATCATTAGCACATTACCCTTGCATTCACTCTACATGCAGTCTCATTCACGGGCTTCAAATCATCCTGACAGGTAACTTCATTTAGGTGTCATGTACCTACTATTATACTATAGGTAAATCCCCAAACATCAAGGGGTATACAATTCATTCACTTTGCACGTAATCCGAGCCCCTTTAAATCTCTACTTAGGTCATCTTATGTACAATAGGCAGATATGAATTTACCTTAGCAAGCTAAGTCCTGATTTTTCTCATTTAACTTTCGGGATATGGTCTTGAAGCCCCTGAAGTCGTTTCTTCGGTTCGGGCAACGCTGTCATGATTCTAGATGAGGCTTTCAGAATCAAAAGTATGTTTAGTATCTACTTGGTATACAATTAAGGTTATTATACAGTCGACTTAAGGTTACCAAATCAAGTTCTACATTTTGACGCGCCATGTATGACTTCAAGTGCAATTCTTGTTGAGTAGGTATGAAATTGTAAAGAATGATTTATGTTCATTCTTTATATATCTTCTTTCTGCTATTCCTCTATTTAACAAATTTGCTCCCGCCCTGCTTTCTCAGCCGGGATCCAATTTGTTCTATTCCGCCAAAGTTACACGCATATCCGAGTTGGCTTTAGATATGGCAGCGATAGCGAGTTCCGCTGATGGTGATAGAGTAAGCCAGCCCCCAGGTGACAGCCTCTTGATCTCCCATCTTGGGACAAACTTACCTAAATAATGCCCAAGGAGCTCCAAAGCGAAACGTACGCGATATCTACTAAAATCCAAGCTGAAACCACGCACCTACGGCGCTCGGCCTCCCTACCTGACTGGGCAATTCCCTATGCCGCCTTTTGGGAGGACAGACTACTTACCTCCAGGAATTTGAAGGCCAGTTTTGACTTCATCAGAACACGACCGCCTTCTTCACGTTATATATATCTCATTTCAGGCGACTATCCAAAGGCCGGCCGGTCAACTCAACTTGACTTTTCGGGCCGTAAGTATAGGGGAGAGATATATGCAAAATGGCCAACATGATCCTCCCATAGGTGTCGTATGGTGAGTAAACTTTGATCCAGTAAAAGCTGTCGATTCTTAGTATCCCGTGTATCTTGCGTTCGTAACTAATATAAAGAAGCTATTGTAAGTCCGATCGGATTGGGGCCAATGTGACAAACCTGAGAGTCCCGAGTGTTTAGCAGCGTTTTTTTTGTCTTTTACGTTTTGGCTTCGGAAGCGAAACCCACGTATCAGATGGAGGTCTCCTGAAAATTGCGCCGTTTCGCTTTCTTGAAGAGTATTCCCTCTCTTCATATATGGGCCCACCACCATACCCCTATGTCAGGCAAAGTTCATGCTGCACCTTGCAGTATCATTTGCGATATTTTTCTTGTCTCCCACCTTCCAAACGCAAACCTTCTCGTATTCCGTCCGGAATCCGTTGTAGTAATAGAGATGGCAGGACTCTTTATCTCCGAGAGAACAGTCTTACTATCACAGAGGAAAGCATTTCTGTCTATTAGGGTTCCATAAGTATATTGTGTTGTTGAGCAAAGAGGGAAGAAGGGATGGTAGAAGGTCCCTCGTCTATCTATCCTTATATACACCCGCCGGTGACCCGCCGTGGTCCACCGGGCTGTACCGTAACACTGTCATCTTCCTTACAGATGTCTTAAAAGCGGGCGCGTTTGTCATTGCGATTTTCCATGATGGCATAATACAAAGGGAAGAGACGCCGAAGCAGCTCTCAAAGCACGGCTACGAGGCAGATAGAATAGTTACCTTCTAAGATGTTACTTTGCGATTACTACATGGCTGGCATAGAAAATGGGTCGAGAGTCTATATCAACTGCAAGGAGTTTGTTACTGGAAGGAATCCGCAAAATGATGAAGAAAGTGGTACGCAAAATAGACAGGACTAAAGCTATGTCTGAAACAGCAACCCCATCTTCCTATTTTTTTTTATTTTCTTTTTTCGAAAAAGCTTGCAATTTTCCCAAGAAACCTCTCAAGCACCTATGTAGGAATCACGATAAACTACGGGCTGAACGGCGCCGTCTTAACGTCTGTCATATCAATCCTGCGATAGCAATTAGTCTGGAGCCGCTTAGGTTGAATAGAATCAGCTTACCATGCTGTTCCTTGAGAAGAGAAAAAACTGGCAAGTTGGAACTGCGCGACGTCCGCTTTGGAAAGCTGCCGCGAGAAGGAGGCGCGGGCACTAGTACCAGCACCGGGACCGTAGTTCTGGTACTCGCCAAGTAGAACCCCATCCGTTCGAGGATCCGTCTTGGACCAGACGGACCATCCTGCTGGTGAGATAGACTTGTCCAGATACGTTTTTATATACGCCACTCTGGAGTACTGGTTATACGGACGGCCCAGGAACACGGATCCGGCAGCGGCATCTGCTGTTGCCGCGATGGTAGATTGGTCGAATACGAGACCGCCGGGAGTGCTGGCTGACGCTCTCTTCATTGCTGCGATGTATCCGCCCTTGGTGTTAGGTACGATGGTGCTGTTGAGGAAATATGCCGATCCTGCACCCCAGATGAAATCCACAGACCCCTCGACCAGGGTATTGTACGCGAACACGCTGGTCCCGGCGTTCGTGTCAAACGTGTCCTGGTTCCCGGTGACCTGGCACCCGTAAAAGGCGGCGCGGCCGTTGTTACCGATGGCGAAACCCAGGGAGGCGAAGTTCTTGGTCTTGCCGAAGACGTTGTTCAGGTTGATGTTGTAGAGCTGGGTATTCGAGGCGCGAGAATACAAGGTCGCCGAGTCGGAGTTGCTCTGGTCGGCGTGGGTATCGACGCCGTGGCTGTTCTGGACAGTAACTTGGTTGTGAGCGTTAGACGATGCGTCTTGGGTGTATCCGCGGAAGATGGTGGTCCCGGAACGGTTGAAGACGATCTGCTCTTTGTAGGTGCCGGGGTAGACGAATACGGTGACGACTTTGTTGCTTGGTTCTTTCTGGATGGCGGCGATGGCAGCGTTGAAGTTTGCGTAGACGGATTTCCCCTCGATGGGAGATTGTGATATGATATAGTCACCAGCGGCGGGCTCCGTAGCTCCCGGTTTAAAAGCGTTAACATTCTTAGCAAGGTCCTCATCCTCAGCAGGGGCTACGAACCGTTTAGAATCAAGTTCAGAGTTGTCTTTATTATATTCTGGCTACCTACAGATTCTCCCTAGTCTTGCTCCTATAGAAGCTGCATTTGATACATCGACGACGAAAGCTAGGAGAAGGAGGCAAGTAAAAAGAAGTTTCGCTGTGAGAGCCGCCTTGGATACTAACATCTCGATAGCGTGAGATATACCCTGAAGAGTATGATGTCTTATGTACTATCGAAATCAGAATGGGAATGATAACCATGGGATGTTGGGACTTGTTTGACGTGTATCTAAGCTAGATGCTGGGCAATAAATATATTGTTTATGGTAGGGCTGAAAATACCACCTCTTAACTGGACGTAGACTATGATTGACGGGATAAATTGCACTCTACAATAACGAGTGGGGTGGTAGGTGCTCTTCATGGAGGTGACATTATTGTAGCAACGGGTACGTCTTTAAGCTGGCCCTTGTGAAGTGTTATTCAAGTTGAGCTATAGATATTACAATGGCACCGGTGGGAGACGTAATTGACTTTCGACGGTAAGAGTAAGCTTGATGATAAATCTTTAGCTAGGTGGTTACCTTGGGGGGCCAAGTTATGAAGCAGGAGTGCAATCTATTCAATCAAATCAACGGTCGAGGACTTGGTCAAGTAGCATCAGGCCATCCCAAAGTACTATGATTAGGTAGGTAGTTTTAAGAATATCATAAGTTGTTTGTTTAGAAGCGTTGTCATTTATAGTTACCCAGAACTATGCTGTTCTCTCTTTCGTAGTACTCTTCTTGGGAGGTTTGTCGGCTAAGGAGATCTAGATCTCTATTGCAAATTTAATTGATCGGATTAATACGACTTGGCAACTATTCACATCTGAACTTTGCCAAAAATACTTGACCCATAAGAGGCTACGGACCAAGAATTATAGCTGGGAGTTAACCTATTTCGATTGACCATGTAACAGTGCCGCAGCCAAGTTCCCCCGCATTTTGCAATTATACGTATAATGTCGTTGATAATATTTCCGTAGGGATACTATTTCGGTCCAAGAGGAGCCGAGACGTCAATATTGATGCAGGTACTGTCTTTTAGGCAATCCTAATTTCGCAAGAATTGACGATGACACCCGAGCATTCATGTAGAGAGATATGGCCTTATTGCCATTATATTTTATCATGCTTCCCCCCCAGTTTTGGCACCCGAGTTAGAGTGAGATTTACCGTGAGTCGAATCTCCCATTAGAAACATGGTGTCATTGAAGGCGCTGGCCTTTGTCACCCTCACCTCCGGGGTAAAGGCGCTTTTGGACGCCTCGGAGACCAGAACCCAGTATATTCTTCGAAATGACGACCTATCAGTAGCAGTGAGCAAAAGTAATGGAGCGGTTACTCAGCTTTCGCTGGGGAAACAGGACTTACTAGGTGCTTCGAGTGGAAGTTCAGGTAGAGGACCTTATCTCGACTGCTCTTGTATTCCTAGCGGATTTTGGACTCCGGGTGGCACGGCTCGGTTTAAGCTCATCAAGGGCACCGATTCAACCGGAACACCGTACGGCGGTGTTGTGATGAGCGATACCTACGCCTCCACCAATCAGACACTAGAGCAGTATTGGTTCTTGAGAGAAGGCGAAACTGGCTTGCATCTCTTCTCTCGAGTCACGTATTTCAACCAAAGAACGCCTTTCCTCCGAGGTCTCGGAGAGCTACGCACGCTGTTCAGACCGAACACGAAATTATGGACTCACCTCTCTGGAAGTGAGGGCAACTGGGCGCCATTCCCCTCAGCTGATGCCAATAGGAGAGCCATCACAGTTCAGGACGCAACGACCTACCTCGGTAACTCGACGAATGATCCCTACGTAAAGCAATACTCGGACTACTTTACCAAGTATGCTTTTGCTGAGGTTTGGCGTGACCATGATGTTCATGGGCAATATTCGGACGGTTCGACCAGCTCTGACGGAAACACGTACGGTGCTTGGCTTGTTCACAACACGCGAGAGACATATTACGGAGGCCCATTGCACTCCGACCTAGTTGTGGACGGCATAGTTGTAAGATATATAATTCCTTTTTGATCACGCTTCGACAAGACTGAAAACACTCACAATTATATTCGGTAGTATAACTACTTGGTCTCTGGCCACCACGGCGCGCCAGTTCCAAACATCACTCATGGCTTCGATCGCACCTGGGGACCGCAGTATTACCATTTCAACAAGGGCGGACCAAAGACGACACTCGCTGAACTGAGAGCCGATGCGGCACAATATGCGAATCCAGAATGGAATAGCGAGTTTTATGATAGCATTGCCCAGCACGTGCCCAACTACGCGCCATCGTCAAAGAGAACTACGTTCAAGGCTACAGTCGAATTGCCCGAGGGCGCAAAACGACCACTTGCTGTTCTCTCCGAAAATAAGCAAGATTTTCAACTGAACGTGTTTGATCAGTCTAGTCTGCAGTACTGGGCGGATGTGAACCCCGAAACTGGAGCAGTGCAAATCCCCAGAGTGAAGGAAGGTACTTATAGGCTAACTGTGTACGCCGATGGTATTTTCGGGTGGTTCATTCAGGACGACGTTAAGATCTCAAAGTCAACGAGCGACAGCCCATTCAAGTTCCAATGGAAACCCGAGAGTGCAGGTAAAGAGATCTGGAGAATCGGCGTACCCGACAAGTCGGCGGGCGAATACAAGCACGGCTACGCACCAGATACATCCAAGCCCCTGCAGCCCGAACAATATCGTGTCTACTGGGCAAACTGGGATTTCCCAACCGACTTCCCGGACGGCGTTCGGTTCAAGATCGGAGAGAGCAAAGAAGCTGAAGACTTCAATTACATCCACTGGAGTTTCTTCCCCGGAAAATCTAATTTCTTCCGACCGCAGCCGTATTATGAAAATGTGAATAACTGGACCGTCGAGTTCAATCTCACCGGAGACCAACTGGCTGATGCTAAGAAGGCGACACTTACGGTTGAGCTCGCGGGGGTGAAGACGGCCAATGGGAATGATAAGTGGGCTTCGCTTCCGAATGAGAAGTACTCCAATGTGCCTTACACCGTTGCCGCAAACGGCCGGGATGTGGAGACGTGGATCATACCGTCGTACCGGAGCGGCTCCTGCGGTGTACGGAGCAGTGTTGTCTGTCAGAATTTCGGGAAGAAGTTTGAATTTTCTACAGACCTTTTGAAGGAGGGCGTGAATGAACTTGTCTTGAGCCTGCCGTTTAACGCGACGAATACGGAGACGGCGTTGTTACCAGGAACGATATATTTGCAGTATGATGCGTTAAGGTTTGAGCTTAGCTAGGCTGAATGTTTGAGTATACCTAGGTTTATGCTAGCTGGTCTTTTATATTATTCGATGACGGACTTGTGAATCACTGCTTAACAAAAGAGAGTTTGTTTTAGTGACAATATTATTATGTAGCATATCGAAAGTTTATGTAAACCCAGACTAGTTATATGGTAATAACTAGTAGATTTATGTTGAACGTTCACCGAAGTGAGCAACGCAAGGATCTATTTATAGAAAAATAACTGCCTTTTTCATACGGTAAATATCAAGATTGGAAGTGCTGATTGGCGGCTTATGGATTCTTATGGATTTCGGTAACCACGATGATTCGTGCAACTCGATTATCGATAAGCCCTGATATCGCTGCCCGCGTTTACCGTGACATGACGCGACGTCACAATTTCCACCTTACATTCTTACATTCCTCCCCATATTTTCCTCTTTCATACATCTCTCGAATGAGCGATGCTCTTACTATCACCGTGTCGGCATTGCTACGACACAAATTACGGCTCAATCCGATAATCCGTTCGAAAGTTGCGATTCTTTGACACCCGAACACAACGAACGGACACACACACACACACACCGTAAGCGCTAAGTTTTCCGAATCTCCAAAGTTAGACCGAGCCGGTACCAAGTTATATCATATCGATTGATGCGACTCGAATGGCTACGAACAGATATGAAGATATAGCAGTGATGGACGAAGATATGAAAGGAGAGGGTTATGGAGGGAATTCAAGCTATGGAAATATTGAAAGATCACCGATCTCAAAGCCAAGGAGTTTATCTGACGGTGGAGGCACACAATTATCACCATCTCCACATATACTTGAAGCTTCAAGACGCACGTCGAAAGATGATACAGACCATTCTTTAACTAAAGATAGAAACCAAGACACTACAACAACGTTAGCTATTGTCTCGACTACTCCAGTCACACCCAGACGACCAGAGTTTCCTATGCGCGGATTGTCAATGCAAACGTCACAGTGCGATTCTGTTTCGCCCGCTCAAACGCCCAACCACGTCAAACTTGCCCCTCTTTCCCCTAAACTCGATCATTCGCAGATCTATGCGTCGCCAACCAACATCTTACCTCGTCGCTCTCGTGGCCTAGATTTCTCCAGAGCCGCCACCAGCTTACATCATTCCACCCTTGCTGAACAATCCTCTCCTGATTCCTCACCCACTATCGGCGGACGAGCTATGAACATCCCCGGTCGCGGTAACGGCGATTATGGTCAAGAACAATCTGCCACTTCATTGTGGTCTATGATGGGTAACCAAGAGCGCATGAACATTTCTAGCTCTGTCGGCAGCACGAATCCCCTCTTGTCCGATTCATCCTCTAGTTCCGGTGATGACGACCTTATGGATGAAGAAATGGAAGATGCTATATTTAGTACACCGCAGGTCTCTAAGGGTAGTCACCACTTGAACCTACCGTTTGGATCCGCTAATAATGTCGTCCCGTGGATGCCGGGGGCATCGCCAGCCGTCAATAGTCTCCAGAGCTTTCGAACACGTCCGCGCAGGCATCCCAAAAAGAAGCCGCGCGGTCTAGCTGGGCTAGGCTTCAGCCCTGCTGCTCCACCTTCCTTCTCCAAGTCGCCGCCTAACAATGTCGTTAAGGATCTGAGGGACTCTTCTATCCCTCATAATCGAAGAGAAAGTATTAGCTGGGCTGCTAACCAGCTGCACATCTCGGGCAGTGAAAGCGACGATAAATCTATAGACGCAAGCGATGCTCTATCGAGAGATGGTACGAGAGGCGTTGTTAAGAGAGCCGTCACGAGGCGGGGCAGTCTACTAGTGAGTCTTGCTATCTATCTACTTACCTTATGCTAAATTGCACTTACTAAACGCACCCTCAGCCGAAGACGAAGGGGTTCGCGCGTATTCGCGCCGCTCTTTTGGAGGAGAGCGCCCCGGTAGACTCGGAGACTCGCCGAGAAGCAGAAGTTATTCGGCAAGTCCGCGAGAGCGATATGGACCTCGAGCCCCGTGTACCGCCCAATATGCCTCCAGCTTTAGACATCCCTAACCTATCTACCGCCCAATCCTCTCCAAATTTAGGGACTGCACAAGATTCTCTCGACGACATACCGGAAGACGATATGATGACCGACTCTGGTCTGTCAAGCAACTTTAAGCAGCAGGCCTTAAAGAACTCCAAGGGCAAAAACTTCTGGGAGACTTTCTCCGAGACAAGCAGCGTTGCAGGCACGCGGACGACCCCACCGCCTTCATCCCTCCTACCTAGGGGTTCTTCATCTGGGATGAGCGAGGATATAAATATGGACTCGCCATCTCTATCAGCGGGCCCTGGTCTGTTCGGATCAGGTCAAAATCCCGGCCGGACACCTGGAAGCGAGAGCCAAAAGTCAGATACCCCGCAACAGTCTTCCCTCCCGCCGTCTATGTTACAAGGAGGCGGTATCCCGCCTACCGCAGCGGAGATCACGCGGCGCATTAACAATAAGAGAAGGCGTGATGACGACTACTTCGACACGCACGGGTTAAAGAGGCGCGCGGTCAGCCCCGGCATGAATAGTGTGCACGGGTCGCCGGTAACTCAGAGTCCGTTACAGAGGGACGGGGGACCCTGGGGCCCGGGTTCGAGGCCGGGAAGCAATCATGGTGGCGACAGGGAGAGGGATAAAACGTCCGGGACGGGGACGCCGAGCGAGAATGGGAGTGTCGGCGGGAACGGCGGCGGGAATGGAAATGGCGGGAGGATGATCAACGGAAAAGGCAGGGTTGGATTCCAGGGGATGGTTGATACCAATGACGGGCTCATGCGCATGAGCATCGAGTAGGAGCTGAGGTTGTGCTGTACGAATGCTATTTGAGGAAGCGATGTAAAAGGGGCCAAATAAGGGGGCGGGCTGTTGATTTTTAACCTACAACCCTACCTGAACTACCTAAGGAGTAGTAGTATCAGTAGTAGCGAGGGGTTTGCTTGGCGTGGTTGAGTTGCAGAAAAAATAGGGGAGCAGTACTTGCTGATACTGACTGATACCCCCTTAGCGTGTCTAGCTTCTCTATTGCAAGGCGTTCTGTTGCAAAGGCATACTCATGATACATGATTATCATTATCAATAAAAATTACTTACTTTTGCTTTTTGGGTGTGGGTCTATATACTATGGTGAGTAGTGATCAAAGCAAGATGTTGGTGCTCGCAGTTATACATCCCTTAGCTATCCTACACATATCCAGCTTGTAAAAGGGGGCTGTAGTGCCCTTCCCATATGCCTCATATCCATTATTCTACACTATTCACATACCGCTGACTTCGTAACTTTTACTTCAGGCCGCTACACGACTGAGTCTGCTCGATCGCCTTCTTCCTAGCTCGGGCTCGGACTTGATCGGTTTCGCTTCGTCGTTTTTCTTCAGTTTGGTGGATTTCCGAGATGTTTTCGGGGCAGGCTTTTCCTCTTTCTCTTCCTCCTCCTTCTCTTGCTCCTCTACCTCTTCCTCTTCCTCTTCCTTGACTTTCGTAGTCCGCTTCGACTTTGTGGTTTTGGCCTTCTTGCCTGGACGTTCTACTGCGTCGTCTGCTTCCTCCTCGCTCTTTACTTGCTTCTTTCCCTTGCCCTTGCTCTTGAAGAAACGACTTTCCGTTTCACCTTCGGGCTCTGCGGATTCCTCCTTGACATCATCGATGGTAGTTTTCCCCCGCTTCTTCTGCACGCCGGGTACTACGCAACTCGTGCGTCCACCGACTGTGATATGGATGATCTTCTCGCCGTTCGGCAGCGTAGTAGGGGAGTCCTTCTTGCCCTTGCCCCAGCGATGCTTAAATAGCCAGTCTTCGGGGAACTGGTCCGAGTCACCTAATTTCTCCACCGCGGTCTCGCACACGTACTTGATGGCCTTGTACAGCGTGCTTATATCCGCATCGTCGAAGTCGTCGCAGTACTGCTCGGGATGCAGCTTCGCCTGGTATATGATCTCGTCGCCGACCCAGTTCCCTATGCCGCTGATCGTAGACTGGTCCAGCAGCAGGGCCTTGATGGGCACGTGTCTGCGCCTCATCTTCTGCCGCAGGAAGTCCTCGGTGAAGACGTCCTTGTCGATGACCGGGTCCGGCCCGTTCTCGACGAGGGGCGAGTGCTTCCGGATCTCCTCGCCGGGACAGTCCACGAGACGGATGCGGCCGAAGCGCCGGAAGTCGGTGAAGGCGACTTCTACCTTGGGGTCGCTGTCCGTCTCGAGGTGGAACTTCCAGTACTTGGGCGGCCATTGCTCTTTTTCGTTCTTGGTCCGCTCGATGTAGCGCGTGTAGCCAGTTTGCACGCCCCGAATCTGAACCCAGCCGGTCATTCCTATTAATGTCCATTAATACAACTAAAAATCTAATGACTATTATTGAGTTATGTCAACTTACCTAGGTGCATAACAGGATGCGGCGGTTTTGAAAGCACCATCCAGAAATACTTGCCCTGGCTGCCGACCTCGACGACCTTCTTCCCCGCGAGGGCCTTCTCGAACGCGGGGCCGCTGGTCCCGACTTTGCCGAACACATTGGCGTCGTCGGGGGCTACGACCTTACTGATGGTTTTACCGGTTATGTGTATGCGGAGGAAGTGGACGACGCGAGCGACTTTTTTATTTCACATATGCACACGGGTTAATATAAGACGCGTCCGGGTTCGGGTGTGAAATGTAACGTTTATGAGGCTTGTGGATGTGGTTTGTGGTTGTGTCTGTCTTACCTTCGGCAATCTCAGGCATAGCAACTATTCGGAAGCAGAGTGTATGTTTATTACGAGTATAGGTAAAAATACAAATACCCGGTCCCAAGGACTAAAAACCAAATATTGTAAAGTTTCCTTTTGTTCTCTGTTACAAACGGTGATATGTAGATTGATGCCTCTTGTAAGTGTCTAGTGTACATGTAAGTAAACAAAAAGGTACAGTACATGCCTCAGCCTCATATGATGCTGTGGCTTTACCACGTTAAATCTGGCCGTCTGACTCAATTTAGATCTGATGGCCTCGACTCCTTGGCGGTGAGATCGGATGAATAAAATACTTTATACATAGTACTGTATGGGGGGTAAAATGATGTTGATTTTCTAAGAATCTAAATATGGGGCTAGGCCCTGAGATCCCAATTTATAGTCCATGCTTACGTAACAACCCTACAGTACCTATCTCAGTCCTAAAATTATGCAAACTCTAGAACTGATACTAAACTACTATGGCTTAAAAGTTGCTAACAAATAGGAAATATTTTATTGGATGGTGCTTTATGGTTTATGACACGTTCATGTTATGTATTGTATTGAGAGGGATTTGATTATGCAGTGAGTACTATTGCGGTGAGGTAAGGTAAGGTAAGGTAGGTGAGGTAAGCACTTGCATTTTGCGATATTAGCTTCAATGACGACGGGATAATTCGCAAGGTTGTCAGAAGCAGACTAGGTAAGCTGGAATTACCAAGCCGACCAAAGGCAGAACGGAAGGAAAGAGTATGGTAGGTACATCATCGCATGGAAGTCGGCAAATCTAGGAGGTTCTCGGCCAATGACGGCTATCCCCCCAAATAAAGAATATTGGTGGTAACGGCCCCAATCCTAGCTGGTAGCGTTATGGGCCTATGAAACATAGGCGGGGGGTTTTTCTGGGACAGCGGCTGACAAGTCTGAACCTTAGTGGACATTAGGTGGAGTTGCAGCACTCAGCAGGCACGCCCGGGCACGTAGCAACAGGTAGAGCAGTAGGTTGCAGCAGGTTGCAGCAGGTCGTAAAAGGGTAGTACTGACGTTAGCTCGCAGTGATTGCCACCGACATTATTGTGCCCACAATTGCCCACTAACATCACTGAACCACCGTTTGCGTAACCCGGCAGAATTTTTTTTTTTTTTTTTTCGTCGCAGGTGGTGAGCCCCGCGGTCAATTGGATTCAAGGAAAATCATCCCTCCAATCTTTCTTCTCCTTGTCATGCAGCTGTAACCAGACTTTCAACAAGTACGATTGCGCACAATTCCATCCAAAACTCGTTATTACAATCTTCACTCACCATGGATCTTCTCTAGGATCTCAGGATCTCTTTTGCGAACTTGTTCATCCGTTGGTCGCTTCAGCTTGAGACCTGAACTCGTCTTGCCCTTTCTCTTGGGTCTTGTGACCTCTCGTAACCTCTTCATCTCTCCCCCCATCTCACATCTTCTGTCAAAGCTTCTTAAGCTCAACCCCCCCCCTGGTGCCGTCTTTATACATAGGACTTCTACCACCGTAATCGGACCAAAATAGGATCGTTCTGCATCAACAAACCTTGAACATATACTCGGGAACCGCAGGTACTACACACGACGCGACCTATAACACCATTGTACCCTCGTCTATAAACTACCTCATACCTCCATTGTCAAAAGTCATCTTTCCCTTTCGACACCGCCTTTTTCTTCCCCGTCTTAGATCGCCAATATGGTTAGAAACATCGTTATCCTCTCCGGGAATTCCCACCCAGCCCTCTCGGAGTCTGTGTGCAATATGCTCGGAATACCCGCTGGGAATCGTATATTGAGCAAATTTTCTGTTGGCGAGACCCGCTGCGAAATCAAGGACTCTGTACGTGGCAAGGATGTTTTCATCATCCAATCTGGAGGTGGTTCTGTGAATGACCATCTCATAGAGCTCTGTATCAGTACGCGCCCATCACGTAAACCCTGAGTCCTCATGTTGTCGGAACTAACCATAGTTAAATAGTGATATCTGCCTGCAAGACGGGTTCGGCAAAGCGCGTCACAGCCGTGCTTCCATTATTTCCCTACTCTCGACAGCCTGACCTACCCTATAATAAGGTTGGGGCACCTCTATCGAAGCCTCCAACTGAAGTCCCCAAGGACAAGTATACGTTTGAAAGCGTCCCAGCCACGCCTGCGCCTGGAATCACCAAGAGCGCTAGCTTTGGCAAGGAGACCGACCTTGCGAGGGTGATGAGCAAAACTTCCCTTTCGAATGGGACTGGGAATGGCATACCTCGTACTAATAGTGAGAACTATTTTAACGCTAATGGCAACACGAACGGAGATATAGCTTCGGCTCAGAACTACCTGACGCATTCTCGTACAGGAAGCTATACTACTCATGACTACGAGAACCCCGGACTTATCTCTACTTTCCAGGCCAAGCCTGGATATAAGAGATGGGTCGCGCAAGCTGGAACTCTGGTGGCAGATCTATTGACCTGTGCCGGTGCGGACCAGTATGTGTCTCTTTAGCTCAAGGGTGGATATGATACTGTTACATGGAGTCTTCAATCCTGAAGCTCCCTGTGGCTTTGCTTCCACTTAGTGTTCTATCGTGAGGATAAAAGCTAACGGGAGTTGTAGTGTTGTCGCTCTGGATCTTCATGATCCTCAATACCAGGGCTTCTTTGACATTCCGATGGACAATCTGTACGGGCGACCCCTGCTGAAGCGATATATTCAGCAGAACATTCCCGACTATAAGGAAGCCGTGATTGTGAGTCCCGATGCCGGTGGTGCGAAGAGGGCCACTGCCATCGCCGATAGCTTGGGCATGGATTTTGCCCTGATTCATAAGGTAAGGCGAATGTGTTCGGTACGCGTTTTCAAACTCATGCGGCAAATTTAGGAACGACGACCCACGCGAATCACGGATCGACAAAATGCGACGATGATGCTAGTCGGAAACGTCGCAAACCGAGTTTGTATCCTGGTTGATGATCTGGCGGATACTGCCAACACTATCACACGTGCTGCGAAGCTCGTGCGCAAAGAGGGAGCTACGGCGGTCTATGCGCTCTTGACCCATGGTGTATTCAGTGGCGACGCTATCGCACGCATTAACGCTTCAGCCCTTGACAAGGTGATAGTGACCAACTCGGTTCCGCAGGATGAGCATAAGAGGTTATGTCCCAAGCTCGAAGTATTGGACGTGTCGCCCATATTTGCTGAGGCCATCCGGCGCATCCACCACGGCGAATCTATCAGCGTTTTGTTCCAGTATGACTGAGCATAGCCACGGGTTCGATAAGATAGATTCTTTATATTCCGACGATCAATGGCCACATCGGCTGCGAGGTTATCACTGCGTATACAGTCTACCAGGACACCGGAGACGAATGTGGCTACATTTGACTGTGAGACGAATCCTTGGCGGCCAGGACGATGCAGTTGACGTATTTCCTGTTTGGGGGAATTCTTTTGGACCCGGGCGCCGAAGTTCGACTTTGATCATCTCTCGTTCAATATGGAATGCATGAAGCCACCGACTACGGCTCCGAGTAAAGGTAGGCTGAACTTATTAGCTGGTTTACTTTTTTTTTTATTCTACCGTCTGCCTACTACGACTAGGCGTTTATGGTAATGGTTGGAGGTTCTCGCGGACACCGTAGCATCTCATAGAGAGGAGTTTCTAGGTCGGGGAAAGTAAGAAAACCTTCTCACAAGCCTACCTCATCGAGGATCGTAAATGCCTACCGACCTGCACCAAACTTCCCGTCTGTGACTTGCATTGTGGTTAGTCTTTATCACGATGATACGGAGATGCTAAGTTACTATACAACTGCCCATACATGGGTATAAGTATAGGGTGTTATAAGGTCCTAGTTCATACTAGTTCATACTAGTTGACGTACCAAAGGGTGAGATCGATTTCTGGTTTTCGTACTTTCGATATAGACTGAGGGTGACTTGACCGGGATACACATCGTCATGATACTAGTCATAATAATATAAAAAAGATAACTATAGAATTACTAGACGAGAATACGTCTGAAAATAACTTGGTGTAGATGATTTATAAAGAGAGAATGCTTCAAGAGAAGTCAGTAGTTAACCTAGCTTGCGAATAGGTAGTTTATACCCAATGTCTTGGAGAAAGGGGTCGACACCCAACTTATTATCGATAGTTAGATGCTATTGAATGTAACGGTCGTTAGGTTGAGATGAAGTTATCCTTCATCTACCGTTTTTAATACTAACATCCGTTTTCGTTTTCAGTATTGGGGTAGTTAATGTAGCTAGCTACCTAACCTTAGTAAGCAAATGCATTAAGTAAGCCAAAAAGCACATGTCTTGGACTGTAACTATAACTGTAAGTACTCCGTATTGGACGCAAACCAAGACCAATAGGATACGCCAATTGCAGACATGGTCTGAATAAGGCAAAGGACACTAAATCCCGGGGTATTCTACGCAGTCTTACATAGTACATAATACTTAGTACGTTCCGGCAAAAACGTAGGGTGAAATTGCCGGCGCAGTTTGGCGTATGATTCAGTGGACCTCGGCATGTGCTTCTTCGGTCCACTGCCTAGGTTTAAGGTCCACTGTCTCTTCAACGTTCCCAGCTTTATTCCGTCACTTAATTATCCATACCGCCGGCTGTAATAGAGAGAGAGGAAGTTCGTCACTTAGGTAAATTCTTCCCCTCTATTTTCACTAACGACGTCCCGTTATTGAATTCGTGGCTGACGTTTCCCTAAAGTGAGATTTTGTAGAACTTCTAGATTCGATTAGTTACCTCGTAGGTAACTACATTTAACTAATTCATCGCGGGAACTCGGTAACTTCTGAACCCTTTCCCCTTACTTTGTCTATCTGTCAGGCTGTCGTCTACACCGGCTTTAACCCCAGACAAGGGAAACATCGAACTACCACCACCACCCACTGAATCCGATATAGAGCGCAAAAAGAGCGATTCTCGCAAAACCCTACTTTCTTCCAATTACGTACAATATCACAAGCCGAGATAATACCTACAATTGATTTATCGGGCTTTCATCACTAATTCGTCACTCCCTCTCGATAATATCATCGGAATCAAATAGATACCTACCTAGATAGCAAGAGAAAAAAAAAGAGGATAGCCCAAAATGGTAGCCGACGCAGTAATCTACCACCCCTCGGTATCCCACTACCTCCGGTTCGTCGCCACCACAACCGGTCGCGACAAGCTCCTCCGCACAGTGCAGTACTTCGCGCGCTTCTACGCGTGGTACCTGTACCGCACGAACGGGACGCGGGGGGAGATAGCGCCGTACGAAGCGCTCAAGAAGCAGCTGGGGCTCGCGCGCAAGCTGCTGCGCCTCGGCAAGAACGTCGAGCACTTCCGGGCGGCGGCGGTCGCGGCGGACGCCATCAAGGCGGGAGGGGCGCAGGCCGGGGGGATCCGGTGCTGCGGTACGCGGCGGTCGGCAGGCAGCTGGGCTACGCGGGGTACCTGACGTTCGACTCGGCGACGATCCTGGACGCGCTCGGGGCGCGGAAGTGGGAGGGCGCGAAGAGGGTGCAGAAGGAGGCGTACCGCTTCTGGGCTATTGGCATCTTGTGCAGCATCGTCGCGCAGACGTATACCCTGTACCGGTTGCGGGAGCGGGAGGCCAAGGTTGATAAGAAGGAAGGCGAGGGGGTGGTGGAGAGTAAGAGGATTGCTATGTAAGTGCCTTTTCCCCTTTCTTCCTTCCTTTCTTTTTCTTTTCTTTTCTTTTTTGAGGGAGTCGGTGCTAACGAGAATGGTATAGCGAGCGTGCTACCAGCCAGCTCCAGCTGGTCTCGGACCTGTGCGACCTTACGGCGCCGACGGCGGCGCTGGGCTGGATCGGGTTCGACGACGGGTTCGTCGGGTTGGCGGGTACGGTGAGCAGTTTGATCGGCATCTACACGCAGTGGAAGAAGACGGCGTAAGCAGCGGCAGCTACGTAAAAGGAGGGTCTACTACGACCACCGAGAAAGAGTTAAGAGTAGGAACCATTTCGATGCTAGGAAAGTTGAAGCAATATGTGGCGAACCCCCCCGATGCATTCTACTCTCCGGGTTAGACATGTATGCACGAGGGGTGGAACGAGTCACAGTGTACAAAATTAAGTAGTATTTCAGGTCTTCCGGTTTCTAGAACGATAGGTAGACGTCGAGCTAGAAAGTATACGATTCTGTGACGCAGGGAGTTTAACCGGTTGGAATTTTGATGATACAAGTTGGAGGCAAAGTTTTTTTTTTTTTTTTTTTTCTTCTTGGTTAGTTTTCATCTTTCGAAAGACTAATATAAGAGGTTCTGTGGGTTGAAATTGTAGTCAATCATGTGTCTTTTAAGAAAAGGTGCTCGCTACGGTAAAGTGTTGATTTTATTGGTAATAAAGCTCCGTGTGCTTGCAAAGTTGAATAACGGGCACCCGTTTGTTACCAAACGCTGGAAAAAAAGCGAGGTATGGCCGAAGATTACAAACAACTTTTCTATGACTATGTGATGGTAATACTTGGTGGCATTTCTCTGTCTACCAGTTTCCGTCTACCGAAAAGAAGTCGAGGATAGACAAGAATCAAGTGTTAACATCGATAATTTAAAACTCCGATATTTAGCAACGATTCCGTAATTTGATCGTCGAGGTCGGGAATTTCTAAGATTTAAACTAACTAGTTAATATTGAAGTCTATCACATGCATCTTATGACATCAAAAGTCCCGAATGAACGGAAATTGGTACAGCCAATGCATCCACCAAGGTTCACTTACATATTGCATGTACGTAAGTCGGTTAGAACCTTTTTCATCCCGTCGTGGGCTGATGCGGGTGCTTATCTTATGTACCGAACGCATCCAGTAAGGGAGCTCGCTTGGAAGCTAGACAGGCGAGCGAATTCCTCCTATCATAGGCTATCACAGTAGACCGTGCTGTGCTGTATGTCTTGAAATGTTCGGCGTGACCGATATCATCTGGATGATATTCTGTAGAATTTTATCTTGCTACAACATATGGAAGATGTCGTGTACATGTACCGATGCATCTCTTTTATCTCTCCCTTTAAAAACCGCGAGTTTTCGAACTTATGACTTCATAGAGTAGCGAAGAGAAAACCCCTACGTATAGGTACGTACCAGTATTAACTTACCTACATAGAGTAGTTACATCGAAGCCTCAAACAGAAGCGAAGCACAGAAACAAAGAATAATAGTTAAAATTAAATAAATAACAAATTTACAGGGCACGCGACCAAAAAGAATGATTTCCGCGTATCTACTACCCTAATGTAGCAAGAATACAAGCAGCCAAGGCGTCGGATAACCAGGCCGAGCCAAAAATAGAGAAACTGATAAAAAAGAAAAAAAGCTTGATGTGAATTTGAGAGGCCGGAAAAGAAGACGAGCTCTCTACATAAGATTTACACTAGTCCTAGTGGAACTTGGCACGGGGTATATTCTGAGCATATGATTGGTTGATTGATTGACTTACACCAAACCTCGCGTAGACGAATATATCGACCAAACCCGTTCGTCGGTTTTTGTTGGTTGGGGTTTGTTTAATCAGTGTGTATACACACCTAGGCTTATTAGGTATTTAGGTAAGCTACCTAGGCTTATCTTACCCGGGCGATTACATAGTAAATTCGAATACTTAGCTCACTAAAAAAACTGCAGGCGTGGCTTATACGGATAGGGAAGGTTAAATACTCACTGTTAACAAGGGGAGGCACGCTATCTTGTCCCCAAAGGATGCGTAACCCAGCTAGAAAAGAGGCTTTCTGCAGGCCTTTGCAGGTTGCTATGTTGGGTATAGGCTAGGTACGTATCCTTTTTATTAATTACTTAGTACTTACCTGTATTTTTCTTATTGTACCTCTTATTTATTTTCTTGTCCTTCCGCCTCTCTTGTCTCGTTGCTCTTTCGAGCTCCGAGCTATGTATCTGGCGACAGCTTCACCTCAAGTAGTCAATCCTCTTCGCCGGATCCTAAGATAGCTATCTCTTATCTTCTATTAATATTCTACGAGGCGTAACAATTACCTATTAAGCCTTATATTGTTAACGACTACTTCCCTTTTTTTTTACGCATATTGTAGTCGTCTCGTTAATCGCTATTGCGATTCTTGTTAATCACCTACGTATAGAAGAATGTTTTGGCGCAACAAGGAGGAAGAGGAACAAATAGTCTCCTCGGAAATCCCCGCTGATGCAACACCTCCTATCGACGAGAAGCCCTTCTGGCAAGCTATTTGGCCCGTCCTCGCTTGCGGTGCTGGTCTCTTTTCTGACGGTTACGTCAACAATGTATACATCATGATCCTCTTCTTAGTCTTCCTTACCTACTTCTTTATTCCATAAGCGTGACCTTGCCGGCTTACTTTTGCGCCACCTAGGTCATCGGTTCCGTAAACACGGTCCTGGGATTCGAGTACGGAGATGTCTATAGCGAATCCAGCGCTGCTAGCGTGGTACCAGCTATCGCGTTCGCGGGAACGGTACGAGTCTACCCAAGATCTTGTGTATTTCATACCTGATTTAAGCTTATATGTTTCCAGGTGGTTGGTCAACTTTTTTTCGGATACCTGTCCGACAAGTGGTCGCGCAAGGATTCTCTCCTTATATCCACTATCATCCTCATCATATTCACTGCTCTCGCTGCTGGTTCATACTACCGCGGCGATGCCGTGGGTATGTTCAATATTTTGACCGCGTGGCGTTTCTTTGTCGGTATCGGTATTGGAGGTAAGAATACAGCCCAGGATCCAATTAACCGGGCCTATACTAAAATATGTGTGTATAGGCGAGTATCCCGCCGGCAGCGTGAGTTGCGCTGAGTCCAGCGGCGAGCTGAAAGGGGGTACTCGAAATACCTGGTTTATCTTGTTCACAAACTCCATGATCGACTGGGGTTTCGTATTCGGGGCATTCATCCCATACGTCGTCGCCGCCGCAGCCCATAATACTCACTACAGCACAATATGGAGAACAAGTCTAGGAATCGGCGTGGCATTCCCTTTAGTCCTTTTTCTTTTGCGCCTTAAGCTGAAGGAACCCGAGGAATTTTCGAGGAACTCAATGAAGCAGTAAGTCTACCCTTATCCTTTTCTCTGTTTGTAGCAGGCGCCTCTTTCAACTTAGAGGATCGGTTCTAGTTTGCCCCCTTAAAAATGCAAAGTAGCTTTGGTATCATACGTGGACAGAAGTTTACTAATTATATGTTTTATAGTGTTAAGACTCCGTACCTTCTAGTAATCAGATATTACGGGTTTCGGTTACTCATCGTCAGTCTTATCTGGTTCATATACGATGTGAGCATCTTATCTCGACTTCCCTCTTTTATCCCTCTCTTCCTAACCTCCCTAGTTCTCCGCTTACTCGTTCTCGATCTACTCGAGCGCCATTCTCTCCAACATTTATGGAGATAGTGGTGTTCTGACAACTATTTTCGGATGGAATACAGTTATCAACCTGTTCTACATTCCAGGAACCATGCTCGGAGCCCCACTTAGCGACCGTATAGGTCCTCGATATACCCTCATTTTGGGCCAGGTTCTACAGGCGATTGTAGGCTTCATCATGGCTGGTTGCTACGCAAGGATATCTCACCCTTCCGTAGTTGGCGCATTTGCAGTCGTATACGGTATTTTCCTGTCTCTTGGCGAGCTGGGACCAGGAAACAACATTGGCCTTTTGGCTGCCAAAACTTGCGCCACGGGTGTCAGGGGGCAATACTACGGTATTGCTGCAGCACTTGGGAAGGTTGGGGCTTTCGTGGGCACCTATGTGTTCAAGTATATCAATTCACCGGACGGCGATGAAACCAAATCAGCACAGTACAAATTCTACGTCAGCTCGAGCTTGTGCATTTTCGCCGCCGCCCTTGCGTTCCTCCTTCCTAATATCGACCAAGACACCATTACTAAAGAGGATGCGAAGTTCAGGGAGTACCTCGAGAGCAAGGGATGGGATACGAGACAACTTGGTTTAAAGAAGGGAGAGAGCATTGAATCGATACCGGCGGGATCTGAAGATAATACCGTCAACATGGCCAAGGCTGAGTAAATAGGGGCCATTAATTACCTAGTTGAGCGTTTCGTTGGATACCCCCTTTCTTGAAAGAGAACTAGATACCTGGTTATTTTCTGTAGGATAACGAGTAGAGGATTATAAAGCAAACCCATTCTCGTCCATTATGATTCAAGTGCAAATGCCATTGCCGGCCCATACACCTTTAAAAAGAGAACACCCATAACGTAGTTGCGATGCCGGTATTTATGTGCAGTTAGTTACGAGTATCCTTGCCTATACGAGTCTGCCCACCATAATGAGCCAATGCTATCGGTTGCGTATAAAGTAGAAGGGAGACGGATGAGGAGACATCTACCTAGGTTAGGTACTTACCCCCCTCCCCATATGTAGGTACCTAGCTAGTAAAAGCGGTCAGGACACTTTCATCCGCCTCTAAGGTGGCTGTTTTTTCCTCACCTAGGCACCTACCATTATACCAACCATCATCAACGCCTTGCTACTGCGTCGAGTCTTTTACAGTTATTATTTTCTAGCTACTACTTGCCTCTCTCTTATTCTAGATGAATTAATATAGTAACTAGGTAGTTGGAAGTTACTAGGAAGTATGGAGGGGTTCAGAATTGGGTCTTTCGCGTAACTCTTGATATTTCAGTTATTTTAAGTACCTACCTACCAGGTAATCTTGATATAGTTAGAGTTCCTACACAAGTAGAAAGCATACCCCTTTACAATAAGAGCACCAAACTCAATCTCGACAGTAAAACAAATTTATCGTCCAGACTCGAGAATCGCAATCACATAGAATAAGAGCATCAACCACTCATGAGCCCTCGTCACGCATAATTCTTAACACCATAAGACCACAACATTGGAAAAAATAGAATCATTTAACTTTCTTTATTCGTGCGCCTGGGTATGCTAATGGAAACAGATCTATCTATCAACAACACTTTATAGCTCGTCGTGTGGTGACGGCTCGTCGTCATCTGCGGCACCTCCCGCATTGCTGTAAATTTTAGATGTGATAGGGTAGGCAACGTTCGAGAGCTTCTCCTTTTGCTCCTCGAAGTCTTCGGCGCTCGCCGTAGCGGCGTTCTCGTCGAGCCACTCGGTTGTCTCCTTTACGGCGTCGAGAATCTGGTTACAGGTTAGTGAATTGACAACTCAAAAATTCAAGAATGTTTGACTTACAGTCTCCTTGTCTTCCTCATCGATCTTGCCACCAAGGCCGTCTTCGTCGTTGACCTGGTTCTTCAAGTTGAAAGCGTAGTTCTCCAGACCATTCCTAGCCTCGATACGCTCACGGGTAGCCTTGTCCTCCTCGGCGAATTTCTCAGCCTCAGCGACCATGCGCTCGATTTCTTCCT
The DNA here is from genome assembly GCA_037126485.1 of Daldinia eschscholtzii. Classification (NCBI taxonomy): domain Eukaryota; kingdom Fungi; phylum Ascomycota; class Sordariomycetes; order Xylariales; family Hypoxylaceae; genus Daldinia; species Daldinia eschscholtzii. The sequence goes on from JBANMG010000002.1 coordinate 3,708,561, forward strand.
GGCTGAGTCGGCCCTTGTCATTGGTGATAGTGACGGACTCGGTGTTGCCGGTTCCCTTGTCATGAGCGGACACCTTTAGGATACCGTTGGCGTCCAGCTCGAAGGAGACTTCGATCTGAGGAACTCCACGGGGAGCCGGGGGGATGTTAGTCAGCTCGAACTTGCCGAGCAGGTTGTTGTCCTTGGTCATAGATCGTTCGCCTTCAAAGACCTGGATCAAGACGACAGGCTGGTTATCAGCAGCGGTCGAGAAGATCTGGCTCTTGCGGGTTGGGATGGGGGTATTGCGAGGGATAAGCTTCGTCATGACGCCACCAGTGGTCTCGATACCGAGAGTCAACGGGTTTACATCCATAAGGACGACGTCAGTAGCACCCTCATCGCCGGAAAGGACACCAGCTTGAACAGCAGCACCAAAGGCTACGGCCTCGTCAGGGTTAATACCCTTGCTGGCCTTCTTTCCGCTAAAGAACTCTTCGAGGAGAGCCTGGACCTTGGGAATACGGGTGGAACCACCAACAAGAACAATGTCGTCGATCTCGTCCTTCTTGATCTTGGCATCATCCAAAACCTGCTTAACGGGCTTCAAAGTTCGCTTGAAGAGATCAATGTTGAGCTCCTCGAACTTGGCTCGGGTAAGAGTCTCGGAGAAATCCTTGCCCTCGAAGAAGGCTTCGATTTCGATACGGGTAGACATCTGCGAGGATAAAGTTCGCTTCGCCTTCTCGGCTTCGCGCTTGAGCTTACCCATGGCCTTAGGATCCTTGGTAATGTCAACCGAGTTCTTCTTGTTGTAGTTCTTGGCCCAGTGGTTAATGATCCTCTGGTCAAAATCCTCACCACCCAAGTGCGTGTCACCAGCGGTGGCCAAGACCTCGAATACACCATCTTCAATAGACAGAAGGGAGACATCAAAAGTACCACCACCAAGATCGTAGACGATGATGTGACGCTCACCACCGGTCTTGTCGAGACCGTAGGCGATAGCAGCGGCAGTAGGCTCGTTAACAATTCGAAGGACATTGAGACCAGCGATGACACCGGCGTCCTTGGTAGCCTGTCTCTGGTTGTCGTTGAAATAGGCGGGGACAGTAACGACGGCATGTGTAACCTTCTTGCCCAAGTAGGACTCGGCAACCTCCTTCATCTTGCCTAGAATGACGGCAGAGATTTCTTCGGGGGTGAATTTCTTGGTGGCACCCTGGAACTGAACTTGGACAATGGGCTTGCCATCCTGCTCAACCACCTTATAGGGGAAGTGCTTGATGTCATTTTGGACTTCCTTCTCGTTCCACTTTCGGCCAATAAATCGTCTTGAAGTAAAAATGGCGGTTAGTTAACACGATCCTTTAATAATCAAGACTATAATATGATTTCAACTTACTTAACGTCGTATATGGTATTTCTGGGATTGGAAGCTGCCTGTTGTTTGGCGGCGTCTCCAACCAATCGCTCTTCGTCTGTGAAGGCAACGTATGAAGGAGTAATTCGGTTTCCTTGGTCGTTGACTAGAATTTCAACCTTGCCTTGTTGCATTACACCAACGCAAGAATATGTGGTTCCCAAGTCCTGTAGAAAAGAAAAGATGGTTAGTTAGAAGCGATACAAACCAGATAGCAGCAACACCAAGCGGGGTAGAAAAGCCACTTACAATACCAATAACAGTGCCATAGTCGGCAACATCGTCTGCTCTCGCAGTTCCGACGAATGCTAGAGGACTGAAGAGGAGAAGGCTCCAGGCTATCATGCCAAAGGCGATAGTCCAGTAGCTCTGAGAGCGAGCCATGGTGGGGGGGGAAGGTGTCTGTCGCAAATAGAATTGGCGAAAATACGAAAGTAAGTAGGGTATCAAGATGGAATAGGATAAGAAAAAGAAAGAGAAAAGGAAAAGAAGGAATAAAAGTACTATTAGCTGAAGCTGGAGTACTTTTTCAACCTCTCCTACGTCGGTTGGTATGACACTAGAAACTAGTGAAGTGTGAGGAGAATAAGAGAAGAAATTGTTGACGCACAATGGTGTGTCTGAGAAATTCTTATATGGGTAGAAGAAAAAAGATCAAGATGATGTTGCCAGCTTGCAAGAGAACACATTGCAATAAAGTGTGGGTCACAGAAGGTACGTGAATGTACCTATCGAACATGACAGATAAGCATTCATACCTCGTTAGATATCTAAGTAATCAAGTATTTTTAAGTAGTACTTTTGAGTACTACCTACCTAAAGATCCGGCGCATCAGGCGGGGGTATCTACACTACATTGCACTATATTGCACTACTACCTCATGTAGGTACATATAACTACTAAGTACATACATACCTAGGTACTTTAGTAGGTACCGTAGGTATAGAGGAGTGGATCTTAGCAAAAGGTTAAAAAGAGATTTCCAGCATTGTGGGAAGAGCTTCGAAAGTATCATTTGGCCTATTTCCTACCACAAAAGGTACTTTAGTAGTAACTGGAACCTTCTTTGCCTCTGGCGCAGAAGCCAGATTGTCCCAACTCTGTTTTAAGCCCCAGCCCCCCCCCGCCTCATGCGGGACATCCCTGTTAGTCTTTTTTGGAGCTTTAAGCAATGTGTCACGAAGTTGCCATCAATAAATTGTCTACATACCTAGTATGACCTTTTGTAGGCAAGTACCTGCCTAATGTTTAATATAGGTACCTATTTATGGTACCAATACATCCACCGGAGACACAGGTCCAGGTTCACCGCGCAATGGAAGCTTTTGGTAACGGTACACCTTACATGTCCGTTCCATAGGTAACTTTCCCCTTCCTAACGTGCTATATAGGTGGGTAGGTAGGTAAGCAAGAAGGCAAATCCTTCATTTAAATAAAGTACGGCCTGTGCTCAAAAGTTAGAGCCTCAAAGGCGGCGCGGCATTACATTATACGTACCATACCGCCTTACCTACCTAGGTACCTGTCCAAGACGTCCAAGACTCTAATCTAAGTACCTACCTAAACCAGCATCTTACTAGGTATCTGTATGAGTCTGATTCGCCACGTATCCCGCAAAACATGGTAGAATTGTCTATCGTATAGTAGTTGTATGTCATGCCCTATGACTCGTAATCCTAATGTAGAGACGTGCCTTTACACTATTCTAATAACCCGGCGGCAACTGTCTCACCTCCACATCTCAATACAACACGCTGGCCTGCTTCCAGAGGTACCTTCGTTGCCATTTTGACTACCACTCTCGCCACGCTTGCTGGCTTAACTATCTTGGGCTTCTTTTTTATCACCGTCCCTCTGGTTTTGTCTAGTAGAGCCGATATCTCTACGATCTGACCCGCCGCATGCAGACGCCCCCTGTGCACGTCTACCTGCATCGGCATCAGGATGTCGAACGCTAGTACTTTAACTGTGAACGTGTCAATACAACCAATTGGTTGTCTTGTATCACACACAATGTCTCCAACCCGTACGTGGATCGGATCGATATTGCTGAGGTGAATAATGATATTCTGTCCCGCCACGGCCCAGTCCACTGGCTCGTGGTCAAGTTCTAAAGACTTGACGTAGGCTTTCTCGCCGCTAGGCTGGATGATGAGTGCATCGCCCACCTGTAACGAGCCAGCATCTATCCTCCCTGACACTGTAACCGGGCTTTGTGTTGTACGGTAAACCTCGGAGACAGTCAAACGTAAAGGTTTGTTCAATGCCCGGGCCATTGGCTCCGAGTTCTCCAGCTCCTCGACAAGAGTTCTCCCATCATACCAGCTGGATGCTGGGTCTGTAGACCTTTTTACTATGTTATCCCCATGCAAACCCGACACAGGGACAAAGCTAACATTCTTCAGCTGAAACCCTGTCCCCGAGAGGAAGCCCGATACCTGTTGCGAAATCTCATTAAACCGTTCTTGTGACCACCCGACTGTGTCCAGCTTATTGACTGCGACAATCACCCGGGACACGCCCATGCTGCGAAGGAGAAGAGAGTGCTCTCTCGTCTGTCCCTTGAGTCCAGCTTCAAACGCGCCGGTAGTAGCGTCGACTACCAAGATTGCGAAGTCCGCTTGACTTGCGCCGGCGATCATATTGGGAATGAAATCCCGATGTCCAGGCGCATCTAGGATCGTAAACGACGTATTTTCCGTCTCAAATTTGTTCGTTGCGATATCGATGGTTACGCCCCTCGATCGCTCTTCGGATCGTTGGTCTAGCACCCACGCAAGTGCAAACGACGATTTCCCTATGCTTTCGGCTTCTTTGCGGTATTTCTGTATCGTCCTCTGGTCGACGACATTGAGGTCGAGCAATAGGCGCCCCATCAGAGTACTTTTACCAGCATCCACATGACCTTGTCCAGTTAGCATATCTACCGGCACAAGTAGACTCGCCCGCTGCCCTTACCGACGACTACGAAGCTTGCATTCTTCTTGCTCTTGGATTTCTCGAACTCCTTGAGCACATCAACATTCTTGCTTTTAGGTAACGGCGCATCAGGTATTTTGAGGCTTTTCACACCGCCTGTAACTTCTTCAACCTTGCCCGTGCTAGCCTTCTTCTTAGTTGCACTAGCAACGTTCTTTTTGTTGCTTGCTGGTCCCCAAGTATTAGTATTCTTATTTCACAACCTTCTTCGCCAAGAGCGAACCTTGGGACTGTGCTGCCAAGACTATATCATCCGGGCTTGGCGCTGAGAATGCGTCAGTTACTGATGATGTCAAATTGAGATAGGGAAATGGGTAGGTCCTTGGCGGTGGTTTAGGAGGACTATTCATGGACCCGAAAAGAGTCCGGGCAAAGGGAGATGGTGTAGCAGCCTCAAATGGCACAGCTGCTGGTAAAGGTTCCGTAAGTTCTGGTGAATTGGTTTGCCTCGGGCTGATTTCTTCTGGCTTGCCTCGAAGCTTGTTCTCCGCAGCAGTAGGAAACTCCGATTCTGTCCGTTGGGACAAGCTGGTTATGTTTATGCCTGGAAGCCCCGTAGTTTCTCTCGGTATTTCTGGGACCGGTCGGATATTCTCTTTGGTAGATTCAGGTTGAATCGAAGTGGTAGAGAGGTGGCTTAACTTGCGTGTTGTGTCTTGGAGTTGTTTCTCATCTGATCTCTTTTCTTCTGCTTTCTTCTTGCGAGCAGCAGCAAGTGCTTGGAGTTTAGAAACCTTGCCGGTTTCGCCAGCACCGCCCAGTAATCCGCCACGGGGTTGTGACGGCATTATGAACGTGGTTTCTCGGTCCTTTGGGATATTTAACCATGGCATATCGCTGAAGAAGTCGGCGAATGAGACATGCTGCGTACGGGTTTCACCTTCTCCATAGTTACGATGTTAACTCAGAGGCCAAGCTAGATTCCCGATACATGCACACTAAGACGCACCTGGGGCTATGAAATGCTGCTGTCCTGCGGCGGAGAACTTTGCAAACGTGCTATGTTGGGTGGCTTGGTAGGGCAATGGTTGAGCAAGAAAACGGGTGGACCTACCTCCCCCTTTCTTCTTCGTCGAAGGCGCGACATATTTGGTCATTAAATAAGTCACAGATTTATCAACGTCATAATAGTAATGCCACAATGCATCTTGGATTTGCTGAGTAGTGACCTTGGATGATTCGACTCCGAGAGCGGCTCGAACCTGGGCTGTACCGGCGTTCATTTGGGCTTTGTTGGCCTATTAGCGAGAATCAATGTCGTAGAATATGTGTGGGTAGTATACCTTGATCTTCCGGGCTCAACTCCTCTTCTTCATCTCCAAATTCGTCCGCTTCATATTCGTCGAGATCATTCTCGTAGTCGTAATTACGATATGCTTGATGGCGGGACATTGTATCAATCAAGTCAAGGGGACGTTTTATCTTAACCGAATTTCGAAGGCACCTAATTTATAAATTATTCCTATGCTGTTTCTAGTTGTTCCTAGTTGCGTTGTAAACCAAAGGAACGACAATGGAAGCTATATGTAAAAAGAAATTGATGCCCTGATAAGGAGGGGTGGTGTACTGTTGAACAGTGCTGGTAAATGTAGGTAATAATTAGATGGACAAGGCAGGGCAGGACAAGGAGGGGTTTGCATTCGGGTGGGACGTTGAGTATTTTAAAACAACTAGGATGACGTAGAGGAATCCTATCGCGAGATAAGAGATAAGAAGCTTAGAGATTTGCCTAACCTTAAGCAAGGTCCACATATTAGGTACCAGGTAAGGTAGTATATGTCGATACCCCTACATGTAAGCTATACCTACTAGTATGTACTTACACACGTACCTCACTCACAGAGATACCTTCAGTATATGTACCTAATTTAGTGAACGTATAAAATATATTTCATAGCTGCATCTATGAGATGGGCAATACTAATCTAAAGTATCCCATCCCTTTTTCATGGTTAAATTATATCTTCTTCTCACTTGCCTATGGGTGATAATACGTAAAGTTTTGAACCTCATAGTTATCCCATCCATATTCAACCGCGCTTTTGTAATCCTGCTATATGGACTATCATATTTCAAAGAGGAATATGAGGCGCGCCAAAAAAAAAAAAAAAAAAAAAAAAAAACATACAAATAAAGCATATGTATAAACCGTACGATCTGATAATTTGCTACACGTCTCATGCATTGCAACTCCCAGCAAAGAAACTTCCCCAGTCCATCTCACTACTTGAAGTAGGTAGATAATCTATTCATACGGGGCTGACTCGTAGCTATGATTGGTTTTATTCCATTCGCGAGACGAAGTTGGACATGCTTTACCCTACTTATCCTCCTATAGATCAATCAAACTTTCCTCTATGACAGGTTGCTGAGGAGTATGTTGTGGAACAGCGGGGAATGAATCCTGTCTGTATCTTGTGTATCCCGATCCTGTTGTCTGATATGCTTGAGGGGCATGCTCCCCATGCTGCTGCTGCTGCTGCTGCTGCTGTTGCTGCCAGTATGGTTGCTGCGCTTGCTGCTGATTGGGTGGTTGATAATGTTGTGGGGGCTGAGTTGGCTGCGCAGGGATAGAGGCTGGTGTTGGAGGGATAGATTGCCCAGTATAGCTTAAGCCCTGTTGAAGGCTTGGATATGGTGATGGCGATGCTTCTGGAGGGATACCCTGAGTAGCAGGGTCACCGCTCGGCTGAGAGCTATTATAATAATAAGCGGCATTAGGATCGACTGCCGGCGTCGCTACCGGCTCTGTGGCTCTGTTAAGGGGAGTTTGCGGGGATGGATGAGATATGTGACTAGGCTGAGGGGGAACATCGTTGGGTGTGAAATTGGCTTGGTTGAGATACTGGGCTGGTGCGGATGGCCCTTGTGGTTTTTGCCAGCCCTCGTTTCCTTGTCCAACATGTTGTGGATACTGGTTGCTCGAGGACGCTGACACCGAACCCCTCTTGTCATAGCTAGCGAATTGTTGCGGCTGGCCTGGCTGGACGTGTTGGAGATATGGATGACTAGCAGGTTTTCTACTTGGATCTGCAAGTGGGTCGCCCGTGTAGAAATTCTCTGCCGACGTAGTAGTCCTCGCAGCGTTGGATTCTATTGAGGGATACGGGCCTACCGGCTGTCCCGAGTTGGGCAAAGCGTAGCCACCGATATTATGTTGACTGTAGGCTTTCGAGAGACGCTCTTCTAGCATTCTATCATAATATCGAACAACAGTGGAAAGTTTAGCATGCAGATCGAGTAGGGTATCTGAATTATGGTCAGCTAGCAGTCTTTCAAAATCCCCAGATGGACTTACCGTGTTTGCTCATCGTTTCGCCATATGTGCGTGCCAGTTTCGGCCGCAACGCCCCAATAGAATCATAAAGCTCTTGGATCTGCGGCTCTCTTAAGATTGTACCCGGGGGTTGCGTCTGCAGTCTGTCGACCAATGTTGAGAAGAGATTGATGTTTTCCGCTTCAACTGGGCTGAGCTCGTAATCATTCTTGGGCAACGCGAATGGGGTAGCTGAGACATTTTCAACCTTGTTTGTTTGTTGTTTCAAGGCTGCAGAATGCTTTTGCTTTTGTTCTTCCATGTCTGCCAAAGATGCCGCTATGGCAGCCTTCAAATCCTCATCCTCATCCTCAGCTGTAGCTGTAGCTGTAGCTGTAGCTGCTGGCGTAGATGAGTGGCCGTTGGCCTTCGCATATGGTGGTTGGGTGAAGTTATCCGTGGGAGGGACATAACCTTTAGAGTGGTTTTGAACCTCCTCTAGACTCATTGCCAACGCCTTCTTGAGGTCTTCATCGAAGGCGTCGTCGACTCGGGCATTCCGAGGCAACATTGCGGACGAACTACGGTTTTTATGAGGAAATGAAGGGCTTGTGGGAGAGCGTTCCTGTCTTCCGAAGTTGCTTTTATTAGATCTATCCGTTAGTTTGGCATAGCAACCATCGTCTACCCGCACAGGTTGTAAGATACCTAGATGCGGGAGAGGAAGCGTTTTGGTAGAACATTGCTGATCGAAGCAATTCCCGCAATTGCGGCAATGATGTTTACGATTCGTGAAGGTGAATGGGGTCCGGCACCGCATACAGACGTCGGAGTCGATCCACTCTGGGGGCTATAGTATACCAGTTAGCTCTGCCTTGTCCAAGGGAGTAGTGCGCGTGCATGAGACTACACGATACACGATATACGATATACGATAATATGCAATACATACGGCGCTACTATCGATCATGCTGCTCGCTACGGTTGTTCGAGGAGGAAATTGGAACCCCTCTCTTTGCAGGGCTCTGTAGGTCTCGTCAATATACTTAAGGTCGTAGCGACCTTCGGTAGCAACGGCCCAGGACTGTATCAACTCTAATATCTTCGCCCGAACCTCGGCGTTAACTTCGGCGGGACCAACTGCGTGGAGAAGAGATACTAAGTTGTCCATAAACTCTCGGGAAGCAATCTCTACAAGGAAATGCGAGCCGCCGTTCTTGACGCAAGTGTCCGTCAACTATGCTATACGTCAGCATCCTGGGCGAAGCGCGTGGAAAGTTATATAGACAGGAGGATCGTTCGTACATTTAACGCGCTCAACTGGGTGTTGGGATTCTTGTGACCAATGCGACGCTTTAGCGAGCGCATAGCTTCTTTAGGTTGCACCGTCTTGGACCTTATAACGTCGGAGATCTCGAGGTTGAGGGGAATATCTTCTCTAGATTAGGCGGTAAATTAGTACACTCGTAGAGAAACGCAAATGCAATGATTAGGATGATGATTTGCAAGAAGGGACATACAAACTACTCCCCGTTGCTTTGTCAATCTGTTCGTCCAAGGCACTATTGGCCGAGGACGACCACCAGCCTCCCATCATGATGCGCGAGGGGATATGGGGCAGGAGGAAAGACGGTTTAAGATTCGGAAGGTATTATGTATCCTGTATCCTAAGAAGACGACAAGATGTAGTGTCATAGAATTTAAACAGTTGTCGTGTTTGCCTGATTAAGAGAGAAATATGCGTGGCAACGTATGGGATATGGGATATGGGATATGGAATATGGAATATGGAATATCTGATTGATATTACCAAAGAGTATGAATGCCTAGGTAGGTTAACTACCGTATGTAGGTTTATGCGCAGGTGGTGTATGTAGTTAAGGTCCACTAGGTACCATGATCCACTTTGTAGGTGTGAACCACTTGCCTAGGCTACCCTTAACACTAACTGGTGGAAACGCGGAAGCTGTTGGACTAGGCGTTCCATGACATGTAGGTAGCATTACGTAGTTCTGCGTATGTCATCAATCACTAGGCCCTGTTGCTTACCTAAAGTACGTACCTGGGGTTATGTACCTATGTACCTACATGGAGGTAACGATACATGTATGGAGTGGGAGTTTCTTAGGTAATGCAGACTAGACTCCCTATTGTTACCCTCAATTAAACATTAAACATTAAACATTTGACAATGCCTTCGCATACAGTACATAATCACATTCACAGATGCTATACCCACACAACCCACACATCCCACGCATCCGACCAACTTCGCCCCGTAGTGTCATAACCCTTCTCTTCATATACAATTCGAGGGATCTAAGAATAGCTCAGTTTTACCATTTGCCATTTACCATTTACCATTGTGCATTCAGTAACCTTCCTTCTGCCCTTCTTTTATTCCCCAAGTTCTTTCAACATTCCGTTCTCGTCCCTTTCCCACCTTTTGAACCTCTAGTGCCGCGCCGTTCACAGTGCCGGCTCTTCTTTGAAAGAATGCCACTCCATTCCAGTCTTCGCCCCAAGAACAATAGTGGTACATAAAGCTCTCCTCTCCGACCGACCGACCCCCCCGCCCTATTGTATTGATCGTCACATAGAACTTGATTAGCACATCCCAAGTATTGTTCTAATGATAAAATGAGTTCCGTTACGTTCACGCGGCCTCCAATCGCTCCAGCGGTTGGCGCGCATGATACAATGTCCTCCGGTGCAAACAATGACCGCGGAACAACCGTAAGGGAGACCGGCGCGCCCGCTCCCGGCGGTCCCTCCGGCCCAGGAAAGCCACCATATCGCCACATAGATGATCTGGTGTCGGTTACTGTTGACCTTGACCCTCATACCCCTTTACGAAAGGTCCTTGAGCTTGGAGATACCCATATGCGACAGGCGATTACATATAGCGATTTCCGCCGTCCAGATTTAGCACTACAAGAGTACATCAAAGCATTTACGATCGCTGTTGATAAAGTGCCCAAACATAAAGATTACCCGTCTATGAATTCTGATCGCGGAGACTTAAACCGGCTTTACAAGGCTCTCAAGACGAAGATAACTACGAACGGGGCTACCTTCGACAAGATTAAAGAAGATATTAAGGAGAATAATAGGCGGAGCGGTGTGCAGCCAACAATATCTTCTAAACGTCCTTCCGAACCCACTCGCTTGAGCTGCCCTGGCTCTTCCACGGCAGGCCTACATAAGAACGGACTTGGAGAGGAAATAAACACCCTAAATAAAGTTAATGTTACACACAATACCAATGACAAGATAGCTGGAGAGCATAGGCCGAAGCCAGCAGTGCAACCAAAGCCAGAAGCGTTACATGGGAAAGCTATTAAGAAGAATCCTAGTACTCAACCCGAAGACCTTGCAAATAGATTCGCGCGTCTGCGTGATGCGCAAAAACCCCGAGACGTTACCAAGGCAGCCAGCCAAGTATCAGCCGAGGCTGGAAAGTCCACCCCAAGCCAGGCTCTGTCTTCGATCAATACAGCTATACAAACCATGCCAGCCATGCCAAAGCTCCCCGAGGCAATTTACAGCCCAGCGAGAGGTACCGTTACCAGCGAGATCGCTAACCTTCCATCCAGCACCCCTCGCGGTATGTTTAGTCGGACAAATTCGACAGCCTCGGCTCCCAGTGTCTCCGCTCGCATATCGACGGAAAATGCTATTAGGGTCTTTGGCAGAGAGCAGTTCGCTGCTGCCCATTCTTATCGAACCATCCAGTCCTCGACTTCTTCGACGAAAGTACCAATTCCGGATGGTGATGAGATCACAGCTACGGCACTCGCGGAGCTCATAAGCGGGTACCCTGAGATCGATGTTTTGGTAATTGATATTCGGGACCGTGAGTCCTTTGACGAAGGGCACATCAAGTCAGCTAAAACGGTTTGTATCGAGCCTGAGATTCTGATGCGAGAGAATATATCCGCGGATGAGATTGCTGATAGTATGGTCCTTGCTCCACCAAATGAGAGACTCGCGGTTGAGCAACGTGACAAGGTTGATTTGGTGGTTATCTATGATCAGGATAGCACTTCAATACCATCTAGGATAACTGGGGATTCTTTGGAAATGGTCCTGTATAATATCCGACAAGCCCTGTCGTACTATAGCTACAGCAGACCGCTCAAGAATGCCCCAAAGCTGCTGAGCGGCGGTCTGAACTCGTGGGTGAACGAATTTGGAGAACTATCTCTTGAGACTTCTGATACCATATCAAATAGTACGTCTCCAAGCGCGGCTTTGAGGCGAAGGTACGGCGACAGAAGACGATCTCGAACCAAGACTAAGACGCTTAGTCAAAATGAGATTAATCAATTTGAAGATATGATTAAAAATGACCGAGTAGGACTTGACGCTTTCGACTATGTCAAAACCAGGGAAGACTTTATCCGTCGTTATCCAAGTATAAGAGGCGAGCCTGAATCTATGATTTCCGCCGGAGAGGACTTGGATTCACAGGAAGATTTCCTGGCCAGCATAGCTCCCGCACCTCCCAGACTGCCGGCTCCTGCTATTCCAAGAACAAGATACAGTGGCTTGGAATCCAGGGATGTTGACTCGGGTGTCAGCGGTATTGCCATGGCAGCGGCCGGAACACAAATCACTTTGAAGGCGGTAACTGGACTCGTAAATAACAACAACGTATGCTACTGCAATTCAGTTTTACAAGCACTGGTGGCCTCACCCGGCTTCATCATCGACATACTACAAAAAGAATGGCCTCAAAACTGGCGCTACCCTGTGAACAGGGAGCCGGCGCGGGGACAGTTACTATGCAATATGTTAAAAACCCTATTCATGTGGCTGTCAAAGAGAGTACTTACCAAAATAAGAGCTCAAGGAGTCATGGTAAGTCTCCCCTATTTAACGTTCCATACACTTTTTACTCACGTATCCCTAAGCATTATATACGATCTATCCATGAGGGATACTCGCATGAGGGTAAAGTAGTAAGACTTGGCGATGAGAATCAGCACGATGCCGACGAGCTGATTACCTTCGTATTTGACCAAATCGCAGCCGAAACAGACATGAGCCTGCATTATCGTAAAACCGCAGAAAATATCCTGATACCCATAAACGTGGGAAGCGTGGCTAGGTTGTTGGTCTCTCATCTTCTACAGCAATGGAGCGCGGTTAAGGCATATAACTTCGTCGATCTTCACTTCGCCTCGCTCATAACGCATACGAGATACTGTACTAACGCGGCCTGCGACTATGAGGCAAGCTCTTCGCAAGTCGAGCGCAGTTTTGCAATATCGCCTGCAGATGATAAAACGGTTCATACGAGGATAGGTCGTACATCTTCCACGCTTGAACATATGATGGAAGGATATTTCGCCCCGGAAGAACTCAACATAACTTGCTCGAAGTGCAATAGGAAGGATACGATAATGAGGAGAGGTCGACTAGCGAAACTACCTCGTCTCCTGCGCATCAACGTCAGAAGACAGGCGACATTCGACGGGTCAAAAGATACAACCCCGGTTAGCTTTCCTTTCGAGATTGACCTGGCCCCCTACATCTTCGACGCGTCAACGCGGGAGCAGGCCGCCGCGCTGCTGGGCAAGGAGCTCGGCGACGGCGTGGCGGGCACGAGCCAGTACGACCTCTACGCCGTCATAGTGCACCTCGGGCGGGACGCCAACTCGGGCCACTACTGGTCCTATGTCAAGGACCAGAGGCACGATTCGTGGTACCACTGCAACGACGCGGAAGTGGAATTGCTCTCCGGGGCCAAGTGGCATACTGCGCTCAACAGGATGTACCGGTGCGCGGGAGACGCGACGCCCGTCCAGCTGTTCTATAGGCGTAGGGATATCCCCTGGGTGTGGGATTCGAATATAGATCGATTCTTCCAATGATGAATTAATTATAAAGTGTCATTGGGAAAACTCTCGATCTTGTTTTATTCTTTTTTTAGATGGGCGGATGGGGGGATGGCGGATAACGAGGTGGAGTGAGTTAAGTGAGCGTTCAACCAGCGACTTGGGAGGACCGGTGATCCAGTACTCTCGCCGCCGTGTTTAGCACCATGGTGTTGCTATACTTTCTCTCCTGTCGTTCGTAGTAGATTAGATGTACGATCTTGCGGAAGAGGGAATGTTTTTTTTTTCTCTTTGCCTCTCACGATTTTGGGCGATGGGATAATTGCATTATGCTTTGGAAGCACGGCGTTATTGGATGGGCGGGCTCAATACCGAAATAACTCTTTTTCGATTATTTCTTTATCTACCTATACTTACTACTTTCTTTACGAGCCCTTTTCCCGGTCTGGTGGTTTGGTTTGTTAAGCTAGACTTTGACTATATAGTATAGGTGTGTGTATCTGCTTTATGCGTAGTATAGTAGTATATATATAGTTTAGATATTATAACTAAGCGTTTCTCACTCTTACTTTTCTATCGGCAAATCGAGAATAGGGTTGTGACTAGAAACTACCTGACTGATCGTCTAGATGTCGGTATCTAAATAGATTAATACCTCCTATGGTTGGATAGTTATAATCTCACGCTTCCTCAATTAACAACCGCGGATTTTCATCCACGATAAATGGCAAGAAAACATAATCATTAGCTCTACGTAGGAGGGTGTAACCCAAGTCTTTCCTTGCGTGCCTAAGGAAAAAAAAGCGACAAAGTCATACAGAATACAAGGAGTATAACTAATTCTACATCGACCCATCTCATTCCCAACCCGCCGAAGAACCAGCCAGTCGACAAATTACAAAACGCCCAGAGATCGAAGACGCATATTACATTAATTAATACGACGTGACCACACATCACGAAATCCGCTTGAAGCACTCATCGATTTGCTTCTTGTAGGCGTCCTTGAGTGCCCTCCGGTTCACCTTCTGCGTTGCCGTGACAAGGCCCTGGTTATATCTGTTAGTGCTGATCATGGCGTAGGGAATAAGGTGAAAGATGGGAAATAGTCGAGAACTTACACTCGCCGGGGTCCATTCTTCATCGATTAGTACGACGCCAACAACCATTTCCAGTCCAGTCAGGCCGGCCTTTTTACCCACTGCAATTAAGTCCTTGTGGACTGCCTCGAGGACCTTGGGGTCGGTATGGGCGTGAGCATGGTCGACGCCAAGTTTCTTTGCCAAGTCGTTCAGGGGCTTCTCGTTGGGGCTGATGACGGCAATGGCGCGCGGGTGGTCGCTGTCACCATATACCATAAGGTTGTGGACGTACTCGCTACCGCGATAGACAGCCTCGAGCTTCTCGAGCGCGATGTACTCGCCTCCCTGCATCTTGACGAGGTTTTTGACGCGGTCGATGATCTTGATGTGGCCAACCGAGTCGATCTCGCCAATGTCTCCCGTTCTGAACCACCCATCTGCAGTAAAGGCCTTCGCGGTCTCTTCGGGGTTCTTGTAGTACTCCTTACAGACCGGAACCCCTCGCAAAAGAATCTCACCTTGTGGTGGAGTGCTCTTTGCGTCATATCCCAGGTCAGGTATACTCACGAGCTTGATCTCAAGCGACGCAGGAACAGGGCCAATGGCGTCCCGGGTCCATTGCAATGGGTTGCCCAGAGCACCATTAGCGGCCGTTTCCGTAAGACCATAGCCTGTGATCATCGGCGCGAGAACCAAGCTTACGAACTGCCTCGTGCCGTCAGAAATGCCACTGGCACCATTAAAGAGGAATCGAACTCTTCCACCCGTCATATCGCGAACTTTCTTGAACACTATAGCGTCAAGCAAACCACTTCCGGGCAGCCCGGTTGCTACAAGTAAGCTTTTCAGGTTATACGCACCCCAGAAGAGGTTCTTTGTCAAGGCACCACCCGAGTTAACTTTGGCCTCTATACCTTTCCTGATAGTCTCCCATATCTGGGGCACGCCAACCATGACGGTAGGTGCAAGCTCCCGCATGTCGCCAGCACAGTTGCGCATCGAGGAGTCAGCCAGCGTGCGTGGAGATCCGTAGCCTAAAGTGCCACCAACAAACATTACTAGATTCTCCACGGCCACTTCCAAAATGTGTGCAAGGGGGAGGTATGCGAGAATGACGTCGCGATGCGAAACTGACTCGGCGACAACAGTCCAAAGACCGGTGATACCCGCAACAACCCCTTCGTGGGTAAGAGGAACACCCTTGGGAGTCCCAGAGGAACCAGAAGTGTACATGATACAGCAGAGATCGGTAGGCTTTGGCGGAACAGGGTCTATAGGGTTCTCTTCGCCGAGGGTAATTAGGTCCGAGTAGGCGATAATATTGAGATGAGAGTTAGAGGCTTTGAAGTCGGCCATCTCCTTGTCGGAGATAGGAATGTTGGTCGAGTCATTATAGATTAGGTACTTGACATCCTTTGCATTCTTCAGAGGGCGGCTAGCAACTTTGAATAGATGAGGATCAGTATACATAGCCTTCGCATTCGTTTGCGTCAGGGAATATTCGACGGCATCCGGGCCTAGAGTATCGTATGCGGTTGCGATTGTGATGGATTGCGAGGCGCAGGCGTGAGCCGTACATTGCCAGTTGGCACTATATTGATAATGAGTCCTTAGTGGTTTCTTTATAATTCAAGAAAAGGAAATTATGTACCTCGTCGCCGCGAAGATGTGTAAGACATCGCCCGTCTCGAGACCCAGCTTCTTCAAACCAGCTCCTACGTGCAAGGCTCGAGTCTTGTACTCATTGTAAGTAAGGAACGAGTATGGCGTTAACTCGAAGTAGGTCCATTCCTTGTCAACCTCGGTCTTGACTCCATCAACAACTTTGGGGACTTTCTTAATCTCGGTGTGCGTCTTGATAAGTTTACGGGAACCTATGGCAGCTTTGTCGCCGTATTTCTTCGCACTTTCTATTAATATATCATAGGTAGTAGCGATGTGAGATTCGGGGCGTGTGATGAGACCGTCTTTGGCCTTGATATGTCGGAATGGCTTCGTTTCACCTTCAACTTCTTCGGCGCCGGGTGCTTCAACCATATAGGGAGGTTTTTGGACCTTGTAGAGAGGAAGGACACCCTCGAATTGAGTTGGGTATGACATGATTTAGGTGGGGAGCAGAGGATGTGGAATATCCTAGGTACCTAGATGATAGGGTGTATCTAGAGGTGATGTCAAAAAGTATTATGTAGAGGGCAGGGATGTGACGTCGACTCTGAACCCGGGAAGGAAAAGTAAAAAGTTGGAGATTAAAAACCGAAGTTTAGAGTTCGAAGCTTTGAGGGAAGCTGTAGGCTGTAGCTTTAGCTTAATATTTTAAAGTTCCAATGTGGAATTTGCATTTAAGGTATCGGTTTTACCTGTTAGCAAGGTAACAAAACGTCAGCGGGGCAAGTCCACTTAGTCAAGTACAAGCAACTCAGCCAGTTTTCAGGTACTTGTGGAGCTCTAGGATGTACGGTACCACCAGCTGGGGTATAGATGAATAAGCTAATACTTTATCAGAAATGCCGAGGAGTTCTGGGAGTTCTGGGAGTATATTTTTGATCTATGTGGGTCAATAGGAATCCAGAAAAAAAACAACGTTCCGCGGCGTATCTCGAATTAGAAGTTCAAGGTGCGAGATGTGATATTTGTATGGATCTTGCTGGCATTGAATCTATTAATGAGAAGGGGTCGAAGGGGTCATAGTGGTCATAGGGCGGTCGGGTTTTCCGTGCCTCGGTTCGAGGAAAAATCTTATATTATGCGTAATCACCTAGGTCAAATGATTGTGTGGTTTGCTTTTCTGCTGGAGACTGGAATCCAAGGTCCTCGTATATTACGGCCGAGTACAGGGGCCGAGATATTAAAAAATTTCTTGATTGTTACTGCTGTATAACTCGAGACCCAGTCCGAGATGGTTACTTACATATGTAATATGCGAAATTCGCTAACGTGTACTACAATCATCATCACGTATGAGATAGAGATAGAGAATTTTTGTTGATTAGGGAACGTGTACTTAATGTATGACGATGGATTAACTACATGTAGATGTATGACTTCGAAAAGGGATCAGATGCACGCATGCATTACCAGCCAATAGCAGCACCACGGATGGGAAAAAGCTCAATTGCAGGGTAGGATTTACGATAATCGATAAGATAAAAGCTTTGAATTACATAAGGTATTATACGTGTAGGTCCTAGGCTGTTAGGTAAAATGTCACTGCAGGTTGGAAAGGTTCAGGGGTGGCTCAGGGGTGGCACGTCGGCGCTGCGAATTTTCCGATCTGGAAGAATGTGGGGCTTTGGATCCATGCTTTTAGAATTTCTGAATTTCGAAGATAGGTACAAACCTGTCCCACCAGACAATTTAGTAGACAAGGCAGAACTCTACATGTACCAAGTTGAACGGTTTCATACAACGGCGTATCTTTTCAAAACTTGGTAGAATAGCCTTATATTGCCGGGGTATATTATTCAAGACAGCAAAGAAAAGCTCTCCTGAGCTATAGAAATTGTCAAAATGGCGTTAAGTATGCAATCAATAACCCCGCCATCGCCTTCGTTATGTACTAATCTTGGATTACAGATCTTGACTTACAGAATGGTATGCCGACGAACACAATATATAATATAAAAGCTTCATCTATACTAATCTATACTTTCCTATAGCTGCTGTTATGAAGGATGAACAGGGTCGACCTTTCATCGTCGTCAGAGAGTAAGTTTTGTCATCTACCTCTACCTCTACCTCTGCCTGGTTCGACAGACGACATACCTAACCTCATTTGCTCAGTCAAGGCAAGAAGAAGCGCCAATATGGCAATGAAGCCGTCAAATCGCACATCCTCGCCGCTCGCACTGTTGCAAATATCGTCAAAACTTCCCTAGGCCCTCGCGGCCTCGATAAGATTCTAATTTCGCCCGACGGAGATATTACGGTGACCAACGATGGAGCTACCATTCTACAGCAGATGGAGATTTCGAACCACGTAGCGAAGCTCCTCGTCGAACTATCTAAGTCTCAAGACGATGAGATCGGCGACGGTACAACTGGTGTCGTTGTCTTGGCTGGTGCTCTCTTGGAGCAGGCCGCCGAGCTTATAGACAAGGGAATCCACCCTATCCGAATAGCAGACGGCTACGACCAAGCTTGTGATATCGCAGTTGCCGAGTTAGACCGCATATCAGATACCATTGAGTTTAGCCGGGAATCAACAGAGAACTTGGTCAAGGTCGCCCGGACGAGTTTAGGCAGCAAGATCGTGTCCAAGGCACACGACCAGTTCGCCAACATTGCTGTCGATGCCGTCCTCTCCGTCGCCGACCTCGAGCGAAAAGATGTTGATTTTGAGTTGATCAAGGTGGATGGCAAGGTCGGTGGTGCGTTAGAAGATACCATCCTGGTCAAGGGTGTAATCGTCGACAAGGACTTCTCACATCCCCAAATGCCTTCTGAAGTCAGAGACGCCAAGATCGCCATTCTCACATGTGCCTTCGAACCACCAAAGCCTAAGACTAAGCATAAGCTGGAGATTACGTCGGTCGAAGAATTCAAGAAGCTACAAAACTACGAGCGAGAGAAATTCGTCGAGATGATCCAACAAATTAAGGACACCGGAGCTAATCTAGCCATCTGTCAGTGGGGTTTCGACGATGAAGCCAACCACTTATTACTACAAAACGAACTACCCGCGGTAAGATGGGTAGGTGGTCCGGAGATCGAACTTATTGCCATAGCTACGAACGGCAGGATAGTACCTCGATTTGAGGATCTGAAGCCAGAAAAGCTAGGTAGAGCTGGTGTCGTACGAGAAATGACGTTCGGTACAACGAGAGAAAAGATGCTTGTTATTGAGGAGTGCGCCAACACAAGAGCCGTCACCGTATTTGTGCGAGGAAGTAATAAGATGGTAGGTTCATCTGACTAGCCCCCCCTCCCTTAGAGCATTAATTTAACTAAATCATTGCTAGATTATTGACGAAGCTCGACGGTCTCTCCATGACGCTCTCTGCGTCGTACGAAACCTGGTTCGCGACAACCGCGTCGTGTATGGAGGTGGTGCTGCCGAAATTGCCTGCTCGCTCGCAGTTGAGGATGCTGCCGTCAAGACACCCGGATTAGAGCAGTATGCTATGAGGGCGTTTGCTGAGGCGCTAGATGCGGTGCCAATGGCGCTTGCGGAGAACAGCGGATTAAACCCCATCGCGACGCTCGCCGAAGTCAAATCCCAACAGGTCAAAGCCGGCGATGAAGGCCGGGGCAAGCTAGGTGTTGATTGCATGAACCGTGGCAGCAACGACATGAAGCAGGCCTTTGTTATCGATCCCCTTATCGGAAAGCGCCAGCAGCTTATGCTTGCTACGCAGCTGTGCCGCATGGTGCTCAAGGTTAACAATGTTATTGTTAGCGGCTCTGGGGACCAGGACTATTAGGTGGTAGGATAAAAGCTTGCCTCGCTCGCTCTCCCCGCTTATTGGCGTTTAATCTAGATCTAGATTTAGACGTGCTACGTTGGTAATACTTGTGTTCTTCTTGTGGGAGAGAGAGAGCACGTCGTTCAAGTTGTAGATACGAATAGTAGATACGTGCACGTACGTATGCATGTGTGGAATGGCGGTTGAAAGGCCGATATTATGAAAAGCCACGACAACCTACCTCCCTACGTATCTTCTATTGGAGAGCCGAGACAAGAAGAATAAAAAAGAATAAAATTTACTGCCTCACATGGGTTTATTCTACGAGTTCTTAGGTTGCGTTTGATCTGTCCAAGTTTAGACACAGCATAGTTATAGGGAGATATAACTCAAAAAAAAGAACTCTTTAGGTGTATATATTGTCATGATCCTCCCCCTCAAAAAACGACCGCTACCCAACTTTTTATAACACGTACGCTCAAAAAACAACAGACACCATACTTTTTTTTTAATAACAACGCTCAACAAGTAAGTTGGGAAAGTGATGCCCGGGATTAGGCCAGATACATATAAACGGGGTGGGTAGGCGAGTTAATAGTCGAAACCATACCCTCGAGACGGAAACCCTGCCTTATCTTCAATTCGTAGTACCTTGGCCCTGAGGCAGACAGTATAGTTTTTGTGTGATTGTGTGTGTAATCGGTGGCTAGTGATGGAAGCAGGGGATTAATATCTCGTCCAAGCCCATCTCCAAGTCCTACTTAAAACTGAGGGCCCCCTTTTTTCGTTTGCTTAATCCTATACGCGCCCGCCCCCCTTTCATATATACTCCAAAAAAAGTAATTGTTTATTTATATATACCTCCGGCTGTATTCATTTTTTTTTTCGTCATTCATTCGGCTTGGGCCTACAAGCTCACTTGTTGAGCGTTTGCTTTCATCTCTTTCATAGCATTTCCAACTGGCTGGTTGGATGTATACAATTGTAAGACTGCCTGCTTTATGAGATTTTTTTTATTTAACCTACGGTGCAACAGGATGTTATAACCTTCCACGTCGCGGTTTAGGCGAAACCGAATCCCTGAGCATTCTCAAGCGCCATGGTAAGGCGTTCTCGGAGAACCTCCTTATCACGGTACTCCGGGAGTAGAAGGGTACCGTAGCACGTATATGCGGTGGGTAAGTGACCATTCTCACCAGTCTCCTCGCCATTCTTCTGTACGACGAACTGGATGTTGGCCATTCCGCCAACAGGAACACGGTCGCTGGCGGTGACAAACTCGAGCAACTTCCGACGCATACGGTCATCATATCTCTTAACAATGGACCAGAAGTCCCGTACGGTACGATGCGATACGTCCCAACCAACATAACGTGCTGCGCGGCGGAGCTCACCAACGTCAATCTCCTGCGTGCCCTCTACAAGATTTTGTAATAGGGAGGGTGTCAGGAGCTGTAGGGACTTTGGGTGCAGACAAGCTCGGAAACCCCGGGCAAAGGCGTCAAATTGAGGAGCGACAGAGACGTCTGTTAAGTATCGGATGTAGTCGCTCACATAAGCGTTACGGTTATCGCCTGTGACTAGTGGTGCACTATCTGGATTGGACGCCGAGAGGGGAGTGGAATCTGGATGACTGGAGAATTGTGGCCAGGATATTGAATTCGATGACTGCATTTCGCGCGACACGGGCTGGCCAAACATGGATGTGGAAAACTCGTAAGTGAGAACGAAAACATCCTCTACGGAGCCGTCCTTTTCATTCCATTCAAGGACGTTGGTAAGCCCGTTGGCGAGGTCTGGCCACCCATCAGCAATATGGTGCAGCTCAGTAACGGGCTCGCCTAGAAGCTTGCGATATAAAGCTTTCGGGAATGTGATTGGGAGTGTCAGCCCGTTATAGACGGCCAGTGATATGAGCAGTCCGATTAGTTCAAATTTCCAGTCAGGCTGGACAGAACCAGGCTGAAACCACGTCATTCGTGTCCTATCATCAATGACGAAGGCACCGTAAGTAGGATTTAAGGCCTCAGCTACGGCAAGACGGAAGAACTCTTGTTGCACGCCACCAGAGTCAAATCCTTCTTCCCCGCTGTCTTCCCCGAGGTGAACCTTCAACGGTCTCAACAGTTCGCGTTCTTGACGGCGCCAAAGCTGGTCAAAGGCGTCTCGAAGCACATTTTTACGGCTGATGTCAAGGATTAGGTATTTAGACGATGCAACCTTCAACAGATCTTGAAGGACGTTTTTCTGGTGCGACTCCGTGACAAGGCTGTCAGTGGCAATTATAGCATTGATTCGGCTTTGTAACGAAGTAGATTCTTCATAACAATGGCTCATCCTCGAAAAATTAATAGCTCTGAAGTACGAAACCAAAGAGGTGGGATTGAAAATGTACGGGTAATCCAATATATGGACCTTTTGTCTGGTCGAGGTGAAGGATAACCAAGAAACTGGCATTTGAATAGGATCGAGACGGTCGCCAAAATATTCTGCGCGAAAATGGACATCCCCTAGAAGAAGAGATTGACGCTTATGATCTACTTGAATGTTAGTTTTAAGATTTCTTCTCATAATCACGTAGGAACACTTACACATTGCCGTCATTAGAGAGAGGGCACCACCAAAGGGACCGTCTCCAGAAACCTCTGGCTTGCCCTCCCATTCATGAAGCATCACGGCTCGTGCCCAATCCAAAAGCAAAACCGGAACTCTCTTCTCGTGCATGCTTCGCTCAGCTTTTGAGAAATGCAATGTTGGCTGTGTAGAGGACTCAAGATGCGATAGTAATAACTCAACAACGTCAGGTTCTTTAACTCCGTCCTCCTTATCTAAGTCTAATTCAATCAGTTCGTCGAAGTATCGGCGCGTTGGAATTACCCTAAGTAATCTCCTCGCCAACCGGAGAGCCATGCTATCTGTGAAAGCGTCTTCATATTGTAAACACAGCGAAGTTGGCTGTCTCGCGACGGTACCGCCACCGGCTAGCGATAACCCGTGGGCTCTAATACGAGACATATCATTTAATTGCCTTGGATCATTTACTAACGGTGCCGCTGCAACCAGGGCATGAAAACAGACAGACATGAGCGACGCAGCCTCGACATTAGTAAACGACTTTTTAACTCCGAGGAACATTTTTGAAGTTGGTGACCTCATAGATTGTAAGGTCTTTGGCGGTGCGAAAAGACCCGCCAAAGCAATCCAGAGGCTATCGAAGACAAGGTTGGGTGCTACTCTTGTCAAGCGTAACATGCAATACCATAGTGTCTGAGAGTCGATGACACCGTTAGCGCTAGTAAATGAGTCCAACACGGCTTGAGGATCGCTGAGAACATGGAAGATACTCTGTTCGACAAATAGCTTCCATTGGAACTTCAGATCTTGTGGATAAGGGGCTTGCGATTTTCTTTTCCTCTTCCACGACTTCAGCCGATTTGATGACCGTCTAATAGACTCATCGACAGTTGATGGCTCCAAAAGATGCCTCTCGGAGGTAGCATCTTCTTGTAAAACATCGCATATAAAATTGATCGCTTGAACATTGAAGCGTGACAGCGATTGCGGTAAGTAGCTATCTAGCTCAGACGTTGGGTCTATATTGTTAGTGGGTTCCAGGGCATCTTGGGTGTCATCCAGCACGTCCAGGGACCGCGTAGTCTCTGCACTGCTTGATGTCTCTTCACCATTATTTCCATCCAACTGAGAATAGTGTTCATCTGGGCGGGAATGAGGACTGGGAGGATCTAAACTATCGCTGTCCGGTAGTGTATGAATATCGCTCTCCATAACCTGAGATGTAGGCCGCGCTATTGCTGGTGGAGGCCGAATGAGCCCTTTAGAGACCTTCTCTGGCTGGGTAGGGATGTTAGGTGATATGAGTGCTTTTTCGTCTACGATAGAGTCGACCGAAGGTTCGGACACAACTTTAGTCTGAGACTTGGAAACAGAGGACGGGCGAATCCGGGCATTAGAAGTCCGCCTTCGATGTGGCGGTAAGTTCTGGGGGTTGGGATTAGAAATAGCCGACTGCTCAGAATGTACTCTTTGGTAAAACCCGTTCATGTCACTCTTAGGTGAGAGTGCTCGGGTAGTAGTATATCGAGGCATCTCAGAGGCCCTTTTAATGCCCACTTCGCTTTCTGATTCAGGTCTCGACGGAGTAGATGTTGGACTAGTCCTTCCACTTTGACCTCCCGATTGAGATGCACTTTCTCGAAGACGTTCGATGGAGTCAAGCGTATTGTCTACAACAGCGACCTTCTTTGACATACTTTCCATATTATTCGGCGTCAACCACTCCAACATCTTAAACGCGACGGATCCAAACACGTTGGCAGCAAATGAGCGGTAGTCCTTGCTAACCGACTTTTCAGTGATTTGTATTCCATCAATACCTTCGGGCCGCGATGTTGGCTTATTCTTGGTCGTTTCAACTTCGAGAGGTCTATTATGATTCCGGCCCGTCGTCTTGCGATTCATCTGTGCGGATGATGAGGCGTTCGATGTTGGTGCTTGTCCCCTTCTCGACGCTACCCGACCAGGAATTCCTTTGGGAGGTTTGACTTTAGGCACACCCGCGTAAGCCGGGCCAGCTGCATCGTTGGAAGATGTCGTGTATTTTAGACCGAATATGAGCGGTTTTATAGCGTCGCTGGGACCGGTTGGAGGGCGTAAATGGGGACATAGTCGATCATCGGCGTCGTCCTGGCTCGCTAGAAAGATGGCTAAAGTTCTGGCACTGGTGGGATTATATCGGCGAATCGGGGCTTTGCCAGCCAGTCGCTTTCGGCAACTAAAACAAGACGGAGTAGTACACGCGCTGAAGCCGCATCCGTATCGTAGTTGGGTTATGAACCTATAGTAAGTTAGCTAAATCCTTTGACGGATGCGCGGGTTAGACGATTTCAAAACTTACTTCTCGACTAGTAACTGAAGATCGTGGCGACGGCTGGCGCGGTAGATAGCGTAAACCCTCCGGGGATTCTCAACGTCAATAACGAGTTCTTTGATCTCGGATGGCGCATCGGCGGGTAACCGTGGGAATGGAACCTGTTCCCAGAGAGCAGCTAAGATATCGTCATCGAGATCATTGTTGCCAGGACCGTTGTCCACTGGCCGATTTACTTCCCGCGTCATGACATATGGTATGGGCGAGCGGCCCCCCTTATAGGAAGCGAACGTCGGATCGTAATAGGCGCAAGCTTTAAAGGTAGTAAAAGCTCGATTACGGATTAAGGGTAATGTTTATTGGAGTCACTAAACCTGGTAACAAAGGTTTAATGGGAGGTGGTGAATGTTTTTGAAAGTAGAAAAGAAGTACCAGAAGGAATACGGCAATTACATGTACTTGATGGCGCAATCTCCGGTTGTATATAGGTATATAGGTAGGTACGCTTAGGTCATCAACATATCGAAGGGAAGGTGTATTCAAGTTGCAGGACGGGGGGTGTTATTACCTAGGTACCTAGGTATTCAACTGTAAATATGTAAATATGAATGCGACCGAATATAAATGAGATAAATAAAGTAGATAACTTAGTTGATTTATGTAGCGTAGGTAGGTTGTGATGATAAAGTAGTACTGGTGGGTATCAGCTCGAGCCGCACGCAGCAACGAGAACGTACGAAGTTTCCAAGGCTGAATGCATCCCCCGGTCTCTTGTTTATTGGCTCTAAGGGTCATGTACACTACTGTACCCTGGGCATGCATGAGTGCATCGATTTCAAGTATCTAAGGGTGTATTTTATCCCCACAGCGCCGTCCCACCCAATAAGCGGAGATCTTGGGATGTAGAGATTTATGAAGTTATCTACATTATTACATGCGACTTCTCAATTATCAACTACACAGTAAGACACACATAAATTTTAGTATCTCGCTGGCGTATGTTATATTCATTTCATGAAATGTGTACATGGTTGAGGATAATCTTAAATGCTGAATGAGCTAACCTCAATCTAGGCGGCGTAATACATTCCAGTTACCTAGGCAGGTAATCCATATTGTGAGTTGTGATTGCTTAAAGACGAGAGGACTTTAGGAGAGGACTTTAGGTTAGGAGGTAGTTGTCAGTTGCAAACAGCTAAAGTGAGTGACAGGTCGTAGGTACCTTTGTATGTGCCCAGGCCGGCCAGGGCAGTTACCTTAGTCAAGCGATTATTTGCAGTCATTTGTCACATTGCAATGTACCATGGTACCCGCTAAGACTCAGCCTCGATCATATACATGAATGTACCTGTGGGATGGTTCTAGAACTGACGTATGAGTACAACTTAAAATAATTTTTTTTCGGCAAAGAGTGGTAAGGCAAGGAGGAGGGTAAAAATAGCCCCACCAACGCCACTCCGTCTAAGCAGAATTTCAACGATTTAATTCTGTAAATCTGATTAATTCCAATTCCCACCTTTCGTCTTGCGACATTCGTGACCCATCAATCCGATAGTAGGCCACAACCTTTTCACAATCCGAAAATTCATTTCAGCTGGATTGTCAAGGCACCTACTTCCTTATTAGGATCTGGATTCCCTCTTCCCAATTGCGCCCCAAAATCGCTCATATTTTGGTACAACGGCATTTGCGACGCTGTGACCTCGTCACATCGAATTAAAGCCTCACCAACCCCTCCCCCTCCTTATTAAACCGCAACACACAAGGTTTAAACGGTCGGAATCGGGTCTAAGAAACCTTGTCTAGCCGTCGCTGCCGTCGTTAACATATTTTGTGTTCCGTAGAAGCATCAATTTCTACTTCAATCTACTTCAATCTCCTCTAGTAGACCTTGCGATCAATTCCCATTCGATAATGGCTACTATCACGGGGAGCAGACCCGCGGGTGCGGCTCTGCACAATCAGCAGGAACCCGCGCCGTCTTCCCATCAATACACTTGCAATACATGTCAAGTAGCCTTCCGCTTTGCTGATACCCAGAAAGGTCACATGAAAAGTGATTGGCAGTATGTTTTCCCCCTTTGTCTTTCTTTTCGTGTCTAGCATTATTAATCTAACGTGTGCCGTACCTTTACTCTTATAGTCGGTATAATCTTAAACGTCGCGTTGCATCACTTCCTCCCATTTCGTCTGAAGTCTTCACCGAAAAGGTCCTTCAGGCCCGTGCCGCGACCAGCGCCGAAGCGGACCGTGCCGGCTTCCAGCAAATTTGCGAGGTCTGCCAGCGAACCTATTACAGCGAGAACTCTTTCCGAAATCATATCTCGAGCCAGAAACATAAGGCTCGAGAAGCGGCTGTACAACACCGAGGACCTAGCCAAGATGACGCCAGTTCCGTTATGAGCTCTACGTTCTCTCTCGGCGATCCTGCACCTCCAAATAACAGCGAGGAAGTCGACTCTATTGCCGAAGATGAGTTCAATGAAGTGGTTGAAGGTATTCAAAAGGCCAGTTTAACAGAACGTCCTTCTCCGGTCAAGCGCCCATCAAATCCTCATCCTTCAGCCGAGGCCCAGCATAAGAGAGAACATCCAGTGTCAGAAGATCCTAGTGAGGCAGCTTCCAGCACTTCAACACCCGTTCCGAACCTTACATTGAAATCATGTCTATTCTGCAACTATGATTCGCCAACTGTCCCTCTAAATGTTGTTCACATGGAACGCATCCACAGCATGTTTATTCCCGAGAAGCAATATCTGGTTGACCTCGATGGCCTTATTGGAGCATTACAACAACGGATTCAGGAGTTTCATGAATGTTTATATTGTGGCAAGGTTAAGAACAGCGCGCTTGCCGTACAAACGCATATGCGTGATAAGGGTCATTGCAAGATACCTTATACTTCAGAAGATGAGCAGGTAGAGATTGGTGACTATTATGACTTCAGAAGCACATACTCGGATGGTGAAGAATCGGAAGATGAATCGGTTGACGATGGTAAGCAGAACGGGGGAGCTAAGCTTGGAGCCAGACGATCATCTAAGGCGGTAGGCGAAGATGGGGACGAGGTCATGGATGATGAAGGTTGGGAAACGGATAGTTCTACTTCGTCTTGCAAGTCTGAAGATCTGGGTCCTATTCCTGTTGATCATCACTATCGGCAGTATGAACGACTCGAGAAGCATCCTCACCACTCGTCTCGCGATCCCCGGCACCACCATCAAATGGATGGTTGGCACTCACATGCTCACAAGCATCGTGCCATCTTTTACGACGACACTGAATTGCATCTTCCTTCAGGTCGTGCGGTTGGCCACCGATCTCTGGCCAAGTATTACCGTCAGAACCTACATAATTATCCTTCGGCTGAGGAACGTGCCGAGAGACTTGCTATCGAAGCAGGTTCAACTGAAGGTGATGCTATGGAAGTTGACGACGATTCTAAGAAGGGCAACGGTCAAGTTATTCGACGCGAAGGTCGCGGACGTAACGGTGCCGTTATAAGCCGAGCGAACGGTGGAACTGGCATGTTAGGAGTGACAGATCAGAAGAAGAAAGAGGTGGTTCGTGCCGAGCAGAGAAGCCGTAAGCAAGAGCATAAAGCGGCGAGACAGAAGGAATGGGCACTTAACAAGCAAGCCAACCACCAAAAGTATTATAACTACCAGATCTTGTAAAACTTTACGCAAGATGTTGGAGTCTCCTGTAGCGTGGCTCAGGGACCGAATGTATTTACCATTATGGACAACCACAAGGGTATTCTAGTCCGACTGTGAATTTAGCTTGGCAGACCGAACTAGTCGGTATATAGAACACGCAGTTGATAATAAAACAACTTTGCGCTTGTGATGGCTTTTGTGTTGAACTGTCGAGTCCAGTGCCTAGATACCTAGGTAGGTACTTAATGAGAATATGACGTCTGCCCGAGTTGTGAGGAATTCATATAAGTACCTAAGGTAGGAGGTACCTACCTAGGTACCTAGGTAGGTATGGATAGAAGTAGCGTGGTTAGGAGCATGCATGTACCTAGTGTGGGTAAGGTACCGAAGGTTAACTTTATCTATCCGACGACATAAGGCTTCAGGAACTTGCATTAGGTACCGATCCTACTAATTAGGTAAATTGGTATCCCTCGGAGGCCCAAACAGGGGCCAAAAATTAGCGCTTCACAGACCACGTAGATTGACGTATCAAAGCATAGCATTTAAACGTCTTTCCACCTATTTAATATGGGACCTTGTCAGCTTGATGTACTATAATACATTATATATTTGAGGTTATTTTCTACTGCAAAATTCAATGAATAGGATCGAATCTTGGTGTTTTGCTCGAACATACGTGATACCTATTATTTATAATTTAACTTGAAATTTAAATACTTTATTATATTGCATTTCTTATATAAATTACAATAATATTTTCAATTAATATATGTATTTATTTTGTATTATATTATTTTATAATATTTAATAATTTTATATTATTATATTATATATTTTCATTTAATATAATAAATTTATATATTTTGAAAAATGTTAATTCAAGTACAAACGCGTTAAAATACACGAAAAAACACGTTAATCTTTAAAAAAGATATATATAAAGGTATTAAAAGCTGGTACCGAGATTGATTTAATGGGGGGGTGGATAGCGCTAATTTTTGGCCCCTGTTTGGGCCTCCGAGGGATAACTTTACTTTCATCCAATTATATTCTTTCAAGTAAATTTATATTTATTACTAACATTTTTACTTTCTCAAGTATTTCTACGCAAACCTGTTTCTTTCTAAATGAATAAACATAAACATGCCATCAAAGTGTCATAGTCAACTATAAATCATTATAGATTCAAAGCAATAATAAGCACGTGGTAAACTTATTTCTCTCATTCATAGTATTTTTGTAGTATATGCCCCTATCCGCATACGGAAGAAGGTCGCTTTTCAGCTGGGTTCTCCTCCCGCGCTATTGGAACGATGCTGTACCTCTTATTGGACCAACAACGCCCGACTTTTACGATAGGATCCTAATTGAATAGGATCGACAATCCAAGGG
Organism: Daldinia eschscholtzii; assembly: GCA_037126485.1. Taxonomy (NCBI): domain Eukaryota; kingdom Fungi; phylum Ascomycota; class Sordariomycetes; order Xylariales; family Hypoxylaceae; genus Daldinia; species Daldinia eschscholtzii. The sequence goes on from JBANMG010000002.1 coordinate 3,738,468, forward strand.
GGGTTGCCAAGCACATGTATTTATCCGTGCCGTTGATAGGTCAATTGATAACAACGCGTTGCCCGTTCCCCCAACACCGCAACACCGCAACGCCTATAAGAATCGAGCTCTTTGATAGCTCTATTTAAGCAAGCTTTTGATACCCGTCGCTTGGTCGCTTGGTCGCTTGGTCACTTGGCATTTCAGTCGGCGTTCTAGTCTTTTCAGCTTAGGTAGTAGCTAGGACTAAAGCAAGCAAGATGCAGCTTATTACTACTGCCGCTGTCTTGTCAGCCCTACTGGTTCACTCCAGTACCGCAGCTGACGATACCGACTTTATCACAGCTGCACCTCACGCTGGCTCGGCCACTTCAGACCTGTATCCTCCACCGAGCAGTACGTATTATGAATCTTACTAGATCCCCGTGTTTTATATATCAGCAATCCCCATAGAAATTAGATACTTACAAAATGATAAGCATCCGTCGACTCTGCTCTTTTCCCGCCCGAGGAAGAAGTTGGGTTCCCTGGGCCAACCCCAACTGGTGTTGAGCCCGCCGCAATTCAAACTGCAGCAGTGTACCCTTATAATAGAGGGCCGACGAACCAGTTCCCATTAGTTGCACCACAGCCTCATGGCCAAAGTGAGACGTCGGACAAGTTTGATATCACCAAGTACTGGGGTAACCTGTCACCTTGGTATTCCCTTTCTTCCGTAGACTACGGTTTACCGGATACCAGTCCTCTCGCACCGCCTGGCTGCAGCGTTACCCAGGTTCATCTCTTGTACCGCCATGGTGCCAGATATCCCACTTCCGGAGCTGCACCGGCCCAATTTGCAGAGAAGATCGCAAATGCTACTAAGAAGGGACTCCAGGTAAAGGATGATTTAGCTTTCTTGGCCGACTGGACATACAAACTGGGGGGTGAGCTACTATCGCCCTTCGGTAGAAGCCAGGAGTTCCTCCTTGGTATCCAGCACCGCCAGCTCTACGGCCACCTACTCAATAACTTCACCGAAGCTGGTACTATTCCCGTCTTCCGTACCGAATCTCAGGATCGCATGGTAAAGACTACCGAAAATTTCGCGGCCGGCTTCTTCGGCGTACCTGAGTACTTGGATCAAGTGAGCATTGAGATTCTTGTGGAGGCTCCTGGTGTGAACAACTCCGGTGCCCCCTACTATGTCTGTGATAATGCCGGTATCGCCAGTCGAGGTGATATTGGGAGCTCGGTGGCCTCAAAGTTTGCGCAGAATGCTTTTAACGCTACACTGGCTCGATTAAATTCACAGGTAAGCCTATCAGACAACCCAAGACAAGAAATAGAGAACGAGTTAATAACATATTTAAGGTCTCCGGCATCGAGTTCACTCCCAACGACGTCGTTGCGATGCTTCAACTATGCTCTTACGAAACGAACGCACTCGGATACTCTGCGTTCTGTGGACTATTTAGCCAGGAAGACTTCCTGAATTATGAGTATTACTATGATCTTGTATGTCGTAGCGTATACATCTTTTCCCCTCTCATTCTTCCACAATTCTCATCAGCCGTACTAATCCACACAAGGCCTTCTATTACAATAATGGTCCGGGGTCGCCGGTCTCTGCTGCTCAGGGTAAAGGTTACCTCCAAGAATTCGTCGCGCGCTTCACGGGGGAATACCCTGAAGCTTGGTCTGCTTTGAACCAGACGTTCGACAATTCGTCTACCTATTTCCCTCTCAATCAGTCCATCTATGCCGATGCCACTCACGAGGTCGTCGTGCTCGACACCCTCACCGCCTTTAACCTAACCGCATTATTCAAGGGACCACCTCTAAACCCCAAAGAGAATCGAAAAGAGAATAGCTTTTCATCTAGCAAAACTGTGCCGTTCGCGACCCACTTCACCGCTCAGGTTCTGGAATGCTCAACCTACCAGCCCACCAAGCAGATTAGGTTCATTCTGTAAGTCTTCCTCGCGCATTCTACCTGTATGCATATTGTTGTGTGATGGAATATGCTCATAAAATCCTAGGAACGATGCCGTCATCCCGGTCGCAGACTCCTACCCCGGCTGCCCGGCCGACCCTCATGGGCTCTGCGCGTTCGACAACGTGGTCTCGGTGCTCAAGGACCGCATTGATGAGATCGACTTCGACCACGACTGCTTCGGCGACTACTCGGCCGAGGCGGGTGTCGACTACAACGGCAGGGCACCCAAGAAGAGCTAGGATGACAGGTCGCAGGCGCCCGGCAGCCTGCAGAATGGAGTGGCCACCGCGATGTTGAAAACCTTTCTGGTCTTGGGTAGTATCATTGTGTTCGTATTTCGGACGTAATTAGAGGTCCTTGAGGTCTGCGTGCGATATAGTTTCACAACTAATGATTTGGTTTAGCCTGTTAGGGTTATACAAAGCCTTTCACGATATATGAGCTCCTTTTTAGATATTTATGACGTTAATGACAAATCTTTATAATATCACTTTTACTTCCTGGTGTACGTTCCTCCAGGCCGATTAGCTACTATCACGTTTCGAAACTATCATACGAGTTCAATATTTAGCGCCTGAAATACACATTCAACATTGACATATTGTACTAGGTTTTTAAATATCACCCCGACTTATAGTATTATCCCAAAGTTAGGAAGCTTTATAATGCCAGCTACGGATGCACAGCATAAGTTTTTAGAGAACAAACTTGGCTTGGAGCGCATTCTTGGTCGGCTGATGAAGCTTTGTGTCAGGATCCCAGATGAGACGTCTAGAACAAATGATATGGTCTATACGTATAGCTCCAGTTCCCGGAGCTGGGAGTTCCTTGCGGAGCAACGAAGTGTTATGCTTTTTGTTCGGTCCCGTGACACTTCAAGATAGGGTATTGAAAGTTCTTGGATTTGTTGCGGTCTAGTAAACAGAGCATGCATTAAGGAATAACCCTTGAGACTCTTGTCCCCTTATCACGTAAACATTGGGAGGTATCTGAGGATTCGAGTCGCGACTTCAAGCCGCCGATGAACCCGTACCGGAGATTTGGACCCTGCTCCGTCCGTATACCCAACGAACACTTTCAAACACAGCTGTGTACCATGTCATTCCGAGCCAATATCCTAAAATCCAAAGGGTTGTGACGACTTCGAGAACCACTTTTCGAGATCATGTCAGCTAATGAAGACGTATTTTGGATCGCAACTTACACATCGAGATAAGAATCTGCCACCATCGCCAGCCAATACCGCTACCGGTATCATTCGGGGGGAAGTCTCGACTTGGAACGGCTAGAAAGCTTGTTGCAAACGACATAGGAGTCTAAAAGGGGAGTTAGCAAGGCATTGCGCGTAAAATATACCCATGGCTGGAGCGAAAATGCGTACAAATACCACAGTTATGATAGTAAATACGAAAAGTAACCGATTCTGTCTCTCTCCGGCTTTTTGTCTCTTATGCTCTTCATTTGCCAACCAGTGCGTATCTATTGTGTCGTTGAGATTTCCTTGCTTTTGCTTGAGATCCAGCAGGCTTTTAAGCTGTGAAGCAACAAGATGTCAGATGCAGTAATAAACTCTTGGAGGCAATTATTGTTGGATCTGATGCGGATATATACTAGATCGGGTTTGGTACGAACTTACCGAGTTGTCAACCCATAGCGCATCCTTCTCGAGTCTTTCTACTTTAGAAACTCGTTCACCGAGGTCCCGGCACGCAGTGGAAAGCCGGTTCTCTGCATCTATTTCTTTGAGCGCGTTTTGGTATTGATTGATGACAAGTTTTTGATCCGCTAGGACTCGTTCAATCATCCTGAGTTCATCTCTAATATCCTTGATCTCACTGAGATGTTCAACCTCCTTCGTGATATCGCACAGTTGCCTTTCGTAATGTTCTGGACTTTCTTCCTGTCTTTTCACTTGCCTTTCATAACCAGTATCTTCTCCCACTTCCTGGGATTTATCGTTGTCCCGTCTCCATGGGATCTTTTGCCACTTAGTGAATTCCTTAAAACATTCCGTTTCCGCTTGAGCCTGTGTAATTAAATAGGTCACTACCTGTCAAACGACAAGCGCTGTTGAAGGATAGCATACTTCATATGCAATACTCTGCTCGAAAATATCAAAGACATTTTCGTCCAAACCGGCATTGCTTGGTGCATCAACGAACCTAACAACACTGTCTAAAACCCTCACAATAGTTGAATCTATAGTTTCCGGTAGGTCGTCTGCCATGTCCTGCGGAATTTGAGTCAGGAGCTCAACTCCAGAACTCCTGTATGAGCGATCCGGAAATGCGGTGATGAAAGTATCTGCCAAAATTAGGATGTAGAACGGTACCACTAATCACTGGCATTTTACCTGAACTAATTTTCCAGAGCCACATTTGTTTCACCATTAGAAGCTTATTGGTACTGTGAGAGACTTTGGATTGGCTGGAGGTTTCGCTATCTTCTTTCGTAGCCGAGTTGTGAGACGGGCTGGATTCTGTCCTCTTTTTTCGGAGCTCCATATACTTAACGACGACCTGGGTCTTATCTCTATCCGTAGAATCCTTGAGGAAGGAATAGTAAAGCTGGTCTAGAGAGTATGGTATATGTAAGTCTTCGGGTTCGTCACTAGACTTACGGTACAGTTTCTCCAATTTATGTCTCTTATTATCTTGAGACTGTTCGTTTCCTTTGCGATTTATATAATCTTCAAGTGCCTCTACATCAAAGTAGGGTATCTAGAAACAGGTTAAGGCTTTAGTGTCCATACTATACGCCTTATTCTAAGTAAAATATCAGACTTACGACCATTGAAAAGAGGTGGTCAGACGTGGGGCACTTCTTAAAGGATGGTCTTCGTAAGCGTATATCAGATATTGAGCCTCTGTACTCATTGCATGAACTATCGATGAATCGGATAGCCTCTTTCAACTCATCAGATTTTAGGTTAATCTCGGAATTGTTGTACAAAGTGCGAATGGTGTCCTGGATTATTGCTTGTGAGTGTTTTGCGCAGTTGATCGGGATTTAGTGTCTGACCTTGACCCAAACTTTCTGCACCTGGTTAGTACCTAAGATATCTGGAGGATTTTCAATGTGCCCATCAAGTATAAGGGAGGTGTTCATATTGATGACGCACATTGTTTGCTGGTAGATGTATCCATCTCCAATATTCTGCCCCTTCCATTTCTTTCGCCCGTTTTGTAGGCTGAGTGCCCCCGCCTTGGTCGGTTTCATCTTCCCACTGACGGTATATGAAATTCTTTATGGATAGCTCCCGCGGCAAATAAAAACTAGAAGTATGATATTGAATCCGGGCGTTAAACAAACCACACACGCGTGCTTTCTCGTTGTCGAACCTTGGTATTTTCGTATTGGTTTCACCCCGAACCTCTTTCGCCTGTACCTTTGGAGGACTCCTCAAAATATCTCGTATTTCACAGAGGAAACGTCGCTCAGCTGTGGGTAAACCAGACTCCGAAAGTCTTATTTCCAGCAAGTCATCCACGGTTTGTCCATCATACCGCTTCTGACCGGTAGCGGCCCCGTTTTGCAATAGAATCTTCACAATTTCAACATGACCGCTGCCAAGCACAGCGGCTTTCCCTCGGTTATCTAGTTCGAGAAATACACGGTGACGCCTATATCCACTGAGAACTGCATGGAGTACTGTATCTTTTCCGAATGCTACTCTCGCATTAACATCTGCGCCGTACTGGATAAGTCGACAGACAATATCATGGTGGCCAAAGATGGCTGCTTCGTGAAGTGCTGTATATCCCAGCCGGTCGCGCCCGTTGACATCGACGCCGGAACTTAATAAATTCACCACTTTGCCTTGATTGCCTTCTGCCGATGCTGATAATAAGCCTAGAACATCTTCGGCAATACCCGTTATAGGTGAGGCCTTATTATCAAGAAGTTGAGAGACAATAAAGTCTTCTGTAACAGCAACATCCAATGCCGTCTTACCATGTATGTCTATGTGATTGATATCTATCCCATTTCTAAGTAGTATGTCAATAATATCCTTGCGATGGCTTTTCACCGCAGTAAAAAGCGCTGTTCTCCGCTCCTCGTCCAATTCATTAATATCCTCGTGTCTCGATAAGATTTCTTGTAGCACTGACTTATTGCCGTTCATTACCGTCTCGTGTATTATTGACGGCCCTCCGAGAGATACGGTATGAATAAGTTTCATGTCAACGATAAGCTCTTGAACGCCATGAGGAAGAACAAGAACGCGGACGCTCCCACGTCTACTGCGGAATCCATCGCGTATGCGCTCCCATAGCTTGCTTTGGTCAATGACGGGAATATTAATCTTGACATCGCCCGCCTCGGTCATAGCCACAACAGTCCCGTCTCCTATGTCGAGGACACGGTACTGCTTAAAAACAGGACCGAGCATGGTTTGGGCGACAACATTAGGAGCGGGATTGGAGATAAAAGAAGACTCTTCATGATACTGGTTAGTAAAGAGGTCGATGCCAAGGTAGCGGTACTGGCCGGTAGCCGACGAGGTTGAGATACGGATGACCTGGCAAGGGTGTCCTTCGAGGATTAAGATATCACCCGTACGGATATTATGGCAGGGGATAGTCACAGTATTTGGTATAAGGGGAACCTCTCCCTTGGCATAATACATGAGGTCAGCCATGGTCGTTAATTAGGTAGCTAGTATAGCTACTACATTGATAGCGAAATGTGGTTTATAGCTACGGACACAGGGTTTTATAGAAGGGCAAACCAATTTACTATACCTTTGTATTAAGGCAGCCCCTTGGTAACAGACAAGACGCATTTGCTGCGTTTTCAGCTTTGCGCCCGAAATAAATAATAGCTAGCATTGTGGAGAGAAATTTGATTCTTCAGGCAGCCACAAAATGACGGCACCATAACATTAACCAGTCAAACCGGGCAGGCTAGGTGATCATAGATTAAGATACAGGAGAACCGGACGAGGGATATAGATCATACGAATCAAATCTTTGCGCATGACTATCAACCGGATCCGAAGCCATGAGATGGATTCTGCAGCAAAGCCCCTAGTGCAAGATGGCTTTATTCGAGTTTCCTTCCCGAGTATCTCCAAGACATGAGGCTGTCCTTTAACGGAAGGGCTCGACAATGTTTCACTTTTATCAATGCCCATTGGTATATTATTGCCGTTTAATTCGGATTGAGCTTACACAGCCTCAGTCGGTTCCGCAGTAAAGTTGTGAGGTGGTCTTTCTCTCGCCCAATTTTCTACAATAATAACAGTAAAGTTACGTTTGGTTTTCGGCTCACTAAATTATTTCATTAGTGTGTGATTCTTATGTGGATTGGCGTAGTCAATCAAGAAGTAGACTTACTCTCCAGCATTGAACAAATAGCTGGTAGCAATATGAGCCTGTGTACGATCAGGATCAGGAAGAACACGCGCCAAGACAGCCACTTCGGCAGTTTCATCTGCCTTTTCCAGGTCACAGTTCGAATACTCCGAGCTCAGGGGGTTCCCGCCAGCAGATCCCGCGCAATGCGCGAAGAAGGCCGGTACCCGTGCCTGGCCTTCTCCATATTCAGGTGCAGATATGTTAAAGTCTGAGTAAATATCAACATGAGAAGAACATGAACCCTTCCAGATGGAATATCAAGTACCTGAGGCTAATAAAGACTACTTACCGTACCATCCCGTCACCGGCGCAGTCGGGTTCCCGTGAGACTGCCCAGCTTGCCACTTAATGATATCCCAGATGTAGTCTACGGATAAAGCTTCTGTATATCTTGGGACTGCCATCGCTACGACAACTGTTGCTATAGTAAGAACTTTTGCAAGCATCTTGGTAGATGTGGGTTTTGCTGGTTTCAGCTATGAGCTCAGGCAACAGGTTAACTTGTAAACAAACTCAGGTACACAAACATCTGAAAATTAAGTTTGGTTTTTACACGGGTTTTATGCTTAAAAATAACCTGAAAACCGAAACTATGGCGCCGTAGGTATGTCGTCGTTAGGCCACGCAATTATGGGATTGTGGCTAAATACGAATAAACACGCAGAAGTGCAACGTTACTAAATAGCTTAGCAGTGTCGTATTACGTAGGAATAAAGGCTCGTTGTTCATGAGAAGAACCGATTAGTATAGAAGGCTTAACGTAATCCAGTATGCGCTGCGTGTTCTAGAATGCTGGCCTTTCTGCGGCCATGTTCATACGAGAGGGTAACAATGGGGGCTGATGGCTAAGCTGACAGCAATGATTGAAAGTGACTGGTTACTGCTTCTTGATAACTACGTAGGTACTCAATAGAAAATCATATTTAACGCTTATTGGTGCAAATGTAAAGAAATGTTTCGAAAAAAAAAATAATAATAATAAAGATAAGTCTTTTTTTGAAGAAGAAGAAGAAGAAAAAGCCCCCTATAGTTAACCGGTATACATGTATGTATCTAACCTTCGGTAGGTAGGTCCTCAAAGTATTTACTCATGTCCGATGCTGAATGTCCATTCCGCTTCTGTCGCTATTGATGACCCCTCGAACATATATAACCCGCTGTAATGACCGCCAAAGCTCGATCCTGAATCAAAATGCAATATCAAAACGTAGTTGTCGTCGGGGCTGTAAAATGAATATATCCTGATATACAGGACCTAATAGCCTATGCTGGCCTTGAATGAATCCGTACGCTGTTATCCTTATGAATGATGGCTTCCATCCACAGCCCGCAAAAAAAACCAATCTGCCAAACTTCAACCGTAACTATATCCGCTGAAGTTTGAATTAGTGAATGATCGATATACACTAGCTTAATAAATCATTTACATGAGAGAGAGAGAGAGAGGTGATTGGATACCTAGTGTTTCTATTCCAAGTAAGGCAAATGATATTATCGTTGGCGCCTATTCTTGCGCCTTATGGGTGACACCACGAATGTAGATGAAATCCCCAGACAGAATATCTTCGAGCGACTCAAGTCTCCCTTGTCTAAAGGTCATCTGAATCGATTTGCCTCTATCTCTGTCGTGGCGGTAGATGTACTTTTGGGCTTTCTTGTCGTACACGGAGTGTAATCGTGATTGGCAGCCATTTCGGTACACGATGATGACTCTCGGCATTCCCAAAACTAGACGGCGCGGTTCTGGCGATTGTTGCGACCGCGGAGACGTCGCTACACCGGCGTCTGAGGCGGGCGTACCTTCTAGCGGTGATACCGAGAGTTGCTTGTCAGATGCCTTTGGGGTGTCTTTTTCGGCCGGTGTCTTCTTGGTTGACGGAACAGGGGATGGGAAACCAGTAGTAGGAGACAGCAGAGGAGTCCAATCCTTACTCGGACTGGGGGTCGGAGTAACGGTGCTGGCTCGGTTATCCATGTTGAGATTATGAGTGGGTAGTAATTCGAGTAGGTAGCAATTTGAGTAGGTAGTGGCTTGAGTGCGTAGTAACTTGAGTTCGAATGGATTGAGGAAGTTGAATGTGGTCTCCAAGACTGGAAATGGAAAATGTGCGAAGGGAATCTGGTAAAGATGTAAATCTAGTAAAGACGTACAGGTGGGATATTCTTTTATATTGTAAGAAAATTGATGGCTGGGACTCATGTTCTTGTGCTTTGGCCTCGATCAGAATAAAAAGTTAATTATGACTGGTAGGTGCTAGACACGGAACCTGTGACCGGAAGCTCTTGCTACTTGAGCAGCTTAGAAACTCACTAGTACTACACCGGAACGAATGAGTTTAGACTACAATTTTTGTTTTTCGCATTGACGAGGTTCTAGCAACTATACCTCAGAGAAAATCCCACTACCACTCAACCAATAAGGGGAAGCGCCATATCCTTTTAAAACATAGATTTAGTAGACGATAGAAATGCGTTAAAAAAAAAACCCTTGAATAGTAGAAACGGGCTGATGACTTTTCTGAACTATATTTGAGATCAGTAAAGTTCGTGATATATTGGAGTTTGTGAGGCCTGAATACCGAGAGAGTGTCAGACGAAGAACGTCAACACGCCCACGTCATCTATTATCTTGCTAGGAGGAGGTAATTCAGTTAGGCCGCAAAAACATAAAATTCTGGTACAATATAAATACGTAGGTAGTAAAATTGCTTTCGGATAAGCCTGCTCGCCTCATATCTTGGACCTCTTCAAAAGTATACCCGCCCCTAACCCCTTTTCCTCTCCCCTTTTTTTCATAAAAAAACATTTTGTTAAAAAGAAATCTTGATACAGTTTCTAGAACATCGTTGTTTCATTTCCCGCCTTCTTGGGCTGGCCTGTCTTCCGGAGAGAAGTTTAAGCTGATACTATTAACGCAGTGTCTCTCGTCTGTTGGGGTTGGATATCCTTCTCCCTTGAAGACATGGCCAAGATGACCACCGCAGTTGGCACAGCAAATCTCTGTCCTTTCCATACCCCATGAGTTGTCAGTATGCCTTGTGACAGCGCCGGGAATGCTGTCAAAATATGCGGGCCAGCCGCAGCCGGACTTGAATTTGTGATTTGCTTTGTATAATGGAGCATTGCAACCTGCACATGTATACACGCCAGATTCGGAGAAGAACTTATCATACTTCCCAGACCCTGGCGGTTCGGTACCCTTTTCCCTAAGGATCCTGAATTGTTCTAGGAATTGTAGGTTAGTAAAGGCCACATCTGTTCTGACGAAAGATAAAGCATACCTTTGGTGAGAACGGCGCGCCATTCGTCAGGTGTTCTCTGGTCCGGATACGACATATTGTTCGATGAACTAGAGCTTGAGCCAAATAAACTTCCTAGGAACGGAATAGTCGGCATAGACCTCAATGTTGTTGGGCTATAGCGTAGCGACGGTTGACTGAAAGGACGAACTCTAGTCAAAGTAGAAAAGGTAAAGAAAGCTCGGAACAAGTTTGAGAATTGGGATGGTCGCATTAGTTGTTATGATATGTGAGTAGATTTATATGTTTGTTGGTAGTACTAAGAATTGGAATTACGATAACTACTATGGAATTATGCGAGATTCGAGTTTATGATTTGGAATCACCGGTTCATTGATTAGAGGGTGTTGTAACACCGGAAGTGCTTCAAAGCCACGCTACCGAAGACGCGGATGGAATCAAGCAGATGTCGTCAGTGACCTGCCCCACACCATTTGCCACTGTGCATTTGAACAAGCACTAAGGACCATGCACAGTGCATGAAGTATGGACCCCCATATCTTGCCACGGACGCGGGTCCGCGGGTAGATATCGAAATTGGACTTGAACAAAAGATAACGGATTAATTCGAAATCGCGCTTTCCGATATTGTGTCCTACCATAGTATGGATCTGACCTATAAGGCACCTTACCTAGCCTGCCTTAAGGCTTAAGTCCAGTAATATTCTCACTGCAACATGTAATAACTACGTAGGTACTTGAGCGCTCAGACCAAGAACCAAATCGAGGAAAGCCACAGTTTCATTCATTGCACCTCATCTTTTACAACTTTACAATTCCCATAATCACTGCCACACGATCAGCTACTATTCCTCCCCCTTTCAACTTCTGCTTTTAGGCAACCCCTTTCTTCCAACCTATCTCCTCGCCTCTACTTCCCAGCCTATAAAATTTTCGACTTCGAAATTCACATATTTCGCGTTTACTCCTGCTCGTTACTGGTAGCGATCACGCCATGTCTAGACGGCCTCCCAACCCAGCTGCTGAACGAGCAGCCCAAAACCAACAAACCATAAAGAGTCTCTTGAAATTGGAAGCCAACAAGATATGCGCCGACTGCAAACGAAATAAGCGTACGTCCTCTTCAATATGATCTACTAATTCCGCTTCGGTAAACTCACGCTTTGATATAGATCCGCGATGGGCGAGCTGGAACTTGGGCGTCTTTATCTGCATTCGCTGCTCGGGAATTCACCGAGGGATGGGCACTCACATATCGAGAGTCAAGTCTGTCGATCTCGATTCCTGGACGGACGAGCAATTACAAAGCATCTTGAGCTGGGGTAATGCGCGCGCCAATAAATATTGGGAATCGAAGTTGGCTGCTGGCCATGTTCCCTCCGAAGCAAAGATCGAGAACTTTATTAGAACCAAATATGAACTTAAGAGATGGGTGATGGATGGGCCAATGCCGGATCCTGCTAGCCTAGATGTTGAAGGTGACGATGATGTTCCACTAAGCATCGTGAAAGAGAAACAAAGTATAGACCGAAAGGAGTCAATTCGGAAAAGCTCTGTTGGGAAACAAGCTGCGCCGCGAGGTATAGCACCTCCCGCGCCCCAAGCAGATCTTATTGGCGGCGACGATATCCCTCCGAGGGCAAGTACCACCGGTCCGGCTTCCGCACAAGTCCCCCCTAAGTCAGCACCAGCTCCTCCAAAAGCAGTGAATACTAAGGACTCACTACTGGGGTTGGACTTTTTCGGCGAAGCGCCCGCTGCACCTCCACGCCCAGCAAGTACGAATAATGCGGGTGGTATAGGCGGTCAATCGAGGCCTGACCTCAAACAGTCTATTCTATCTCTCTATGCTTCGGCCCCACGGCCTCAGCAAGTACCACAGCAGCCGTCGCATTCCTCTTCTGGATCATTCGGAGGCTTTGGAGCAATGCAATCTCCGTTGCAATCCCCGACGATGGGACACCAACCCCAAAAGTCGACAGGAGGGGGGCTTGAAGATGCCTTTGCCGGGTTGAGTTTTGGAAAAGTACCACCTCCAAAGAGCCCACAGAACGATGCGTTCGCGAGTCTGTCAAATATGTCGAGTAACCGATCCACCCCCCAGCCTACCACTTCCTCATTCTCTGGTCTCAGTGGAGGTAGCTTCTTTGACCCCAAACCTGCTCAACCAGCACCACACCAGCAATCTAAGCCTTCGATATCATCATCCGACAGCTTCGGCGCATTTGGTGCACCAGCCGCTCCGTCAAAGCCAGCACAATCTTCTTCGGCAGCCCTAGGTGACCTCTTCGACTGGTCTGCCCCTGCTCAACCCGTTGCAGCGCCGGCTCCCTCGAAGCCTGCCCCTTCGTCAACTACCGACTCTGTTTTCAACCTTTCTGCAACCCAGTCAAAGCCAGCGTCGACAGCAGCACCAGCTATAAATGCAACTTCCTCGTTAAGTACATCTGCATTTAGTAACTCGGACGTTTGGGGGAATGCGTGGGGCGCTCCTGAACCTAGTTCAGCTACAGCTCCCAAGAGTCCACTGGCTGCCAAGAGCCCTATTGGCGGCGGTAATGACTTTGGTGCCTGGAGTAGTACCGGTGGATCTTTTGCTACTCAGAGTTTGGTACCGGGAGCCTCTGGGGGTTTTACCCCTGCACCAAAAGTGGCAGCGGACGAGGAGTTCGGAGGTTGGACTAGTAGCACAGGTGGAAATTCTAACAGCAACAACGGATCAAAATCCGGCGGTGGCTTCGGAAATGATGATCTGTTCTCTAACGTTTGGCAGTAAGCATTCGGTTGGTCGTCCGATGCATTAAACAACTTGACAGAATAAGGGTTTAACCTTGTCAACTATGAATTGGCTTTAGTTATGACCATCGGCTATACATGGTCTTACAAAGCTAATGTCAAATACATGCCTGCACATAAGACGAGACCAATCAAGGTAAATTTATTGGGCTGCTTGTTACTTGCAAATAACCTAACTGATAACCAAGGAGGTCAAATCCATAACGCCTATGCTATGCTACAAGGACGACATGTCCATATTGAATATACCATAATTTCACTCGTGTTCCCATCTTATTACATAGTCGCTGCCCGATGCCATCGGGGTATGTCATCGCATAGTGCAACCCCATTCTTCACCCCTGAGCCACGCGTGTTCGTACCGTATTAGCCAAGTATAGTCGCATGTTCCTTCTCGCTCATCAACTCCTACGCCACCCAAAATAGTTGTAACCCTAAAAGATTTAAAGCCTTAGGGTTTAGAGGAATAATAGTATATCGCCTGGTAATGCCTTATCTAGCTTTCCTTGATAGAGCTTGGTCGTTTTTTCATAGTCCGCATATTAACGTCTCGATTCGCGGAGTAACCGTTCAGAAAATCCACTTAAGTAAGTAATAGAGTATCAGAAAAGCGCCGATGAGGATACCCGAGAGTTTTAGGATGGCGACTTTGTTCCCCGATGCTGCCATACGACCTAAGCGACCGGCTGAACCCTTTAACTGCGAGGACATTGAGGAAAACGTATCGGACTATATATAATGCAAAGCGAAGTGTTAGTATGAATACCAATATGCCAAAGAGGTAGATAAATATTAAGCAACAATTCGTACGGTGTTGTCGATTACGTCCTGTGCCCTGGCGTTATCGTAAATATCCACCGTTACGCCGCGCAGCGACGAAACCTTCGCAGATAGCTCCTCTAGACGCGCATTGTTCTGACGCTCGCGTTCATATGCCTCCGACATCTTGACCTCGGTAGATTATTTTCTTCGCGTATATTCCAATGTAATTAAAGCAGTGGAAGGCAGGTGGTGTTGGACCTCGGTTCTCGTCCCAGTCTTGCAATGCGCCGCCAAAGGAACGTAAAATAAGCAGGAATACTAAACGGGCGGCGACGAGCGAGTCGATATATTGTACTTTTGTATGTCTCGTGGTCAGGTAGGTATTCAAGGGCCCCCCAGTGGGAGAGGATTGATTGTCGTCTTTGTTTTCCGTAAGTGTATTATTGCTATTCTTTTTACTTCAACCTTGAAAAGCCGGCTGTAACGGGAAGCGTAATTTGGTTCCGTGACGAGAAAAGGAGGCGAGCGTTGTGTGAGATGACGCAGAGATTGTGGCTGGTGAATTTTTGAATGTCCCCACATTCAAAAGATAGCGCTGCGGATCCTTGCAGCGTTGTATCGGTACCAAGATCGTACCTACCGTTTATCATTTGAATTCAATGTTGGTATTAACCCCAGCTTCGGCTTTAGCTTCAAGTACCTCGGAAATCGTAGCTTGTAGTACGTGGGGCCTTACTAACAGTGACCTCATCCTTCTGTACTTACCAAGTATATACCTGTACCTTCTTAAATACACTAGTAGGCACCTACATGTATTTCAGGCTACCTCCTAGGTTAAGCCATGTTTGCGTGCGTAGCCTCGCATTCTCGCACTGAAGCTTTGCCGTTGTTGCCGCCTGCCCCGCCGAGGTGGCAGAGCTTCCGCAGCTGACGACACCAGTATTGGTTCTTTCTGTTGTAAAAGTAAACACTCAAGTCACTTCCCATACAAAATAATTACACTACTAACCTAACACTTACATACCAATACTAACCAATATTAAGCCTCAGTGAAGCTTCTACCTACTTACACTTACCAACTCCTTACTTATTCATCCCTCCACGTCAAACAACGATCGCAATAGTTGCGCGATATAAACTCATAACTATATCCTGACAATACATTGTGTCGTTTAATTTCACCTTCCTCTCTTAATTCAGTTTAACTAGACCAGTTTTGGTCCCCGCAGTTGGTGTTTGCAACTCTCTAGGTTCGACAGCTAATTACTTAATATTCCTTACCGTCGCATAAAGGTTTTTGAGCTCGGAAATTTCGGATTAGGCTCTTCTTCGTCTTGAAACTCCAATAATAATCTCAAGATGGGTATTAACAACCCTCTTCCGTCGTCTATGGCGTGTAAGTCTCTAAACTACGAATATCCGCCCTCCCTTGCGATCGGGCATCTACCACCCGAGCTTTATAACTACATACTGACAATCCTCGTAGCGGAATGCAAGAAGTGCGGCAAGATTCTCACCTCTTTCATCGATCCTCGCCAAGCGTTCGGCCCCGACAAGATAATTCCTCCGTCGGTTCTAGCGAACGCAAAAGTAAGTGGGCTTTAGTCGCATTCCGGCTAACCGCCTAGCCATGATTTACATCTCTATTCATATACTCAAAAAACAACAACTTACAATTGCTTAGGGCTTGGCGATCCTCACTGTTATTAAAGCCGGCTTCCTCGGATCTGCGCGTTTTGGCTCTGGGCTTGTCGTAGCCCGTCTCCCCGATGGCACATGGTCTGCACCGTCAGCCATCATTACCGCGGGTGGTGGTTTTGGTGGCCAGATCGGATTCGAGTTGACCGATTTCGTCTTTATTCTCAACGACTCCCACGCCGTTAAAACCTTCTCCCAACAAGGTTCTATTACACTAGGCGGAAACGTCTCGATAGCGGCAGGACCAGTAGGCCGAAACGCCGAGGCTGCCGGTGCGGCATCCCTTAAAAGTGTAGCTGGTGTGTTCAGTTATAGCAAGACGAAGGGATTGTTCGCCGGAGTGTCTCTGGAGGGCTCGGCGATTGTGGAGCGAAGGGACGCAAACGAAAAATTATACGGCCAGCGTTGGACAGCAGCACAGCTCCTCACAGGTGCCGTACGACCGCCGCCGCAAGCCGCGCCGTTGATGTCCGTTCTGAACTCCAGAGTATTTGCGGGTATGCGCCAAGGTACCGTGGACGATACCATGTATAATGACGTTCCTGTTTATGACGATCGCCACGATGACGTAGTATGGAACAGCCAACGAGGGAGTACGTATAGCGAACCTCAGCACAATACTGGTCAGGAAGAGTTCGGCGCGCCACGGCGCGCAGCTACATGGCAAGACGACGTGTATGATCGGCCGGCTGCCAGCGCTGGTCTTAGTAGGTCCGGGACCGTAGCAGCACGAGCCTCGGCCCCGGTCGGTGGTTACTCAGAGGGGAGCCGGGCCGGCCCTGGTAGACCCGCAGCGCCGAAGCCAAATTTCGCAAGCAAGCAAGCATTGATGAAGAAGAACGAGGCCGTTGCGTTATACAACTTCGACCCGGATCAGCCAGGCGATTTAGGCTTCAAAAAGGGCGATATTATCACAGTATTAAAAAAGACCGACAGTGATAACGATTGGTGGTAAGGATATGATCTATTCCGTTCAAGTCGATGGAAACTTTGGTACTAACACATGGTTCTAGGACTGGTATGATTGGCTCAAGACACGGCATATTCCCTAGCAATTACGTCAAAATGAGGGAGTAAGGGAGCGATACGAAGTTTCCGAGGTTACCTTCTTAGAATCAACTGGCATGGACGGGCGTACTCGGAGTCGGATCGTGATAAGGGCTCGCGGGGAAGGAGGATAGCAGTTGTGAGATCGCTTAAGAGATACCTGGTTTCACCCCTGAGATACCTAGATTCTATTCACACCACATAGGGCTTTACGATTCAATTTTCTGGCGTAGGCGGAGTTTTTACCCTTAAATCGATGATTTTTCTTTATGTACCTATAGTACCATTCACGCTTGGGGTTGTAAATATGGGTTTGAGAATAGTCGGAATAAAAGTCGACAACTAAAGCCGTGAGGTCTTAATTGGAGATTATTGTCGCATAAGTGAAGTGATTGTTTAAACCAAAACTTGCTGGAAAGTGGGATGCATTCTCGCGATATTTGCAATACTACAGCCCTCACATAGTAATGAATTAAGTTTTAATGGTATGAAAACAAATGGTAGTATAATGCCCCTTTGGACAGAGTCGATAAGTGTATTAGTGTCACTTGGGCATTGCGAAATATTTGGTCTTAAATGGTCGCCAAATTCTTTTTAACCTTACATTTAACTAATAGTTAAATAAGCAACTCTAATAGAATGATTAGTGCTAAGCTACTGGGCATAGAAAGTCTTGTAGCAATGCTAATTGTATAGTCTTAACCAGATACATGCGTTGCTCGTGTTACGATAGTTAGGTATGGAATTACTTCTTCTACCATAAGTCGATGGTATTAGAGAACATAGAAGCAACTCTGCGGTTCTATTGGGAACTTGAAGCTAACTACACTAATATACCTAGATTAGGTACTTACGGCATCTTGTGTCTATATGTTTTATCTATAATTCTGGAATTTTGCTTCCTAAAAAGCTCATGTAGACCTATGTATATAGATAGCCTCCTCGGTAATAATAACAGTTTGCCGATCTTTGGCTTCTCTGTATGACATTTCTAGCCTAGTGCTAATAGAACAAATCACTTCACTTATGCTTGTCCTCTCACACGAGGCATTTTTTTTTTCACAAATACACTCCAAATTTCGACAAACTATAGATCCAAGGTTGGCTTCAAGACTCACCGCTAAGTATAGATTAGGGCTTACTGCGAGACTTACCGCTTCCAGAGAGCTATTGCGTGTTACGACGGGAGCGAGATTCGGCCATTTTTCGACCGGTGAGCAGTATATGGACCCACTTTTCCGGTAGGATATCCGGGCGATACTCTTTCGATATTTTATTAGGTTAGGCTGATTGGATTAATTCATGCCATAAAATTATAATCATGAATATGGTGTTGGTGTGAGCGGATTCAGATATAGGGGAATTACAAGGAGGATTTGCGTATGATACTTCACTTTGATTCTAACTTCCGACTCTAAAAGCGATGTATCGGTCAAAATAAATTCGGTATCATCGGATGTGACTTAGTTACCGTTTTAATTTCTTTGGCTTACCGCCTTGCAGAGAGCCGTATTAAGCTTCGCCTAGCGGGAGGAGCGTCTTCCTTCTGCCGGTAGTGAAGATAGCCGAGCGCCACAACTCGGGTATTCGAGTTCGTAGGAATACGAAAGGATCCGGGGCGATCTGTAGTGAAGGTATTATGTTCTCTCAATTCCGAATAACTAACTAGGGATAACTTGACAGTTTCATAGATAGGTAGCTTTTCATAATGCATAATAAGTAAAGCCGCCGCCATGCTCGCGTAGGGGAAGCGCGGGATGCTATTTTTGGCCCGAGGAGAACGTCTGATTGGCTCCGTTGGGGAACTTAAGCGCGCAAAGACCCGGGGGCGGATCCGCGCACCGGATCCGTATATACATACAGTGTTAATAGATTAGAGGAATCTGGGGTTCGGCGGCAAGCTACGCACGTTCAAATTAAACATAACTAGTTACTATATAAGTCCATACATACATACCCCTTGCGTCTCTAGATAGCTCGATGAAAACGAAGCGCGGCGCTTAATAAAATGAGTCGGGGGGGCATTTGTTTACTGCGCTTGATGAAACGGAGCGGGGCGGAAGGGTTGAAGATGAAGGAAAATGAAATTAGGGTTAATTAATTAACGGAGTACTTCGGACGGATAGCTGCTTTCCGGCGATAGACAAGGCGCGTAGGAGATACATGCGAATGCTGTGGTATTACACGCCGGTAGACGCGCTGTTGTTGCTGTTGTTCGAAACCCGGCAGCCGCCTCAGCCTCGAAATGCCGCCAGGCCTCCGCTCTAGGGAAACACAGCTTCCGAGCGTGCATAGTAAGTCGTGTGTTATCGTGTATGTATGTTTCAGAATCTTCTGTTTTGTTATTGTCTAACTAAGAAAGCTTGTGATCGAAACTCGGACGCACAGACGCGAGCTCAAACTTGTTTACTACCTAGTCTGCCCTTCCATTTCGTCAAGACATGCAGCTCAGCCGGTGTGAGCCTGTGAGCCTGTGATGTGGGACCTTTCCTTGGGAGAGAACTACGCTATTTGTCAGAGCAAGAGACAGTAATATTTATTGTCGCTTATTATGCCTCGGCGCTGCTGTGATGTAATCACACCCGGAGACCTAGCATGTGGGTTGTAGTGTGTTTGTCGGCGGTGTGCACGTCGGCCGATAGTGGTGGAGCGGGGAGAGGGGGGAGCAATCACGGGGTCGAAGGCGAGTGGCGGAGAGAAACCATACATGCAGCCGGGTATAGGTAGGTATGTCGTTCCCAGCTATGTGCGTGTGGCTTCTAAGTGCCTAACGTTGACAGCCACTCAAGGGGGACGCCGACGCACCATCTATTACGCAGCAAGTTTTAAAATATACTTCTCGGAGACGGAGAATTCTACGACATGCAGTGGCTCAACTGCCCGCGTGAAGAAAGATTTACTCTCGCTCTCGGTAGTAGGTAGGGCCCGAGTGAGATTTTAAACAATTCAGACCCTCCCAAGCGGGACTCGCGAGACATCGTCAGGCAGTAAGCCACAGTCTTGGCTCCCGTTTGGGGAAGGGGATCGACGATTCTTCAGCGTGGGGAGGGTTGAACAGAGACCTTGCTGCTATGTAACCGAGGGATCGATTGGAGCGTTGAGCCACACCTTCGATTTCCCCTTTGGACGTAAACTTCGACCGAGGCTCTTCCACACATTTTTTTTTTATCTAGTTGTATAGATAGTATACCGCCGAATGTGTGTGAAGACGAACTGAGAATGACTGATCAGGTCATAATAGCGAGATTCTGGTTATTCTAATAAAAGGGCATATTCTGGTCTATTCGCCGCAACGTAACGTCTGTTGGCTGCAGGCGATGGTGATAGCTCAGGTACTGTATGTGCAACGTGTAAACAATAGATTACATTTTTGGATTTCCCTCTATTCTGTTCGTGTGTACCTAAAGTAATATACTACATACTGCATACTACTAATACCTATGTGGTGATATGAATATGTGTATGTACGAATGCGCTGTCTATCGCCTCATGAGGCAGAGGCACGATGTACGGAATACGTGGCTGACCCATCTGCACCTGCCATTTGGTCTACCGAGCACTAATCCCTACCGGGTTCCGGAGAGAAAAAGGTCTAGGTCATCAGCCACACGGCATGAAATGTTTCTATCTTCCGTATAATGGCTTAAGCAATTCCCCATCATTGGATCGTCTAGTAGCCTAGATCGTTTCGATTCTAGGCGGCTGCAGCCAATAGCCGAACTCGATTTTCTCCTGGTCCCTGCATCTCTTACCAGCCCGGCAGCTATCCGGCAGGAATACCGGTAGGAATACGGACGACTATGCTAGATACATGCATATATAGTAGGTACCCACGTATAGTAATCTTGAGCTTCCCTCTACGGATAGCTATAAGCGGGAATATATTGTTTTTCAGATGTTGGTGAACGGCGGTGAAGTCTTGGCCCGAACGGTTTCTTGCTCAAGTGCAAGGTTTTTACTGTGGGATGGGGTCGGCCCGGGTTGAAGGCATGTAGATAGACTAAGAGTTGTCGGTCAAAATGTGATGCATTCCTTTTGGCTGCTGGATACTTGAATTATTTTGGGTTAAGAACCTCGTGAGTTCTATATGGATGACCTGATATTGATGATGGGGGGCACTTTTGCAGCTTGCCAAGTCATCACGGTAATGCAAGTTCCTTTTCGGTTTCTACTATGTAAATGTACACTCGTTCATCGATGCCCTGGCTGATAAGATGCGGTAATTAGGAGATCAGGGATGATGACGGTGCTTATGAGAATCGTGATTGGGTCTGTGGCCCGTGACACCGACCAAGATCGTTGGCTAGGGCTGGATAAGACAATCCCCAGGGCCCAGGGCTCAGGGCTATATACATAAGAACCTTACGCCCGCACGAGCGATGGAATGTATGGCTTCAGGGGTGGGAACTGAGGGGGGAAGAAATAACACAGAAAGCCCTCTCCCCTAATCAAGGAGTCATTATCAAGTGGAGGGGAACCTCATTCCCTCATTCCAACGATATTGCTGGTGATGTCAATTTTGATATTCAAGGGGTTGTGAGGGAGATTTCGGATAAATCTTGAAACGCCACAACGGCGACATAATTGTCCAAATTAGGAAATGCATATTGATGATATTGGAGGGGAGACGGGGGGGTCAGCACAGATGTGTAAATGTAAATCCCAATGTATGAATGAACACGACTAAATTGGTCAATTTGATTTTCCTGCAATGATACCACACATAGAAATTCGTATCGGATCATATTTCATCATCCACAAAAAAAAAAAAAAAAGACAGCCAACTATTCAAAGTCATCAAAAACAGAAATTCGTGCATATTTTGTCCAGGGCAACAGGAGGGGCCAGAAGTGACGAACTTTTTTCGATAGTTACCCAAGGTACCTAGATGAAGCAATACAACATTCAGGGCCCCATTTACAAGGCCACTCGCGATAATGTTGTCGTTAGTCATTGGCATGTTTTTCTTTGCCCCCTTGCGTGGACCTTTGCCACGACGTTGCGACGTAGTAGCCTATAGAGTACGCCATTGGTTATAATCGTGTTTTTTTCATCCTTAGTTACACATTCCACCAATTATCTACGATTGACACGATTGACACGATTGACTATATCGTATCGATACGCACACCGCGCTCTTGCTTGAGGATGCATCAAAGTCTTACCTAGGTGGGAAGAGTCGGTCAAAGATCTCACAAGCAGGAAGCAGGGATGAATGAACCTCTCTCCACGTAAGTTGGAGTTGGGCATTGAAGAACGGAAAACTGGGGGGGAAAAAAGACCCGGGGTGATAAGCCCATGTTCTTGTTCGTTTCGTTTCGAGGTTGATCTTGAATCTAACATATACACGATGACACATAACCTACCTCTTAGTTAGATGCTAGATGTTAGATGTTAGATAGACAATGGTGATCCCTGAGATGAATTGGTGTACAATGAATCAATATTCTACCAAAGTCGAGTAACTAACTACTTGTTAATCCTATTAGTCCGGTATCTGATTTCTTGTCATGCAAGATTGATTGGCCTCGATCAGGTGTAACTATATGTTAAGTTTATTCTTGACCTGTTTTCTAAGATCCATGTCACGAGTCACGACGCAGGTCCTCTGGTAGGTCATTATTTTTGTTCTTTTCTTAGGTACTATCTAAGGTAACAATAAACATGCGGAACAACTGTCGAGACACGCGTATACCCAAGTACCATGGGCTGTCGTGAGCTATAAGGTGAAGACGTCGCAACGGAAGTGGTTAGTTCCCCATCGATCATTCGCTGGTGGTTCGTTCTAAAGCCGTTTCGACTCTAAGTTAAGGTTGATTATTCTACGATCATTGGTCGAAAGGGAGTGAACAATTGGCTTGCATCAAAGCCTGGATTCTAAGAACCTGTAAGATGATTGCGCTAACTGGAACCTCGATGTGCGCGTCCAAGGTCTCAACTGACGAATGTCAATGGCCCCTCATTCAGGTATTCCTAGCGCCTGGGTAGCGCTACATAGCAGCATAGGCGCTATAAGGTACAACGGTCTAACGTACCTAGGTAGCTACCTACGCAGCTTACATTGTTTCTTGTGGCAGGTCAGGTCCCCTGGGCGACTACCATTGCGTATCATGTACCTAGGTATCTACCTAAGGCAACCTCCCCTAGCACGCTAGTGTAGGTAGTTACGTGTAATAGGCCAAGGTAATAGGTCGAGTTAATAGTTTTAGCCCGGATGGTTCCAGTGAGCCTCTTGGCCCTAGTTACCCCCCCGACCCCTCTCTCCCGCTTGTTTCATGTCGTTAAGCTCTGAACCACTTACACACCAATGAACCATTCACCCGCTTCTATCATTCCCGTCATTCCCAACCCGTCTCAATCAAAGGGATCATGCGGGCGCATACTGTAGGCGGGCGGGTCCCTGGATGAGTTGTAAGCCGCCAGCCATTCACATCATCGCGGCTCCAGCCTTTTGGGGTCTACGTTTGTAAACATCCCAAACGTCCTAACTTAGGGGCGAATAGATCAAGCGAATAGGTGAGATGGGCTGGACGTGCTGGACGTGCTGGACGGGGACCCTGGCCATTTCTGGCCTTTCTACACGACATACCTTGCCTGAATACTCTACGATTCGCATTCAGATGAACCTTATTAGGAAGAACCCCTGTGTAAAGGCGACCGAAGAAAAAAGTAGATATAGATCTGAAGACGCACACTCCTTTTCTTCTTACTCCCCTCTCCAGATCCCTTCCATCAGTATCAGTATTCCCTTTCATCATAATAGACAAGAGCACCGCTAGTCGACAAGCCTAAAAAAAAGAAAAGTAAATCCACCGTGTGGAATGAGTTTGGTTTTGTTTCGACAGTATTGAAGGGAACCGGTTATTTTATCATTACGACAGACAGCCACACACGTTGACGTTGACGAGCGATACGAGATTTTTTGACGATACGAAACCCACTTCTTCTAGACTCCGGCTAGTCTATCATCATCATTTGCTTTCCCTCCCAACAGATCAGGAAACAGATCAGGAACTATTCGGCAATTAATTGCTATCGCATATCTTTACACTCTGATATTTGGAAGCCCCTCTTTTCCACGACAATCTCCTTGACAGCTCCTTGACAGGATCGACAAAGTTGACCCCTCCCCCGGGTCTTAATAAAAAAATTAAAAAAATACTTGGGTAGATCTTATTATATATCAGGCTTTGCTTGCACTCTCTAACCCAGGTAAATTTCTCGGGATACAAGACACGACACAGTCGAGTACGAGACACAACCGGTCACACCGCTACCCGACAACAACAAAAGTTGTAGTGTTTTGGGTTTAAATATTGGTTTATCATTCACTTATACGGTGTTACGAGGCTTTTTGCGCGTCGTCTTACTTTTAGTAGTCCTTGTGACTCAATCTAACTCGACATCTTTTATTTAACTCTTATAAGGTCCCCCGCCAGACCCCTCGAACAAACTGCGCCTTGAGGCTCGGAGCCATCGGGAGCCACTTTTCCAACTAAGTCGTCAGCAATCAGTGGCAGATTCGTCAGTCTTTTTCACATTAACGGCCCATTCAGCCTACGCAACACTACCTACCATCTCATTCGGAGATATTTTATTGCCAGGATTTTCTCACCCAAGGCACAATCGTTATTTGCAGTTCGAGTTGGTCGAACCTTTACGATCATTCCCAACCAATCTAGCATTCTCCAGGTCTTCCGCCGGCTCGGGAAACTTGCCTTCTTTTACATCCTCGCCACTCTTTACTGAGCAGAATAAGTTTTTTTAAGCCTAGCTTGCTTAGTTTGACTTAATCGTCGCCTATAAACAATTCGGCAGCCTTCCGGTTTCATTGAACGCCTTCTGGTAGCTACACCCCACGTCAGCACCGCAGGCATTAATATTTCATAAAACCCGTCCTGCGCAATCGGCATTCTTGCAGTAATACGCCTTCGACAGCCCGAAAGGGAAAAAGAAAGGAAATCCACTCTTAATAGTGAAGCCACATATCAACTACGCGTACAAGAGGCAATTGATTCATCATCCTACTCCTCCTAATCCATAAGAGGGAAAGGAAAGAACAGCATATCGCGAACTAATTGAATTTTACAACGATTCGACTCCATCGTCTATACCGTTCTCCACGTCCGGAAAGAAGCGAGACAATTCATTAAGCTTTAACAATTATTAAACGAAGCGAGCCCCGTTATCCCGAAGCAGATCCGGGAGGCCCGCTTCTACGATTCTACGGACGAGTAACGTACCTTCAGTTTTTTTGAAGGTTCAACTTAGGCAACTGGGAACCCCCCTGTCGGTCAAATCCGGAGTCCAGATAGGGAACCTGACCCCTCCCTCTCTAAATCCCCTGCATAGGCACCCGCACAGAGCAGCTTGCATATCCCAAGCACCTGCCACTAGCTGCTGCCACCTCCTTTTTGGTAGGCTCTGCACTAATATACTTGACCCCTGACACAATTTGGGTACCCACTTTCTCTTTTCCGAGTTCCAGCCCAGCCCAGTAACCCACCAACCCACCAAACCCACCAAACCCACCAAACTCAACCCCAAGCCCAGGCGACTTTGGCACGTCAGCGGTCGATCTTGCCAGGTATCCCAGTACTTTAGTTACTTTGGCTCAGCCTCGACCACCCTCGACCATCCTCACGTCACACACGCAGACGGTACCCTTTCACAGTAATTTGTGGGAATTAGCTGGTCGTTCAGCGTTGCGCCTACTAAGTCATTCTGTCAGTCTGATATGACCATAGGCTCCGCCTCGTGATACACCTTTCCACATCCTCCATCCTATCGCATACTCCCACACTCACACAGCTAAACCACCCTGGTCCACACACCGTTGGTGCTTAATATATTACCAACTGTCCATTCCACCCGTCTTCGCTTCCCCGGATTTTTATTTTTTTCTTCTTTCCCTAGCTGTTGCACTTGGGAAATATATCAAGTCGTTGCTGGATATCATCACATTTGATACCTCGTCTTAGCAACGCACATCACGTATCATACATAATGTCTTCGACATCCAGGATACCTATGAGCGAGCTCAACGCCGCCGCCCTTGAGCACTTTGTATATAAGCCAGTGAGCCCGGCTATGATCGCATATTTGGCCCGTGCAGCGCGCGATGTCATCCAGTGCGATCCCACTATGATGCCCCCGCCGGTTCAGAACAAGTCGCAACATCCTACACCACCCCGAACGCCGTCTCCGAAAGCGGTCCGTTGCGACGACAGCAGTCTACCGACGCTAGAAGAGTTTATCACACAACTGGTTCGCTCTTCCAATGTTCAGGTACCGACTTTGATGTCTACTCTGGTCTACTTGACTCGGTTAAAGTCTCGACTTCAGCCCATGGCCAAGGGTCTGCGATGCACGACCCACCGAATTTTCTTGGCTGCGCTCATCCTCTCTGCGAAGTATCTCAATGACAGCTCACCGAAGAACAAGCACTGGGCTGGCTACAGCCACATGAACACCGAAAACTACAGCTTCGGTTTCAGCCGCACAGAAGTTAACTTGATGGAGAAGCAATTGTTGTTCCTGCTAGAATGGGAGCTGCGCATTACCGAAGAGGACCTCTACCGCGAGTTGGACCCTTTCTTGGCACCTATCCGCGACAACATTGAGGCCTCTCATGCTCGTCGCATGCAGCGCAAGGAGAAGTTGCGGAAGCAACAAGAGGCCGAAGAATGGGCTGCTCGGCTCCCGTCACCGCCGAGCTCGCGCGACAGCTCACGGTCGAGGCAAGCTACGCCACCTTACGAAACTATTCGCATGGCGCAGGATGTGTCTACGCCACCAGGATTGGTTTACAGCTCGTCGGCAAGCAGCAGCGGCAGCTCCTATGCTTCCTCTGTTACCTCCTTACACCACTCGCGGTCTTCAACACCGCTATCGGAACCTGGTGAGGGCTATGTTTCCTACGTTGATGGCTCACTATACGATTCTCCGGTTGAGGTAGTTATCGACATGCCGCAGCCGGCCGCTCGTACCAGAGGATACCGCGGTAAGGATGCCAAGCAGCTACTGCCATACGAGATTAGCGCGGATGATTTACGAGCTCTTCAGGACGGTAGTGCTAAAACGAAGCGCGCGAGGACCGGAAGGGGTATGTGGGGCCGCATGTTTGGAGGTGGCATCACTTCACGATAATCATTTCATTTGTTCTTTTTTTTCCTTCGGTTCGGTGCATTATAGCCAGGAGTTACGGATTTTTTTTTTGGATAAAGGCGCAAATTGTTACGAGCGGTGTAAGACGCCAAAAAGAGGAAGAGTTCTCACCTCTAACCGTTGTTGCTTTCCCCATAGAGTGGGTGGAACACTGTCATCATGATATCTACACAGGCACAGCATTTCTTAATAATGGGATGGGGTCAATAGGTGCAGAACATGGCGGGTTTGGGCATTAATAGGTACTACGGAAAGCGGCGGACAGCATGCATTCTGGCATTGATTGCCTATGGGGCACAACGATAAAGGGGAATATACAGATCACTGGAGTTCCGGGTCTCTAGGGGAAGCCAAAAAATGAATTCATGGGTTGGGGTTTTTACTAAGTATTGGGTTGTTAATGACGTTGAAGCATTGATAGGATCTGTCGGCTTGACCGATAGATAAAAGAACCAATAGTTAATTAATTTACTGAAATGGAAATTCAACATTCGGTAAAACCATGACTTTTCGTTTTGTTGTGATTATTTGAGTGATTATTATTTTATTGTGTTGTAATACGTACACGAACTTATTTCAATAAGCTCAAACCACATTTTGCGTTCGTTTTTTTCATTTTTTTTATACTTTTTTTGCCATAAGTTTTTTTTGATTAATTATATATTTTAAAAAAAATAAAAATATTAAACGCAAATGTGGTTTAAAAACCAAATGCGCGAAATTAATTTTTTTTTAATTAAAAAATAATTTAAAATTAAATAAATTTATTAAATAAACCACCGTAATAAATAAATGATATATTAAAATAATTATTAATATAATTATAAATTTAAAAAAAACGTTACGCGGTAATTTTTTATATAATAAAATTACGGTTATGTTTTTATCGCGATAACCGCGTTTTAAATAAAAAATTATAATTTTTTAAAATTTATTATTTAATAACGTAAAATTGTATAAAATTTGAAAAAAAATTAAAAATAATAATAAATTATTATTTTATTTTATAATAATAAAATATTAATAATTTTTAAATGTTATTATAAAAATACACGTTTAATTATATAAAATTTTTTAATAAAAATATAAACATGTAATTTTTAACATTTTTACATTAAAATTTATAATATAACAACGTAACATTATATTTAATTAAAAAAAAAAATATAAAAATTTAAAAACCATTTATTTAATTTTAAATAATAAAATAAAAATTATTTTCGATATTATTATTAATTATTTAATATATCATTAATATAATAATAAAAATATATAAACGAAATTTTTTTTTTTACATAAAATTTTCAAATTTCATTCAACCAAAAATAATTTCGTACTTTACAAGTACAAACGCACGGACCAACAATCCGGTGGCGCAACCACCGTTTTGGTTAATGAAATTTGAATTCATTGAAATAAACACGAACGGCGAAAATATTAGTGGCACAAAAATGTACCGTAAAATCCACAAACGTAAAATTATTAATTTTATTTTATTTTATTTTATTTTATTTTATTTTATTTTATTTTATTTTATTTTATTTTATTTTATTTTATTTTATTTTATTTTATTTTATTTTATTTTATTTTTATTAATAAATACGTACATGATAAAATCAAATAAAATAATAATAAAAATAAATAATAATAAAATAATAAAATTAAAATTAATTTATTATTAATATTTAAAAAAAAATTATTTATTTAAATATAAATATAAAAACGCGTTTATATAAAATAAAAATATATAAATATTTTTTTTTATAATATATATTAAATTAAATATTAAATTAAATATATATATTTTATTATTTAATTATCATTTATTTTATTTTTTTTTACAATTAATTAATTATAAATTATTTAATTATTTTATATTTTATTTATTTTTTTAATTATAAATTAATTTAATTATTTTTTATTAACATTTTTATAATTTTATTTAATAATGTTTTTATTATTATATTAATTAAATTATAAATATTATAAATTTAATAAATATTATTAATTTTTTAATTTTTATAAAATTATTATAATATTATTAAATTAATTATTAATTATTTTTCATTAATATTTTTTATTTATATTAAATATTAATATAAAAAAAATAAATTAATATATAAAATAAATAATATTTTAAATAATAAAAAACATTTTAAAATAATATTAATTATATAATAAATAATATATTTAACATTAAAATTTTAAATTATTTTATAAATTTTATTAATAAAAACATTATATATCACATATTTATATTTAATAAATAATTAATAAATAATATTATTTTTAATTTAAATTTTATTATTTTAATTAATAAATTTTTTATTTTTTAAAATAATAATATAATTAATTTATAAATTTAAATTTTTATTATTTATAAATAAATTATTAATAAATATATAAAATTATAATTTATTAAAATTTAAATTTATATAATTAAATTTTTATATTTAATTATTTATTTATTATTTAATTTTAATATTTAAAATTTTAATTTTTTTAAATTTTAATTTTAAATATTATATTATTATTAAATAATTAAATGTAATTTTAAATTAATAAATTAATATAATATATATATTTTAAATTTATTATTTTATAAATTTTTTAATGATATTAAAAATTTTAATATTTAATAATTTAAATTTTTTAATTTTTTTTTATATAATAAAAATTTTATAATTTTTTTTATAAATTATAATATAAAAATTATTAAAATTTTTAATTTTTTTATTTAATATTTTTTAAAAATATATTTTAATTTTAATTTTAATTAATATTTTATTTTTAATAATAATAAATTTAATAATATTTATATTAAAAATATTATTTATTTATAAATTTATAATTTTAAATAATTTTAAATAATTTTAATTTTATTATTAATAAATATAAATTAAATATTAATAATTTTATATATAATTTTTATTAATAATATTATAAATAAATTTTAAATTAATATATATTTAATTTTATAAATTTATATAATAATTTAATAATTTATAATAATATTTTTTTAAAATATTTATTTTTTAATTTAATAAATAATTATATAAAAATTATTTTTTTTTATATTAATATTTTTAATTAAATATATATTAAAAAAAATAATATAAATTTAAAAAAAAAAATTTTAATTTTTATTAATTAAAAATTAAAAAATTTATTAATAAATTAATAAATTTTAATAAAATATAATAAAACCAAAACCATAAAACCATTATATTATTATTATAATAATAATATAATTAAAAATTAATATAAATTATGATATTAAAATGAAAATAAATAAAAAAATATGTATTATGTTAAATTTAATTATGTTTTTTATTAATATTAATAATAATAATAAATAAAAAAAATGAAAATAAATTAAAATAAATGAATATAAAAAAATAATTAAAATATTTTTTAAAAAATTAATAAATATAATAAATAAAAATAATAAAAAAAAAATTAATAAAATAAAAAAATAAATTATAAAAATAATAAATAAAAAAATAATATATTAAATATGGAATATAATTAAATTT
This sequence comes from Daldinia eschscholtzii, assembly GCA_037126485.1. Classification (NCBI taxonomy): domain Eukaryota; kingdom Fungi; phylum Ascomycota; class Sordariomycetes; order Xylariales; family Hypoxylaceae; genus Daldinia; species Daldinia eschscholtzii. Next base: position 3,769,051 of record JBANMG010000002.1, read on the forward strand.
AATATAAAAAAAAAATGTATTAAATTAATAATATTAAAAAATATAAAATATAAAATAAAAAAAATAAAAAAAAATTATTAAATAAAATAAAAAATAATTAGGATATTTAAAATATAAATATAATATTAAAATTTTAAATAAAAATAATAATTATTTTAATTATATAATAAAATAATAATATAATAATTTTAAAAAAAAAATTAAAAAAAATTATTATTAAAAAAAATTTTAATTTTTTAAATATTATGAATAAAATTTTAAAAAAAATTATTAAAATTATCAATTTCATTTTAAATAAATAAAAAATTATAATAATAAAAAAATTTAAAAATAAAAATATAATGGTAATTTTTTAAAAAAAAATTAATATATATAAAAAAAATAAAAAATAATAAATAAAAAAAATATTTAAAAAATAAATTATAAAAATTAAAAAAATATTTATTTTAATTATAAAAAATTTAAAAATAAATAAATTATAAAATATTTACATAAATCTTAAATATTTATTTAAAAAAATTAAAAATAAAAATAAATAAAATATAAAATTATTAAAATTAATATATCACAAAAATAAAAAAATAAAATATATTATTATAATAATTAAAATAATTTTTTTTAATATAATTTAATATTTATATATTAATAAATTATTTTAAAAAATAAAATTATATTAATATAAATTTTTTATGTAAAATATAAAAATAAAATAATATTATAAATATTATAAATTTAAATATATGGTAAAATATTATAAAAAATAAATAAAATATAATAAATATATAAAAATAATATATAAAAATAAAAAAAAAATATATAATTAAAATTAAATGTTAAAATTGTAAAAAATTATATTTAATATAAAATAAAAAATATAAATATATATAAAAAATAAAAAAAAAATAAAAAAAAATTATATATATAAATTAAAATAATTTAAAAAAAAAAATATTAGTTTTTTTTTAATTATAATTTATATAATATATGATAATTTTAAAATTATAATTTTATAAAATAAAATAAAAATTTAAAAATAAATTTAAAAAAAAATTTAAAATAAAATTTTAATAAAAAAAAATTAAAAAAAAATATAAATATTATAAATACATTAAAAATTAATAAAATTTTTTTTTATTTTTAATAATGTTTTAAATAAATTTCATATTTATTATTAATATTAATTAAAAAAATAATAAGTAAAATATATAATTAAAAAACATATAATAATAAAAATAAAAATAATATAATAAAATGTAAAAAAAAAAAAAATTTTATTTTAAATAATAAAATAATAAAATAAAATAAATATAATAATAATATAAAAATTTTAATTTATTAAAAAAAAATATATATAATTTTATAAATAATAATTATAATTTTATTTAAAAAAAAATAAAAAAAATTATTTTATATATAAATAAAATAATAAATAAAAAAAATAAAAAAATAAAATAAATTATAATTAAATGGTTTATTATTTAAATATTAATAAAAAATTAATTATAATTTAAAATATATATATAAAATTATTTAAAAAATTAAAATATAATTTATTAAATAAAATAAAATTAAAAAAAAATTAAAAATATTATATAATAATAAATGATTTTAATATATATTATTTATTATAAAATATGGAAAATAAAATTATTAAAAATTTAAAAAAAATTTTTAATTTTATTAAATAATAAAATTTTTTATTAATAATTAAAAAAAACCATATTATAAAATTATGTTAAAATAATAAAAATTTAATAATAAATTTTATATAAATTAATTTTAAAATTAATTATAAAAAAATAATAAAATTAAATTAATAAAATTTGGATTATATAATTTTAATGATAATGGTTTATATTGATAAAAACATTAATATTTTTTTTAAAAAAAAAAAAAAATAAATATAAAAAAATTTAAATTTAATATTTTTTAAAATTAAAATAAAAAAATTAAAAATATTTAAAATTTTTATAAATTTTGGGAAATTTGATTTATATATGGATTATTTAATAAAAAAATTTTAAAAAATTATTAATATAATTATTTTATAATAAAAAATTTTTTTTTTAAATTAATAAAATAATGGAACGGGAAAATTATAAAAATTAAAAAAAAAATCATTTAAAAAAAAAAATAAATAATTTTAAAATTTTTATTAAATTAAAAACGATATATTAACATATTTAAAAAATATTAAAAAATAATAATAATAATTAAAAAAAATAATTAAAAATAAATTTTAATAAAAATATTAATAAATTTTAAATTATTTTAAAAATTGAAAAAATAAATTAAAATTAAAAATTAAAAAATTAATAATAAAAAAATAAAAATTTTAATAATAAAAAAAAATATTAATAAATATTTTTAAATTAAAAATTATAATAATAAATTAAATATTTTTAAAAAAAAATTTTTTTTATAATTATATTTTAATTTTTTTAATATAAACCCAAATATAATTTATAATAAAATTTTTAAAATAAATGATTATATAATAGAGTTCTACTATTGGCACACCCTCAAAATTGCTATCGCGCGCTTATTGGCACACCTAATACATGGGGTACATCCCACCCATACATCCCCCCCATTTTGATTCAAATACAAGTTCTTTTGAATCCCACATATTTTAACGATTCAAATTAGAAACATTACATCGTCGTATTCGCCTCAATTAGACCTTTCGAATGATATAAGTCCCATCTTGATGCAGGCCCTATTTTGAAAGTTATTTGAGGATATATTCAATTGATTGATAAGGCGAAAGGGCTTGCGACCGCAAAAGCGTTTTCAGCCCCAAAGAGGGTCACGTGGCTCCCCCCAGGGCCACCACTATTACAACTTTTAAAAAAAACATTACAACCCACATATTTCAACGTTTCAAATGCCACCGGTTATATCGTCGTTTTCGCCTCAATTAGAGCCTTCTGCAGATAGTTTTATATATTTGGTGCAGGCCTTATTCCAAATGTTATAGACGTGTAGATGTGTTGTGTATGGTGGTGGTGGTGGCCTTGGGGGGGCACGTGACCCGCTTTGAGGCTGAAAACGCTTTTGCGGTCGCAAGCCCTTTCGCCTTATCAATCAATTGAATATATCCTCAAATAACTTTCAGAATAGGGCCTGCATCAAGATGGGACTTATATCATTCGAAAGGTCTAATTGAGGCGAATACGACGATGTAATGTTTCTAATTTGAATCGTTGAAATACGTGGGATTCAAAAGGACTTGTTGTATTTGAATCAAAATGGGTGGGATGTACCCCATGTATTGGGTGTGCCAATAAGCTCCCGATAGCAATTTGAAGGTGTGCCAATAGCAAAACTCATATAATATAACATATAATAAAAAATATTTTAAAAATAATAAAAAAATGGAAAATTTTAAAAAAAAATAAATTTTTAATAAAGTTTTTATATAAATACAAAAAATCATTATTTAAAATATTAATTTTTTTAATGAAAAATAATTTTAAATATAAATATTATTTAATTTAATTTTAAAAAATAATAATATATATGTTTTTAAAATTAAAAAAAACAATGGAAAAAAAAATTTTTTTAAATACATATTAATTTATAATTTTTTTTAATATAATGGGAAAAATAATTAATTGAATTATAATTAAATAAATTATAAAAATAATGGAAAAAAATTAATTATTTTTTAAAAAATAAATAAATAATAAAAAATATAAATTTATAAAAATAATAATAAAAATAATAATAAAAATAATATATTTAATTTAAAAAAATAAAAATAAAATTATATTATTATAATTAAATATAATAAATATTTTTAACCATATAATATTAAAATAATTATTATATATTTCAATTTTATATAAAAAATTAAAAATGGAAAATATTTTTATAATAAATTTTATAAATAATATAAATTTGATAATGGTAAAATCAAATATAATTAAAAATTATAAAAAATTTAAAAAAATTTTTATTATTTATATTGTATAAATAATTTAATATGAAATGGTTTTTATATTATATAAAAATAAATTAATATATTTTATAAAAATATATAAATTAAATATTAATAAAATCAAATTAAAAAATATTATAATAAAATTAATAAAAAATGTTTAATTTTTTAAAATATGGTTAAATAAAAAATTTAAATAAAAAAAATATTTAAAAAAAATTAAAATTAAAATAAAATGTTAATAATACATTTTTTTTAAATTAATAATATTTATATAAAATTATAATATATTAAAAATAAAAAAAATATATATTAAAATTATATATAATGTAATTACATATAATATAATAATTTAATATATTTTTAATAAAAATAAAAAAATAAAAAAAATAATAAATAAAATAGATAAAATATAATTAATATATTTAAAAAAAATTATAAAAATATATAAAATCACTGTAATTAAATATTTAAAAAATAAAATAAAATATTTTTTATTATATTTATATTTAAATAAAAAATTAATAAAATTTAAAAAATAAAATAATAATAAAAATAATTTTATAAAATGTATAAAAAAAAAATAGTGGAATGGATTTGGATTTTGGAAAAAATAAAAAAAAATTTTAAATGTAAAAATTAAAATAAATTAAAAAAATTTTTTAATGTTATTGCGATAAAAAAAAATAAAAAAAATTTAAAAATAAAAAAAAAATAAATTAAAATTTAAAAAAAAAATTTTTTATTAAAAAAAATAATATTAAAAAATTAAAAAAATAAATAAAATAAAAAATATAAAAAAAATATTTTTATTTTATAAATATTTTTAATAAAAAGAAATTTGAAAAAATTTTATTATTTGTTAAAAAAATATAAAACTTTAATTTTGATTTAAATATGAATAAAAAAAATAAAATTTAAATTTTTTTTATTTAAATATTTAATATTTGATATCATAATGTTAAAATATTATTATAAAAATATAAAAATAATATACCACATTATAATAAAATGTTTATTATTGGAAAAATGGAAAAAAAAATTATAAAAAAAATTATTTTTAAAAACATTTTAAATAAAAAAAAATTATAAAAAAATAATAAAAAATATAAAAAAAATAAAAATTATAATTAAATGGTTTTTAAAATTATAAATTTTTTTTATATATAAATTAATATTTAATTTAATAAAAAAAAAAATGTAAAAATTTTTAAAATAAAAAAAAATAATAAAATATAAATAAATTTAAATAAACGAAAATATTTTTAAAATTATTATAATTTAATTTTTATTATAAATTAATGATAATTTAATATAAATTTTTATTTATTAAAATTTTTATCAAATTTATTTTTATAATTATTATTATTATTATTAAAATTAAATTTTTTTTTTTATTTTTAATAATATTTTGGAATTTTAATGGATTGTTTTATTTGGGTATTTTGTTTAAAAAAATAAAAAAATATATTATTAATTTTTAAATAATTTTATTTTTAAATTTGTTAAAAAATAAATTAAAAAATTTAAATTAAAATATATATTTAATAATGTATTAATATTAAGATTTTATATTTTTATTTAAAAATTAAAGTTAAAAAATGGTTATTTATTTTTTTATTAAATTGGAATATTAAAAAAAAACAATTAATAAAATAATAAAATAATTATGGATATAAAAATAAAATGTTTAAAATATTTATTAAATTTTTATAATTAAACTATTAATATAATTAAAAAAAGTAATTATAATAACATTAAAATTAATATTAATAATTTTTTTAAATATAAATAAAATTAATTTTTTTAAAAAAAAATTAAAAATTATATAAAAATATAACCATAATAAAATTATAAATTAATTATTTTAAAATAATTGTAAAATAAATTTAAAAAATAATAATTAATTAATAATTTAAAAAATTTATTTTTAATTAATTAATATAATTATTATAAAATATTTAAAATTAATTATTTTTAATAAAATAAAAATTAATAAATTTAATAATTTAAATAAAAATTTTTAAATTTTTGTATATATTAATAAAATATTATAATATATTAAAAAAAAATATATATAAAAAATGGGATATTTATAAAAAAATAATTTTTTTTAATTTTAATATAAAAGTGGTATATTATTTAATTAAAAAAAAAATATATAATAACATTATATAAAAATTTAACCGAATTTGCAATTATATTAAAAAAAAAATATTTTAAATAATTTTTATAAAAATAACAATATAAATAAAAATTATTATAAATTTTAAAAAAATAAACGCGAAAAAATATTATAAAAAAAAATAAAAATAATAAAAACTTAAAAATTAAAATTATATAAAAATAAAAAATTAAAAGATTGTAATTTAAATAAAATAATAAAAAAATAAAAAAAAAAAATTAAAAAAAAAAATAAAAAATAATAAATTTAAAATTTTTATTTATTTAATAATGGGTTATTTGTGTTTTATACCTTTTTCAAAATTAAAAATTAAAAAATAAAACATTTTTAAAAAAAATATATATAATATATAAAAAATATAAAATAATTTATGATTAATGTGAATAATAATATATTAAATTATATAAAAATTATAAATCACGTTAAAATAATATAAAAAAAAAAAATTAAAGAAAATATAAAATAAAATTAATTTAATATGTTAAAATTAAATAAATAAAATTTTATTTATTATTTTATTTATTAAAATAATAAAACTTTAATTAAATATAAATAAAAATAAAATTATTATATAATATAAATGGAAAAAATTTAAAATAAATTAGATTTTTTTTAATAAATACATAGTTTTAATTTAAAATATTTACTTTATAAAAATATTAATAATGTTTATGCGAAATGTAAATAATAAACATAATGGCATAAAAATAATAATAATAATAATAATAATTAAATATATATTATAATAATATTTTTTATTATTATTTTCATTTTTTAATAATATAATATAAAAATTAAAATTAATATAAATTATTAATTTATTTTTTATATAATAAATATATATATTATAATAAATTTTTTATTAAAATTTTTATAATTTTAAATTATAAATTATAATTTTTTATATAATAAAAAAATATTTTTAATTTTAATTTTATAAATTATTTAAAATTTTTATTATTAATATATTTTTAAATTATTATTAAACGTTTATTAATATATTTAATATATAAAATATATTTTATTTATAAATTTTATTTAAATTAATTTAAATATAATAAATTTTTTTATATTTTATATATTTTAATAATTTAAATTAAAAAAATTACATCGTTATATTTATTTTAATTAAAATTTTCGAATAATATAAATTTTATTTTAAATTAAATTTTATTTTAAAAATTATTTGAAAATATATTTAATTATTTAATACAACGAAAAAATTTACAATTATAAAAACGTTTTTAATTTTAAAAAAAATTACGTGGTTTTTTTAAAATTATTATATTTATCACATTTATATATTCATAATATTTCGAATAAAATTTATACCAAATAAATAAAAATATCGTTGAAAAATTTTAATTAAAATGAAAACGGCGATATAATTTTTCCAATTTGTTTCGTGGAAATACGTAAATTATAATGATTTTTAAAAAAAATGTAATAATAATGTTTTTCGGGGGGGGTGGGGGGGCACGTGACCCGTTTTAAAATTGAAAACGTTTTTACGATCGTAAATTTTTTCGTTTTATTAATTAATTAAATATAATTTTAAATAATTTTTAAAATAAAATTTATATTTATATAAAATTTATATTATTTGAAAAATTTAATTAAAACGAATATAATAATATAATTTTTTTAATTTAAATTATTAAAATATATAAAATTTAAAAAAATTTATTATATTTAAATTAAAATAAATAAAATATATTTTATATATTAAATATATTAATAAATTTTTAATAATAATTTAAAAATATATTAATAATAAAAATTTTATTTAAAATTTAAATATTATTATATTTTTATAAATTATAAAATTATATATTTTAAATTTTATTATTAATATATTTTTAAATTATTATTAAAACGTTTATTAATATATTTAATATATAAAATATATTTTATTTATTTTAATTTAAATATAAATTTTTTTAAATTTTATATATTTTAATAATTTAAATTAAAAAAATTATATAATCGTATTTATTTTAATTAAATTTTTCAAATAATATAAATTTTATATAAATATAAATTTTATTTTAAAAATTATTTAAAAATATATTTAATTAATTAATAAAACGAAAAAATTTACGATTATAAAAACGTTTTTAATTTCAAAACCGGTCACGTGGTTTTTTCCAAAACCACCATTATTATAATTTTTAAAAAATTATTTTAATTTTTTAAATTTTATTAACCATTTATAATAATTACGTTATCGAACCGTTAATTCGTATGTTCGTATTTATAAAACACGAAATATATAATTAATTAAATGAAATTTAAATTTAAATTAAAAAAAAAATTTCGTTAATATATTTTTATTAAAAATTTAAAAAATTTTAATAATAATATATTAATAATATATAATTATTTAATAATAACATTAATTATAATTTTTATTTTATTATTCGAAATTAAATAAATTATTTTCGAATTTTTATATTTTTTTTTTAATTAAATATAACGTTTCGTTATTATATTATAAATTTAAATATAAAAACGTAAAAAACACGTTTTATATTTTATTAAAAAATTTTATATAATTTTATTTACATTTTTATAATAATATTGAAAAACCATTAATTTTTTATTATTTAAAATTAAATATATAATTTTCGAATTTATATATTTTTTTTTAATTAAATACGACGTTACGTTATTATATTATAAATTTAAACGTAAAAATTATAAAAAACACATATTTACATTTTATTAAAAAATTTTATATAATTTTATAATAACGTTTAAAAACCATTAATATTTTATTATTCGGGATTAAATATATAATTTTTAAATTTATATATTTTTTTTTAATTAAATATAATATTACGTTATTATATTATAAATTTTAACATTAAAAAACATAAAAAACACACGTTTATATTTTTATTAAAAAATTTCATATAATCCCACGTGCATTTTTATAAACACATTCGAAAACCATTAATATTTTATCATTATAAAATAAAATAATAATTTATTATTATTTTTAATTTTTTTCAAATTTTATAAAATTTTATATTATTAAATAATAAATTTTAAAAAATTATAATTTTCGTTAAAAATATAATCATTTTTAAAACGTAATTATAAACGTTATTATTTTAATATAAAAAAAAAATTACCACGTAATATTTTTTTTAAATTTATAATAACATTAATAATTATTTTAATATATTATTTATTTATTATAATATTTTATTTAATAAATTTAATTAATTTAATTAATATTAATTATTTTTTAATAAAAACGAAATTAATTTTACGTAATTAAATTTTAAATTATATTTATATTTAATATTTTTATTTTTTTTAAAATGTTTAATTAATTAAAAACATTTATAATAAATGAAATATAAAAACACGAACGTAAAATATAATTTAAATTCATTAAAATAATTAAAAAATTATTATAATTTATATATTTTAACATTTCAAATGCCACCGGTTATATCGTCGTTTTCGTTTCAATTAAAGTTTTTTGCAAATAATTTTATTTTTTTAATGTAAACTTTATTTCAAATGTTATAAACGTATAAATGTGTTTTATATGGTGGTGGTGGTGGTTTCGGGGGGGGCCACGTAACCCGTTTTGAAATTGAAAACGCTTTTGCGGTCGCAAACTTTTTTGCTGCATTAATCAATTGGATATATTTTTAAATAACTTTCGAAATAAAGCTTGCATCAAAATAAAATTTATATCGTTCGAAAAGTTTCAATGAAGCGAATACGACGATGTAATGTTTTTAATTTGAATCGTTGAAATATGTGGGATTCAAAAGGACTTATATTTGAATCAAAATAAATGGGATGTACCCCATGTATTGGGTATGTTAATAAATTCCCGATAGCAATTTGAAAATGTGTTAATAATAAAATTTTATATTTTAAATTATAAAATATTTTTTTTTAAATAATATATTAAATTTTTTTATATTTAATATTTTATATAATTTTTTAAATATAAATATTTTATTATTTATTTATAATTTAATTATTAATATAAAATTATTTTATTTTTTAATAATAATATATAATATAATAATATAATAAAAATTATTAATTATTAAAAATTTTTTTTAAAAATAATTTTATATTTATTTAAATTAAATATAAATTTTAATAATTTAATTTTAAATAATTTAATAAATATAAAATTTTTTTTTAATTAAATATATAATTTAATATATAAATTTTAAAATATAAATATATTATTTAATACATTAAAAATTATAATTACATTTTTATTAATAATAATAATAATTTTATAAAAATTTATTTATTTTTTTTTTTAAAAATATTAATATTTTATTATTTATGAATAAAAATTTAAAAAATATTTATAAAATTTTAAATCTATTTTTTATATTTAATATATTTTTAATTAATTATTACATTTTAATTTTTTTAATTTTTATTATTATTTTTTAAATTATTTATATTTATTATATTTATAAAAAAATAAATAATAAATTTATATTAATTTTAAAATAAATATTAAAAATTAAAAAAATAAATATAAAATTATTTAAATTTATTATATTATTAATTATTTTAATTATTATTTAAAATTATAATATTTTAAATTTTAAATTTTATAATTTATTAATTATAATTTTATATATTTTTTTAATAAAATTATAATATTTTTTAATTTTATTAATAAATTAATATATTTTTATTAATATTTAATAATAAATAATATTAATAATATAAATTTTATTTTTAAATTTAATATTATTAAAATTAATATTAATATCATAAATAATAATATTTAAAAATTTTAAATAAATATTAATTTAATATTATTTAAATATTTTTTATATTTTTTTAATAAAAATAAATTTGATAAAATATATAATTTAAAATTTCATTATTATATTAATAATATATAATATTAAATATTTTTTTAAATATATAATATTAATAATAATTTTATAATTAAAATTTATATTTAAATTTTTTAAATTAAATTTAAATTTTTATAAGATTTTATTTTTAATTTAATAATAATAATAAAATTTATTAATTTTTTTTATATTATTTATATTAACATTATATTTAATTTTATTTAATAAATTATAAAATTTATTAATTAATAAATAATTAAATTAAATATATAAACATTATAATTTTATTTTTATATAAAAAATAATATTTTTAAAATAAAACCATAAATATCCCCATTTTTAAATAACATTAACCATTATTCCATTTTTATAAATTAATTAATTAATAACATTATTAAAATATATTTTTAATTAATCCATATCATTAAATAATAAAAAAAATAATATATTAATTTTTATAATATAAAAATCAATTTAATTAAATAAAATTTCCATTATAATTATTTTTAAAAATTTAATAAATAATTTATTATTAAATTTAATATTAATTTTTTTTATTTAAATTTTATTTATTTTTAATTATTTATTAAAATATTTTTTAATAAAAATAAAACATTATTTTTTTTAATTATAAATATTTTAATTATTTTTATATTAAATATAATTTTTTAAAAAATATTTTTTAAATATTAATTTAAAATAAAAACCATATTAAATTTTTCATTTTTAAAAAAAATAAAAAATATAATATAATAATAAAATATTTAATTAAATAAATATATTATAATTATATATTATTTAACATTTATTTTTTTTATTTTATATATAAAATTATTATTATTTTTTTTTTTAATTTTAAATTTTTTTATTTTATTTTTTTATATTTTATTAAAAATATAACATATTTACTTTTATTTCATTTTTTATTAACTTTCCATTATTTTTTAACTTTTTTTTATTTTTTTTAAAAATATTTAATAAATTAATATTTTTTTTTTACATATTTAACAATAACATTTTTAATTTTTTACCATTATTTTCAATTAATATTTTTTATTTTTATTAATATAATAATATTTCCATTTAATATAATATTATTTATTATTATTATCATTATTATTAATAATCATAAATTAATAAATATTTTTAAAATTTTTATATATATTAATAAATATTTATAATTTATTTATTAATTTTTTATATTTATATAAAAAAATAAATAATATATATTAAAATTATAAAATAAAATAATAAATTTATTATATTATTATATTAAATTATTATTTATTTTTAAAATTTTTTTTAAAAATTTTTGAATATAATAATAATTTATTTAATATAATTTTTAATATTTTAAAATTAAATTTATTTTTATTTTTTTTATTAATTTTAATATTTATAAATATAATATTTATTTAATTATTATAATATTATATTTTATTTTATTTAATATTAAAATATTATTTTATAATTAAATATATATTTATAAAATATTAATATTAAAAAATATTATATAAAAAATAAATAATTATTTTTTTTATTAAAATAATTAAAAATATAATATAAAATTATATTTATTTAATTTTAATAATATAATATATATTTAAAAAAAATTTAAATTTATTTTTAAAAATATTATATATTTTATTAATATAATTATTTTCATTATTTTAATTTTTTTTAAAGTATTTAATTATTATTAAAAAATATATTTTATTAAAAATTTATATTAAAAAAATATTATAATAAATATTATTTTAAAAATTATTTATAAATATAAATATTTATATTTATAAATTATTTATTAATATAAATAATAAAATTATTGAAAAAAAAATTAAAAGTTTTAATAAATTAATTTTTTTTAATTTTATTATTTTATAATATTATTAATATTATATATAAATTATTTAATAATAATTTAAAAAATTTAAATATATTTTTTAAAATTAATAAATAATAAAAATTTTATTTTAATTAATTATTAATATAAATAAAATTATATATTATATAATATTTTTATTAATTTATTTAAAATAAAATATTAAAATAAATATTAATTATTATAAATTAAAAAAATATTAATATTAATTATAAAATAAAAAAAAATAATATAATTAATAATTATTAATAAATTCAATTATTTTATTATATTAAAAAAAAATTTATTATAATTTAAACGTTTATTAAAAAAATAATTACATAATAAATATTAAAAAAAAAATAATAAAATATAAAACATTAATAATAAATTATTAAAAACAAAAAATTATTACATAATTATTTAAAATATAAATTACATTAATAATTAAAAAATTAAAAATTAATATAAAAAAAATAAAATTTATAATATTTATATTAATATAAAATTATAAATTAATATTTAAAATAAAAAAATTATTAATTATTATATTTATAATTTAAACTTTAATTATATTAATTTAAATATTTTTAAATAAATTAATTTTTTATTTATTTAATATATTAATATTTTTTAAATAAATATATTTAATTATTTAAATTTAATATATTTTAATTTATTAATATTCCATATTAATGGATCATTTATTATTAATAAATTAATTAATATTTTAAAAAAATAAATATTTTTTTTTACATATATATTTTTTTACATTAAAATAAATTTTAATTTTAATTATAATTTTATAAATAATAATTTAAAATCATTTAATATAAAATTTTTAAATTATTTTTAATAAAATAATAAAATTTTATTTAATATATAAATATAAAATATATTTAAATTAATAATTTTAAAATTTATTAATATTAATAATATTTAAATTATTTTTTATTTTATTATAATTATTTATAAATTAATTATTTTTTATTTTATAATTATATAATTAAAATATTTAATAAAATTTATAATTTATTTTAAATAAAATTTTATTAATTTTTTTAATTTATTTAAATTTTTTAATTTAATTAAATTTTTATTAATTATATAAATTTATATTTACATTTACATTAATTTTTTTTTATATTTTTTATAATATAATATTATATATTTATATAAAAAAAATAAAAATATATTAAATAAAATGTTTAAATTATAATATAAAAATATAAATTTAAATAAATTAAATATTAATATAAAATAATAATTTATTATAAATAAAAAACAAAAAATTAATATTATATATATTATTATAATAAAATTTTTAAAATTATTATAATAATAATTTTTTTAATTTTATTAATTTATATTATTAAATATTTAATAATATTAATTAATATTAATAAATATATACATAATAAAATTAAATAAAATAATAATAAAAATAAATAATAATAAAATAATAAAATTAAAATTAATTTATTATTAATATTTAAAAAAAAATTATTTATTTAAATATAAATATAAAAATACATTTATATATAATAAAAATATATAAATATTTTTTTTATAATACGTATTAAATTAAATATTAAATTAAATACATATATTTTATCATTTAATTATTAATTTTATTTTATTTTATTTTATTTTATTTTATTTTATTTTATTTTATTTTATTTTATTTTATTTTATTTTATTTTATTTTATTTTATTTTATTTTATTTTATTTTATTTTATTTCATTTTATTTTATTTTACTTATTTATTTTTTGGTCGGTTTTTATTTGTGAGTACAAACTCGTAATGGATTGGTTTTAATTTTAGCACTACGAATTATTAATAAAAAGGTGTACGAAGCGCACAAATTTAATTCTTATATTTGGGCACCGTTTGTGTAATTTTCCATATGCGAGATCATTTTAGTTGCATCGTTCCCGTCTTAATAAACTCCTAACAATCAAATCGCCGTTCGGTAAAGTTTGTTCGGTTGCACCGACCCGTTGCAACGCAGCGCCCCTCGGTATTGAGTTTTTGGTTTTTTTTTTTTTTTATTCATCCCATGCCACGGCTACAGATTTCCAGAAATAGGTAAGAGGTGCATCTGGGGGGAAAGGGGTGGGTTTGGGGGTTGTATAGCAGCATGACATCGTTACGTAGTTTGTTATACATAAATAGTTAGTAACTAATAACTACTGCCAATATCATCCTAGAAATATTGATAGCCTATTTGTTACGTATGCATTAGGACAGACAATAATAACTTTAATTGTTTCTATTCATACCTTTAGGTAGGTAGGTGTGTAAAAACAATGTTGAAATGAAACTACACGAGCCATCTTCTCAACGCATCGCATTAGAGCGGAAGGTTGATAATACTCAGGTGCGTCACTCACACAACTGTGCCGCCTTTAGAAATATCTGTATATTGGACTGCTATTGTAAGTGTACATACATGTAGTACCATTAAAAAGCTGGTAGTCATGCAAGGGAGGAATCTAGCCCCGGAGTTGCATGGAGACCGCAACGCACTGACTGACGCTGTGACGCCGTGACGCCGTGACGCTCTGACGCTGTGTGGCACGGTGAGAACGCCTCATCCGCACAAGCCATCATCCAGCGGATGCCCGGGCCATGCAGAATCCCCGCGGCAACTTACGTGGTACATACCTAGGTTTCCTCAAATTTCTATACCTAATAATAATAGTTGTCGAGACCGATATGCAAAACAAAATATTGCTATTTTAGAGGAGGATGAAAAGAATAGAAAGGCAGGTAGATAAATACCTATCTAGAGTTAGATTCGTCTCTGGTCCCTGCAGAAGGGAAATTTCATGGAGGATCATCTAGGTAGTTAAGTAAACGGATGAAGCTTCTCGAAACCGCTGATAGCCTTCGAACAATCCTTCCGCGTTTCGGGCATCCTCGGAATTTGCCCTTTTGGGGAGGCATCACACAAAACGGGATAGGGATAAGGTAGGTGGGAATAAAGAGAAAGAATTTCGGGCCTTGAATAATACAGAATACGTTAAATGCACTGCTTTTTTCGGCCGAGTATACATAGAAATTTCATCTACTTGAGCCGGACTTAACTTGGGTAACTTGGGTTATACTCACTCACCTATTCGGGTAGCATGATTGTCTGGTTCGGTGGGAATCGGTACAATCCGCGAATCCCATCTATCCTAATTATAAGGTTCTGTACCTTACCTAGGCGGACAATACCGACGCCAGACCTGGGATGATACTCCAAGATGAACTCAAGAGGAACGAAAAGAAAAGAGAGGAACCACCAAGTCATGGAAGTTAATCCACTTCTCGAGACGTCGCCGGGGTGGGCGTCCCCTAGCGTCGTTGGCTTTCGCCGTCGAAAGCCATCAGCGCTATTTTGATAAAAGCAATGCGGCCGATAGAGAGGCCAAGGAATCGTGCGGGCGTTCCCCAGGTTCGCCATCATAAACAAACAATTAGAGTCATCAGTTGATGACTAGATGGTCCAATTAGATACAATTCCCGCCTCGATGTGAAGTTGCTTCTTTTCGCGTTGGACGCAGAGGAACACAGCCACTATAGGATGAATTTATGTACTCCGCCGCGCGATCAGTGTTTGCTATGAATTGCAGGGCGTTAGGGGATAATGGCGATAGGAGACTTTATGACGGGGAACTACATGACCATGAGCAAAAACGGGCGGAACGCGCGAAGGTTTAGTGATAAGTTGTGATAGTGGTGCATTTCGTAGAACCAATAAACACAATATATTCAGCTGTTTCCCGGGTTTCTGGTAACCAGATATGAGACTAATAAGCGAATGCGCCCAATATCAGATGATATTTTACTTAGTCTGAAACCACAAGTCGGTCTTTTGGGGGCCAAAAAAAAAAAAAAAAAAAAAAAGAGTCGGGAGAAGAAGATACATCAGTTGTTGGATGACGTAGGCTTGTGCTTGACAGCGATAATTCTTTGGCTGTCATCTTTCGACTCAACAGCTTATCAAGTTTCATCACTCGTTGCAAAAGTTCGACAGCAAGCTTACTGTGTGTGGATGCGTCAACATCAAAAAGTACAACTCATTCATAATCGTAATCATAATTACAAACCTCAGCTCAGGTTAGACTCATACAAAATGAAGTAGTCTGACTCTAGCATTCACTCAAAATAAGCAGTGAATAATTCTGCCTCATTGCTTTGGATGAATTTATGAATCCTGTATGCCTAGGTAGGTAGGTATATGTATGTAATTCCTTCTAACTAGGTACCTATAACAATCCAAGAAGTCACTCTCACCAACTTCCAGCTCTGAAGTTAATTCAGCCGCATAATCTCCGCATCGAGATGTGCCTCGCTAGGCTGTTCACAACCCAGCTGAAAGACACATGAACCTACATAGTAGGTAAGTATCTTAGATCAGTTAGTGCTCTTGTGAATCCCATCCCATCCCATCCCATTACCTTAGGAGAACGCCCCCTTCCCCCGCCCGACTAACAAAAAAGCTTGGACAACCCATAAAATCCGAGCGTTTACTAGTAGATAGTATATCTCCGATTCCTCCCATGCGGCACAGCCCCGTATCTTAGCCAATCCGCAAACCCGGTTCTGGACCTTTTTACTGTACAAAATCAACTCCAGCTAATTGGTCCCCCCTTCTTCGCTACATAGTACATTACTATGTATTCATTCACCTGGTCTAGAACGCCTCATGGGAGAGCGGGCGCACTAGCGATGGGCGGATCCGTTCAGTCGGCGCGCACTAAGGCGGCGCTATCTTTCTTTTTTCGTGCTTTTGCTTTTGGACCTGGGGAATGAGGTGGTTGGTTGGTAAGGCCTAAGAACATTACTGTTGTACTAAGGGGAGACCGCTAGGCTCTATCGTGGTATAGGCATCGGATAGGTCATTAGCTGAAATTCAGCTGTAATTTTAAATAGCTACTTCTTCTCTACTAGATACACAGTTCTAGAGCAATCATCATCCGCTGCAGCGTTGGATTAAAACATGTAAGATCTATCATCATGGTCATTATCGTCTGGACGGTAAGCGATTAATGAGGGCTCCAACTCTATGGCCCATAAGTCTAGTAGATAGACTTATTAAGAACTGTTGCGAAACTCCATATAGATACCATTCGATCCTGCGGCTACTTTTATATTGGCTTAGGTTGGAACTAGTGTAAAGTGGTTTCGCCCGTGCCTCTTTCTAAACAAACGGCGCGGAGGAAGTTGTAATCTCTCTACACGGGTGGGTATTTGGTCTTATTTGCTGACCTTCGTATACAATTAATTGCATTCAACTAACGTTTTAACAGTTACGGCACTAAGTTGGATACCCATTACCTCTGACAACGCATAATTAATCTAGGTAGTTACGCACTTGGTTGCTGATAGGCTCTACGGGCTTACGTGGGTTTATCGCAGCTCTTAATACTTTTATATAACTACATCATCCATATATTTGTTACCTCGTAACAAGTAGAGCACTCCTTAAACCCAAGAAACTTAAATATTATTAAGAGATAGACTAAGCAACTGGGTATAACTAACACCGTCCTAAGAGCTTCTTTTGATATTTCGAAGTTCGTATACTCAGTTAGTTGACTAGTAAAATAGCTAATAAACATCTAAAGATATTTGGAGAAAGAAGTTATATACCTACCCATCTAATTGTCACTGTTGTCAATTAAAGCTATAGAGTTTCACACAATAGCCATAAAACCATTCCCGAGCTCGAGGTCGTATTGGAATATGGATAACTGGACTTTTTTCTATTATAGTTAACGTAATCCACGGGTCAGTCGCCCACACGGGTTAGTCGTTCAATCGAAATATCACCTAAAATCAACATTTTCAAAAATTCATAACTTTACGAAATTTTAATTTAAAATTCCCGGATTTGAAGAATATATAATTTAATTATAAAAATAATTTATAGAAAAATTGAAAAAAAAATAACGTGTCATTATAATATAAATTATAAAAATTTTGGACCCACTTTTACGTTTTATATTTTTTATTAATTTAAAAAAATAATACATAAATTGAAAAAATTATTATATTTATTTTCATTTAAATATTTATCTATATTTAAAAACCGATTTTTAATAGGAATTTTTTTGGTTAAAGTGCACGGTTACGCACAGACGTATTTTGTATGTATTTTTGCTGGGCGACTGACCCGTGTGGGCGACTGACCCGTGGATTACGTTATGCGAAGAAAGACCAATAATATTATTTTGCTAAAGTATGAAGGTCTGTAGGTTTAAATAAAATAGAACTACTATAAGCTTAAAGGGTATTGCTTCCGAAGTTAAGCTGTTGTTAACCTGTTATAGTTGCTTATTGATGACTATTTACTGGGATATTGTGAGTAATGATATATGTATGCATGGAATTGTCTTACTTTTGCACTTCTTAAACTATGTTACGTTACTTGGTCTTTACCGAAGTAGAGAGGATGTCCACTGCAAAGTTGCCGCACTTTTATCCCTATTAGCAGAATAGTTTAGAGCTGAACTGCATTTTGGGTTGTAGTGAATGTAACCTTAAGCTTTTTTTTATAAGGCTCGACATGGCGAGCGCAAGGCTCTCGTAAAATACCCTTCGTAGTTCGGACATAATACCATATAATGTTGCTTCGTCTCCACTATGAGGCTGCTTCGGAGATATACGTCTCAAGAAAAACGCCAATCAAACGATTTCTCCTCACCCCTTTATATGTTCAGTTTGGAGATATCACTATAATGATGGTCGTATTATGCAGGTAATTCAATGGTTCTTATGCTCTGACTTTTTCCAAATCTGGGTGTTTAATCTCAAATCCTTGCTTTCAGCTCATATTTTAATTCAAATATAAAGGCTCTCTTCATGGGTTTGTGGTATTATCGGGGTTCGCAGCCTTGGTGGCGAAAATTTCGTACGTGGCTTACTTAAAGGGTGGATAGACTTATAGCCTGATCGTTCAGCAATTGGATAGTGACCGCTTAAGATACCTATGGAGATTTCGTTCGCAGCTTACTTCGTGAGAGTCTTGATGTGATTCCCAAGATTTTTTTTTTGAGTATATCCTTGTTTCTCAATGGCCATGAACGAATCATCGCCGAATAATGCACAAGCAGATATCGATTGTCCCAAGAAGCGCTTATTCGTTTGCTGCGATGGGACATGGAATGACGCTGTCAGCACTGACTCCCCCCTTACGAATGTTGCTCGGCTTTCTCGTTGTATCAAGGCCGTATCTTCAGAGAATAACAACCGAGTTCTCCAAATTGTGTATTACCAGACAGGGATCGGCCGAGGAACGTCGAGAATAGGGCGAGGTGTAGATGGTGCTACTGGTAGAGGTATGTACTACACTACATTTATATCTATTTCGTGCTATATGGACTAAGGACACAATTTCACAGGCATATCTACCAACATAAGGGATGCGTATAACTTCATATGCCATAATTTTAACAAGGACAAGGACGAGATTTACCTCACCGGCTTCTCCCGTGGCGCTTTCACTGTCTGCTGTTTAGCAAGACTCATCAAAGATATCGGTATCCTTACAAAGTTTGGCTTGTCCCATCTCCCGGAACTTTTTAGAAAATGGAAAGCTGTTATGAGAAAGGTAAATTGCAATGAGGACTCCCCCGAGCTGAAAAGTCTCCATTCGAAGGTCGAGCAACTTGGGCCTGATCTAGTTGCGTCCCGGAATGTCCAAATAAAAGCCCTTGGAATTTGGGACGCAGTGAGCGCTCTTGGGATTCCCATTCCCTTGCAGATTCCCCAACCGAAGAGCAAGTCGTTTCGTTCTATACATGCACTCATACCCGATAACGTGGACCACTGCTACCATGCGCTTTCATTAGACGAAAAGAGAAAGCATTTTAAGCCAGTTATTTGGAAGTCTGGGAAAAACAGCTGCCCGCCAAGATATCGTATGAAGCAATGCTGGTTCATGGGACAACACGGTGATGTGGGTGGCGGAAGCTTTGACGGCATCTGGCTCAGCAACTTATCCCTGATTTGGATGATGGCTCATCTCACTAAAGCGGGCGCTGATTTTGACACTCAAACGCTGTCTGCATTGTTCAAGCCTGCCAAACCTTTACTACTGAATGCTGCACGGAACAATAACAAGCATGGCTCCAGAAACCCAAACTCCAGTGTGGCCTGTCGAGATGAGAATGACTATGAAGTAGATTCTTGCGTATTACCACGGAACGGGACCGAGTCCTCTGGATCACAGCAGCAACAGCTCACAACGACGTCAACAAATGCTTCCGAGGACGACATATGTAAGAAGCTACGCAGTGAAGCTTCGATAAAGAAAAACTTCCTAAGAGGTAGGGCCACTGCATGAATTGGGCTTCTGAATATGCGAATGCTAAATAGAAGATAAACAGAATTAAAAGACCTCCCGTTCGACACACTGTATGGATTCATGGGAGTACGAAGACGAAGGCCAGGGAAGGATACTAACTGCGGAGAGTTGATGCACTGGAGCGTACGACTACTCCTGAGGGAAGGCCATACTACTCCAGCTTTGAGAAACTGGGCTATGGTTCGGGACGACCGTACACCGTCTTGGGTCCCTGAAGAACATTTGTTATCTTATTACTTATCCGTCTTGACGGAGTCGGGAAGTGAAATGGCAAATTTCCCAAAGCTAGAAGAAGATAAGGTGTGCTCGGAAGAAGACGAACTTATCAAGTTATGGTTAGAACATAGGCCTGCGATTGGCGAGCAGGAAACCGACTTGAGTGACCCCGAGGGCGGTAAGGAACTAGAATTTTTCAGAGCCAATACTGGAGAGATGCGGAATCCTAGACGGTTGTATGTTGAGCCTCAGAAAAAGTCTCTGATGGAGGAAATGGATTCGGCCATTACACGCCGACGTGCTGGCCAATCGCCACAGCCGTGAGTGCATCGAAGGGATTGACGATGGCATATTAATGGCTGTAGGTCAGGTATAACACTGCATTTATCCGCGGCTTATAATAATGATCTTACATAGGCACACGAAGGAAGAGATATTGTACATTGTAACTTAATGTAGGAGGAAAAGGTAGTTTTCTGTTAATTAGGTACCTACCTAGTAGTTACCTAGATAGAAATTAGAATAAGGTATAGACCTGAGAAACGATTACATAAAGGAAAGCCGCCATGTCATATACCACTAAGTTCAGATATGATAAACCAACGAGTACCTTCCACCTTCCTTTAACTGTAAGAACGTAGGTACTAATTATTGGCCTGCAATTTCCCTTACCAAGCCTGACTTAACCCAACCCCTTGCAAAGTTCCTTCCTGAACCTAATAGAACTGCAAGCCACCATACCCGCCCAATCAAGCCATCGTACCACAAGATCTCCTTAAAGCCCCTTTCCTTCCTTGCATTTCTCACTGTTCTCGATATCGCGCCTTCAACCACAACAGCAAGTCCATTTAACGCAAAGAATTTAGCTTCGCCTGCAGCACTATTCCAATCTCCACCCAAAACGCCTCTGACGGAGAAGGAGTGCACAAACGCGCTAGAAAGAAACCCACCAAGAACTTTACCCACATCCGCAGGTTCGTTATCGCATTTTCCCAATAGTTTCCTCTCAACCCACTCCCCAGGCCAAACGCCATACACGAGAAACAATCGCGCGAATAGTCGATGCCATCCGTAAGACCAAAACTTACGCACCGACGTAATATCCCAGATTCTAGTACTGTACAGCGGCGGGAAGAAAGCCAGGGGACTAGGCGCAAGCGGACTAAGCATGATGGCAAAGAGCGAATGGCCTAATGAAAACGCTGTCATGAGAAATGCACCCAGAGCACCTGTAAGCAAAACCTGTACTGACAGCGGTAGTACTTCGTCAAAAAGCTCGCGGGAATGCTTCTCCTCGCTACTGGACCACGCTAGATCTTCAGACGCGGCGAGGTATCGTAAGTAGATACTCCTGATGATAAACCAACTAACCAACAAGACTGGAGTGGTGTGTACAAGGATGCTATGAACACGGTTTCCGACGGTAGGTAACCAAGTCTTGCGCGTGTGCCGCACATCGGCCGTCGTCCAAGTGAAGCCTACTCCGCGCATGCTCAACTCGAGCTCGAGGGCCCAGGATGCGCGGTCGCGAAGAGACTGCGGCCAACCAGACTCAGTCGTCGCCGTTTCAAGGACTGGTTGCGGATCCGGCCCGTGAAGCGTACGCTGCACTGCGTAGTAAGAGTTGCAGGCAGTGTCGGGGATAGAATTTGACATCCTGCGGGCTGTGTCACTTATACCGATGGAAAAGCTCGAACGCCTGCCTTGGCCAGTTTTTGTGGAACTGGCATTAGGCGCAACTTCAACTTGGGTCGATTTACCAACTATGGTTTTCTCCTTATGAGAATATGGCTCCTTAACCCCTCCATCAGACCACTCTTTCGTTACGGCTGATTCCTCGGGCGCAGGTGCTTCGACCCTTGGCTTGTGCACATACTTGACCCGTCGAGGGATGTGCTTGAAGAAATAGGGGCTTATGAAAAAGGCGTCTATCACCCTACATCCGCCGTAAAGTCCGACGAGGCCGAGTTGGTAAGTGAGTCCGATACTCTGCGGAACGTGATAGGCGAGTGGTAAGCGGAAGAATAGGACTCCTGAAATTAATGCAAGTATATTCCGAATTGCTTCCACGTACACTGAGTCGATAATTGGAGGTGGCGGTGGAGCAAGTAGTAGAAGAGCGACATAATAAATCAACGGCGGCATCACCGCTGCACCGAAGGTGAGAGGTTGACTTCCAGGTATGGGGTGAAGACCTGGTCGCGGCGTGGGGTTAAGAACAAAAGCACGAAGCTGAGCGACGAGATCGGATGCAAATTTCGACATCCTGATACTAAAAGATGAATTTATATACAACTATAAGAATGAAATATACGTATACATATATGCAAATATATTCAAATTATCTTAGGTAGATATTCATGAATGTTTAGTATTTGAATTGCCTGGAAACTGGAACTCTTAAATATGACGGGCCATTTTTCTGGATTTGGAGATGATGCTGTACGCCCGACCGGGGAATTATGCCTACCCGAATACGTGATGACGTGTGGATGAGTTTAGCACATGACATTAAGTTCTTGAGCTTAATCGACTTATTTGATTAGCGTTGAGGTTATATGGGAAGAATTCAAGAAGAGCATTTCCCGTTATTGATTAAGACCGAAGGCACTTAAGTCTGGTATTCTATATAATATTCAGAAAAGTCGACTGCTCACTGCAGACAATTCGTCCAAGTTATAGTTGATTAGAAAGACATGTTCCTCTCTCCTCTTCCTCACCCTACCGATATATTCTCATATCGCGACTTCAAATTATATTGTATACGAGGTGTCAATCTTGTTGGATAGGATAGGGGTTGCAAGACTCAAAATTAGGCTGGGAGTAAGTCGAGTTAGAACATAAAGATTCCGATAAGCCAATGAACATGTCTCATTAGGATTGATGGCTGAGTGACTGGGTACCGTTCCTGGAGGTATACTACAACCCCGTACGCGTGTTCTCCGTCGCCAAAGATACACACGGGCGTTGGCATGTAATAAAGGATAGTAGCACGTGTGTAACTTATGAAGTATAATTAGGTGTTAACTAAGATCCCTTTGAAAGAGTAGTTGGAGGATTGACGTCTTGCCTTTCACTTCGCTCCTTTATACTTACCCCGACACGCCCCCTTTGTCAAGGTACGTATACTGCGTGTATTATATGTATGTCATGCAGCCTAGTCCCATATCGTACTTATCATAATACTCCGGACGAACCTTAGTCTAACCACCAAGTCAAAACAAGAGATTATGAGACCTTTAACGATAACCGTTCCATTGCTAGCGTCTGTGTGCGGCGCGTCGAGGAACTTCCTGGCACTCGAGTTCGAGTCCGGCGACTGCACCGGTTGGGTCAACCACGCGAGCATAGGGTTTAAATCGGACTACTGGCAGATAAAAAGTACGTGCTGTATAGAGTAAAATTTCAAATCTTACCGAATAGCCCCTTTTCCCAAATGCTGCTTACCAACTCTCACGTATATTATCGCTAATCGTATACCCCCCCCCCAACAGTGCAAAATGAGACTAATGCTATATACACATCCACTACGAACGATGGCATCTATCGATGGTACGGATTTTCCGGCAAGGCCAAGCTAGGATGTGACGGTGAGGTATTGGGTCGTCTCCCGGGGGGATGCTCGAACTTGGATCAATTTGGAGAAAGGGTGCAATGTATTCGATGGTGTAGCACTTGGATGCATGACGACCATTCGTGTAAGGCGATAGGACAGGATTGATAGGCGTAATCCTCTCCGCGACCCGGCATGAAGCCAAGTTTCGCGGTGAGAAAATGAGGGAAGTTGACACGCTATAAGCAATATCAACCCACCTGGCTAAGGTTGCCACATCTCGGTCGAATGAGAAATGCGTGCTCCCAATAAAGCATATAGCCTGTGAACTGTTAGCAAGACATAGCCTCGGTTTTCGAGGACATGAACATATTCCAAGGTAGAAATGGACTATTACTATTTTCTGGTTAGCAAGCAAAATAAGCTTATCTGGGTCAGTCACATTAAGCTCTCCACTGGAGATGGTACTAGGTAAAGAAAGAGTGAAAACTGTGAATATGAATTTTTCCCTTGCCACTTGGCTAAAGGCCGCCTAAGCTGGCCGGCATGATGGAGCAAGGGGAATACGGCAAGGCCGTAGAGCGAGGCTCAGCAACGACATGGGTAGGTGTCGGCCAAGCTTCCG
Organism: Daldinia eschscholtzii; assembly: GCA_037126485.1. NCBI lineage: Eukaryota > Fungi > Ascomycota > Sordariomycetes > Xylariales > Hypoxylaceae > Daldinia > Daldinia eschscholtzii. The sequence goes on from JBANMG010000002.1 coordinate 3,794,657, forward strand.
GCTCCTAAAATACATTGTGCCATCCTCGGTGGAATGGATGACTCCTGTCGAGCATGTAAGTCGTGAGACAAGGTAAAAGAAACAAACGGTATCTGTGCACTTGGCCGTCTTCCGGAACGCCGTATATCCATGGGCCTTAATGATACCTAAGGAAGATCCCGGTGTCGGCGCACTCCTCTAACATAACTAGCCGCCTCGAACCAAACGCAAATAATAGGTGCCTCATAACCACATGATTCTCGTTAAGGACTCTCCAGAGTATCTACCACCATGAGTTGCATTGTGCAGCTTCCATAACAGGGCTCCAGGGTAATGGTGAGGCTGGTATCATGCCGTTAGATCACCAGACAACGTCACCAGAGTTATAATCCTCGGGTTGGTAATTGGGAATCCCTTGTGCTGCTAGACGTTCTAGATAGTCTCTCTGGACCTGGAATATGGAGTAGTTGCCGGCGAACAATGGCCCGAGGATTGTGTTACCAAAGCTAAGAGTCTTGGTTCCCCTTGCAAGCTCGGCCATACGTGCTCGAAGCATCGAATGAGCTTTGGAGAACTGGGCCAGGATGGTTGGTGTATTCTTAGATCCACCTGCGATATCATTATCAGGATTATTAGGGTCCAGAATAGACAACCGATCCAAGTTGCGATAGACAACGTTGCTGACTTTGCTCTAAGTAGTTATATATAATTAGTATGTGCTATGAAAATGGTTTGATAGAACACTTACCTTAGGAACAAGACCGGGAGGATTCATGCGGATCGCGACTGTATTGTACTGGAAATGATTGCCGTAGTAATCGAAAAATTCCATTAGAAGCTCTCCGAGATGATGCTCGGGTTTCATGGAACGGCTCTGAACCTGTGGCATCTGATTGAGCAAGTTGACAACCATGCAGATGACTGAGAAGCCCCCAATGCCGCCGTTGACAGGCTCGTTGAGACCTCTCATGAGCAGAAAATGCTTGATGACGGCAACGAGGATTGGCATGACCGGGTACTTCTCTTTCCAGTCTAAAAATGTCTTAATGGCTCGATAGCCATCTATCTTCTCAAACGAGATATCAACCTTCAAGCCGGTTTCGCGGTCGGCGAATTTCACAAGCGGGACCTTGGCCTTTGCGATCACTTCGACATCGTTCTGATAGGGTACTCCATGGTGTATGAGGTGGGCTTTGAAGGCCCATAGATCTTTTTTCTTGTCATATCGCGGGATGTTACGATTAATGAAGCTGTTGGAACAAATCGCGACATCCATATCCGCAGTAGGGAGATAGAGACCAGACATGAAGGAGCCAAACGGATAGACCTCAGCATCGGCCCACTTCCTTTTGACCACTGTCCGGAGCTTATTGAGTAGTTCATTGCGAACACGCTCTTCAAAGTTGCGAGGACGGACATACAGGTAGAAATCGACAATCTCCTTATGTAGTCTAGAGTAGGTAAGTATAGGTCTTCCAAAAGGGAAAAGAAAAACTTACCGTGTAGCCATAGAAGGCGTTGTCGAATGATCTGCTACGACCCAAGGACATGGGTTATCATCCTTAGGTTGCCATGCCGGCAAGACATTACCACCGCCGCTGAATTTCATTGAAACCTTTACAGTCGAGTGAGGCAACTTGATTGTGTCATCAAAGGTACGTTTACGAGTACCGAGCGACGTGGAGGCCGTGAGGTCAATAGGGTTAGTGCTGGTGCCTTGAGTGCTGGGTTTTGTGGGTTGGGCTTCTGTGCGTTGAACCCGAATCTCCTCAGTAGGCGGGTTGTGCGACTGCGTTGCCGGGAGTGTCGACGTTGCCTCGCGACGGTTAGCGCCGGATTTGTCAGTTAACGATTGCGACTTTCCATTTGCACTATCCTCATTGTCCGCAGTTGCCTTATTTTTTTCATCTTCGTTATCACTAAAATCGCAAGAGATAAAATCCAAACCCTCTGCAGGCGCTGTCGGCTTCTTTGCCTCCGCTTCCACACGCGCCTTGCGAATCAGCTGAACCATGTCCTTCTTCTTGCGCGTACTTTCATCTGGAGGAGGTAGTGCGGTGTATGGGTCGGGGTTCGACCATCTCGGTACATCCTGTTCCGGCTTTGTAGTAGACTCGGAAGTTCGCATTCGCTTAGCGACGGGCTCAGCTGCATCCGAATCAGAGTTGTCTGAGATATCCATTTCTGCCTCGTCACTATCTGACAGCTCATCAACATCTCTGTAAGTAGCTCGACCGGTTGTATCGCCCAACATTATTTCCGGGTTATCATCATGCTTCTTCATTAAGAGTAAGCGAGCCGCTGGGATCGGGGGCTTGTAGGGATTATATTGTCTAGCCTGACCGCGATACCGTGCGTCTCGGTGAGGTTGATGACGTCTACGATCATCATTACGGCGTGGGCGAGCATCGCGACCAGCTGATCTTCCATTGTCATCGCGACGAGGCTGATGAGGCGCATTTCGTCCGTCTCCGTAGCTGTGTGCATGGTGAGTACTGTAAGTCTGTTGCTGGGAGCGGTATGAACTATACTCTCTAGAATCTCGTTGCTCTCGATCGGATGGGACGTATGAATCGATACCGGCGGGGCGTTCTACGCGAAATGTGAAGTCACCTTGAGGAGGACGATAGTTGTCACTGTCGCGATAGCGGTCGCGGTCGCGGTCGCGATATTCGCCATCACTTCGGCGGTGATCATCGGGGCGGTTGCGACGAAGATCGGAATAGGGACCTCGAAATTGATAATCATCACGACGCTCTTGCGGAGGATAACCATTCCATGAAGGCTGCGGCGGCCGATTGTAATTGTCGTAACCGGGCGGCGGCGGCGGCGGCGGCGGCGGTGGGTTAGATGGTGGTGACGGGTTATAAGAGTTTCTATACATTTTGACAGAATTAATGCTCTCCAACTTCAGCCACGCGTTTGAAGAAAGGATGGTTTAGGTAAGAATTAAGGAAAGAATTTGAGACGGGTCGCGCTTTAAGATGCGATGCGATAAATTCGATTAACTCGATTAAACTCGTGGCACGCGGCTATTGTTACATAATTTTGCACACCGCATGTGGGCTAATTGGTGCTAAGCCCTAATAGGTTTAGCTTAGTCCCTTGTGATAAGTTCGGTGTATCTTGCCAGTACGTGTACAAACGGACAAGACGAAGCAAGACCTATCCAGGTTTATTTTTTTTATTTTTTATTTGTTTCTAGCAGTCACAAGTTCCAAGCTTAAGGACATCAACTATATTCCCAACCTTATTATCGAATAGTCCATAATGGTATAAGTACCAGGTAGCTAATAACACATTCTTGCGCCCTCGTTTTGACCCGATTTTTTTCTAAGAGGTTCCGGTGGGAAGCGCCATACAATCATAGGTAGTGAACCATGTGAACAACACAACGTATACGGTTTTCGAGGACCTCATCTTCTTATGTTCCTAGGACTTTAAATGCAAAATACCTTCTTAAGACATAGACTACCGATTACCGACCTCATCATGGATATTAGACGGCATTATATGATTCCGCGTAGAGTGAAGCTGTTATTCTACTGGCCGCTTAATATACCTATATTGTCACGGATCAGTACGCGCCGCCCCCCCCTGATTGGTGTTGTGATGTTGCGTCTATAAGTGAATGCAGCATTCCCATCTCATTTTAGGACTATGCCTTGATGAGTTCGCCCTAGCTACTTCACATTCGGACTGGCGCAATCATGAAGGTTCAATCGATTATTCTCAGCCTTACGGCTCTAGCCTCTGGCCATTCCATCTTCCAGAAGGTGTCCGTCAACGGCGTCGACCAGGGCCAACTGAAAGGCGTTCGTGCACCGGACAGCGACTATCCCATTCAAAATGTCAATGATGGCGCATTTGCTTGCAACAAAGACCTTAAACACCTCGATAGCACCGTCATCACCGTGCCGAGTGGAGCAAAAGTCGGAGCTTGGTGGGGACATGTCATCGGAGGGGCACAGTCGGCCAACGACGCCGACAACCCCATCGCGAAGAGTCACAAGGGTATGTCCCGAATTTTACTAATACGTGGCTCTTGGATATTGGGTTGTTGAACAAGCCTTCTCTCATTAGGTCCAATCATTGTCTACCTCGCTAAGGTGGACAACGCCGCTACTGCGCAGCCGAACGGTCTGAAATGGTTCAAAGTCGCGGAAGATGGCTTAAGCAATGGACAGTGGGCAGTCGATAAGATGATCGCTAACAACGGATGGCACTATTTTACGCTACCTTCATGTGTTGCGCCGGGTGACTACCTCATGCGAGTTGAGTTAATAGCTCTCCACGGCGCGCAGATGCCAGGGCAAGCACAGTTTTACATGGAATGCGCTCAGTAAGACAGGCCTTTTCTCGAATCTTTCCCTAGGAACTATATTCTAACAATATACAGAATCCGTGTCACAGGCTCTGGGACCAACACCGGCTCCAACTTTGTTAGTTTCCCCGGAGCGTACAAATCGAACGACCCCGGCATTCAAGTCAACATCTACGACAACAGCGGCAACCCATACATGGGCGGTAAACAGTATAAGATTCCTGGACCGCCAGTTCTCACTTGTTAGGGATGAAACTAAATTTAGTATACTTTTGAACTCAGTCCGGAACATGTAATACTTGACGCTTTGGAATAGAGGTACCTATGCATACCTAAAGTATATAGTTGCGGTTGCGACCGCTGACAACCGGAACGCTGGCCCATAAGAGGTAGATTTTGAATATACCGCCTATTTATCTCTATAGTAGTGGCTTGTTTACTATCAATTAGGTCTATCCTTTAGGTTTATGGTATGAAACTACCCATCCAACCACTACAATTCTTGAAAGCCTTTCAGGATAACTTAAGGATGTTTCATGCAACAGAGTCATCGCGACACGAAGTTTCCTTCTCGACAAGGATGAATATTTCCAGACGGAATAATGACGGTCAGATATATAATCCAAAAATAGATTTCGCTCTAAAGTTATTACCGCATTCATCGAATGTCCAATCGGATTGACAAGAGCATTTAGGGGTCCCTTGGAGGTTGCGGTTGATCGCGTATGTAAGAACATTAAATATCCTCGCGATCCGCATTACCACTACCTCTTAAGGGTATTGTGTATGCCTATATTTCCTCACCGATAATTATTCCGTCTTATTTGTAACCCTACGGAGACCGTATGTATAATATCATATACATCCTAAGCAATGGAGCGATAAGATAAATAACTAGCTGAAACCTCTTAAACGAAGCGTAAATCTAAGCTTTTGTCTGAGCTGACTATTCGGTTTACAATGCGCCTCGATTAAGCAGGTAGCTCAGAGCAACGAAACCGTCGCACAATGAGAACTGACAAAAATAGAACGTTTACCCATCAGCCGTAGTGTTTTATGCATGAGATGATTGCATTCTATGCTCACTATCTGATCCTAGTACCTCGATTTCGTTGCGATTAAGATGGACATGATTAAGTACGCTTATGCTGTCGGTATTTGGTCTGCCTAAAACGAAGCCATGTACCCCATGTGATGGCGGCCCCTTCATTTAGAATTCAGGGGTCTGGCTAGTATCGCTGGTGTCAGCATAGATCTTGGGATGTCATGATCTTCGATTGCAGTAAATCAGGAAAGTCGTACCTACTGCAGATGCGTTGGACGCTTTCTAATGTATATCTATATTTTATTTATAAAGCCATTAAATGATCAGCATCAGAGCCGACCTGCGGACTTCAGCAACATACTCAACAAGAATTGCCTTGGGGTTTCTTTTATTTTATACACCATTAAAGGCAGGCCTATAATTTGGTGGTTGAAATATTTACCTTACACACTTGTTAAGATGCTGTTCAAATCAGTCTCATCAACCGTCCTAGCTTTAGCTGGTGCTGGGGTCACCAACTCTATGCGTAAGGAAAGTTCATTTATAGCTTACGGTAAAGTTTCTAACATGTTGATACCTAGCACTTGAACATTCTAGCGAGCCTACGCAACTTAGTAGGCGATGGCTTTCGGGCGGCGATAAAGTCCGCGGCGTCAATCTTGGATCGCAATTCATTATCGAGCCCTGGATGGCCCATGACGCATGGTCTAAAAGTAAGTAAACCCCATCTGACGCTAGGTCTTCCCATTACAATAGTACCTTGTTTTGTATAGGTGTCTGGTTGTTCATAGCTGATATATAACAATCTAGTGGGATGCGGGAATGCCAACGACGAATGGCAATGTGTAGAAGCACTGGGACAAGATGCCGCTGATTCGGCTTTCAAGAAGCATTGGGATACATGGACCACCCAGGAAGACATCACACAGATAAAGAGTTTGGGTCTAAACACTGTGCGCATCCCAGTTGGCTTTTGGCTCTGCGAAGATCTTGTCAACGAAGGAGAGCATTACCCGCGCGGTGGTATCGAGTACCTCGATCGACTTGTTGGCTGGTGCGCCGACGCCGGGATCTACGTGATCATGGATCTACACGGGGGTCCGGGAGCCCAGTTCCCCAACCAGCAGTACACGGGTCACGGTGTAGACTACCCCGGATTTTATAACCAGGATAACTACGAGCGCGCATTTAAATTCCTTGAATGGATGACTGAAAAGATCCACACGAACAATAGTTACCGCAGTGTCGGTACCTTGGAGGTTATGAACGAGCCGGTCCATGCTGGAGATTACGGTTCAGAGGCTGCAGACATGATTGCGAACTACTACCCCAAGGCATGGGATCGCATCCGCAGCCGCGAAGATCAACTGGGAGTAGGGACGGATGATCGATTACACATCCAGATGATGGTATACTTCCGACAGACGCCCTTCACACTTTGATGTATGCTAATATCAATGGCAGGATAAATCATGGGGCTCGGGGGACCCTACCAGCAACATTCCAGATGCCACATTCGCACTTTTCGACGACCACAAGTACTACAAGTGGGATGGCTCAGTGGAGACGACAAAAGATGGCTACATCTCCGCCGCATGCAACGATAACCGGGGCGGAAGCGATGTCATCGTAGGCGAATGGTCTCTCTCCGTCGCCGACTCAGTGCAGTTTAACGATGAGTTTCAAATCAAGGACAGGCCCGATCAAGTAGAATGGTACAAGAAGTACTGGGCCGCACAGGCGCAGACCTTTGAGAAGTCTGGAGGCTGGGTGTTTTGGACGTGGAAGTGCAACTGGATCGGTGGTATGGACGAGTGGCGTTGGTGCTATCAATCTGCTGTTGCTGCCGGTGCTATCCCGAAGGATGCTGGGAGTGCTGCCAGTATCAGTCCTTGCTAAGTCAAACGAGCTAAACTTGGCTGTGACGATGTAGCATTGACTCAATATCCTTGTACTTATTCCTTTGTGTTCACTAAATACCTGTATTAACAAGAAGATTGTAATTAGTACTTTCACGCTTTATTCACCCTTTATCGTTTCCCTTCAAGTATGTAGGTTGGATAATATTTGATTTACTACAGATACCTACCAAGGGCATATATTATATATGTAAATATTCCTCTAACTGGTGGGAATCTTTCATATCACCTTCACTATGGCCTGGAAAGCTGGATCGCCCTATTTTAACCTGGTGTACTCCCCTTCTCTTCTCGTAGAGTATACATTACTGGTGATCTGTTGGCCAAAACACCGCACTAGTTATCATAGCGCTATTAAGTTATATCCTACCGTCAGGCTAGGTTTCAGAATCTTCACATAAACTCAACAAAGCACCCAGACAATTTACTTACGTGTGAGTTGTGGAGTATCGAAAAACATAAACAACAAAGCATTCATTGTAACGCGAAAGAAGGCCATTGTGATCGAACTATGCGTCTCAATGCCATTATTATAACCCTCTACGTTAAAGTCGCAAGACTTCGCGGTTGGAGTATGAGAATACCTCGTTTCTTCCTATGTCTTCTCTGCGAATCCCTACCTAGGTAGTTCCTTGTGAATTGCTCCTATACTCGTATTACTTAGGATAGGAAGGTTCCAGGTGCGTATCTGCCTTTGGATACTTCTGCCGTACGTTATCTAACACCAATATCAAGCCTGCCTCGATATAGCCACTCACGAAGTGGTAGTTAAACGCTGAGACCACACGTCTTTCGAATATACACGAATAATCAAAATGTGTCGGAGGATCTTTACCCATAATATGCATCATGATGTGCGGCCACTCATGATGACTAGCCTCGCTCATGAAAACCAAAGAGTCTACGCCAACCCCTTACGTACACCCTTCCACCGGTGCGGAATAAGCATGCCGATTCCAGGACAATGGCTCCTTAACAATCCGCACCAGACATGTACATACCATAGCTGTTGTCAGGTGTCTGATGAGGTTGAGTACTGCTCCGTATTCACTGAAGATTTATGGGAAACCTCCTCCTCGGAAGATGAGATAGAGCCGGAACAATGCCCGCGTTTCATATTGCAACACCGACACAAGCGGTTGGAATACTTGGGCCAGCCTGGGTCTTACGACGTGGAATATCCGGCCACTTGGCGGGACGACGTAGAGGAGATTGAGGACGTCTCCTCGTTCCGTTATTTCCGACGGGAACCGGAGCTGTTGTTGAACTTTGCGACTCGACTGTTTAAATCATGCGAGGAATACTACCAACTAGAGCAGGATGCTGAGACACAGTTCCTGGTTTACCGCGACCTCGCTACGAGCTTGCCGCGAGGAGACCCCCGGATATCTGTTGCGGAAGACCAGCTTACCAGAATCCAGACCAGGCTAACTTGGATGAAGCAAGACCTACATTCCAGGGTGGTCTGGGCGCAGTGTTCGGACCCGGAGCAGACTTCTCGGAACTTCATACCTATATGGTGGTTACGAATGTGGTCGGTAAAGCAAGGCATCGAAGAGGAGGAATCAAATCACTCCTCCTCTAGTGATTATTCTATTTGAGCTAAGATGATTTATTTGAAAGTTGGTTGAGCTGTGGTTATGCGTGGTTAGGGTTCTGATGCAAGTATAACATGTTGAATAATTCTAGCCTATTGAACTTACACATTTACCTTGGGTACCCAGGTATTTTCGTGCTGGGAAGAAGTATTGTAGTTAGTAATAGTTAGTTAATGATAATTATAAGAAAAAGTTGCATGCTGCCACATACAAGTGTGCTTTGTGATACCTAGTACTGAGATCTAAGGGGGATGCTGACAGTTGTATTCAAAAGGAGGAAAACCGTGTTAAGCTATGTGGAAAAGATTGTTGGCATAGAAGCCCAGCTGGGTACCTGGGTAGACATAATGGACAGCTTCTCAGGGGCTCACCACCTCGCAACAGATTCATACATTCTAGATAGGCAATTCGGTCTTTGTTCGGCTCGTAGATGTGTGATGTTCCCTTCGAACCGGAGGAACCTGAACAGCTTAGCACCTTGGCCTCTTGGATGGCCATCCCCACTGACAATACTCAGCAATAACCCTTGGAGAGAATCTTTGAGTCCTGCAGGATTATATAGCCTCGCGAAGTACTCTTCTAGTTACCTACCTAGATAGGTACCTGATAGTATTCGTGCTGGATTAGAGCCTCAAAAGATCTACCTAATAAAGTATTTCATATGCGTATTTGCGCGTATGCCATGTCTTATTTTTATCTAATCTGTATTTTCTATTAATTAAAAGTTACTTATCTAGCACATCATGTAAGGATGCACGGTAATTGTTTTGGATCTGTTTTCTGTGAAGGGAATAGGTGGTTAGGCGTCGACAGCCCGGTCCCAAGAGCAGGTAGTCAGGACTTACAAGCAGGGGATTCCATCAATAGGCCTGGTTCTTCAAGGCTTACACAAGGGTCTTAATACTTTGCAAAATCCATTAGAGTAACCAACAGTAGTACAGTTTCCCATTTCCCCTTACTATTATTGCCGGCATGTATTTATCCTGCTTATAGCATTGCCTTAACTGTCATCAACCTTTACATCAGTTTTGTACTACTTATGATCCTCGATAATATATATAACTGTCTCAGCCATCCCTCTGTATAAGCCTTCTTCTCGGGTCGGTTACTATAAACACGCCAATAGTGATTTCAACGTATATATAGGTACGTTCACCAACGACTCCGAGAAGAGAAACCAGTTTAATATGCCTAAAAACACAGCACGCCTTTGCAGCGTTACTCTGGTATATCATATCGCGGTAATGGTCCTTATAAGTGGAGATAGCAACGTCAATCCCTCGAGTTGACATCGTTCTACCTTTTGGTAGTGTGATGGTTTGATAGCTATTTTACCAAGCACTTACACATCACGAGACTCTAAAACCCCCAAGGTAGGTAGATCCACTAGCCCTTGGGGATCTCTCACCACCAAAGTACACCACAAACAACGCGCCAAGACCTATAAGCGACGAATATCTCTTAGATGCACATCAAAAACCCAGTAAATTACTAAGCCTCTAGCATCCTAAGTGGACATTGGTGTCTGCTATAGATCCCCATAGCCGAGCCGAAGCTACAAAGCTTTACGCTACTGGCATTCAACATATAAAGAAGCTATAGGCTGGGACTGGCATGAAGATAATTATGATGGGTTAAAAACGAAAAGAAGTAATGAGTTGATAACATGAAGATCAAGCCCAAAAATCCTTAGCTCACATGATATAGAAGGTCTAGAAATAATAATCGGCCTTTCGAGAAGTTTCGACTCGAGGCTCTATATAAACCATGCCAAGTTGACTTCCATTTGGGTTGCCCAATCCAGGTTATACGAAGCAAGGATGATTTAGTCTTGAACCTGTGTAAATGGTTTATGAAGAGTTTACCAAAAATAGACCACTAAAAACGGGCAATTTAGGCAGAATATGTAGACATGGCGATGCCAACTGCTGTAGCAACATAGAAAAGAAGGGGTAAACTTGGTGGAGATTCAACTATGTCTTTTCAGAGAAGTTATTCCCACGACAAATAGTATGATATGATATTTCATTAGATAAGTACCTACCTAGGCATATAAAGTGGTCTGGGTAGTGGCAAGGCTCTATTCCTATTCGGATTTATCCAGATGAAGAATAGGCGTGAAAATCCTGTTTTTTGTCCCCATTCCGAATTATGAATGTGAATTTCCCAAAGGTGAGCGAAAATAGACACCAGGCATTGGGTGTATACTAGTTTTTGATAAATTGCGGGATGCCGCTTTATCACGTAGAAGTGTTGCGTAAACCTACGAGTATGACTTCGCATTTGTTGGGTGAATTTATGAAGCCGGAAATAGTAACTTATCCTCGTCCTGCAAAGTATAAAGGCCCACCTGAATTATCCTTGTACGAATCGTGTTAGTAATGATATGATAGTCGATATAAATCTTGTCGATCGGTTGATAATGACTGGGGTGATCTTGTTAGCCGCTCTGTTGGATATTAGCCGCAGTCTGCCTCCCGCCATCATACATAGGTGCCTAGGTAGTGTTCCAAGCCGCCAAATTCCGCTAGGAATATTGAGAACAGTCATTTGAAGCCTAGTATTTGGATTGACACAACAGTCGGGATATTTACTACGTCGTAATCTTTATGAGACGTGCTTGGTCAGTTTCAATCATCACAACCAGTATAATACCCACTGTGGCGGTTTTCTTTTGGCTGACGTGTTTCGTATGAGAAGCTGTAGTCGAATTGATGTAATGCCGTAGAAGCAAGGCGTGCTTGGAACCGGTATTGAATCAAATGTGGTACGGCAAAGAATCTGCTCAACCCGGTCTAGGTAGTACTAAACATGCTGTTGCAACTGGTTTTGACGTTGCTTTTACCTTCAGGTGTGACGCACCCCGCATGAGTTCCAGCTCTGAAGGGCTGGATAAATTAAATAACGTGCAGATATCTAATATGCGGCTCCGAGGCATCGTATATGTATCTCGATCTCATTACGTACAAGATTCATGGTTTTCGTGCTTTTATACGGCGCGGCAGCTATTTGCGCGTGGTTAGAATAATTCGTGCCGATAATTTATTAAACAGGGGCAAAATGGTTGGCTGCATCTTAGTATTTCGACTTTATAGTTAACGGCCCGGAGATGGCCGCTATAACTTGCGATATTAAGAAAATTGCGTGTCCGTTTCTGTAGTACCGGCGATATTGAAAAAGCGAATTCATTAGTGAGGACGTTAGACGCCCAACTTAGAGTATGTTCTGAGGGATCGCTATCAAACTTTCCTCTATTTGAAAGATATGATCTCCAACTCGTATAGATCAATAAGCGGATTGATCGGCAAATGATGTGATCGCCAGTGGGGACTAAAAAGAAGCTTAAAAATTGACAGCTTTGATCGTCAGGTCCCAATCTCGTTGATCCAAGTTGAAAGCGGTGAGAAGTTGAAATCAATCTCTCAAGTCCCATGAAAAATCTTGACATCATAGAGCATTTAATAAATGCATTAGATGCCACGTAAACTCCCAATTGCACCAAATTGGGGTTGTTTTGAGATCAGCTCCAAGTGAGATCAATTCCCGACGAAGACGTTGTCGAAATTGCGTAGCAGCACGCAAAGTCAGGGGTAATTAGATGAGAACCAATAAGGATACAAGCCACACCCCCTTGACCGTGATGGGCACAAAAAAGGTCTCAAAGGGTATTTCCCCCTATGTATCATGGAGCCTATTCCGACACTATGGGAATATCGTTTGGCTTCCGGACACAATATCCATCAATGAGATGCAGAGCTCACTTACTAATCCAATAACAAAGCGTACCTAGCCATGTGTTGTTCACGAGAGGTTGTATCCCGGTAGGTAGACTCATTGATCTATATTGACCTGATTCATTAAAACAGCTGGTCGCTCATGATAGATGAGCCGGCTTGCTCGGGAAGATCGACGTCATCTCGCAGGGCTGTGAGTCTTCTTGCGGTGGGACAAACATCTTGAAGACTATTCTGGGGAGAATGAAGATGCGAAAGCGTATGGCAGTTGTGATTTCGACGAAGCACGCAATCTCGATCAACCGTCAGCTCGAAGGCAAGAGATGAGGTCCCACGAAAAGTATAAATAGAGCATGTTGATCCCGTGGAGGATACTGTCTTTCTGATCCTCACCAGCCGCAGTAACACAGCTTTCGACCCAACCAGTCTTCTCTCAACACTCTTCCGAATCTAATCACTTCAATTTTCACTCATCTTCAAGATGAAGGCCACACTTTTCACTCTCTTCGCTGTTGGTGGCTTTATTGCCACTAGCATTGCCAACCCTATCAACGTCGAAACTAGTGTTGAGAAACGCCAGGATATCGACGCTATTGAGACGAGTCTGGAGACTCTCTTCACCCAGATCCAGGAGCAGACTGCCAAGATCAGTGAGTGACCATGGTATAGAATGACGACTGTAGTGATCTCTAACAAGAGGCTAGACTCGACTCTGACTCCCATTCCCGATGGCGCGCCGGAAGCTGATGCAACGGTCGCTGCTGAGTCCATCGCTCCTCAACTTGACGCTATCGCGGATCTTCTCGACAAGTCTGCTACCATCGCTAAGCGTGCTATTGTTGAGGCACGATTCGTCAAGGAGGACATTTTCAAGACAGTTTCTCTCATCCTATTTGAACTCCTCGGTACCGTAAAGTTCATCCTCATCAAGCTTGGTCTCGGTAAGAAAATCCTGATTGGTAACTTGCTTTCATGGGTGACGCTAACATTGATAATATCAAGGTCCCGTCTTGATCCACCTTGTTCCTCTCATTCTCGCTCTGGTCAAGCTCGTCAAGGCGCTCGACAAGGTGGTTGATGGGCTACTGATCGCGGTCAAGTTTATTGTCGATGACCTTCTTAAGGCTGTTGGCCTCGGCCTCCTAGGTCTCCTCCCCTAGATGACTTCGCGCGCATAGCCTTTGGTGAGGATGGAATATCAACTTGACCAACATAGAAGAGGAGAGCATACATTTCGCAATTGTTGATACCGCTGGCGTCGATATACATGTTTGGCGTCTTGGGTGATTGTGGTCTTGTGGTCTTGTGGTCTTTTCGTTGTACTTACATTCTCTCTCAATAAGGAATTAGCACTGGCAAGAAACACCTCGGCAATCCTAAAGTTGTCGAGCCTAAGCGCTTACTTAATGAGCAATGAATAATAACTATAAGATAATATAAGAATGTTATCTTAGATTATGTAGTTAGCTGGCGTTAAACTGATTTGAGTGACTTTAATTTCAAACCCGCGGCGACTCCTGAAGCTAGTCCCGGCGGTGTTAAGAATGTTAATTACAAAGAACGAGGTTTGAATTTGTGAAGTGAGGTTGAACCCCGAAAACAGCGTTAGCGTATATAATATAGTGGTTATTATAGGGGTTGTTATAGTGGGGATATGGAGGTTACGGTAAGACAAGGGATAGACTAACTGACACAAGCATCCCATCTTTTAATTGGTTCGAGTACCTAGTGAAACTCTACATCCCCTGATAAAGGAGACTAAAGGAGATCCTCGTTGAGGCTCTTTGACTTATACGCAACTTCAGTTCCCTACAATTAACCAATGAGAAAAGATATCGGTCGGATCCATTAAATTCAACAATCCCCGTCTACTCTCAAACCAACGTAACCGAAGCATATCGGACATGAGACGAAAGACGGCTAAATCGGCCTTGGTAATTCCACCTAATGGTTCGAGGTTCCGCATAACCCCCGTGTTGATCGGCGGGTAACGTCGATGATAAAAAGCGTCGAAGATCTCCCGTCTCAATATGATCGACATTCTTTCTACTCATCCATCACTTTTCGATTCTTATCAACCCTTCTGTGAAGGTACCTAATATTGCTTAATTCCGTTATCTTGTTGTATTCATTCGTTCTTGGCTGGTTCTAAGCATTCTCCCTTGCATATATCACAGTTAATACTATCCGATACCCATCCAACCGTCATAATGCGTACCTCATTCTCTATCGCTGCTATCCTCGTGGGAACTGCAGTTGCTGCGCCCACCATTCCTTTCGTCACTACGACCGCAGTGATACCCCTGAAGGATGATGGCGCCAGTGCAGTAGATGCGGCCTCCGAGGTTAGCCGACGACAAAGCGCCAATCAGGCTTGCTTTGTTATTGGCAGCAAAACGCTACCTAAAGAAGTCGCCGACATTGCCGCCAACTTGGCCTCAGTTGTTGACTGCAGCAGTACCGTCACGACTATTGCCGGCGTACCAGATGTCAGGTCCGGATCGACCATCTATTCGACCATCGACTTCAGCAAGTCCAAGCAGTCTGGACTCGAGTTTGCCCTGTCGCAGTTCGCAACGGCCGAACCTCTTGCCAGCACGGATCTACAGAAATTCCAGGACATGCTTAACGTATACCAGGCCACCGAAGCCGGTATCCGTAGCGTTGGTGGCTCCTTAGCTATCAAGGTACCCAAGTTCTTCCTTGAGATGCAAGTGAGGTGAGTTATACGTATTCGGTTCTGCTTTGTGAATATCTCACTAATTATCTTATTAGCCGCATCCAGACTGCCCAAGGAAACCCGCCCACCGCTCCTGGCCTCCAGGTTGATCACCTCCGTGACAAGGTCCTGAAAAACGCACCTAAGGAGGCCTCGAACCTGCTAAACCAGGTTAAGCAGCTTGCGACGCAGCTAAACTAGATGGCTCGGGTGGTTGATGGGTAGACATGAGAGTCAAGATAGTTGCATATGATTTTAGCATTATTCGCAAGACGTTAACCCTAGCTGATCTAGCTGGGAAACGTTTATAATGAGAGGTATTTCAGGGAGATTTGTATTGACCATGTGCCCGTGTCTAATTCCGTCTACCAGCGCCTATGTATGATGCAGTTCTATATCTACCCGTAACCCTGTACATGGATTAAATATTTGGTGATAACAAATCGTATTTGACACATCTCTCGACCTGTGTATGTATAGGTTAGTATTATGATAGCCATGAAATGGGAAGGTATCCGACTCACATCTTCAATGCTCGCCTGCATAAACCTTCTTGCTTCTAGTCCTGCCCAGACGAAGAACATGGAGAAATCGCCGCCCTTGATCATCTCGGCTCCACCCTGAGTACCAAGCTGTCTGAGGATTGGCAACGAACTACTCAGTAAATCGACGTTAGGGTCGAGACTACGACCGATACCCTCGAGAAGCAGTATACTGATTACAACATTTACGAAATCGCCCTCTAACCTCACATGGTGCTGCCTAACCATGTCTAACACCTGTTGTAAAATGTCTCCAATCTTGACGTTACCCAAAGCGAGGGTTGAGCTCTTTACGTTTAGTACAAGATGTTGCATTTTTAGGGCGAAGACTTCCTTATCAATAACCGCATCAGGCTGACGGCAACGCTCACACATCAAGTGACCTGCCTTATATCCGTCGAACTCAGCAACGGCGCGGAAGAGGTCTAAGAAATTGCGACGATTTGTTGCATTGAGCTCCGTCACAAGCCCAGTGTCAATAAATATTAGCTGCGGCCTAAATCCTTCCTCGTCGATCTTCTTGAGCTCCGCTTCCCATGCTGCGAAATCTCTTCGTTTACGGTACGGGCGGAGTCTCGCTAAGACTTGCTCAGTTACGTCGGCTTGTTCTTGGGGATGAGGTTTTTGGCCGTTGACCGACTGGCGCAAACTAAGATCAGGCGTATATGCTTGATAGAAGCGAACCATAATATTGCCAGGATGTAAATCCGCGTGAACGAAATTATCGATTAATAGCATACGCAGAAATGCGTCAAGGCCCTCTTGTGAAATATCTCGTTGGAAAACACCCCCACCGTTCTCCAGGAAATCTGCTAGGGGCATCCCCTGTGCAAATTCCTCTATAAGAACCTCTCGCGTCGTGAACTCAAGGTACGGGAATGGAAACCACGCCGTTGTTCGGTCTTTAAAATTCTTTCGGAATCTGGCAAGATTGGCAGCTTCTATACGTAAGTCAAGTTGCAGCTTCATCATTTCTCCAAATTGCGTAACCTCGTCTGGTAGAGATAGCCACTCAATTGTAGGAATAGCGTTGAGTACCGAAGCAAAAAAGCCCATAATACGAAGGTCGCGCCTCACTGTTCGTTCGACTCGCGGATGCAAAACTTTAACGGCGACATAGGAGGATGGGACACGCTTTGGTACGCTCTTCAGAACCGTGTCTACTTTGCGACGAACTTGTCGTCGAAGGTTGCTACGAGTCTCCAAGACGTCAACGTCGCCTGGTGCAGCAAGGTCTGGCTTCAGTTTTGCTCTGTACACCTGAGCAATAGCACCGACACCAAGAGGCGACTGATCGAATTCTTCAAAAATATCCTCAAATTTTCTACCATCAAATGCCTTTTCAACTATCCGCATCGTCGCTTCCAAAGAGTGCGCGGGAGCATGGGAATGAAGCTTGGCCATGATATCGCACATTTCGGTCGGGAAGATGTCGGTCCTGGAAGCAGCCCATTGACCGAGCTATAAAGCACACATGTCAGCTTCAGTCTTCTGATGATCATTATTACAGTATTAGTGCACCTTGATAAACGCTGGTCCAGCCGCCTCCATGGCTTTGACGAGGAAGTTATACCACCATAATGTGCCAGATCTCTCGTTATCTCGATTCGCTTGGCGACTCCCAATCCATATAGCTGGTACGGCCAATATCACTGGTATGAATATGAAAACTAATTCAATGAATCTCACGCCAGTACAGAGAGGTTCCCAGAAATAAGAGTCCAGAAATAAGACCAAGGTATGACCCAAGCGGTATATTCCTCTTTCATCGTCGCGAACTGTTTTCCTTAATTCCTCTCGCGAGGCTTCGAGCATACGCCCCTCCCTTGTCTTTCCCGTCTCTCCATTGTCATCTTCAGATAACTTGACGAAAACAGCAGTCCCAAGAGCAGCGTTTGCTGTAGCATTGAGTATCCGGCTACTAAACTTCAATTGGGTGTTCCTCAATGGTGGGTAGCGCTGGGTTCGGGATCGTAATGTCGAATGCCATCGGGCAATATTTGCAAAAGTCTTGGGAGCTTGGGGAGCTTGGGAAGCTCGACGAGCGCAAAACCGACTCAGTAAGACGACCAGTCGCATATCTTAGGTAAGGAAACGTTTATTTATAAAGGGGAAAAGGAACCGATTGGCATGGTGGGCAATCCTATATTAGAGTAGGTATTGACCAATTTGATAGTTCAATTCTGCTTGCTGTATGAGAACTTCGTATCATTGACGGCATGTGAGATTCGATAGCTCCATACGGAATCGCGTGGTTCGGAAAGCTACTGAAAACACCGGGTGCGACGGGTGTGACGTAGTAGACCTTAGACCTTACAGGATTCGAACTAAGCATTGTTCCATATGCGCCTAACGGATATTACTGGCAGAACCCCGGCATTGGATTGACAATATACCTAATCCGTAGCAGAACGGCAAGAAATACTTAGAAGCAGATAGGTTATTACGTAATGTCTTCGAGAATTTCTCACATGGATCGGTGTTTCCCGCAAACTGACTCAGCCTTATACTTAGTACTGAAAGACCGACGCGGCAAATAAAAAAAAATAGTTACAAAGTTGAAGACGATAAGCCCCTCAGTGACGACGATTTGATTTTTTGCGTTCAATTTCGATCGCGTACGGTTTTACTTACCTTCACATTATCCTATAACATCTCATTTCCTTTCTACATTATTTCCATTCCCAAATAATTAAACTAGTTAGTTAAATCATAAATAAGCATGGGTTGGTTTTGGGCAGACGGTCCTCAGGTCAACGCCCAATCGCGGCCTTTATCGCATCGCTCCTTTGGACCTCAAGATGGAGGACGTACACCCCCTGTAAGTCATATTTAAATACTTAAACACTATATATAATTCTAATCGTAGTCTCTAGCCGGGTTGTCCGATGCATAAACACCAGAAGTCAGCCGATGCATTGACTTCCCCCCCAGCTGCTTGCCCAGTAAAGCATACCCCCGATGCTGTCGAAACTCCCTCAGCATGCCCTGTGCCCCATGAGGTTAGGAAAGACTATAAAGGCGAGCGCGATTCGCAATCGACGTTTTCGAAATTAAATCCTCTTAACTACATGTTCCGCGACCTTTCGCAAGCGCCTGCTCCGGACCAAACACATGCTCTCCCTACTTCTCGCGAGCCTTCGACAATTCCCAGAGGCGATGGAGATGGCAATTGGGAATATCCATCCCCTCAACAGATGTATAATGCTCTTCTACGCAAGGGCTACACAGACACGGATGTTACGGCCGTCGAAAGCATGGTGAGCGTGCACAACTTCTTGAACGAGGGAGCATGGGCCGAAATTATGGACTGGGAGAAACGATTTGCTGGCGGCTTATATAAGGGATGGCGCTTATGCAGTCATGGCGAACATAATTTCGAGAACATGGCGAAGAAGTACGGATACGACAAGGAAATTGAGAATCTGAGCCCGAGTCTTGTTAGATTCCAGGGGCGACCAAAGGACATGACACCAAAGGCCACTATGTTCCAAGTTATGGGTTGGCTTTACCCCGGAGCATTTGGGTAAGGTTCCAGTACTTCTACTGATGTAGCGTGGCTTCGAACTAACTCACCTCGTAGTACCGAGCCACCCTTCGATCGACACGACTGGTATGTATCCCGAGACGTGAACGGCCAGCGGAAAGAAGTTCGCTACGTTATTGATTACTACTCTGGACCACCTGAGCCTACGGGCGAGCCAGTCTTCTTCCTGGATGTTCGACCTGCTATGACACCGACCGGAGCAGCTGAGAGGGCATTGAGATGGGGATGCGATGTATGGTGGAAGGCAATAGGAGGTGATACTCGTGAGGAAGAAAAGTTGAAGAAGATGAAGGGGTAATGTGGTTGTGTAAGTGACGACTACGACTATAATTTACGTCGATTGGGCATGGAGTTTTGGGTTTACCTATCGGAATGTACTATAAGGGAAGGCTTGACGATTCTTACGGTACCTGGCAAGGCATCATGATTCCTCAGATTCACGAAGTATTTGTTTTCTTCTGTATCATAGCTCGCAACCTCCACTATCCCCTCTTCGGCTAACGGTAGGAGTAATAGACCACGCGTCTAGGTGATAGACAAACTCCAACAAATGAATCAACTCTATACCCGTTTCCGGTTGATATAGCCGGAAGTTAGGTTGAAGGTTGAAAAAAGGCCCAGAAAACGTTAATCCCTTTTTATACTCGTTTGGTGATGCTGCCGGTGGATATTAATAAACCGGGTAAATTGTGGTCTATTAACTCTTACTCTTTAAACACTCTACCTAAATATCACCTCTGCCTCTGCTTCCAGACACGTGGTTCGTAGAAGACAATTTACATATTATTACTATATATATATCATCGCGACACCTTGTCTGGCTAATTCCCCGCAGATTCGCTTATGCGCATCCATCGATTCCCGTGGCGTACCTAGTGAGATCCTACCAAGATCCTTCAACGTGTCCAAATCCGAGAACCGACAGCAAACCACGAGAGCTCGTGCATATTTAAACATCTCCTCTGCACCATTGGCTCTTTTGGTGTCTTACCCCTACTGAATCACACCATTTCAAGTTGCAGCTCATCGTTCACAGCATCAGTATCCCTACCTAAGCCCATAGTGTCTACGGGAGGGAATTGACTTTTTAATTAGATGTAGAGCCCTGCCCATGTGAGTATCCCCATTTGCCTACTCACTTTTAGCGAGCCTCAATTCATATGGTAAGACCTTCTTGTGTGCCTGTGATATTAACCCAACTAGACCGAATCGGTGTCGTATCACATCGAACGAGTCGAATACGTGACGCCACAACACGCCAATGCTACAATTAACGTACTCCAATCTACTTAAGTGGAATCTTCAGGCCTGGTTGGGAAACTACAAGGCGACGACCCTCGACGAGCTCTGGATAGGACTCTTAGCGCTAGAAGCTTTCTTGATCATAGGAGTCCTTAGCCTACGGGCGTTCGAAGCAATAGGTTGGAGGGCGCAGAAATCGATGTGCCTGAGGCCTTATAGTATATCTTCATAGATAAAAAATACAGATGATTCAGAATGAAGCAAGCAGAGAAGTTTGACCTCAGAAAGGTATTTTTGATGTGTACATTTGATGAATCCATATGCATTTCCACCAACCTTAAGCAGTCCAGGAGAAGATACATTCAGCGAATATATAAATTGTCGCCCGAAGGTTATCGTTAGGAAATCTTGACGAGGTAGTTCATAAAAGTTACTGGACCCCATTGCCATGATCGTTGAGTACCAACATTGATAGATGTTAGTATATACGATGATTCGCAGTACAGTAGCTTGAAACAAGTATCGAAACGAGCGATGCCAATACACTCTCTCAACTATTCCAGGGACCCGTCCAAGGTACGCCAGCGCTGCGATCTGGCTTGCCTTCTTTTCTGCAGATCCTCTGGTACCTCTCTAGGCTCCTCTCATAGTCATCGCGTAGATAAGTCATCAGGCTCCCCGCAACCCGCGATGTCTTTTCGGGAACCGCATGCAGAGTACCGTCTGGTAGTATTCGGACCAACGTTACCGTATCATCCTCTCTGCTATGCTTGTCCAACGCACAGAAGAACTTGGTCTCCCAGACGATATCCTCAGGCGTGCCGGATAAATAAGCCGCGCAGTCTTCTAGAGTCTTGCCGATGAAAGGCGACATGTATGAGTCGGGGACCACAGTCATGCCCTTACCGGACAATGCGCGGGATTCATCTCCGACCTTTGTAAAGGCTCTATGTGGCCCACAGGCGTAAGGATCTGATTCTTCTCTGATGGATACCACGACAAATACAGGAACATTGTAATTGGACTCTGTGGTCCGTCGGAGCACATCGTTGACATACTGAAATGTGAGTTAGACGATTTTTAATTATAGTGACGTATGTGCTCGTTGTTACTTACGCCAACATCGATGTCCTCGGAGAGAACGAAGAGTGGGAATGGAGGTATCGCGGCACCGGCCATTCTTGATTGGTGGATTAGACCTAATTCAAGGTGAAAATACTTGTGTCAAAGGTTATAATAGGTACCTAAGGTAAAGGTTAGTAGTTAGTGAAATATTCTTGGATGATGTAGATACTATAGTATTTATTATAGGTAGAAAAAAGCTAATTTACCACACTCTTCGAATTGTCCCTATAATAAGCTCCAATGCTAGTTACCTAGGCAACAATGATCACCGAATTGGAATATTTCATTGCGGCGATTGCGCTCATTGTTTCAGCACATAGTCCGATTCGTTATATAATACGAAGCATACGTCAGAGCGTATTGAATCTCATTGACCGTTCTATCGCGGGTCATACCTAAGTCATACAGGAAAATAAAGCATTAACCGGAAGGTGACTTTCTAAGATCAATATTCCTGTGATATTCCAACCAGGTTTGAATTATAGTATCACTTGCTCATTTTATTTTTAGGAAACTATGGCTATCGGGTTCCCCGTAACCTTGCTCATAGATGCCATATTTGCATAAGAGTGAAGATTATCTTTGACGTCCTGTACCGTTGATAAAATTCCGCGTTGTATTATAAGAAGATCGAAGAAGCTAGGTAGTTATTCATCGTTGAAGCTGAAGAGAATTACAGTATATTTCCTCCCTGAATACAATGAAATGTTGCATAGGAAAATCAATCTGATATATATTGAATATATTTCCCCACGCCTCGATTGTTAAAGTAAACGGATTAAATATCGTCACCCTTCTCCTATCTAAGAAACGTATTATACTTCATAGGTGATATTGAGAATGGCGGGTATTATCTCTTGGCGCTCACATGGATGTATCCTTCAAGTTACTCGATTTAAATTTGTCTAAAGTATTTACTGTAATTTGGATATACCATCTTATCCTCCTTCATCATACGTGTGTGCTCCTATCTGCACTCAGGTCTGGCTTGTAGACTCGCGGTCAAGAATCCATCTCGTGTCTCGGTCAAAGGATTGTAGGCGAAGCGAATCTAGATCCATGGTGGGGCATATCAACTAGGTAGGTAACAAAAGCCCGAGAGAACGCGAGGGGCGGTCGATACGCGGTTCCAACTACTTGATATAGCGACAAGCTTTCGCGCATGTTACCTGTGACTTAGGCAATTGATACTTGAAGCCTCGTCAGCATTATGTATACTGTAATCTTGAGGTGAAATTCGCTGTAAGCTTTTATATAAGTAAGCATCAGTCAGGTTTGTTGTTTGTTAATCAATTTGTCACCCACTCAGCATTTCTTGTCTAGGACTCTTCTACGGCGCAGGTGATATCACACTCCTTGTTATCGGGTCGCGATTAAGCGCGACGTTACGATCTTATGTTCAATCCTGTTGCCTTAGCCCGAAAGGGGTTGCGATATAGATGCTCAATATAAAACACTTCATTATTTACTATGCAACTAGATCTAAAAACCACCATTCACCCATATCTTAGCAAATATCTACTTGTTGTTATTGTGACAAGAAAACCATCATCCCCAATCGAGATATATCATCGACACCATGTCTGCATCTTCCTCGGACTCGATTCTCCTCTCTGGGGGAACCATTATAGCGTTCAACGAAGAGACCGAGAGTCTCGAGGTAGTTAGAAAGGGTTCATTGCTGATAAGTGGTGACCGCATTGCGGGGATTTACGACGTTGCTCGCCCAGATAATCTACCTTCGGGAACAGAAATCGTTGATTGCACGGACAAGATTATTTCTCCCGGCTTCGTCGATACGCACCGACATGGTTGGCAAACTGCCCTGAAGACTCTGTTGCCAAACACTACTCTACCGGATTATTTAGGCCGGTATGCAGGTGTTGCGCCTTCGCTCATCTACTCGGCTGATGATATATACCTCGGACAACTCATAGGACTGCTCGAGGGTCTCAACGCCGGCGTAACAACGTCGCTAGATCACGCCCACCACATTTGGTCCAAAGAGAGGGCTAACGCTGGCTTTCAAGCATCCGTCGACAGCGGTGCTAGGGTGTATTGGTGTTATGCATTCTCTAATTATGGTGATGATTCGCTTACGGATCAGATCGCCAATTTTAAGGAGCTGGTTAAGTCAAATCAGACATCTGACTTAACTACTGTAGGCGCCGCATATGATGACTGGGCGATGTCTCCGCCTGATGATATTAAAGCTGTGACTTCGGTTATTAAGTATGCAAGCAAGTACTCAGTTAACTGATTTCTACATCACTAACCAAGTATAGGGACTTGAAAATTCCGGTACTGACAACGCACTACGTAGGAGGACCGTGGTCGCGTACGTTTCTCAATTACACGAAGCCCAAGTGGCTTGACTTGGCTTGATGATGGTTTACTAACGAATCATAAAAAACCAGTTAACAACTCACCAGAGCTTTTTAAACGTCTCGGACTTTTGGATACCGAGATGGCAGTTGTCTTCTCCCATGCCACAGACATAACGCCGACAGAGGCCAACATTCTCCGGTCGACTAACCAGTTCATCTCCATCACACCCGAGTCTGAGATGCACTATGGACACTCTCACCGAACTGCGCATCTGATACAGGAGCAAGGCTCTCTGGGAGTGGACACGTTCACCACCTTCTCATCAGATCTAATAACACAGGCACGAATTTGGCTCCAGCGCACTCGCTCCCGGCTGTTTGACCAAGTCCTCGAAGGGTGGAAGCTCCCCAAGAACAATCCGATGTCTGTCAACCAAGCCTTTCTCATGGCTACCCGACAAGGTGGACTTGCGCTTAGACGCCCCGACCTAGGAGTAATCCGTGTCGGTGCAAAGGCGGATTTGGTAGTTTTCAACGGCCGGTCGCCTGGAATGCTGGGATGGCTTGATCCCGTCGCGGCAGTGATTCTGCACGCAAACGTCGGGGATATCGACCACGTCATAGTGGACGGAAAATTCCGCAAACGAGACGGAAAATTGACCTACGAAAACTACGACGCTGTCGTTGACCGTTTCCTCGTAAGCATAGAACGGTTACAGAAGGCAGCCCTCGAAACCCCCGCACCTGTTCTCGAGGGCCGGCTTTGGGGCGGTTGCGAATTGTAAGTTGCCATCAAGAGTCGCTGGAAATTTTATGAAAGGTAGCAATTGCTAATCTTTTTTTTCTCTTCTCCTCTAGTGGCTGCGCTACAGAGGAGGTAAAAGTTACCCGAGGCTCCGGCACGGGTTATGGGAAGCAGTTTATCGAGAAGTAAATGTCTTTCTTTTATTGGTGGTTCATTAGCGGGTTACCAACTCAACTTTGGGAGTTATCGTATTTGAGGCATGCGTGAGAGGGGTAGGTAATTACTCCGGTGCGTGATTCGGTTTAATGCACATATATTCAACAGATATGTATTGTAGAAGCGCGAAAAAATCAGGTTGGTAGTTGTATTATGTCAAATAAACAATCGAAATATGACGTGTCTATTACACTGTTAGTTACCCTGGTGCTTGGAAAAAAGTCTCATGATTATGACAAAATGTTATATATTGTGTTAGGTACATCCAGGTTAGAAAAGGACCGCTTCTCTAGATTCTATTATGGAGTTACGGTAGTTCATCCTGAGATTTACACGCCTCTATTATAGCCAGGCATCCGGGCTGCAAAATAATTATACGACAACTTCTTTTCGGACGAAAACTTGCACACTCGACTCGGTTCCTGGTTTGGCTGTCCGAAAACCTGGAACAAGTGGGTATGGATGCAACCCTATCTCCGTCTCCATACGCATTCCCCGTCTGAGCGTAATGTGTGAACAGGGTTGAGCCCCTGGGTTGGGTTACCGTGGATTATTTGAATATGGCTGACTACTGGGGTGTACGAGGTAAATATTGATTGCCAATTTGATGACTGCTACGTTTTCGAAGTGCAGCACATGTATAATTTACATATAAAATATCACAGTTATCCTTTTTTGTTGTTGCTGTCGTTCCTTGTTATGTTGTAGTTGGGATATCATAGCCATGTTCAGGGGATCCCTTGCAGCCCTTCGGCGGTCAGTGCTTCTGTTACGATGCCAAGGTGTAATAAGGCGCATCAGAAACTGGTGTACCTAGATAGTTACCTAGGTAACTGAAGAGAAATGCAAAATGCTCTAAAGAAAGTAGGTTGAATTGATAAGGTATTTGGCTCATAATACGCGCTTTTGTATACTCAAGTCTCAACAGCAACTCTAGTTAAAAAATGACAAAATAAGATATGTTGTTTTTTTTATGCACTTCAGCCCTTAGCTAAACGTCCTTTTTAAATACGAGGATTATGTGTTTCTCTACTCTGGTAGCGCGAGTAGGATGCGCTGATACGCGACAAGGGCTCCAATTTCCTAGTCCCCGGGCACTAGACTTCCAAGGATATAGGGTTAGAATCCCACAGGTTGTGTCTTTACGTAAAACGACCTCCCTATGCCTAGGTACCTAAGGTAGGTAATATACTATGTACTTCAAGGGTTTGGAAATCGATATCAATACCATAATTTCATCACAAAGACACATGCGAAAAGCTTTTGTCAGGGCCACGTGCCGCTTAGGGTCTTGGAGTCTAGGATGTCTGCATAAGTTGTCACACGCTAATGTCTTGTGGGTTCGCGTATGAAGAAAGAAAAAGTCTGTACGTTAGATAGGTTAGGTACATATGAAATCTCAGGAACGCGTGCGTGCCGTTTGACGATACCGATGCAGTGGGTGTATCCGCCCACCACGCTACGCTAAACTGGGCTATTGTCAACAGGTACTTTTAGACAGTGGCTTCGCTTCTAGTCGAAGACGTCTACGGATAACGAGGATAATGGTCTGGCCAGAATTGGATTGTACGTGTGATGGGAATCCGATTGACTTATATGTTAGATGGTCCAATCGGGATGAGGCCCTTTTGGCCTTAGCAAACCTGGATATCGGAGTCCAAGGATAGAGCACACAGCTATCCGTCGGTCCTAGACTATATTCGGTAAGGGGTTTACCGGGTACTTTAATTAATACCCACTACGTAACTTACTGAGGAACATATAGTGTGACCGTCAGCCGAATCCTCGAACGCCCGTAGGAGACTGACAGGACTATTGCAAACCTGAAAGAATAGTGTAAAGGAAGTCCGAGTTCTAGACAGAGATTCGAACGTGGACTGAGATATAGGAGAGTTTTAACGTGAAACTAACATCGGAAAAAGGGGTCCCCTGACTGCGAATCAACCGAGTTCCATCCACCTGGTATCGCATAAAGCTGCTAATGTGAACGGTGTGGGCCGACGAACTATAGATACTATCTTAAATCGTCATGACCCCTTGCAATATCACGCTTGCTTATTAGTAGCAAGATTCGCTTTTCATATTCGTTGTCATCGTGCTACGCTGTGGGTAACTGCTGGGCTACCGAGTGCATGGCGACGCATTTCTCCATCGCTTTCACTTGCGATAGAGTCGTTTCTAACTATTGAACCATCATCGATAAGTTAGAGTAACCTGGCTCAGCAGCTCTGCTCGTACCCCCGTGGATTGCGCGCCTATCAACATGATCGAGCTTGGGCGAGATGATTACGACGTCTTTGCCAACCAAGTTTTATGGTCTTTATTCGCGATCTCAGCAGGTATGATAAACAATTCCACTTCATCAGCGCTCGATCCTTACGGACTTTCCACATATAGTTATAGTCGGACTGAGAATCGTATGTCGTTTACGTTTTGGAACACAACAGCGGGCGGGGTTGGGCTTGGACGACTACATCACCTCATTCTGCCTCGTCCTTAGTCTCGTCGTATGCGTTCTTGTCACAATAGCAACCGATTTCGGCCTTGGGAAGCATGCCGCCGATTTGAACGACCAGGAAAAAGCAGACGCTCTAAAATTCAATGCCATCATCAACGCGGTCTTAATTTGGCAGTTTTCGCTACCGAAGTTCGCTATCATCGCTATCTTAAAACGAATTCTCAATTACGGCACTAAGACGGCGATTTTATTTTGGGGACTGGGAATTACTTCTCAAGCATGTGTGTTGGCTGTATCGATCTGGTGGTTCAAGCAGTGCGATCCTGTGGAGTTTGGATGGGATAAAAGCATCGATGGAGGAACTTGCGCAGATGTCAAGGTTATGTCGAACCTGGCATATTTTACGTCGGCCTATTCTGCTTTCCTCGATATCTTCTTCGCATTCTACCCGATACCCTTCATTATGCGTTTAAACATGCCACTTCGAGCTCGCGTCGCCGTGGCCTCGGCTTTAAGCTTAAGCTCGCTCGCATTTGTTGTTTCAGTCATCAAGTTATCTGCCCTTGGACAAGCTTTCGCTATGCAAGAAACAGATCCCACTTGTGAGTACTTGAACTGTCTGACTTTATTCTCGAATAGTAAAGACTAACCAGCTACGTCTAGATCCTATGCCTTATCTTGATATATTGGGAATGTCAGAAGGCTATATTTTAATAATCTGCTCCTCCCTGCCGACTCTGGGACCCCTTTTCAGGGTGGTAAAGGGGAAGATCACTAGCCGTGGTACCAGCACTAATAAGTCCGGCGCGAATGTTGGATCGAGCCTACATAGTTTACACAAGAGTTTTGGTCGTTCGAAGGACCAAAGATCTACGGACGAGATGGAACGGTCGATTGGGGGGAACTCATCCAGTGTCGATGAAATACCACTGGTAACCTCGCCTATGCCACTATCATCTGGTTCGATCAAAAAAACTGTAAATATATCGATGACTACAGAAGAGATCAAACCTAAGTTGAAATCTCGACCACATGGAGATAAAATTATATAATAAATAATATGTTCAAAGCGCAACATGTTACGGTGTTACTTGAGTGAATGACCCTTTAGGCGCATCCTACCAGAACCATAGATTATAACAATTTGGATCTTTTAGCTATACTCAAGCATGACTACCTACCTACCTAGGTACCTATGTTTTCTTTCTGTTCCAACCATGAATTTCCCTTGCGCCGATAAATGTTGGTAATAATTATTTGTGCTTTTTTTTGGTTTTTACTGTTCACCTCGGCTCGAAGAAAATTGTGTTCTACTAAATCTTACCAAGAGAACAGCTTCATCCTCTATCAATCTTGGCAAGTGGGTCTTTACCTATACTAGTAACCTTTTCTTTTATGAAAGCTTAGTACTACTATGTATGCAGAACGGGGCGCAGTTTGACGCGACGGGGGCAATTTGTTTAGCGTGAAGAAGTCGTTGTACATATCATGAACTATATGTTACTTACTTAGGTGACTTTCCAAACCCTCGGCTTGCCAAGCATCTAGCCAAAGTGAGAGATGCTCCGCGAGTTTATAAGATTTGTTCTCGCTAACCCTATATGTAGCCGCATAAAATCACATATGGGAGACATAAACCCATCTCGGTTGCCGGACATAGATCTCGCAAACCATGAACCACGTGGCAGGACGGATCTTTGCGAAACGAATACGTACCAACTATACTATGTATGACGACTCCCGTTCCCGAGCGGCATTGGCTCGTAACATCGGTATCCACCGCTCAGAGCACTAGGTGCCTTAGGCACATGAACTCATACCACTACTTAGGTAGGTAGTTTTCATTATGTGCATTGTGCTAATTCTCACGGAGTTATTTGAACCGGGACTCTTGGCTACTCACTCTCCTCGAACTAACAAATGTAGCTCTTATAGCATACGTTCTATTCACGTTACCCCTTAAATAAGTGAAGCCAAGTTATATTGGCTCCTGACCATTATCATTTTAATCACCCACGAGCGTTGCTAACCATAGGAGTTTCAGAATTCCCACCATTGCGCCTCAAGATTTACGTGAGATTAGATGCTAGATAGGTAAGTATTAAGAACTGGTCGAAGATCTTGAATCAAGGCGAGGAGTAGAGATAAGGGATAGGTATGAAGTGGCTAAAAAGAAACATATCGTAATCTCCTTCAACTGTGTGGACACCTTGTTGAAGTTCTAAATCGCCGTGAAGTTACGTACTTCATAGTCGTAATAGTATGGAATATGCAGCACTTGCCATAGCTCGTGAATGGCGTTAGCATACCTACTACAAGGTACTAATATAATATACGCGGAGATATGCTGAGTCGAAATCAACGCCTGTTCCGCTATGATTTAGCTTCTACTTTAGGTGCTTTTCATCCTCGGCAAAATCAGAGGCGCTGGTTCGAAACGGGTGTCAATGATAGTGTTGTTAATACTTCTCTTTACAGGGCGGGGTCCAGGCGATGATAACTAAAAACCTCCCCGGTGTGCAGTCTCTGCCGAGTTTGTTGTTTGGCACATCATCGACGTAGATTATGGGTCTGAGAGGTTTGGAAGGGTTGTTGTAGCTGTAGAAATTTAACCTGATTACTTTTTGACAGCTAACGCAATTGTGCAGCAGAGGGAAAGCCCAAGAACTGTCAGTTATCAGAGCTCCGTCAACACCAAACCTTTTATATTATATCAACTACTAGGGAAGCGAGGTACATAAATACCTGATTTGTTATAAATATAGCTACTCTCGTATTCGCGTTCCGTGTAATAGGGGTATCTTCATGATTGACCGGTACTACCGGAAAGCTTTATGTCGGTGTTCGGTAGAAACAACAGTTATTGCACAAAGACGAAAGAGGTAAACTGCGAAGTATACCACCTTTAACTACGTTATATGATGGGGTGCTATAGTCCTGGAGGCTCGCCTCCGGGGGTCCACGTGACCGTACCGTGACACTTTGAGGAGTATTATAAAATTAGATACCTACCTCTATAGTATGGATCGCTAGTTTATAGTAGCTGTCATTTGTCTCGTATATTTAAATATATTTAACCTAGAATATTGATCAGACTATTCTGAGTTTTTGAATCCTTTTGGGATGCGCACTAGGCATAAATCAAATTAAGTCTACAATGAACTTCAATTTTTTTACTATCTGAACCCCTTTAGCGAAGTGTTAGTTGCACATGTTGGTAAACCAACAGCCAATCAATTTTTGCAGCTCTATCAACAATCCCATTTATGACTCTGAATAGATTCGCGTCAAACAATGCTTATAATGATTACCCGCTTAAACGCCCAAACCTAGTACCTTAGGCATCGACTCAAGGCTCCTATACCAGAGTTAATGCTGGCAAACTATTTACTACCAGAAATATGGGCCAATTCTTTGAAAGGAGTACATCCCCAAAGAATAATCTGGCTTAAGTGAAAGCAATCCCACATACAAAGGTCTTCGATCGATATTTCGCGAGGAATCGGCTTTAGTATATCCAGAACAATGCCTAAAATACAATGCAAAAAGAACAATGGCATTGAAAAAGTAATAAAAAAGTATATTACTGCCGTTTGGGGAATGAATACCACCGAAATCGGTGATGATAACACTCTTTCCATTTACTATCTATCTGCATAAAGGATGGATGATGAATATACCGCCAAGACAGAGGCTGAAAAGCTGGCAAGGTACTTTTCGGATGACGAAAGATTCCATTTCGTAGGTTTCATCGCCAATGGAAGTTACGGTTCTGCGAGTCGCGTTCGGTACCAGGACCCTGCCACAGGAGTGTACAAAGATGTTATCGTAAAAAGAGCCTTTCAATCAGAATCTGCAGAAGAGGCTATGAGGCTGGAAAGGGAGTATCTTAGGGTATGAAAAATTGGGAGAAACTGTAAGCCCCTGAATAAAACTAGGTACATTTGAGCTAACCTATCCAAAACGTTATAGAGACTTCGCGGTGCTTTACATATCGTCCAGATTCTAGAGGTTGAAGATTTTCCTCTGAATAGGGACCCCCGGATTCCCGGCGAATGGATTACCATGGAATGGCTCTCCTGTGGTACATTGGCGAATTTCATCATCAAGGCTAAAAGGAAAGTAGATCGGTTACCAAATCGTTTGTTATGGAGATTCTTCTTATGCCGTAAGTTATCATGGTGGTGATTTAGGTACTTATATTGTTACCTTACCATTCAAACGCCCTTATATTATGTCCTACCTACTAATTGTAGGATAATTGTACGTGTTTTATAAGCTAATAGATATACAGTTATAAGAGCTTGCATAGCTATGGCGGTAAGTGATATCCCCCGGCCATATCATATTGACAACTCCAAACCACTGGTTTTACATCTTGCACGATAATGTGTTCGTGCCATTACCCACCCTACACATATCTACCCACTTTGCAACTTTAGATACACAGTGGACACTAATTCTTTATCCTTCATAGGATCCTCCAAATCGCGATGACGGTAGGGTAGAGAGGGAAATGGTAAGAGGTGAACTTCCAGAAGGGGGTGTAGCTCATGCCGACCTTCATGCAGGAAATGGTACGTAAATCATTCGGTATTACTGAAATATTTGGTCCAAGTACTTTACGCTAACATTAATAAGTCGTTCTTGGAGAGCCACTTTCTGATTTTGAGCATACGATTACACCAATTCTAAAGGTCATCGACTTCGGCCGTGTGACAGAATGGGCGTGGCTAGATGAAATAGGCTCGCCTACAACTAGCAATGTCTGGGAAGTGGGAAAGGTAGGTACTATCCTTAAAGAATTAAGATACTAACCCTAAATCTTAGATCATGAACTGATGAATACAATAGTTTATGATCAGCTTGATTACACTGAACGAGCGTGAGGTCATCCCACGAGTAGGAAGGGGCTCGGTTTTGCTACCGGACCGAGGGATGATACTAACGACGGATGCGGTCGCAATCCTGCCGATTGATCCCCCCGATGCGAGGTATCCTCTCCTGGATCCAGACTTGGGCAGGCTCATCTGCTGGTGCCTAGCGTCAGAAGTAACAGAGAGTCCTAGCCTGTGGGATTTAGGTAACCAAGTAGGATTTGCCGTAGCTAGCAAACAAGCAACGGCTTATCCAAATCGCCCGGAGGAAACTAATGATCATATATCCCAGCTCTGGCGGCGAATAGTATTTGATGCAGATACTTAAGCTTCGTTGGATTGCTTCTAAGACTTGTATATGCTTTCTACTTCTTGCTCAGGCAGTTGATAATACGGTTAAGGTACGGTTCTATTATCTTGCGCGAATTCCTACTTCTTTGTTTTGGACCAGCCGGACAGAAGATATATACCTAGGTACCTCTTTTAGTTTTTATATATATAACGTATTCTATTACGCTTTCTTCTAATCTAGCTTTCAAAAAGGAATAAAGTTTGTTATGGTATTAGCCCTAAAATATTCTCATACGAGTAACATATTGCCGCTTACTTATAAGTGTTGAAGTGAGTACAATCAATGGCGAATGTATTTAAGGAAGTTCCTCGGTCCAAATTTAGATTGATACTATAGAAAAAAGCCCACCCGTTAACGGGTTGAACCCTAAACCTTTATCCCCTTACTTCATTCAACAAAAAGAAAAGGTAATTTCGCCACAGGGTCGTAATAATAGGTAGGAATAGCCTCGGGTATCAGCGTCGTACCAAGAATGACTGGTTGGCCAACTTACCTGAACAAATCATAGAAGATCGAAGGTGGTATAGACGAAAAAAAGGTGAAACCAATTCGCTCCGAGTACTACTTATCACATAACACATAGTAATGATTAAAAATACTTATTATCTAAGATTAGAAGCGTATGTGATAGGAGTAAAGAATGAACTAAGAGTCCCTTACATATGTTAGGCATACAATGACACTAAAGACATAGCTTCATATCTTGATTTCTCCTCCGGCATGACCCATGCATGGGTGCTTATACAAGAATGTTTGACAGGTACTTGGCAGCCCAGCGCCTTAAAGAACAAAGAATCAGGCCGCTTTGATGTAGTTAATATATCCGAAAGTTCTCAATGAAGTACCATGGGGAGAGCCAACTTTATACAAGGATGCACCCTAGAAACTTGCAAAAAGCAATGCGATGTGTGCAACGGGATCTGAGGTGTCAAACCCCACACAACATCCATTGACTGAAAAGGGGCACGAACGTCACCATTGCACTAGAGAATACTTTTTGACAACATTATAAACGTTACCTAGATCTAAATTGAATACCTGTCGTAACTATTTACTAAGTAGTAACATAGGTTCACACGTGTATATATAACTCACTATGTCTTGGTGAGCTTTTGATAGCTACCTATTTGAACTACCCCTAACTATATCCAGGTTCGGCTATCTTCCAAGTCTGCAACTTTCCTTTCAATATCTGAGGTGGCTACGAGGGCTTTGAAACATCACGCTTTTCCCCCGTAATCCGTGGTTTACCTATCAGCTTCGCATCTGTTTTTGTATGACATACAAAGGAGGAACTTGACCACTAGGTACCTAGGTACTTAGTTACATTCCTTTTCAATAAAGGACCTCGTGGTGGCGCTGATTGGCTTCCCACGTGGTCTTCCCTGAAGAGTCCCGCCCTGTTGGGATGACAACTTGTTTCGCGTGTTATTTATTGTTGGTTAATATAAGTCCCTCATGGGTAATGTAAGGCAAGGTCACTATCCCGTTTTACAAAGAGAGTAACCAACGAAGAATTACCAAGTACCCAGTCAGGTCACTAAAATCTCAGCCACTACAGGTAATCGTATAAGGTTAGGTACCAACATGTAATCTGTAGCTTTTTTTCCTCCTAAAAACACTGCCCCCTTTTAAGGTAAGCCTTCTACTGTGTCCCTTCCGTCCACTGTCCCAGCGATCTGGTAAAGATCATTGTTAGGGAGGTAGCTATTAATATCCACCTAAGGCCGGGCGGTTAGAAATTGTCTATATAGTACCTAATTATGTGAGGCACCAACCTCATAATGAGCAGACTTTATGACACAACTTTCTACCTCCGATTCAAAACACACCACGATACAGACATTATAAACACATCGAAATGAACGTACCACAGAAATGCACCATTCTTGTCATCGGGGGCGGCCCTTCGGGATCGTACACTGCTGCGGCTTTAGCTCGTGAGGGTCTGGACGTTGTGGTCCTAGAGGCTGACACTTTTCCAAGGTAAAACGACCCCGCTGGAATTCCATAAAACTCCTTTGTATGCTGGAACCCAGTTTTAAACCAAGTTCAGGTATCATGTCGGTGAAAGCATGCTCCCATCCGTACGGCCTTTCCTGAAATTCATTGATGGCTATGACAAGTGGATTGCGCGTGGATTCCGAATTAAGGTAATTGGAAAGTGATTGGGCTAGGGAGATGTCACTTCGCGCTAATTTATCGCAAAAGAATGGTGGTGCCTTTAAACTTGATCATGCCCGTCCGGATACATGTGCGTTCATTAAGACACCTATACCATGACACGTCGCTGACCATATCCTACACAAGACACCGACTTTGTCGCATCTGGCGGACCTGAAGGTTATGCATGGAACGTGATCCGTTCTGAGAGCGACGAGCTACTTTTTAACCATGCTAGTAGCTGTGGTGCGAAGACCTTCGATTCTACCAAAGTTAACGATATTCAATTCGAGCCTTCCAACGTCACATCAAATTTTGACGGACAAAGTCCGGGGCGTCCAGTTTCCGCAACTTGGACACGGAAGAACGGGAGCTCAGGGATTATACGTTTCGAATATCTAGTTGATGCCAGCGGAAGACATGGCATCCTAAGTACTAGATACTTGAAAAATCGCAAGTTTAACCAAGGTCTTAAGAATATCGCTAACTGGGGATATTGGAAGGGTGGTGGGGTATACGGCACTGGCACTTATAAAGAGGGCTCTCCATATTTTGAGGCCTTGACTGGTAGGTTAAACGGACTATGATTACATCGCGACATGACCCTAATTTTTCATTAGATGCGAGTGGATGGTGTTGGTTCATTCCCTTACACGACGGTACTCACTCCGTTGGCATCGTGCAGAACCAAGAGATAGCCATAGCCAAGAAACGGGAAGCAGGCTGCGAATCTACCAAGGAATTCTACCTTCAGTCTTTAAACCTTCTTCCTGGAACGAAAGAGCTCCTGTCCAAGGGTGAACTAATCTCTGACATCAGATCAGCATCCGATTGGTCATATAGCGCTTCCAGTTATGCCTTCCCTTATGCTCGCATCGTCGGCGATGCTGGCAGCTTCATAGACCCGTTCTTCTCGTCGGGTGTTCACTTGGCCCTAAACGGCGGCTTGTCTGCTGCTGTTACAATCTCCGCATCTATACGAGGAGACTGCGATGAGGTGACTGCGGCCTCGTGGCATAGTAAGAAAATCACGGACAGCTACACTCGCTTCTTACTAGTCGTCCTTAGTGCTACTAAACAGATTAGACATCAAAACCAACCAGTTATCCATGATTTCGACGAGGATAGTTTTGAGAGGGCCTTTGAACTCTTCCGACCTGGTAAGTATAGAATTGAATTTCCCCCACACGACTCCCACTAACTGTGTTGGCTTGTAGTTATTCAGGGAACTGTTGACGCTGACGTCACAGTAAAGCCGACGCAAGAAGAGATATCAAAAACTGTGGAGTTTTGTTTCCGATCGCTTGCTGACATTCCTCCGGAACATAAGGATGCCCTCATCGAAAAGCTCAAAAGTCTTGGCGTCGAAGGCGACGCTGATGACGAGAGCACACTACGCGCCATCGAAGAGATTGAGAAGAATCTGACACCAGAGGAATCGCAGATTTTGAACATTCTGCGTGGTCGGCGAATGCTGAGGAATGAAGACTCAATCAGTCTTGTGAATTTCACTCTTGACTCGATTGATGGACTGGCTCCGAGGTTGGAACAGGGGAACCTTGGCCTTGTTAAAGCCGCACCGATAAAGGCAAGCAAAGCGCAACTGTACTCGGCCTCGTTTCTAAGAGGCGGGCGGCCTGATATTCGGACCCAAAGAGGTGACAAGGTTTCAAGGGAATTAGGCAACGACAGTACTGTCAGCAACTAAAGGTTGTTCTCAGAGGGTCATGTTATCATAATGTCTATTTAAGACTAGTTGATGATTTTATCGTTGTGCAATGCTTCCGATTCGACTTTGATAGGCATCTTTCGGGTGTTACTTGAGAATATGTCCAACGAATAATCCCGTTCGAAACATGGCTTCTTTAGAGATAAGGCGAATTTATAATCTTGATAGGTTAGTAGTTTAGGCAGGTTGTACCTACGTAGCAGATGATACTGCAGCGGATGGGTAAGGGGAGTTAGGGCTTGGCATTTACATAAGTCACAGGTACCTAATGCAATCCTATCTTGCGTGCATTTACCTAGGTACCTTACTAGGTAGCTTCCCGATGAATATCCCCGCTCTTTAGTTTTCGGAGTGTGCTATATAAGTTAAAAAGTATTGCCTGCTTCTTCCCGATTTAAGCTTACCAACATTGTTTCCTACTAACCTCATTATCTTTTGTCAGCCTTCAATTTTCATATACACCTGTACAGACAATTTCTAATTACGACAGTCTTAGTAGGTACCTAGGTAGGTAGGCAACTATGGCTTCCACAGATCGCCCCACTACCGTCGTTGTGGAGCGACCTACGACATCCGACATCCCGGAGTTGGTGTCTATCTGGTGGGACGCGTTCGGAGCCGAAGCCATGCAGCGCATCTTCCCGCAGACTCCCGACGGCAGGCGTTTCATTGAGCGCTCTTTTGAGAAGTTTCTCGGCCCCGCCCCGGGACCCGGTGAGCTCAAGACAGAATGTCTCATCGTACGCAGCCCGGACACCGGTACGCGTCTAACTCTGATCATTTCTTTACTCAGACTCCCTCTGCTAATTATTGTTTTTTTAACCTTTTCAAGGTGTCCCCGTTTCTATGGCTATATACCACGTCGTTCCGGCGGGTTGCAGCGAGGCGAAGCGGAGCTGGCGTGCGAGATGGCCAGCTTTTGATGACTTATCTGATTTAAATGACACCGTCTTGAATGATTTCTTCAGCCCAATGGAGAAGGCGCATAACCATGTTGTGGGCGACCGTGGTCATGTCTGTAAGTATACGTGTTATTAGATATTTCCCTAATTTTGATCCATGAACCTACGTCTAAAGACTAAGCTAAGTATGCCTCCAAATATAGTTCTAGAAACGCTTGCAACAAAGAAGGATTTTCAGAAAAGAGGTTATGGCGCTGCGCTAGTCAGATGGGGAAATGATTTGGCAGATCAACTAGGCGTCGAGTGCTATCTGGATGCCAGCGCTATTGGAAAGCCGCTCTATGAAGCAAATGGCTATGTGGAACAAAATGTGTCTGCCATTGTAGAGAAACAGGTGTCCGCATCCATGTTGCGCCCGAAGAAACATCAAGGCTGATAGGGATGAAACTATACAACACTTCATGGGCACGGGCTAGTATTAGAGTGAGTTCACATCATATAAATTACTATATGAACAACAACAGATAGATAGGTGCCTCCCTAAATGATAGCTAGAATTATATAACGCCCCAATAAGGTCGAGAAGGAAACACAACTAACCAACTAGACGTCGTCATTACTCAAGCCGGCCTTTTCAGCGATCAGATCCCGACACGCTATGTGCCCATTCTCTTCGGCTAATTTCATTGCTCTACGACAATACTTCTCTTCAAACCCACTTTCGCAGTCCTCGGGCAGGTCCATGTTTGCTTTAGCTATCCAGAGGTATTCGATCATGTGCAAACGGCCATATTCTGCAGCTCCCTCAATCGGCCATCGTCCATCGATTAATGGCGGCCGTGTATGCAAATGTGCACCATGACTCAAAAGTTCAGCTGCTATGTTGCAATTGCCACTGATTGCAGCATATTGGAGAGCCGTGCCGCCACTACGTGCTGCCGGGCTGGCATTCACACTCGCTTTGTGCCTAAGAAGCAGCTTGACGATAGACAAGCTACCGATATCTGCAGCCTTTTGCAACGGCGTTTGTTTTACCGTCATATATGCAGGAGCGTCGACGTCGGCACCTCGATCTATCAGTAATCGGACGAGCCTCTCATTCCCAGTATCGATAGCTTGTAACAATGCAGTTTCAGCAATATACTTCTTACCGAATGGTCGTTGAACATTAGTAATGTCGTTCACATGACAGCCGGCGTCTAGAAGCTTCTCTACGACCATTTGGGCAACGTCTGGTTCTTTGTTTGCAATAGAAATAGCTGTACCTAGCGGATTAAATGAATCTGGTGAATTATCGTCTGCTTCGAACTCGAGGTGGATGATAGGAGATGAGAGAAGAATACTTAGGCATTCGAAGTTGACTAGGCCGTCGCGATCAATTGCGCGACGCAGTGGTAGACGTACCGAAGCTAGAGGAGCTTGGAGCTCTATTTGGTGTAGAAGCATCTGTAATATAGTGGTGTTGCCTATTTTAGCTGCGAGTCCCAGCGTAGATCCGTTCAGCTCAATAATTCCATGTGAAAGTAAAAACTGTACAAGGGTAGCATCACCAGATGTGATCGCAGAGACGCTCCATCCTCTTAATGGCCTATTCAAACTTCTTAGTCTTGGTATGAAGATGTCTAATACATCATACCGTCCGGTCTGATACATATGAGATAAGAAATTGATGCTTTTCTCGGTCTCCATGCTTTGGAATGCCGTAAATAGAGCATGAGGTAGGAACCTTAAGATTTCGTTAAATATCGACATGTTACCCGATTCAAATATTGCTTGGAAAGTGTCGACATCTACTCCATCTTGTCCAATGCCTGCACTGAGTATCGCATGTGCCAATCGAAAATTTCTTTGCTCGATAGCTGCATTCAATGGTAGTCCATTATAGACATTTCCATTGATAGTCATGTTGACGTCATTGAATGATGCTCCGAGTTCCAAGAGTTTAAAGCTGAGGCTGTCGAAGCCCTTTTGTATAGCTATGAAAAGTGCACTTGTCAAACTGGAGCCGTCTGTCGTAGGAAAACGCTCGAGGAGGCTCTGTATGTAATCAATACGATTCATTTCAGCCGCAGCAGCCAAAACTTCCATTAACCCCTCCCCGGATAATGATTCAAACAGAACTCCTGTTTCAAGTTGGTCCACTATTGATTCCTCATTGGACAAGAGGGCTTCAGCCAAAGGATGCAGAAGATCACCGTTCAGTATCGGTCTATACTCTGACAAAATCGATTCTAAGCGACGATTCCTTCCAGAACTGACCAATGGAGAGTCACCGAGAGGCTCATTGACCATTTGACAGCCGGAATACTCCATGTTATCCAGGATGATGTTTATTAAATCTCTGTGCCGAAGCCTGATGGAGATGCTCAAGGCTTTCAGAATATTTTCATCTTCACAGAACGGGAGTATAAACTTGGCGAGCTCACAGCGGCCATTCAAAGTGCTAGTGATTAAAATATGGTGCCCTTCTCCATATTGCTTGTCGAAGCAGCGTCCACAGCCTGTTTTCTGACATAGTTGGTGGATTTTGCGTACGATATTTAATGCTTCAGTATCTTCCATTATCTTTGCTACATGGTGTAAAACTCCAGCCTCAACAAGTTTTGAGTGCTCCAAAGGTGCGAACAAGGCAAGCGACAATCGAATTGCGTCGATAGTCCAGGGGATAGGAAGTCCGACTTCCCATTGAAGAATAGCGTCAGGGAGATACTGTCGTATCAGGTTGCAAAAGCTCAACCATTTTTCATCAATATAGCTTAAGCCGGAAGAGTAGAGAGAAATCATGTCATGGTACCGCAATGCTCGACTGAGGTCTGCCTTTGCGTTTAATAATATCTCCATACCGGTCAAGTTGCGTAGCATAACTACGTGCTCAATTGCAGTGTGCTTATACCATTGGTGGAAAAGTACGACTCGATTGACATCAACCAATCCTGTATCCACTATGTTTCGCAGGGTACAGTTGTCTTCGCTTTCTATTGCAGCCCGGAAAAGGGATTCAGCAATTGCCTTCGTAAGATGGCAGGGCCTTGACCCAAGAAACTGGATCAACAATGTGCTGCTTGTCGGAGAAAGTGAGAGAAGCACTGATCCTATAGGGATACCTTCTAACCCAGCTGAAGCGTTTGCAATCGAGAACATAAGCCCTTGTATCAGGCTATTATCGGTAGCGTTTTCACCGAAGCCAATCATCACCGTGTCGTTTAGCTGCCTTGGAGGCAAAGCACCTGGCACTAATGTTTTGAGGTTCCGTAGATAGTAATCAATCTTAGAATAGTTATGGTATCTGGCTTCATGGCTCTTTCTAGGAATCTGAGCGTGTTCTAACTGTCTTATGATTCCACTCTGAACTGCAAGGGGGTGAATTCTCCAAGATGCGAGTTGGTTATCGACTTCACTGAAACACAGGTCCCACAGCCACATATAGGGTCCTAAAAAGCAGTTCCCGGAGAATGCCCCTGGAGGACTAACTTCAGGGGCGGTGAGCGTGTGGTGTAATTGCACCGGGAGTTGTTCTGAGTTGGGCAGATATGGAGACGAATTTATTATATTGGAATTCTCCGTTGGAGATCCTGCGAAGTTGTTACTGAGAAGGTAATCATCAATGCTAGCTAGTATTGAAGAATCACCTTCCGGAGTATGAAGAGGTAGACGCTGCGTTTGGCTCTGGTGATATGTATCTATCATCTGACGGTCTGCGACTCTAGGTAAGGCGAGGATGGGGTCAATCAAATTTTCCCCTGGGAATTTGAACCAAGTGCCGTCTGGTCTCTGGATTTCAACAGAAGCGTTTGAGGTCGTGTATCCAAAGAGGAGGGGATTTGTTTCAT
This sequence comes from Daldinia eschscholtzii, assembly GCA_037126485.1. Lineage (NCBI taxonomy): Eukaryota > Fungi > Ascomycota > Sordariomycetes > Xylariales > Hypoxylaceae > Daldinia > Daldinia eschscholtzii. Next base: position 3,836,030 of record JBANMG010000002.1, read on the forward strand.
CATATACTCCAATGCCAGGCTTTCTCTTGCATTCTCGCCTGGCGCGACGGACGGCCTTTTCGTCGACCACCCTACCACATAGAACGACGCGACTTCTGGTCCCCGGAAGCAAACTATCTATGACATTAAAAATACGACGCCATTCGGCGACTTTCAGTTTCCTTCGGATCTTCCAGTATTTGAGCCGTGCTTCGTATTGCGATATACTTTCCGTGGATCACTTAGCGGATGGTGGTTTGAACATGAAATAAACTCGTACTCACCTTGCTTCAAATCTATGCCTAGTCTTCATAATATCAATAAGCTCCCTCAACTGGTAGCGATCATCTAAGTAGAGTTTCACAATGGTATCTCTATGAAGATTCCAAGTAGCATCCGAAATGCGTATGGTTCGAATTGCTGGAGGCATTGGAGTGAGGACTGATGAGCTTAGGGGATAGAGGATGAGCTGAGGTTTGCGGGAAGAAGACTCGGTTGAGGTCTTATTATTATTGGGTTGAGTCGTGATGAAAATGAGTAGTAGCAGCTAGAGAAACAGCCACATGAAAAAAAGAGAAAAAGTATGACGACACTTGGTCAAAATCTTTATAAACACGTAAAGCGCTACCTTAAGCGATGGGTTAGTTAGGTAGGCGTGTCACGTCCCACGGGGTGATAAGCCACGGAACAGAACCCGTATAACAGAACCTGCATAACGAAATCTGCCTACTGAAATCTTCTTGCCAGAACCTGCATGTCACAAACGCTCACTACACGGTAGGTGTGTATCTACAATACCTACATTCTTTTCGACCCCATTTATCAACAAGCCCCCGAGGTAGATCCAAATACGACCAATCTGACCTCAAGATACCTAGCACCGTGCCTACATACCGAGATAGGTAACTGTAGCAAGGCGGTGCAGGGTGTATGGTAATGACTTTGCTGTTCTGCAAGGAACCCAGACTACCTAAATGTCTCCGGAAACCGAAACTGTACGTCAGGTTTCGGCATATATTATTGTTATTGTACAAAGGAGGGAAGAGGGAACGATGAAAGGTTCTCTATCCAAATACTCTATATATACCTCGTGATAATGACCTATGGAGGGATCCACGGGCCCGTACCGTGACACTGTACATACGAGGTGCACAGTGTTGGAATATGTGTTAGCTGTGAGATAGACGCCTCACACCCGTGGGCTACACGAAATAGATAACTACCTAGGTACCTACTTAGGTACTTAGGTAGACAGTATAACACCGATGTACACCTTATAACCTGCGTCTATTTTCAACAGTAACCACATGGAAATATTCAATCTGAGCAGCATCAAAGCACGTTGTAAGACTTTCACCGTCAATATACTAGACCGCGTCTCCCTCTTTAATCAATATTGATAATTACTCTAGAGAGACTTGCTTGCAGGTCCATCCACGAACCTAATGACAGCGGAGAGCCAAGTCTCATGGTCCTCCAGCTTATCAAGGTCGCCGCCCCAGCGTAGTACGCTCACTAGCCAGCGGTAGTCCCCGGGACCAGGTGAATATTCTGTGGCATTGGGAAGAGTAGCCTTAACCCCTGTTCCCTGTGGCCAGTTAAAGGTTGATGGAGACAGAAGGTCAGTTGAATTCACAAGAGTACCGTAGGACGGCGATTCAAATACTGATATTGGAGGTGTCGTGTTAGAGGGACGATACTCATACTCCTCTGCCGGATCGTAGCCGTAGAAATCGGGTATTATGCTAATATTGGCGGGTACGAGATCAATCCGATAGCCGCGAGTAAACTGGTCGCGACCAATAAGCGATCGATAAAGTATCGAGGAATTAACTTCAAGCATGCCCTTGTTGATAGTCCAGCCATCCTGAAGCTTGTAAGAGATTTGTGGCTGTACGCTCGTGCTTGTATTTAGAACATGAATGTACCGGGCATTATATAAGGAGTAAGGGGGTCCGGAGTATGGTACACTAAACTCTTCGCCCTCGCTGGTTACCTTGATAAAGCCGCCGAAAACTGGAAGGCGCTCGGGCTTAATTCCAGATATAGGAGGTAATATCTTAAACGGTACAACTATAGACTCGCCTGCTGGAATTTCGACGTTTGGGGATTCGAACTCAGCGGATCCATATATCGGGAGTTGGTTTTCCTGGGAGAAGATGGGGTTATTGGGAGGATTGGGCTCCGAGTAACTGGCACCTTCGTGAGATAAAAAGTATCTCTTCGTCGAATTAGAAGTGTTCATAATAGTTATATTGACCGCGCCGTATGTCGTGCGGGTGTTATCAGTTACGAGAAGTTGGCCTGGGGACACGCGACTTTGATACGTGATAGCCTTATACGCATTGACCATCCCAGATCCCTGTTGGAAAGTCCCTGCAGTTATAGTATCATTATAAACCCATTTCGTAGGTTCTGAAGTCGACTGCAGAAGCGACAAGATTTCCTTGACAGACAGGTCAGGGAATTGTGACTTGACAAGTGCGTAGCACCCACTAAGGAAGGGAGCAGCCATGGATGTGCCCGACAGAAGGGAATAATAACCTTGCTCTCCAAGAGGCCATGTAGAAAGTATTTCGCCACCAGGAGCCGATATCTGAGGTTTCAGGTTGTAGTTCAGGTAGAGAGGCCCAAAAGCTGAATAGTAGTCCATTTTACCACCGACGACCTGGTAGGGACTCGAATACGAGGTATCATTGAAATATAGCCTATATTTCTCAGCTCCAGTAACGTTCATGTTAGTCAGTACTGTGGTGCTATCGCTAAAAATGACCGATATATACTGAACGGAACCGTCGCCTACGGAGCCCGAGGAGGGTATCTCATAAGCGATATCGTAGGGGTCAGACATGTTGGTATAGAGTCCCATTATGTAGGGAACATTTTGCCTTGAGCAGCAACCTCTGGCGCCAGAGTCGCGGCAGTTGTTAGTTATCGGAAAAGCAATTATAGTGGTGTTAAGCTTTCCCTGGTTTTCTAGAAGCGTTACAGCATCATCCCACTTGCTAGTGCCCGAGCAGCCATCGTCAATCAAGTAGACCTCCAGGCCATCGGGAAATTCAATAGGCCATAGTGACGCGTACGAAATTGTAGCGCCCCGGGAATCTGCAGCGGTGTAGACAAGGGGGAACTTTTTATTGGCAATTGAGCCAACAGATATAATGCTCGGCAGCTCAGCAGGCGTCGATGTTCGGTAAAGTTGGGGATCATACTTGCTGCGGGATCCAGCGTTCCCTTGGGAAACAATAACTGCTACACCTGCATCCGCAAGCCGCGAGACAACTTTTGTTAATGGATCCTTTCCATCTTGCCATGACTCTTGGATGCCTAGTGACATGCTTATAATATCAACACCATCGGCTTGCGCCCGCAACATCGCTGCCATGATACGATCAGTCGACCCACCATTCGTTGAACAGTCAAATACTCTATACATGTATACAGTCGCCTCCGGAGCAACGCCGGATACATTTAGCGTCATATCTCCATCTAAAAGAGGGTCCATACCGACAATGCCTGGAGGTAGTTAAGGAGTTAATAGTGAAGCTGATAAAAAGAGAATGTGGATTTGTGCTGCTGGCTTACCTGTGACGTGAGTACCATGTCCTCCACCGTAGCACGTGGTGAGCGGATTGTCGTGCTCAAAAGCAGTTCCGTTGTCAGTTAACCAAGACCAGCCTCCAGCTACCTTAAAGCCGGGACCGAAGCCTCTTCCAAGTGCGGGATGGCGGTAATCTACGCCTGTATCAACGATCCCTATCTTAATGCCCTTGCCTTTCACGCCCAGCTGATGTAGCTTATCGACGCCAGCCATTTCAAGGGCCGAAGATAGGTCCCCATCAGCTTTCGGCACTATTTTGGGCATCGCTGGAGGGTTTGCATATGATCTGAAGGGATTGTCTATTGAGGGAAGTTCTGGGAGATCCGGATCTGATAAAGGTAGCTCATAGACGGGGCTCACCGATACCACCCCAGGGATATCGCTAAGTCTTAATTCGGGAGATCTAAGACCATGGGTTGTGCGTAACTCAATAGACAAGCCGACAAATATACCTGGGTAACGATATTCATGTGCGACAGTATATTCAAAAGGGAGCTTTGACGCATGTTTGCGAAATTTAGTAAGCTCGTCTAAATCTCTCGGATGAATGTCGCCTTCGACCACAGCATCCTCCAACTCAACGATAAACGTCAGATCGACTAGTTTGGGGGGTTTAGAAGCAAAACCTAGCATAAAGAAAAGAAATAAGAAAATCGTGGCCATCTCTGAGCCCATAATTGCGTCGTAATACTTGCTAGAGAAGCCACACAGTGAGTTCCGAGACAATGGTATAAGTTCACGGATTTATAATAGTCCAACACCACTTTAGCCTATACTATACGTTATATCCAAGCGCAGATCCCCCCATCTCCTCAGTCCCGTATTCCGATGGGAAATTCCGAGTGCAACTTAGGATAGACCAACCGCAGCAAGGCTGGATGATTAAGTATGAGCCTCGATAAAGTAACGAGAGGCTAACTAAGATAACGAGACTGAAGTTTAGTTAAAGTATTTCCCTCATTGGGTGACCTTGTTGATTTTGATTGCAGGTATTATAACCAAAGGGCAAAGGCCTACTAGATTTAAGTTCACGGGTATCATTTCTAAATTGAACGACTGTAACTTTGGCTGAAAAATATCAAAGAAAATTGTATAATACCTTTATTTGCAGGGTATCAATAAAGCTACTCCGCAAGCATGTGATTTAGTATTGAGGCAAATAGGGTACTAGATGCGACAAGCAGTTTCACTATTTCAACCTAACTTTTCAGGTTATTACAAAAGATAGTATGGAGCTGCTAAGGTTTTGAAGAACCACGAGTACGCCAATATTAGTAGCTAGGGTCTACATAAACGCACAAGAGACCTTGACTAATATTACGACATTTATATTATGGCTCGAACCATGCTTCATCGACAGTACCAAATGTAGCCAAGCCGAATACCAACTCTGGCTCGTTGCATTAAAGATTAGATCCAGGAGAAGATTTTGTATATATAAGGGGGAGTATCATAGGGAATGACTACTTGCTTGATGGAACGTGTATCCCTGCTCGTCATTTTAGCTTACCATAGGTTTTCAATACCACTATTCTACTCCAAACTGTCGCAACAACAGCGAGTCTTGCAAAAATAGAAAATAAAATGTAAAGAAAAAATAATAAAGAAATAGTTGGCTGGTATCTTTGTGCTCAAGTAATGTTTTCTAACGATACTGCTATATTCAGACAATGAAGAACTCGGTACTATAGTAGTGCGCATGACAATCTACCCCAACCTGTTCGTTTTGAAACAGGAATACTGGGTTGAACAGTTTCTTATTATTAGAATTAAGTTTTAGTCTATAAGAATGGTATCAAACTCCCTAAAGGCCGACTTTTTTTTTCTTTGATCAACCTCGCAGTTATTTATACCATAAGCCATCGAAAAATATAAATATTCAACTTACCCTAGCCTTATAAGCTCCCAGATTCGTCTCAACTACACTATCGGATATCTCGCTACTATATTCAAAATGACTCAAATGGGCGATCAGATATTCGGTACCGGCCAACCAGCAGGTGTAACCCCCCCGCGGAATCAAAGTGTGGAAGCTCCTAGGGATGTCTCCCATGTATCACGAGCCGACTACAGAGGTGAAACTATGACAGCCAAGGAGGTTTTTATCAACATCCGAAGCATAGGTCAAGTCAACTTTAATTACGGAGTACCTCATTCTGAGCCGTATGAGACGTCCGAGCTGCCTGACGTGTTTGATGTGCCTGAGCTGCCTGAGTCGCCTGCGCAGCGGGATGATTCAGTGTTTAAAGACGTAAAGCCAGAGCCAACGTCATACGTAGATCAACCAATAAGATGGTCGGTGCCTGCTCGCGAGGTACTTCCACTGATACCACCAATAACCCCTCAGACTGGAAAACTTCCCCCAGTAACGCCACCTCCTCAGACTCCAGTGCAACCACCTAATAGACAAGGAGGCAACGGGGGGGATCCCCAAGTACCCTTGCCCCCTAGAAAGATTGTCTTTCCCCAAGTTTATCCTCCGCAAACACCCCCTACTCCTACGCCAGCAGGACGTAACACTATTCCGAAGTGGGCTACGGGTCCTGTCAGCCCCTTATTCCCAAGCACGCCGTCTCCAGGCCCCGGCCCTCATGTCCTGCCCACCGGTAATACGCCTGCGCAAAATCCTACCGGTAACTTAGGTGGTATTCCAGTGTGGGCTGCCACTCCAGCACAATGGGGGGCTAAGTAAAGGCTCCATCCAAAACCCGCCTTTACCGTAGTATGTGAGTAAACAGCGCGTGGTGAGAAAACCCGATGATATTTTTGCTATGATATGAAGTTTACTCTCTTTATTAGAGCCTAGGTAGATACCCTGGGCGGGCACTCAAGATAGCCAAAGTATTTCCGTGGTCCGTTGCCTGAGGAAAGATACCTAGACAAAGAAAAAGAAGAAAAAGAAAAGACACCTAGTATCTCTTTTACACATAACTATTACCTCGCATCTTGTGAAGTTAAACTCCATTAATATATTTTATAATATCCTACCTAAAACAATAAGTACTTAAACACTATATTATAGCGGCGTGCTATAGTCCCGGAGGTAATAGGATTTATCGGATCGCGAGTAGTAAACATTCCCCCTTTTAGCCTCATACCATCCGGACCACGGACGAATGATTTCCCCGCGCAAAAGTGAGTACGTTATTATCTGAATCACTCTGATTGGTCAAGTTGACTATAATTCCGCTTATGTTATGTTATCTCCGGTAATCTCCATTTACTACACCGTAAGCAAGTACAGTCTTCTCTTGGCATCCCCGAAACGAAGAATGGCATGTTTACAAGATGTTTACGTGAAGTTAGTTGAATATGCAACGGCGTGTACTTATATAAGAGACCAGAAAAGTGACATCGACTCCATAACATCTTGTTTAGTGTCAAACAGAATAAATTATTCTCTTACAAAGAACTAAGACTCGTATTAGCACGCTATCGTTTCTTCACCTTCACAATTCTTACAATATATTCCCTTAATATACATCCAGTAGGCAAACCCGTCGGATCGAAAATATCCCAGTATAGTCATTGTTTATTAAAACAGATTGTTAACATTATTGAGCCTTAAGGGCTAAATATAAACCGGAGGGACACTATACGAAATAAAGAGGCTGCTGAAACCTCGATCCGCAGAAAACTGCCATCCATGCGCCATGTCAAACCTTTGGAATTTTCTTGCCATGGTTTGGTACCAGCTGACATTCAAGCCGCAGCCGCTCCCCGACGATATTCGGCTTGATGGACTGACAGCCATCGTGACGGGCGCAAATGTTGGTCTAGGCTTCGAAGCTGCCAAGGAACTAGCATCACACGGACTATCAAGGTTGATCTTAGCCGTCCGCGATCTATCCAAAGGAGAGACAGCAAAGGCTGAAATTTCTCAGGAGTCGCCTGAATGCGAAATTCTTGTATGGCAACTTGATCAAGAGTCGTGGGGGAGCATAGTGACGTTCGCTAGACGCGTAAGCGACGAGCTTGGTCGCCTTGATATCGTCCTGTTAAATGCAGGACTGAAGCGACTTGAGTTTACTCGTTCGCCAACGTGTCATGAAGCCCATGTCCAAACCAACCACCTCGGCACGGCACTACTGTCCTTACTACTCGTGGAACCACTACGGCGAACAGCGCGGCAGACGGGAAAGCCTAGTCGAATGACGATCACAGCATCTAGCGCCGCCTTTTCTGCCCCCATGCAGGATATCCTAGAGCCGAAAGGGGGGAGGGCATCATCACCTGGCTTGATGACCCGACCTCATTCGTCCCTGGTATAAGTCGATATTGCCTCTCAAAGATGCTAAATGTGCTGTGGACTCGAGCCCTCGCTGCGCGTCTTGACTCTGCTGACATCATCCTCAATACTCTCAACCCCGGGTACTGTAAAAGTGCATTCCACCGTGTAGATACATCCGCCGAATGGTTTTCAAAATTTCTGGCATGGAGTAGCGCTGAAGGAGGCTATCACCTAACAGATGCTGTTGTGCGACACCCAGATAGTCACGGTGAATATTTAAGCGAGCAAAGGATTAGACCGTGAGTCACCTTGTGTTTTGATATCCGTTATATGTCCCCAACTAAGAGAACACTTCAGTGTCCCCAGTCTTGTGTCATCGACTAAGGGTAAAGCGGCCCAAGAGAAACTATGGGATGAGACTGTAGCGGTATTCAAAGCCGAATGCCCCGGTGCAAATATTGAGGAGTTCACAAGAGGTGAATAGTGACAAACTGGCGGATAACGGGCGTTTGAGCTACTGCCAACGTCCGAAATCAATGGAGAAAGGGGGGGCGGCTATTTCCTGCTTATCTGGGAACATGCAAGATTGTTGAGAGATTGAAAGGAGGTAATGGCTTCGTCAATGTCAACTGATTTTGAATATAATCGCCAAAAATAGACCATCCCAATAACCAAGAGCGACATTCGTAAATTCTGGTTTAATGGGATTACGGAGACACATATGAGGCATTTTGATTGAGATCAAATGTGCAAAGTGATAGGTGCTATTGAGTGAGGAGCATAAATAGAGATGACTCCAAACCAAGTAATTCGAAAATGACAAACCTTCGGGATGGATGACATGGTACAAGGTAATGAAAGTACATATGGTTAGAAATCGTTTTTGTCAAGGAGAAAAGACTCAAGATGCTGATGAATAATGCACATTGATCCCAAAATCTCGACTTCTCGTTTTTAATAGTTCAACAGGCGTGACTATAGGAAACTCAAGTGTAGAATCACGCCAAGTTGCTATGTGAGTAGAGATGTCGTAAAATAGCTGAGACATGATGTGACTACACCAGTTACAACAAGGGGCTTTTTACACTGTAGAACGGGGATAGGGATGGAGTAAGAAATAACACAGATAGTCTAAAGCGATAAACATCGGGTCAGTCATTGATCGCCTTGAAAAATGGTCTGCTGAGGATGGCCTATCAGTCAATAGAGGCTATGCTGAGACGCACGAAACAGCAGGGGATTAATGACGGAGGGATGCTAAAGGAGGTGATCTAAGTAGTACGACCTTACCAGTCCTTCCGTTTACGCCCGGAATGTGCTGAGTGTTGATCCTGAGATGATAGAAAAAAGATGATTACATGGTAGATGATAGCTAGATGAATTTAATGGGAGAGAATGTCATATCGGTTCGTTGTCTTATCAATTGATTTGTCGCACCGTTTTACCATCGTACTAGGCAGATCTTCAGGCGCGCGGCAGCGGTCACGCACCAGTGAAATGATCAAACGTGGTCGTGAGAGTTGGGGGGGACCCAAGTAGAAGTGGAATAGGTGGTGCTAGTAGCTCAATTCAGGGAAATCAAGTGCTATCAATATTTTAATATCAAAAGAATGTACAAAAACGCGGGGGATTAAAAAAAATCAATCGCGCGCACTGACGATGAAAAAGTTAGTCAACGTGGGAAACGATGGATAGGTACTAAGATAGAAAAGAAAATTGATGATTTAGGTACGAATGAAGAAAAAAACTAAAAATGGAAAATAAAAAGGAAAACGATAATAGGTATTTAGGTAAGTTGTGTACCTAATCAAAAAGAAGGGAATATCAAAGTCGGAAAGAGCAAGAATACGGAAAGAAGAGGGCAGTAAAAGTGGTGGTTTCCAAGCAATCACAAACATTTGTACTATCAAACTTATGCGTCCCAACCTTTTTTTTCCTTTACCCCCCCTTTGATCACATCGGACCAAATCTAGACCTGATTAGCCGGGTCTGTTTATGCGACATGCTGTCACTCTGTTTTTTTTAATTACTATTATTACCTTGTTCATGGTATTATTCGAGGTATTATTTCGGCTAGGTTGGGTTGTGTTGCGAAAGGAGGAGCTATTGAATTTATCGAATCAGTGTCTGGACACGGCAAGAACAACAGCACACCTCATGTAGGTACCTGCCCTAATCACCTTGTTGCCCTTTTGGCCCTTTTGGCCCTTTTGGCTTCTTCGCTCTCTTAATCCTCCTTCTTCCTCGCCCTCTTTCCCCCCTCCCATCGATTTTATTTTCTCCTCTTCCACTACTTTTTTTTTCGTTTTGTTATTCTTCATTCTAATCTGTCTCTATTCGAAATACCCGTCAACAATTTACCAAATTCGATACGTCCATTTATTTAACCAATTTTCACAGTTTCGTCCACTCACCGCTTTAAAAAGTCCTTGTAAGCTGCCCAACCCACGTCTTTCCTCTCAGCGGCCTATTTCTATTTCCCGGTCGCATTGCATTTCACATCCGCATCTGGTTTCGCTTCGTAAATTCCTTCCCTTCGTCGATCACACTACTTTATTTGCTAAGATTTGATGTAGAATCCATTTAACTTTTCTCTTAATCAAATATCCAAGATGCCCCGCGAAGGAACGAGATCCGCTACGGGCAACTCAAAGCCGCGTGTCTTCCAAACTGTCGACACCGCGCCCGCTATTAAGCGCACTACTAAGCCTAGGGTGAAGAAGTCGCCTACCACCGGCACCAAGCCTGGGCCGAAAGTGAAGGCTGCAAAGCCGACTGGTGTGACCAAAAAGAAGTCTGCAGCACCAAAGAAAGACGGTGTCGCGACTAAGGTAAGTTCTCTATTATCTTTACCATTTCATGTCGTTGCATCGCATTACCTATTCTCAAAAAGCTTGGATGAGTTTCTATCTCTCCCGGTCTTGCTACTATTCGTTCCTGTCTTTTAATAGGGTCCTCTGAACCTTACGGTGGTTTGTCTAGCCGTTGGATACATCATGCATAGTGATATTATGTTTAGTATTGACCTATATTCTAACCTTTACACTAGGTTAAAGCTGCTGTCAAGAAGGTAGAGGAAAAAGTAGAGAAGGCAGAAGACAAGGTTAAGAAGGTGAGTATTTCTTGAGCTAAGTATGTGCTTACGGGCATTCTAGTTAACTTGTTTTGCAGACCGCGGCCAAGCCCAAGACAGCTGCTAAATAGATCTGTTACCGTTCACTATCACGACCAGCTCCATCTTATGGTCAGATCAGATCATGAACTCGACGGTGTGAGGCGATTACTTCAGACTTCCTCGCCTACTCTCTACCAGCTTGAGTTACTATGTTCCTCCAATGGGATATTCTAAGCTGGGATATGTTCCCTATTCCTTACGGCACAAACCCAAGCGAAGCAAGCATGTGTCTCAACCCAGAGGGTTTATTGGATTTTCTGACAATGCAATCCATACCTCTACCGGATGTTTTCTATCCCTGTTCCACCAATCTCTTACTCCTCTAAACACGGCACTTCCAATATAGCCACGGCCAAGCGAATTGAGACGGCCGACTTTCCTAATTTTTACAGAGCTGGGGACCAGTGTAGTAACCAAATGTCAGCCTTGGGATGAATTCGCAAACTCAAGCAACAAACTACATAGAGAACTTCCAGCTTTGACGAGCCATCAGATTTTTTGGCTCTAGGACAGGTGTTTTGGTATGCGGTACACAGAGTTTGGACGGACGCAATGCTAATAATATATTGTTATGTAGTCCTAATGGAATCTCATTTGACTCCAGAATCTTGATCAATTCAGTTCGGTCTATTAAAGGCTATCTTGATTCTTAAATTAGGTGTATAAACAAAGTTTGTCGCGACTAGATGCTTATCCCCACGTGCTTATTGTCATCCTTGAATCACCAATTAATCCACCAAGAAGGCTCGCGAAGCTCTTTAGGAGAAATGTTCTGTAATTTTCAACAATTAAAGTAATATTAACAGTTGTTTACCTTGTCACAAAAGTTAATATACCTTAGTAATTTTCATATTTAATGGTATTAGGTATTTGTGATTAGTATGCTTACCTCGGTAGGTAGGTATAGTATTAGAACTTTACTTCCAGTTAGCCCTATCAAGCTTTTCAATCTTTACTATAGGCAATGTTACATTAGGAATCCATTTGCATGTCTATAAATGAAGAGAATTCCTCTTATTAAGGCAACTAGAAGACTAACAAGTTATCCTTTTCTTGCTACTCTCTAGTCACACCTTTAACAAGATTCAGTTATCCAAAGTATATCTCCGTATAAAGTGTGTCTGTTCATTATTTCAATGCACATTTCTGTATCGTTAGACTTATACGCAGATGAAAATGAGTAGAGTGAAAAAAAGGGGTAGCTAAAAAAAGGCTTAGTAATCACACAAGTTACAGAATTTCCATCAAGTTGGCTTCGGGGACCTAGTCCCGCATAAGATAGTATCGCGGTCTATATTCCTTATAGTATTCATAGGCTTGAAGCTAACAGTCAAATATCCTATTCTTCGTCAACAAGAGAAAACTTCCCAACTCACTACTTATGTCATAACTCCTTATACCATCATACCCCTTAATCTACCGAGGTTTTATTATATCTCGAGTCTATTATTCATAATTAATTTTAATGTTCATGTTGAGTGATACAATTCATTAATTCCTTTTTCTGTATTTTACGTATCATTAAAACCGATGGTTTATACCCTGAATACAGTATACTGCATCTTGAAAGGTGTCTTGGCTAGAGGTGGTCTAGCTCTGCACTTGTTCCCGATGCCCTTTTCCTTACACGTGGGAAAATATTTCCTTCACCTGGACAATTTGATCCGACCCCCCTTTATGGGGGAGTCCAGTGAAGCTGGTATCAATATTTATGCCGAGCAATCCAAGCTATCTCTCTCCTATTATGGTTGACTTTAATCAAGATAGTTTGCATCCTCCCCGGCAATATCGTCTTATATATGACCCAGGAGCGGACATTCTTTAGTGCCGTGGCTCCAAGCATTACAACCAATAGCTGTCGCCTTATAACTACGCCGGATTCCGATTTGATTCATTAATACACTATGCGGTGCAACAGTAGCCGATGGAACTCCAAAGGAAGTGCCTTGCTCTCACCAAGGGCGCCTTCCAATGATTTGCCGATGGGTTGCGAGATTTAAGAAGATTCGAGTTGCTGCTTTTTGCGAGCTTTCTCGGCCTCTTCTCTTATTCTCCAACTCACCATAGGATCCCACTTCTCACCTGACCGTTGCACCTCTCCATGTTATGTGGGAAAGTGCATTACCTGACCAGCAGGGATTTTGATGTTTTCCCAGTTCTTGTCTTCATCGCGCTCATCTAGGCTCGGGATTAGTATAATAAATAACAGATTTCTCTAGTAACTTACCAAGTTTTATGGCCTGCATTTCCCTAACGCCACAAAACATTCCGTTACGACCCTCGCGCTGTACAAGTTGCCAATGACCGGCATTACCTTCTCCAACCCATATTTCCTCAGTAAAGACGTCACCTTCTTGGACCGTGCGATGTGGGTTACGCGTTGGTAGAGATAGTATATGTGATGATAAGGCGTGCGGAATGCTAAATAACCGCTCAAACCTTCGAACTAAAGGCAGCCATGAAAGCGTGTTTTCGGTATAGGCAACTCGAACGTAAGGATTCATATATATTCCTAACTCGTTCTCCCCGGCCTTCCTCGCTACCTGGGCCACGTCGGCGTGAAACAAACAGCACTCGCAGGCGTCGAAGAAAAGCTCGGGCTCGTAGCGAAACCGAACTGGAGCTGTGACGTTATGCGGCTTTGCAGGATCGATAACATAGCTACCAATATCCTGAAAATGAGAGTTCGGCAAAGTCTCATTCAAATTTTGTACATATTTCGCCTGCATTGCTACCATTCCGCTCCAACAAGCCTGAACAGGAACAGCGTCTTCTTGATTCAGTATGGCGGTCCTCGATACGCCTTCACCAGCATTAAGGAAGACTGGAAAGAACGGCAACCCGGCTGAGTAACCCTCGTAATCGCGAGTGACGTAGAGATCATAAAACTTTAACGGGGTCCAGAAATCAACAGCACATGCTGATAAATAATGTGACCGGCCATCAGATTGAATGTTGGTACTGAAAAGAAGATGCGCTGCTTCCATCGCATGAAATACAACATCGTTCAGGAAAAGGATCTTGTCATATTGGATCGTTCCAATACTGGGATCGAATCGATCAAGCGGTCGCAGAGCCCGGTTCCGCATTTCAGATAAGTAGGCCAGACGCTTCACCCTTTTGGTTTCATCCGGCAGTGTAACAGTTGGGAAGTCAGACAAGGGCACGTGGGGGTCGTTGACAATGTAATTTTTGCACCTGAGCTGCCGCCTCAAGCTTTCAAGTGCCACGGCACCTTCCGGCCCGCTATCGTTCTCGTAGATACTCAGAAAGACATTATTATCTCCGAGTAGATGTATTAACTCTAACAAACTCTCTCCCCAGAAACCATTTGCTAGATGACCCTCTTTGTCATATAAAGAGACAGCAATGAATATTTTCTCATTGTTGACATTAGCACACCCCGCTTCCCGAATAGGCCCTTGGCATCGAGACTCCAGGTCTTGGTAATGTTGAGGCAGTCGTGTGTATGACGGAGCGAAGATTGGTGTCCCTATTAAAAGTATACATATAATTATAACGATGTATTTTAGAAATGCAAGAGCTAAACCTGCGGGGCCCCTCCGCAGTTTTCGTCGAAGGCCTCTCGGCCGGGTCCGACACCATGAGAAGAGTCGCTCATCCCATCTCTGATTAGACCCGACTGGTTCCTCTGACGAGGCCTCTAAATCTTTTCGCACATCGTTTCCGAGAAGAGAAGAAGAAGCAGACGACGAGGTTTGAGCCTCATCGTCGTCTAAGAGGCCTATTCGTTTCTCTGATGATATGGAGCCAGGCATTGATGGGGGTGGCGCATCAACGGCGAATGGGACGACGATATGTAGGCCGAGTTTAAGCCAGGCCGAGTGCACGTAGCACAACTAAGGCTACTGTCTTAAATGCCAGCTTGACAGGTGAGTCGTGACACCCGCCAGATATGCCGACGTGTAACAGATCCTAAAACAACGAGCCGAAGATCACTTATGGAACGATCTTGCGGGGAAGTACCGTCGAGTACCGAAAAGCATGCTACTTTGTCCCCATGAAGCGATCCGTAGGTGCTGGCCCTACCAACAAAAAATAATGAATAAGGTCCCTCTTTTTCTTGTATGCGACCCGACAGGCTTGCAATACTACCAGCTATGGGATATGAAAAAGTAGGATATAGGTAGTAGAAGTGACGAAGTAGTACGAACGATTTTAGAGTCGAAAGCGGGACGAAGGCGATCGGGGACTAAGCTCTATTTGGTAGATTCTGCAGGTACGCGGAGGAATGCAAGGACAATTATGTCAAATATGTCAATTAAATTGCCCTCTTTTTCGTGGTTGGTTGAAATCACACTGTTGAGAAGCAGGAAACGAAGTGTAAAAATTAGTTTGAATATGCTGTGCGATCGGGTGCTTGCGTGCGGGCGCAGAAGTTTTGTTACTTTTTGGGGATTCAGGAGGTGGAGGCGGAGTTGAACAGGCAGACAGAATTGAAGATGGAGCGTGTACAGAAGATCATTGCAGTCCATGGCACTGGAATACCCAAACAGCCAAAGAACCGTAATGGAAAAGGGCTGTGCCGCATTACGTAGTGGAGAAGAGGCTTTGCCGTCCTTGGCGAGCAACTTGTAAGGTAATTGCTACCATTTTAGACTTAGCTGAAGTGATATTTGCATAATAACTTCGTTGAGAGGCTGTGCCGAATGCCGCATTAGGTGTCGATAAGATCTAATCAATTGGGTAATTAAGATGGTGACGTATGCAGAATCACATACAGGTAGGTACCTACATCTACCTAGGTAGGCCGAGTAGGTACCTTGGTAAGGTTAAGTACAACGGTTTTGAAATACATGTACCAGGTAGTTAAATAGATGCCTAAAACTGCTTACCTACGCAGGGTCAAATTGCCGACCTTAATTGGTTGACTTGTGACGTTATTCCAATTATATACATGCATCATGCGCATATTCTAGGCAGTAAAGAGATGGAATTTGTCAGTTTCGGCACTTGATATTTGGTAGTGCAGACACTAACCACTCATAGGTCTCAATCTAAGAGTATAAGCTTAAAAGGGAACACTAGCTGAGAGTTTATATCAAGCTCGGAATATTCTGATTGGCCCATTATTCAATAATGCTTACCGGAAACTGCACATTTGCATCATTGTACTAGTTACTTTAAGCACTTTCACGTTCAGTGCATGGAGGTAGTGACACGACAGATGTCAGATAATATAGTTACCAGGTACCCAATGTACCACTTATACACATGCAATGATCATTTTATTTACCTAAGTATATGCAGCTGTTTGTGAGACAACTCATCATTGAATAATTATCTACGCAGAAAAAGAATCCAAGTCATATTTACATGTTAGTTTGTTTCGTGCCAATAAATACCTTTCAAGTTGAAAATATATTCAACTGTAAGTACCTATTTAATTAGTTGCGTTGTTCGTTAAGACCGCCAGTTGTATTAATTAAAGCTATCGTTCCTAGGCACCCTAGCAGCCTAGCAGGCCCAGCAAGTCGCTAACACGGCGGAAGGATTCCACAGAAAAGTACTCTGCCAGTCAGCTTTTATTGACACAGCCACATATCAACTTAGAAGGACTATGGCCGTAATGCTATCGTATATCGCGTGGTCAACTACCAATCGCACCAATCGCACCAATCCACTTATATTAAGTTGGGAATGTCATGCTGACTGCTTAACAGCTGGGACTGTGAAAACTCCACAACCTACAAGAGTGAATTTGCTTCTGCCTACGAGTATCAATTGCTTTTAACCTCATCTCAGAAGGTCCTCTTGCGTAGAATGTCTTCCCAAGCCATGGCTACTCTAAGAGACATATTTCACCATCCATCAAGATAATCTACCAATGACAGGTTCGTATCTGACGTACGTTAACTCGAAAGATGACTGGAAGGCTGAGGCTTGCATATTCAACGAGCGTTTATGGTTTGCCCTCAGACGATAAAAAATCGGGGATTCTCCAACGGAAAGGGGTATAGTATTTACCAAATCAAGTATGTTGCCGCGATGTTCCCCTTGTGTATTGAATTGATACCGATTTAGTCCTTCTATATACCAAAGCCTACCCAAAATTCCGTAGACCGCGTCTTAAATCCCTTTTTGTAAACCAGTTTGACACCCATTGACACCCATTGACACCTATTGACACAGATCAGAGATGGTGGGCGTGCCCAGATCCAAACGATGCCAGCGCTGTAAACGCATCAAAATTAAAGTAAAAGTGTACTCCCTTCACTTTAAGAGAGCGGAACTAATTATAACTGTCTGCCTCTTGTATAGTGCGATGAAAACTGGCCAACATGCACCCCATGCTTGCGTGCCGGGATCACCTGTTCTGGCCCTTCAAATCTGACCAAATTTATCCATACTAGCTCTCAATCCTTGGCCACTGACGAAGCGAGGGAGAATGAGGTTGGAACTCAACTTACAACGCGCGGGAAACCAACTGGTAACCTAGAGAGCATCCGCCAACGAGGATTACCGAGCGGGGCTTCTTTTGGCCATTTCCGTCTTGCTCCCGATGGTCCACGGAAAAATCTTACAACTGTGGCGGATCGTGTAGGTGCTCGTCTAGTTGGATATCTCAGTCACGAAAACGCCTCATGGGATATCTTATCTTCGTTTGGCTACATCAAACACCTCCCAGTCCGATTAAGCGAAAGTGCTGCATTGCGAGACTGTGTTGCCCTAATGTGTTCTACCTGGGCCAATGCACGGCGAGATTTTGCGTCAGCTCAGCTCATTGATTCAAGCCTTTATGGCAAAGCACTGAGAACTCTCCAGCGTGCCATAAACGACCATGATCAGCAACTTAGCAGTGAGACGCTGGCCGCTGCAACAATCCTAGAACGGCTAGAGCTCGTGTTTGACACCCACCGTCCCTATCATCGATCCCGTCATTGGAAAGGGATCGAAAGTTTGATGATAAAGCGAGGCCCACCAAATCCTCAAGATGAATTTGCTGTTCATCTAGCATTCGAGAACCATGCAGCCCTCGTACGCATCCTTCCCCTATGGTCTTAATATGGAAGAATCAAGGATGGCTAATTTTGACCCATTAGGTATCGCATTGGGTTGTAGATGGTGTTGACAACTTCTATTTGAGCTCACCATGGAAGGAGGCAATTGAAGAATCTTTCCTGGCTCTGGATCCCTCCGTATCAAACGAAAAGGCTGATTACTATAGTATAGGATATTACTATGGACATTGGCCTAGACTCGTCAAGGGATTTCGACTCGTTGCTAGTGACATGGATATGAACTCACAGCAAATACAAGCACTGGCTCTTTATGATGAAACCTCACGCGTTGATGCTGACATTGCATGTATCGGCGAACCGCTTATGCTGAAGCTCCGTAGGACAGGTCGCATTCTCGAACAAACAGACCCTAGATCCCCAGTCGGTATCAAATACCACTTTGACAGCTTACAGACGATGTCAGTTTTGATATCCTACGTCATGATACGGACCATTTTCAATCGAATACTATACCACTTAACGGTTATACTGAGGCAGCCAGACGCTTCCCTAGAACTAGAGCACAAAGAACTCTGCAGGAAAATGTGGATGTGCATCCCATTCGTCAAAAGCTTGGGGGTAGTAACAACTATTATATTCGCCCCTCAACTACATTTGTCATATGAAGGGGCGGGAGAACCTGAGAAGGAGTACCTGCTGGATATTATTATGGAAGCAGCATCATATAGAGGCAACGTGAGATATCCTAGAGACAGGAAAGCTATGGAAGTTCTCGTTCTCCAAGCTGCACAGGCTATGGCAGGCCGGCGTTCCTTTGCTACTACCATCCCTTCTCCACCAAAGGATAACGTTGAGGTGGGGACGACACGGAGTTAGCAGATTAGTAGCGAATGAAGATGTTATATTGCAGTCGTTTCGAATAGATTTACCTTTAACTATCGTATAGACTATTTATGAAATTTCCATGCCATCACTAATTAGTTCGCGTAATCACTTATCCGACAGATTTTCCGTATAAAGCTGCCTCAATCTTCAAAATAGGGGTAAGGGTAATTCCTCGGATTGGATCGTCCTTGGGCTTGATAGGATTTAATATTTAGATACTTAGGTAGGCATAGATATTTCACGTATTGCCCTTGAAAAACGAATGACAGCCTCAAATGAAATTCCTATCTAATTCGGTCGCCTTAAGACTCTAAAGAAATCTAAATCAGCCAAAATAATTATATCCAGCTCATGACACTAGACAAGAAAATGAAACCATAGTCACGCATTAACATTCGAATATCCATCTGTGTAACCCCTATTGAGAGTTCTAAAGTTGGCAAAGTACAACAGGGACAGCGGCCAGTGTGAATGCCATAGCAAGTGTTGCTCTGATATTCTCGACGCCAATAGACCCCGAATTGGAGGAAGAGGGAGACGAAGAGTCCGAAGAGCCTGAAGCCGGGTTAGAGGTAGTAGAACCGGGGGTGGAAGAGGCCGTAGGGGTAGTATCAGCTGATGAGGATGATGCTGAACCAGATTGAGAAGCCGTCGTACCGGAGAGTACATCTTGGACCTTATGGTCATAGTCCTGCATAACGTGAGTTAGCAACTCTTATTCGATTAGGAGGAGACTCGAGGGGCCAGGGACAGGGCTCAGGTTCAATTTACGTACAGGGTCATCCACAGATATCTTAACCTTACAAGTGCCGATGGCGTTTCCGCAGAGTCCGACACCCTGGCAGTCGCCATCGTTGCCGTTCTCAGTAATGCAGCAATCGATGTGGTTTTCGCCACCGACTATGGAATACCCAGGACAACACTTGTTGTTGGATATCAGTGTCTGACCCGAAGGGCAAGACCCCTTAAAGAATGATTCAGTTAGACTTCGGGTTAAGTGTGTTCGTAATATTGTCTAGGTATCACAACTTACTGTAATTTTCGCAGCACTAGACACGCCTAGGAAGGCAAATAAAATGCTAGTGTATAAAACCATCTTTGTAAACAAGAGATATATCGACGTATTATAAAACGTAACTAGCCGAAAGGACTTGGCTTGGGGAGTTGTGTTGTTTTTGCGGTGTGGGAATTGAGTTGCGGTATCTCGCTGTTAATGTAGGAGGCAAAGCAGAAGTTTTTGGTGTGTTTAGTTCAAAGTTCATATGATGGAACAAGCAAAGCTTATATATGAATTCCAGTCCGATGTGAGAGCTCCATATCGTACGCGATGTGTTCACGTATCCGGTAACCCGCTCATTATCACCTATTAAGGGCCGTAGAGTTACACGGGTAACAAGGGTTCCATAGCTCTGAATGATACCATATCCAAAAATCTGAGAATAACTGGTGATTTTCATTGGAGAGCTTTTCAATGACTAAGATATTTGCCAAAAGTGATAGGGGCATGTCTGATGGACCGCCTTTAACTTCCCAAAAGGGATAGAACTTCAACATTGGTACGTGGACCCACTATCTTGAATTACCTAGGTAGTGTTGCGGCTGAAGCAACATAGATCCTAGCTATCCTCTTTGGTGTTTTATGAAATGCGATCTAAACCCTGCGCTATATCATGTACCAGCATAGCATTACAGCTATTACAAGTGGTGGACTGGAATTGGGAAGATGTTGCGATTGTAAGTGGGTAGGTGCATGACTCTACCTGCTAATCCAAACGATAACTCCAAGCGAAGTAAAACTAAGTAGGCCATATCCAGTTCATATTTCCAGTGAAACTGATATCTCCTAGTTCTATATTGTGCCGGGATATCTCTGATAGTTGATAGCATCATAATACTAAATCCATTGACCGGCTGTCCAAGGAAAACTTATGATTTGAGAGTGTTCAGGGGACATCGATAAGTACCTAATGCTTGCCTATGAGTCAAGTCTTCCCGTTCAGCCCGAAGTTCAACCTATCGATCAAGTTATATGTATAACACGTGGAAATTTTATATTGCCTTTATATTTCGCCTTATCTACCTACTCAGTTCAATTATACCTAACTTCTTTCGGATCATGTGATCAGAGTGTACCTAGGAAACTAGGATTATGCCGTGCAGATTTGTTGATGATGAATACAGGCTGGGCAGTTGAATACTCTATGTTTATCTCAATAGGATTTGGGCTCATGAAGCTGGAGTAAAATATAAACCTAGGCTCCTTCACGAACTCGAAGTTATAGCTAATATACCTGGAAGTCAAACTACCTGACTGAGTGCTTGTGTAAGAGTTCGGCAAGATAGCTATCAAACCGCTACACTACTAAAAGATAGAACGGTATCAACTCGAGGGGTTGACGTTGCTATCTCCACCTATAAGGGCCGTACCGTGACAGCTTGCGAGAACTAGAATCCGCTCTACTCTACTTTGAAAAGTGCTAAAAGCGGAGTGTACTTAGATGTAAATGAAAAGCGGCGAAAGCTATTATTGAACAAATTGGGACATTGTAGTTAAGAGAAACAACGCTCTTACAATAAGAATTGGGTACCTAGGTATGTTGCGTAACATCCTTGCTTCATATAGCTTGATAGAGGTAAGCCAACTTAGGTACATATTTAAATATTTATTATTATTATCCAATAGAGACTTCACAATATCTATATGGAATGCTTACTTGAACGCTTGCAAAGCCGAAGTTGATTAACCGAACAAATCGACAAATTGAATTGTCAATACTCACATATTTAGAACATGACTTGTAAGAGATCGAAATAGGTACCTATGTAGCTAAATATAAGCTTCCATCGTAGAAAGCATGGTTTCGGGTTATTTTTTAACAATTTAAATCGCAGAAATGTTGCTGTTCTAAGCAGTCGAATACATACATTCTAGGTAATATGCTCGATGTTAGGTAGCTAATAGTGTTGGTCGGTTGAAGTTATGGCACTCCCAACATTGGAAGCCCTGGTGGTTAACTAAATATACCTTTTTTATTTGAGCGAAGATCTTGTATTTATGAAGAATTGTTGGAAGATTGGTTGTTGGTTCGCGTTTGCTGAGCCACGACCATACATATGAGCGTATAACAACAACCCCTTTTATAGAAACAAAGAGACAAGATACTGTTGATACTTCTCCTACGAAGAGAATAGTATCAATTATATTTTATAACTACCTGATGTTTTGGCTGTATGCCCTTAGACATTAGTTATGTGGACGCTCCTCGGCCCTAAATAAAATGTCCTGGAATGAAGACGACATGGTGTTGTATCCTGTAAGTTTGAATAAATTCTTTGTATTACTAGTATTACTAGTATTACCTAATCCCTCTCCACCGCTGATTGGAAAAGAACGAATACTAAACGAGCATGCTTCAAACCAACATGCTTTACCAGCATTGCTGAACCGTAATTCGGCAGTGGACCACTGACTTGCTGAAATATTCCCTTTGTGGCCTTTTACTGCCATGTCACCCAAAGTTCATGATAAGTGTTGAATTCTTGTTTTGGTTAGTAAGGGTCCATACTTGGGGTGTCTGCCTTGGAACTATACCGGTTGCTGCCTATTATCATTTCCAAGAACGACCCGTGCGCCATCAGTTTATAATCACCCTCATACCTAGCAAGAATTAACTAGTGATCAACCAAAGAGAAATAATGTCGACACCAATATCACAGGTTTCGGATAGTGCTGACTTGCGTGGTCGCCGCGCCGGCAAACCGGGGGTTAGCATCCCACAGCTGAGCTGTGAGCTATGCCGGTATGGTTCAACGCTTTGATTATTCCTATGTTAATAATGCTAATGCGTTCTATAATAGGAAGCGAAAGGTCAAATGCGATAAGTTGAACCCATGCACCAATTGCGTAAAGGCGGACGTTGTGTGTGTACCTATACATCGTAAGCGCTTACCTCGTGGTCGCCACACCCATCCCCGGTCGTTCGCAACACTCAATACCGGCGATGAATTGATGTCCCGTATACGAAATCTAGAGGCTCTGGCTTCGAATATGAATGATTTGAAAGTCTCATCAACGAAACCCGGGCCGGCAAACTCGACTAGCCCAGACGTGGGTGTAGATACGGAGAATAATGCTGGGTGGCAATTTTGGGCACAGATCGCGGACGAGGTAATTTATATCCCGTCAAGATACTTCCCCGGTAATTGACGTTATAAAGGTAGAAGGTCTCCGTGATATTGTTGGAGCCCCTTCAGATGACGAGGATAGCGTGCGGTCGACCCCAAATTCTACTTTCAGTTCTAATTTGAGGGTAATTGGCATTGGTTCCTCTACTCATAGTGGCCTTCCAACCACTAATAGTCATTTGAAAGGCCCTATCGTCACGGC
Organism: Daldinia eschscholtzii; assembly: GCA_037126485.1. Lineage (NCBI taxonomy): Eukaryota > Fungi > Ascomycota > Sordariomycetes > Xylariales > Hypoxylaceae > Daldinia > Daldinia eschscholtzii. The sequence continues at coordinate 3,859,271 of JBANMG010000002.1, forward strand.
TCAATTATGCGATATCTACCTTCACCAGGTGGACCCCATCATAAAAGTTCTACATCGTCCTTCTCTAAGCAAGTTCATGCAGCAAGGAAATCGCTATTTGGGTTATGGCACCAACCACATATCTCCGGCGTGCCTGAGCTCGGCTGTCTGCTACTCCGCCGCGGCAAGTATGACGGAACAGCAATGTCAACAGCTCTTCAATATAAGGAAGCCCACATTGACAGCTGAATATAGAGCGGCTTGCGAAGCGGCTTTCGAAAGCTCAGAACTCCTGACGACGAATGATATCACTGTCTTACAAGCCTTCGTATTGTACCTCATTGCTAGGCGGACTGAGGATTCGAGTCGTGCCGTATGGGCTATGACCGCGCTAGCTGTTCGAATAGCAAAGGCTCTCTTCATTCACCCAGGAAGAGGAGAATCTTTCTTTGATCGGCAAATGAGACTGCGATTATGGTTCACCATGTGTCTGTTAGATCTTCAGGGGTCGTTCGATCAAGCTACCGAGCCTCTGATTGCTGTAGATGCAATACCGTCGGATTTTCCTATCAACGTCAACGATTCTGAGTTTGACATTGACACACCAGGGGAACTTCAGAGTAGGGATGGCTTAACTGACATGACTTTTGCTCTTGTCACGTACTACTCACAGTTAAGCGGACGACTCTTGAATTTTAACAGTAAAGAGGCGGATAGACTAAGCTGGGAAGAGCGAGAGAGGCATGCCTTTCTTTTCCAGCAGAAAATTCTGGACCTTTTAAAGTTCTGTGATCCAGAATCAAGCCCGTACGCATGGTTCACTTTCCACGAAGCACAGTCGCTAGTGGCATCCATGCGGCTTGCAGCTCTACGGCCATTACACCGTATTACCAATCAGCCTGCTCCCCGCGGGAAACGTCCTGGTATCCTCAACGATGCCCTGATAACTTTGGAGAAGGTGCACCTAATCCAAACTGACTCTAGAGGAGAGGGATTTAGATGGTACGTAGTGGTTCAATGGCACGCGCTTGCGAGCGCTATTGCTGAGTGTTATGTCGGCTCGGATATCGCAACGCTTCAGCACGCTTGGCCAATCGTCGAGAGGGCTTTTGGGCACCATAGACAAGACATTGAAAGTTGCCGTCGAGGAATGCTCAAAAGGCCGTTAGAAAGGCTGATGATGCGGGCTAGGGAGAGGATCAATAGCCTTTTAGGACATCCAGCCTTCCCTCAGAGGTCCCAACAGCCTTTATTCAGCACAGACCAAGCGATCTATCCTGAATGTGGGCCGTCGAATGCTCCCGCGACCAACATAGACTCTAATCCTATCGACTTTTCCCTGACCCAACTTGGTCCTCAAATGCCTCTGGACTACGATTTCAGCGGGGCAAATATGTTCCCGCCTTTTGATAATTCTCCTATGGCGAATCCGTCAATGCTGCCATGGTCTGTGCCGCAGAACCCCCACACCCGAGGCCCCGATACCCATAATGTTTCCGAAGGCAGCAGCGGCTCTTTCGAGGATGTATCCTGGAAAACATGGGAAGAATTCGTCTCGGAGCTTTCTTTCAACGACTTTACCTAGCGTTCTACATAGTGAAAATCAAAAGTAAAGCTGCACGAATTTCATTGTTGATATTTTCATTATCTAGATTCAACCCATTCTTTCTTTAGGAGCGCAAATCAGGTAGATACCCAGGTCCCAGGAACAAAACAGGGCCATGAGAGTTCATGAATTATATCTAAATAGGTGAATGCGTTGTTTCTTATGCCAGCTCTTACGGTGACATTCGAGTAGATCATGCTGTGATATAAAAGACGCGTTACACCAAAGAAAAATAGTTAGGTACTACAATAATACTTGACTACCTAGCGATATAATGTACTGCAGATGGCTAGACGAAAGTCAGAGTAAGGCTATCTATATAGGTAATGAGGCTTACTATTCGATTGGCTCTAAAAGGGGTTTTGCCCGTAGTGGAACGGGTGTCTGGTGTTGATCCGGGTTGCCCCTGGTTTCAAAAGCCGGTGAGCTAAAATCCGAGAAATGTACTGAGCACGAAAGTGATACTTCAGGTCTCCCACAAGTATAATAACACTTCAACTGGAAGGCATTACTCTTTGTGTTGAATTCTTGGTGCAATAAATACTATTGTCGACTTTAGTCCTTCCCGGATAGCATGGTCTAGGCTGGGCGGCCTAGAGAACTGAACGGAATGGAATGGATGGTTGCTATTCTAATCTCCGATTTTCGGTATTTGTGATCTAGATATAACCTTGTATCTACTGAATATAGTAGGCATTTCAGAGCTGACAAGAGTAGCGTTTATCTTTCTATGGTCTGGGTTGGAAGGTGGGATAGAAAGAGAGAAAGATTAGCCCGAATAGGACTTGAACCATGATTTTGCAACCTCGACATCTCATCCGAGTTTGATATTCAGAAGCATATTACGGTGGAACATGCTCACACTACGCCAACACGCCATTGGCTTTACTGTTAATATCTAGAGATACCGCTACCCAAAGCTATATAATCAATTCTGTTCCCTAACTACCTACCTAGGTAGGTAGGTAGGTACCTAAATTATCAAAGTGTCATTCCCTCCGCATGCTCAAAAGTAAATCTGTTCATTCTACATTGTCCTTCTAGTTACGAGATCCAAACGGTACTAAGAGAATCGTACTACGTACTGCCCCCACGGTTACACCTAAGCCAATCTACTCCGCTCTCTTAGTCTAGTTACTTGACAAACGGGATAAACTTGTTGGTTTCACAGCAATGACGGATTAGAAATTCCATTTACTTGAATTCATGTAATCCTCCTCTAAAGTCGGTGTAAACGTACGCTGTATCGATGAGGCTTAAGGCAAGTTGCAGAAGATCGGCATGCATTAGTGTAGTATGACTACCTAACCTACCTAATTTGCTCGGTAGATCAAGCGTTTGTTTCGAAAATATTAGCGGTCTACGCGTCTTACAAGATCCCGCCTAGGAAAATTCTTATACACAATCGCAGATATATCGATAATATAAGCAGGACTTACACAAGGCGCCGTAAGATCGTGGTACGGCATGACCGATCAAGGCCGGGTTCACATGTTATCACAAATAGTGTCACACGAGAAATTTACTTTTTGAACATACACAGAAGACAAGCGAAGAAGTTCTGTTAAGAATCGTGAGATAATTTACGTAGGATTCGTGGGAGATGGATAACGTGGCAAGCCATCGTGCAACTTCATACGGTCGGTATTAGTAGGCAGGAGGGCATAGCGGCGATAGGCGACTCCGGATGTAATGTCAAGCTGTAGACAGTTGTTTAATGTGACTACCTAGGTAGGTATTTAAAGGGCAGGATAATTATGAGCTCATAATTATTTGGCGAGGTTCCTCATATGGGATTATATGAGATAGATTAAGGTCCAGGTAACGCTATGTGATACGTGCACGGCGCGGAGTATATTTTAAGGTTAAAGATTTAAGTGATGAAAGAGCCTATTGTTACTTTTTTTTCACTGCCTTAATTGAATCTTCATCAGGGGAAATAAGGTTTAGTGGGGAATTTAAGAAATTAGCATTTCATGCTTGTACAGCTTAGTCGCGGTTGGTCGCGGTTGATCCGTTGCCCGGTAAAGAAAAAGGGATGTCCACCTTCCTATCTGGAGTCAAATTGCCGATCTGGTTGGAAGGATCTAATGGCGCTAGAATCTATCCGTTAATTTGAACTTGATTACTTCACCCAGATTCATCCAGATTCATCCCCCTTTTCAGTACAACCTAGGACTACCCAGTACTACCGCAAAATGATGATCGCAGCTCGTATTATGCCGGGCACCATAAACGCATGCATCTTGTTTCGAAGAAGAGCCTCATCTTCTTAAGGTTTCTTTGGTTCTTGGGTTGATCGTTGCTACTATATTGCAGATCCTAGACATCTGTGACATCTGTTATATTTCCATGACCCAGCGATCTGGATTCCATCGCTGATCTCAGCGTAAGGATAGATTGGGCTAGGCCTTGTTAACTACCTAGACACAATCGTTTCTGGCTTATAACCCTACGGGGTAGTCTGGGCCACCCAATGGAATGATTTATCCAGTGACATTTCTCAGATAAAAGCTCGGCACCAAATGAACGCCACCATGAACCTACCAGGAAACTCGAAATTGAACTCGGTAGGTTGGTGGATAAGATGTACTGACTCTCAGATCCCGTGCATTACAGTATAAGGCATGAAGCCGTAAAGACAATTAGTGGTACCATTGACTGCATTGAATGCAACAGCGTGGCATGGCCGACTTTCACCTGCTAGGCAGACTACCGATAATTTAAATTTAGTAGGGTACCTCGGTCGACGAATTAGCTGTCAACTGTTTCTGGATGTCTTGCTCCAGGAGGGTCGGTGTTCGGCCCGATGACCTTGACATCCGCGGGATATGCTCCTTGGAGCCAAGCGCAGAAATGTCGCGCGACCTCATGGATTCCATGCGGGTCTTTGCTCGCTTAACTATCAGAAATCCTGTGTTGGATATATCCTTCCAAAGGATAAACTAGATGCACAGCACTTCTGACCTTCGGTGCCTATGGCTACCTAGGTACTCTGGTTACTGTGTGGCGTTCCAAATGCAACCATCGAGGCGCAAACGCGGGATACCTGCCCCTCAGTTCCAAACCACGACTCGGATGCATAATCCTCCCCCGATGCTATCAGTCCGTTTAACACTTGATATCTTTTGCTGCGACGATGTCGAGGACTATCGGGCGCATTGCAAGAAGCTAATATTTTAACGAGGCACTCTTGAATCCGGTAACGTTGCAAATATAATCGACTCTATCGATGCAACCAAAGCTATAGCGGGTGCGGGGTGTGCCGGCCAAGCTGGTCAGCCTAAGGTCTCATCGTCAACCTGACCTCGTTGAGGCAAGGATAACAGGCTGTTGGAGACGCCGCGGCAGAAGAACAAGCCGAATTTGGAAATACCTTATCTCCCCACACCCAGAGAGTGGGTATGGCCTCGGAAGCTAATAATCCAAACTTAACATCTCGGTGGGGTTTAGACGGGTTGGATGTATTATATCCTCCGTCCTGTGTAAGACATATCTTCTGTATGTCTAACAAAATCTGCCACATTACCCTTACGTGCGTTAAGATGCAAGCCCTTTAAAATCATTTGATCTTTCACTGTAAATCAACTTCCCAACAGCTTGCATACCTCCGATATGACTATTGTCCCAAGATCTAATTTAGTCAAGTGATAGTGGGGCATGAGCTACGACTTGATGGGCGCGTACAACCCTGTGATAAGCTATCAACCCTTGTGTTAATCTCGTCCGAAGAGCTCTTGATGATACTCTGATCTTGATTTTCCCAGCCTCCGATTGGCTGCCGCCAAAGGTTTCCCCTGAATAAAAGCTACCCTTCATTACCGCGACTGTCAAGGTCCTACCGTGCAAGACACATTCCAACGTTCACCTTCCGGGTATGGAATAGGGAGAGCGAGCACGAGGGATACCAGGTTCCAACTTGTCTCCCCAGTTCCATGAAGCTCTCACCAGCTTTACTAGCACACTCATGACCGGGAACCAGACTTCGCAAGGAGGCTACAACCGGGAATATGATGGGATGTACCAGTTTAGGGACGTGTCTAGGTCGGTGAGCAGTGGCAACGTTGCCGCCCTGCTTCGATTGCCTCCATGAATCGTATATCGAGTTCATTGGTCTAGTGGTGCCCTTACTCCGAGCTCAACAGTCGATTGCTTCGGTATGGTAGGTAGGTATGGTTTCTTTGTAGTCACATCTTTGTACCACATGAGAGACACGCGGCCATAATGATACCGTGCCGAAGTCGTGTCTTCCCTGGTCCCTTAATGATATAAATACATCGACATGTCAGTTTCTTGCTCACGTTTCTGGGAATCAAGCCAGACCTCGACCAAGGGCAAAGCTTCACTCTCTCGACTTCCTAGTCACTTCGTTCCTTAACATTTATTCGGTCCTTATCCTCAAACTACATTTCACCATGGTCTCCATCAAAGGTCTCCTTACGACTCTCCTTCTTCAAGCATCTCTTGGACTTAGCAGTCCAATTGCTGCAGTTGAGAAGCGGGCTTCTGGTTTCCATAACAAGGTTTACTTTGTCAACTGGTTAGTTTACCAGATTCCCTATTTCCTACCCCAACTAACACGGCTACCATAGGGGTATCTATGGGCGGAATTATCAGCCAGCTCAGCTTCCAGCTTCGCAAATCAATCATGTGCTCTACTCATTCGCGAATCTGAGGTCTGATGGGACTGTATATGCGTCAGACACTTACGCTGACTTGGAAAAGCACTACGATGGCGACTGTAAGTAAATAAGATATAGACACAATAGGTTAGCACAGTGGCTCTAACAGGATATAGCATGGAACGATCCTGGAAAAAACGCCTATGGATGCGTCAAGCAGCTTTACCTTTTGAAAAAGGCCAATCGACACCTCAAGGTGCTACTCAGTATCGGTGGTTGGACTTACTCTTCCAATTTCGCAGGCGCAGCAAGCACGGACGCTACTAGGAAGACTTTCGCCCAAACTGCAGTAACTCTCATCAAAGATTGGGGTTTCGACGGTATTGACATCGATTGGGAGTACCCTGCCGACGATACCCAGGCCAGCAACTTCGTTGCGCTTTTAAAGGCTGTCCGATCTGAGCTTGACTCTTACTCGTCCCAGTATGCCAATGGTTACCATTTCCTTCTTACCGCTGCGGTACCTGCCGGCCCGGCAAACTACCAGAAGCTACACCTCAAAGATATGGCGCCGTTGCTTGACCAATTCAACCTGATGGCATATGACTACGCCGGTTCTTGGGACTCTACCTCTGGTCACCAGGCGAACTTATACCCCAACCCTCAAAACCCCGTATCTACACCCTTCTCAACCGATGCAGCTCTCTCTGCTTATATCAATGGTGGCGTCCCAAGTAATAAGTTGGTCCTTGGTCTACCTCTATATGGTCGCGCGGTATGTTAATTGAATATTCCTTTGTCTTTTTTTTTGTCCCATTGGAGAAAACAGTACTACCTAGCCCTTTCTCTCCGAACCTCTCGACGGCGTAGTCGAACACGACATATATGCAAATATTTTGAATACCTTATTAAAAAGCAACTACTAATCCTCGTTTTCGAATAGTTTGACGCCACTGATGGTATTGGCAAGCCTTACACTGGCATCGGTCAAGGTTCGTGGGAAGCTGGTATCTATGACTACAAGGTGCTACCCCGAGCTGGAGCAAAAGAAATATATGACGACGTAGCTGGCGCAACCTACAGTTATGACAGTGCGGCCAAGGAGCTGATTAGCTACGACAATGTCGATATGGTCAAGAAGAAGATTTCGTACGCTCAAAACAAGAATCTAGGTGGTTCGATGTTCTGGGAAGCTTCGGGCGACCGAACTGATAGCGGCAGTTTAATCGCAACCGCGTACAACGCCCAGGGAGGATCAGGCTCTTTTGACAAGTCTGAGAACCTCCTTAGCTACCCCAACAGCCAGTATGACAACATCAAGAACAACCTGAACTAAGTTCGTGCTTAGTTCTGACATTCTCTGCTCTGACATCTGGGCCGGTCATTTGATCCGAGGGCTGGGGTCCCCGTTTTAGAAGACTATCATCACGCTCTACTACTCAGAGTTTACGACAAACAGTCATTCGCTTCATTTCCGATATCGATTTATGGAATTGTATATACTCACGATCGCTTACGGACGAATGAGGCTTGCACTTGCTTAATCAGGCTATTTGCTTGAGACTTATATTTTACTTCACTGTATATAGTTACAGACGCACTTATTGTATATAAGCATTTTTTGAATCAAATTTGAATACATAGACACCTATTTCTTAAAGCATTAAATCATTTTTCCGGGACTCCTCGTTTCTGTCCACCTTCACCCTCTCGTTTGACTTTCAATTTAGCATTGGTTAGATGCAGCCTAGTTCTCATACCCAAGAGTGGTTCGTCGCAATCGCGCGACGCCACCAGGATAAGGAATGTAGATAAAACAATGGGTGGTGGTATACGGATAACTCCGAAACACCGTACAGGTAACTATAGTTATGAGTAACACTTGTAGTAAAGACTTGGAAAAGAAAACCTGGCAGTAAAAGGGCTCATAAATTGCGTTCCTCACATCACGCGGCAGGCTCCGGAATGTGGATGCTTCTTTGCTTTTTGCTGCGTGGTCGGAAGCGTTCCGCTGCAATTCTCCGTAGGAGCTGCTGCAATAGCCGCAGATGGCTCAGGGGTGGCGTTCAACTCTGCATTCTCGACCTCCCTTAGCGACGTGGGCGGGGACTCGTTCTCGCTATTGGGGGCATGGGTCGACTTGCGGGAGCACTGGGTACAAGTTCCTGCGAGAGTCTGCCCACTACAATTTGTGCATGTTTTAGAGACGTCGTCGCTGCTCCCAGCCTCGGGGACCGGGGATACATTGGAGCTTCGGCCAGGTGCGCTGACCGGTCTTGCCTGGCTGTGCTGGCCTATGTGTGGCCTGTGTAGCTGGCTTTGTCCCAGATGCTCTAGATCTAAGCTGGCGGGTCGTGTTGCGACCGGAGTATTAGCGGTAGACGCATAGCACGAGCCGGCACGGCTCCCGGGTAAGCTTTCCGAAGTGAGGAAGTGGACTATGCGATCTACGCCCGGGTGACCTGCGATAGAGTCTTCGCCGTCATCGCCCCTGTAGCTGTTGACGACGGCGGTAGTCGATATTCTTGAATCGAAGTAGGCGGTGTTCAATTCAATTTCCACACCAACTTCAGCTCCGGCCTCGGCTTCGGCTAGAGTCTGCGCGAACTTGGACCACCGCCGCAGATGGTGCCCAAATCGGTAGACGAGAATCATGCAGATGAATAAGAAGGTCGCTATCACAGACAATACAATAGTCCCGGTAAATATGGTCAGATCCTCGTACCTATTTCAATTGTTAAAAACGCGTTCAGCAATTGTCAAATAAAGGGTATAAAGCCGCTAGAAGCAAAGAGATACATACTACAAAATGTTAGCATTCGAATTATCTTGGCAAGAATTTGGAATTATACTGACCATAGGAACTGCGTAAGGTGTAAGTATACCAGCAAGGAAGTCCCTTGCCCATCCATTACCACCGGTGGCAGATGCGGCGTAAGGTCCGTAGGCTCTAAGCACGTAGTCGATAGTGCCCATGTAGATAGCGTAGTTGGCGATGCCAATCATGCAAGATGCGATCATGCTGAATATCCAGTGGATAGGTTGTGGGGAATAAGCAGATGAGAAAGCAAAAAGGAGAAGGCCTAAGGGTAGCAAGGGCGCCGTCAGAAGCAGCCAAAAGAGTCGGGCCTCGTACTGCGCCCGCTCGCAGAACGGTTTTCTCTGGCGCAGCGCAATCTGTCGTCCGATGAAGTAGTAAGCTAAAGCATATCCGATCATGTATCCTATTCCGATAGGTAAGAATGCGCAGCCGAGCAACAAGGGACCAAATCCCCATTGCCAGTACACGAGGCTGAATGATTGGACCATCACTAGAGGGAAGGCGAGGTTAGTCTAAGGAGGTAACGTCTGCGATACAAGTTCAGATCACTTTAATAGAAGTAGAGATACTTATGCGATAATTTATCCAGAACACAAGAACTAATTTGTGCCTACATAGAAGAAGGGTTTCGGTCACTAGGAGATTCTGTATGGACTTACTAAAGATAATAGCATCCGAGAATCCAGAGAGTAGCGAGAAGACTAAGACGATAGGCTCCGTGATGAACATCTTGAAGGGCCGCATCCAAATCACCAGTATCTCAGACCCTTTCATCCGTCTCCTTCCAGCTATCTCGGTCGGGCCGTATAGTTTGGTGTTCTTACCGGACTTGCGCATTTCCTTGGCGATATTGTCCATGACGATAGTCGTTCGGGTTTCGGGGACGAAAAAGAAGTGCAAGAGCTGCACGAGTATGCCGAAGATCATCTGGACCCAGATAACCCAGTGCCAGTCCAGGTACGTCTCTATCAAGCCGCCGAAGATGGGGCCGAGGATGGAACCGCCGACGGACGAGAATACGATAAAAGCTGTGGCGTACTGGTGCTCGGGGCTATGCGGGTCAAACATATCCGAGATGAGAGCCAGAGTTACACTTCCTCCGGCGCTGGACAGACCGCCCAGCGTGCGGCCGATAACATGTCCATACCAGGTCGGAGAGAGACCAGTCACAAGAGCAAAGAGATTGACGAATAACAGCGAAGTCTGCAATACATCCCAGCGTCCGTATTCCTCGGACCAGGGAGCCCACAGCTCGCAACCGAAAGCGTACATGATGAGAAAGGAGGCGGCGCCTCCCCAGCGGACCTGGAACTTGGAGACGCCGAACTGGTTGGATATGCCATCGAGGCCATTGGAGTAGAGAGTCGTGTTCAGGTTCATGGAGACCTGGACGAGGAAGATGATGATGAGGATCTTCCACTTTTGGCTTATGGGCCATCGGGTGGGCATCTTATCGCCGCAGTCGGAGGGCTTGATCAGGACCCGGCTGAACTCGCTCTGCGAGTTGCGTCTGGTTCGGCTACCGGCGCGGCGCCAACGCAGCGTACGCATGATGCGGTTCTGCTTCTGGTTGGGAGCATTCCGTTGCCTGGCATTGCTCTCCGAGCTTGCGTTGGCATGTTCCAGCAGTATTGCTTCAAGTTCCTGAATGGAGACCAACGCGCCACTGGGCATTGGTGCAGGCGACATTGTTAACAACGACGCCCTTGCGGGTTAAAACGAGCGATGTGTTGATTTATGAGTGGATTCGGACCGTCTAGTGACAGCATCTCATAATACAGTCCTCTTCCAATCCTCTTTTCTAACGTAGAACTTGTTTTCTTAGAAGTGATGGTTTTTTTCGAATCCGACACAAAATTTGGGAAACGAAAACAAAAGTTGGGGGTGGTCCGGTGCATTTTATAAGGATCCCTAAGCTTTGGGCACGTAGGTAGTAACTTCTTAACTCATTCAGAAACAGCTAAGGAACGCGCAAACTATTCGTGAGAGGTAGACTACTAAGTTCACTCATTCCTTGGGCTTGCTTAGCTTTGTGGCGTGGGCGCCAGTTCGCTGTTTCTTCTGAGGGTGTATAGACCGGACAAGTTTCAAGCCGGAGGTGAGGTGTTCAAGGCTCCTTGTCCACACCATACGTAGGGTAAGTTGGGCTATACGAGAGGTTTAATGTGAGAACCTCAAACACCCTCAGGACAATAGTGACCCTTGGCGGTCACGAGGCCATAGCCTGCAAACTATATGACGCCCCATTTTTGAGTTCTAATGCATCTGATGCAGTTACGATACTGAGGGGTATACCAGGTCACTGGTATGTCTGTAGTAGCTCTACTTAGTCTGCATTTTTTTTTTTAAAAAAAAAAAAAAAAAAAAAAGGCAATGGAATTGGAACGTTTAAGCATTGTTTTACCTAGTAAAAAGTTATTTATCGCTACTATATGTACTGCGTCTCGTAGGGTGAAAACACCAATTCCAATAATCTCATAGAGTAGCACAACTCTCTGTATTTGATTAAGTCTAACAATAGATTCATTCCCTAGGCCCGAAAGCCCTCTTTACCATAGACCTACAGACTGATGGCTTTCACCTAGTGAAGGACAGCTCCACATTCGACCTTGACCAAGTTAGATTTGAGCGGAGTCGAAACTCTCTTTTGCTATGTTACATTGAAATTCGTTGCGGAGAGTTTCACGAAGAATATAAAGTTTACAACGGGACTAGAGTACCAAGGGTCAAAGCTCATATGTTACATTGACAATCGAGTTTCAACCGTCCCGGACTCTTATCCAGAATATGGCTTTGCAAAGTGCTGGTCTACGCCTCCTAATGATTTGATAGAGTTCTATATGGCCTGGCCTCGCCTCTAGGTCGGTGCCAATATTTATGTCGGAAATGGCTATGGCTAGATCAAAAAGGGGGAGAGTAAATAATTATTACTAACAAATAAAAATTATCGGTTACCTAATATATATAGGGGACAGCATTTACGACCTGCTAGGCCGTCCGAGTTCCATATACTGTTATCACGATGCAAAGGCTACCTATCTGTCAGTCGGCGTAAAGCTTGTTACATGATACCAAGTTATTGTTTACCTAGGTAGGTTTACCCACCTGTGCAGATCATGGTTCGCACAAGTAGTTGAGCAGCAGTGAGACCAAGGTGATATTCGTCGTGGCTGTTCCGCTATTCCCGTTTGACCGTGGAACCTGACGAGTGTCATTGACGATACCCAAGGGCTGTCAACAATGGAAACTATAAACTAGCGCACTGACGCTTTAACCTTAACAGCCACCAGGTTTTTCGTCAAGTACATGAGGGGCTCTTTCCTGAACTACGGTATTCACGATATGGGATTCGGAGTCCCGCGGGAATCTTTGCTATGGGATAAAACATTCTACCCGGAATCGATAGACCCCGTTATACGTCAATGTTGGGATTAGAGTGAAGACCAGTGCGAAGGATTGTTAACTGAATGAGAGCGTGATATTAGTTGGGGGTCAAGAAGATTAACCATTATGCCCCCTTTCGGGAATCCGTAAGCAATTGGGCTTATGATTAAACGACATTATCGGCTACAATGACCCAATATCAAGGCCTTCAACCTTGCCTAGGAACTCTCCCTTAGCACCACGTAGAAGCTCATCCATATCCACCATGCCGGTCGCGATATACTTCTCGCTCACGCCAGCATTGACTCGCTTGGAGAGGAGCTCTCTTAGTTCGGCGCGTATGGCCCCTAACTCAGCCTTGGTCAGAGCTCTCGCTTGGTTTTGCTTCTCCTTCCGACCTCCGCCACGGCCACCCCACTTTCCAACCTGCTGTATCTCGTCGCTGTCATATTCCACACCTAATTCTTCTGCTGCGTTCCGCATCCAGTCATCCTCTTTGTTCCCTTTCTCCTTCGCAAGTCCCGCATCAGCAATCTTTTTCGCTAGTGTAACGCGCGGCTTCAAGCGGTTGACTAGTTTTCGGTCCATGTCCAACGTCTGTACGAAGAAGTTCTTCTTGGACCCTCTATCAGTGCTCGAATGCACCTTCGCGATGAGTCGCCGGGTCGGAACTACTTCTTCAGGTGCGCAAAGAAGTATGCTCAAACCTGTTTTGTCTGCACGTGCAGTACGCCCAGACCTATGTACATAGACGTCCGCGGCTCGGGGAACGTGGTAATGAACTACCAAGTCCACATTAGGAATATCTAAACCACGCGCTGCGACGTCTGTTGCAACTAGAATAGACGACTGTCCTTGTTTCGTGGCGGTGAATCGTTCAACTGAACGTAAGCGCGCCTTTTGAGGCATTTGGGAGTGGAGTGGGTTGGTCTGAAGATTGAGATTTTGAAGCATAGGAGCTAACCTTCGAACTGAACTGATGGAATTGGTAAATACAAGCGTCCGTACGTTTGGATATAGCAAAAGAAGCGCGTATAGATAAAGATCCTACACACGATTAGTATTAATAGTATTTATGAGTTTCATAAAACTCACCTTCTCCATCGCGCCACATTCCACCAACCCTTCTTTAAGCCCTTCAGCCATTTGAGATACCGGATTAACGTCGATGAACTTGGGCTTCTCTTCCCGAAAATTCAACTTCTTGAGTAAATACTCCATGGAGTCTTTGTCGCTCATTAGATCGTAACGCCCTTTTCCAGCTAACTTTTGCTGTAAGCCTTTGTGAAATGTTGCTGAAAAGACCAGGGTTTGTCTCGGTGAAGATATCGTTTTCCGTTCTTCACCTTCGTCTTCTTCAACTCGGTCCAGTGCATTGAAAATCTCGGCAGCTTCTTGGAAATGACCTTCTGTCAAAAGTCTATCGGCTTCATCTACCACGAGGTAGCGAATCTTTTTAAAATTACTCATCAACTCTGAGCTAGAGCTCAGGACCTCCCATAAACGTCCAGGAGTTCCAACGACAATATCCGCCTTAGCTAACTGACGCTGTTGTTTGTAGACTGATAAACCACCAGTCACCGAGCATATGTATGGGGAATTTGGTAGGCCGGCACAAAGGTTCTTGATGTGCTCCGTAAGTTGGTGCGCGAGTTCCCTTGTAGGCGAAAGGATTAAGGCCAACGGAACCTTAGAGGCATCCTGGGGAATATCACTACTGTCTGACAATTCTAGCCACTTTTCAACAATTGGAATACCAAATGCTAGTGTTTTCCCTGAACCTGTCGAAGCTTTTCCTATGACATCGTGACCTGCCAGTATTTGGGGTATCGCGGCTGCTTGTATGCGAGTGGGTTTCTGAAATTTCAATTTCGCCAGAGACTCGAGTATTTGAGGAGATAAGTCCAACGCAACCCATGCGGAGAGATCAACCTCATCCTGCGTTTCATCCACGGTGTCTATTCCCGTAAATATATTTGTCTCAAGCTCTGGGTCCTCAATTAGATTTGAATCCTTCTTTTTCTGCTTCTTTTGCGCCTTCGCGTTTTCCTTTGGCAAAGCTTTCACCTCCGATCCTATATTTTCGTCGCCCTTTTTTGAGCTCGGCGATGCGCTTTTTGGAATATCTTGTGTCAATGGCTCGTCGTCAAATCCTTCGAATTCTTCGTCACTTTGTGCGTTGTCACCATCTTGGTCTTCTTCGTTCTCTCCATCAGTAGAAGGGATTATAGCTCTCTGTTTCTAGTTAGTATTCAAACTACCAAACTGCAACAGGTTTATGCACAAATTCAACAGTATTATCGCTATTCCTGACAACTTCGACGTCGTCAACCTCTTCTAAGCCATAAAATCCTTCGGCATCGTTGAACATATCGGGTAGTTTGGCTTTGCGCCATCGTAAAGAGTCAGAGGTAACACGCTTCTTTGCCTTCGTCTGAGCAGATTTCCCGTTGGTAGATTGGCGCGCTTTGATCTTCTTTTTCGCGGGAGTGCTCGAAGTTTGGCTAGTTGCCTTTCGTTTTTTAAGACCGTTCATGATGCGCTTGTGTAGTTAGGCTGTGATGATTGAGAATGTGTGAATTGCTTGTTGTCGCCATTGGGGAAAATGCTGGGAAATTTTTGGGACCCCTGTTCATTTATCAGAGATTATCTTATCGATACCTTACTGTAAAAGTCGCAGAAGTCGATAGGAAATTACGCATTGACCACACCTTAATTCAGCCCTACCGAAAGCCCCTAAAAGCCCCCCCATTTTTCGCAGCAAAAATTGTTGGTTGCAAGTGTGGAAACAACATTATTCTATATCATAACTCACATGAGTCTTATACCGGGCTTCTTCAACTAGACAATACATAATGGGGAAGTCTTCTAAGGATAAGCGCGATGCATATTATAGGCTCGCCAAAGAACAAGGATGGCGCGCAAGAAGTGCATTCAAGCTCTTGCAGCTAGACGAAGGTTGATTCCTCTCCTCTCCCACTTCTACCTCCTAACCGAGGTTCTTGACAAGGAGACTAATGCAAGATTAGAATTTGATCTTTTCTCTAATGTCACTCGAGTGGTAGACTTATGCGCGGCCCCTGGAAGTTGGTCGCAAGTTCTATCTAGAGTTTTAATTAAAGGAGAGAAATTCGGTCGAGCAGCTTGGCAAGATCGTGATGCTAGATTCCGCCAGCAGATGTTAGGACTCTTCGGATCCCGGCATACCACGAACAAGTCAGAACAATCGGAATCGCAGCAAGCTCCCGTAATGCCAAGTCCTCGTCAAGACGTCAAGATTGTCTCGATCGATTTGCAGCCTATCAGTCCCTTGCCAGGTATTGTCACCTTGCGAGCCGATATTACTCACCCGGCTACTGTCCCGTTACTTCTAAAAGCATTAGACCCGGAGTACGATTCAAAAACTAAGAGTCAACAGGCAGCCCATCCGGTTGACCTAGTACTCAGCGATGGTGCACCTGATGTAACTGGGTTGCATGATCTAGATATTTATGTACAATCGCAGCTCCTCTTTGCGGCTTTGAACCTAGCGCTATGCGTCTTAAAGCCTGGGGGGAAGTTCGTCGCGAAGATCTTTAGAGGCAAGAATGTTGATGTGCTCTACGCCCAACTGAAAATATTCTTCGAGGAGGTTCATGTTGCGAAGCCGAGGTCTTCTCGAGCCAGCAGTGTAGAAGCATTTATCGTGTGCTTGAATTTTCAACCTCCTAAAGGATTCTCTGCAAGCCTCGAGGAGCCACTCGGTGTTGGCTTCCGCCTATCAAGAATGACGGAACAAAACTCTGCAGTATTACCCATTGCTGCAAATACAATACTACAAAATCCAGAAACCGGGGCGTGGGATAACGCACCTGCATTCGTTTCGACAACCGATAATGATAGTATCGCCGAAATACAATTAGAAGATCACCGGCCCAGGTATGGAGGAGATGTTAGATGGATTGCGCCTTTCATTGCTTGTGGCGACCTATCTGCATTTGACTCCGATGCCTCGTACCGCCTCCCACCGGACCACGTATCCCTTGACCCGGTTCAACCACCAACCGCCCCACCATATAAACGTGCTTTAGAGATGAGAAAAGCATTCGGAGGCGCCTACGGAAAAACGAGCAAGGAATGAATAGAGAGTTGCTTAAACTATGTTACGCATGCTTTGGATGTTGCGCTGCCGGTCCTTCGATCAACCCGATGGAAATGCCTTCCGTATTGCATTCACGCCAGTCCTTGGCGCCGAGATACTTGCGATACAAATCCATCCTATCGCTAGTCAAGAACATGAAACGCCGTAGATGAGTCCAGCCTCGAATCACTTCGTTGAGGCACTCCATCATCCAACGGCCAAGGCCTTTCCCCTGATATTCGGGCAACACATATACGTCGGTGAGATATGCGAATGTGACATCATCGGTCACCACTCTCACAAGTCCAACTTGCTTGGGGCTGCTTTGGCCTATATGCATAAGCTGAGGGTCCGCCTAGCAGGATAGAAGGAACCTACCAGCCATCTCCGAAGTGGATTTAGGAAGCACGTATAGTCCGAGACATAAAGAATTATGGAGTGCCTTTTTAATCATGTCTCGAGGCAGCCCCTGTGCCCACCACATCAGATCCGAGCTCAGAGCTTCATTAACTGCATCAACTTGTATGAGCAACGGTTCGGTCGAGATTAAAAACTCATCTCTGTACCAATCGTGAGAAACCGTTTCAAGGACCATTTTGGTCAAGTATCCCAGATCTCGTCGATATATCTGCTTAACTCCGTAATAGACGCCCAAAACTACGCAGTAATCCGATTCGTGATATTAAGGCTTAAACCGAATTCAAATTAATCATAAACTAAAATGAAAGACGAGGGCAGTGATATATGAATCATGACTTAGTGCCCCCCCCCTCCCCCACGTGATAATTAGCACGAACCAGGAGCAGCCAATAACGTCGACTGATAATTTCCGATCACATCCCGAATCCTAGCCGTTAACTTGAATCCAAAATGGTACCTCGGAAACTTCAGGTACTTCTATCATACCATATACCTAGGTAGGTAGGTAGGTATAACTGATAGAAGGATTCATCCAACACCATACCCCTAACAGTCCTATAAAAGGTTTATTTTCCGATATGAGAAAAATAAATTAAAGAAAAACATTTCGAAACTCTGATATTCCAATATAGTAGAACGAATACTATGGTATCCACCCAGGAAATTATCAATTCAATAAGCTCGACTCGCCATGCTATGCTAGCATCTTATAGGCGTCGACGATTGTGCCACCACTTTATCCAAAAGGGGACGTTGTTGATCGCCCTGTGAGGGCTGTGGCCAAAACGCCTGTTATTCCCGTTGTCGACTACAACTCCGACTAGAGGCGTCGTGTATTGAGCCTTACGACCATCAGGGGGTGTAGGGCTGACCACTTGTCCAGGAGATAGAATGTTTGGTGGTGGCGTATTACCTTCTCGATGCCTCCTCCAAAGGTCGTTCCATTGGCTCTGCCTTCGATCTTCTCTAGCCTGTTCCTCGGCGCGTAGGGGCTCTGGAACCTTGGTTATTCTATCTCGGATCTCATCTCGTCTGGCTCTCTCTCGCTCGACTTTCTCTGGTGTGAATGGCGCATCAGAAGTTACTATTAAAATATTGAAACTTTAGTGCCTTTCTTTTCCTCGTATCTATTAAAGAGGGTGAAGGGGGGGTGAAAGGGGATGTTTACTGTCTTCCGTGAAGCTCTCCGAGAGGGAACGGATTTCTTTCCTGCAACGTTCTATCAAAGCGATACCGAAAATGCCACAATGTTCATCATATGTCGATTTGGGCTGACCGATGCGGTCATGGTATTTCGAGAAAACGTTGAACTCATCGATCAATGCGTTACTAAGGATCGCCCTCACGGGAAGCCTCCTTATGACGTGGAAGTCGCATCGGATGGGTGCTTCGCCGGCGCGGAACTGCCACCGTACATCCCTCGCTATGCCATCAGTCATCACCTTAGACCCGTCGATAAACTGGACCTTTGACCTATAATGCGACTTCTTGTAGATCTTCAAGCCGAGCTTTTTGGCGTATCCGCGGGACACCACCATGATATCCGAGCCGGTATCCGGGACCGCCAAACACTCTCTCCCATTTAGGTACCCGGACACGAACTCTTGCTGGCCTCCAATAAGGTTCAACGAGATTCGTCCCAAGCTAGAAAATACCCTTTTCATCCTATAGATATGACTAGTACAGGTTTCAGTCACTTTGAGAAAGCCTCCACCAAGTATTACATCGTATGATGCGGTTGGCAGAGGTAGAACGACGCACGGAAGTTGGTATATAGTCTTCTCCCCCGCGAACTGATATTGCAAATTGACTTGGCCCCGTGAAAACAGTCGACGTCCAGAGGGAAGCAGGATTTCGCCCGCTGTTTGGGGCCGGATATTCAAGTTCATTGACTTGGCAAGCCTTTCGGATACGATATTGTAGCTAGCGCCGGTATCAGCGTTCGCGATTACGGAGTGGCCATTAATGCTACCGCGTATCTCGAAGATTCTCGCCTGGGCTTGAAATCTCATCCTGGAGCGAAAAGAGTTCCGCTTTCTGTCCATCAAATATATGATATTTCTACGCATTGGCATATATGTGTTCCGTAATAGGATTGTGATTATACCAACCAATATAGAACAAAAGAAATATGTCCGTCCTAGAGCGACAACATCAATATGGACAGGCCAGCGAGCTCTGACGACAAATGTCCTTGGATTGACATCGGACGGCGCCAGTTCGATGCAACCTCGGATGTTAGTATCCAAAAGCAAGGTAATAAGTGCATTCATAACCATACCAACCCGAGGAGATAGCCCAAGGAAACAATCTATCTGGTGGCGTCCGGTCGTAATACCATATGCCCGAGAAATCTCCCGTACGGTATTAGCAGCAGCTCTACCGCACCTTACTATAAGGTTGGGATTTTGTAACGCCGATGATTTATAACCACATATAGGAAACTTAATACTAAAGATACCAAGGAAAGTAAGATCTTTGACTAGAATGCCGAGGTCGACATCTCCGCTTTCTGCCCGAATGCCGGTTGGCGGCCATTGTTGGTAATCGCGATAGGCAAGACAGATGCTCTGATGCCATGGCCCATTTAGTATCTCGGCGGTAGACTGGAGGGTGCGCTGGTCCACCATAGTCAACTGGGTCTCGTTCCCGTTTTCAACTTCAACCCTGGCGATGCAGTGTGTGAGTATCATTTCAGCTGCACCCCTGACTAGCAACCGATAGCCACCCGTCCGCAGCTTGATAACTACAGCCATGTACTTCAGTCTAGAGTCAAAAGGCATACTCCATACTATCTGCTCGCTATTGCGGATTTTCGCCAGGCACTGCATGCCCAGGTGTTCCCGGGCAAACCCTAATAAAGCTACCTCAGTCCCGCTTCCAATGAATTTCGATGTATTACCTGTGCATTCTTCGAATGCTGTCGAATTAGTGGCGATCGACTGTATAATAGTTTCCTTAGCCACATGAGAGAGATCTGACGCCCATTCCGAAATTGTCTTATCAGGTCTTGCCTCGTTCATCGTACCGGAGCAAAATGGTTTCCCAAAACTCGTGGTGCTGATTGTCCCAGCCAAAACCCTCGCCGTCCACGTTTTGGTTATACTATCAGTTTTTTCACGGGGTTTGAAGAGTCCGCTACTAGGGGCCTTCTCCATCGATAATGAATATACTTTAAATCTTAAAGCTCGAGATATCGTCCGTGGTATAGCGGTCATGACGGCAGCTATAATATTGACGATGCCCTAGGACACTATCAGCAGTGGCTCTCATGGCTTCTATCATAGGTCTCTAGTCACGTCATAGGCTCATGCCTATGATACTATGGCTAGCCTAGTTCCTATATGTCCGGGCATTACTTACCAGGATCCACGAGGTTATCAAAGACATTAAAGGAAAAACAGACCTCTCCATGTCGTCGAGCATCTTCTGCACTGACGTTCTTGGTACCGGCTCATCAAAAGATAGCATCGTCTTCCTACCCAGAATAGAGTAAACGCCAACGGAAGTACAAACAAAAGTTCCAACGCCCTCAAGGACTTGAGATCCGGAAAAGATAAAAGGGTCCAAGTCGTTTAGCTTCGGGGAGGCATGAATCAAGCGCATGGCATCATCTCCTGGAATTTTTTCCACCGCGCCGGTTCTGCGAGTGACTTGCGACTCATCCATTTTGACGCCGAAGCCACTGATTAAGACGCCGTCTACGGGAACAAAATCGCCTGGATCGAGACACAAAACATCCCCGACAACAATATCTCTCAAGTTGATGAGACACGTCTTTCCCGACCGAATAACTTTAGTCTCGCGCCATCTGAGTCTCCCTGACTTTGCCTTGATAGACACGTATTCCCTTTTCCAGCTATGCAAAGCAACGGTTACCACGGTGATATCTATGATAGTACAAAGTACGATTAATTCAAAGTGACAGAAAGTCACTGAGACGGCAAGTATTAAACTGATGATAGTCAAGACCTTGACAGGGCAGAAAGTTCGCATGAGTAGTCTAAAGGACTTTGTCTTTGGCAATGGTAAAACATTCTTTCCGTACGCACATACCCGACGATCGATAGTTTCCGTTCCGTTAATTGACTTATTCGATTGCGCTGATGATGTGGAGTTGGCGAGAAGGGTCTTATCAGGATTCCCGATTCCGCGATCGACGTCGGTTTTCAATCCTTTCTCTATTCCGCGCAGGCCACCAAACGCATCGAGTGCTGCAAGCGAATTAGGATTGAACAGCCTGGAGAGTTCTCCGATACTAAAGGCGAAACCAGTGCCTTGTGCTTCGAGGTCAGTTCCCGTTGAATTATCTGGGCGCCGGGCTCCATGGGTGCCCATTATCGCTGCTTGGTCGTGCTTCAGACGTCCAGTCCTTGCTCATACATAAGAAACTTAATGAGACTGTATCTTCCGCTTAACGAGTTCCAGATACTATCTTGTATCGTACTGAGAGTAGATAGTTGGCGTGCAGCAATTACGCAGGGCTGGGGAAGGTAAAAGGGGGCTGTGCATACCATACGTGTATAATCTAGGGTCTTGTATGTGGCCATCAATATCTGCCTTGTATATATAAACCTACGCCCAGTTGAACTGGATCAAATATGTAAGAATTGGGGCTGGGCTTTTGCGGGTGACGGGCAGGTATTGGTTACCATTGAACAACCCAAGCAGGGGTATCTGTATTGCTGCAACGCTACTGTTAGGCATACAGCGCAGCCTTACATAGGTACCTACCTATATGACATGACAAGGTCCTCGGGCACCTAAAGCAAAGACCAATGGATAAGAGCTTTTGCTCAAGGGCCATCATGGCATACACCGATAATGAGTTACTAGACCTTCGCCAGAGCATGTTTTTATTAGGATAAGTAAATCATGAGTGATGAGGATCATGAGCCTATTGGGAGACAAGGAGGATACCTAGCAGCAGCGGCATGGCTCGCGCGGGATGCCGATAACGAGACTCTTGTTTTCAGGAAGTTCGATAAGCTCTCGGCGGTCAACCTGCTGTATCTACAGAGCGAGATCATTGAGATAGAAAAGCGGCTAGACGATGGCCATCTCCTTATCATTCATGGTCATGACATGGACCTCAAAGATGCCGCAAGCACTTGGGAGACACTCGTCGCCCAGTGTCAGAGCGACAAGCCGTCGCAACTCCGACAAGACGCCCAGGATCGCATGGCTCTCATAAGAGAGCTCCGAACGAAATTGAAAGAATATCGTAATGAGCCCCTTCTCTCTTCTTCATCCTCCTTGAGAGACGTAATGAAAAAAGATTACGTATGTAACTAATATTTGAAGTTAGATGAGGCGTTAGTACTCCAAAGCCAGATAGCGCAGATGAGACACCCTGAGAAGCGGGTTCTGGCGGCTGTGAGGTATTTCTTCGAGCGGCCTCATCCTATCCTTGGAGGCAGGGCAAAGACATTCTTGAATAATTCCAAAGACCTTATAGCGCTCAAGGCGCCCACTGAGACAGATATACTGTCGAGTTTCTTGAGACGCCACTGGGCATCAGAGGTAAATTACGTCTGGTAATGAAACAAGAAAGATAGTTATTCGTTAACTACGGCACTTATGCAAACTAACACCATGACCCTTACATAGAGAGAACTGGCTCGCGATGGGGTGAACCATTTTGCCCGCTTCAGCGATGTATCAATCGTCGTCACAGTCAACTTGGTAACCATCGTCGTGGCGGCGGTCTTCCTCATAGGGCCCATCATAGGGTTGAACTTTGCACGGAACCCGACTGCGAAACTAGTCATGATATCATTCTTCATGGTCGCTTTTGCGGCCAGCATCGGCCTCATTACCACAGCAAAGAGGTCGGAAATATTTGCTGCTACTGCTGCGTGCGTACTTTTTTACAGTTATTTCCGTATTTACACCGCGGCAAATACGTAGCTATAGCTTCATGCTAACCCATGCCTCTACAGATACGCTGCTGTGCTTGTTGTATTCGTTAGCAATGGCGATTTTTTGTCAGGCAAGGATAATTAGGGAGAACCTACTTGCCTCTGTCTTCAGGCTTCAATTATACTCGTTAAATAGGTATCTAGTACCTGTTGGTTATGGTAACAATAGTTCTTTTACTCTTACAATGGATACGTGGTTCACACCCCAACTGCGCCAGCATGCTTAGACTTTGCCTGTGAGTTGAAACCCTGCCATACGGTATCTTTGGCGTTCAATCCCCAGGCTGTCGGGCTATCATCGTGAACCGTCGTTCGCCTCAAGTCACGCTTATATTTACCCTCAAAAGTCCCGCTCCCCGCTCTATGCAACACGCATCTGTTATCCCATATAACCAAATCGCTAGGGTTGTCCCACTGCACGCTAGTGGTATACTTCTTCTGCGTGGCGTGCTGATTGAGCTTTTGGACCAAATCCCAGGAATTCGGGATCTCCTTGCCATCTTCTTCGATATGGTGCAGATGGGCGCCGATAAATAGATTCATTCGCCCGCTGGGTTCGTGGAGCTGGGCTATTCGATGGCGCTGCATCGGCGACTTGGTCGGATCGACATCTTCAAAGAAAGCAGGTGAACCGAGCTTTCGCGAATGGGCCATTGAGTGCGCACCCACGTAGTCATGTGAAAGGAGTTCTTCCCGCAGATCCTCAGGAAGCTCTTCAAAAGCAGTTCGCGAGTCCGCAAAGTCCGTGTTACCGCCGTACCCCGGAGGTGGGAGCTCACAGGCGCGTAAGAGGGAGAATGACGCTCGCCGCGGGTTGAATGTTGAGTCCGCGTGGAAAAGCCCGTTGCCCCTGTTAGAGTGTGCTCGTGCACTCTCCGGATCGAGAATTCCACCAGTCTCGGCATCTATATTCCCGGCGTCGAATAGTTCGTAAAGCTCGTATCGTGGTTTTCGTCCGCCTACAAGATAGCGTCGAATGTTGTCGAGCTCCCCGAATCGTTCAGAGAACTTAACATGAGCCAAGTCATCCAGACCTGTATTTCTAAAGACACACACGCCATACTACCAGAACAGATTTTAGTTAGTAAATTTAAGAAGGGCTACTTAATATCGTGCATAGTAATATCCTATTTACCTTTGCCATGGCAGCAATTATCTCCCCGAACTGTTCATCAGACAGGTCTTGGAAGTTAACACCACTGACTTCTGCCCCAAACGTAGGGTGCAACTCCTTGACCGTAATTGTCTTGAAAGGTGACTCTTGGATAAGTCCTGGCATATTGTCGCTGTTACGGCTGGTTCTCTTCGTAATTCGATATCGTGTACTACATCTACAGTCCCGAGACCTTGGACGCCTACATAGCGTCCAAAGTGCACCGTCAAGAAAGGGAGCGTTTGGAACTTAAATACCCCAGTGTAAATACGCAATCGAATCAGATACCTGCCGAAGGTAGGTCACAATCGAGAGCAAGGAGTCGTGCGGGGTATGCAACTGGCGGCAGAATCGCGCAGTCTCATGACATTGGTGTTTAAAGCCGACTCCTCGGACACACGTATTTGAATCCCGGGAGAAGGATTTAAATGGCAGATCACCGTCCAGGTTGAGCGTTAGTTTGAAGCTAGATCTTGGTCTTCAGTTGGAGATCATATCGGTAATTAGCAAGTTACGCTTCTATAGTTTACTCAGTGATAGCGTTAGTATAGTGTATTCGAGATATCTATATTACTAATTACACTATGAAGCAAGAGGATATGTTGAAGCTTTTTTACATATTTATAAATGACATTTATCAGCGTAGAGTAGCCAAATATAATTATCAGAGCGGCCCTACACTTTAAAGAGCCAATGAACCTACGGTCCAGAAAAGAGCTCGAACTAGGTAGGTACCTAATCATGATATTACACAGCAAATCAACTAGCCCAAAAACGTGTCGTTCTCCCACAAGAAAGTTTACAGAGTCTGTCGAATCTGGGATTTTCTCTACGTTTCCGCAATTTTAGAAACAGTCTGGTTTGTCTCGAAATCCCGTAGGTTCGCTCTACTCAACCACCAAGATACTGACATGTGACTGACCGTTACAAGAGGGAAGAAGTGTACTTTAGTCATACAAATCCCTCCTCCTTTCTAGTTTTTCATGACTATAGTAAAATATTTACTATAGTCTAGGTAGGTAGTTAGTACACCCTGAATCACCCAGGCTCACTGTAGAACTGATCTCGTATCACCCTACAAGCATGTTGCGAATCACATAGACATCACAAGTCTGATTTATGTGCCACTAGTAAAGCCCACCTTGTATACTTGACACTAGTATATTTTATTTTTATATCAATATATTATCTTTGAGGTTAACCCTTAACTCAACACAGGCCAAAAAAGCGACCGACATATATAAGCTGTGTGGCTGATACACCACTCCACTAGTAAAGATGAAGGAGGCAAAATGTCTTCATACGCCCCTCGAGGCTTTTTCTTTTTTCCCTCTATCTTTTATATTGATAATTATGCCAAAAAGCTTGTTCAGTTATCCAACTGCCCTCTAGGGGGCGGCTTCGTCTCATGGGTTACGGCCTGGGTGTGATAAGTCAACGTTTCAGTCTCTTCCCCAAATAGAGAGAACAGAGGTCTCATAAAGGGATACTGGGTTAATTATGGATACAGGAACACGTTTCGCTGGCCTCCTCGTATTGTGGTGACTTCACGTAAGATTTGACTTGTTGTATTATGAATGAGCCACAACGTGATGTTGCTTCTCCTCATATCTCTGGAGTATGGGACATATTTTCTCGTCTTTTAACCAATAAGTCCATCCGAGTAACCCGAATAGTTTTCCTCAGTTTAATTGTAAGCATAGATCTCTAATATAATCCGATTGGTTACCGTCACATCGCTGTCAACGTTTTTCTTCAGCTCTTCTCAGCCTCCAGGTCGATACATCATCATTAATATGAGTCAGACGACTATTGTGATCATAAGTTCGATCTCCAAACTCATCAAAGCGAGGCTTAGATTGGCATTCTAGGTAGCTTTGCTATTCTTGATATACCCCAAGTCCTCATAGAATTGTAATCAGTAATAGAGATAGACCACAGACAGTAGGCAGCAATCTGGGCATATCTGAAGGAGCCATATTCTTCTTATCCTCGGTTCCCGCGCCGCCACCACTCGCGTCACCACTCGTGTCACCTCCCTTGTTGTCTCCCTCATTGCCTCCCTCGTTCCCTCCCTCTTCTTCGTTGGTACTTGCCGCATTCGTGGGCTGTGAATCCGCACTTGCTACTGTAACAATATGTTCAATTTCTTTATATGTCCACGAATAAGTTGCCCCGCTGACCGGGCTTGTAATTCTGCCGGCTATATTAGAGGTCGTGGCTGTTCCACCCGGTGGAAGCTTGTCGGGCTCATAGAACACAGCGGAATCGTTTCCGCCAGGTGGTGTATATCCTAGCTTGCTACGACAAGGATATTCACCCATATATGTGGCACACATCGGCCAATTATCGTCAACAAGAGACTCATATGCTTCATTTGCACCGAGTAAAGATGGATCGGTATTAGGACATATTTGCGAAAAGCTTGGTCATGTTAACATATAAGCTCTCTATCATTGTTCCCAAGTTCGAACTAGGGGGGAGGGTAGCACTTACGTCGAGAGCATCCCACTTTGGGAACAGCAGATGCATGCTCGAGAGAAATTATCAATATCATCAATCGAAGTTAATTGATCGGCAATCTCTTCTCCATTCGCTCCACAAGTGTTGGTTTCGGCGGAAGTCCTATATAATGAAACAAGGACTTTGGCCACATTACAGGAACAAGAACCAGGAGCATTATCAGGCGGCGGGAAAAAAAGGTATACTCTCTAAATCGGGGTCCAGGCAGTAAGTTGCTATGTCGCCAGCGGTTTGTTGATATTCGCAGCTATACACCTAGGGCACTTTCTGAGCAAATTTCATTGGTCCCAAGGGATGAATGTCAACTTACTTGATTCCAGCAGTGTCCGCCAGCGCAGTTTATCTTATCTTCCGTATTTATACAATGGCAGACATTCATACAGTCTATGTTCTGGCCTTTGCAATGCTCGTTCACGCAGTCAGCTAACATCGCGTCTGCCTCTGCGTAGCATTGCTCCAAGCCCGACGGATCCACGCAAGATTCCGAGTTAAAATAACCTACTTGCGCAGCTGATACGGCCGCCGTGGTTAGGGCGGCGGTATACAACAACGACGACGGTGATAAAGAAAACATCGTAGGTATTACTACTTCCAGATACCAGGTGACGGTATCTTAGCGAATGCTACACAGAAGATGAAATAGAGATCGTGCTCAATTTCATCTCTTATCTACCTACAGATATTTTCCTTTTGCCCCCCTCGGGTGCCTGTTATAACCCGCCATTCTTTTCGACCCACTGCGGCTGAAGAATAAGCGTATTAGTTCTGGCTGCCGAGCTTCGCGGTCTCTATTAGCGACTTTCCCACCCGATGCCAAGAACACTCCCTAAACTACTATTGCACTAGACAGTGGGTTTAAAAGATACGAAATGGGAATAAGTGGGCATTTGATCGGTTCAGTCCCTGAAAGGTTGTAAATATCACGGAAATACGCCTTGCCCAGGCACTACTACACTTGTTAGGTAGGCAATAGCCTTGTAACGACATACCTCATACGATGGACCCCAAATACAGGTTTATAACTAGATAGATGTTAATGAACTAAAGCCGAGGTCTGTTACTCTTAGCGTCATGAAAGCATGGTTTTTATTGTTGAATTTCTTGAATTTCTCTGACCACCAAACCTTCCCCCTTTTATAAGCCGTTTTCGCGGTTATTAACGAAGCGACGCTTACCTACCTAGGCAGGTTGTCATCCGTTTGGAATCTTTTTTATTGCCGCTTCTAATCAGTCACTTGCTAATTCCTCTTTTATATTAACCATCCTCAATAATTGTGTGCGTTCGGTATCTCAAACCCCCTTGCACCGCACTCTTCATACATTCTTCTTCTAATTTATGAAGATGCGCTGTTACTAAGCTAAATCCATCGGGGAACGATGTACGTACATAAATAATATGTACATCGTAGTTGGAGTATGCTGCACAGCCCCGAGAGGCACAGTTTTAAGGTGTAGACAGTTAGGAGGTCAGGTGACTTGCTATTGCCGAACCAGGGGTTCGGGAGTCGGTATTCCTTATTCAGCATATGTTGGAAATCCGGCCGACTGGAGACCGGATACTTCCTTCCGGGTAGTTCGAAATCCGGAAGCCGACGGTACAACACTCCACGGAGCCGGCATCACATGAAAAAAAAAAAAAAAAAAAAAAAGATTCCAGGTATTTGGGTTTGTTTAACAGACATCCCCGTAAGCGCGTTGGAATTGGGTGGGTAGTACAGAACTTATGGGAATATATATTAGTTTGCGCTACTTGAATTTTATGGTTGCATCGGGCGGGACCCGTCGGCCTGTCAGAAGCCATAAAATGAAGTCGAGATGCAGACAAGCTGCAGGTCGCGAGGAACATATTTCTACCTCAGCCACACAAGCGCATAAGCCTACATGATTCCTTTTGACACTTTCCGGATGCACATAAGTCAATCTTAGCTACATGTATCTCTTTGGCGCATCTCAGGCTTCCCCGGCCATTTGTAAATGGGGTTTTGATGACCCCGGATGTTCCCGTGAGGCATAGCGAACAGGAACAATATATACAATCGATCAGTAAGCGCGCTCGCGGGTTTTAATATCATTTAATTTCTAATCTCCAATTGGAACTTTTTAACGGGCCGATCTGTTGTCCGATTTTCTTTCTATTTCCCCGTACGGCATACGAAGACCCAGCCCCGGTATATCAAGAAGGTGGCTTATAGCAAGGCATATAGTTAACCGTTATGAGGTTAGGTTTTAGTAAGCCGTGCCTTATTAACTAAATCAATGAAACGGACGATGGGAACAAACGCGAAGGCATGGCTAGGAAATGGTAGGTACCGTACAGGCTTACAACATATGTGCTTTAAATGATTTATACCTCGGTCAAGGTCTCTTACACAAAGGATGAGGCATTGTAAGTCGATGGGGACATGTTGAACCAAATGGAGCTATGTAGAATTCATATCATCTCATACAAGTCTCTAAAGAGAGTAACAGGTCAGGTGCAATATGTGCCGCGACCTGACCTCAGGGCCGGCTAGTGTAATTGACCCGATTTGCTGGCGCAAGGAATGTACGCGCACTCAATATAGATACTTTATCTAGCCATCCCACAATACGACGCGTCTACCTCATATGGAAGCGGCTCAGCCGTCGGTAGGGCTGGCAAGGTAGGTAACGCCAGCCCTAAGGAGTCTGCGGTAGCATTGCATGTCAACACTTTTTTTTTCGGGCCGTCCGTCTCAATTTAGCTTAAGTATCTCTTTACTAGATCTGCATTGGCCATGACGCATGCGGCTCAGTGCCGTCTCTTACCAAATGCCGAGAGGCATACATTACGGCAACCGATATTAAGGGTTCGAAATTGTGATCCCGAGAGCGACCGGTTCTAGGCAGCCGAAGGGGTTTAACAAGTAACTTTCCGTTTGAGGATATCATTTCACGATACTCACGTGCGATGGGCGGAGATGACGATGGCACGGATCGACTGAATTTTATTAACGTGGGATTCTCACTATGACCTCAAGGCACAAACTAGACAACAGGCCCATCTTGCGAGCTGATAGGCACATGTACGACCATCACGACAGAGAGAGACACAGAGCTGAGGTGGTCGATTACTCCGTAGAGGCACATACAAAGATGAGGATATGCGTTTAAGATAGGGGCGGCGAGGTATGCGATTCTATATAAGCAGTGGATGAAGTCAAAGGTGAATAAAAGAGTTAAAGAGCAGAATCAACGAAATCACTAACAACAACGAGTTCTCATCAACAGACACCAAAACACCAAACACTACTCGACAAATCTTGACACCATGGCTTTCGGAGACTCTGCAGGTGGATCATCCAGTAAGCCCCCAGAGAAGCAAGTCAGATTGTGTAGTGAACAAAATGCTAACCTTGGTGAAGACAACAATGGCCACTCCAAAAGTTCATCCAAGGGCGACAAGAAGAAGTCGAAGGTACGTCCGTCTGGGATATTCATTACCCGGAGGCTAACAAGACCCAGGACCCAAACAAGGACAAATCCGGAGACCAGGGGGGTTCATCAGGTCAGGGAGGTGGCTCAGGGGCATACGTGTCGCCGCCTGACTTTTTCTCGTTCAATGACCCCGGAAACGGCAAATGATGACTGAAAAGTAATGACTTGAATGATCGGTTATAGGTTGGGATATGGGACTGGATAAGGGACGGGATAAGTGGGATAGGGGCAATCTGATATTTACGTTCTTCAAATCTGTTCTAGACGAACATTGCAGTGGTTTCATTCATTCCATATAGAATATCCTCAATAAAGCTTATACAGCTCATATCAAGAAGCTCGCGAGTTTAATACCTACCTACGTAAGGAGGCTGATATGAGATATGAGACAAGAAGAAGGTATTATATGTTGCAATTAAAGCATGGTCTATCCATATCTATGGCAAATCAACATAATATCAAGGTACTTAGAAGTGCCAGGTACTAGGAAGACGAAAAACTCCGTAAATAGTTGATCTTGTATATACCAAAGGGGAAGCTGGGGTCATATTAGAATAAGGGTAGATGTACTACCTTACGGCTACCATTAAATCAGTAGCTACCTAGACATTACCTCAAGCCTTCACTCTAAGTATAATGTGAATTAAAAGTTAACTGACAGGTTGTAGAATATAATAATGATGAGAGAAAGGAATAATTCATCCAAGCGTATACTATAGCAGAGAACTCAAAGGTGATAATAGTAAATGAATCTGTTGTTATATTATCTCCTTTTTAGAAAGGCCTCTGCAATTCCCCTATCTACCGTATTCATCATATTATCGCTTGGAAGATCAAACTCTTACTGACGTATAGTTGTTTATTACTATCACTCGACTCAATTCACCGAAAATCATCTAGAAAAGAAAAGAGAAAATTTCAAATGCGCCCAGTGGCTATGAGTAGCTTAGGCACAAGATAGCTACTATGAAGCGACAGAAATTCCTAGTTAACAAATTTAGGCATCAAGTAATTGCTAGGTACCTATGCCTTACATCAACAGATGTAAGCTACGTCAGTAAAAAGGGTTATACTATGGGTTCATCACTTATAGAAGAATATCCGAAAATTGCAGGAAATTGCCTATTCTGAGACTTCGTGGATATAGGTACCTAACTAAAGACTTAACTGACTTAGCAATAGGTAAAGCAATGTCTAAGTGTTTATAATTAGAGATTTCGTCTAACTGTAGAACAATACGCCAGGTTATGTACGTCTACGAATTTTAGGCATCGATTATGCTCTTATTTAAGAGGCGTGTGATATGTTTTACCTATCCAGCTAACCGCCAGTCGTGTATAAAGCATTGGTATCCGATTTCATGTAGAGGATATCTGTTTCCAATTAACTTATCGGCGTAACTATCAGTACGGTTGATCTCCAATTCAAGCTTAACGCAGATGTAGTCTTCCCACGCCCATGGAGGCGTTATAATTCCGTCATCGAGCTCAAACACCAACCAAAGGCAAAGCAACCAGATTTTATAACTATTTAGGTAGGCACCCAGCCGTATTTGAACAGATCACCTGATTAATCAAAAACAACATGATAGCATGGAAACGTGTTAATAATTCATCCGATGCGCGATAAGTTAGGCAGGCAGAACATTCTCAAGGACACGCGTCATAAAAAGAAGTTAGAAACCAACACAGAGGAGGAAGAGGAAGTATGAGGCCAAATTTGCAACGTGTCCCTGTAAGACTTGGGGTTTATTTAATAGCACCGAATGGCCTTCATATAATTTCATTCTACATCGTATTAGATTCAAGTCTCTGTCTCAAGTTTGCCCAAAAAAAAAGAGATTCGGACGATACCTTACCAAGTCAGAGGTCGCGTGTAAGTCAACTCCAATACTTGAATACTTCTCCCGAGTATTGTCCAAACTATACTATATTCACTCCCGAGGTGGCTCGACCTGAATAGAATTATGTGGTTGCGCACGGCCTAATAGCTAATAATAGTTAATAGGTACCTACATAGGTACCTAGTTTAGGTAATATTTGTGGTACACTTTTAGTGACAGATCCGCTAGTCCAGCACCCCCCCCCCCCCCCCCCCCCCCCCCCCCCGAAAGCCGACGCCGCCTAGCTCCCCGCATAGCCCCACGCGACTAAATAAGGCACCAACGCTTATCTACATGTACCCTCCCCAGGAGTATGTAAGCTACCTAGGTAGGTACAGATAGGTAGTACCTAAAGAGCGGCGGTGGTGCAGGTGATTACTCTGCGCTGCTTGTGACGTCTGGCGGGGTCATTTGCCGTGATCTCTCTCGGTCGTCATTTACCGGCCTTAGCAAGCTTTAGCTTAAACTTACTCGCATTTACGATTTACATCCGCATCCGTATTCACATTTACATTCACCATTTCTCTGAATCGTATAGGTTCTTCAGTTTCCAGGTCTTAACTAACTACCTAGGTACCCAGTTAAGGTGAATGCAACGACGCCAACATTCGCGAATACCTACATAACCTTACCCTCACCCGTACTTTTTTTGCTTGAGGAATCTTCTCTCGACCGAGAACGTCTTTGGAAATATTCCCGATCTTTCTTTGTCTCGAATTTTCTTTGCGACGTTACTTGGTAGATCTACCTGAGGTACCTTACCTTTTTGGTCAGATTGATTCCAGTTTCTACCTAAACAAGCCCGACTACAGCTCACTTCAACTCGGTCTCAGCCTCGATCGAATCCTATAATCTTCAGTTGAAAGACCCCCTAAAAAAAAGAAAAAAAAAGGGAACAAACATAAATAATTAGTGACTTATTCATATCCTACTTATTCGTATAAAAACTTCATCACGATGTTTGACCTAATCCCGAAGCTCCTCTCGTACGTCCGACGTTTTCCAAGTCTCCCCCCCCAGATATAGTACGCAACCTCGTCGCTAACTCTTGACACCTAACCAAACCACAGCTCTATAGCATCTTTCCTCTTCCCCCTCTTCGCCTCCTACAAAGCTCTCAAGACCTCCGATCCTGCACAGCTAACTCCATGGCTAATGTACTGGTCCGTCCTCTCCTGCGCTCTTCTCGTTGAGTCTTGGCTCGAGTTTATCCTCTACTGGGTTCCCTTTTACTCGTACATGCGCCTCTTCTTCCTGCTCTACCTCGTCCTTCCCCAGACCCAAGGTGCCCGCGTGCTCTACGAAACCTACCTCCACCCCTACCTCGAAGAGAACGAGGCCGCTATAGAGGAATTCATTGCTAGCTCTCATGACAGGCTAAAGGCCGCGGGTATAGCTTATATAAAACGTGCTATCGACCTGCTCCGCACCCAGGTCCTGGGTATGCCACCACAAGAGGTGGAGCAGGAAGAAACAAGGGCTGCTGCGGCGCCGCAGGGATACACACAGGCGTTACTTGCTAGGTTTAGCGTGCCAGCCGCTCGGTGGGCTGCCAATAACACTGGTGCTACTGGGCAGGACTTCTTTAACCTCCTAGCCAACGCCGTTGGCACTGCTGCCGGCTCCAGGACTCCCGGTGGGTCAACAATACCAGCCAAGGCCGATCCGTTATCTACCACGAGCCTGATCCCCGGAAACTTTGGCGGCGCAGAGGAGAAAATGACTTTTATCACCGCCCAGAGAGAGAAACTGGCGCTCATGATGGGCGCATTAGACAAGGAAGCAAGACAGCTACAGATGTCCGAGGAGGAGCGCAAAAGAGCGGAACAGAGTGGGAGAGTAGGCAGCATGAACTTGGACGGACAGGAAGGAAGTTCGCGACCGCCGAGTGGTCACAGTGTCTGGAGCGGACTAAGCAAGAGCCGAAGTGAAGTCGACTTTGAAAAGATCGACGCTGAGAGCGGCGCCGAGGACGATAATCATCTACGTAGAAGGGCTCCTACCGGCGAAGAAAATCCTGCTGCTGGGAGAAGCGGCTGGAGTTTCCTGGGCTGGGGCACGGTCGGTACTGGAGAGCAGACTAATCAGCCAGACACTGGACACAGCTCTGGAGTCCAGAAGTAGGTAAAAAACTATACCTACGATATCGTATTTAACCGCACGGAGTTATTGGTTGGGTTTAGGACTGGTCCGCATACTAGGAGGGACGGGTAGACGCGGTTGAACAAGGAGTTTAAGAGTGTAGGATTCCTCACCTACCCCGGAACATGGGCTCCGGAGCTGAGAGCCGCACGGTGTGTACATCCGGCTTTATGATTAATATGCGATGCCAACCGTCGATTCATGGAAAGTTATAATATACGCGACATTGTAGAGCCATATATACCTAGGTATGCATTTGCTAGCTCTGGTACAAGGGCTTATCTGGTCAGCCCACCTGCCCGTGTCTGGAGTGTAGAATTCTTCGGGGTATATTTCCCACCTCTCGATAATCGTACAGCGTTCCTCACAATACACAGAACTTACTTAACCCCCCCTACCTGACGTTGGATAACGTCTTACTTTATATCGGGATGTACCCCGCAGCAGTATTGTTGTTTCTTACTATAAACTACGTCTTCTTGAACGGGTATCGGACCTCGTCGTCCTTACGGAGCCAAATCTGCTTCCTCTTCTTGGTGGTGACGTGCTCGACCCAGACCTGCATGGCGTGCTCCTTCATGAACTTGCGGATGAAGCGCGGGTCCCAGAGCTCCGACGCAATGCCCAGGTCCTTGCAGCACCGCATCAGCGCGTTGGATTTGCAGCCCTCGGCGGCCGTCGAGATGCCCTCTTCGCTGAAATACTGCATCTCACCTCGGGCTTGGGCGACGAATCTGTTGGAAAGTTAGACTCGGTTTTCCCCAAGGAAAAGAAAAAAAAAAAGAAAGAAAGAAAGAAAGCAGGAAAACTTACCGGCCGTGCACAACAAGCGCATACTCGCGCGTGACCAACTTCTCGTGAACCATGAGCTGGCCCCTAGGCGCGAGACCCCAGCCTCCGGGGCCGAAGGCGGCGTTCAGGATGCGTCGGTACTTGATCTCGGGGAGGTAGATGATGCCGTCGGGCTTGACCTCGATGTCGTCGGGGTGCAGGCGGGCCTGGAGGACGGCGGCGGTCTCGGGGGAGAAGGCGGAGGTGCCGAGGCCGTGGTACGACTGCGTCCAGTCGATGGGGTCGCCGGAGCCCGGCTCCTCGCCGCCCGTTGCGTCGGGGAGGGGCACGCCTGAGACGGGGGGCACGGGGATCCGGGTTCCCGAAGGGGTTGCGGTTGCGGTTGTGGCTGCTGTGGCGGGGCTGGAAGGAGACGAGGAAGTGGACGATGGCGTTGTTGTTGTTGTTGTGCTGGGTTTTGCTGCCGTCGTTGTGGCAGAGGAAGAAGTAGCAGGTTTGGAATATGCTGCCTTCGGTTTGGAGGTGCTAATGAAAGTCCGGATAGATGGCTGAGTTTGGTTTTGGGGAATGGCTATTGTGCGTACCCGTCTGGCGGCGGCGCGCATAGGCGCTAACGTTCTTGAAGCCATTGCTATTGCGAGAAGTTGTTGTTGTGGTGTGTCGTTGTTGTTATTGTTGTTGTTGTTGTATATGTTGTAAAAGGGAAGGCAAATTGTGTGAAAAAAAGAAAATGGCCGAGGAGGGAACGAGATCCGATAAGGCGATTGTAAATTTTTGGGTGTTTACCAATCGATATACCCCGTGTATCGGCAAGCGGCAGTAAAGTGGGTTGGATTTTCTCTTCACCTGGACTAAATCGAGGGGCGGCGGGTGCTTATCGATAGGCTGCCCACCTAGAAGTCGTAATCAATTGATTTATCAATTGATTTTACAATTGCACCTAGGTACCTAGTTATAAATTTATGGCCAAACAACGCAGCGCAGCGTCACAGTTCTTATGAGGCATGCAAGCAACATCAATCATAGAATTTCACATATGTTTTATGAGTGGGATTAGTGCAATATTAATACCTCAAAAATAACCCCCTCCAGCCCCGTCTGTCCTGTTCTTACAGATACAGTAATACTCGTTTCCTCTCAACTTAGAAGGTACCTTACTTGAAGTAGTCATGCATCTTTCATCGATGTTCTCTGATCGTTATTATGCTTCTTCCAGCAAGCCTTGAAAACCTCCATCTAGTCGTTGGCGGAGTCCGTTAGCATGGAAATTACCGTGAAAAGCAATCTTGAAGGAAACCATCTCTTATATTAAGTACTTTATTTAGAAGATATTCAGGTACATACCTCCTTTTTACATGCCCGCCAATCCTTCTTTTCGTAGTAGCAATCGGTCAACTTAGCATTCTCGTCTATGCTTGGTCAGTATTTCTTAACATATACCAATGGCGATATACTTCTGCATTTATTTACCTGCACATCCCGTACTATATATCCTTTTATCCCTATATTATCATATGAGAAAGCGAAGTTAGTCCAGCCGGAGAGTGCCGACAATTATCTGCAGCTGGTTTTAGTAACTCTTACCACTCATCCGGTTCATCGTCATCTTGAGCAGTGTTTGACTGCTGACTTGTGCTTTCGTTTTTGGACATTATCTCTATAACTCTTGACTTCGGATTAAGGAGGCCAAGAATTGTCGTCACCCGTTGTCGTGAGAGTATCTTATTATCTGGTATCAAGTGGTGGTGTAGATCAAGCGTTGCGAATTAAAAGGGCTAAATTGCGCTAGGGCGCGGTATAAAGGTGGAAATCCGGGGGGATCCGAACCGGTCCTGGAATCGCCTCACTGCGGCCTTGGGGCACTTATTATTAACACAACCTTGTGCTACCCTTTAACTTCTAAAGCCCTCAAGACCTGAGGGCTCAAGTTAAACAAGAATCTGCGCCAAAATGACGTCGCGAAAACTCAACGTTCTCGTTTACACAGGAACGGGGTCTACTGTTGAATCAGTTAAGCACGCAATATATTCCCTCCGTCGTCTTCTCTCTCCAAACTACGCAGTCATACCTATTACTGAATCCGTTCTACTAAAAGAACCATGGGCACCTTCTTGCGCACTGCTTGTCTTTCCAGGTGGTGCTGACCTTGGTTACTGCCGTGTTCTCAACGGGGAAGGCAATTCAATAATATCCCAATATGTGCGTCGCGGCGGCGCATACATGGGATTCTGCGCTGGTGGCTATTATGGATGCAAGAGGTGTGAGTTTGAAGTTGGTAATAAGGCCATGGAAGTTGTTGGGTCGAGAGAGCTAGCTTTCTTTCCCGGCACATGCAGGGGCGGCGCATTCAAAGGCTTCCAGTATCACAGCGAGAAAGGGGCAAGGGCAGTCCGAGTAAACGTTGTGAAGGATGCATTCAAGGGGGCGGGTCTTGTCCCAGAGGTATTCACATCCTACTACAACGGCGGGGGCGTCTTCGTTATTCCACCGGGTGGAAGTAGTGATGTTGAAATATTGGCAAGCTACGCGGACGAGCTTGACGTCGATGGTGGTCATGAGAAGGCAGCCCTGGTATACTGTAAAGTCGGACAAGGTGCTGCTATTCTTACAGGGCCCCATCCCGAATTTGCTGCCGCAAATCTAAGCCCGCAAAACGATGTTGAGGGATATGACGATCTCATCGCTGCCATTAAAGCCGACGATGATGCACGAACAGGCTTCTTAAAAGCATGCTTGACCATGCTTGGACTGGAAGTCAGTCAGGAGACATCAGGTGTGCCATCCCTATCTCGACTTCATCTGTCATCTATTTCCAGTAGCGACGTCGACGACTTATTACACGCCTGGGAAGACATAATAAGCAAGGAAGATGGCGAGGAGTACATTCGAGCGGAAAATGACACTTTTCATCTGCAGAAACCCGAAACTATGTGGTCCGTCACTGGCTTGAAAGAGGCGCTAACTTCCGACGATAGTTCGGATCAAAAGTCTCCTGACCTAAGTAGTCAGGGAATGGTTGACTACAGCACAATCGTTAAACGCATAGTAACACATGAGACAGCCTGGCCGGAAGCCAAGGCAACCCCATACTTCAATCACAATGCATTCTATTCTAGCTTACAAGACTATCGACGATCAGAGCCCGAAGCGGAAGAATGGGGGGATTTCCTGATGTACGGAGAAGTCGTCACGAGCACCAACACGCTACTTGAGAAGAACTTCAAACTCCTTTCCAAACTGCCATCCGGATTTACGCTTACGGCAACAACTCAAGTCGCCGGGCGAGGACGCGGGAACAATGTCTGGGTGTCGCCTGCTGGATCACTCATAATGTCTACTGTCATCAACCACCCAGCTCACATTGCGCACAGTAGGCCCATCATCTTCATCCAGTACCTAGCCGCGATTGCCATCGTCGAAGCAGTGAAGAATTACGATACGGGCTATGACGAAGTGCCTGTGAAGTTAAAATGGCCGAATGATATTTACGCACGGGATCCGAAACAGCCTTCCTCATCCCCTCCGTCTTACGTGAAAATCGGTGGCATCTTATCAAATTGCAATTATTCGGCGGGAGCTTACCAGATCGTTCTTGGCATCGGACTGAATACCACAAACGGGCGGCCTACTACTTCCCTCGATGCTCTACTCCCGTCACACCTCGCTCCATTCCGAATCGAGAAGCTTGTAGCAGGTATTCTCACTCGTCTAGAGGCTCTATATAAAACGTTTGTGCGAAGAGGGTTCACGAGAGATATGGAAGGTGCGTACTATGCACACTGGCTACATGGACGCCAGATAGTCAATCTCGAAGCTCAAGGTGGGGTGAAAGCTCGGATCGTAGGTATTACTAGCGACTGGGGCATGCTGAGAGCGGAAGAGCTAGGAAGTGATGATCGACCGACAGGAAAGGTATGGGCGTTGCAGAGCGATGAAAATAGCTTTGATTTCTTTAGAGGATTGGTAAAGAGAAAAATCTAGACACTGAATATCGGAGACAATTTGCATGAACGTTGCTTTGATTTGCAATAATATTTCGGTACATATCGAGGAATGGCGGTTCGAGAATCTTAAGATCACCGTGCGCATTGGTAATTGCATAAACATAGGTATCTGTAAGCACGAAGAAATTGACGCCTAGTCCCCCTATATTCGCCTGTACGGATCCCTCCGGCAGCTCTTAAGCATACGAGGAGTCTCTCACACATCGTTGCTTGACAAGTAATATACAGTGATTACAATAATACACGCAGCATCGTCTCTCGTCTAAATCCGACCAGGAACGGACCAATCCATGAATGCGTCAAAATTCCCAAATGATAACGCCAGGCCATGCCACAGTCGAGTGAAGATGCTTTTCGTAAAAGTGGTTGTTGCGTATAATGTATCCAATCCCCCCCCCCCCCCCCGGGATCACCTAGCTCGTCCTCGAGTTAAACTCCTAATCTTCTTTTTGTTAAGTCCAGATTACTACCGGTCCTTGTACACCTTGGGCTTCCATCCCTCTTTTATCTCTGCCTCTTGTGCGGCTTTTTCCATCGCTGGCCTGACCTCGGCTTCTATGCGCTCCCTTGCTCTTAAGATTTTGCTTTGAAGGTAGAAACTTCCTCCCTTCTGCGGATCGTTCGCGTCGAAGAGTTTCTTAAATCGTGACATGACTTCTTCCATGTTCGCTTGTCCACCTTGCGGCGGCTTGACGTTCAGAATCTTACACGCCTCGTCCAGGGTCATGCCACTCGAGAGGCTCGCCCGAGCCGACACACCGTTCGGGTTCAGTTTAGCTTGCGCACGAGCATAGTTGGAGGAAGCTTGCGCCTGTTTATAGGCTTCGGCAAAGGCACGACCGAGTACTCGGCTGCCCACTACGACGATCTGTGTTATGATGCGGTGCGCCTGGTTACGAATTGTTAGCGGCAATTGTCGGTGGCGCAATATGTAGATTTTATCTCGGTTTAAAAAAGAATTTCCTTTTTTTCAACGTACCATGATCGCAGCTCTAGATTTATTTATGTATATAAAGCACAGCAATAAATTGCTGTATACTTGGGGTATTCGCAGAGCGGAAGACCGAAAATTTACGATCGAGACGCTAAGGTGAGCTTCCTATTTGATTGATGGGTTGTCGAAAGAAAAAGAAGTCGCCCGAGGTTCGAAAATTGTCGCGATAGCGGGAACGATTGGAAGCCCACATCGGGAGTTGGGACTCCGGCTCTCCGGTACTAAATACCTAGGTACCTTACTACCTTACCTTATCCAAAGGTATCCCCGCCGTTCCATCACATGGGTTCAAATTTGATCTCAGCTTTTCTTTGCATAGCGCCACAGACTTTTCACTAGCCACAGTTCCAGGGTAAGCTAGGAGAGGTTACGTAGCTACGTCGCACTTGATCTGAGCTTCGCAGCCACGTCGGTGAAGACAGATTCATTTTTGGCGATCCCGTAAACCTAAATTCGTTTAATTCGTTTGATTCGTTTAATCAACGTCGTGACGAACGTCCAGGAACACGTCTCACGGCTTTCTTACGGCATTCCAACTCCAACTGTTTTCCCTCTCTTTCACCTCTTCTTATTCTTTAGTCTTTCAACGTAAATACCTTTGGTACTTTTCGTCTCGAAACTCACGCAAGCTTTAAGTCGATTCCTCCCACTTCAGAACTACTTCCAGTACCAGTACGCATATCATGTCGCAATACTACGGCGCACCCCCTCCGAACCAATACGGTGGTGCAGCTGCTGCGCAGAACCTTCAGTTTTATCCTTCGACATATTCTCCCGGTGTTCCAGGTCAGGGGACACCGGCGCAATCATACGGATACGGCGCGCCAACCCCTGGCCCTGGTGGATATGGCTTCGGCGCTGCGCCTGGTGTAAGTGGGAGGATGGGGGAACAAGGTGGCCTGAGGACGGGCTGGCTCGCTGCTTTCTCGACAGAAGGATACGATGGGGAACCGCCTTTGCTTGAAGAACTGGGAATTAACTTTGACCACATTTGGTCAAAGGTAAGTGTTTAGACAGCTCGACTTCTGTCGATACCGTAACAATATTAACCTATCTTAGACTTTAGCAGTTCTTAATCCCTTCGGACGTATAGATCAAAACATCATGGACGATTCGGATCTCGGCGGTCCTATCCTCTTCTTCTTCCTATTCGGCACATTCCTCCTCTTTAGCGGCAAGGTACACTTCGGGTACATCTACGGACTGGCGCTGATGGGATCGGTTGCGCTACATACAATTCTATCACTTATGTCTCCCGACGGTACCGCTGCTACATCGCCTGCCCAAGCCGCATATTCTTCCGGCCCCAGCTACCCTGGTGATCCCAACGCGGGTGGTAGAGACGATTCCAAGGGGCACCTGAGCAGTACATTGACATTTGCGAGGAGCGCAAGTGTGCTTGGGTACTGTTTATTACCGCTGGTCATAACAAGTCTAATTGGCATTGTCATACCGATGGATGGTCCTCTTGGCTATGTCCTGACCAGTGCGGCAATTGTTTGGTGCACAACTAGTGCAAGTGGCATG
The DNA here is from genome assembly GCA_037126485.1 of Daldinia eschscholtzii. Lineage (NCBI taxonomy): Eukaryota > Fungi > Ascomycota > Sordariomycetes > Xylariales > Hypoxylaceae > Daldinia > Daldinia eschscholtzii. The sequence continues at coordinate 3,900,617 of JBANMG010000002.1, forward strand.
TTCTGCGCAGTGGGACGGATGATGCAAATGAGGGCCTTAGTGGCATACCCCTTAATGTTATTCTACGTTGGCTTCGGTATTATGAGCATCTTCAGCAGCCGAGGATCTGGTAGCTTGGGCAAGGCGGCGGGCGTGTCATGAAGTGGCATTTGGAATTTTTTAAGGAAACCGAAATACTATACGTCTACCTAGGGTCAATGATAGTGGAAAGAGAAGAATCAGTCCGCGTTGGACCACAGTAGATCATCATGTCCGACTAACAAGCAATGTACTCGGTTGCTCGTAGCCGACAACAGTAGTCCTGGGGAGGGGGGTGCCATGAGACAAATAATAGGCGAAATAAGTTGATGTTAATGGGAGTAATATACTCACCATCTACCCATGTTTACAGTGTTAAACAGATAGTTAATATCACGAAACATACACAAGTATTATGATTCTTTACAGGGGACTACTTGCCCCTATTTATGATAGCAGGGGTTGAAGAAACTCAACTCTCCATTTTCAACTGCAAAATCTGTTGCTTCCAAGAAGCAAGATGATGAATGAGGAAAGACTTGAAAATTAAGTCTATCTGAATGGAAAGCTAGCTAAATGTGTGTGTAGGTCTAAAACTTTAGTGTGGGACGTTAAATAACCCGTGCAACACATTCTTGTAAAATTATATAAAAATGAAATTATAATATAAATGTAAAAAATATTTAATAATATAAATTATGGTGTTTTTAAAATTTTAATAATTTATTTTAAAATCATTTTTAAAAATTTTTTATTAAATATAATTACGTTTAAATGATGTCATTTATTTAAAATATTAAAAATTATTATTATAAAAAATTTATTTGTTTTATTTTATATTATTCATATTTGAATTTTTTTAAAATTTAATTCTTTTATTATATTATTTTTTTTATTAAAAATATTTTCCAAATTTAAATTATTTCACAAATTCCTTATGTTTTTTTTTTAAAAAAAATTTTATTAAATTATTTATTATTATAATTTTTATTTTCATATATTTGATTATAAAATCGTTTTAAAAAATTCGGTTAATTATTTATTTGTATTATGTATTAATATAATGGGTTTAAATAATATTATAAAAATTTATTATTATTATAATTATGTTAATTAAATTTAAAAAAATTATAATTGATTTATTTTATTTATATCCCATTTTTATAAAAAATTTATTTATTTAAATTATTAATAAATTTATAAATATGAAATTAATGAATTTAATTTTAATATTATTTAATATAACGAATAATTGTTTTTTTGAAAACCATTAAATAAAATGTTTTATAAAAATAATAACGTGAATTTTAATAAATTTTCGAAATTTTAAATTATTAATAAAAATTATATTTATTTATATTTATAATTTAAAATTTTTAATTAAATATTTATTATTTAATGTAATTTTAAATGATTTCGTTAATTTAATATATCGTTATAAATATTTTTTAAAATTAATATAAATTTTTTTAAATTTAATATTTGTTTTTGAAAATGAATTAAATGTTTTTATAATATTAAAACATATATTTATTGTTAATTAATTTAAAAATTTTATTTTTTTAATATAATTTTTTTTTTTAATTTAAAAATTAATATTTAAATTAATAAAATTATAATATTAAATTTTCATAATATATTAATATATTTAATAATATTAACATTATATTTAATTAATATTTTATTAATAAATTTTTTTTAATTTATAAAAATTTAATATATTTTTTTATTTCATTTAATTTAAAATTTAATAAATTTTAATATATTTTTTATATTATTTAAATCAAATTTATTTACAATCATTTATTTAATTTTATTAATAATATTAATAATTTTAATTATAATTAATAAATTATTAATGTAAATTAAAATTATAATTTTAAATTTTTCATTTAAATAAATATATTTTTATAAATATGAATTTAAATTTTAATTTTATTATTTTTGATAAAAAAAATTAAAATTATTAAATAAATAATCAATATAAACCATATAATATTTAATTAAATTTTTAAATTTATTTAATTTTATTTATATATTTTAAAATTTATTATATATAAATTAATATTTTTAAAAAAATATTAATATTTAAAAAAATTATAATAATGTTATATTATTAATATTTAAAATTTAATATAATAATGATTATAAAAAATATTTTAATTAAAATAACATTTATAATTATTACATAAAAATTTTAAATTATTTAATTATTTTTTTCAAAATTATTATAAACCACAAATTTCGTTTTATTTTTTAAAAATTCATTTTATAAATCAAATTTTTGGTTTTTTATTTATTTAATTAATAATGTTTTTTTATTTGGAAATAATTTAATTAATTCAAAAACATTATAATTTTTTAAATTTTAAAATTATTTATTAAATATTAATTTTTATTATTTTTATAATTTTAAATTGTTTTTAATATGTTTAATTAATTTCATTAAAAATAATATAATTATATAATTTATTACCATAATTAATAAAACGTATTTTTTTATTTTATAAATATGTTTATCCATTACGAAATAAATAATTTTAACCATTATTTTTTATAATAAAATTAATAAAAATATTTTTTTTTTAATTTGTAATTAAATAAATCGTTTTATAAATTTTTAAAATTATTTTTTTTTTTATTTTAAATTCGATGATTTTAAATTTTCAAAAATATTTTATTGTGTTTTTAATTAAAATTAATTTTTTAAATTAAAATTATTTTAATTATAATGATTATCATCATTATCATAATAATGATTATTAATTTAATCATCATTTTAATTTTCATTTAATTCATTTTTATTTTAAAAATTTTTAAATTTAACATTTTTTTCATCCTTTTTTTTTTAATTAATATTATTAAATATATTTTAATTAATTTAATTAATTTTAATATTTTCAATATTATTTTAAATTAATTAAATATTTTTAATTTTACTTCATATAATTAATATTATTATAAATCCACTTAATAATAATTCATCATTAATATTTTAAATAATATCATCAAATTTATTTTTTTTTTCGAAATTTTAAAAAAATATTTTAAAAAAAATTCGAATTGGTTTTTTTTTTTTAAAATTTTATTAATTTCATTAATTTTAAAATTATTAAAAATATTAATTTTTTTTAATATAAAATTATAATTAATATATTTAATTTTTAATATTATTAAATTTAAATCGGTTTTAATATTATTATTAATTATTAAATATTTTTTTATTTAATTAATTTCGAAATTATTAAAAATAATATGGTTTTAATGATTGTTTTAAATTCATCAATTTTTTAATAATTAAAATTAATAAATATTATTTTATATTTAATAAATTTTTTATTTTTTATAATAAATTAAATTTTTTTATTAAATTTAATATTATGAACATAAATAATTTAATATAATTTTAATATTTAAATTTTATATATTTTTACTCATCTATTAATATAATTAATTATATAATTTTATTTTATTTAAAATATTTTTTTTTAAATTATTAATATATTTATATATTAAATTTATATAATTATTTTAAATATTTGAAAATATAATAAATAATTTTTTTTAATTTTTTCATAAAAATTAAAATAATTATATAATTTATTATATAATAATTCATTTTTTTAATTAAATTTTATTAAAAAAAAATTAATTATATAAATAATTATTTTTTTAATATATAATTATAATGAATTAAATAAATTTAAATCAATCATAATTGATTTTATTAAAATAATAATAACGTTATTAATTTTTTTATTATGGTTATTTTATTTAGGTATATATGGAATTATGATTTTAAATTAAATGTTTTTTTAATATATTTTTTTTTAAATAAATTTTTTTTTTAAAAAAATTTTTTTTTTTATTAAAATAAAATATTTAAATTTTTAAATTCATTTGATATTCGATTTTATTAATAAATTTAATAAAAAATTTAACCATTAATAATTTATTTTTATTAAATTTAATTTAATAATAATTTAAATATCCATTTATAAATATATACAAATATTTAAAATTTGTAAAATTTTTTTTAATATGTGTTAAAAAATTAATGTAAATAATTTATAATGGTTTTATAATTAAAATTAATAATTATTTTTTAATAAATTTTTTTATTTTTAATTAAACATAAATATCATAAAATTCGAAATTTGTAAAAATTTTTAATTTAAAATTATATTTTTCGTAAATTAATTTCATTTTTTTAAAATTTATATGTATGAAATATTTATATATTAAATTAATATTAATCGTTACAAATATAAATAATGTTTAAATAATTTCATTAAATATATTTATTAATTTAAATAATTATAATTAATAAAACCATTAAATATATATAATTTTTTTATTTTTATGATTTTGAAATATTAAAATTATTATTACGCGTATATGTAAATATTTTTTCATTTTTTTAAATAATAAATTGTTTTAATGTGAAAACGAAATATTTAAAACAAAATATTAAAATATTAAAATATTAAAATAATATATTTTAAATTTATTAATATAAAATTAATATATTAAAATAATAAAATTAAAACGAAAGTTTATAATTTATATTTTTTAAAAACTCGATTTTTTATTTATGTTTTAAATAATTAATTTTTTAATTTATATATTTTAAATAATTTATTTTTTAATTTTTATATTTTTAATGTATAAATTTATTTTTTTATTAATTTATTATAATTTAATAATTATTATATGTGAAAAATTTATTTTATTATTATTTTTTTCATATTTTTTATCAAAACCATTATTTTTTATATGATTACAATTTTATTTTTTTTTTTAAATGATTATTTTTATTTTTGAAATTATTATTAATGTTAATGATAAATTGAAATAAAAGAAAAATAAATAAAAATGGTAATTAAAATTATTTAACGCATTTATGTTTTATAAATTAATTAAATTTGGAATTATAAAATATAAAATTATCGAAATTAAATTTATTAAATAAATAATTAATTTTATTAATATGTATTATTTTATTTTTTTTAATAAATCAAAATAAATTTAAATCATTATATTATTATTTATTATTATATTATTTTTTTTACGTTAATTTATTACGAATACATTTTTGCTTTAAACCGGGTAATAATAATGATAATAATTAACGTAAATTTTAAAAAATAATTATAAACAATACCGTATAATTAATAAATTTAAATGAAAAATTTATTTTTATACGAATTTTTATTATAAACGGATATTTTTTTATTTTAAAAAATAATATAATGGTGTTATTGAAAATTAATTAAACAAAATAAACAAATAAAAATTTTTTAACAATATTATTTAATAATTAAAATCGTTAATTATAAAAAAAATATTTTTATTTATATATATATATTATTTTCAATTAAAATATATAATTTATTAATTAATATTAATTATTAATTAATTTCAACATTATAATAAAATATTTTTAATTAAATTATTAATATATATTTTTATATAATATAAAAAAATTTATAATATTATCAATTATTAATTTAATTATACATTTAAAATTATATCAATTTATTCCATTTTAAATAAACTAATCACTTTTTATAATAAAAATAATATAAATTTTTTTAAAAATATAAATAAATTAAATTATTTAACAAAAAATATCGTAAAAAATAATTATATCGTAAAAAAATATTAAAAAATGGTTTCATATTATAAAAAAAATTTAATTAATAATTAATTCACGCCATAATAAAAAAATATTATTATAAAAAAATATTTAATCATTAAAAAAAATAATAATAAAATATTTAATTATTAAAAATTAATAAAAAATTATAAATATTTATTAATACATATAATTTTCATATTTAAATACATAAAAATAATATTAATTATCGTAAAAAATATTATTATTAAAACAAATAATACGCATTAAATTAACATTTATTTTTTTAATAAAAAAAAAATAAAAATATTAAATTATATATTATTTATTATAATATAAATAATATAATAAATTAAATTATAATTAATATTTTTATTATAAAAAATAAAAAAATATAATAAAAAATTATATGTTTTATTATATTTAAAATGTAAAATAATTATAATAATTTTTTTTATTATTTTAAATATTATAAAAATAAAAAATAATAATATTAATTTAATTTAAAATATTTTTAATAATGATTTTTTAAATTAAATAAAATGAAATTAATAAATAAAAAAATAAAAATAATTAAAAAAAAAATAAAAATGGAAAAAATAAATTATTAAATTTTTATAATAATTTAAATAATAATTTTATAATAAAATAATTTTAATTCCATTATTATAAATTAATATTTTTATTATATAAATAATATTTTAATTATTTTATTTTATAATTATAAATAATAAATTAATTTATTTAATATTTATTTATATATTTTTATAAATTAATTATATAAAATAATTTTTTTAATTATTATTATTATTTTTATTTATTATTATTAAATTTTAATTATATAAAAAAAATAAAAATTTTATAATATATATAATTACGATTAAATAAATAATTAAATATTAAATTAAATAAATTAAATATTTGTAATATTGTAATATATGATAAATTGGAAATAAATTTGTGTTTAAAAATGTTATAAATAATTTATTTTAAAATAAAATTTTATGATTTATAAATTGTAATAATATAAAAAATTATTAAAAAAAATTATATTTTAATATAAATTATTTCGTAAAAAATAAATTTTTAATATATATATTTAATCGAAATAATAAGGTTATTATAATTATTATAAAGTTTATTATTATTAAAAAAAGTGAAAAACGGATTTTTATATTTATTAAAAATTATTATTATAATTTTTAAAAGATTATAATTTATATTAATTTTTTTAATTTATAATATATTATAAATATAATTTTAAATATTATTAATTAAATTAATTTAATTTTAAATATTTTAAATTATTATAATTTTATATTTAATATAAATAAAAAAAAATTTAAATAAATTTTTAATAATTTAAAAATTTATTTATATTATTTTAAAATTATTATTTATTAAATTAATATAGATTATAAAAATAATTAAATTTATTATATAATTTTAATTATAAATATTAATTTATTTTTTTAAAAAATATATTTATAATATTTTAATAAATTATTTAATTTTTTTTAAAAAAAATTTTATTATGTATTAGGAAATTAATAATTATTATAATATAATTAATATTTTAATTATATAAAATTTTTTAAATGTTTATTTGAAAGTGGTTTATTTTTTATTTTATTAATGTAATATAATATTTAAGAAAATAAAATGTGTGAATAAATGGTAAACATTTTTTTTAATTATTTTATTATTTTTTAAAATGTTATTAATTATAAATAATAATTTTTATAAAATTAAAAATAATTAAAAAAAATTATTGATAATAATTATGTTCAATTTTCCAAAATATTTATCGTAATAATATAAAAAAATTTCACCAAAATATTTATTTATTTAATTAAAAATTTAAAATTTGAATATATTTTTTTTATTAATTATTAAATAATAAATATTATTAAAAAAATGTTATAATATTTTTAATATCGTTAAATTATCAATTATAAATTAATAATTTCAATTAATTGAAAAATGTAAAATTAAATATAAAATTTATTTTATAATAAAATTATTAATTACGTTAATAAATATAACTTGTATAATAAATGATTTATAAAATGTAATAATAATTTATAAATATAAAAAAAAAATATTAATAAAATAAAATTTTTTAATTTTTTTTTTATTATTAAATTAAATATAAAAAAAAAATAACATAATATTATTTTTTTAACTTTTTTAATAATAATTTATTACCGTATCGTAAATCATATATTATTTTTCGTTCAAAATGTTTTAAATTTTTAAAAATAATTATGTAATATTAAAATTTTTTTAAATTTATTTTTATAATTATTTTTAATAATTAAATAAAATAAAAAATAAATATTTATACCAATTAATATAAATTAATTAATTATAATTTAAATTAATATTTTATTAATTAAAAAAATTTAATTTTTTTTATTAAAAATTTAATTTTAAAATTATATACGTTAATTTTTACCAATTTTTTAAAATAATTTTTTTTTTAATTATATTATTTATTTTAAATTCATTTTTTTTAAATTTTAAATTAAAATTTTTAACATCGTTATAATAATTATTCGTATATTCATAAATTTATTAATATTATAAATATATTATTATATATATAAAAAATTTCAAATTTTTAATAAAAAAAAATTTTATATAATTATAATAAAAATGATTTAATATTAATTTTATATAATAAAAATTTTTATATTAAAAATATTTACAAATTAATTTATATTATAAAAAATATATAAAAATATAGGATTTTATAAAATATTATTATAATATTTATTTATTAATATTACATAATATAAAATTTTACCATTTTAAAAATTTAAAATATAATATTTTTTTTATAATTAACAAATGTTTAAAATATTTTTTATACATATTTAATAATTATAAATATTTATATTTTTTTTATACATTAATAAATATAAAATAAATATTAAATAAATAATAATTTATATTTTAATAAATTTGATTACCCATTTAAAAAAAAAATTAAATAATATATAATAAATTTTTTAAATAAAATAATTTTTTTTTTAATCAATTTATTTATTAATTTCAATATAAATAATAATATTATATTTTTGTTTGTAATGTAAAATAAAATATTAATAATTAAATTTACATATATTATAATTTATATTTTTTTTTATTAAAATATTTTATAACATATATAATAATAATTTTAATATTAATATATAATAATATATTAATATTTTTTAATTAATATAATAATATAAATTAATTATATTAATTTAAAATAAAATTATTTTTAACCGGTTTAAAAAACCATTATTTTTTTTTTTAATTTAACCAAAATAATTTCATTTTATAATTTTTTAAAAAAATTAAAATAATATTTAAATTTAAACAATTATTTTTTTTTTTTTAATTTTTTTCATTTTTTTTTATATAATTTTAAATAATAAATTATATTATAATAATATTTTTAATAATAATTAATAATATTATTTAACCATTTTTAAATAATTTATATAATTAAAAAATTAAAATTAAATAAATTTTTTTTATTTTTATATTTAATAAATTTAAACATAAAATTTATAATAATAATATAATAATTTTATATTTTAATAAAATAAATGTGGTTTTTTTTATTTATATTAAAATTAAATTATAATTTATATTAATTTAAATTATAATTATAATTAAAATTACAATTTTATTATTTGAAATAATATTATTAATTAATAAAATCATATTTTTATTAAAAAATAATTTTTTAAAATATTATAATTTTTAAATAAAAATATTAAATAATAATATATAAATTTTTTTAAAATAATTTATATAATATTACCATATAATATGGTTTATTAATTATTTTCCAAATTTTAAATTTAAACATATATTAATATAAATTTTATTAATGGAAATTAATTAACGTTAAAATTATAAAAATAGATAATACGTTTAAATAATATACATATATTTTATATTTTTTACGATATTAATATTAAAACAATTATATTTTTTTTAATATATTAACATATTATAATATTTAATTAAAAAATATTTAAATTTTAAATTTATTAAAATTATTGAAAATTTTTTACAATTGTATTTTTATAATAAAAATTAGGTAATTTTTTTACATATAAAATTTGGTATGTTTTTTAATTTATTTGTATATAAACGTATTAAAAATAATATATAAAAAAATATAATGTTTAACGAATTATTTATCATTTTAATATATAATAAAATTAATATAATTTTAATATTTGATTAAACGTTATTTTAATTTTATAAAATTAATTAATTTATTAAAATATAATATAAAATAAAAAAAAAAAAAATGTTTAAATTTGGTTAAATTTATTTAATAAAGTTTTATAAAAAAAAAATATAAATATTTAATAAATTTTATAAAAATTCTAATTTTTAAATAAAATTTTATAATTATTATTATTAAATTTATTTTAATAATATATTTTTTCGTAAAAAAAATTTATTTTAAATATATTAAATAATATATTTAATATAATAATTTTATTATAAATATTATTATTTTATATAAATTTATTTATTATAAAATTTTATTTAATATTAATATTTTTTAAATTTTTTAATTTATAAATATTTAAATTATTAAATATAAATGTATTTTTTAATAATAAATTTAAATTTTTTTAATTAATAATTAAATCGTAATATTTAAAATAATTAATATAAAAATAAATTAATTATTTTTAAATTATATATTTTTATATGTAAAATCGGGTATAAAATTATTAAATTATTTAAAATATTATTTTAAATTTACGAGAATAAAAAATTATAATATTTAAATATTTAAAAAATAAAAAAAATTTATTATAAATTTTTTTAATATTTTGTAAAAAATGAATTATATAATTTTAATATTTATATTATTAATTACAAATTTAAATAATAATATTAAATTTTTATTTTTTATATTTTAATAAAATTAATAACGGATACGTATAATATATATATTTATATTAATGTGTATATAAATAATAAATTATTTTTTTAATAATAAAAAGGTAAAGAAATAAGTAAAAATAAATTTTAAATTTAAATAATTTATTATTAAATAATAAAAAGGTTTGTTTTATTATTTTTTATTATTTTTATAATAATATTTATTATAAATTTTATTAATAATAAATATAATATTAAATTAAATTTGTTAATAATATAAGTAAAAAATTATTTTTTTGGTTATTAATGTTTTGTTAAATTTTTTTTTAATGGTTATATTTTATTTAAAAATAAAATAATTAAAAAGATTATTTATATAAAAAAAAAAGTACATTAAAAACAAACGAAATTATCGGTGAAAAATTACGAACACCATAAATACGTAATTTTTTAATAAAGTTATGAATATATAAAAAGTAATTTTTATAACGTTTATTATTTTTAATTAAATTTATATAATAATTGATAAAATTTTTAAAATAATTTTTAAAATAATTTTTAAAATAATTTTTAAAATAATTTTAACAATTTACATTTAAATTCGTATTATTTAAATTTATTAATTAAATTAATTAAATAAAATTTTTAAAATATTAATTTATTAATTAAATTAATTAAATAAAATTTTTAAAACATTATTTAAAATATTTTTTAAAACATTTTTTTGAATAATTTTTAATTTTAATTACGTATGAATATTAAGGTAAATGATATAAATAAGAATAATTTATTAAGTAATTTTTAATTTTAATTGCACATAAATATTAAAACGGATAATATAAATAAAAACAATTTATTAAATGGGTTTTTATAAAAAAATAATATAAATAAAATTTTTTTTATTATAATATTAATTTACGAAATGTTAAAAAAAAAAAAAAGGTATAAAATTAAAATATTTAAAATGATATTAAAAATAATAAAACATTTAATTTATTTAATATATAATTGTTATTTAATATTTGAATTTTAAATTATTTTTTTTAATAATTAAAAATTTAAATAAAAAAATTATTTAATGAATTTAAAAATTTATTAATATTTTAAATTAAAAAATAATTATTAAATTTTATATTAATTAAAAAAAAAATTAATTATAAAAATTAAAAAAAAATTATAAATATAAATAAAAAAAAATGAAAAATAAAATAATTTATATTAAAATTAAAATATTTGGTTAATTAATTATTATATATTATAAAAAAATATTTTATAATATATTTTTTTTAAAAATGATTATTAATTAAATAATAAAATATAAAAAATAAAATATATTAAAAAATATTTTAATTAAATTAATAATAAAATGTATTTTAATAAAAAAATTATTTATATTAAATAAATATTATGTGAAATTATATTAAAATAAATTATTATGAATAAATTATTTATCAATTAATATATAAAAAATATATTTAATTATAAATATTTTAAAAAATTTTAAATTTTTAACATAATAAAAATTATTATTAATATTTTATTAATTATTTATATAATATTTATTAATTATTTTATTAATTATTTTATTAATTATTTTATTAATTTTTTATAATAATTTTCATTTTAAATAATATAAAATTTTAATTTTTTATTTTAAATAATATTTATATTATTATTAAAAATGATTTTATTTTTATGTAATTAACTAACATTAATCAAATTTATTAATGTTAAAAAATAATAATAAAAATTAATAAAATTCATTATAATTATAATTCCATTTTTACAATAAATTTAAATAATTACGATGTTAACATTATATATATATGTTTATTATTTATTAATAATGTTTATAAATAAAAATGTATCAAATGTTTAATAAAATTTAAATTATTTAAAATTATTGAAAAAATAATTAAAACATTTTAAATTATTAATTATTATATTTTTTATAATTTTATTTTAAATTATGTTAAAATTTAATATTATTAATATAATGTTAATTAAAAAAAATGGATTATTATTATTTAAATCATTTTAAAATTAATATATTAAAATTTTTATATTAATTTATAAAATTTTTTTTAAAACATTTTTTATATTAAATTAAAATTAAAATTTTTATTTCGAATTAAATTTTAATTTAAAATATAAAAAATAATATTTATTTATATTTTTTACATGATATTAATAATAATAAATATATTAAAAAAAATTTGGTGAATGTTTTTTATTATAATTATTTATTATATATTTAAATTAATTTTTTTTTATTATTATTTATTTAAGATAATTATCGATTTTAATTTATTTAACGAATATTATTATTTAAAATTTTATTATTATTTATTAATTTAATTAAAAAAATTTTATTAATTTTTAAATTTTTATTATTTATTAATTAAATGATTTTCGTTTAAAATGTTTCCATTATAAAAATATTTTTTTAAAAATTTTTTTCAATAAAATTCAACCATTTTAAATATTTTATTTTAATTTATTTTATCATAAAAAATATTTTCATTTTATTAAATATTATTATATCAAATTATTATAATTTATTAATAATTTTATAAAATTTTATAATATATTTATATAATAATATTTTTAAATTAAATTTAAAATTTATTAATTAATAATATAATTAAAAAATTAATTATTCCGAAATTTTTAAAATTATTATTAAAATAAAATTATATAAAATTTTAAAATTTTTTTCATTTTTTTTTTAATTAATTATTTTAAATTATGATTTTATTATTTATATTTTTAAAAATTGTAAAATAAAAAACATATAATAAATACATTTTTTATTCCATCATATACGTTTTTTTTAATTTTATAAAAATTATTTTATATTTTTTAAAAATTTTTTTAATTTAAAATAAATGCATTATTACCATAATTCACATTTTTAAATTTTTAAAATATTTTCATTTATTAATTATATAATTATTAATTAATGTATCATTTAATTTATTATTTTAATAAATTTTAATGAAAATTAAATAAAAATAATTTTTAATAATATAATAAAATATAAAATAATAAATATAAAAATATTATTATTTTTTTTTAAAAATTTTTAATAATTAAAAAAATAAAAAAATTAAAAAAAAAATATTATTTTCAATTTATTAAATTTTTTTATATTAACAAATTAACATTTTATTTCAATATTTTTAATTTATTATTTAATATTTATTAAAATTTTTTAATTTAATTTATAATATGATATTCGGTTTTTAAAATTAAAAATTTTTAAATAAAATAAAATTAATTGTTTTTTTTTACGAAAAATTATTTAATGATTTTTAAAATATATAAATCATTAATTATTGAAAAAAAATTAATTAAAAATGGTTTAAAAAAAAGTTTTTTCAAAAATTTATAATTTATTGTTTTTAAAAAATAAAATGATAAATGAGGAAAAATTTGAAAATTAAGTTTATTTGAATGGAAAGCTAGCTAAATGTGTGTGTGGGTCTAAAACCCTAGCGTGGGGCGCTAAGTGGCCCGTGCAACAAAATCAGAAGGTTTTAACCACCATGAATTGGCATACTCGAAATTCGTGAAAGGTCTGAAGACGTATGGCAACAATGTAACCCCATCATATGCGGACTTTTCACGTGTCCGGACTTTCCCTCCCTTAGTAAAAGATCATCGTGTCGTGGCATTTAATGCGTCACCCAAATCCTGGAATTGGGACACTTCTCGTCGTAAATTGGCCGTTTTGACCTACAACATAAGGAGAGACTAGAATACGATTTTCAGTTTTATGTATTTTTACCAAGTGTCTGTACCTATATTTGTTACAACCTTTTTATAATAGTATTTAATGCATAAACATTTACTATGGATCTCTCCGATACGGCTGCCATGCAAATACCCCTTTATATAGCACCGACGAACTTATCAACCCACCCGAGGAGCGGCTCCAAATACCGTGCCTACTCGGAAGATGATATGGTGAGAGCAGAACAAGCCATCACACAAGAAGGCTTGTCGTTGCGCCAAGCTTCTATCAGGTTCAGCGTGCCTAAGACCACATTGGCAGAGCGACTAGGTGATAAGCGGCCTAAACCGCCACCTCGCAAGTCGGATGAGGAGAACAAGCTACGAACCAGGTATCAATGGACCGAGAGCGACATGGCGAATGCTGTCGAGGCAGTCCAAAATGGAGACAAGATCGGCGAGGCAGCGAGACGGTTCGGTGTTCCAGCCAGCCATCTAAACGCACGGACACGGGGTCGAGCGCCCAAGAACCTCCGCAGCGAACTGTCTCGTCTGACCCTCAGGCAAGAGGGTCTTCTCGCCGACTGGGCGACCGCTCAATCGGCGCTAGGATGTCCAGCAACTAAAGACGAGCTATTTAGCCTCGCGGAACGGGTGCTGAAAAAACAAGGGGCGGGTAAGAAGCTTGGAAAGCAGTGGATCGTACATTGGATGAGGAGATATCCTCAGATCGAGATTTTAGAATGGGAATCTAAGGAGCTCAAGGCGAAGAAGAGCCAGAAGGCGACGGATTCTACCTTAGCATTTTCGGTGAGCTCGTTTGAGCCGATCATTGATTTGAACGAGCTTTGCTATGATGTTACTGGAACTGCCTGATTGTGGTGGATAGTCGGTGGTTGGCTTGAAACACGAATGGCTTTAGCTTCAATACGATTCAGAATCTAATATCAAATATCTTTAACAGGGCGTTCGTATTAAATCAATAGAGCAACCCTTTATCTTGACTTGAGCCTACACACCTACGCTTCAGCTCAAGTGTTAGTCGCTTTGCTCATCTCGTAGAGGATATGCCCAATCCGACAAGGCAAGCACCAAAGAATCATCCAAAAGAGTCATCTGCATATATCCGTCGAGTTGCGGGAAGCTTCCGAGCTTTTCCACTTCTACGCCCGGCGGTCCGTCTCGGAATCGGAATCAACTAGGTAATTTCGCTGCGCATCCCCGAGGAATCACGTGTGACCAGTTAAGCAGTTCGGTTCCATATCAACTCTTGTAGGATAGGTACCTCGTCTTAAATGTAAGTATACTTTAAACTGTAAATCTTGGCTGGTCCGACTTGCGGAAGACGCATTACGGCTAAAGACTACGAACACCCCGGGATTCATCGGCTATTAATATCAAACAGCAGCAAGCTGCAACGCAATGACATCCCACCTTTTCAATAGAACTGCGACGTTGTCTCCCACTTCTGAGAGTTGTTTCTAATATATCAAGCAATTAATTCTAGAACCTGAAGAAGCTATCGCCAAGCGCCTCTAGGAATGCGGGGAATTTAGCTTCGTTATGACTTGTTAATTACCTTAGGTACTAACATTAGGTATGTAGATCAGATCAATCAGAACCCCTGAAGCCCAAACCTTGGCATGCGCGGGCCGCTGCAGGCTAATAAATCCCAAAGAACTGAGCTGCTGTACATGATCAAAATCTCGTAGGGCTTGGTGTTGTGTCACGCCCCTAAGGTAAGGTAGTTTGCTTTGGTGGAAGTTTGTTATTTATTAAAAAAAAGAAATGCTACAGTTAGATACCTAACCTAACACTATGAGATCTAGTGTTTTCTTGGTTCCGAAAAGCATAATTCATTGACTCTTGTTAACTCCGATCTACATGGTATCCGGCATGTCCGCAAGTACCGTAACCATAACAAAGATATGGAGCTTCTGGGGGTCGAGACCAACCTCAGACTAAACCCCATGATGTGAACAAAGAACTCCGATTAGTTTAATCTACGAGAGACTTTTATTGTAAGCAAGTATAAGAGATCTGTAATCTTAGCTAGCTACGGTTGGCCAAGACCAAGCATTTTTAGTCTAACTATTCTGTATCTAGGGATACCGTATACAAATAACTACGATAATAAGAGAGAAGTTAACAAGGTTGGGGTTAATCGCTTACACACATACCCCATTCTTGACTCCATTGTGTACCAATGCCGAATGCAACTGTTACCCTGGTAATTCCGATATGTCATCTCCATATTCCCTCTCGATGATTTGACAGCTCTCCGATAACTACGCCCAAGCTCCTCAAGACCAGTTTCCCCGTTGCTTCTCGGAGCTACCTGGGTTTGTCAACGTCAGTATAACTACCTTCCTAGATACCTACCTACCTAAACTATGTCTCTAGGGAAACTAATACAAACATGATCGGCAAGCTGCTAAACAACCCCCACGTCCCGTGATGTTGACCAAGATGCGTACCTAAGGTAGGGTATTTTGCTAATCTCGTGTCTCTATCCGAAGGATTAACTCTTTGGCACCCTCCCTACCAGGATTCCCATACCCATATCCATACCCGTACCCTGCAGAATCAGTAACCTACATACATCCATACCTAGGTAAACTTGTTATCTATGCAACGACAAATAAATAAATCGCTCCGACGGTCCTGCAGTGCCCCCAATAAGCTTAATCTCGACGATTTTTCTTTTCTTTGCTCACGTCTTTCCCATTCATCAATTACTTTCTTCTTTCTTCTCCACCTTCTTTCATCAAATACCACACCTTAACTAGTCGAATCAGAAAGAAGTCTCCGGAGTTGCGGCGATATGACGACGTTAGACGGCAACTCTTCCGGTAAGGAGGAAGGACACATCTCTCAGGAAGAGAATGTTGAGAAGGATCTCCATATCGCGGCTGAAGAGGGCGTAGCGGCAACCGACAGGTGAGGTGATACAGACACCACTAGGTACCTAAGAGAACACGTACTTACCGACGTTCCGATCGTAGTCGCGGCGTGCCTGTTACGGAGTTCGACCGCGTGGCCGAAAGGAAGCTTCGGAATAAGATAGATTTAATGATAGTCCCTACGGTGTCTATCTTGTATCTATTTTGTTTCATCGACCGCTCAAACATTGGTATGTGCTTGATTTATTTTTAAGAAAAAAGGAAAAATTCAATAAATAGAAAAACAAGAAACTCCGGATCTTTCCGCTCGTTCCGTACTTACTAAATCATAGGCAATGCGAGACTCGCCGGGCTCGAAAAAGACTTGGGCATGACGGGCAACGACTATAACAAACTCCTCTCCATCTTTTACATAGGCTACTGCCTGTTCGAGGTTCCGTCCAACTTAGCGTGCAAATGGATTGGTCCCGGCTGGGTCATCCCCATTCTTTGTCTCGGCTTCGGTGCTTCCTCTCTTGGCATGGCGTTCGTTCAAGATCTGCCGGCAGCTTGCGGCGTCCGTTTCCTTCTTGGCGTCTTCGAGGCCGGCATGATGCCCGGCATGTCTTACTATCTTTCCCGGTGGTACCGCCGTTCCGAACTGGTTTTCCGGATCTCTCTCTTCGTTGTTATGGCGCCGCTGGCTGGCGCCTTTGGAGGGTTGATCGCTTCCGGGTACGTATGCTGATCGATCCCCCCCCCCCCCCCCCCCCCTTCGTCTCATTTTCATGCACTACTCTCTTCAGATGATTCAGATAAAACATTACGCTTTTTTAAAATGTTTCATAGCAGCTGTTAATTCATATATAATAGTGTTTTAAGTTTATCCCACATCGGTAGCGTTACGACTTGGCGTATGATTTTCCTGGTTGAAGGTGTCATCACGATTGGACTGTCATTAATCTCGTTTATCACGCTTACCGACCGCCCCGAGACGGCACGCTGGCTCACGCCTGAAGAAAAGACTCTAGCCGTCGCCCGTGTCAAATCGGAACTCCTAGCGCAAACCGTCGTCCTTGATAAGACGGATCACAAGAAAGTCTGGCTAGGTTTTTGGAACCCTGTCGTCCTATCGACTAGTTTCGTCTTCCTACTGAACAAGTATGTATATTCCACTACGTAATTCTTTATTTCCTGGTTTGAGGAAGTTGGTCTGCATCGCTTCAGGAATTCCATATGAGGAGATTTCGACTTTCGTCTCACCGCAGGTTACTGACTTGAAAAAAATCATAGCATTACTGTCCAGGGCCTAGCCTTCTTTACCCCAACTATCGTAGCCAACATCTACCCTCAGTACACGACGATCCAGAAGCAGTTATATACGGTCCCACCGTACGTTGTCGGTGCTGCGTTCGAAATTGTTATCCCGCTTATGAGCTGGCGCATGGACAGGCGACAAGTCTTCCTGATACTCACTGCGCCCTTGACCATGATGGGCTACATCATGTTTTTAGCCAGTACTGACCCTAAGGTGAGATACGCGGCAACATTTTTCACAGCTATCAGCTGCTTCGCCGTGGGCGCGTTAAGCAATGCACAAGTATCAGCGCAGGTCGTCAGCGATACGGCGCGCAGTGTGAGTCTGGCCACCAATATGACATTCGGCGCACTTGGCGGCCTCATCGCTACCTGGTCGTACCTGTCCTGGGACGGGCCCGACTATCCCATTGGTAACGGGTTGAACCTTGCTGCCTCCAGTATGCTATTCATCATCACTACCGCAACCTTATTCTGGATGAAGGCAGACAACAAGAGACGCGAAAAGCTGGACATTAATAAGGAGTTAGAAGGGCTATCGCAGGCGCAAATCGAGAGCCTTGAGTGGAAGCACCCTGGCTGGAGATGGAAACCATAATTTGCTTATTAAAACTAAAAAAAGTTCCTCAGTTATAGGATAAGGGCCCAGCTATATGTTCATATTCTATCGCAGCCCGATATCTCTCATCTTGCTCTAGAGATAGCTTACCTACGTTACGGAAACTTACACGAGTACGGTCATCAATATATAGAGATATGGGGCTATTTCATGTCTCATCTATATATATATGGCTTTCTACCGCTAATGCGCTTAACGCTTTTGACCCTATGCTGCTGGTATATATCTAACTCCTTAGGCGGATATCTATTTATGATAGCTGAAAGCCGCTCGACATCTCTGATGATATGGGGTCTAGACGTAGAATTGAGGAGACAAATAATATAATACAGTTGAGCATTACAATAAATCACGCTCTCTTTACGCGGTGGCATTCACTCTCTTGAATAATATCTCCTTGGTCGGATCGGGAAGAGTGTCAGTGCCCATGTTGATGTTGGCATAGCGCTCGGTCAAGCCCTCGGGCATTTTGAAGTCGTACTCGAGAAGGATGCGCGCGAGGATCAGCTTGATTTCATTGGCAGCAAAGAAACGACCAGGGCACGCGTGACGACCGTATCCGAAATGCATGAAGTCCTTCGTTACCGTCACGAATTGGTATTGCTCCTTGTTCTTGTATCCCAACTTATCTTGAGTCGTGCCCTTTCGCAGATTTAGGAACCGGTGAGCGTCAAATTCCTGCATTATTGTTAGTTTCTTGCTTCTTAATATTGGCATGGATGGAAGATAGGCCTCTTTCCAGTGTTATCAAAGGTGAAAGCCGTGGCACTGTTGGGTTATTCTTACCTCCGGATTGTCGTATAACTCGGGATCCATCACTGCGAGCGCGTGTGGCGCCTCAATCAAGTAGCCGGCGGGCAGGTAAGTACCGTCGCTAAGAGTAACAGACTTTTGGACATATCGTGTGAACCGGACCAGGTTAGCAGGGTTCATTCGCTGCGACTCCTTCATGACACTATCAAGCAGCTTCATCTCGAAAAGTGCGTGACTCGTTGTAACACCGTCATGACGGGCAAGGACAGTCTTGATCTCCTCTCGCAATTCCTCGACTATGTGGGGTCTCACTACAAGGTCATAAAGGCTATTGAGAATGTTAACACCAAGGTTTCTCTAGAGAATACTCAAATTAGAGAGATCAGGCCTTACATCATCGTGACAGTGAGCGAGGTGGTGTGAATGGCGGCCATGCTGAGGTTAAGCTGCGCTTCGGCGATCACTTCGTCGCTAAAACCCAGTTCGTCGGCCTTTGTCATCATCCATTGTAAAGCATCGTCGGAAACTTCGCCGCCTTTTCTAATCGCTTCACGGCGCTTGGCAAGGACAGGCTGTAGGAAAGAATGGGCCTTCTTGCGATCCTCATATAACTTGGTGACTTCAGGTGTGAAATATCGCCCGATCCATCGCAACCATTGGTTCCACTTCTTGAGCCCTTGGACGCCGTTGACGTAGTCCAGCGTGTATCCAATGCTAGCATTCAGGTACTCCTCCGACCGGCATAGTTCAGGTCCAATAAATAGAGCGCCAGAGATGGTAGCAACAATACGTAGAATCGTCGGGTAAACTACTACGGACGTCCAGTCATCGCATGGTGGCAACGCCTCGTGAATAGTCCGCTCAGTCTCTGCCGATAGTCTAGGATTGATACGCACTGTAAAGGTCAGTTAAACCATCAATTCCAGAGGATTTTCAAAATATCAACCTACCTAAACTACGGGTGAGATCGCCACGAACAACATTGAAGACCAGAGCCGTCACTTGCGGTCTACCTATGCCAAGACGGTGGTGTTCGTTGGTCTGTAACAAGTTAGTACTTAGAATAATAGCTCCAATCATCGATATAACGTACAACATCGAATGCCTTGTCGATGCTAACCACATCGTCCGGCAGTTGTCTCACTTCCTCCATAAGTCTTCGAGGTAGAACAATACGGTCGCCTATCCATCAAGGTTAATATTTGGCCCGATTTGTTAAAAAACGAGGGGACGTCTTCGTACCATCGAGAGTGGTCACTCTGAATGCTTTCGTTTTGAACGATTCGTACCCCTTTTTGTAGAATTCCAAGCCCCGTGTCACGAATGCCTTTCTTCGCTTTGATGCACTTCCATACTCCTGTCCTACCAGTGGCAATGTACTGCTGCCATTGCCGAACAACGCGGTTGCGAGGAATACGGAGGTGAGGATAATAGCGACTGACGCAAGGATAGGTCCTCGCTCCTCGAGGAAAGGTGCAACTACATCCATCATTTCTTCTTGGTAAACTCCGTCCGTACAGAGTTACCTATGTTCGATAAGATCGACTATTGAAGTCGCCCACTACACGAAGAGGGCTTGCACTATATAAGTGACAGACGGGTCCTCTTTATTTTGAATGTGCGACTTTCCATGATCCGCGCAGGGTGAAGAGAGTACCTAAAGTTAATATAATTGGATGACGGGGCAATGCAGATGCGCGAAGGGGGTTTCATTACCAACCGGGACTGAGGTTCCCCGTTCCACTAATTTGTTAAGGGGAGGAGGCAAGGAGAGGGTATATAAGTGGTGCCGATACCAGGCCATGAGCCAATTACCTGCATTGTATTTGAGTTCTTAGCCTGGAAAACGAATACGAATCTAAAAAATTGACCTATGATAACCGTCGAGTATGTCACTGTATATCACTGGCCGTCATTAAAGCCATAACTTGAATGCTACCAAAGAATACCTAAGTAAATACCTACCCTACCTAGAGGTAGTTACTACGGACGTAGTGATAGAGTCCTTGCATGACCCACGCCACGTACAAAAGACCAAAACAACAAGGATGATCACATGGCATAAACTGCCAGCGAACCGAAGACTAATCGAAATAGAGTAAGTGATAGTATTTCTTTCCCCTTGGCTAAGTAACGGAACTGCCTTACTCCCGAATACCCTGACTGCCATGGCGACTACCCGGTAGGACATGCTTCAACATAGCACCAGAAACCCATTCGTTAAGCTAGTGCTTATTACATTACCAAAGAGGGCGTTGCTCGCCAAAATGCCAAAGCCCCATCAAATGGACTAAGGAAGAACTAGGATTGCGAACATCTAGAATTATGATTATGGAAGCGAGGTAGTATCGTATGGGTCACTATCATTGATCGACGCCGCAGGGTCTTCTGTTATGCTGTACATGGTAAAGTCCAAAGGGTTGGTGAAAATAAATCATCATTTAGCGTCCTTGGACTACAATCCTATCTCTACCTAACCTAAAGTATATTATTCACTACTAGGGTTGGTAGGCAATTAATTCAGCTTCAGAACATACCCCCCCCCCTTACGAAGAACTTGTTTTTAGCGATGATTAGAGGCCCATAATTACCGAGTCTAATATTGCACGAGCCATCAGATCAGCTGGGGGGAACCAGGTTAGCCTTGACTGCCTGTGCCTTGTCCAAGACCATCCTAAAAATAACGTGCTAAGCTAACGGTAAATACATCCGAGCAAAAAGAGGTCGGGAGTAGCTTTCGGCGTTAGAACACTTGAAATTTGCATTACAAAGAGGGCGAGATTCCACGGCTTGAGTCCATATTTAATCTGTGGTCCCTGAATCTCTCTCTATCTTTAACTAACCTAACTTATAATACTCATAATAATGTGGCGGGGAGTTACCCTGACCAGCCTGATTGGTCATTTTTCGCCTTATACATCCCGATTCAAGAATATCCAGATGAGCTGGTCTAGGCCGCCCTTAAGCTTATTTCTGCATCCGTAGGGCTTAGATACTTCACGTAATGTAACTCGAAGGGTTCGGTTCTTTTCTTTCTAGAAGCTCTTTTACCTAACCGGGCGCTTCTTCCCGAGGTACTATATTGACAGACCTCCGAAGAACAAGATCAATCATATCAAGAACTAGAAAGAAGACAACAGAAATGAAAAAATTGCAGCGAAATACAATAGTTCGCTACTATTGCTAAGTAATTTACGTTTTGCGATGAGATAACTACCTAGGTACCTAAGGTACATTTTCCAATGTTTTGGTATATGCTGAACAGGGAGGAACCCGAATACGAGCTGAGGATGCATCACTACATAGTATAGCCATGCAACAAAACCCACCAAATATGCGAACTAACGTCTATAAAATTACATTTGAAAGATATATGAAACTTCCATTTAAGGCATCAGCGAGCGAATAGTCATTAGTCAAGAATTGAGAGCTGAGAGTTGGGAGTCCAACCCCTGAATCATTTCAACGACACTAAATCCCAACAGAACAACCCGGCTTACTCTCTACGAGGCCTTTTTCTAGTTCTGTCTGAACTCGAGCTTAGAACATCCAACGACCAGCTTATTTATAATATTACATTCGTACTCGAAATGAAACATCAATTATTGTAATTCATCGCGGACCTTCCTTGTTCAGCTTACACTGTTAGGGCATGAGAGAAGCCGCCACAGCTTCTATATACATGTCGCTTGATTATCTCGTATTCGTCATCACTAGGAGATGTACTGAAACTCATTTACATATCTACTCCTCGTGGTAACCCCTATAGAGGTCAGAAAATGCGGAGATATCGTAGAGGTTAGCCAGTGATAGCAACCTATGTTTTCCCGCTACTAGTCAGCCCTTAATCCTTCCTCCTGAATCTAACATAAAGTAAGGAGCTAGCTATTCGACGCTAAACCCTAACATTCCTTAGAGAAAGCGATAAATAATGCGTGGTGCTTGATTCGCCTATCCAACAACCTATGCGAAACCCCCCTTTCTCTCCCATATAAAAAACAGAAATGTAGTTGTACTAAATAGTATACCTCGATAATCTTAGAATGGTGTTTATTGATTCGGGTTGTCAAAGATCCAATATAATCATGCGCCGGGGAGGAAGAGGGGAGGGGGTAGGAGATGTGGTCCATACGTTTGCTTTACTACGAGGGGACCAGAACTCGATGCACTTGATTTATTACCTAAAAGGATTTACATCCTCGTAACTACAGGTACCTATTGAGATAAGCAATAGAGAAGAGCTGAATATCGATATTTTCTCATGTTTTAGGGGCCTCCCTTAGAGGTGAGGTACTTATATGAGATCCGAAATCGCTCAGTAGGACGTGAATCTGCTCTCATTCATGATTACAATCTTATGATCCGCCCGATCAGATTAGATGGTCATCCTAAGCCGTCCCTAAGCCGTCCCTATGCCGTTCGTTAGCGTCATTGCATCCGATTCTGATATACTACGCTACACAATTCTAGTGCAATAGGTACTAGGTTGAGTGTAACGGTTCGGGAGATAGCTATCAAACCGCTACACCACCAAAAGGTAGAACATTGTCAACTCGATGGGTTGACGTTGCTATCTCGACCTATAAGGACCGTACTGCGACATTGGGTAAATCGTTGCTCGCGCCATCACGCCATCTAAAAAGTTCTTTCTACCCTTTCCGAACCATAAAGTGTAGATATGTTGAAAGCTCTATGTAAGTAATCAATACTAAGTAACAGTAGGCCTGAGTCATCACTATATTTAAAGAGACGTGCATTCCTTATTCATGGGTATCTACCTAGGTGGTCCAAATCCAGATAGCTACGTCCACAAAAGACATATCTCCCGCACCAGACAAACCTGTATGTTTTGTCATTATTGATTTTAAAGGCTGCTATCAATACGTGTCTTACCTCAGACTTGGCGGCTTGGAAAGCACGGATGATAGTGCCCAAAGACCAGGTGACTTTTTACAGGACGCCGTATTAGGTATCTCAAGAAACAAAGGCCAACTCCAGAATCTCACGTGCCAAGCAGCAGCAAGATCCCGCGGACGAATCAAACAAGAGGTTGATGAATAGGCAAGCCCAGTAGAAATGCCATCTACCGACACTCTAGTACGTTTAGGCACTCAAGGAAATAGTCTTTTCTACGTATCTCTCGTCGCTGGCTTTGCCTAAAGTTTTACCTAACCCACCAAGTAGGAAGATATAAGTGTATGTCGCTAGACGATGAGTTGGTAGGATGTTCCCTGATGATAATACGCAATTCTAACAGAACGTACAGTGGGGAGAAAAAAAAAACGTTTAATAACTATTTTTACACCCAAGTTCACCAGTTTTTAATAACCACAATTTTAAATAATTATATTAAAATAATATTTAAATTTTTGTATATATTTATTTAATTATTAAATAGATATTTCTATTGATTCCAATTATTTTTTCCATTTTTTTATAATTAAAAATTTAATGTTAAAATTATAATATTGTAAAAATGATTTGTTTTTATATAAAAAAAATTAAAATTATTATTTTTTAAACATATAAATAAATAAAATTTTACATATTTTTATTATTATAATTTTTACAATTATTATATTAATTAATTTAAATTTATTATATGATAATTTATTTATTTTCATTTTTTATTTTTTTATTTATATAAAAATATATATAATAATTTTCAAATAAAATTATAAAAATTTTTTCGAAATATTGTTTTAATATTCAACGTTTTTTATTAATAATTGAATGATAAAATGTACGTATTTGATTTAATATTTGATTCAATACGTATTATAAAAAAAAAAAATATTTATATACTTTTATTATATATGGGTATATTTCCGTGTTTATATTCAAATAAATAATTTTTTTTTTAAATATTAATAATAAATTAATTTTAATTTTATTATTTTATTGTTATTTGTTTTTATTATTATTTTTTTTGATTTTATTATATATATATTTACTAATATTAATTAATATTATTAAACATTTAATAATATAAATTAATAAAATTAAAAAAATTATTATTATAATAAATTTTAAAAATTTTATTATAATAATATATGTAATATTAATTATATATTTTTTTATTTATAATAAATTATTGTTTTATATTATTATTTAACCCATTTAAATTTATATTTTTATATTATAATTTAAATATTTTATTTAATATATTTTTATTTTTTTTTATATAAATATATAATATTATATTGTAAAAAATATAAAAAAAAATTTAATATAAATATAAACATAAATTTATATAATTAATGAAAATTTAATTAAATTAAAAAATTTAAATAAATTAAAAAAATTAGTAAAATTTTGTTTAAAATAAATTGTAAATTTTATTAAATATTTTGATTATATGGTTATAAAATGGGAAATAATTAATTTACGAATAATTATAATAAAATAAAAAACAATTTAAGTATTATTAATATTAATAAATTTTGAAATTATTAATTTAAATATATTTTATATTTATATGTTAAATAAAATTTTATTATTTTATTAAAAATATTTTAAAAATTTTATAATAAATAATTTTAAATTATTATTTATAAAATTATAATTAAAATTAAAATTTATTTTAATATATAAAAATATATATATAAAAAAAAAATATTTATTTTTTTAAAATATTAATTAATTTATTAATAATAAATAATTTATTATTATAAAATATTAATAAATTAAAATATATTAAATTTAAATGGTTAAATATATTTATTTAAAAAATATTAATATATTAAATAAATAAAAAATTAATTTATTTAAAAATATTTAAATTAATATAATTAAAATTTAAATTATAAATGTAATAACTAATAATTTTTCCATTTTAAATACTAATTTATAATCCCATATTTATATAAATGTTATAAATTTCACTTTTTTTTCCAACGCGTTAGTTCCCAACTTTTTAATTACTAACGTAACCCATATTTTAAATAATTATGCAATAACTTTTTTCTTTTAACAACCCATTATTAATGTTTTATATTTTATTACCTTTTCCCTTTTTAATATTTATTATGTAATTATTTTTTTAATAAATGTTTAAACCGTAATAAATTTTATTTTTTTTCTTTTTATTATAATAAAATAATTAAATTTATTAATAATTGTTAATTATATCATTTTTTTTTTTATTTTATAAATAATGTTTATACTTTTTTAATTTATAATGATTAATGTTTATTTTAATGTTCCACTTTAAATAAATTAATAAAAATATTATATGATATATAATCCCGTGTACATTAATGATTAATTAAAATAAAAATTTTATTATTTATTAATTTTAAAAAATATATTTGGATTTTTTGAACTATTATTAAATGGTTTATATATGATATTAATAATATTATAAAATAATGGAATTAAAAAAAAAATTAATTTATTAAAAATTTTAATTTTTTTTTAAATGGTTTTATTATTTATATTAATAAATAATTTATAAATATAAATATTTATGTTTGTAAACAATTTTTAAAATGATATTTATTATAATATTTTTTTAATATAAATTTTTAATAAAATATATTTATTAATAATAATAAAATATTTTAAAAAAAATTAAAATAATAAAAATAATTATATTAATAAAATATATAATATTTTTAAAAATAAATTTAAATTTTTTTTAAATATATATTATATTATTAAAATTAAATAAATATAATTTTATATTATATTTTTAATTATTTTAATAAAAAAAATAATTATTTATTTTTTATATAACGTTTTTTAATATTAATATTTTATAAATATATATTTAATTATAAAATAATATTTTAATATTAAATAAAATAAAATGTAATATTATAATAATTGGATAAATATTATATTTATAAATATTAAAATTAATAAAAAAAATGAAAATAAATTTAATTTTAAAATATTAAAAATTATATTAAATAAATTATTATTATATTAAAAAATTTTTGGAAAAAATTTTAAAAATGAATAATAATTTATTATAATAATTTAATAAATTTATTGTTTTGTTTTATAATTTTAACATATATTATTCATTTTTTTATATAAATATGAAAAATTAATAAATAAATTATAAATATTTATTAATATATATAAAAATTTTAAAAATGTTTGATAATTTATGATTATTAATAATAATAATGATAATGATAAATAATATTATATAAAATAAAAATATTATTATATTAATAAAAATGAAAAATATTAATTAAAAATAATGGTAAAAAATTGAAAATATTATTATTAAATATATAAAAAAAAAATGTTAATTTATTAAATATTTTGAAAAAAATAAAAAAAAGTTAAAAAATAATGGAAAATTAATAAAAAATAAAATAAAAATAAATATATTACGTTTTTAACAAAGTATAAAAAAATAAAATAAAAAAATTCAAAATTAAAAAAAGAAAATAATAACGATCCCGTATATGATATAAAAAAAATAAATGTTGGATAATATATAATAATAATGTATTTATCAAACCAAATTTTTTATTATTATATTACATCATTTACCCTTATTAAAAATGAAAAATTTAATATAATTTTCATTTTAAATTGATATTTTAAAAATATTTTTTAAAAAATTATGTTTAATATAAAAATAATTAAAATATTTATAATTGGAAAAAAATAATATTTTATTTTTATTAAAAAATATTTTAATAAATAATTAAAAATAAATAAAATTTAAATAAAAAAAATTAATATTAAATTCAATAATAATTTATTTATCAAATTTTTTAAAATAATTATAATTAATATTTTATTTAATTAAATTAATTTTTACATTATAAAAACAAATATACTATTTTTTTTATTATTTAATGATATAAATTAATTAAAAATATATTTAAATAATATCATTAATTAATTAATTTATAAAAATAATATAATAATTAATATTATTTATAAATAAAAATATTTATAATTTTATTTTAAAAATATAATTTTTTTTATAAAAATAAAATTATAATATTTATATATTTAATTTAACCATTTATTAATTAATAAATTTTATAATTTATTTAATAAAACCAAATATAATATTAATATGAATAATATTAAAAAAATTAATAAATTTTATTATTATTATTAAATTAAAAATAAAATATTATAAAAATTTAAATTTAATTTAAAAAATTTAAATATAAATTTTAATTATAAAATTATTATTAATATTATATATTTGGAAAAATGTTTTATATTATATATTGTTAATGTAATAATAAAATTTTAAATAATATATTTTATAAAATCCATTTCCATTAAAAAAACATGGGAAATATTTAAATAATATTAAATTAATATTTATTTAAAATTTTTAAATATTATTATTTATAATATTAATATTAATTTTAATAATATCAAATTTAAAAATAAAATTTGTATTATTAATGTTATTTATTATTAAATATTTGTAAAAACGTATTAATCCATTAATAAAATTGAAAAATATTATAATTTTATTAAAAAAATATATAAAATTATAATTAATAAATTATAAAATTTAAAATTTAAAATGTTATAATTTTAAATGGTGGTTAAAATAATTAATAATATGGTAAATTTAAACAATTTTATACCCATTTTTTTAATTTTTAACATTTATTTTAAAATTAATATAAATTTACCACTTATTTTTTTATAAATATAATAAACGTAAATAATTTAAAAAATAATGGTAAAAATTAAAAAAATTAAAATGTAATATTTAATTAAAAATGTGTTAAATATGAGGAATAAATTTAAAATTTTATAAACATTTTTAAAATTTTTATTTATAAACAATAAAATATTAATATTTTGGAAAAAAAAAATAAAAAAATT
This sequence comes from Daldinia eschscholtzii, assembly GCA_037126485.1. Taxonomy (NCBI): domain Eukaryota; kingdom Fungi; phylum Ascomycota; class Sordariomycetes; order Xylariales; family Hypoxylaceae; genus Daldinia; species Daldinia eschscholtzii. Next base: position 3,930,312 of record JBANMG010000002.1, read on the forward strand.
TTTATAAAATTATTATTATTATTAATAAAAATATAATTATAATTTTTAATATATTAAATAATATATTTATATTTTAAAATTTATATATTAAATTATATATTTAATTAAAAAAAAATTTTATATTTATTAAATCATTTGAAATTGAATTGCCAAAATTAATATTTAATTTAAATAAATATAAAATCATTTTTAAAAAAAAATTTTTAATAATTAATGATTTTTATTACATTACCATATTATATGTTACCATTAAAAAATATAATAATTTTACATTGGTAATCAAATTACGAACGGATAATAAAATATTCATATTTAAAAAATTATATAAAATATTAAATATAAAAAAATTTAATATATTATTCGAAAAAAACATTTTATAATTTAAAATATATGATTTTTTAATTTATAAAAATATAATAATATTTAAATTTTAAATAATTTATAAAATTAAAATTAAAAATATTTTTTTATTATATAAAAAATTATAATTGGTGGTTTAAAATTATAAAAATTTTAATAAAAAATTTATTATGATATATATATTTATTATATAAAAAATAAATTAATAATTTATATTAATTTTAATTTTTATGTTATATCATTAAAAAATAAAAATTATAATAAAAAATATTATTATAATATATATTTAATTAAAAACATTAATATAAAAAATAATTTTTATATAATTATTTGTTAAATTAAAAAATAAATATTTTAAAAAAATATTATTATAAATTGTTAAATTATTATATAATTTTATGGAATTAAATATATATTAATTTAAAATTTATTTATAATATTATTAATGGGAATTACATATAAAATTATCAATGTTCGATTTATATTTATTAATAATAAAATTGAAATTATTTAAAATTATTAATTTATAAATGGATAATATTTTTAATATTAATATTAATAAATTTATTATTATTGAAAATAAAATGTTAATTAAAACCGGAATTAAAACATATTTTTAAAAAATATTAAATAAAAGAATTAAAGATTTTAATGGTTTATATATTATAATCTATGAAAAAAATTATAAAATTTTTACGATACAAAAAAGACAAATTAAAAAACTTGAGTTATTGGACATTAAAATTTTTAATATGGTTAAAAAGTTTGTAAAACAACGGGTTTGAAATGCATATATTATATCAATTTATTAACCCGAAATTACGTTTAATTATTTAATAATAATGTAATATTTAAAACCGAAACCCAAAAAAATTAAAACTTTAAACGTTAAAATCAAATAATAAATGGATAATTAAATGTAAAAATTTAATTATATGGATTTAAATTTTAATAAATTATAATTTTACATATTCGTTAATAATTCATTTATAAATAATAAAAATTTAAATTTATAAATTAATTATATTATTATTTTAAAAAATGAAAAATTTACCAATTAAAATAATGAAATTTAAATTAAAAATAATATTATTTATTAATCATTTATTAAATATAAATATATAATGTATAATGTTTTTACCAATAAAATTTATAAAATAATTTAAAATTTTAATGTTAAATATATCATTTATTACATAATTAATATTATTTTAAAATATTTTTCATTATTTAAAATATTATTTATTTTATATATTAATTTATTTTTTTTATATTAATATTTAATATAAATAAAAAATATTAATAAAAAATAATTAATAATTAATTTAATAATATTATAATAATTTTATAAAAACCGGAAAATTAATAATATTCATTAAATTTATAATATTTATAATTTAGTTAATGTAATAATAAAAATATTATTAAATGAAATTATAAAAATATTAATGAAAAATAATTAAATTAATTTATAATTAAAAAAATAAATAAAATAAAAAATAATTAAATAATTTATAATTAATTAATTATAAAAAAAAAATAAAATAAATAATAATTAAATGATAAAATATATATATTTAATTTAATATTTAATTTAATACGTACCATAAAAAAAAAAATATTTATGTATTTTTATTATATATAAACACGTTTTTACATTTATATTCAAATAAATAATTTTTTTTTTTAAACATCAATAACAAATTAATTTCAATTTTATTATTTTATTATTATTTATTTTTATTATTATTTTTTTTAATTTCATCACATACGTATTTATTAACATTTATTCAATTTTAATAATTTTAATTTAAAAAATTAAATATAAATATTTAAAATTAAATAAAATATATTCATAATTTTTACAAAAATTTTATAATTTTATTTTTTAAAATTATAATTAGTTAAAATTAATATTATAAAGTGGGGAATTACAATTAGATGTTTTTTTTTTCCGGTGATTGTAAATTATCTCTTAAAGCATGAATTGACCAATCTATCATTTTATACTAAGAGTGTACTGTCAATATCCTTCCCGCGGTTAATTATAGTTACAAACGTTATTGGGTACACGTAGTGGACGGTAGCGACAAATGTCTGCAAGTCGCCAAATCCCGCACGGCTGTTAGCTTAATATAGATCAAATCTCTTTCGGATATCGGCAAAGTCACGTAGAAAACGAGTTCATCAAACGAGAAACCAACATTGAAGATGTTAGAAACATTCAGTAGAAAAAGATTTTCAGGATATATCGAATTTCTCCTTTTTTCCTTGGCTGTTTATATCCCTATGATGGGTAGGCTAGGTAAACATTCCATATATGAGCAAGAAACTGGGGAATAGGAGATCATGGAACCCGCAGTCGTAGCACATTTGGACCCCAATGCCTACTTATTATGTGCCTGGAAAAATTATATAGAATCTAAGCACCTAAGGTGCATTATATTTATGGCTGTCTTAGCACTTATTACTTCGCCCGGTGGGAGTGTCTGAGGTGGAGAGAACATTAGAAGTTGTCAGTCAGCTTTGAAAATGCAAGGAGACGAGATGCCGAGAAACATCCTTTCTCAACAGCGCCTACGACACATCTCAAGTTCTAAAAGTATTACGATATATTGTTCCAGGTAGCCCAAGAAAAGTAGATGTTAGACCACCTTAGGGAAGTACCAAAGGTACCTTTACAGGCAACATTTTGTATTTATAGAAGTTATCTTCGCATACATATATTCTCACTCGTGGATTCTGGCATGAGGTTCTTTAGCATTACCAACCTGTGGTCCAAGTAAAATGGATAGTTGTGGACTAGGTAAGGTGATGCACGTATCTATAACCGCAATTTCTATCCAGTGACTGGCTATTACCGCTGTGGCAATTGCTTTGCCGGGTCGACTGGTAATAAATAAGGAGAGTATATATGAGTAGCAGTTCACGCGCGCTTAGAGACCTACTTCGTATGACCTTTTGATTTAGATATTAATACGAAGAATGTGTTCAGGGGCAGCTCAGAACAAACAAGTGATTCCAAATCGAATCGGCCCTTCCTGCGTTGGGCATAAATAGGGGCAAGAGTCTTGCTGCAGAAATATATTCGGTCTTACAAGTATTTATTATATGTATCGCTTACTTGGGTAGCTAACACATGATAGTCCAGCCTACACACTACCCCTTATTCTCATTACCGCGCCAATACCATTTTTCTTAGGACGCAAGAAGTCGTCATATCTCATCTTCGTCTTTTGTCATATGCTTCTAACGAACTTGCTTGGCGTTCGGAACATAGGGCTGTCGTCCCGTCCGTCCTTCATGCGCCCCGGATTCCCCATGCAGGTGAAATACAGTTTTCCCCGTACCCATTTCCCAACCCGTTGCGATCCCTACCAGGATTCGTCGTACGGAGGTTTCCTATTTCGAAACCGATCATCTCGCAGCCAATCGGTTGGGGCCTCGATATGAACTTTGGCTCTACCGGCTATATTACCCCAGGCCCACCGGGAGTACCACAATCTCATCCAATATCTGGACAGCGTTAGGACATGGTCTAATATGCGCCGGAGAATTCTTGGATTGCGGCTTGTTAGCCTTGATTGATGGCTTAGACGACTCGCTGCGTCACGGAGATAGAGTTGAGGGGGGTTCGCTAGTATCGGCATACCTTGCCTCTACTTTATTCCGTTCGGCATATAGTCGCATCGACCTTGCATGGGTTATGTTACTCATCTATATATATGAGTGATGGAATTCTGGGGCGAAAGAAAGTGAACTCGCTACCTACCTCAAGCCTGGTCGCTCTAACGTACCTAACCCTGTCTCATACGGCTCGCTACCATCACCAACAAGATGAAGTTCTCTTTGTTCGCGGCTGCGGCATTCGCCGTGTCGGCTGAGGCTCACTGCATCTTCCAAGTAAGCCTTCCTTATACTGCAGCCTGCGGAAGGTCAATGGCTGACGAATCATGATGTACTCAGGAAGTCTCTGTCAACGGACAAAAGCAAGGCTCTCTAGTTGGTCTTCGCGCTCCGAACGACAACAACCCGGTCTACGATGTGACCTCGCAAGGTGAGGATATCATAGAGTCGCAGGAAGAAGCTTGAGCACTAACTCTTGACTCCAGACATCATCTGCCAGAAGCAAGGTCACACCTCCGACAAAGTCATCAGCGTCGCTCCGGGAGACAAGCTAGGAGCCTACTTCGGCCACGTCATCGGCGGCGCGCAATTCGCCAACGACCCCGACAACCCAGTAAGACCACATCCCCCATCTGCCTATCCCAGTCATCCAAGGTGGCAGTAATAATAATTCTAACCTCTGCGTCCTAGATTGCCAAGTCTCACAAGGGTCCCATCACCGCATGGCTCGCCAAGGTGGACAACGCAGCGACCGCGAGTAAGACGGGCCTCAAGTGGTTCAAGATCTGGGAGGACACCTTCGACACCTCGAGCAAGCAATGGGGTGTCGACCACATGATCTCCAACCAGGGCTGGGTAAACTTCCAGCTGCCGCAGTGCATCGCTCCGGGAGACTACCTCATGCGCGTCGAGATCCTCGCCCTACACTCCGCCAAGTCCCCCAACGGCGCCCAGTTCTACATGTCCTGCGCCCAGCTCAGGGTCAGCGGCAGCGGCACCTTCTCCCCCAGCCAGACCGTGAGCTTCCCCGGCGCCTACCAGAAGAACGACCCGAGCATCGTCGTCAACATCTACGGCGCTCTCGGCCAACCCGACAACGGTGGCAAGCCCTACAGCGCGCCCGGAAACGTTCCGGTCATTCAGTGTTAAACTGAACAACTTTGAAGTAAGGTAGCGCGATAATCGCCCGCCAAAACCAAAATTAATTGGCCGATATTACTTTTGGGCGGAGAGTTTTGATTGGCCGTCTGGCTTATATTTCTCTATATAGACCATATAGCCCTGCAAATCTATATTTATATATTAGGTGACAGCCGCCAATAAGCTGCCCGTATTTTGACCAACCCAACTCGTTAATATGACATATCATAACGTTTAGGGTTCATTTTGAGAGCTGCATGTAACCAAGTCCTAGATGTTAGACGTATGACTGCCAAGGGGTGCTTGTTGAAAAATGCGACCGAATTCGAGTTTCGAATCGTGTTATGGAAATAAGAACTTATTCGCCCTAGAAGCATTGGTATTCTGAGTTACACATATGTAGGTACCTTTAACATCTGACTGACCGTTACCGAAGAGATCGTCCGATGTTAAATTGCACCAATTCTTACATGAGATAAGGTTGTACTAGCATCCTGGTATCATTATGAATCAGAAAAATAGGACTCAAGCTGCGTTGCTATCAGTTATTGCACGAGTCTCTACCGTCTTCCGAACGGACGGATGAAAAATAATCGTGTGTCAGCAGCCGCTCTCTAACCCTGGATGTTTCTATATCTGGAGGATTTGTCAGAGGCAAACAAATCCTAAACGTGCGGGGAAGCAAGGGGAACAAGGGGAGCCAGGAGAAATCAAAGCGCTCCAAGCAATGGGCCGACCCATCCTCTCAGCCTTTCCGACCGAGTTAAGTGTTCCTTATGCAGTTATGATGGTCTTCTACCTTGGGCTGCTCAGGCTGACTGGATAGTTAGGCACCTCGATCGACCCATAGAAGTGGTGCCGTGGGGCAGAATAACTCGATACGACAAGGGGCAATGCGTAAGCGATGTACCCCTACCAATCACTACCCTTCTCTTCCTTGCTTACACCACTAGGATTTCTCCATGAATTAACTGCTTTGAACTTAGGCCGGTTGAGCTGAGATGACTGTGCCATATCAGGATCGTTAGGGCTATGTGGATCCAAGGGAAGAGCCGCGTGGGATCCAAGTACTTTAAGGGTATGGAGCGTCCCGCCGCTCGGGTCGGAGTTGGTTGAGAACAATGGAGTAAAGGAGTATATGATGATATGGAACCTGTTGTTGTCGAGACTCTTTAGTTCTTAAGAAACGTGCGAATCGACGATAAACAACATTGCACGTGCCAAAATGGCACCGCCGACATTGCAAACCTCGGTTAGTGCAGTAGGCATAGCCTCTCCTATCGAGAAAGCAACAGATATATCTGAACAGAAAGAAATCGAAGCAATTTGGAAAGACGTCTACAACAAGGTCGTCGAGCTTGCCGGCGGGGACCCGAGGAGGGTGCAGCGCACCCTCGACATCAATTCTGTTCTGAGGTATGTCGATGACGTGCAAGCATCGAGCAAAAAGAAGTCGGAGAAATATGGGACATTCAAAACCATAGTCAACAAAACCCTACAATGTATAAACACTGTGGGAGGAATAGTTGCTGATGGAGCCTCAACCGTAAGTACCTATTTTGGGTTGTAAAACCATGGTCCCACCCGTAAATTTCTGTGGCAATGTGACTGGCTGACCAGAGCCTTTAGGTCTTTGCCCCGGCTGGAATGTGCTACAATGCACTCACATTCGTCATACAAGCCTGGCAGGGCTACGAAGGTATCTTTGATAACCTTGCCGAGTTGCTTGAGAAATGCACGGAATTCCTCGAACGCCTCGAGTCCTACCAAGGAAGGATGGACAAGAGGTTGACACGTGTCGCGGTCCAGAATCTCCAACTATTCGTCGAGATATGTGATCGCATAATAAAACTGCGGAAGAAGCACAACAAATTGTTTGCTTTCACAAAACAGCTATTCTTGAATGACAACGGTATCCAAGACTTGCTAAGCTATATGGATCGTCTCAATAGCAAAGAAGCCCTTCTAGTCAATGCACAGACTTACAAACTTGTGAGTGATAGTGCCGGAGACATCAAGTTGATCCTTGATGGCCAGAATCAGCAGAAAAAGGAACAAGAGTTAAAGAAGTGGAGGCTAGCCATTGCAAAGGCGTTGGGATTTCCTTCCGCGGCATTGGATAAAGACGGGGAGCCGATTCCATCTTGGCAAAAGACTTTTGATGCTCGTAAGAACATGCTAGTAGACGACACTGGCAAGTGGATCTTGGAAAATGAGGACTTCTTGGAATGGACAGACTCAAAGTCCTTCAAGAAACCCGTGATGGTCTTGGGGGGCAGGAACGGCTCTGGAAGAACGTCAGTGATGGCCAATACTATGAGGTATCTGAAGAAAATACCTCGCATTGGACCCGCCTCTCGAATTATTACTCCTTACTTTTTCGTAGATACCGACAAGAAAAAATCCGACGATGAGGATACGAGTACTGTTCTGGAGCTGGTTTCGCGGGCATTACTCTGGCAAATTTCAACCTCCTATGAAGCGATGACCAAATCTGTATACCAGGCCCTCGAGCGAACTGCTGAATTTGATGGGTCGCTCGACCTCTGGCAACAGCTGTTTATTAACAACAAGGAGCGCATGAACCCGGATACAGCAATCTTCATTTTTATCGACAATTTTGACGAGACCCTAGTTCCGCTTCTTGAGAAGTTAACCTCTAAATCAACGGGGAAGATAACCCGTGTTTTCTTGACTGCCCGACCGCAGATGATTTCAGAATGGCTCGAGAAGGAAGAAAACATCAATTTCAGCACGATCCCAATTTCCGAGCATAACAGTGATGATATTGATAAGTATATCATATCTCGAATGGACAATATGCCCATCCTCAAGGATCCTAGCCGCCCAGGTATTTCCGAGTGGCGAGATAAGATCCTAAGGACATTGCGGTTTAAGTGTGCTGGTGATTACTTCAAGCTGAACACAAGTCTCCACGCCCTTTCGAAGGTTGATCTAATCGACGATATCAACGAGGTACTTGCGGACGCCGATAGGACACGCGTTGACCAGGTTGATGCTGAGATTCGACGACTCAATAACTCTCGTACTGTAAAGGAAATCCAAGAAATAAACGAGATTATCCTTTGGGTTGAGACTGGTCGGCGCTGGTTCACAACCAACATAATGGAAGACCTCTTGGCCGTGAAATACTGGACCAATTCTATCGCACCCAGCTACGGTCCTATTACCCCACTGACGCGGCGGAAGACAGGCTCGCCAAATATCGAGAGCATCGCCGAGGAGGCTACCCCAGCAACTCTAACTATATCACTACTTCCTTTTGCTCAGAAGCTAGCTGAAAAGTACCCGATATTCGCCGTAAAGGACACGGGGTTCATCGATTGGCGCTCTCCAGAAATTAAGGACAGAATCCCGTCAAAAAGTGCCGACCAGGATGCTGTGATGGACATCTCCGCATCGGGTCCGCAAATAATCCAGGAGTCTGAGATTGCCATCGTACAACATTTCCTCAATAATGTATGTCCTCCTGAGCTTTACCAGAGGTTTGAGTTCGAGCAATTCTTCCGGACGAAACTCGGCGCGAAGCATAAAGAGTACATTTGCCTTGACCCAGATAACGCCGAGCTCAAAGCTGTTATAGTCTGCTTAACAATACTCACGGAAAAGGAGCTAAGGAATAACCACGATCTCCGCCAGTATGCGGTTAACTGGTTATTCGACCATATGAAAGATGTTGACCTCTCGGCAGCTGACCGGGAACTAAAGGCGCAAGTTGGCCCGCTCCTTGTTAAGCTCTTTACAGATGAATGCGGAATTGACTCCTTGTTCTGGCCTTTTGAGTTAGATGTGAGCAAACAAACCTGGGAGGACGGCGAGTACATCGATATTCGCGATGCTCGAATTGACTGGGTTTATTCTACGGCCGGGGTCCAAGAGGTTTCTCGCTGGTTACATGACTCTTCAGTAACAAAGCGCATCACCAGCGATCACCCAGCTGCTTCATTTGTGGCAGAAGTAAAAGCGTCTACCAATTTACACAAGACGGTGCTCTCCTACGCTGCTAAGCATTTGGCGGATCATCTATTCCGTCGTGTAGAATTCCTTAATCGCCAATTCCTTTGCGCATGCTGTTTTATTCGCGGGTACTTATCACGGGTAAGTTCCTGGGCCTCGATTTATGTTAAGAAAGAGTTTAGCTGATGAGTCTTGTGTAGCTCGATTCAGAAAGGTCGTCCCAGATGCTAAGCGATCCATCTGCGTATACTGAGGAGAACAACTCGGCTATCCTCGAGAAGTTCGAAAGTTCGGAATTCTCACTTGAGCAAGTGAATGAGATTGAGACATTCGCAGCAACAGTACTTGAAAAATCGAATAATACGCCGGAAGAGGAATCAAGCTGGGAGATCCACGGTGCGCTAATTGTATTCCAACTATGCGCTTCTGAAGCTGGCGCTATTGAGATTTATCAGTCGCGGGCACAAAAGGCCGTTGATCTTAATCCTCGAAATTGGCACGCTGTCCACTTTATCGCCAAGCAGACAAACACTAGCAACGAGGAAGCTGTGAAATTGCTGTCTCAGGCGAAGCAAGAAATCGACAAGCTCCGTGCCGAGGACCCGGAATGGATCAGGGACAGTTCTAACTCGGCGCTGCTTGCACGTATCACATTAGACTTGGGAGACCGCCTTTGGGACTTGTCTCAAGACTATCAGCTCGCTGCACGTACACACAGAGAGAGTCTTGAGTACGACTATGTCCGTTTTACGGCGTATGTCGACGTGCTTATGCGTTACCAGAAACACGGGGCATTCCCCGAGTTTATTGCCTTCATCGAGACTTTGAACAAAACTAGCGAAATTTGGGCCGAGTATTTCGACGAGTTGGTTTACCAATTCGTTTATGAGTTGTCGACTGATCCAGAGTCTAACAAATTAGCCCAAGCTGCGGATGAAACCAATCGCTGGGACGTTATCGAAGCCCTCTTCACCTTGGCGCTAGATATGGGCATAAAACGAGAAAATCATGATCTCCTATTCCTTCTTCGATACGGCTTCGCTAGGACGCTCGCAAGTGCTGCAGACGGATTGCAGGAAGATAATGTTATCGCCATTCAGGAGAAAGCTCTTGAAGATGTCAATCTTCACCCTAGTGACGGGTTGTCTCGGGAAAGCATTGACGACATGAGCAACTCTCTTGCAGAGAGCTACTTGCGTAAAGCATTTCAGCCTGGTCTAGTCGTTGATAAGATTGACTTTTACGGGTCCCGTATTGCCGACTTACTACCAGATATTATGGACGAGAGGATGGATATCTGGTGGAACAACATCAAAATAGGTTGCCTGGTACGATACCACTATAAGCGTAAGAGTGACTCGAAGCTCGCCAAGCAATGGATACAAAGATTAGTGCGAACGAGCATCGAGCTCCTCTCCGACGACGACAAGGACAACGACGGGATGGCCTTCTGGCTATTGGATCGTTTATTCACTACTATTGAGGATGCCAGGCATACTCGAATTGCGTGGCACATACGAAATTCGACGCAGAATGATGATTTAATCAAATGGCAGGATTGGACAATCAATTCTGCCAACACGCCGGCTATTACGGTAACAAACGGTAACTTGACCTCTGGAGCTCATGACGTCGCGGCTCAAGAGGTCGATAACGCAGTGCCCGAACCGCTCACGCCGTCGGAATCCAGTGATGACGAGTCGGTTGAAGCACCTGAGAAGCCGTTTCCATTTGTGTGCTGTGACGGCTGCGACAAACAGTGGACGATAATGGATGTGCCGCTATATACGTGTGCAGATTGCCTGGGACAAATACAATTCGATAGCGAGTGTTACGAGCTGCATAAGAAGGGTGAGCTGAAGAGGAAAGGATTAAAATGTACGAAGGAGCATGTTTTCATCGGAATCCCTGCTTTCGACGCGAGCTTATATGAAGGCATGCCGAAGGGGTCAGTACCTCTACCGGATTTCAAGCCTGGGGAGAAGAGATGGATATCTCTTGACGAATGGAAAGATGAGCTCAGGAAGCTGTATATTGACACTGATACTGTGGAAGCCGACGTGCAGGCAGCGGCATAAACAGGATTTGGATGAAGACTGATGCTTTTATGTTAGAGGGATGCTCGTGAAAGGGGTGACGGTGGGTTGGTTAGGGTATAAGAGGCATATGATATAGTATTGGGTTATATGATGTTGATGAGTTACGAGAGAAGAAAAGCCAAGCTAAGCCATGTAAAAATATGAGATAGGTAAGTTAGGTAGTTATTATACACTCTACTTTGCTTCATTGCTTAAAAGAAATGTCTATGAAATATTGTTGTAAGTTGCAAGAATGTGGGGATCCTTAAGAGATAGTAGGTACCTACCTAACCTAGGTACCTCGATACTGGACATCAAGGTTATTACGACGGGGCATTTTAGCATAGCATAGGTAGGTAGGTACCTTAGTAGGTACCCTCACTCATCTGGGGTGATCATGAAACAGATTTCCGTGAATCTTATAATATAATTCTCAACCCGTCATATCGTAATAATAATAAGATATTTTTGATTTCATAATAAAGTACTCAACTCATACTCACCTTCGCAAATCACCCACCTCAACAGCAATAGGCGGCACGCTCACAACAACCGTCTCATTCATCGCACCCCCGCGATACGCATACGTAAAAGTCCAACCGGACCCGGCGCCGCCGTGATCGCCTTTGCTATTTACAACAACAATACCGCTCTGCACATCCGGATACTTCCGTAACATCCGTCGGACAGCATCTTCGGCGGCCTGTTGCGGGGTCATACCCTGTCGCAGGTTCTCTACGGCTTGATAACATGGTAGGAAGCGCATCATGATGTCCCCATCGCCCGTCGCGCCGCATCCGCCAACGTCTCCGTCAACGTAGGATCCGCTACCTGTGATCGGGCCATCACCGACGCGGCCTGGAACTTTACGGCTCGCTCCATTGGTCGAGGTACCTGCTGCAATCGTACCCGAAGAATGCAGCGCAATCATAGAGATTGTGTCGTGACCCTCAGGCTTGTCTCTAGGCTGTAGCAGCGACGTATATACAGCCGAGCTTGAATTGAGAGTAAGCGGCGTATAAGGGCCGCAGGAGCCAGACGGATCAGGCGACACGTTGATGCGATAATTGGGCTGGCAGTTTCCGGCCTTCCACTCTTCGCACGACGCGGCAGAATTCTCCGTCGTTAGATTTTGCACGGCAAACCCGTTTGAGACGGCAAAGTCGGTCGCGAAGTCGCCAGCAAGTAGCGTGTGAGTCGTATGCTCTAACACTGCCCTCGCAACTGAAATGGCTTCCTTGACGCGCCGAAGGGCTGCGACGGCTCCCGACTTCATGCTTGTGCCATCCATTATCATTGCGTCTAGGGTTGTCTATTTGAATTAACATGACGAAGACGACACTATGATTCCCCTTTCTCACCTCACAATTTTCATCCGGAGAACCGCCGTAGCCCACGCTACCGTCACATTGGTTGGCCTCACAGGTAGAACATCCAAGTTCGACGGCATCAAGGGCTGATGTCTCGGGTTTCAGGAGAGACAGGTATGCTGCATCTGTAGCTGCAGTAAAAGGGCCACCCCAAGTGTTGATGACCATGGGTAGACCAGGTGAATTACCCGTATCCTGCCCACAAGTAGTGACAACTAACGTTGACAACCAGGCGACCGGAGCTGTCAACCCAATTTGACGTAGGCGAGCCATCATGATAATTGAACATAGGGCCAGCAGAGTGAGATATCGACATCTAACGAGCAGTGCGGCCCTGTTGAACAAAGGGACGACCGACATTAAAAAGACAATGCTCACCTACGATTGGTAGACATGCTACTATTTGACCTGATGGTAATATTCCAGCGGCCAAGCTTTCTCCAATCCCTTATCATTTGTTGATAGGGCGGTCATATCTCTGAGCTAACCCGCCGTGGCAATTGAAAAGGGGCCCTTGAAATGTCCCCCGCAGTTTGACTTGAGAAAATCATATCAGTTGCAATACTACCTGCTTAAACATTTGTATTTCACTTATCTGCCGCATAAAGTCAATTATATACTTGAATAATCTATTTCTAGATTAGTTTATACATCTATGTGTTAATTTTCTACTATATAGGTATGATATGTTCCTTTTGAGATTAACCCCGTCAGAACTATTTCAGATCATGTATGTACTTCTGCTTTTTATTGTGAAGTACGACGCAGCCCTTGGATACGTGTTGTCGGTGGTATAGAAAACGGTGTCTCGGACGTAAACAAAATGCGGTATGGGTATAATTTAACGTCATATCTAAGTCTGGATTCCATCTTTCTAATCCAGTTCGACGCTGGCGATCGCTTCTCTTACGAATAGATCGTCTCCAAGCGTAGGTTTTCGTTCGGATCGGGCATTCGCGGAACCAGGCGTGCTTGGAATCGACTCCCGGGACTCAACGCTTGCCCAGTCAGTTTCCTCGTCAGCCTCACTTCTACTAGCCTCGCTATCTGTCTCGGGGACAGTATCGGTTCCACGATGTCTCATATTGCGCTTAAGCATGCACATCTCAATGGCTATTCCCGGACCAAAGGCGCACCCCACCACGTAATCCCGGACTCGGCCACCGGGGGCCAATGCGTCCATGTCTTTACTCCGCAGACGGTCCATCACGCTGAAGATAGTTGCTGAGCTCGAGTTTCCGTGGTTCATGTATCGGTCATAGCTCGCGCGCATATGCTCTGACGAGATACCCATTACTTTTTCAGCTCCTGTCAAGATTGTCAATCCACCTGGATGCATGGCCCAATCAAAGTCCGATGCTTCTTTGCATTCAGCAGGGAGGCCAGAGATATTTTCCAGCAAATCGGCGAAACTAGGGCGTAGTATTTCGGTCGCTAATTTCGGAACTCGATGTGAGAGCACGACCTTCCAACCGACCGGGTCTACATCAAAGCCAAGATCGCTTTCCGTCCCGGGAATGATTTTGTGTTGCCACCCAAGTAATTCATAGATTGGTTCGGCTGTTGGCTGTCCGATTCCGTTACTGAGGACCAAGGCGGACGCACAATCGGAAAATAAGCAAGCCCCAATGCGCGTTTCCTGGAGCTCATCAATGCTGTTCAGCTCGCTACGGACCATTGTGGTGCTCACTTCAAGAGTAACGCATAAAATCCTAGCAGCCTTCCGTCTCATCGCGTGGCCCAGAGCTAAGTTAGCAGCAGTGCGTAGTACTGCTAAACCACCTGCACAACCCACACCATGCAACAAAACCTTCTCTACTTGGTGAGTGATACCCAATCCCTTTGCAACAAAATGGTCAAATCCGGGGTTAGCACTATCAGTGCACGTTGTAGAGACTATATGAGTAATCTGGGAAAGATCGATTCCAGCTTCTAGAATTGCTTTCCTAGAAGCCTCGACCGCAAGTGGAACGCCATCTGACATGAATATTTTGTGAAGTTCCGCTATTGATGGCGCTTCTGGTTGATTTACAGAAGGATGATCCGAGGTGCCAATAGATGAGCGCGTGTCGATACCCGTGTATTTATTTATTGAGAGCACTTTTTGCATGCTTTAGCGAGATTATATCAGTACACGATATTGCTAATTTCTAAAGGGAACCTACGCAGGAGAATCAGGATAGTATTTAGTTGCGATTTTGTTAACCTCATCTGACCTAAGAGAATATGGGGGGTATTGTGCTCCTAAGCCGATGATGGAGAGGCCTAGCTCTTCGAACGTGTTTGACGACGCCATTGCCCTCGGTCGTGTGATTATTACTCTTTTTTTTTGATGAGATGTTGAGATTCCGTCTTGGTGTAAGAACTGTATAATAGTGGAAAAACGCAAGTCAACCGGTAACGTTTCTTCAACGCTGTAACGCTAAGTGGTGGTGTAATATAATATACCAGGTATGTGGCAATGAAGCTCTCGTATAAGTTATTCCTGATTGGATTAAGCTACAGAAGCTAAGAAGCAAATATGGGAAAAAAATATAACGTGAGACGCCAAGAAATTTAACCAGAAATATCACAGGTCTGCCGTAAACGCTACGTACATACGTAGATGAAGGATTAAAATAAAAGAAGGAAAGAAAGCTGGACGAGCCGATCATTCGGTAAGTACTGGTAAGAGAACTTTAAAGCGTCTGGTGTTTCGTCGGACAGGGTGCTACATTAGGTACCTACCTATATGTACTATAATCCACCCAAGAATACATGTAACCCGAGGCACAATTAAAGGGTACCTATCGTCGTTGATCAGGGACGGCTCAGGGCTGATATCCAGGGTTATTTAGGGTATGACGCCCGAGGTTGAAACAATTATGACACAGGTGATGGCGGATGGTAGCAGCGAGGCAGTGAAATAGTAAGGCAAGCAGTCGCCAAGTACCCTTTTTTTTTTTTTTCTTTGTCTGGACCTACCTGCATATGTTGAGGGTTAGTGTGGCCATTAGCGTAGTTCCAGCTCCTAGACCCAGGAAGAGCAAGCAATTGATATTACATGTATCATTGCACATATGAGGTTTGAAAGTCTTTTGGGGCGGGATAACTCGATGATATCCCAAGATAAACTATTTTGACCCGCATCGTGCGAATCCCGCTCTCCGTCCGTACATAACTACTTAGTCACATATGCCTATCCTGTACCATATGTAGGTATGTATTGGAGATACGAGGTTCGGTCATTACATCAATTAAACGTAGGTAGGTATGTACCTTATGTATTTGCATCGATGCGACCTATGGAAGTACGTAAATAATATAAGATAGGACCTTATGTAATTCGTACAGCGCTCATGCTTTGAGACGGCACAGCGACAGCCTTCAAGTATATTATATCCTCTAATCTGGGGTACTTCGCTTCTCATCTTTGATGTTAGGTACTTATACCAGAGTGGATTGTGCGATATAGATAGGTAGGTACCTACCTACATTTGTAGTATGTGCATAAGTAGTACATACATCGAATTCCCAACAGAATATACATGAGCTTGGCTTACATGGAACTGTAGTTTACAATCATGAATCATCATCGCCGCCCACAATGTTCTGGCAATCAGGTTCCCATGTTGGTGAAATGCTACCAGAAATACAGGATTACTACCTACGTTAGGTACATACTTAGCACTAACACGGCAGGGTTAGTGGAAGCCATCGCCTAGGGCCTAGACAAGCATCCATGGATTGATGGTAGGACGAGACTTATGCAGGGGTAGATACATCATACATGTAAGGTTCATAGAAATGACTTTTTCACATGCATCGTTTGAATGCACGTGCGTCATTGCCCCTTCCGAAGCTTGAGCCCCAGAAGCCCAGGGTTCAGGAACAATCGGCCTTAAGACTTCCAAGTAACTATTCACGAAGACTTTTTTTGTTAAAAAAAAAAAAAAAAAAAAAACCGTACTTCAATCTTACTACTATCACGCCTCATCACAGACGAGAAGCAAAACTTATCCGCAACAATGATACTAGCCAAGCTACCATTCGCCATACACGCACTCGTCGAGACGGCCGCAGCTCTATCGTTCATATTCAACCCAGAAAAACAACTACTCGGTTGTGACGCCGCTGCGAAGCTCATCTTACGCCAGTACGGTGGCTTGCTACTATCAACCAATCTCATATGCCTTATTGTTCTCTCTGAGCCTAGCTTTACTAATACGACACGTCTACTCGCGGCTGCGCTTGGAACATATCATATTTGGCCGTGCTATCGAGCCTATGTTCGTATCAGGCAAAATACAGAAACAGCAAGTCAGGGAAACCCCGTTTTAGGCGGTCCGCCGTTACATTTGGCAATTCATCTGGTTTGCGTTGGAATGTTCATACAGACTTGCATTTTCTAAACCGATCCCAGCGGCAGTTTGCTCATCGCAACGTACAGCAATGATAGATCCTATGCTCGTTATAAGATATCAATCTAAACGAGGTGGAATCTTTGCTATTAGCGTATTCGTAGAGAACCACTCATGGTCAGTGCAGACGCCATTTGAGTCTACAGACCAAGTTCCATCCTCGACCAATGATGACCAATGGCGAAGTACCTCAGCAAGCTTAGGATCCCGAGGCGGACCCCATGCAAGCCTCTGTCGAAACTCACAAGCATTGGATAGCCCCGAACCCGTAATGAGGCGCACGATGTCGGAGTTCTCCATGTCGCTCATTAAGTACAATCCGCTTTGGCGGTTGACTGTGAACTTTCCAAAGCCCCAGTCTTGGTCAAAGCAGCTGATGTTCTGGTCCTGGTCTCGGCTTACATCTTGAGGAACCGCGTCCAGCCCAGGCAATATAAGAGTAGGCCAGTCTTTGTTGGTAGAATCCCGTAACCAATGTCTCTGGCGCGTCGACCCGGATGCCTCCGCTGTATACGTGGCAAGAAATGACTCAGGCGTAAAAGTGCTGATTCCCGGCGCAATAAATAGGAAGTTAGGCCGTTGCGCCGTAGCAAGAAACTCTACGGCAAAGTCGCTCATCTTGAATGCCGCTAGCGATTCAGAGCTCAAAGGCTCAAGACGAGACGGGGTCTTCCCAGTTTTAGAATATACCCGTAGCTCAATACTGGAAAGAAGTTGGCACCATGCCGTAAGAGCCTCCTCAAGATCGGCCTGTGTCCAGCCCCTAATAGCCACAGAAGCTTGACTGGACTCCCAATAGAACTTACCCGTCTCCCAAGCATCGAGTAATTTCCGAAGTATTGTCTCCAACGGCAGCCATTGGTCGATGGGTGGAAAGTAAAGGAAATCCCTTTCATGCCATACGGCCTTATATGATACTATATCAAGAAAGATACCACCGTCTATGGGTGGGTTGCTATTATGTTGCCCGTAAAGTAAGACGAAGGATGGCTCATCCTCGAAAGGTTCGCTCCAAAAAATTGTCGGATCCGGTTGATAAATATTTGGTGTCAACACATCCACAACGCGCCCCAGGGATACAGGAGTTGTGTCGAGCAATGCGAGAAATCGATAAAGCGGCAGGTCAGGAAGAGACGGAATATCCGCGAATTCTGGAGCAGCCTCCAAGAACCGGGCTATGAGGTTCCTCTCAGTTTGTCGTACGGGGATATGCTCGATTGACTTTGCTAGCAGCCGATTATGCAGGTCTGCGCAACGTTCCGGAGAGAATGATGAATTCATTAGATCCATTATAGCAAAAGGAGATTGATAAACAACCTCGAAGATTGATTCTACAACAACATACCGAAAGACGGTGCACTTAATATATTTCCCCGCTTCGATTTAAGTGAATCCACCAACTAAACCTCATTTCACGACACCCAATCAACAATCTTGTCGAAACTCAAGCAACGATGCTATAACCTTATTACATGATAAGACTCAGCTTTCTCCATCCCAATTGATTAATTCGTTCATCATATTCTCTCCGATATCATCCCCAACGTCAAGCATCCCTAAGTTCTCATCCAGTAGATCTGGCCAGTCTCGGATTAAATCAGCTGTCGGGAAGTGGCCATTTTTGCGTGCCATTCCCATTGCCTTCTCAAGCTGCGAGCGGTCTTACTGTTTCCTCGTTACCTGGACTTGCCGCAAGAAACAAGAGACAATTTGGGTCAAATTCTCCATATTCAGCGGTAAGCGATGGCAAGATTGTATCCACAGGATAAAGAGAATCCAGCTTGTTGTATGGCTAGAGCAAGTAAGCTGTGGCAGCTATTAAGTGATAATCCCGCATCATACCACTTGGGTCGATATCAAATACAAGAAGCAGCTGTACGAAGCTACAATTACCCCCCGAATAGCCTCAGACAATGCATTTTGAAAGACTCTATCCCATATCGGAAGATCAAGCTCTGTAATGCGATAAAGTAGCATCTTAGCAGTCTCATAGTTCCCAATTCTTGATACCTCCATGAGAGTATGGTAGTGGAATCTGAAAGTCACTATTGGAATATTCAGGTTTCTTAGTTCCAAAATCAGCTCTCAGACTCTTGTAATTACACATGGCACTCGGTTTTCTAGGATTTTGCCGATAATTTCAGAGTAGACTTCAGGGTTGGACGACAGCAGCAGCTATAATAGGTGTATTTTCACGATATATTCAAGTATTGCACCACCCTTATTTAGCCCCGTTGGTACCGTTCTCCCTTTCTTTCAGCACTTCGCGTACTTTAGGTAGTATATACCGGCCGTAGTCAATCGCATCATTGAGGTTATCGTATCCTCGAATGGAAATCAACTCAGCGCCCAAGTCAACGTAATCAAGGAGTGAATCCACTATCGTCTGCACAGATCCTACGAGTGCCGTCGATGCACCCCGCGCGTTAGTCGCCGTAACAGTTGGATACCATAGCGCGCGGTCCTGTACCTCGCCGCGCTTCGCGATGTCGAGAAGTCGCTGCGAACCCTTGTTTTGCGGCGCGGCATCGCCCGGTGGTAGCCGGCCCTTGGCCCCGTCCCTGTTGGCGTTCAAGGCGTCGAGTATGCGGTGCGCCTTAGCCCACGCTAGTTCCTCCGTCTCGGCAACGATAGGCCGGAACGTAACCCAGATGCGCGGCCGGTCTGTGCGGCCCGCCTTCTCGGCCTCCGCATAGATGCGGTCGATCTGCTCCTTGGTTTCCTTAAGGGGCTCTCCCCACAGCCCGAAAATATCGGCCAGGCTTCCGCCAATGCGATACGCCTCATCTGACGACCCTCCGACGGAGATGGGGATACTCGTTCCGTTTACGGGGCGCACTCTGTTGCTGAACCCCTTAAATTGGTAGTATTTTCCGTCCCAGTCAAAAGGATCTGCGGACTGCCATGCGCGCTTCAGGATCTTGATGTACTCCTCAAGGCGAGCATAGCGCTCGTCCTTATTTAAAAAGTCTCCCTCCCTTGCCTGGTCGACGTCACTGCCACCGGCGATGAAGTGTACCACAGCTCGGCCCCGGCTGAGCTGATCTAGAGTAGCCAGTGCCTTAGCTGCTACCGTGGGGTATAATGTGTTCGGGCGAAGGGCAATAATGATTTTGAGATTCTTAGTCACAGCAGCGATAGTAGCACCGGTAGTAAAGGGGTCAAAGTACGATGAGTCGTACGGAACAAGAGTATAGTTGAACTCATAATCATCCAAGTTCCGGGCATACCGGGTCAGGAAGTCCGGGTCGATAGCCGGGTTTGGGAGCGGATTAAGCTCCGTGGACGGGTTCGGAAACGTCAAGCTAATGAATTCTGTAGGCATCTTGAGATTATCGCGTCCGGATATTCCAGTATTCCAAAGATCAGATAAGATCTAAGAAATGCTTGTAAGCTCGATGTTTTATACGGATTCGCCGGCATACGACCCCGATGACGAAAACTCCTCCAGAATCACGCAATAGCTATTGGGCCGGTGCCGGCCGGGTATACTCCTCACTTCAACCCCGACTTTATATATATCTGGCATAAAGAAGTTAGGATCGGTCGGTTTTTGATTTATAATCGTATGGCCAGAAAGATGAATTTGGTTAGAGGCGTGTGCATCTGGTAAGGCTATTATATGTTGGCTAGGTACATCATGTTGATATTGCAATCTATCAAATTGATTTATACTGTTATTATTACATAGAAATTCTAAGCGCATAATTAGTTGACTGCCACACACAAAAAAAAGATTCTATTTTAATCGATGTGTGAAGGCTTCTTACAAATTTAGTATAGGGGCTTAAGGAAGCCGGCTCAGTGGATAAGCTAACTCACAAGAAATATGTACCTATATATAGCATACGGTAAGTAGTAGTTAATTACCTATTAAGAATAATTATCTCAAAAGACAAAATTTCTTTATTATGCTGGGTTTACTATTCGTCAACCTTATAATACATATCACATGAGTAAATGCAACCGATTATATTGCGATATTACTTATTAAATTCGCCTTTTTCGATTAGCCTAGTACTATTATATTAAACTACAGAGCAATACTAGCAATTTGCCACTTTACTCATAGAAGAATCATCTCTAAGCTTCTAATTATGAATTATACCAATAAATAATAGTAGGTTCTTCAGATTCAGAACTAAGATAGGCTCATTTTACTTGAAAAGAAGATGGCACCGCTTCGATGGCTTTGACAGAACACTTATAGCAAGCAAAATCATAAGAATTGAGGCTGAAAGATTAATGCGTAAGACTTTGATACCCACTCTAGGCTTAAGATATGCTGTTAAAAGCGGTAATTATAAGTAGGTATAATAAGGGTTATAAGGACAACCTAACATAATATGCTTAATGGACGATCGGCTATCATTTGATTTTCATATCATTTTCCCGGTGATCATCATATGGCGCAGGCAAAAAAGTCGACATGCATTATAAACCAGACAGAATTTATGCGCAGATGAGACAGATTATATTAGGTAGATATTTATATTTACCTGTCCATACAATCGTGGATTTGGGAAGAGAGCTATGACGTGTAGTCTCAGCGCACTTCCTACCTATGCTCCTGTTGCCTCTACCTCCTATTCTCAAAGTGGAAGGTTTTCACTGCTTATGGTGATGAGCGAGTCATGAGCCTCAGCCTAACGAAATTTAGGTACACGCATAAAATCTATTCGGTTCCGGGCAGGCCCAACTATCTATGAAAGGAGTGGATATAGCGTGTAGATGGACTGTGACGGTTTGAGAATAGGACCATACTCACGGGCCCGAAACCTATTGCGGGAAAGAGATTGCAGTTAGTGAGCAGTGGCACACGTCAACATGAGCCTTCATATTATGTTCCAACACGTGGCCCCCGGCAAATGTTACCTTCCATCGGTCAAGAGGCATGTTCACGATTTCTGAATTTATAGCGCCTCCTACATCGACTGAAATAGGCGATGGTGATAGATTTAAGAGCTAAGCTATTTTTATATATCCGCACACAAGCCCGTTAGATGGTCTTGGGAAAATATATCATCAGCCAATGCTTGAATCAATATATTTCCTATTGCCTGGATATCATTCAGGAATTAGATGCAAATTTCCAGGGATGTGACGCTGAGCAAACTTTCGTCGCACAGGTGTTGATGCTTGTCTTGACTCCTCGTATTCATGCGATATTTGACCCTCGGGTCCGCTTCTTTAATTGAATTTATAATTGCAGTGTGATGCCCTTATATATAGGTACCTCTATGGCTATACTTGAAATTCATTCCACAGCTTATGCAGTAACTAGCCTAGAGACAATACGCAACACTACAATATTAATTAGAAGGGTA
Source organism: Daldinia eschscholtzii (assembly GCA_037126485.1). NCBI lineage: Eukaryota > Fungi > Ascomycota > Sordariomycetes > Xylariales > Hypoxylaceae > Daldinia > Daldinia eschscholtzii. The sequence goes on from JBANMG010000002.1 coordinate 3,952,592, forward strand.
GACAAATGAAGCATTTATATGTTTCCTAGATTCTTCTCAAGGCTTCCTTCATCCTTGTCTAATATATGTAAAGGTTTAGCCTATGAGTTAGAGTTAGGATACTTGCCTAGGTAGGTGATATTCCCCTCGATATACGATCAACGGAGTCCCCAGTGTAAACACAGATCGCCAGGTATCAACCCCCACTGCGCTACCATATACAGACATTGCGAGGTCAACAGGTTCGCCACACGAGGCCGTCCAAGTGGCAATGCCTACCAAAACTCAGCCTCTAAATCAGCTGGGTAGGAAACTATTTTAGAGCCCGCAGTCTAAAATAGTCCAATTACAATTCTTCAACTAGGAAGTCCGTTAGAGCCGCAATTCGGCGTTCTTCTGTGGACTTCACAGCTTTCTTATGTAACAAGGAGAGGCTCTTCCTAGCCGCTTAGATCTTAGATCCTTAGTATCTTGGACGCTCCGTCATCTTGGTGCCGTTGCCGAGAAAGCCCTGACGTATGACGAGCCGCGAGATTACTATAGGGGAGAAGCTGTGCGATTGCCAAGCATGAGCCGCCTACCCCCTTAGACGTATCCATAATCAAGAGATATCTTTCTAGCAGCGCTTTCCTAAAGGGATTTAGATCATGTGTAGATACATAATTCAGTAACGTTTCTACTCCTAATTGCAGGGCCTAACCTCTAGGTAATGAAGATTTTGGGTGTGGATTGGTACGGCAGAATGCAACCGACATCGTTCCGCTTGACGTAAATAACCGCAGTGGGTATTTTTCATAAGATAGATTTCAGTATGATGGCTATATACAGTGTATTCTTGCCTTTCTATATCCCACTCGTCATTCAGTATACCTCTTGATAATATTAAACCCCCTTATGCGGGCAAGAACTGCCCTTAGGACGGTGACCAAACAGGGGCATCCCGTGATAATTCAAACCCAAACATCCTGTCCGCAGACCTGATGAATCTAAAATGCCCGCTTGCGGCCGCTTTACGAGCTATCTCTAGCGCGCCAGCGTTAGCCAGAATATCCACGGCTGGTGGCCTTCAGCTGACTCGCGTCCTCCATCAATCCCTTGAGGCTTCAGGCGAAAATTGCACATATGTCATAAGCTAGAGCGAAAAAGGGAGGCTCCTACTATGTAAGTCGTAGAATTTTGCTGCTGATGTCGTAGTCGGGCAACTCCACTTCAGATTAGTGTGTCGTCCACTTCGACACCTCTTCGATCTAGTTCTCCGGGCAGGATCCTAGGCTCCCTAACGGACGTCACTAGGATTACATGACCTGCTTTAACGGCATTGCCGTCGTAGACCCAGAACCAGGTAGGTATATAAGAGCCTCAAGAAGGCCCGTTTAAGTGATATGTCAACATCCTCGAGAATTCCTCACAACATCCCTGGGCATTCCACTGCCGACCAATCAGTAATCACTCTCACATATCACATCTCTGAGCTAGAGCACGAAACTCGCAAACACATTGGTAGTCATGATTGCCTCTCAGACTCACCTCTGGGCAGCCGTCCTGACGGTGATATCGTTCCTGGCGCCTCAGCAGGCGGTTGCCCAAACCCCTATTAACCCGGCGTTATGCCACTGCTACCTCACCAACGGGACGGCGCCCCGGTACTTCACGAACCACAAGTTCTTCGACTTCCGAAACATCGCGAACCCGCGGGTACCCCCTCCCATCAACAACCGGGACGGGTCTACCAACGCCCCCGTGACCAACGCCTACTTCAACAGCGCCAACTTCACCAACACCTGGTCCATCCAGAGCTGGGTCGACTCGGGCGCCATCTACAACACCTACTCCAAGAACGACGTCTACATCGAGAGCAACACCGACCCCAACCCCGCGTCCCGCACCTATCTCACGCTGCGCACCTACCGCCACCCCGCCGGTAACTTCCAGTCGTCCGCCGAGATCCAGTCCATCTCGCCCAACTACCAATTCCTGTCGATGCGCATGTACTCGCGCACCCGCGGAGCGTCCGGCGCCGTATCAGCCATGTTCACGTACCGGGGCGGAGCGACGGAAGCCGACGTGCAAGAAGCGGACATGGAGATCCTCACGTCTGACCCCAACAACGAGATCCACTACACCAACCAGCCGTCCATGGTGAGCGGCGAATCCCGCCCCAACGCCACGCACGAGATCGCCATCCCGGGAACCTGGACGGCGTGGCGCACGCACCGGTACGACTGGACCCCCGGCCTGAGCAGCTGGTACGTCGACGGCCGGCTCGTCAACTCCAACGCCTTCCAGGCCCCCGTCGACCCGGCCAACATCCTCTTCAACACCTGGTCCGATGGCGGCAGCTGGAGCGGCACCATGGCCTCCGGCCAGAGCGCCCAGATGCAGATCCAGTGGATCGAGCTCATCTACAACAACACCGCCGAGCCCTCGCGCTTCGCCCACTGCGCCAACGTCTGCAGTCTCGACCGCGGCACCCAGCCCGGCGTGCCCTCGCTCGTTAGCTCCGGCCCCTGAATCATGGTAAAAACCATTCTCTGGAGATCTCTATCCTTCTCCTTCCTCTTCTGGCTTCTCTTGGTTGCGGTTTAGAGGTGTGTATCAACGATGTATATGAGACAATGTAGTAGGCAATAAGCGTGTAAATTGGGTCGTATGGTTTTCTGAAGCTTCTTTTCAAGTATATAATTGAGTAACCTAGTAGATACGCTAATTGAAATTGTGCCACACGTATATATATACTTATCCTGCTTGCCTTGATCTTACCGACTAAGCGACAAGCTTGGCATGCGCTGTTGGTGACTAGACTAGAATGTTAACGCAAACAATCCCAAAAGGGGTAAATGTAGTAGAAGGCTACAAAAGGCCTTTCTGAGTCGCATTCCAATTATAAACCGCTCGTATCTTACCAGTAGACGCGTGTCTTATAGCCACGACTTAATCATGAAATCTCTTATTATGCGGCTGAAAATTTATATATCTAACGCGACGTCAGCAAGAGCCAGGAGTAATGAAGAGAGTAAGCTTACCATAGGGAGCACACAGTAACCTCCACTCAATACCAAACATGAGATGAACAGGTTCGATTGATTGCTCACTGCTACATAACAGTCTTCCCAAAACCATGCATCCGTCATCCATTCATTCATTCATCCAATCCATCCATCCAACCTCACAAATGCATTTTGCTTTCCCGTCGAGGACATCGCCCCGACCCAGCCGGCTAAGACGATTCGCGATGCAAAGTATCCAGTAACGATAACATCGAACCGGTCCCCGACAAATGCAACACAGATGATCTCTAGATAGGGTATCAGAGACGACAAGATATGAAACAACATCAGAAGAAATAAAGACATAAGATGCTAAAAACCCCTTCCCCCAAGATATTGTCCGTACTCCGAAGATATATACTGGAGTATCCACGGATCCGGTTAGTCGTCAGATTTCGTGCCTATGGCGTGACCTTGCCTCATCCCAGTCTTTTCTATACCTACTTCATTCGCAGTACCCCATTCTACCATGACACCAAAAAAAGCTAGAAAATAATGAAAATAGGATAAGAAATATGGTCGCGTGACTTTCTCAGTCGCCCATATTGGCCATCCCAGCCATCGGGGCAAACGTATCATAATCTTCGTCGCTGCTATCGATCTGACTTTCGGGACTCTGGATGTTGCTGATGTCGGCGCTGGCCATGCTGCTATAATGTTCCCCTATGGTGCCGCTCATACCCATGGAAAAGATACTCTGGCGTCTTCCCGCTTCGAATTCGATAGCGCTTCCGCTACGGCTCAATTCTGGTTTCTCTGGAAGTTGCTTTAACAATCCGGTCGATATATCAAGCATACCCATTGCAAATTCAGTCAAACCTTTGGATTCACCAGGCTTACTGCTAACGCTTAGTGTCCAGCGGTATTCTCCCAGTCTACGTCGATACCAATCAGCCTCTTCACGGCCAGGAGAAGTAGCCCATAGAAGGGACCCAAAGGTACCGATTAAAGCAAAGTTGGTCTTCGAGGCAAAGTACCAGAAGGATCGGAGATGTTGCGGCGTCAGTCGATTAACAAAGTCCATAGCTGATATCAGACGGGCTTTTGCAGCACTGCGGCAAATATGTTGAACATACGGATCAACGGCCTGCGAATCAGTTTCTAGAGACCGGATAATGCGGCGGTGGAGGGTAATCTCCGTCGCGAAGTAAGCCAGGTGCAAATACCCGATGCTGGACAGCCGGGTTGGCGCAACAGCGGGCGCAACGGTACCCGATTGGAAGGAAGAATCCATACGAATCACGCTCGGAAGTGCGGCGTACCACTCCTTGAGCTTAAGCTGGATGGGTTTCGCCAGGCCAAGAACAAGGTGAGTACCTTGTGGTCCAGCATCGGTAACGTTCTGCATGGCCTCGAGCGTGTAGAAAGTCTCGAGGATTTCGGCTAGTACCTGCGTAAGATAGACCATTTGAACAAATAACGTCCGGCCCCTTTCGATATCTATCTTTTCCTCTGGATTCTGCTCATCTAGTTCTGCGTCCGGGAAATCATTTGGTGTTAGAGGTTGCACAACCCAGTTAGAGCTAAAGATATGTGACGGACGTCCGTGGACAAGAGCTCCCCATTTATCTTGCATATACAAAGCCCAAGCAAGTCTTTTCCTCAACCCCTTCTCCCAAGGCGGGATCTTCCAGTGCGTGCAGTCTAGATGGAGTCCGAGTTCTTGAGCAATCGCCACGATCTGAGCGGTCGGGGCCCATTGGTCGCCCTCGGGTCGCTGCGAGAGTAAGAGTCCGGCTTGCACGGTAGACAACTTCGGGCGCCACATAGCATCAGCCAAAGAAGAGCGTATTAATTTCTCAAGTTCTCGAACGTTGGGTCGCTGGGACTTGGATAGCTCTTCCGAGTAGTCCCACCAGTTAATAGCGAGGATGTAAACAGCAGCGAGCAACGGCGGCGAGAATTCCCGGTAGTTTCGGTCGTATTTCTCGTAAAAGACGTTCTTCTGGAGGATAGGAAATGCGGGATGAACAACTTCGAAATAGAGATCAATCAGTTTGCGGCCGTGGGGAGCCACAAGTCGCTGGATTTCGTCGACATCGTCGTATTGATGCTCGTGACCAGGCGTCGCGCTATCAGGTAACATCAAAAAGGTATCATTGTCGCTAACTTTCCTAAGCGTACCTCGAGCGAGAAGGCTCTCATCTTGAGGGTCGAATGGAGAAAGGTTGATCAAGGACGGCTCAAAGTCAGTGGTAGGGCCTATGTACTGACTATACCGGTCTTCTTGAAGACCAAGCGTGCGCTTGAGCAGAGTCGGGCCACCAAAATTAGCCATCTCCTCGATTAAAGAAGTGCTAGCAGTTGTACTTGACAGGCTGGCTTGACGTTGCCGCTGTCTTCTGTTATCAGACCTGCCAGGGGAACTACATTGACCAATCGTATGTCAGCGATTTTTTCCTCTCCCTTTGAGTCGGTTGACCATGCTGCAAGGTGATAACGTAAGGTTGGGGGTTCAGCGAATGAAAATATCGGTGAGCACTCACCCTCTCTTCCCGTTACTCTCCTCGGTCGAGTCACGCGCTAGCTTCCTTTTACGAGGCTGAGGGCTCTGGTTTAAAGAACATAAAATCCCCCGGACTTGGCAAGATACGCAGCTGTCGTCGTCATCTCCAACAACGCATTTGAGTCGCCTTCTCAGACAAGATTCACAAGGCGTCGAGTTTCCACTTACAGCTGAGTCTGAATCAGTTGAATCATTACCATTCATGCTATGCAAAGATGCGTCGTGGCTATTATGATGGCGACTAGAAAATAGCTGAGAGGGTTTAGGCGCAATGGCAATGGGAGCCGTCCTAGGAACGGCGCCAAGGTTGGTCATGACTGAAAATATTAGGCGGGTTACACACAACGCCGCTATCTCCTCCTTGGCTGAGGTCGGCCTCGCCGTATCACTATCGGGGCCCGCCTGGGTGCCCAATGACGGAGAGAGGGAGGGGGTGTACTAGGGTAGCCGAATACCAAGACAGTCCGTGTTAACTGCTGAAGAGACAGGGTCTGCTGCCACAGCACAGTACCAGTACCTAACAACCTTGGAATCGTAGCAAGAAACGCTGATCTCTGCAGACAGCTCTCCACTACCTCCCAGGAAAGCCTCTCTTTAAGGTATATGGGTGATAAGGGGATAAGGGAAGAATTTGGGGGGGGAGAGATAAGGCTGTTAGTGGCACGGGAGGCGTCAAAGCGACGCAGATTAAACCCACGCGAGTTCCCGCGTGCTTCAGAAATCCGGACCAGTGTGGTGGGATCTGCTTTATCGAAATGAGAGACCGGGGGAATCAGAGATACCTTAAGGCTGGGACCTATCGGTTTCTAGTAAATAACCGTTAGAATACAACAAGGCCACATGCAGTTCCAAATGGCGCATGCAACTCGTGATTCTTCCGGTCAAGGGGACGGGGGGTGGCCTAGAATCTGCAAGGCCGCCGTGCGCGATAGGCCAGACTAATGAGTTATGATGTTATAATTGCTCCGGCTGCCGAAACTGTGTGATACTAGGTAATGATGGACGCAAGTATCAAATAAGCTTGGCTTATTTTCGTCATTGAAGAACCAGTTAAGGTAAGCTGAGCTGATAGGAGGGAGGGGATGAGAAAGGGGGAAGGGCTATCTACAAGAGATCGAATGAAGTAATAGAGACAGACACCATGAACAAATACATGGACATATGGACCGAGGACCGTGGACCGTGGACCATGTAATGCCGGCCGGGTAAGATGCAGCGAAGTTCAGACTAGGTAGGTGGACATGAAGAGCGACGATGAATGATAAGCCTTGCAAGGGCAAGGCGGGTCGGACAAATGTTAGTTAAAGAAGATGGCCTTGCAGATTGGAACTAGCCTTGTCATTGGGGACGTTTCTTCTTCTCTCTTTTTTTTTCTTGGTACTTTTGATCTTATTCCTTATTCCGAGGACAGGAGAGAGAGATGGAAGAGGAAATCGATCGATGTCGCGTGCCTTTTTTTTTTTTTTTCCTTTTCCTCCTTCTTCTCCCTTCGAGGTTTACCGCCAAACTTGGCACATCCAATTGTATAGGTAACTATCGTATATCCAATCGTATAGTCATATCCAATGGAATTTGGTATAGGAATTATCCGCAGTTCCGCAATGATGTTATTCCATTCAAACTTGTAGACTTACAGAAAGGTCAGAACTATGGTCCAGGAAAAGCAAATGACTTGTCATTAGGCTTGGGAACGAAAACAAACGGGCGAATTATAATGGAGCAATTGATAACCCAAAGATAATCTTATCTTTGATCGAATGACAGAAAATAAATTGTAATAATGAGAGTTTCGGGAAACGCTTCCATGAAGTTAGATCAGAGCCTGCACCTTACCCGTGCTAGCTTGTGCGAGGTATAAGGTACTTAGATGACACTTGAATGCACGAGGGACAGCCTCAAACTGAGGCGAGGCAATGACTTACCTAGGTGATGGAGATACCGGGGCTAGTAGGGAGCTGCGGTATGACAAAGCGCACATGGGGATACATTAGGTTGGGGCCCTGCGTACCGTTAATGTACAGGGTACTTATGCACACTGATCTAATCTGTGCCTCTAGGTTAAAAAAATAAAAGCGTAATTTAGGGGATTTCAGGGACAAGGCCAAAAGCCTGTTCGGATTCAACTACGATTACCAAATAGAAAAGATGCCTTTGGTGGAATACAGGCTAGCTGGCCGAATATATTTAACGTAATCGTTCGACTATCCCGAGCCATTGCAGGGTTCATGTTGCTTGGGCGAGAACGACAACAGACAAGTGGGACAGTATGGGAATTTAGGGATTGGCAATGGGTAACTTTATTTTCAATTTCGGCCATAACGAGAGGTGCCATGTAAGTGCGTGCAACTATGGCTACTACGGCTACTATGGCTACACTATGGCTACATGTGCTATGGCATGTGTGTGCCGCAGCTAAAAACTCCGTCCCGATCGGAGAGTCTGTCCGCGTATTTATCTTTTATTACAAATCATACCTAAAAAAACATATATGTAAGTAGGTAGGTACTAAGGTAGTTGCCGACACCACAAAGTTGAGTTAAATGTATAAAAAGTATATCGCTTATCTCTTAACTATATCCTACCTCTACCTTATCTAAGGTAAGATACTACATATCGTATAAGATATCCGATGGCGGGGTTAAAGATTATCATAAATACCTAGGTACCTACCTAGGTACCTACCTACTAAAGTAACTTCCCTCTTCTTCATAAACAAACAAACAATATTTTTTTTAATGAGGTCAAATAATTTTTTTTAGTAAAATCTAGGTATGTTGCAAATTTCTACAACGGTTAAGCTGTAACACAACGTCGAATAAAAATAAAATTCTTAACGCCTACACGCAGCCAAGACTTACACATATGTGCGTATCTTGTCAGTTTTTTTCTTTTTTATTTCCCAACCCTCATCACGAGCTTCTATCGGCTGCAAGTCAGCAAGCATTCGCTTCCGGAGGATTCGGCTGCATTATCGGAAGAGCCAATGAAGCCTAATGTTAGCGTCTGACAGGCATGAATGAATTATGTCACCGTCTCGGGCCTAATAAGGCATGGCGTTTTCTTGGAACGTCACCGCATCGTCGGTAAAAGGAGCGAGACTAGGAGGGAGAAAAGAAGAGACCAGAAAATGATAATCCCTAAACATCCCTAAACATTCCTAGACCATCCCAGCGTCACAACCCTAAAACAAACTGATCTGCCTCACAGCCCTAGACAGGTTTAGACCTGTTTAGACCTATCCCCCACGATCCACTGTCAGCCACCATCTCTATTTATCTCCCGCCTATGATCTTTCTCCCCGCGTGTCAACCTACCATAGTAACCATAGTAGTTCAAAAACCCAAGTCCAACCCGAATGTCCCAACCCGGTCTGACCCAGCATGCGATCCCGCTGTGTGGCTTTTGCGAAGGCCGGCGTAGAAAAAAAATTGCTTTTTAACCTATCCCCTGCCGCGGGGCATATATCTGAACACATAATATATGCCTCTTACCTTGGTATAGGTATTCGTTTATATGAAGATACGCTACGTACCTATGTACGTACGTCGTGCATAACATCCATATAATATCATATAGTATCATATAACAAAAGACAGGTAAGACAAGGGTTTTTGAGTCGACATGCGACCAAGATACCTAAAAGAGTCATCGTTCTCCATAGGCCCTGCATCAAACCTTCGAGGTACTGCGCTTCTTCTGCGCTGTCTCGTGATGCGCTGTTAGTACATATGTAGGCATGTAGGCATGTATGTATGTATGTATGTATGTATGTACGACGTACGTCGTGGTGAAAATATGTAAAGAGATTTTATCCTCAACCCATGCCCGCAGAGCCTCTTGGCGCTCAGGTACTGATGCCGGTGGGGAATCGGAAAAGCCTCAAAGCCTAGGTTAATAAATTTCTTGGTACTGCAGGTATATCGCAGGTATATCGCAGGTGTGCCGCAGGCAATGTCGAATTAAATCGAGTTAATAAGGGAGGCTCACATGTACGACAATGCCACAACTGCCACAACTCCGAGTCATGAGTCAATGCCAGTTGATGCCAGTCGATGCAAGATGGGACGGTTTCCAATAGCAGCAGCCCATGGGAATGTCTACCGGTCCGTCATTTCCGCATTGGCAACGGCGACCTTCTACATCGGTAAAATTCCTCAGAATGATTGATCATCTTTGTACGGATGTATCCACCACCGCACCATGACAAAACGCTGATTGTTATGTTCGTGGGGTGCATAAGAACGCATTGGCAGCGTTGGCTGTTGTCGGCCTATAAGGGTCGAATAAGCTCCCGTCTCCAAATCATCAGACGTCGTCACTTCACCACGCCAATACCCCTCGAGAGCGCGACTGTTGCCGAAATCTCTACGCAAAGACGGCCGGGCCATCTCTTGGGTTTCTTGGCCTTCTCGGCAATCAGATATTGAGATGTGATGTCGAATTCTAGCCCCATGCATGCTGATGAAAATCACACGAGACTTAAACCAAACGGATGGTTTTCCAGCCAGTTATACAAGAGAGGAAAATTTTCGATGACGAATGAGGACAACGGTCCAACGGCCCATCTGCATTTGCGAATTGACAACCATTAGTATCAATCTCGCTAGATTTATATCGGCCACCTAACCTTGGGGACTCGATAACTATGAGAATAACGAGAATAAATGGATCTTATTAAGGTTGGCAATAAAAGGAAGTCAGTTCGCAAGACCTGTTTATTCTCATGTTATTTTCCCAACAGGCATTATCAGCAAGACAGATATTATCTTAACTCAGTCCTCAATGTACATGGTATTTTAAGCCGATGAAACGATTAAATAATAGTGAGGAGATAAGCTTGGATGGAGAGATAATCTCATCCAATCTCCCCTCGAAACTCACCCAATGTCTCTTAAAATGTTGCAATATAAGAGCAAATGAATTTGATTGGTCAAAATCGTTTAAGTTGTCATAAGTCTAAAGTCTCAATTTGCCAAAGCGAATTAGAAACTCTTCCTTAGCTCATAACCTGACTAGGTAAATATCCTTGATTTTGTCTATTCGCGCCTAGCCCAGGAGCCCAGTAGCTTGGATTGAAATATAAACAAATGGGTTTCATTATTTTATAAGTGCCTAGGTACCTAACCTAATCGTGTTAATATGTCTCACAACGCTATCGTCCCCAGTGGTACCTTTAGATAACTAAGGCAAAATTTCAGAGCCGGTTCCTAGATATGAAAGGGCCGTAGACGTGTATTATATCCATATGTCATGCCAGATACAGAAACCTCATGATTAGCTACGAAAATCATAGCAATAAGATAAGATAACACGTTTCTATGTATAAGCCGTAAGAGCCAAGGAGTTGGGCTGCATATGAGCAATTCTATATGGCATTGACTTAGAACACTTACCCATAAAGTTTCCCTTTCCAACAAATAGTTACAGCATCACAATAACTAGGAAAGCCACGTAAACTCTACCCGGTATAGTATAGGTAGCATACCTCTAGTTTAGTTGCCCATGACGTGTAAAAGGCATAACACATGATGTCTTTGAGTTACCACTAGATACTCTACACATTGTGATATAGATAAATCAGAAGTAGTCAAATAACCTGTACATACTACAAGAGCTTGTCGCGTTTCTAAATTATTTGAGAAACTCTGTCCCTGTTTTAGAAAAACACCTACAATTGTTAAGTTCCCATATAAGGGGTCACAGCCAGAAACTCGAGCTATATAACTCACTCCCTTAACTATAATCTATAACTATTATATATTACGTAGTCTTCTAGGCGAATATATAATGTCAACCATTATGAGGATATTTTCTTTTCAAGTACAATAATGACTATCTGACCATACTCAGGTAGAGCAGTCATCCCTTTTCATCCTCCCCCCCCCCCCTTTTCTCCTGGGATGCTGAATCATAATGCGTTTGGTATGGACCTGAGGCTACCTTTCCAGGGCGTTTCTTCCTGACTTGCCCGTCTTCCTGGATTAACACCATTATCCTCTTCGCTACTTTGAGAACATGCTATCACGGTACTAACAGTTGGCCGAAATTTCCCAAGGAAACACCTTCTAACTACATCCAAGAGCATAACTAACCAAATCATTGCATTACATTACATTACATTAAGGTAGGTTAGGCTAGGTACTTGCCAAAACCCACAGTCGTCCAAGTAATTATTTCTCAACTATATCTACCAGTGCCATGCTCCATACCAACGATCCCTCCTATCTTTCATATCCCTCTGTCCTTCCCCATAGCAGCACATCCTGCCAAAACAACACCAAGTTCACCTGTATTCCATCAACTCATACTTGAGCACGGAATAACAATATATAACTACCTAAGGTACCTACCTAACCTGATACCCAGTGCCATCCTTACTTGGCCGTCGCCGAAGACGAAGACATCAACCACCTACCCACCCACCTACCTAGGTACCTACCTACCCCCCAGCAAGCCGCCCGTAGCTCTTCAAGATGGCGAACCAACGCTACTACATACTTGACGACTTCGCTTACTACAGCGAACTCGCCGGTTTCGCCACGATGCACGTACTCGCCGTCGTCACCCTGTACGCCTGCGCGCCCTACGCCGACGACAAACTGACCTCCTCCGAAAAGCTCACGGCCGCGTCGTCGACCGTAATCGCACTACTCGCCCACGCCGGCTTCTCCTCGAGGCTCGACTTCGCCAGCAAATACGGCTTGCCAGGCTGCGCACGGGAGGGCGGCGCCACGTTAGCCGGCTTGCTGGCCATCGTCACCTGGTGGACGTACGCGATCGCTGGCGCCTTCTTTTCCGCGGAGGGCATGACGCTAAGCAAACTCGTGCGGTCGACCGTGTGGATGTTTGTCTGGTATTGGGCCTTTTACGTACTCGAGGCCAAGCTCGCCTACTGCGTTCGTCTTGCTCGGCATATAGATTCACGTTCACGCGCCCGCCGCGCTGAAATATCGAACGGCAGCCAGAATGCTACTAGCAGGTGAGAATCCTCGATACAAGGGGACTCACAGGGTTGGATAAATAGGTCATGATATGGAATCCCCATATTTCATAAGATATAGCATAACTAGATAGCAAGTCTTGAACAGAACCCGCTTCGCACCTTGCCCCAGATGTAGAAGCTCACGCTCCTATACACGATGTGGAAAGCGAGCAACTTAACATAATCAATAAAGAACATGGCGACCCCCATCCCTATCTAATGCAGACAAATGGACGCCAGGGAAATAGCATTACCAATTATAATTCACTTTTGATGAATCGTCTCGTTAATTTAAGATAAATAAGTCTTCTCGCGTTCCCAACCAGCTCGAACTCAAACGCCTCCCAATGGTACCATATCAGTCCTGACTTGCGCTAAGATCCATGCTCTTATCCCAGAGATTCCGTAATATACCTGTAACGCCGTCATCTTCCCCACCGGCGTAATCAGAGCCGCTTATTCTTTCGTGGAGTCTTTCCTCATCGCCCTCGAAACTGGAATTCACTGCGTTCGCCCGTACCGGCGCCCCTTGCGACGGCGTTGCAGGTCTTGACTTCACCCTATCAGTAAGGCTCTGGCTTAGGCCAAGACGGCTACCACCTATACCCGATGTTCTTTTTCCATTTGCCGTTCCGTTGCTTCCATTGTGATTAGGTATATGCTGACTCTTGTTTGCGCTGGGTAGATGCGATAGCCTTGCTATCGAACGCGCGATTGGATTCTGATAGCGCCTCACGACAAGGTACTCCATACCCGTGCGCTCCAGTAACTTGCTCATGCGCGGGTCCCGGTTGTCGTAACTATAGCCGCTGGTCAAAGGACCCACGCCCACGCCCACCCCGACACCTCCGACTGGTTGCGCCGGTTCGATAGATGAGCTCGCTCTTTGAAGGTTGAGTTTTTGTTGCGTTCGCGACTTTTCCGCCGGCGCGGGTTTGTATACAGTCTTTTTGGTCCGAGGAGCTAATGCGCTGTCGGTCTCATCATCACTTATCGAGGTTCGATAGTTTTGGTTTAGGTTACCAAGCGACTGAGGCCGTCGTACAGCCTCGGAACGGTGGCTGGGATTTCGTGTCGGCGGATAGAAACCTCCATTCTCGATGTTAGGGCCGGAGCCAGGGCCGGATCCGTTAACAAAACGAGAAATGAGCTCTTCTTGCCCACTCCCTACCACGGCGGTATTTTTGGGCGTGCCGTAAAGACTCGATTGACCATGGCTGAGTTGTGACTCGGGCGAGCCCGATTGATGGCGCACCGACACGGTCTCAGTGGACATTTGGGGAGGGACACTAGAAGAAGGCGTACGTTGTAATAAGCGTGAAGTCAGGTATTGGTTATGCTGAGCAGTTTCGCGGCGTGGCGATGATTCTTTTTTGCGAGCTGTTGTGTCTTCGTGGGGAGTTTGAGGTCGTGAATTATCGCGGCTATGAGGCGCCTTTCCTTCGCTACTAACAGCAGAGCCGCGTCTTGATAAATACGGAGATGCCGATGCGCTCGCATCAACCCACTCGTCTTCTTGGTCACTACCGAGATCAAAATGGACCTGGCTCTTTGCGCCTTTTAGCTTATTGACGTCCTTGTGGGACGAAGATCGCTTGAGAGCTGCTGTGGATTTGGGTCGCTTCCCTATTTCGACATGCGAACGGTTGCGCTTTAAACTCGACTGCGAGGGATTCTTGTTAAGATTGGAGGAGGACGAGTCGCGTTGTAGTTTAACGTCTGAATTGGAGCGACGGTGTGATTGGGCGGCTACAGGCGCGCGCTCTGGGGAAGGAGAAGGTGGCCGTCGTGTCAACTTAGAAGTGGATGAGGTGTGATGTTTGTGTAATGCTTTGGATGAGGCTACGCGAGGATGAAAGCGACCAGTGGCTCCTCCACCTACAACATGTTTTTGGGGTTTGGATCTGTGGTGTTGGTGGGATGCATGGTCGCTAACTTGAGAGTCGCTGTCATGGCGGTTGGCAGGCGGACGTTTTGATTGGGGGGGATTTGCGGCGGAATTGTCATTATCCTTAGCCATAGTACATGCAATTTGCTTATTCGCGCCTATGACAAGATTCCGTCTGTCAGCCAGAGCAGTTCAGCTGCCCAAGTGGGCGTGGGCGTGTCCCGTCGGTGTACAGCCAGGCGGCCGGGGGGGAGGGGTGTCCGGGTATAAGGTCTCGGAGGTTTGTATTTTTGGGGAAAAAGATGGGTAAGAGTAGTAGAAGGACTGGGTATTATGGCTCGAAAGGTATTGAGGTATTGTCGTACGCAGGTAGAATACAACGCAGGATGCGCAGTTTGCGCAGTTTGTAGGGTAGATTGAATGTACCGTCGATATGTCGATATGTCGATATGTCGATATGTAGATATGTACTGTCGTACTTGATTGTACTGCAAGCCCGGTTTGACGAAAAGAAAAAGAAAAGATCGATGTGTCGGCGGGGGAATGGAGGATGTGGCTTGACAAGCAAGTCTCAGACCTTTCCTCTTGGCTGGGCTGTTAACAGGATGATCCCAATGATCCCAACTCGGTTGGATGACTGGATGAGGATAGTTATTACGAAATGGTAGTATTAATATGTGGGATGGAAGATCAAGTAACGTGCAGTATATGCAATGCAAGCTCTATTAAGATGGCAAGCTTACGGTCCGCTACTACGGTAGCTTGCCAACAGAAATTATTGCGCAGACGGGGGGACGAGAACGAAAGACGAAGTATTATGAGGTATGTGTATGGTAATGAATATATGTTAGTTAGTTAAAGTGATTGACTGACAATGTATGGACAACGGGACTTGCGCAAGAAAAAGTTGTAAAGTAATAGTAATTTGACAAATTGACAATTTGACGATCAGAAAAAAGAGAAATGAATTATCTAAGATTGATGTCTACCACAAATAATTACGACGCACTGTTCACATCAATAACTTTTAAGTTAGATTAGTTAGGTACCTAACTACCTTTAGAAACTTGAGACCCAGTTAAGGTTCAAGCCATTCCCTAAACCAGAGATATCCACTTAACCTTAGGTAGAATTTTACTTTTCTATCCAGTCCAGTCCAGTCCAGTCATTCCATATTGGTAATATATAGTAAATGGGTATGGGACATACATAGTAGGTATCCGGACCGATCATCGGATCCGGAATTAGCGTATCTTGTATACCCAATTATATATCGTACCTTGACTTATATGATGCAGGTTACCTAATGTACATGTAAGTAATTCCACTATGCTTTATGCGCCTGCAATATACTAAGGTAACAGGTAGCACTACGAAGTATATAGGTAAACACATTCAAAGCTTATGCAGTATCGCCTTGGAACAGCAGCAAACATACCTACCTACCTAGGTATATACCTCATAAGTATCGCAGATCGCCTACGTAGAATGAACGCAATCAAATTGTATCACCAAGGAACATGGCTATTTTTGAACGTGTGGCGGTGAATCCCCTTTTCTGAATTTACCACGTGTGATAAGTGGTAAGTGGGAGGCCGGCTCACTCCGAGTCGCTAGCAACGCGGGGTTTTTTTTCCCCCAAGCTCATGAAATCAAAAGTACTGTACAAACATACCTAAGATGAGGACACACGTTACACACGTTACGCACGTTTTATAGTGCGCATTCCCGGGCGTAGGTGGGCGTAGGTGGTACTTGAGTGTGCCGAACTTACCTACCTAAGATAAGCCTTGCTTGAGTACCTTCCTAACCTAGGTACCTACGTACTACGCAGATGTTGTACGCTGTGGGGTCCTCCCCCGAGAACTTTCCCCGTATTTCCTTTTTTGGCTAGGTATCCAAAGTGGACCAGAAGAGTGGATGTTGTGTTCTCTCTCTTCCACTATTTTTCCTCTCAGAAATTCGCTACAAGCACAACCGGCTGAATAGAGCCTCATTTCGTTTTGAGATCTACATCTCATCCTTCCCTCGATGTGTCGTTTCGTTTAATAAAATCACGGGTATACTACTTACCTAGGTATACTATAGGCATACAATCGGTATAATAGTATATTGCCTGTAAATCTCAGCCAACATGCTCGTCAATATGGAACAAACTTCCAAGTTTCTCGAACGCGTCTTGTCGCAGGCACCGTTGCGCTCGACCCTCAACTCCGGGTAATTTCAAACGACAAGTGTCATTATTTTTACGCCGTTTACCTTAGGTACCCACGCAGTTTCGTAAAATAAAACAGTGACCAGAGTATCATTTCTGAACAACACATCTCATATCTTAATAACTACCTAGGTAGTTATGTTGAATTAGTGCCACACTTGCCCTTAACGAATGTATTGATCAATATCTTGGCTTAGTACTGTCAACATGGGTTACTACGAAACCAGCTTCTATAGCTTACTTGCCCTTTGTGCAGGTCTCCTTGCATCTCAGCCCACCCGGCGGAATGAATTAAAGAAGCTTGCCGACTCACGCAAGCAAGTTTCGCGAGATGACGAGCATCCTGAAGCAAATTGGTATAAAGTTTATGCTCTCGTGATGGGCGCCGACTGGCTTCAAGTATGTCGTAAATAAACGATATATCCATATTACCTTCTTCTATTGACTAATCGATTCGCCAAATAGGGGCCGTACCTATATTCTCTATACCGCGATGAGCACGGTGTATCTGAGCGCCTAGTCTCTACTCTCTTCGCTACAGGTTTCTTGTCCAGTGCCATCAGTGCATATTTCATTGGAGCATTAGCAGACAGACATGGCCGCAAGGCGATCTGCATGGCCTTTTGCCTCCTTTATGCCATGTCCTGCTTTTTTACCGTTATTCCATCCATTGGGTTCCTTTTTCTCGGACGTATCCTCGGCGGCATCAGCACGAGCATCCTCTTTAGTGTCTTCGATAGTTGGATGGTAACCAATTTTCGTGAACGTAAACTCGTCGAAAATGGATGCGACTTATCTAGGACTTATGCCACCACCAGCATTGTCAACAGCCTTTCGGCGATTGTAAGCGGGGTTGTTAGCGAATGGCTTGTGAGGGTTACTGGCACCAAAAAGGCACCGTTTTTGCTCAGCTCTGTCTTACTTTGGCTAGCTCTTCAGCGTATCTGGGCTCATTGGGTACGTCGCTCTGCTTTTTGCGTAACTCGGATTGCAACGTTAATATAGAAACAGGTCGAGAATTTTGGTACGAAAGACTCAGAACCTTCAGACAAGTCTAAGGCGTCCAGGCTCTGGTCCACATTGAAGCAGCCGTCCATCTTAGCCCTCGGTTTTGCTTCGACCATGTTTGAGGGATCCATGTATCTCTTCGTATTCTTCTGGACGCCTACCATTAAATCCGTACAGAAATCTACGGAGGAGCTTCCCTACGGCTACATTTTCTCCAGCTTCATGGCGTCCTCAATGGCTGCAGCATTGATATTCAACATAGTCATGCAGAAGCGTCCCTTCAAATATTCCCGCCTTCTGGTAGGAATTCTACTAGCAGCCAACTTCTGCTTCGTGAAATTAGCTGGTCCCAAAACAGAAGATGCTACTTTCTGGCTCTTCTGTCTTTTCGAAGCTTGCGTTGGTATGTATTGGCCCTGTACCGGTTATTTAAAGGGGCGTCTAGTAGACGACGATGTTCGCGCCAAGGTCTACAGTATCCTACGAATTCCCTTGAATGTATTCGTTGTGGTAGCATTGTCGGTTGCAGGCGATAGTCAGCATTTCGGTAAAGTGTTTTCGACTTGCTCGGTACTATTGACAGCATCATTTGGTGCGATTTGGGCTGCAAGTCTAAAAGAAAGCATGCCTTAAGAGGTCGAATGCTGTAGGAAAAATCTCAGTCGTTCAATGTTAAGGTGTTTCATCCAAGTGAGTTGAACTCTATAAGGGGTCTGGTTTTCCTGGGTTTGTATATACGCACGTCTCGGAATCAAAAATTATAACTACTAGATTCATAGCTAATAAAATATTATGCTATTAATATGTTACCGTAAAGTCGAAGCTCACTCTCCTCGATCAAAACAAACATCTAAGAGTTACGTCTCTTACTACTCAGGGGCAGGTGTACCAAAGTGTCTATATATGATTGAGTGGCCTTACTGAGAACAGTGCAGCTCTAAAGGCCAAGATCACGTTCATTTTTATAGCAAGCTATAGGTCTATTCACATTTATTTAGCACTCTTCTCAGCGATGCCTCGGACGGCGCGCGACACATGGTAAAACAATGTCCTAGACAATGCTTAAGGACTCGCGGATTTAGACAATAGTCACGTTTAAGTTAATACACGAGTATAGACTAAAGGTCAACCACTAGAATGAATAATGCAAAAGGTTTATGTCTAAGTAAGATCTTCTTGATACGGTTATACCTATAGTTAACCGAATCATCTCAACCACGGGTTATGTCCAAAACTCAACCCCTATCCAATCTGACTACTAAAGAGCGTATAAGGCCATCTCACAGTTAAATTGGTATAAAAAGACAGTTTATAGGTATTAAATGCATCATTACATCTCACGGCTCTTTAATACTTCTAATATATGGTAGAGCGAGGAAGAACCTTAAGAGACCGGCAGGGTATCTTCCTATACCTCCAATCTCTTGGACAGACACCACCCAATTCAGGATTGCATTACGTTCCGCAGGCGCGATCAAGATGGGAAGAATAGTTCTCACTTACTTTACCTCAAACTCTTTCACACCGCCATCATGAGTTCCGGTACCAAGTATCCAGAGCTAGCATTACCACTCACCTGGTCGCGGATCTCTCACTTGACTGATTCTACCTAGCCAAGTATTCCCAAGCGAATACAAGCCCTTGGCGGGATCCCAAATAGATTATCTTCAGTTTACCGTCGCTTGTATGTTCGTATTGCGAACCCACTGAACTATTAGCTAAGGACCGACCAGCTCACTTACCTGCCCAGCGAAGTCGTTTAAGTCATAGTGAAGCGATCTTCGCGCCGAGGCGCCAGAGCTAACCGACCCTAGGTAATACCCTACCTGGGGATTGAATTTAATGAACTTCATGTCCAAGCGCATATAAGGTAATGAGCTAATGAAGAGTTTTGCTAGTCATATCCTAGCTAGGAGTTTATTGCGACTTTCTAACGCCACAAAATATTAACTTTATGACTAAAAATATCTAAATCGTACATACGTCAAGGTATAAGTGAATTTCATGTGTAACATCACAAATATTAAGCAATTTTAAGAGTAGTTGCAAAATGAACATTTATATTGTCTGTACGTCTTGGTATCATGCGTTGGATGGCAGCACAGCCATAAAGCTTGCAAGATTCCGCCCAATCCTATATATATCACTCGTCCCCAAATAACCTCCGCGTAGGTATCGTCTCTTCAACTCCATATACATGCAATTAATCGTTCCGATGACTGACTCTTCCCATTCGCCGGAGCACCACAGCGGCCGGTAGTCTGTTGGACGTCAAGCCCGGGTAATCCATGCGAACCGTAATTATAAGCGATACTTTGGGTGTAAAGAGGCGGATCGTCTTCCCCGTTGCCATGTATAAGGCGTCTGGGAGGGCAACCGAGCTCTAGCTATGTATAAAAGGATTGTTCAGAAGAATTAAAGATGGCCGGTTCGTAGCAGTGGAAACCACAGATCACCAATTCGCCAATGCCTCACAGGGCGCTATTCGCAAAATTCGACATAAAGCGCAATTATAGCATGAAAACGGCCATCAGGCAAGCACCAAGGGCGGCGGTGCTGAAGCCAGTCTTCATACCACCGTTGGTAGTAGGAATGCTGCTGGTAGGAGCAGCAGGGGAAGTGCTGCTGCTGCCAGAGGGAGCGGCCGAGGTGTCGTTACCACCGGTGGCAGAGGCGGAAGCAGAGGCAGAAGCGGAAGCGGAGCCGGAGGCGCTGGCAGTAGAGGTGACAGTGCTCAAAGTGCTCTTGTCAGAGGTCTTGGTGGAAGAACCCTCAGAAGCAGTCTTGGTCTCGGAAGTCTTGGTGGACTTAGCAGTGCTAGAGGCAGAGCTTGAGGTGTCGTCATCCTTGCCGTCACCAGTGATAACCTTGATGCTCTGGTAGGAACCGTCGGAGCCGTCAGCCCAGACGTACTTCTCAGCGTTCTTAACACCGTTGCTGTAGTCCTGGATGGTGAGAGACTTGTAGTGAGCGACGAAAGGAGCCTGGCTGAAGTCGGTCTTGCCACCAGCCCACTGGACGGTACCCTCAGGAGCATCGGAACGACCAGCAACCCAGGTACCAAGCTTGATCTGCATGGGAGTCTGAGGGAATCGAGAGCCGCCCTTAGCATCGGCATACTTCAACTCACGAACTTGCTTGTCGTTGATGAGCCAGCGGACGTAGTCCTTGGTCCAGTCAATGGAGTACTTGTAGACCTGGTCCTGAGGGTTGGCAACATCGTGGTAGGCACCACGGTCGTAGGTGGTAGTATCACCCTTGCCGAAGTAGTTGGTCTGGACCTGGGCCTTGTCACCACCGAGCCATTCCCAGTCGATCTCGTCGAGGTCGTCGGACTGCAGGACGAAGCTAGTAACTACACCGGTGCCGGGAGCAGCCTGGAGCTCAACATCGACCTTGCCGAAGAAGATGTACTTGTTGCTGGTGATAGTAGGGGCCTCGGTTTCCTTGTTAATGGTGAAGACAGCACCGTTCTTGTCGTAGGTAAGCTTAGTACCCTCGGCAACCTTGAACAGGTCGCTCTCTCCCTTGGTGAAGTCAACGGTGACGGTCTTACCCAGAGCAGGGTCGTCAGGGCACTCTGGTATACTGTTAGCAACTGAACAAACATTGCTTGATATAATTGCGAGCTGAACTGAACTTACTCTTCTTAGTGGGATCACAGTCGGTAAAGGTCTGAGCTGAAACGAGCTGAGTGGCTGCGAGAACCACCGCAGTGGTAGACAGGAGCTTGGAGAACATTTTGATCGGTGCTGGAGTGAGTGGGTTTAATCTAGGATCGCTCAAGTCTGTGTGATCGTGAAAAGATGAACAGAAGAGCACAGGGAAGAGGGCGACAGGAGTAGATTTATTAAAGTTGAATTATCAGCTGAAGGGGTCTGTTTTAACGAGAGACAGAAATTGTTTTTCAACAAAACGAAGCGGACGGACCACGCTGCACAGTAAGACAGACAGCAGTAGAGAGGAATGCGTTGTATGGTAAACGAAGGTGTGGGAATAATGAAAGAAAAGGGGGACTTTCTACAGGGAAGTGGGAACAACTATGATTTTATTTACGAGCCAATGGCCTAGTAACCAGCTCTTTCCATTGATTATCCTTTCTCGTTCTTACTCTGTACCCGAAGTCCCTGCCTGTCCTGGACCACTTCTGGACGCCGAGCCTGCTCGTTTGGGTAGGTACGGCCTCTTCTATTCCCCTGTCTGGGACATCCCAAGAAGTCCAGACTCGGTAAGAGTACTAGGCCCTAGGCAGTTAGAACCGAGACGCCCAGCAGGGAGCGCTCCAGATTTGTGGCTCTGCTGAATCATTTAGGCCAATCAAGTCTATGAAAAGTTGACGGTCCTAGAAGGTCACAGGGGTAATCCTTGACTGCGCCCCATCATCTCGCATCGTAATATACCCCTGTTCGTATCCCAGGGGCTATCATGGGTCACAGTACGTAGAAAAAAAATAAGAAAATAAAAAAAACGGGCAGATCGTATCACCCCATCTCCATCCTATGAAAGTGACGTTGCACACCAAGACAACTCGTTGTTTCTCCTTCAACATCGGATAACCGCGATGATCGTGACTTTAGAGCGTATACTACACCTCCAGAGGGATGGTACAGGTTAGAGGCTCCACATGAACCAGAATAAAACTACAAGTAACTTACAGAGTAAATTTTATGAGAAAATACGTTGTAAACCAATTCTGCCTTAGCACATCAGGAAAAAGATCTCGAATTTTCGAAACCAAAAGTAAACACCAGGGAATTTCCCATACAAAACTCCTTAGCAGTTACTTGTAACTACTTATGGGGCAGTGGAGCCTCTAACCTGTACCATCCCTCTAGAGGTGTACTCATATGACTAATAAGATATTAAGTGGAGTTTATTATTGATAAAGATGAGCAAGGAAAAAAGACGTCAAAGGGTAAGACGACATATGACATATCTCGTTTTCCCATTAATCATCAATGCGTGTCGCGCATCTTAGTGTGCCATTCAACCGGGGACGAGTGGATAGGTAGGTAGATTATGGATATACACTACATGGGATGTTTGTTGTCGCTTCGGTGATGTCCAGTAAGAGGTATCCAAGCCCAAGCGTTCAGTGCTGACAGCCCTGATATTCGGCTTTTGGCTGAAATGCCGCTGTAAGAATCGCGCTTAGAATTTAGACAGTCAGGCTCTACCAACCCTTACACCCAAGTACTAATGAGAAAAAGGCTATGAAACGCCGACACTATGGAGTAACTACGGACGTAATAGGCAATAAACTGTGCCGCAAGTTCTGGGGTTTCGCGAATTTCTTAGGCAAGTGAGTGAGTGGATGGATGAGTGGATGAACGAGTGGATGGAGTGGATGAGTGGGTGAGTTGGAATCTACTATTGAATTCTTGTCAGGAGTTGAATGGAAAAGGTTCTATGAAAAGAGCCATCATCATCTTGGATTAATTGACCCGGACCCAGAAAAAGAAGTTGATAGTAACATCCGAATCCATCCTCCTAAATTCCCAAATTCCTAAATCCGAGGTAACAATAGAACAACAAAAAAAAAAAAAATAAGAACCCCCGTATTGCGTATTTCGTATTCCCCATACTCACAACCCTAAATTTTTGTTCAAGGAAGAAAAAATAAAATAAAATAATAACAATAATTCGAAATACATCCTTCCTCCTAATATCAACCTCAATAATAGCCGTCTGTCCACCTCACCTCAGCCTTGGTGTTATTTAAAGACGCATACTATAAATGTATGCGGTCCTTGGCTGTGTGGCACGGCGCTTTCTGGAACCAACCGTTCTACGGTTATACGGCAGGCATTTGGAGCCAGCCTAGGTTCAGCTGCAGCATTTAATTCACGCCAAATCTCAGCCTGCATAAGGGGTCTCCTCCCCATTCTAGCCACTTCGCCCTAAAATGTTGTAATTTATGCCAGGTACAAACAAAATGCACGCTATGCAGGGATTACAGACGGAGTAGCCTATCGCGCATAATCAGCTAGCAGCAGACGGCTTTAGCTTTGACAGCTTATACCCATGGGATGAAATGAGTTTTGAGGCAATTCAGAACCTATGTACTTAGACTTACTTTAAGCGGATCTTGATAACCTTGGCTTCGTGGTGTAGTTGGTTATCACGTCAGTCTAACACACTGAAGGTCCCCAGTTCGAGCCTGGGCGAAGTCACTTTTTGTTATTCTTTTTTCTCATCCTCCCTCTTCCCCCCCTTTTTTCTTCTATTGATCGTCACTCAGATCGCGTAATAGATCTAGATCGTCAAATCATTTTTTTCTATCTTAACGAGATTGATCGTTTCGCATCCGCATCTTATAATCCAAGTATGGACTAGTGGAATTTCGTTTCGTTTTGGTTTTGCTGTTTTGATACCCTTTTCGGAAATACCTACAATTCTACGCAGGACGTAAGGTAAAGGAGGTACTTGACAATGTACTCGGCAATTACCATGTGCGGAATTCTTACTATGTGACACTCGAAATCAACACCAACCAATTGTTGTTTTTGACATCTTGTTAACGACAACCCCTCCAGACTGCCAAGAAACGCCACTTACAAACCGAGAACCGATCGGTCGTGCGTTAAAGATGATGCATGCAGCCCTGCGACTTGTGCTACTTACGATATCGATCCGACACTATGGTTGAAACAGCCCCAATTGTGTCAATCAAAATCCACCGATTCCTCTCCATACTTTTTAAGTACTTCCGTCAGGAGCGCGCGACAAATCCGAAACCAAACCTGGAGTCGAGGACATACAGCCCCATATGATTCGATAATATACCATCTTATAGCCGAGGATTAAGAATTAGCATACAAAGTAGAAATTCGAATTGTAGATTTCTTTTTTAGTGCGTTTTTCCGTAGCCTAGGACTGCGACGCATTACCTACCTAGATGCGCTGACGTGCATAGGCGGTCGCCGAATAACGGACTAACAAGAAGCCGCCCACGTCGCGAGATGGTGAGCAACTATTTGATGCCGGCAGGGTAAGATTCGTATTCCGTGGTTCACATGACCGAATCTGGCTGAACACGGTCTCGGGGGTTCCGCCATCACGAGGGGCTTAGACGGAGGGTAAAAAGAAGCGAACAAAAAAAAAAAGAAAAAGAAGAAAACGGCATGTCTAAGGTTGGGTTGGGTTAGGTTAGGTGACTTAGTCGCTTGCATACTACGTAGCAACGTAGGAAAGAGCGTATTAGGCCGCAGTAGACCGCAGCTTCGAGATAGTAGCCGCTCTAAGCATACTTGCCAAGGAGACGGGAAGGCGGGTAGAGCCATGTATAAAGTCTAAATTTAACTTTTCCGTCATCCTCTTTTCCTCTTTCTAGCCTCCAACCTCCACATTTCTTATTTCTTATTTTTATTTTATTTTTTCTTCTTTATTTCTTCACGGCCACACAACTTTATGCGGGTTCCTCGCCGTAACAACGAAGACTTAGCATTCCAACTATCCCCCTCAATGAGCTCATTAGTAGACAGACATGTCGTAAATTACATAGTAGGTACATAAGGTATTACACTACATATGTCTTATTGAGTATTTGGAGTAAACTAGACTAATAACTGCCGCCTCTGACGCAACTTTGTTGTTGAAGTCTTCGTAACTCCGCCTCGATTATGGATCTCTTTAGTTATGTAGATTTCCCCTCGAAATACACTACTAACTAGGTACCCAGCCATGCTCTAACCTACGTGGTTATACGGTATCCATAAATCCTTCTCGAATATTCTTCTTAGAACACTCTCTTTTCAGTAGGGTGAGCTGAACACTTTCTACCATAGTACGATAATGACCGCTATTACACGTGGCGCGTCTCGTGTTATTGGTAGTAAATACCTAGGTTATGGGGCTCTAACAACTTCACCTTTCACTCGTTTACATACCCAATAGTTGTTTCTATGTAGGCGTAACATCCACTACAACATGAGAAACATCACCGAAGTCTATCAAATAAATATCTACCTAACATATTATACTTCTAAAGCCAAGTAGAAGCGGTCTGCCCATAATCGTCTATTAATAGCAAGCTCTAATACACATTAACCTAAGTCTTCTGCTTAGACCAATATATTATCGCTTCTCTACGTGTAGATGAATTGCGTCTTCGACAGCTTACACTCCACTCAAAAGTTTTACGCGTACACGTGTAACAGTCACTCTCATGCTTTCTATCTAATGGGGCTCTAATAAGACACTTCCCGCAAGATACTATATGAACATATATAGCTTCACAAAATTCGTAACTAGGTAGGTAGGTACCTATCTATTATCGACTAGTGTAGGACTGCCTAAGCCATGTTGTGGACATGCTTTGGTCATCTATAAATGAAAGTAAGGTATAATAGGTGTTGGTAGTATAATTCTGTTAGATATCGTGCCGGAGCATTCCTTCAACCCAATACATGACATGATGAAAAGGCCGTAACGGGCCAACATTATCCTATGTAAAGCTGTGCTACCTGAGTCACAAATATAGCTTGGGCTTCGTAAATTGCCGCCCACAAATCCTATCTTCGCTGTTACATTTAACGGCCACTAGCAATGTTGGTAATATTCTGCAAATTATGCCTCATTCTAGTTAGCTTCGCCTGTTAACTACGCTGATCAGCCTCTACAAATACAACTCTAAGCATGCAGACGCATTCTCTACTCTAATAAAAAGCCAATCGTAGATGGGCGGTCTGAAAGTGAATCTTGAATTACGAACCCCTTTTCATCTCATCTGCGTCGAGTCTGATGACGGGAACTACCCGCAATAAAAGCAGTATCTTGAGACTCATTTAGTGAGGATCTCCAACTCCGACACTCGTTATCTAGACCATTGTCTCAGACGATGCACAATGGCAAGTATTGATTCAATAGTGGCCTGAACATGTGTAGAACTTGCAGTCAATTCACAGACATTTCTAGATGCGATCTGATAATCCTCGTTGCTTTTTACTTTGTTGGTTTGCGGTATTTCGGCTTGGTTCACAAGTATATCGACACCTGCCTGATTATAGGATAAACACAATAAGGCATTAAAAGCGAGGCACTTGTAGACGATGTTACTATTGTAGAATCTGTACCTCTTTTTTTTCTACTTCGGCCGTCGCGAATTTCCCTACCGGACTCGTTGATGCTGAATCACAATGTAATGAACCCCCTTTAAGCCTCTAAGAGAAGACCATCCTCCACCGCTCCTCGACATTCCGCTGCCAGGCTCTTGTTATAGAAGGCCTAAAGATCTAAGTTTTAGGAAGAATGTGCATTACTTTATTAACGCACCTAGCCTCGAAACAAGATAAAGCTAATGATAACTTTTGCGCTATTCGCTATGATAACTTCGGCTACGGAAGCAGGGTCTGTTCACCTACGACTAGATAAAATATCAAGTGTTTGATCTAACGTCAACAGTGCCGAGATTGATATAACCGTCCCTCGTCTTCCCGAGCAGAACAACTACCTACCAAGTGGCTCACATCTGCTAGCTATGCCTCCCGAAAATAAGCTTTATGAATATGTAATCGTAAGCTCTGGTGTCGGGGGTTCTCCCTTTGCAGCCTGGCTGGCGCTTGTAATAGTGGTATGTGTATAGAGTCATTCGGCTTCTTCTTTATTCATGTTGAGATATGGATACCATCCCACCGTTTCCTCAGAGGCCAAAAGCACAGCTCGTTGCTAAATTATGCCGTGGTGCTATTGATCGACGCCGGTGGCGACCATGGCAGGTTACGCAAAGTCGAAATTCCAAGTCTCTATATCGGAGCATCGGAAAGGAACGAATTAAACTGGGCCTTCTTTACTCGGCACTATACCCATGAAGCTCAGACGGAACGAGACAGAAAATTGACGTACCTCACACCAGATGGCGACTAGTATAGCGGAGTGAACCCCCCGGAAGGCTCCAAGGCGCTTGGAAACCATTATCATCGTGTAGGCGGGCTAGGTGGCTGTACTCAGCATCTAGCTTTGGTGCGTGTTGGGCCAGCGAGAAGTGACTGGGACTATATCAAGAACACAACGGGTGATCAGAACTGGGATGCAGATCACATGCAAGAATACTTCAAGAAGTTGGAGAAGAACCAATATCTTTCCCCCTAAGGATGACGCCATAAAAGCCCATGGATTCAACGGATGGCTCTCGACAACCATCGAGCCCCTGGATCTATACACAAGCGATTTGAACCTCGTCTCGATCATTCTCTCGGCTGCTTCTGCCATGGGTATCCCGACGAATAATAAAAAGTCCTACATTCGCAAACTCATCAGGGGTAATGACATTGCCGCAAATGTGAGTGCACAACATACGCAAGGGGCTTTAGCAAACTAAATATGTCTGATTGCAGGTGTTGTCGGCGAAGATCGCGTAAAAGAGTGCAAACTATCTTGATGGGGTGAGCATACATTTCGCTCATATTTACCTCCACACCCCCCATCTCAACCTCTCAAGCCACACTCTCACAAAGCGTACGCGTACACATACGCATGCGCCCACGCACCACATCCATCTTACGCAAGCTCCACAGTATTAACTAATTAGATGGTTAGCTCCTCAAGTACGATATCAACAACAACTTACCAGATCGCGATAGCACTTCGGTGTTTAGCCGTGTTCCCCTATCTATTAGTACTCCTGAGTGGAAGCGCGCGACTCCACGGAAACTGGGTCTATGACATAGCCACGGCTAAGAATCCTAATGGTTCTAAGAAGTACCGATTGGATCTTGCGCTCCATACCCTTGTGACGAAGGTCAACTTCGATACTACGGGGGGCAAGCCCAAGGCTACCGGTGTCGACTATCCGTATGGTGAGGCCTTGTACCGGGCCGATCCCCGGTCCAGTCCTACCGGAAATGCCGGTACTCTCGGATCCGTCTCGGCGACCCGCGAGGTCATTATTTCAGGGGGCGCTTTCAACACGCCACAGATCCTGAAACTCTCTGACGCCAGTCCAGCTGAAGAGCTCAAGAACTACGGCATCCCAATTATCAAGGCCCTCCCCGGCGTCGGCGGCAACCTGCAGGACCGGTATGAGGTAGGTGTGACAGTCTCCTCGTCGAGTAACTTCACGCTCTTCCACAACTGCACGTTCATCACGACAGACGACGATCCGTGCTATGAGGCCTGGGTGCGGCCCAGCCCCGATCCTCTGGTGCACGGCTCCTACGCTACCGACGGCATCGCGATGGCCATATTCCTGCGATCGTCGACCGCCGGGCCCGACCAGGACTTATTGGATCGGTGGTGTGCCGGGTCTGTATCGGGGGTACTTCTCGGGCATGGGCAGCACGGTGATCACCGGCCGAGGTGAGATATTTCAGGTGGCTGGTGCTCAAGGCGCGCTCGCGCAACAACGCCGGCGCGGTGAACCTAACTAGCGCTGACCCGCGCGACACGCCGCGTATCACGTTCCGCAGCTTCGGCGAAGGTGACCCGTCTCGCGCGGCGGACGCAGAGAAAGACTTGCAGGCCGTGGTGGTATGCTACACGATATTTTTTTTTCTCTTTCTCTTTCCCGTTTCGGCTTTGAACCTGTCTCGGAGACTGGCATCACTTTTTATTAAGCAATACAGCTACAGGATTACTCACTACTGAGACATGCATACAGCTCCTCGACAGAGATCTCACCTTCCTAAAGGGAATATCTGCTGGCTCTTGTTATTGTAGGACAGCATGCGTCTAGCGATCCAAGTCTTTGACACCTTCGAATTGCTTGAGACCGACCAGTCGTTCAAGCGCGTGTGGCCGTCCGCTGAGATCCGCCCAGATGAAGACTTGAAGCAGTGGGCTCAAGACGAGGCTTGGGGTCACCATGGTTCCTGCACTTGCCCGATCGGTGCGGACGGCGACCCTTTTGCTGTTTTGGACGGCCAATTTCGTGTCCGTGGGGTAGATGGGTTGAGAGTTGTGGATGTGTCAGCGTTTCCGAAGATACCGTAAGTTATTTGCATTTTAATTTCTCATTGCTTCACTATATTTATGCGTTACTAATCTTGGATGATATAGGGGGTTGTTCCCAGTGATGGGCATTTATATGTTAGCTGAGAAGGCGGCTGACGACATTCTGGAGGATGCGAGATAAGGAATGTAGCACCTGATTTGAAATAAGTTAAATGGTATCTAATATTTACTGGTTAGACTATGTGAATATCAGCGTAGCTGGAGCACTCTATCGTTGTCTTTATTCCGTGTATAAAACCAGATATCCCGCTTTACCGAGAATATTCCCTATGAGGTTGAGACCATGATCATTACTTTGCCGTATCGGATTTACCTTTGTACAGTTCCACAATTCTCTCACCAACCGATTCCCCAGAGAGATATGCGCCGGCGACAGTACCAGACTCCTCGAAAGGAGCTGCATGTTCACCACAGAACCATAGTCCGCGCTCGACGCAGCCTTCACGAATAGCAAGGATATCTTGGTCTGCCTCCTCAACGCCGACCTGGAAGTTGCAGTAGCTCGCGTTGCCGCACAGGTCATCCTTGAGCCATTCGGTAGCTAGGATCGCCCTTGGAATGCAGGCCTCACTTGTGGAGTCGTAGCCCGGTAGTCGCGAGTAGTACGGCTGGAAGAAGTCTCGCAAGAAGGAAAATTTCTTATCTTTTGGCTGGCCGTGAATCGTGTTGACAATGTACCGTGAGCAGTCGCCGTACAAGTAGAAGAGGATAGTGGGGTGATTGTTGGGCGCGGTGAGAGCAGCAAGGTTCCAGATTTCCTGCGGCCAACCGTGCGGGTTGGTGTCGTGCGCATATGACGGCGTGAGCCAGTTTGTGTATGCGGGGAAAGAATCCGTCACTGTGTCAGAGATCCAGAATGCGGAAGGGAACGTAATGAATACTTTTTCAAGTTGTGAGAGTTTCAGATTATGGAAGGCAGAGGTGAGCCTTGAGGGTAGGGCAGGCTTGAAGCAATCTATGTTCTTTTGGAGCCATCCCAGAGGTGCCGTTATTACTACTTGATCAAAACTGTAGTCCTTTCCGGCTTCCGTTCTTAGGGTTACCTTCCCGGACTTTTCGTAACGAAGGGTGTCGATTGATGTGACTTTGGCATTCAGTACGATATCGGCCTGTTCACTTGCAGCCTTCGCGATCCTGCCTAGAATCGCGGAATAGCTTGACTCGACGAATACCTCTTCTGTTATCATATTGTTAGAGCACGGGATATAATTGTCCTTCAGGTAAACTTACCACCTCCACAGCATTCCTCCATCCAAGCAAATCTCAAACTCTGCTTCCAGACAGGTTCGCCCACGTAGGCACCCCACATCTCGCTCATCTGAATGAGAGTTTGCCGGTCTCCCTCATCTTCTAGTAATTCCTTCGCTGCCTCTTTGACGAAATCATATAAGGACTCTTCTCGTGGGATGCTCTTCCCCTTGTCTTCTTCTCTGGCTGTTTCGCTGGCCTTGAAGGCCCTCTCGATTATCTCCCACAAGAGAGTCGAGAGTCTTTCGGTCTTCTCGTCTGGAACTATGTTCCCATTTGAGTCGTATATAAGTTGTTTTCCATTCCAATGGTGAAGAGGCGTCTTGGTCTCTACTGCAAGCTTTAGGATAGGATGCACGTCACCGCTATCCCAAGTGTGAATCCAATTCGGGCCACTGTGCTTAGACGATGAGAAAATAATTTCAGCATTTATCTTCTAAGCTTACTGGAATACATGGTATAATTACATGTCGACGGTGTAGCCCAACTCATCAGACTGGCAAATCTAGAGACTCATTTAGCTATCGTTTTATCAGTAGTAAGGGCTTAACTTACTCTTCCCCCGATTCTATCCCGCGCCTCAAGAATAGTTACTTTGAAACCGTGAGATAAGAGGATATCCGCGCATCGAAGACCGGAGGCACCCGCTCCAACGATGCCCACATGCGGCATATCATCGTTTTGGCTCCCCATAACTTAGCGCTTGCCGCGAATGTATGATCTGTCTGTGTAAACTTAAAGAGCCCGGCTGCTATTGCTCTCGATGCAAAATAGCGTCGACTACGAACAAGTATTTATTAGGAAATCTCATAATAAATACAATGATCCGTCTCCTGAGTATGCTTATGATCAGTATCAAGTATAATGGCTCACCGTCTCAAGGCATCCAGAAAGGCAGATTATGCCGCGTCTACGCGTGAACCGGTCGGCAGGACTAAAAAAGCTGGCGCTTATTTGAACTCCGCGGTAGGTTGTGGACGCCACCAATCCTTGGCTAGAATTCATCACGTTCAGCTCTTGGATCCTGGACTGGACTTGTCGCTCCTATATATGAATTACCACAATAATGGTCGAATATGTAAACTTGAGATAATGAAATGCTTTCCCGTAAAATGCTGGAGCATGCTAAGTATTATGCAATATGACCTATGAAACAGGAAGTAGAATATGTAAATGCCACAGGTTTCCGCCCGGGTTTCCCCCAATAACATTCTTTATATATATATAGGTACCTTGGTATATGATCCATTCCCATTTAAACCTTTCTATACGCGCAAACGGCTTCCAACAAGCAAACCAATATACGCCAGGACACGATATATACTACCGATAGCTAGTAGATATCCCATATTACGCCAATGCCAGTCCAGATGGAAGCCCACCTGCTTCGCAGCCAACTCCACGTTGTAAAGGTACCGGAACGGGTTAACCAGCTGTCCAAAGTACAGCTCGGCAAGCCACGTACCCGGAGACGCTCGCCATAACCACTCCAAATGCCAATCTATAGCGCTGGATAGTGGCGGCGCAGCACCTGACAAGATGCCGACAATCAAACTGATCATCGTTGCTATTAGAGGCGCGTCTTCTCTTCGGACTATCATGCTTATACAACTGGCAAGGCCGTAGATGCAGTAGAAATACACAAGGTTGGCGAGGAACGCCGTACCCCATGGAATAATAGGTACAGAGAGTAGGAGAATCAGTGTCGAGAAGTGCATGCAAGCAAATACCATGCGTGGTAAGACGGAGAGGTTCTTCGCGAGATAATACGCAATGCGCGAATGACCCGCCTCGGCCTCTCGCCTGTACAGAAGCATTTCCTCCGAAAAGACCTTGACGCCGGGCGCTGCGGCCACGAGTCCGATGGCAATGGCCATTAGGAGCGCCAATTCGGGAACCGACTTGATATCCGTTGCTAGCGAAAGAACATCGTACGGCGCATTATAGATTCCTGTGAACAATACGCCCTTTTTCGAGTTTTCAGCCAAACCGAGAAGTAATCCTGCGACGCTAGCCAGTCCCATCTCGAAGCAGAACGCAGTTTTTGTTCGCCATTGTTGGAGCATGGCGCGCATCAGACATAACCAAAGCTGCTTCCAGCGCGGTGCACCTCGTTTCCTTAGCAGCTCTCTGCCCTTGGAGTTATTCTCTGCGATAGACGTCCTTGAGTACCTAACTGAGGCGTGCTTCTCCTTGATCGAAGCGTTTATACTAGACTGTGCCCAGTTGGCTATTAGGGCTTCTTTCGATATGTCGCCAGACCTCTTATATATCCTGCCGTTCCCGGTGATGATATCCGTAACCACATCACCGAAGTTGCTGTGCGGCGGGAAGCTGAAACCGACGTTTTCGAAGAACTCTTGTACTCCAGCTTCCGGTCCCTCGTAGATGATTTGGCCGTTTGCTAATAAGATCAAGTCGTCGAGCATTTCGAAAATCTCCATGCGCGGCTGGTGAATAATCACAATGACCGAAATACCTAGTCGCGCAATCGCCTTGAGGGTTCGCATAATAGAGGACGCGGCCGTGGCGTCGAGACCACTAGTAGGCTCGTCGAGGAAGATGGCCATAGGCGCTGCAGCGAGTTCCATTCCAATGCTCACTCGTTTCCTCTGACCACCACTGATAACGGGCTTTCCAACACTACCAACTAACGAGTTGCGGACGTGGGACAGTTCCAAGCAGTCGATAACCGAGTTAACGTGAGCTTTGATATCGACATCTTTCCAGGTTCGAGGTAAGCGTATCCTCGCCGAGTGAAGGATATTTTCGTAGACAGTCAATTCAGGTAATACAATATCGTCTTGAGGTACGTAACCAATGAGCTTCTTGTATCTCTTGATCTTCCCAGGCACGTTGTTAATCATGACCGAGCCACCGGTATTTGTAGTTTTGCCCATGAGGACGTTGACGAATGTACTCTTTCCAGCACCAGAACCACCCATAACCGCCGTCAAAGAACCACGCTCGATGGATCCCGTAACGTTTTGCAGGATCGGCTTCGGGTTACCCTTGGGATGGAAACTAAGGTCGGTATACGCGAAAGATAAACCGAAACGAGCACCGTCGGTCGCTCTCCGCATGGATTCGACGAATGCTCGAAGCTGCGGCGAGAATCCGGTGTCGGGCACGTTCAGCGTCGAACTCTGCGGTGTCGGGATGTCCAACGCAGCCTCGAAGCCAGTCCACGTATCCTGACCAGGCATGTAGGTTGCCTGCATTGGTATCATCTCATGGTCCTGATCCGCATCCCCAGAAAGCTCCTTGTAGCCTGTCACCTGCCCCACGAAGGTCGTCCTCTTCGTGAACTTGTTGCCGATGGACTGTTCGCGAGCCCTCCAGAACCGCTTTCGAATGTAATACAAGATAAATGAAAGACCCAGGATGATGTCAACGAAAATTAGGACGACGATCGGGATGACGAATGTCTCGTATGTCGATTTTTCGGGGCATTTACTTCCGAAGCTGCATGGTGTAGGCGAGGGAGCACCGGGTTGACAATATGTACCCGCCGGGCAAGGGATTCTTTTATTTTGTCCGGGAGGACAATAATATCCTTGCTGGCAGACCACAGGTTCGAAAGGGCCCATCCCAATGTTTTGGCCGTTATACATGCACGTGAAACCGGCCAGTCGTGCTATCTGACACTCTGTTACGGGAGGGCAAAACTGTGGTAAGGAGTTTACGGTATTATTAGTACCTGGCCCAGCCATCAGCATGTCTCTTGTCTTAAACTTCTTTGGACTTTTGACTTACATAGGAAACCTTCGTTGCATCCCTGCGTCTCCCAACTCGACGCATTCTGAATCGTGATAGGAAGGGCTCCAGGTCGCCAACAAGGGACAGCATCAACGGGCGTCTCATCTCGATCGATTTCCGCTGCTGCTCTATAGTAAGACGTCGAGAAAGATGTGTGGTTCTCGCCTGTGCAGGCTTGATCCCAGACGCTAAGTTTGCTAGGGTCAAGATCAATCAAGGCATGAGTAGAGTTATCCAACATAAAAGACTTGCTGGTGTCGGGGTGGTTTGTTGCATCGGATATAAGGAGTTCCTCTGGTATCTTAGAGGGTCCTACACTGTTAAACCATTTCCCAGTCGTCACATTATAGACTCCCTGCGTCTGGTTTCCTATACACTGCCATGCTATATTACTCTCCGAACTCGTCGTCGTCCTCTGTAAAGCACATAGACACGCTTGGGTATCGAGGAAAAGCGGTCCTCTGGCAGGTTCCTGAGGGAAGAAGGGATCTTGCGGGACGGCGAGAATTGACATCGCGACAATTTCGTGTTGCTTCCACCGTAGCGGGATCCGCGTCTAGGGAAATAGTCGGTGAAATATCCGTGTTAAGATAAACCTTCAGTGATACCCATTCATCGCCGAGTGGTAGTACAAGACACGTTAAACCACTGCTTACTCTTGGTGAGATTTTAAAGGAAACCGGGTATAGTCGAGTGGCAGCGTATAATACGGCGTATAAGTGTGAGAAATTGGACGATGCTACTCGACATGCATGATCCGCCCGAGATAACTTCACAATAGACGGTCTAACATTCTAGTAACTAACCTAAAGACCGAAGGTGGAATAAACGGCCACGCCATTCTACATAAGGGGCCCGTTTGCTGATCTTCCATCTATACGGGTCCTTCGACCTGCAAAAGGTCTCCCTGATTAGGAAATAACCTATCGTGGCTGCGCATGGCGATGAAGTTGACAGGATTGACAACGGGAGGACCTTTTAGA
The DNA here is from genome assembly GCA_037126485.1 of Daldinia eschscholtzii. NCBI lineage: Eukaryota > Fungi > Ascomycota > Sordariomycetes > Xylariales > Hypoxylaceae > Daldinia > Daldinia eschscholtzii. The sequence goes on from JBANMG010000002.1 coordinate 3,988,156, forward strand.
ACCCTGGGTCCCTACAGCTACGAGATTGACACTACCCGACTACATACTATAAATGTCAGCCTTACCGACTCCCCTGCCTCCTTACCCTTACTTGTTCCCTAGCAGCTCTAGCGGCTCTCGCTGCGGCGATGCAACCCTACAATAGCTTGGCGGTGCTGGGTCTCATGGGTCCTATAAATGGAGATATACGTCAAGCTTAGCATATCAGACAGTGTGCGTACCAAATTGCAGTTTGTTTTCTCGAGGAATAAGACCTATCCTAGCGATCAAGACATGGTTCCAATAATAACACAATGCCAGCTCTCGGACTCTTGACAAATCATGCCACACAGGATGACAACCCATTTAGATTATTTCTAGGGCAGAAAAATTACAGACAAAAGGGAGTTAAAGAAAAAATAAAGTGACAAATAGGTACCTAGACAGACAGCATGAAAACATAACAATATTCTCAAAAAAAAAAAAAAAAAAAAAAAAAAAAAAAAAAAGGTAAAAATAAGCTCTCGTCAGAACGTCCCGACTGCGTTCGGATTCGGCGGGTATGCAGATCATCCACACTATATCATAAAGAAATCCTTCACTGTGTTACTGAGGCGCAGGTAAAAGCATTTGAGGTTTTGAAAAGCCTACCCGACCTACCTGACCCACGTCAAAATTGGTTCATTTTGCTGTTGGCTCAGCATCAAGTTCCCGGGCTAGGCGATCTCTCTCGGCCTGTGCCTCATCGAACAGGATAGCCACCTCCGAATGACCCCGGGTTGTCGCTATCTGCATCGGTGTGTCACCGTCGACATCGACGTGGTACAGGTCAGCCCCATGCTCGAGAAGGAGCCGGGCTATGGCGAGATGCCCTCCGTATGCACACATACTGAGTGCTGACCAGCTAGATAATACGCGTCAGTGTGTTTCAAAACAGCACTTTCGAGGTTCACTGACCCCCATCGATCTTTCGCATTCACATTACAGCCGATGCTGAGGAGCTTGGCAACTTTATCGATGTCGCCGTCACTTGCTGCTTGTACAAGTGCATCATCCTTTACAAAGAGCTTCCGGATAAGTCTGGTAGGATCCGTAATAGATTTCTTCCTAACTGTCGGCGCGGTAGATTCGACGGTAAGTGGTTTGAAAATTTCATCCAGGGGCCTTTCTGCCTGCTTTTGTCGCATCTCCAACTCAAATTGTTCGTTTGCTATATTCATATCGGCAGACGAAGAAACAATGTTACCACCAAAGCCAGAGTCAGGAGAGGCCATCTCGTCTAATTCTACCGCAGAGTCTTCGTTAATAAGCCCGTGTGCCAAGATAGACTTCATCCAATTTGATATATATTCATGGTTTTCCTCCATGATGGCTGGCGAGATACCGATGTCTTCTAGTTCGCGGCGTAGTTGGGCCCACACGTCGGGCGAGTCTATCGTCTCAACGACATCCGGGGTGGTAACAACGGATCCCTCTCGGTACCCGGCGCGTACTTCGCAGATGAATTTATTTAGCTTCTTCTCAATCCTGGTTGTCGATGAGCTTTGGACTAACGTCAGTATCATTTAAATCTTGACGCAGCTTGGTATTACGGACTTGACTAGAGAGCTGTTAAAAGCAGTCAAGAGCGTCGCATTGCTCACCAAGCGGGATCTAATATCGGCAAGGTCTTCCAATCCGAAGCGCATCCTATCCCAAGCTCTTTGAGCTTGCGTCCCGAGTCGCTCATACGATTTGAGGGGTTTTTGCAGATCTCCCAACGTCGCATTACACCCATCGGTCAGAATATTCAGACGATTCTTTCGGGAGATATCGAGTTCCGAAAATTCATCGATATAATCCTGGGTCTCTTTGAGCACAACATGCAAAGAGGCTACTTCGCTTGATAGGCGTTTGAAATTCTCGCCCGAATCTTTGCATGCTTTGTATACGTTCCAAGCCAGTTTAGAAGCGAGCACCAAATCACCGAAACCCACGCCAAAACTCATGTTGACTTTGACAGCCTGAAAGCTGCCTTGGTTGAAACTGGGTTAGGAGCAATTATATGATAATACACATCTTGTGTCGATTATTTTTCAAATGTAGGTGATGCATATCCGCTACTATTTATTATCCTAATTGGCACCTGATGATTTTATTGGTTATTCAAGACTATCAGCTTCTTCCTTCTGGTGTGAAGAGCTAATCTCAACCCGGAGCCACTTGGCAGGAAGATGGACGATACACTTGAAGTTATCACACGCACCTGAAGCTGTTGCATCTGGTGGTGGCTAGCTTACCGCCCGTGGCGTTCGATTTCAAGGGGTATACATATTCCTGCAGAAAATGCCAACACTTGTGAACGAGTCTAGACATGAATAGATGATGTCGTGCACTCGTCCAGCAACGAATATGAGAACGATGGCATGCTAAGGACAGCTCCCTCGTTGATATTGAGTTGCCTTAACAAAGTAAACTCAATGCATCGGAAGCCCTGTCTTTCTAATAATGCTAAGCCTATATCATGAGGGGAAAATGTGTGATTGAACCAGATCACTCACTCCTAGTGATGATAGAGCGAGAGAGAGAGTGTGAGTGAGTGAGAGTGAGAGTCAGAGTCCGGACTAGGCATGGTGCAGGTTGTGAATACTGCACTGTGCTTCATTGTGACGACAAGATGAGCCTTGCACCGGTAGCAAACATTTTGGCTCTTGGCAGCTTAAGTTTATCAAATTCCCGCCTGTCTAATTCGGAACACCCTGTTACCCCAGCTATTTTCCCGGTCGTTGACTGGTTACTGGGTATTCAGCTAGGTGGGACCGTTGAAGAAGATGATGAAGCCTGGGGGCTGAAGGATCCGACCCTGGGCGCAGCGCTCCAAAGGGGAGATTAGGAGGTCAGGGAGGTCAAGGAGGTCAAGGACTTATTCAGGCGTAGGTATTCGATACGGGACGCTAGTTTTCTTACTAGTTTAAAATTGCACTCGGGTATGCGATTCCATAGGTGAGCATCACAGATGATAAGGATCGGATTAAGTTGTTAAAAGGAAGAAAATAGAATAAAATATTACAAAGCCAGATATAATTGAGTTTGCAACTAGTTAAGTACCTAGGTACCTAGATTAGAAAGATTAGAGGTAGGTTTTGATTATAAGCGGAACCTACGTAGAATAAATGGAATAAGTGAGAGCATCACATGATCTTCACGTGACTAAATATGCCCCGCGTTTAGATGGGATAATAGCAATTGCAGGGTAAATGCAATTGCAGGGTAAGTGCAGTTGGCGAAATCGGTGCGGTGACTCAATTTCAATTCGCAAAAAATTACCCCGCGATCAACTCACAAAAAATCTACGTGGGGTCGACTTACAATAATTTCTCCCAACTTTACGAATTAGATATAACAATATTGTAACAATATTGCAAAATCGCATTTAATCAGCATGGCAGATCAAGCACCTACCGCAGAGGTTGCTAACCTGCACTTGGATGAGGTCACCGGCGAGAAGGTGTCCAAGTCTGAGTTGAAGAAGAGACAGAAGCAGCGTGAGCGAGATGCTAAGAAGCAAGAGAAGGCCGCTGCCGCCCCTCCTAAGCCCGCTTCTGCGAAGAAGACGAACGCCGAAGCCGATGAGAAGGAGTTAACTCCTAACGTTAGTCGATTAGAACCATCATGAAACTATATCATACTATACTATGAATATACTAACCAATTGGAATTAGCAATACTTCGAGATTCGATCTCGCGCCATCTCCAAGCTCATCGAGTCCAAGGAACCTTATCCCTACCCGCACAAGTTCCATCGTGACTATGACCTAAACGATCTAGTCAAGGAGTATGGCCACCTCAAGTCTGGAGAACATGACAAGACCAAGACCCTACGTGTCGCAGGGAGAATATACAACAAGCGCGCCTCCGGTAGCAAGCTACTCTTTTACGATATCCGTGGTAACAATGGTGTCAAGGTCCAGATTATGTGCCAGGCTCAAGAAATTCGTGAGGGCGCACCCGCCTTTGAGAAGCAACATGACCACATAAGACGTGGTGATATTATTGGTGTCATTGGTTATCCTGGAAGAACTGCCCCTAAGACCAAGCTCGAGAAGGGTGAGGAGGGTGAGCTATCTATCTTCGCTACCGAGGTGATACTTCTATCCCCCTGTCTGCACCAATTGCCCGACGAGTACTACGGCTTCAAGGATCAAGAGCAGCGTTACCGCAAGCGCTACCTCGATCTTATCATGAACCCCAAGACCGCCCAGACCTACCGCACTCGTACCAAGATTATCAAGTACATCCGAAATTACCTCGACAATGCTGGATTCGAAGAGGTTGAAACCCCCATCTTGAACCAGATCGCGGGTGGTGCTACCGCCAAGCCCTTCCAGTCGCACCTTAACGACTACAACATGGACATCTTCTTGAGAATAGCACCGGAGCTACCGCTCAAGATGTTGATTGTTGGAGAATACGATAAGGTTTACGAGATTGGCCGCTTGTTCCGAAATGAGGGCGCTGATTTAACGCACAACCCAGAGTTCACCACTTGCGAATTCTACGAAGCTTATGCCGACTTCAACGATCTCATGAAGAGAACCGAAGAGCTTGTCTCTGGTATGGTGAAGCACCTCACCGGAAGCTATGTAACCACATTCACTACACAACACGGCGAGACGTACACAGTTAACTGGGAGGCGCCGTGGCGAAGAGTAGAGATGATTCCTGCCCTCGAGGAAGCAACAGGAGAGAAGTTCCCTCCCGGCGACCAACTACACACGGACGAGACGAGGGAGTGGCTCAAGGGAGTCTTGAAGAAGGTCAACGTTGTTTGCCCCGAACCCCAGACTACTGCTAGGATGCTCGACAGATTGACTGGCGAGTTCATCGAAGAAACCGCAGTCAACCCTACCTTCATCACAGAGCACCCCAAGATTATGTCGCCATTGGCTAAGGACCACCGCAGCAAGCCCGGTCTAACAGAGCGATTCGAGGCTTTCGTCTGCAAGAAGGAAATTGCCAATGCCTACACCGAGTTGAACCAACCGTTCGAGCAGAGACTACGCTTCGAAGAGCAGGCACGCCAGAAGGCCCAGGGAGATGACGAGGCTCAAATGATTGATGAGACTTTCTTAAACGCTCTTGAATACGGTCTACCTCCCACTGCTGGTTGGGGTATGGGTATTGACCGATTAACCATGTTCCTCACCAACAACTACACGATCAAGGAAGTGTTGCTGTTCCCCTTCATGAACCCCGAACAGAAGAAAGAGAAGCTCCCCGCCGATGTCGAAGAGGCAGGTGCAGAGGAACCCCACGTCCAAGTTGAAGGAATTCGTAAGTGATGATCGTCGTCGTTCTCCACTTATTGGTGTATCATACTGATCACAGCCCTCTAGCCCACAAATAAGGAAGGAGCTTGAATGTTTTTAGAGGACAGTCCCTATTTATACGAGTAGTGGCTTGGAGGTAGGGAGGTTACCCAGGTTATACTGTCTACGGCGTTTGTACAGTACATAGCTGGATGTTCCAGATTAGATCAATGCTATGCTCGGCACACCATAGGATGGAAATGAAAAAAAAAGTTGAGACTCTACGTATAATACATGGTATCTGTCTAGTGATCAAGCAGTGTCTTGAAAATCGTACACTCATTAGCCAGGGATAGAATATAGCCGTGTTATCGCGGCTGCGTGGCCGAAGCCAATCGCTTCTGAACCTGTGCAATCGTTGGTTTCGGCACGCGTAAGCGGTGGCCGAGAACGAGGACCCCGGTTAATAATGCTAGACTACCCGCTTGATGCGCAGCGGCAAGTGAAATGGGAACCATGTAGATGAGCGTGCTGATACCGAGAGCGACCTGCAGGGACACAAGGTGGACAATACCCGTCGTACCCTTCTTCACGTTCTTAGGTAGCACGGTAGCAAGGCGGCCGGAGCGCGAATACGCGAACAGGGCGAGAACGGCGCAGAAAGTGGTCGTGGCGAGAATCCTGTGGTCTAACTGTACCAAGCTCGGGTTTTCAAGTATGTTACGCCACCATAGATCGGAGTTGTCCTCCTTGCGCGAGTAGAACTTATCCCACAGTTCGGACTTTGGCGGAGTTAAGCCTAGGCCCATCTTAGGGAATTCATTATAGATAAGACCGGCGTCAAGACCAGCGACTAAAGCACCTGAGAGTACGGTGGTGAAAACTAATACGGTGAGGGCTGATACGTATCGCCGGAAAGGGGCAATGGCGGGGTTCTTTAGGGCGGAAATAACCTTGCTGGCTGCAGCGGGGTCGGCGAGGAGACGGCGCGTGCGCAAGATACTCAAGCCCGTAAGAAGCATCCAGGAGTAGCAGACGAAGGCCGTAGCCAGATGTGCGGCAAGTCGGTACTGCGAAACGCGCGGATGCGATCCCGGCGCAAACAAGTCGTCCTTGAGCCCAGACTTAACCATCCACCATCCGATGAACCCCTGGAAGCCGATGAGCGCAGAGATGCCGACCAGGTGTGCGGCGACGCGGGCGGATACACGACGGCGGGCAATCAGGTAGATAGTCGGCACCGCGAAGGTTAAACCAATAACACGTCCCCATAGTCGGTGAGTCCATTCCATGTAGTAGATCTTCTTGAATTCGTCGAGGTCCATGTGCGAATTCAATAGGTGGAACTCAGGCGAAGCCCGATATTTCTCGAACTCGGCTTCCCAGTCGGCCTGGGTGAGGGGCGGCCGGGACCCGGTCACAGGTTTCCATTCCGTTATGCTGAGTCTATTTTTATTACGCGGTTAGACAATTGAGTCCTCGTAGAAAGGGAGAAGTAATTAATATATTACCCAGATTCCGTCAACCGTGTAAGTCCACCAAAGACCACGATGCCGAAAACGCTCGCAGCGCTACCGATCAACCAGTACGCCACGCCCTTGGAGCTCGTCTCGGGGAATGCCCGCTTTGCAGCTTGCGGCGCTTCGGTCGGAATAGCCGCGGACGTGAAATACCTCGCAAAACGAGCTTTCGACTCGCTACCGGCGGCGGCACCGGTGCTGGCCTGGCGCACCTGTAGGGCCCGAAAGATGCGCGATGACGAAGCAGTAGCTGCTACGCGGGGCTGCTGGCGGAGGCATTGGTGGCAGACGAACTGACTAGGCGTCAGCTTCGCCGTCGCTCTGCGTATCCCCGGGAGAAGAAGCGACATTTTCGGGGTTTCTGTGAGGATTATTCCCCCCCTCGTAGAGAACAAGAAGTTGAGAACGCAAATGGGAAGGTTTTCATTTCCAATCATACGATAAGATACGAAAGTACGAGCTGTACAAGCTGTACAAGCTATTGGTATTATGTAACCAAAGCTTTAGCTCCCCGCTAACAGCTACCTAAGGTTAGTACTAGTTTAACTTTCGTACGACGTTAATAGCGTATAATTGGTAACCAAATCCAATTTCAGGTACTTCTCAACTTCTCAACTTCTCAAGATGTTGTCGAGCAATTCAGACTCTTTTATTATTTTTATTATATATCTCGTATACATGTATATCAATCGCCCATCGCTCATCGCTCTCTCGTACAGAAACAAAATCATCGCACTTATTATAATCGTATACTGTGTTCGCACTATTTGAATAGCCTCACCACGCCTTTGCTTAGTGGTGTAAACTGCGGCTCTCTTCTTTTTCGTTTCTCATGCCCCTCGTGCCCCTCATATTCCCCCCTTTTCAAGATTCGAAGCGTAAAAAGTTGACATCGGTATCTAATCTTGTCATTCTGCCTCCTGTCTCCTAAGTTCTTCTTCTCCTTGTTTCTTCCGGAACAGCAGTACGTCTTTCAAGGTTCGACCCTGCTTCTTCTCCTCGTAAAGGGGTTTGTGCTCCTGGTGGACGTCGTGGTCATCGTCGTAATCAACATGGACGAATGCTCGCTCGACATCACTCAAGCCTAAATGATTCAGTATAATTGTTTCAAACGTATTTGTTTTGGTTCAAAAACGTACCTTCAAGTTTTCTCTGCAGAGATTGACTCACGTCGTGTGAGATCTTGAGCGGGACATCTTGATCCATGACAATATCAACCTCGACATAGTATTTCTGCCCGGCATGGTATGCTCGACACTGAAACCCTTATCAGCATTACCTCTGCTGGGTTTATGGTGGCTTTGACTTACCGTATCCACCTTTTGAACCAGGGGATCGTGGGTCATGCTCATGTAAATCAACTTCGACACAAATTCTTTGGGGGCCGATTTGCCCACGAGTAGCCATACTTGTTCGAACGCATTGGAAATCCAGGAAAAGAGAATAAGGAGTGCGATGCATATAGCGCCAATGGGATCTAGATACCAGACAAATCGGTCACCAACAACCGACATGACAAGACCGAATATGTTGACAACAATATCATTGCGATGGTCGATCTATAACAGCCAATCAGTAAATACTACATTAAAAATCATCAGTAAGGGGTTGCTTACGAAGAAGACATGGACTGATGGGTATTTGCGATATGCGAGACAGTAAAGCATCAGACTGCCCTTTGCAAAGACTACACATCCTTGTTAATTACAAGATACAACCGACCGGGCACATTCCCTTACTGGCAACGCCCACGAATATGATGGGAATAATCTGGAGCTCATCGGACTCGGATGGCCCTCCGCCGAGAGTACGTGCAGATTCGACCTGTAGGCCAAGAATTAGAGCCATCGATCCCGACCGGCTGAAACGCCATGGGGTTGTAAACTCACGAGAAGTTGAATTGCAACGGTAGTCATCAACGCACAGAAAAGGATAATCCCAATGGTCTCGATCCTCGTGCGGCCCTACGTGACTATGAGCTTAGAACCTTGATGACCATACCGTCGATCAATACTCACTACTGGATATTTATAGATGCTGGCTCTAGCCGCCATCCGTGAAGTTATCAGCATTACAAAAGACGAGACGAGGTCCATCTGTCTCTATGGTCAACCGGCAGCACTTCATCAATAGTTTTAGAGGATTACGAACAAAAGCATCAGCGGCAGTGGCGAAGAGCTATTAAGATGGTCAACTAAGTTTCACATGAAAGGACATCTCGCACCTAGGGTCATTTACCGATAGCGACCCAGTCGAGACGGCAGCGTAGAGCTGAATTACAAAAAGGCAGAAGTTCACCGTAAAAGATGCATTGACGGCGAATTTGATCTTCGGAGCCACTCGAGCGTCTTCCTCAACTTGCAACCGCTCCTCATCGTCGGCACCTAGGAATTGGTCGATAAGTTCATTTTGTCGGGTGTAGAACTTCTTGAGCTGCTTCTTATTTCCATTGGGATGATCAATTTTCATCTGGCGCTGGCTGACATTTTCACGTCGATGGCGACCGAAATTCAACGGGTCAGCAGGATTAACTGCGGCTGCAGAAGATGTTGCTGCCCCGCCTGCCTGCATGGCTGACGTCTCCTCGATTGATCCCGAAGGCAAGCAATCGTCCTTCCGGAAGTGGCTTGCTTCCCTAGGCACGGCATCTGCAGACATGGAAACTACGGGACCGGCGCTTGGTGGAGCAGTATTGTCTTCACCTTGGAGTCAGTTGGCGTGCTTGTCTCAGTCTTTCGTTACATTCCTAATTGGGGATAAATGGATTCGAAACGATTGCGCGTTCGGATGTGGATGTTTCCATGGAGCCTCATAACAAGATCGGACGAGAAGAACAGTAAGAAAACGACTGACCTGATGGCTGAGTAGTGTTCTCTGGTTCCTGATTCGCCATCTTGGGATTCATGTTCTGGAAGCCTTTGGGGTACAATACAGAAGGTGTTTCCAAATAACAGTGGCAGAGAGTGATCGCTGCAAGACGGCTCATACAATAATTATATCCAGACCTGGCTCGAAATGCAAATATGAGGGAGCCAACCGTTGTCATATGTTGCATCACACTCCATCACGCTCCACTGACACCTGGACAGAGTGCAACACTCTTCAAGGTCATTTCGTCTGCCAAGAAAGCTTTGCTGGTCTCTGCTCAGAAAACCCCCGCGCAGAAACACAGAGAAAAAAGAGTTAAGCAGGGGTTCGATATGCCGGGCCCGGGGTTGTCAACCGCTCCCGCTTAGACCGCAATTTTTCTCCGTCTCAAACAACAGTATTCTTGGCAAGGGATTGCTTCGCACCGGCAGAGAGCCGATCATTATCAAATGCGGAATACGCGATTGGCCCAATTTTGTTTCGATTCAAAACGGACTTAAACTTTGCCGTGACTATCACGTCCTAACTGTCACAGCTGAAATAGCAAAGGCTCCTCTCCTCGCCCATAGCCAGAGGCCAGCCACCCTACCCCGGACTCTTCTCTGCCAAGCCGAAGTGATGTTTTGGGGCTACGATTAACCTTCCAACTTCACATAATAACTGTGCAGGTCGCATTATGGACGCCCACAATAATTGATACTGCCAAGAGCCTTAATTGTTTCCCCCATATATCTACGACTCGAAGAGTCTTATTCCTAACAAGGTAACGTCGACTATCATACAAAAACCCCGACTCGCTGGAGTCATAAGAGTCGCAGCCATCGATGCCTCTTCCACAGTATGTGGAGTTGATCGGTAACACCGGTTCTCGTAAGTGGGCTATAAAGCTTACTATGAACATATCAAAGTAAATCTTCCTAGGGTGAGTAGTGGGCCTTGTTTCAACCTACAGCCTTCACTGCTTACATACATAGTCTATTTTCGGCGACATTTAAGTCTTAATCGTAGCGTTAACATGGTGCTTTTATACACTTAGATGAGGCTAACAGCAATGAAGCGACGTAATAGCTAATAAACAGAACGTAGCAGTAATTTATCAAGTAATGAGATGGAGTATTGTTGGTGTGTAAGTGGATCCCCTGGGGTGAGGCTCATGCCAAGCTCTCACAAGCACAGGCATGATCTTCAACTTCTAAATGCTCAGTACGGTAGAGATTGCACTATTATTGGGGTTCTGCACGATGCAAATAATTGCTGTGAAACAACCCTGGCAGCACCAACCAAGCCGATCTTTCATCCAATACAGATTATGAGCTTGATTAAGACAGGGTTTGAGGCTTGTGAAGAAGGAATTCAAGGAGTCGACTGCAAAAAACGACAATAATAGTCGAGGAGATCTTATCTGAATCATGACTGTGCAGATATATGCAATTTCGACATCAACTTCCATGGGTCTTCGTCTCATCAACTAGCCGAGATCGCCGGGCGATGTCTGGTCATATTAAAGCAAAAGCCCAGCCAAATCTTCCAAGACTTTCTGGTCGATATTCATATTCTTCTGTGCCGTGTCCTGGTCGAGTGTTAGGGGTCTACGTTCTCTTTCACATTCTCTTCTTTTTTTTCTTTTTACATTCTCTTCTCTTGGCGTAAGGATTGAAGCCTCTCGCCTTTTCTATTATACACTCAGGAGTCGCCGGACGGCTTCATATTATTCCCTCTTTTGTGATTTCTTTTGAACAGGGGTTCCAGTCGCCGGATTTCCGACTTCAGCCTTTCTTTCTCTTTTCTGTGTATTATTGTTTTTTTCGGTTGAGACAAACTCGGGTGTTTGGGCATCATGTCTGTTGATATGGGAAACACGAAGCCCGTTTGCGGCGGCGGCAAGGAAGTTGGCGAGTATGATGTTGCTCTACACACAGTCGGACTATGTGAGTAGCCCTTAATGAGTTTCTATTTGCACCCAGCTAACAGTTTTCCAGTCCTTGTCCTGGCTGCATCATGCATAGGTATTAAATAATCTAGTACTACATAACTGGATAACATAATATTAACACTTTACTCCTAGGGGCTGGTTTTCCCGTAGCTGCTAAGAAGATCAGCTGGTTGAAGGTACCGGAGAAGGTATTCTTCGCCTGCAAGCACTTTGGAACAGGTGTCCTAATAGCAACTGCTTTTGTCCATGTATGTGATGTGGAAGTATGGCTCTTTATATCTATCTAACATACCTTCTCAGCTTCTCCCTACGGCCTGGTTCAGTCTTTCGGACCCGTGTCTTCCCGATCTCTTCACTGAGCAGTACCCCCCGCTTCCTGGTGTTATCATGATGACTTCTCTCTTTATCCTATTTATTATCGAGATGTGGATGAACAACAAAATGGGTGGACATTCCCATGGTGGTGCCACGGGTTTTGAGCAACATGCGCCTGCGCCAGTTGTCGTTCCTCAGCCTCAGCCTCAGCCTCAGCACCGCTCGATGCCATCTGATGCGACTATGGTGGGCTTTGAGGCCCAAGATATTGAATATGAGAAGAGGATGGCTGAGGAAGCGTACGTCAAGAGGCAAAACCCATACTCCGAAGACGAATTTGACCTTCCCCGATCCGAGATGCCTCCATGGTTTGTCGTTTTCTACGAGCAATACGTCCGCCAGCGTCTCGAACTCGTCAACATGATCAAGGCATCTGGTGGTAGCCCACAGGTGCATTCAGAGCCCAAGGAGGAAGTAATAGTCAGCGAAAAGAGCATGATGGATGAAGAAGGTCAGCCGATTGACCCTCTGGTCTACAAGAGAATGTCCATGAACATTACCCTGCTTGAGGGTGGTATCCTTTTCCACTCCGTTTTTGTCGGAATGACTGTCTCCATCACCATCGAGGGCTTCGTCGTTCTTTTGATCGCCATTCTTTTCCACCAAATGTTCGAAGGTCTTGGTCTGGGTTCTCGTATCGCCGCTGTTCCGTACCCTAAGGGCAGCATTCGACCCTGGCTGTTGGTATTCGCTTTCGGAACAACTGCGCCGATTGGACAGGCTATTGGTTTGGCTGCGCGCAACACCTACGACCCCAACAGCGCCTTCGGTCTCATCATTGTCGGTGTATTCAACTCTATGTACGTGGACTTCTATATCAACCCTCCTAACCCTAACGCTAACATGTAATAGTTCTTCGGGTCTTCTGATCTACGCAGCTCTGGTCGACTTGCTCGCTGAGGACTTCCTCTCAGAGGAATCCAGCAAGGTCTTGACGATGAAGGACAAGAAGATCGCTTTCCTGTTTGTTATTCTAGGAGGTAAGTCTATGGGTAGCCCTCTATCTGATTATTCTCGGCTAACTTTGGACAGCTATTGGCATGTCCATCGTCGGTGCTTTCGCTTAAGGCAATTACAAGCAGCAAGGAGATCCGGGGAAGCGAAGAGATACCAGTATACTATGATAGTAGTACCATACTGCCCGAGCTGTGCTATTGACACGTAATGGCGTAAAGCGAGCTATCAAGTGGGTAGGAAATAATAGGGTGGCGGTCATGACGGGGAAACTAGGGCGTGGGGAGTTGTATGATGGGCTCCCTTGTCAAATCCACACGAGCTGTTTCCGTACATGGAGAGTAATTTTACAACACAGTCCTTACCGCATGCGCCAGTATTAGCATCATCCACGCAGCATTTGGTTAGTTTGAGCATAGGAAACGCAGGGGTGCCGAGCAAGTTATAAAAGCGACGCCTCCTAGTTTAGGCAGAACGACCGACGTCTATGACTTCGGGTCAAGAAAAAGGGGGAAACGCTGCCGAAAAATTCTACGAGCACTCGAAATACCGAACCTCTGCCAAAAATCCAGACAGCGACGGCAAACGCCAGGGCCGAGTCGGAGGATTTAATTGGGCAAGTCACGACGAGGGCGCGGAAAAAGTTAATGATTCTCATTAGAGCGGAAAACATATATCACCAGAGCGAATCCGGAGGTTACTATTATAATTATAGTGCGATAGTGCGCGTGTACAGTTTACATACCAGTCACGATAGCATATGAAGAATACCAATAAAAGTCGAGTCAAACTCTACAAAGATTACATCAAGGGAATTGCAATGAAAAGTCAAAACCTAACCGAGCGAGATAGAAATCGGTTCGATCTAACTAACCTGCCTTAATTTCGCATGGGGATTCTATCTCCGAGATCTGATAAATACTACTCTAGCTGCATGTACGTACGTAGTCAGCCCCCCGGATCCTCATCCGCAAGGTCCCTGCAGCCGACCCTGGTTGTTTTTTTTTTTTTTTTTTTTTTTTTTTTTTTTCTGAAACGAAGAGGTCGTGGAGCCGCGCATCGTGATACAATGCCTAGAAGCTTAGGTCGACTACCTGCGTACGCATACGCAGGAATTACTAGAGTAGTATCGATAATATGAGCACGTGTCTTGTTTCTCAAAGTGGAAGGCTATTATTACCTAGGTACCTACGTGCCTCTTATAAGTTACTCATTTCTGTTCGTCCGTATGTAGGTGTGCATGCCGCGTATGTAGGTTGGGTGTGTTTCATGGTTCCGGTGGTAGAAAACTTATGGGTGGAAACGAGGTCTGAGGTACATACGCACGTTGCTGCCAAGGGCGATACAAGGAAGGTTTTCCCGAGGACGCTGTCTTTGAAGATGCTTAGCATACGAGATAGGGTTTCTATTTTTACGGAGTATTTCGGTCTGAGATGAAACATAATATTAGTATTCTTGTGTAGTTTATGTAAGTCCTCTGACAGGTTGAATACCATGTAACTATGTAATTCAGGTCTACGAAGGTGCTTCGAACTCAAGACGTGTGCTAGTTCCGTTAAGCTACTAGGTAATAACATCTTCCTCATTCTCATCTTTTCTAATAGGCAGGTATTTGTTTCTAACTGTAGTCGAGCTATTAAGTTATCTGAACGCAATCTTTGCTATTTGGCTCTCCAATATATTCGCCCTTCAGGAACCGTTACAGAGAATTAATCAGAAAGCATATCACACAGTATATGTCACCAAATGAAATAAAGTAGGTAGTTTAGAGAGCAACAATGTTCAGCCTTTAGGCTAGTTACCTAAGATTTAATAACTACCTAACGACGAATCGACTTCCTTTTCCTTTTCCCCTTTTCTCCCTATCAATAAACAATTATTGAACTTAATGAGTGATTCCTTCAGCGACATAATAGACCAATGCCTCTCCAGCAACTCAAGGAAAGAAAACTCGTATGAAATTCCGAGTTCGTGAAAATCGTAAGTCGTTTCTCATAAAAGAAGTACCAAATAACGCCAACGACGAGGATCATTCACCAGGCATATCCAACGACCGTCCCTCTATCAGCTTACTCCCCCTGATTCCCGCTATATCCCAATATGGGGCGCTGGTATTAGCTCATTGGATAGCATCATATTATCTCGAGATGAATCAGATGGTCGATAATCTCCCAGTCGATCGTGACCTCTTCTCCCCGAGCATCTGTGCAATGTCTAGTGTAATCGCACATGCCGTTTCTACAAACGTAGAACAGCTTTCCCCGAGAATTCTTTTTCCCCGATACTATCTGTCACAGTACGGTCCTTATAGGTCGAGATAGCAACGTCAATCCCTCGAGTTGACAACGTTCTACCTTTTGGTAGTGTAGCGGTTTGATAGCTATCTCCCGAACCATTACGCTATCCGTTTGCTCGACGACCCGCATCTACATCGTGGGTTGGCCGGATCGTTGCCGCGGGCGTCGGCGAACACGAGGAACTTTCCCGTCTGTGGACATTTGTAATAGGGCCGTCCCGCATTTCCGATATCGTTAAAGGAAGATGTGACGGCCTCGGAAGCAGGCAAGCCACAGTGACGACATGGGATCGGCGAGCTCGGGTAGGAAGCTAAAGGTATTACTCCTCGAAAACGGCGTAGGGTAGCCCATCCTTTCTCATGGTCGTTGTTAAAGCTGTCTCTGGTGGCTTTCTATATAGACCATACACATTAGTATATTGAATTGGTACGTAAAGAGCGTAAATATGGCAACCATATACTATTATTCCGGTTAGCTGGGCTACACTTACGCCTAGGGTTAAGCGGCAAAGCAACTCGATGACATCTGACACTGTACTGAGATGCATATCGGCGGACGTTTCCAGATGATAGGTAACCTCTGTGTATCTTAAGCAAGTGGGATGGGTAGATAGGTCTATCCCGACCAGAATGATACGAAAGACTGCAAAATGACTGGGAGAATACCTAGACTAACATAAATGTTTTCCTAGGCTGCCTCAAGGTAGGTAGCCGTTTGCAACTAACAATGGCATATGATTGGTCAGGTATCTGCAAGCCTCCTTTAAGGCATTTTTACACTTGACATTCAAACATTAGGCAGCAGAATCTACTTTGCATTCTAGAAATGACCACAGCTGCTACATAATTCTTCGGCGTGATAGGACGAGGCTATAAACAGAAGTTACCTACTAACGAAACTGACGTATGCAGACGATCATGACAGCGGTCTTCGCTGTTAAATATATCTACGACCACGGTGGCAGCATATACAGCAGGCCAATATTCGTACAATAATCATAGCATCCTCAAACTATTGCATAAACGGCCAAAATAAACTATGACTCAGTCCGCGTTTCTTCGTGCGAGGACTTTAGAGAAATCTCATCTACTGAGAGCCCTGATATTACCTACATTGACACAAGTTCTACTATTGGTTTTACGTGAGATACATGAATAGCCTTACCAAGGACGTCTCTCCCCTGTGGATTCCCAACCTGGTATACTATTATAGTTAATAACTCGGTTTTCGAGTATCCGGATGTTACTGACACCTCATTTACTACTAGGACGCATTATAAAATTCTTTTCCTTGTGTAGTATATAGTCTGTCTGTCTAGATATCTGCCTTGATAAAGTAGCTGATAATATACAATATAATATGTTAAGGAAATTGTAATAATAACGTAATTTCATGTTCAACCTGCCTATTAACCTAAGTGGTTTGGAACAGTTTCGTCCTTTGCTTTGCTCTCCCTTTGAATAACTCCGACATGATTCTAAGTAATAGACGTATTTATAAAATATAGTAGTGCTCCGACAACCTCTGAATGAAATGACACTGGCGTAACGTTCCTGGACCTCAACAATTTGTACCTAAGGTACCGCTCCATTCCCCATAGAAGAAGAAAAGTATTCGCTGAATATAACCGTCTCCCCCATGGATCTGAACTTAATCACGATCCCCTTAAGTGCCTAATCATCAGATTATGTCCAGGTATATCAGTTTGTCCTGAAGCGCCGGATGAATGACGAGTCTTTTCATATTGACATATGGCACATATATACCGCATGTGCCGAGTCTACAACAATAGAATGCCAGTCCGGGATTAGGTTTATCAACCCCCGTTACCACCAACTTGCAGGACTCATTACAATAGCAGTGTTCTTCCGTGGGGTAGTTGCCACGGGCGTCGGCGAAAACGAAGAAATTATCGCAGGGCACGCACTTGAAGAACGGCCGGCCCGCATTTCCATTGGGGTTCGTCATTTTCGTAGTATATTTAGTAGCAAATCTTTTGCACTTGGAGCATTGCGGCGGATCATTGGGGTAAGAAGCCAAAGGGAATTCTGTTTGTAGCTGTTTTCGTAGCGCCGGAAGTCCCAGCTGGTCGACATTGGTGTTCTAAATGGAGTTGAGACATAATAGTAAATCTGAGCGGTCATACTAGGATAAACATACATTAATATCCAATTTCAGAAAGTGTGCAATAGCTTCAGCCAGTTCGGTCAAATACAGAACCTTAGATGCTTCGTACATCGTGCTAAGTTTTGTATGGTTGTCGCTAGTAGGATGGATTAACTTGAGTATACTCTGATGAGAAAAGATTCAGAGGACGCAAAGGGCGTGCCAACGCATTTAAATACTGCGAGCCTTGCGGAAAAAAGTCACCTGCAGCCAATATCACAACCTGACTGGTTAGCCATCGGCGTGGCGCTTCGAATTACACCCCTTTTGATCGGGCGTTACGATAGAATCCGATCGAATGCCAAATAGATCTAGGCATATCTTCTAATGACTGGACGAAACAGGATGGCCTATGAATAAAAGACGTTCGTTGGTGACACCTACCTAACTATTTGCCCAAGCCAAGATGGTAGTCTTTATGAATCCGTGTATCTACAACTATAAAAAGTTTACATGTTATTTCGATTTAATCATAAATGTATCCTGCTTTATTTAGGAACCAACACTCTATGATTCCTTCGCCAATGATATCTTTGCTTATCCAACATGCAGCCTTTCGTACAGTACAGCAAACCGGTGTCACGCCAATTATCAATGTGAGCGGTTCCAGTCAGTAAACGATCTAGGTAGAAATGGTATACCTATATAAGATAAATACGCATGATCCTTGCAAGTACAAAGCATACGCCCAGACGTGCTATATCCATTCTCAACTTCCTGTCCACCATAAGACCGTCAGATTATAAGCAGCTTTGCCAGAACGTCTATAAGTTCCGGGCCTTCAATCACAACGAAGTCCCCCTCCAGAGTCTCGTGGAACTCATGGTAGCCGCATTTCCCAGATCTACAGATGTAGAAAACCTGCCCGGGGATTGACTTCTTCTCAGTATGAATAGGTCTCTAATTTCCCACTAGCAGCCGCTTGCTTGGAGATTTACATTTGCACTCCGGGTTCGTAGGGTCGTTTCCGCGATTATCGGCGAATGTCAGAAACTTTTCGCAAGGTTCCTCACATATGTAGTATGGGCGTCCACCGTTGCCATTGATATTCTCGCTATCAGTCACCTTCGAGATAGTAACTGCTTTGCAGGTGGGACATCGAGGCGGCTTTTCCGGAAACTTCAAGGTTCCCTATACATATCTGATTAGAACATAGAGAACTAATCCTTTGCCTTTTCCCCTTTCATACTTACATGACTCTCTATACCTGGAAATAGCCGGCGAACTTCAGATAGAGTAGTTAGCTTTCTATATTTGGTATCCATTGCCGCTGATGTTTTCAGTATCGTATTATCTGTGTATGGCAAAAACGAGACAAGATTGTCTTCGGTCAAATAGGGTTGACACAACGCCCCTATGCCCTGTTTAAATATTGAGGGCCTCGCAACAGCGTTAAATCATGTAATAATCACACTGGTTAGATTTTCTATATGTACCTAGCGATATTGTCACACGGCCACGTTGCCAAGACGGGTTGATTCTCTATAAGTAGGTAGCCAACAGCACAATGAGGATAGCCATGAGGGATACAATTGGGCATGATGCATCACGAGGACATGCAAGTTTCAGGTAGCTGCTCCAATATTGGCGAACATCCGGAGGTTGGCTTGCAAGATACGTGCTGCAGATTGTTTGCAAATAGGGACCAGTCTCCCACCCTCGAACAGCTCGAACAGAGAAGAGAGAAGAGAGACCCATGGCCCTCGAGACGATTAGAAGATTATTAGATCGAATTGAATAAACCCTATTCCAAGCCCTTGTCACGATTATCGCCACCCGTTAGGTCAAGTTTCTTTTTCCTCTTTTCGAGATAGGCAGAAATTCAACTTACCTTCCAGCCTTCTCACACCTACGTTTCTTAGTCTTTATCCGATATTTACCTACCTATCTGCCGCAAATGTAGAGCTACTCTATAATATGGACCAGTCCTGCAAAGAACTACATGTGACTTGTCTGCTTGTCCAAGTGACTTACCAAGCCAGATCGTGAAAAGGGGTAAGATATCGTTTAAGTGAATCCAAATAAAACACCAACACCATCATATATCAATTCTAGCATGCGGGTTGTCAGCTATCTATCTCTAAGAACTTGTATGATACCCCTCTTTCATTGTTTTCCCTAAAAACTAGTGAAATAGCTAAAGGAGATCTCACTAATGCTCGTCGGTGAGGTACCAGAGATACGGTATAGCTTAACGACCTACCATCAATATCAGCATCAACGTTATTTCTGACCATAACTCAACTACTGATTGCGTTATTAGGATGGGAGGAGATATATACAATTTTCGTATATCTCTAATCAAAGCTTCATCTCTATTGGCAATAACCACAACTTTAGGATTCCAGTACAAACCCAATTTTCCTTCTAGCTTACAATACATTAGAATACAGCAGCCCGGTTAATCGCTTTAAATGATCGAGGTATCAGAGGAAATTAGATAATACACAAATAGTTCCAAGGAGTTAATGCCACAAACACAAAAAGAAATACCGACGAGGTTATTTAACGGAATTCGTTAGTTACCAGACCGTGAGCTCTACATAATCTATCGATGAAAAAGCCGCCAGTCCTTTTTTTTCGTTGCCATATTCGCCGTAACACCGCCGCACCTATTTGCAATTCATACACGTACGACCGGGCTAGGGTCCAAAAAGACGACTCGGATTCCACTGAACCGGGGTATGGTTTGCTTGGTTCAGTCCCGCGCAAAAGGGGCACATAGAAACCGAGCCATGAAAGCGATCCGTTCTGCTTTTTATAAAGGGTCATGAACGGATACTTTCACTATATGCATAGTGTGGCCCCCTATTGCATGGAAACGACTCTTGCCCAAAGTCGATATAAAACCATAGATATCCCTAACACCCTTAATAGGTGCATTACTTGAGGTAGAGTTAGGGAATGGAATCGTCGCAGGAGGATATCAACTGCTGGAAACAGAATGACCGCCCAGGGATAGTATTGTCGGTTGGGGGCAGAGTAACGCAAATTTCAACCGTCCGCGAATGGCCATTAAGCTTAAATTTATTTGCCAGTGACTGCGTGGAATGAAAGGTTCCGCTTCGCGAAGTGGAATAAGACTTTCAAACCCGAAAGTAGGCGAGGTCCATAGGAATAAAGATTGTTCCAAAACAACAGCGGAATGTATGCCGTTGTAAAGTCAAGGGAGGAAGGTAATGCATTAGCATCATACCAATATAATATTGGTCATGGTTGGTGGTAGAAGGTTGATTAATTGCGGAATTCTTGCACGTGGGATGGGTGCCATGTCCTCAGAAAGAAAAACATTCCACATAGTTCTCGTACTCTCATAATTATGAATGACCCAAGCTTCCAAAGACTTAGGAATAACACTCGCAGGGGTATCTGTTGGATAATGTCCTTATGCTGTAGGCCCCAGATGGGCTCTACATGGCATGGTTACTATTGGTCTCCACGACATTATCGGAGAGATTGATCAATAATTGGGCCAGGCAACGCTTGGTTGCCGCATCGTCACGGAGAACCGAGCTGAAAGTGGCGTCGCGTAGCGGTTCTGGCAGACATTGACGGAGAGCCTCTCGAGCCCGAGCGTTATCGCTTAGGCGAAGGAAGCAGCGCACAACATGCTTGAGCAGACGAGCGGTTTGCTGCTCGACAAGCTGGGCAACCATATTGCTCAATACTGTTCCAACAGCATAAAAGCGTTCGTAGGTGGCGCATATGTAATTCAGGCCATTATCGTCCAGCAGGATTTTTTGAACGATGAAGATGGCAACCGTTTTGCTCAACTCAGATCCTGTCTCCATAATGCGAAGACAGAGAGGGATGATCTCGGTTGTGAGGAGAAAGTTAATCACCTCGCTAGAGTCGTTCTTTACTAATGCACCGATCACGCCGAGTGAAGTTAGACGGAGATACTCGAACGGGCGAGACTTGGATGTGGTGTTTAGGAATGGATATAAGAAGAGAGGAATGTGGGCTGCATTTCCATCTTGTTAGCGTGCTATAACTATTTCGTCTGAGGATCAACAACATACCATTCAAGAACAAAGTTCTGGTGTCATTGTGCGATGCCACACATTGTAGGAGCGCAAGGGCGTTGCAGACTCTGTTGGAAGCAGCAGCGGTCAATTGCGATGGGTTAAGGAGGTTATAGACAGAAATGATCTCTTGCATTAGAGAGGTCATCACTCCTGGAAATTCGGATTAGAATCAGCTCCAAATCAGGATGATGCGGGCAGGGAGGGCTACGAACCAAATGAATGCCACAATATAAGGGCAAGCTCAGGCACCTGTTCTCTCTTCTTACTCAATTCGAGGAGAGCCGCTTCGCGCGTGTTCTCATTAAGTAGATCGGCAACGAAGGTCAACGTGCGACGATTGTCCTCGGACACATTCTCCAGGCCATTATCCTGAACATGGCCACCAACTGACGCGCCAATGTTTGTGGACACATTACTATGAGCACCTGCTAACCGGTTGTAATGTTGCTGCTGAGCTGCTGCTGCGGCGGCGGCAGCTTGTTGCTGAGCCTGGTGCTGGTGGTTTTGCGGTTGATGCATCCATGGCTGATCAGCATGTGGGTTATACTGGTGGTGGCTGTAAAGGTTTGGGTTTGGCAACATCGTGGTGGTTGATGATCGAGGTCGCTCAATAATATTGCTCTACCTAAGTATGCCGGACCAAGTTTCTTCAGTGATATTTTCTTGCCTATCTCTCCTATCGGGTCGGGCTCGCTGCACTCTTCCTCAGATCCTGGGTGAAGTAGTAGATGTTTCGGTTGGTCGCATAAGTTTTAAAAATCTTGCGAGTTTATCAACTAATCCTGGCTGATCACGCTCGTTTTGTGTATCGAATAATATGCCAGTTCGTCTCAACTGCGTGACGAGGGTAGAAGGATAGCTTGCTGACTCGGTCTATTTTGGATGCTGTTGAGTCGCGGGGTAGATTCGTAGTTCGCTGGAACCTAACAGCTCAAGTGCGTCCGTGTGCGTCTGTGTGCGTCTATGTAGACGATGTGCGCCTTGTCTATATACTTGGTGAGTAAGGATATGACTGTAGTGAAATACGTGTTATCTTTACAATATGGAGAATGAGAGGGAATGAAAATGTGAATGTGAATGTGAATGTATGGATAAGCTTTCCCTATGGTATGGGATTTAACTGAGGTAAGGTAGATGTAAATAAGTGAAATATACCTATACTGACATCAACCGGGCCGCAAGAGTTATGCTTGGGCAATCGTTGCTAAAATGTTCTCAGACGAGAGACAGAAGCTTCGGAACGGGAAAAAAAAGATTAAGTAGTTTGGGTTAGATGTATGAAGGCGCCGCACGAGGAAAAGAAAGTATCGAGGTGTGGAAAAAGTTTGATTGGAAGTCGTAAGTCGCAGGTCGCAGGTGAGGGTGAGGGTGAGGGTGAGGGTCTAGATATCGATAAATGTTGAAGAAAGTCGAAGGCAGTTGCAGGGCTTTCGCTGTTCCCAGCGACGAAAGCACCGCGTCGTAATTTACCGAACAGGACGGGGGTCCATTAGTTAGGTAAGGGAGCACAGACCAGTTATGTACCTAAGTTCTCAGCCCTAGCTCGTTGCGCCGCAGCGGGGTTTGTGCACGGACTACACGGGACTACAGATATCAGATACGCAGCAGGAAGGTACTGTACCAAGCTGCTTGGAACTTCCAATTCTCTCATACAATAGCACGATAGCGGACTTTAACACAGTATAAATGTATAAACGTATACATGTATAAATGTATGATGTGCTACCACACGTTACGATCTATGCACCTGTATGTAACCGTCAAGGTTCCCCCCTATTTCCTTCGTCCACCTATAGCATCGTCCCGGCACTCCCCACCTATGTATTTTGCATGACTGTTGATACTTTGGGCAGTAGGTTACGTCAAAACGTATGTTCTAGCAAAGTGCAAATTGAGACACAGTTAATTGGGCGCATCTCTGACCTGACCTTGTCTCCTATTCGCACTTTGAGAGATACGTGTGTAACTAAACTACCTAAGCAATAATCATGTTGCGTACCTTGGGTGGTGTAGTGGTGTAAGCCTCTCATCTAAAGGAGACAAAACAACACGATGAAATCAGATTTGCCGCAATACCAATAAATACCTATATAACGGTTTAAAAAAAACAATTACTATTATAATGAGTAAACCAAAACAAATATAAGGTACCTGACGAAGGAGCAAAGAGAATTACCGTTTAACGACAGTCGACGAATTATGTTCATGTTTAGGGAAAAAAATAAAATATTAGTACATTACCGCCCGTTGCGAATAGTAACAGTAACAACGTGATGAAAACACGGCGCACCAGTCCGAAAGGCTGTTGCTGCTATCCATTTATCTACCCATCCACTCCAAGATGTACTGTCTACATTACTACTTGTATTTGCTGTTAGGAAAACATCAATCGTCGTGAAGTCCGTTCGCCAAAAACCTGCCAATTCCATCATATCCTTACAATAGGTTTTTGGACGCAGTGCTCATCCTCAAAGAACCCGTATTGATGGCATAACAATCCACCCTTTGAGAAAA
Organism: Daldinia eschscholtzii; assembly: GCA_037126485.1. NCBI lineage: Eukaryota > Fungi > Ascomycota > Sordariomycetes > Xylariales > Hypoxylaceae > Daldinia > Daldinia eschscholtzii. The sequence goes on from JBANMG010000002.1 coordinate 4,012,078, forward strand.
GAACTGAAGAATCAATGCGTTTTCCAACCTTGGTGGACGGTCCATGTCTTAATAGGAGCCGCCACGTATAGAAGACACTCGCATTATAATAGGAGTAGTTCATACGCCCTGACCCTCTCTCATCGCATCCATCGGCGACTACCACCAGCAAATCCAAAAAATTTATCGACTTAGCAAAATAACCCGTACCTGGGCTGCAAATCATAGTCGCAACTCCTTTAGAATCTGGTCCGCCAAGTTCTTGAACTGCCACGTATTTCCTTCCATACGCTTGAACTGGATCCCGTGCAACGAAAGCAAGGGAACTTTAACAATGAAAATCTCAAATTCTAAAACCATATTTCCGCCCAAATCACTCTGCACATGTGTAGTCGTTTCACCTGGTACTCTCCTTGACGATGTGGTTGCGTCTCGGTGAATGCTTTCGGGATCGGAGAGTTCCGACGTAGAGTCGCTTCGATCAGCTGGTCTCCCAGGAGTCCGTGGTGTAGGTGGGACACGATCCGTCTCTCGAATCTCATCCCTATCCTTGTCCGTCCTGATGCCAAAGCTGAACCTACGGCGGTGATTAGGCGTCGGCATTGGGCTACCCGGTCCGTCTGATCCCTTCTTAAGATCGATGCTAGGTGTGTGGCGACAAGAAAATCCACCACGAATTTCCGTATACTCGACTCCAAGTTGTTTTAGTACCCTCTTCACATCTGTACGGATAGCAGGCACTGATTTAGTTGATGTCGTGGAAACGCTGAAGAGGCCCTTCAGGAAAACTGGCTTAGCTAGCTCCGAATCGTCCAGACGCTCGGCTGAGTTCCCGCTTGCTTCGCCAAGCTCTTGGTCCGTCTCTTCTGGCACATCAGCAGCACGAGCACCTTCCCTGCGCAGTCTCCTTGCCTGTATACTTTCACGCCGAGCATGGCTTAATGGTTTTGCCCTCATAGATGCAGCTCGAGGGTTCAGGGCGCTCTTCGGCTCAGGCGGAAGTTTATCGGTAGCTGCCGACTGATCAGAGCCGCTAGTTGGTGGTGGGTCCTTGTTAATCTTGTTCGCAGATCCAAATGGTCGTCTCCTAAACTCTGCCGAACTCACACTGGTCGATCTTCCCAGACCCTTGTTGCTTCCGGACAAGTTGGCACCAGCGGAAAGAGGTGGGCTAAGTAAGTCTCTGTGTTGCGGCTGGCTGCTTCCTGACCGTAACCTTGTCGGCTTATGCTCATCTCGATCACGTCTAGACCTGCGTATGCTGAAGCTCTTCCGTGGTGATTCCGGCGTTTCGGCTGGCGAATGAACGTGGACCACCGGCGGGTGCGAGCGATCTTTATCAAGCCTCTCTGGTTCTTTGCGACGCCTAGTGCTGAACCGTCTAAGGATGCCTGCAGCTGTACTCTCCTTCTTTGGTGGTGGGTCTGTAGGAATCTCTGGGGGAGCAAGTGTGCCCTGTGCTGTCTTCTTAAGATCCTCCGGGGCGTCATCTTCCCCGTGAGTTCTGGCACGGGGTCTTGACCTTCCCCCAGTAGCCTTCTCTCCGGCCATTTCATACGTTGCGGTATTTGTATGAGCCTCTGGCGGTGGTATAATTTCTGGCATCGGCGAGTCTGCCACATTCTTTGGCGTATGAGCCTTCGGCGCAGCTTCTACTTTGTCTCGTTCTTGCTTCTCCTTTACTAGATAGTATATGGATATAAGAGGACTAAATGCATTGAGCGGATCAGCACCAATTTGGAGCGCATCCGAACTTGGAGTTGTCAAATTGTCACGGCTGCTCCCAGGGTTGTGTCGCTTGTAAAAGTCAAATCCAAACCCACGCTTCTTCTCTACGTCTTTAGGCGCGGGTGGCACCTCTTTCTCCTTCTGCAGAAGCGCGACAGCGCGTTTGTAATCTTCGGATTCGATAACTTTAGTGAGCTGAGCCTTAATCAGTTCTGGGGGGCCAAAGTTGAAACCAGTCATAGCGTTGATGACTTCAGGTTCGAGAGGGAGAGTTAAAGGTTCCCGAGCGGGTAAGTAGTTCTCGGGCGGGCCACCATAACCTTTGATCATCCAAGGATGGTTCATGACTTCATACATGGTGGCTCGTTGTCTCGGGTCGGTGACAAGCATGCGTGAGAGAAGATGTCGGCATTCTGGATTTATGTTAGAAGGTTAAGACAAATTAGCCAAAACTAAATCACTTGCCATTAGATAGCCAGCTAGGATAGTCCACAAGTCCCTTCTTGATCTTGGCGTGGAGAGCTGGCATGCTCTGATCGTCGAAAGGGACCTTGCCACACACTAAAACATATAAAACTATACCAAAGCTCCAGACATCAACCTCAGGTCCGGTGTACGCCCGTGCTTGAAGAAGTTCGGGGGCGGCGAAATAGAGACTACCGCAGAAGGTCTTGAGATGACCACGGGGGGCAAAGAGGTTGCTGAGACCAAAATCAATGATTTTAATGTCGCCAGTCTTACTAATAAGGATGTTTTCGATCTTTAAGTCGCGGTGCACTATGCTATTTCGATGGCAGTAATCGAGAGCGCTGGCGATCTGCCTGCTGAACTTCCTGGCTTGCTTCTCCTTGAGCTTGCCGTGAGAAATAATATAATCGAGCATCTGTCCGCCATTTACATATTCGAAGAGCATGTACCAATGGTAGTTGGTTCGAACAACATCTCGCATGCCGCAGATGTGTGGGTGCTGCAAGAGAGTCACAATGGCAGCTTCACGTGCGGTTCGTATTTCTTTCGATTGATCGGCCCTCTCCTTATCAGCTCGGCTATGGTGGTTATCTTCGGTAGAGCCTCGAGGAATAATTTTACAGGCAACCTACGCAATTACTGTTAGTAAATCAAGGTTGAGAAGAGCGAGAAAGTTAAAAAGCTTTATAAAACGTTGTGGATTACCAACCTGTTCTGTTCCGTCTTCTTTACGAGCTAGCTTGACCTTACCCATGCTACCAGCGCCGATAGTCTTGCCTAGAATCCATTTTCCGGACTGGGTAGGAATAGAAGTCCTTGAAGTCCTTTGCTTGGCACCTGTAGCCCTGGCATCTGCCGCAGCTTGCATGACGGGCGGGATGGCAGCAGGGCCGGCGTTGTTTGCGACAGCAGTTGGGCCTGCCATGTCGCTCTGAGCGTGAGTTGACCGGGTGCTGCTTCGACGATGAACTCCTTTAGAATCGTGACCCCGCGAAACTAGGGGAGGGCGATCGTTACTGGAATTTCGCTTGGAATGATGATGAGAAGTAGCTACGTCAGAAGTCTCATAGTCTTTCTGTGGTAGAATGTCTTGAAGTGGACGGCCAGAAGATGAATTCTGACGGCTGTGATGGCGGTGATGATGAGAAGCCGAAGCGGAACGAGTTAGAGGTTGACCAGGTTGACCAGGCTGGCCAGGATTGTGTTGGGAATTCGAAGCAGCGGTAGAAGCAGCGGTAGAGCTTGTCGGGCGTGAACGAGCCGAGTGGGCGCGGACGGGTGGCTGGGTCTGGTGGGATCTCGGGGATGAAGAGGAGGACGAATGACGGTGGTGGTGATGACGATGCTGATGTTGGTGTTGGTGTTGTTGTTCAGTTGCCGAAGTGGACATCGCTTGGTACTGGGTTTATTGCTATTGCTACGGCTACAGCAATAGTAGTAATTGTACAGTATAATTGTTGAATAACAAGTGCAAGGGGACCGAGCTGATGTGACAGCGCCTTATTCAAGGGCCGATGCTTCTTCTCCATAAAAAGTTCGAAAAGAGAATTGGTTCTCTTTTTTTTTCGCTGGGCGGTTTCCAGAAGTTTGGGCAGCGGGCAATGGGCAATGGGGCAACGGGCAGCGGGCAGTGGACAGTGGATAGTGGACAGTGGACAGTTGGAGAGCGACGAGACTCGAGCCTGCAAATGGCAAATAATACGCAAATACTACTACTAGCAATTACCTTAGTCTGGGACTCTGGGACCTTGGGACTGCGGGCCACAAAACACCCCCCTGCTACTTTCCTGGTTTTGGTTCTTGCTTGGGTTTTCTTGCTTGGGGTACGCCGCAAAGTTGCAAGGTTGATGGACCGCTGGAGCGACGTGGTACGGTTGACGGTTTGACGGGTGGGAGCCTCGCAGCACTTCTTTCTTTCCTTTCCCTCCTTCCCCCCCCCTTAAAGGAGTTACTAATTGGTCCCCCGGGGATGCGTAATGCGTTAGCGTCCCCTCGTTAGGTCTTCCAGCTGATTGACCGAAGTTTATGTTAGGTTATGTACTTGAACTGCGATCACTACATATATTTGTACTGCTTCTGATGTACTAGTACTATACCTCCCGGAGGATATGAAGGTAAAAGACCTACAGGCAGGTCCAATGAAAGGCAGGAAGTAAGGTAGTATTGTACCTTTGGTAGCTTCTCCTTAGGTGGACTTGTTGGCAAGGACGGGCAGACTGGCTTGTATCAGGTGTACTTACCCTGCCTACGTGTAGTAATAAGAGACGCCAAATAAGGGACATCCTCCACCGGCGAATTTAGTACCGGCAACCGTTCAAATAAGTACAAATTACCTGCCTACTAACCTACTAACCTACTAACCTATACAATACCTTTTACGTGTTGAAGTTGCACCTGGAACTACTACTTAACGTGCCTTGCGTGTCCCCCAAAAACACGAGACTACCTACACAACCTAAGCAACATCTGATGATACGGTGGCAAGGAAAGAAGAAGATCACAATTGATTTTCACCCCGCAGCCGGTACGGAAAGTCCGTAAGGCGAAGATTGAAAGATGTAGGTAAGGTTGGTCCGGTGGTTGTATTTGAGATACGACGGTACCGGACGGTACGTGGGATCTGATATCTCGTTTCGACGCTAAGGAAATATCATATGAGCGGAGCGAAATAAAAGAGAAAGAAAAATAAAATAAACGAAACAAAACACCTTATTAGATAGGATGAGTACCACACCCATAAAACCTGATCCCGTTGTCCCCATTGACCCCGTCGACCCCGTCGAATTACCTAGGTCCTAGGTAGAGACCGGGTAGATTAACTCAATAGCTGGTGGGAAAGAAACTTGGATGAATAAAAGCTGGGCTCGACCGAACCTTCACTAATGCATTTCTTTCCACATAATGCATCAAAGTGCATCACAAAATGCATCGAGCTTTCCCTAGCCGCATCTCGCTACCACGTTCTAGGCTTTAGTGCCCCGTACCTTAAGGAGCTTCGTAACCGTTAGTGGATGGTTAGTGGTTGGTCAGGCGGATCGTGTGGCTTAGGCTTAAACAGAATGACGAAATAAAACTCGACCCCTGGAACTAAAAAAGATCAACTGTGCCCGTTTTTTTTTTTTCTTATAAAATATTCATACAGCTGGACCTTCATATTTTTCTCCGCTTCTGACAAGCCAAGAATTAATATGGCTTCATTAAACTTCAAGGCGGCATAATTATCAGCTCATCCTCTCGTTCAAAATATTCCGTTGGTTTTTTAAAAGAGGTCTTCCTGCCACCACGTTTCAAGTGCTGGATCCTCTGTTTACCATATAGCCATATGGGGAGTTGGTCGAGTGACGATTGGAGGGGTATGACGACAGCTCCCTAGGTTAAGTAGTTCCGCGAATTGGTCGACAAGGTTGTAATATGGACTCGAAACTTAACAGATCAGGAAAATAATCCATCCTCGTTCGGTCGATCAAGGACGATGATAGGTTGGATATTAGCGACCATGCCGCTTCCGTTAACTTATTGAATAGGAACAGCTTGATTGGACGGCGTAGCGAACCAGGTCCGAAGAAAGTGATGGCGAAAAGCATCGCTCTGTTGAACTACAACAGGATGTCCTACGTATCATTTATTCTCGGTACCCATCGAAAGATATATTTGTTTGTTTTGCAATGGACGTAGTTAACATTATTCTTCTACAAGTTTTGAGGATATATTACTTAAAATTGTATAAGCAGTCACTTCAACCCGACTCATTCCTGCTGAAGAACGCCTACAGATAGCACGGTTTGTCTCAATGATATTAGGCATTGCTCTTTAAATTGCGAACCAAGGATAGGTAGTATATGACTTATGGTTGTCTTTGTGGCTTGTTGAAAGGTCCTATCAAGAACTACTTACTCAGGATATACGACTACACGTGATATATACTCGAGGGGAAACAGTGAGTTACCAACCCACGATGCTGCTAAGAACCTGGAGCTTAGTCGAGTCAGACTTGAAGTATTCCATTTTAGTAAAAGCAAGACTAGGAATTCAGATAGCAAACTCTTTCCTATCTATTCAACCTCTTCGCCCGAGTTTATATTAAGTACGGAAGTTTCCGGCTGCTAGTCTATGATAAATAGCTTTTCTACGGATAGTTGATGTATTTATAGACAATTAGTGGCTGAAATATACGAATTCTCTTGAGATTTAAGAGGAAAGGGATATTAGGATTCATTAATAAACATTCGGTATTGCCCCTTGCGTTGTCTCTTGGGGTAGCCTGTAGGTCCTAGTCCTTGGAGATCATTATAGTCGGCGATGAGCTGGAACTGCGTTGGAGCGGCACTTGAGATCGAATATGGAAGCTGACCAGGATAGCTACATATTGCTTTGATCTTGTACAACAGGATAAGCTGCAGCAACGCGTACAAGGATGAGCCGATATGAGATCTGACATGCGTTTCACGTCACGTTCTGCATATTCTATTAGTCGTTCCCCGAGAAACATCTCGTACTGTGATGCCAGATCGATAAATAGTGTTACAAGCTTATTGACAATCAGACAATTTTGACATGACAAACTGACCTAGACTGACGGCCTTTCATACTATGTGTTACTATGTGGACCAACTACAATCCTCGTTTAAATTACTGCCGAAGCCATCGGTGGTTCACCCGATATTGTCTAGATACCCGTTCTTTTAGCTCGACTTGTGGGTTTATTGATTTGGTGATTTGGTAGTTTGATGATTTGATAATTTGATACTCCATAAGAGCACCCACCGGGTTCATCCTTTTGGGAACTATGATCGTATCTCACTCGGTTCAGCCAAGTTTACAATGTACAGGAAATGCTAGTAAGTACATAGTAGGTTGGTAAGGGGGGCCCAATTGAAGATAAATACATAAGCAGCTAAAGCTAGGTGGTCAACATAAATGAATGTCTACCTATTTAAAATTATAATCTATTATGAAGTCTAAGGAGAATAAGAATAACTAGTTAAAGGGAAAATAAATAATGAAGTTTGGACCGATAAGAAATATACCGTATCGATAATCTTATCGATAAAAGACTTGATAACCTAATAACATGACCGCATGGCCGGCATGAGCTACAAACATGCATGTACCTCGCACCTCAACTTACTGGAACCTTACTTGCATGTACCTTGTTCAATCTTTACAATTACATGACCTACATGACCTACATGACCTACACGACCTACATGTACAGATACCAACCTCAAGACACACCATTGCGTTCTCTCTCTCTCTTTTTTTTTTTTTCCCATTGTCTACGTTACCCAGCCTCAGTAAACTGGCAACAACCCGTCAAAACCGCGCGAATGCATTCCATCCTCCCTCATAGCTCATAAGCCTCATGTCATTCAAGCGACCTCGCGCTACCTTCGAAGCCGACCTCCAAGCTCAGCAATCCCCCTACGTTCTCTTCGGTACTCCCCTGCCCCCCCTCGATCCCGAAGTTCGCGACGACGGGTCCTACGTCCCAGTATGGAAGCAGGAGGTGCGGGATGAGCGCGGTCGTAAGCGCCTCCACGGCGCCTTTACGGGCGGCTGGAGTGCTGGGTACTTTAACACCGTTGGGTCTAAGGAAGGATGGACGCCCTCGACATTTGTCTCCTCCCGCACAAATCGTCGCAAGGATGATAAGGCTCCTAAACAACAGCGGCCCGAGGACTTCATGGACGAAGAGGATCTGACTGATGCAGCTGAGGCCCAAAAACTACAGACGGCACAAGGGTTTGCCGGCCTGGGAGCTATGGATGAGGATGGCTTAATGCGACGAGGCGGCGGACTAGCTGACCTATTCCGAGTTCAAGGGGATACAATGGGTGTAAAGCTTCTGCGGAAGATGGGTTGGAAAGACGGTCAAGGGATTGGCCCAAAAATCCGTCGAAAAGCTCGACTCGATGTCAGTAGCAAACCTGGCAGTTCGGCTCAGGAGGGGGACGAAACATATCTCTTTGCGCCAGATGACGTGGCTCTTATTTCCTTTACGAAGAAACTGGACCGCAAAGGATTAGGATACGAGGGGGAAGCCAGATTAACGCCAATGAAGCCAGACAAAAACGTAGAAGCCGAATCGAGCTCCGACGAAGATTCGCGCAACGGACCTTTAATACGCCCGGGCGCTCTTAAGAAAAAGAAGCCGAGCAAATTTGGGAAAGGGGGGATAGGCATTGGTGTCCTGAACGATACGGGGTCGGACGATGAGGACCCATACGAGATTGGACCGAAAATATCATATAACAGAGTTATAGGAGGGGATAAAAAGAAGAAGAAAGCGAATATAACAACATCAGCTAACCCAGCACTCCGCTCCGCCCCCATTTTCATATCTCGAAAGAATGCTCTTGCACAAGCAGGCAAGAATATACGGAAATGTCACGATGGCCGTTTACCCCTTGACGGCTTCGTCTTCGGTGTTGAGACGGACGACCTAGCGTCCACTATCAACGCCGAGGTCAACAAATACCCGCCCCCTAAAATACCACCGGACTGGAAGTCCAGCAAGCAGCGAAAATCAGATGCGGCCGCATCAGACTACATGTCCACGGCCGACGCAGCTAAGGCCTCCAAACTAGATCCTAAATCGCGCGCAGCACTTCTGGGCGAGGCTCAACTGCCCGGTAAATCCGTGTTTGACTTCATCTCCTCGTCCGCGCGGGACCGCCTCGCCGCCGCAACCGGAAAGACCAATCTCCCCCCTGGTCTAGGCGAGATCCCGAAGGGATACGCTTTAAGTGAGGCGGAGAAGCAGCAGGAACTCATGCGCCAGATCCCCGAGCTCGACAAGGCGACCGCCGCAGCCGCAATAGCCCGCGGCGCAAGCGGTGGGGCGGCGCCGTACGCAGACGACGAGGCGAAACGCGCGCGGTACAGGAAGTACCTCGAATGGGCTGCCGGGTTCGGCGCAAACCCGCCGTCTCGCGCTCCCAACGTCAGCGTGGAGGATTGGCTACGCGAACTCCACGAGTTCCGTAGCTGCGCTTTGATATTCAAGCCCATGACGGGTGCCATGGCCTCGCGATTCACCACCTCGTCTTCTACTTCAGCCTCCAAACTGGCTAGCGGATCTTCCGGCACCGTGTCCTCGGATAAAGATTTGCTTTCCGCGCCGCCGCAGAAGCCGGTTGATCCCGCGGAACAGGCTGCGAAGTTGGGCATGTACGGTTCGATGACGAGGTCAGTCGGGGACTTTTACCCAACGAGGTTGCTGTGCAAGAGGTTTAATGTGAAGCCTCCTGCGCACGTGCAGCCAGATCAGCAGCCGGAGTCGGACAGGGGAGCGTCAAAGAGCTCGTATAGTGCAGGCGTAGGTGTACCTGCATTTACGACCGGTGCGATGACGTTGGATGAGTTGTTGAGATCGGCGCAGACACAGACTAGTAGCAGTACCGAGATAGCGGCATCGGTACCGAAAGCGATTGAAGCGCCGCCGCCAAAGATAGAAGAACCGGTGGTAAATGCGGAAGTAAACGAGGCGGTGGAAGGCAAGAGGGCGCAGGACGATGTGCTAAGAGCTATATTTGGTGATAGCAGTGATGAGGAGGACTAAACAGACAGACAGACAGACAGACTATGGAATATAGGTAGTATAAATGTACGATGGAAGTGATTGGTAGTGATAGAGTTATACCCCGTCGAGAACGATGTTATACGATAGGAACGTCAAAGTATGTAAAGAATATTTGACTGCTGCAAACTTTTGAAAGTACTTGCTATTATGTATCGTATAGTGATGAAATGCAGCAACATTTTGAACACGCAATGTACCAGTATTCCTTTTTCACAAGGAGGACTAGAAGACGAGCATGGGTGTTCTGGGTGCTTTTACTTGATCTATGGCGCTACTACTTTTCTAATTCAGGAGTTATCTAAGGTGAACCTTGCGAATTTAGGACCGACGATGGTATATAGGTATTCATAGATGCTAACATGTTCCATGATTCTATATTTTGTAACCCTCGTTACAGTATCTCATATCGAGCAATGTCATGCAGATATGAAAACCCCAAGCCTAAGGCATATAAGCGCTATCAGCCCTACATTAAACAGCCCCTCTAGTGCGTAGGCTTCATAATGGGCGCAATAATGCCTTGCTTCATCAATATTCTCGGCTTCGTCGCCTCCTGGAACGTCTCCTTCGTCATCCACTCGGGGCCCACGGGGAGCCGCAGCGCGCGCTCGTACTGTAGCTTGGACTCGTATGGGTGCGGCAGCTGGGAGGCCATGAACTTGTCGTTCTGCAGTTAAGTACTATTAGCTTCCATCCCAATATAGCAGCATAAAATATATAATAAAACCAGTTAGTAGATAGAGTGTATCAGCATACCTTCTTAATCCTCTTCTCGTTAACAATAACGTTCTGCATCCCGGCATCTTTACGGTCCTTCTTCTTGACGCCCTCCTGCTTCGTGAGGAACCGTCCCTGATGTCGCTTCTTCTCGCGGTTGCTGACGCCGTCGCCAACCCAGCTGCCCCAGCCGGGAAGCGTGTTGTCGATGACCTTGTCGTCGTCTTCCTCTTCGATTGCTGCCTTCTCCTGCTCAAATTCGGCCACTACATCTAATCCGCCGAAAGCTTTCTCGATGAGATCCTGCTCGCGGAATTGAATGGGCAGGTGACTTGTCTCCTCGTCTGAAGAGTCGTCTCCATTGGCGACCACTTGCTTCTTGTTCGACTTGGGCTTCTTGGCCGGAATTGTAGATGTAGCTATAGCTACGGAGTCGATACCAATCTCCAGCACTTCTGCGCCAGACCCTAACTTCTTGCCTCTCTGTTTCCTTGGCGGCCCTGCCACTGTGGGTTGACTCCAAGCACCCGCTATGGAATCCGCGCTCACATCCTGTGATACCGGGGCAGAAAGACCTTGTGATCGATTAGACTTTGTGGCCGCGAAATTCTCTCTAGCTGCCTGGAGATCTGCAGTTTCTGTCTTGCCTTTCTTCCCAGCCTTGATGAGCTGCTCGCTAGACTTCTCTAACTTGCTTCCTGGCGGCTGACCAAACGTTCGTCGACCGATATCTGCAGGTTCGTCATCGGAGTCTGCGGCCGCTTCATCATCTGAGGCTAGATCGCGCCGTATTTCGGCTATTAGTTCGTCATTGGCTTTCTTCTTAGCAGCTTCCGCCTTCTTCATGAACTGCATGTTCATCAATTTCGACTTCGGTGCGTCGTCATCGTCGGACACATTGTCAAGTTGTTGGAGTAGTCTCTTTCGCTCATCAACATCGTCCGAGCCACCCGAATAATCAGAGTCGTCATCTGATTCGCCATTTGTCTTTGCTGGTCTTCCTTCAATACGGCGGCGCAATTCCTCGTCTCGCCGGGCCATATCAGCTATACCCGTTCGAACATCGTCATCCCATGCAGCACGTCCATTTTTGTTGCTCGTTTTAGCCCACTTGCTCTCTCGGTGTCGAGCGCCCATTCTCTCTATGGCTCGCTGACGGTCTTGAGCCTCGCGCTCATCTTCCGAATCAACCTCACCGGCGGCTACCATAGCTTCGTGTTCCTTCATCTCGTCTCTTTCCCTTTGTTTTCGGTGTACACGATGGTAGGCCTTGCTCTTAATCTTCTTGATACGCTTCGCTCTTGCGTCCTCTCGAGACTTAAGCTCTCTTTCGCGGCGCTTCTCTTGCCACAGGGCCTTGAGGTTATTTCCGGATAAACCATCGGCGTCTGCGGAATCTAGCTCTTCTGCCTTGTTGGATTCTTTCTTAGTACTTGGTCCCAGGCCACTTTCTTCCATAATCGCAAGGATAGTCCTTTCCAATTCTGTTCCCGGCGCTTTACGATTCAGAGGCTGGATTTCAGTATTGTTATGTCTCGCGAGGCCAGTCTCTGTCTGCGGCAGTGGAAAGACCAGGTGATCTGCTCTTCTGTTGTGCTTCACGGTTTCGGACCAGCGGTCTAGAGATTCCTTTGTTTTCTCGTACGCGACAGTGCGGTCTAGCTTTGCCTGCTGGCGCCTTGCAAGGGGAACATCTAGTTTCTGAGGCTTGCTAGATTTCTCTTCTTTGGTCATGAGCTTGAGGGACTTCTTCAGTTGGGGATCTTTAATCCCTAGTAAGCCCAAATCTTTCAACCCAATCTTGGGCTTCTTGGTCGGTACCACATCTTGGTCGTCCGTATCTTTCACTCCAGAAAATTTAGAAACCCAGGCATTGATGCCAGAATCAGATACTTCGTCATCGTCATCACCTTCAACGTCAGAAGACTCATCACCAGATGCTTCGTTGTCGTCGCCAGATTCCTCTTCGTCGGAGCCAGACTCTTCATCAGCCTCAGGTTCCCCGTCATCCTCTGACATAGACATGTCCAGAGCTGCAGCTAGGTCAATGGCGTCAGACCCGAGAGAAGCGCCGTCAGCATCGCCAATGTCTTCGTCGCTGTCTTGATCGTCCTCGTCGTCATTCTGTAAGTCGCATTAGCCATAGATACAGCAGCGCTTCAAGTTATTGCCCATTTACCTCTTTCTTATGCTTCTTTTGACTCCCACGGAAAGTATAATCTTCAAAGCGCTCCTCGTCGCTCTCTCCAAAGGCGTCGTCACTTTCTATCTCCGAGTCGTCATCTTCGTCGACACCAACTCGCCATTCATTCCCGCTGCTGTCGCTTCCGTATTCGACATCTTCGTGCCGGTCGGCGCCGCGCCGCACCTTTCTGGGTGGCCCTTCATCTTCGTCTTCATCTTCATCGTTGTCGTCATCGTCGTCTCTGGCATGCTTGCTCCCCCCACCACCGCTTAGCGGTACATCAAGCTCGCGGTTGCGCGGTGTGCGCTTCTGACGATCGGCATACTCTTCGGATGCGATGGCGAATGCATTCAGAGCCTTCTTGCTAGCTTTCGACTTTGATCTCTTCTTGCCTTTGCTGTTGGTGCTTGCGCCGCCGCCGACGGGTCGTCCGTGGGCTTGTCGGCCTGGCATGCTGGATGATGCGAATCTGTCCGAGACTTTGTACTTTATGCAATATTCCCGAATTATAGAGGATCGCTTTTGGTAGTAGAATTTCCTCCGAAAGATTAAATATACCTAGACCAGGCTACCGTAGGTAAACTTGGTTTCTAGAATTACTTCTAAGGTAAATTGTCTGGGCTAATCGATAATGCGAATTCTTACAAGAACGAAAGCGGTGTCTAAACTTTTTTTTCTGCCGCGATAGTGGGGGAGCTCTAATCTGCAGGGGTCCACAGTTGAACTCTGGTGTGCTAAGTACTATGTACATGTACCCTGTAGCAAGAAGGTACCTAAGTACCTAAGTACCTGTTTGGCCCACTCAATTCGACGATTTTCAAGATCGCAACTTCGCAAGACGACTTTTCCAACCAGTGCGACAACTTATTATACCCGACGTCTATAGTACCAATAGTACCAATCAACTGGTCGCAGTATTACCCTGGCGATATAAACCACTTACGACACTTCTACCATATAAAAGCCTAGCAAGAAAGAGAAGCATTCACGATGCAACCCACCCAAGCGCTTCTAAAGCGCTTCCGCAAGCTGCCGCTCACCACCAAGGATATCAAGAAGGGTTACTACAAGGGAACGCGAACGGGTAGCATGGGTCAGCACACAAAGTTTGGAGGATACGTTATCGACTGGAACAAGGTCCGGACATACGTCGTGCCCGCGGGACTCGACACCTTCAAGGTACGTATATGATAGGACAGAATATGACAGGATAGGATAGGATAGTCTTCTACCCAAGAAAGGATTAAAGACTAACAACGCTACGACAGTTAACCCCCTTCGTCACGAACAAGATTCGTCCGACAAGAGGTCGGTACGAGGGTTATAGCATGGGTCCTAAGAGCCCAGAGTTATATCTAGAGAGGTGGAAGGCCGAGAACGGTTTGGACTGAGGGGTCTACTATCACTTCAAAGAAATAAAACAAAATGCCAGACAAAATAGACCGGTTACTGCCGACAGGCTGACCAGGAGAGCCCAGGTAGTAAAGATATGTGCTTGTGGCCTGACCCTAAGCTGACTCCGAGTCATCAGCCCTGGTTATGCATCTTGAAGGTCCTCTTTGCATGCTCTCATCCTTCAGACGCAAAATGGTACAAGCGCTAGCACGAAGCTCATAGTACTATCACAGTACTGAGCTACTGCATATTTTATGTAAAACCTGTACTATACAATCACGTACACTCATGAGTTTATAAACAAATACCGTCAGAATCCCAAGAGAAAGCTCAATTTCGAATACTATTAACTAAGTTACTATTAACGAGGGTATATAAAAATAAGCATATAAGCAACGCACTATCCAAGACCAGACAAAATAAGATAAGATATACCCGGGTATATTACTATTTTCCTCCTCTCCACCAACACCTCCAATTTTCAAAAGTTCTATTTCGCCGTAGGTAGATCCTCCTGCGCAGTAACGAACGTCTCCAATGGAGGTCTTTGTACGTTTGCGCCAACCCCATCTACAGTGATCAGTGGCGTTGACGGTGTGGTCTCGAAACCCGGTGTAGGTTCGGGGGTAGCGGATATAGGCGTCTTGGGGCCATCTGCCTTCTCAGAAGTTATAGGTGCAACTATTTCACGAGAGCCAGACCCCTGCTGCTTTAGCAAGTTGGGGTCGACAACTTCGTCTTTCGCTTTTTCGGTAGCGGTAGCAACAACCGCAGCGCTTGTTGTCGCCATAGCATCAACCTCCGGGCTTAGTGGCCTAGGACTCGCGACCCGATCTGGTTGGTCGAAAGCTGAAGTCAATGTGATCATGCTAGCCGTCTCGGCTTCTTTATTGAGACTGAAAGGCACGGCAATGCCGCCTACAATAGGTCGTTTGCCCGCAACTCCTGTCTCATGCGAAATGTAATCCGGCGTCAAAAGACTACTTCTAGGAGACGGCAACGGCTCAGCTTGTCTTGATTTCGCCTCGCGTTGAGCCATAAGTACAGCAATAGGAGTGCTTTCGTTCACATCACTATCATCGGCAGTCTGCTGTTCGTCCCTGACTATTTTGGTCTTTGACCGGCTTCGGTTGTGTCCAAGTTCTCGCTGAGCCACCTCCTTCTCTTGCTTTTGGAGATCGCCCGGTGAGCGCGCTCCCTCTCCTTCTTCGGTGGTAGCAAACTTAACTTCTGGAGCCCTATCCGCTTCGTTTTCTCTGATTACTGTGGCCTCATCGTGCTTAGAGCCCCAGAGAGACCATAGAGCAAGGCCCATGCTCTTCGTTCTCTTCTTATCCGCGCGGTCTTCTGCTCCTCTGCGTCTGCTAGCAAGAGCAGCTGGTGGTGGCGTCTCTCCGTCAAAACCCACGTAACCTGCAGCCATCTCCTTAAGACGCCTCTTGTGTATCTTTGTACGGATACTTCCATAGCGTTTATCCCATTGAGCTCGCGTTTCAAGCCACCTTCGTACTGGGGTCTCTTTGACGACACCTATACTCTCCCGATCCATAGTGCAGCCGACCAACTCAGAAGCAGGCTCTAGATGCCTAATAACTCCATGACGGCTGACACGTTGGCGGATCATGTGATTTTTAAATGGCGGTAAGGGGTCTCCAGCTTTTCCTACCTCAGTTTTAGTATCGCTTTCCGTTTTACTTTTCTCTCTAGTAACTGCGCGTGGAGCATCTGCATTTGAATTCGAACTAGAGTTCGATATGACAGAGATGTCATCATCGTCTAGGATTTCAATTTCCGTCTTCTGGGCCCTCGCCAAAGCCCAGGCACCAAACTGGGCTATTGATCGGTACATAAACTTGGCTGGTCTAGTAAAACTTAGGGTCGGAGCAACATGGCAAAGGTCGTCCCAGACTTGAAGCTGGACGTCAGTTGGCTTGAAACGTTTCAATTGCTCATATGCCGCCTCGTTCATTACAGACTCAGGGGGCAGGTACTCAGACGGATTAGCACATTTGTGAGCTATATATATTTGCTCATCTCGAAGAATTTCCCCGCCACCCGTCATGATAAGTAGGGGTGGTAGCCCACCAAGGGTAGGCTGCATGACAGGGCTGACCAAGGGGTGTGATAGGAGTTCATTGGTCGTATACATCTAGGAGAATGTGAGTAAATATTTGACAGTTTCCACTGTAAATCACATACCTGAATTTGATCCTTGAGCTTGACTTCCTTACCGTCGAGGGTGATCGATATATATGAAGTTTCGGCAAAGGCAGCGGCTGGAGACTCACTTTCTGATGCCTCCGTTGCATTAAGCTGTGCGAGATCTTGAGGGAGAGGCTTCATTTCTACCGAAGCGGGTTTCGCCAGTTTGGGTTGGCCCTTCTTAGTGCTTTTAGCCACCTCCTCCGCCAATAACGCATATTCATCCGCGTTCAGAGGAGGCCATGCTTTCGAAGGCCTATGGTGAAAGCCGCACTGAGGAATATAGTCTAGAGGGTTATCCCCAGAAACGCTAGGAAAGGAGTGCGTCAAGTCTACCCAGGGACTAATAAGAATAGCACCAGCAGGCAGAGGTATACCCCTATCTCTTATAGTAACCAGCATACTTAAAACCATACCACCGCCAGCTGAGTCTCCAGCGAGGATGATTGTGGTTGGGTCTTGGGTTGTAAGCAAGTATAGGTACGCTGCTAAACAGTCTTGTAGGCCGCATGGAAAAGGGAACTGGGGAGACAATCGATATTCAGGTGCAAATACCCTCGCTTTAAGTTTCCGCGCATGCCGCTGCATCTGGTACCGATGCTCGTCTACACTTCCGAAATAATAAGCACCACCGTGGACATAGAGCATGACTCTCTTGCCGGGGTCATTATTCTTCTTGCGCTCGTGGTAATCGGCCTTCATCTCGATCCATTCCGCCTTAAGAGGGCTACCAGGTTTCCGCCATTGCCACCAGTTCCGGCCGCCGACTTTCCTAATGCCATCCGGACCTAACTGCTCCTGTATAACACCCGCAGCTTCTACAAGCTTCGACTCGGGGACTTCTACTTCATCGACCTTGACCCATTGGGGATGGGGTACCCATTGTGAGGTAAAGGCTTGGAGATCTTCAACCGTGTGATGCGATGCGTACGAAAGGAATGAACGTATAAGATGCAAGCCCTCGTCGTACGAAAGGTGGGCAGTTGGTCGTTCGCGTAGCGGTTTTCGATTGAGGTACTACAACATTACAACATACAGTCTTAGCATGAGCTCTTCTTTTAGGGGCAGTAGTTAAGTTAAACCCGAACAAGCTTCTGGAGGAAAGCAAACAGTATAGGTAGGTAGATATCCCGGGTAGTTCAGTTACCTGATCGGGTAGCAAACTAGGAAAAATGTGACAAGAAGAGGTATTCCATTGGGCACCTACGTGAGACAGAAAAGTCGATAAGATGGTTGGCGTAACCGCCATAGACACGGTAGCGGTATTCATGGTCGCGTGCCTACGACTTAGCTTGAATTACTTATAACTATGGTGTGCAAAGAAGCAGCTCTCTAGAAGCTGTGATGACTCGTGTGGTTGAAGCAAGGCATTGGACAGCCAAAGTAAGCAAGCAATGGTGAGATTAGGGGGTTAATGGGGGGGGAAGGTGAGGAAGGTGAGGAAGTAAGTAGGGTTATAGTCCAGGTAACAAGAAAGATAGGTGGTAAAAGAAAGATGGTAACTACAAGGTTTAAGGAAATACGTCGAGGTCAGAAAGGTCAGAAAGGTAATATCGACCTCTACTTCCTCGTAAGTAATGCGCGTAATAAGTGGATAGCTATCTCCTGGATTACCTCTGAATTACTTGGCAGTTGCCCGAATACGCATCTTAATTTCACAGGCCGGTCAATTCTTGGTGATGTCATTGCGCTGCTTGTTTCAGACGATAACTGCACCATTCCGTTCCTCAGCGAGGTTAGCTGCTGCTCTAAAAGGAGAGTCTGCCCTGAAAGGGGAACATTCTTTTACCAAAAAGGTTAGTGTCGATCTAACGTCGAATCTCTACTCTGCGTAACACAAATGCGGGTCAAGCTCGGTAGAACCGATAAAAGAAGAAGAAGAAGAAAAAAAAGAAATTGTTATCAGCGATGGGGCTAAAGTTGGGAATGCCCCTCCATCGCATTTTAACTGCGATAACTCAGGGTTCAACACAAGACCTGTCATTACTATAATCCTTCTGGCAAAGATGGAGTTGACGCAAGCAGAGCCTTCGCCTGGTATGTTACATGTCCTCTGATTTATTTATTCCTTTTTTTTTTCTTACTGACTGGTTTTAAATCTTTAGAAACCCGACAGCTCCAATTCGAACAGGGAGTAGCGATCTCACTACACCTATGGCTCTCCCTCACCGTCGCGGTACAAAATGGACTAGGTGGCCCCGATTCCGAAGACAAGCGCGATTGGTTCGCCGGTGCGATCGTTGATATGTTCCCCAGCTTCGTCGATCTCGCCAAGCCGCGCAAGCCTGGCCAAAAGCAACCACCCGCTGATCCTGATCCTGAGGATGTCGAGGCCACATTGCTGCAGGTTATGTGGGATGAGTTTGAGACGAACGTTGACGACGATTCCGAGCTCGAAGTTGCCGAGCGCATCGCTAAGGTTCGCACTCAATGCGCTGCCGGAGATTTCGAGTTCGTCGAGGAACTGAGGCGCAAGTGGCTGGCTACGAAGGGCAAAACAGTTAAGGTTCAAGAGGTGGATGCTGGAGATCAGGAGACTGACTGGGAGAGCGATGGCGATGATGACGACGAGGATGATGACGTTGAGATGGATGAAGCACCTGCCTTGGTTTCGGTGCCTAAAGAGAAGCCGCCCCCAGAAGTAGACGAAGATGGCTTTACAAAAGTTATCCGAAAGAAGCGCTGAGCACGGTCATGAAATGTCAACTGTTGCACTGCAGATTCCAGGGGAGTGGAACTGCAAACACTGGCACAGAAAGTCTGAGTCGAAGTATACTTGAAATGATATAAACAGAGTGTCAGGCGGACAAATATATCATGCGTTCGAAGCCATCCAATAAAAAAAACCTGGGACGCCTATGAGAGCACCAAATCCGAGCAACCCATTACAATAGGAAGAGGGAAAATACGTCAAGGATCAAGCAGTAAAATTACTCCCATTCCTCGTCATCGCTGTCATCGCTATCACCCGCTTTCCGAGCCTCCTTGGGACTATTAGGGGCCTGGCTTGGGTTTCCGGACGCCGCGCCTACAACATCGTAGCTCGTATCACTGTCAGGTTGAGATTTCTCGTCGTTGGACTTACGAGGTTCGGATGGCTTTAAACGATTCTTGTCCGAAGTGGCACCCGCTGGGGGTGGGTGAATCGTTGTGGAAGACTCGGTAGAAGCTGGCCTTGCAGGCTTCTCCGTCGGCTTAGCCGGCGCCGAATCATCATCAGACTCCTCCTCTGACTCTTCTTCTGATTCCTCATCAGATTCCTCGCCCCATCCAATCTCCTCTTCAGCAGAAGCGGCTAAGTGCCAATATGTTAGCTAGATCTGGGGGCATGAAAAAAAAAAAAAAACTAGCGTAGCCTACCCTTCAATAGATCTCGGCGACGTGCTTCAGCTGTCTCAATGCTATGCCGAAGGAAACAGTATCGCCTCCAGAAGTCGGCGTAGGGAACCTTGTCCGGAACAAGCTTTTCCATGTTGGCTCGTAGTTCCGGGTACTTAGCTAGGGCAGCGCTGATGACCTCCGTCTTGCTCTCCACGTCAAAGTTCTTAGACCACGCAGTATATTCGGCACCAGTAGGATCTTCAGTAAAACTCTTTTCGGTCGTGTGTAGAACATGAAGCTGTGCATCGTATCTCGAGGTGTGAATAACTCGCTTTCCAGACTCATCCTTACTCTCGAAACGGCGGGCAGTTCCCTTGGAACCTTCTGATTCCGTAGCAGGCTTAACAATGATAGCGTCACGGAAGAAGTCTCGGATATTTCCACCAAACTTAAGCAAGGCTTCATCGGCAGCATCCTCGGCACGCTGGATATCCTTTAAGCGTTTTGCGGCCTCGGCCTTCAATCGTGATATAACAGTTTCAGAATCCTTCGCAGTACCATCGGGGCCAGGTGCTTTGTCCGTTGTTGGGGTTTTTTCTGGATCCTTTTCTTTGTCACCGGAAGTTGTCGCTCTCTCCGTAACGGGGGGCGATGTGGTTAGCGAGAGCGCCCTCGCACGGAGATTTGCTAAGCCCCTGGTAGCATCTACACCAAGTGATGTGACCTCTTGCTGTGCCTCTCTGTATACAGACCCGCCCTAATATAACTATTAAGTTATTCGATAGGCTTTATTGAATCGAATGGTCGACATACCTGCTTGATAACGTTACCGACAGTTCCACCAAGCCATGTACCCCAAGAACTGCTCGAGAAGGCACGGTATGCTTCTTGAAGATCTTCATTGAGAGTGTGTTGTTCGGGCTTCTTCTGGGAAGACTCTGCGGATTCGTTGCTAGCATCATTCTCCTTACTGTTCTTTGGAAGGGCATCTTCGGCTATGTGGTCGTATGCGATATCCATGGTGGCGTCAGGGGTATAAAATTCTATAGAATGATTGACTCGGACAACTAAGACCCCCTCTTCCAATAATAGAGATGGAGGGGTACAACGTAAATCAAGAGGGATGATTTTGATATTGAGAAAAATGTACTATCGTCGTTATCGAATGATGAAGTTGGGTGACGGAGTGACGAGGCTGACCTGTTTCCAATCTGCCGATTGACGTATCGAAAGGCTACGCGGTCTATTCCCCCCCTTTGCGAATCATTGTTCTGTATCTGCCCCGCATATTTGGCACGGAAGATACTTTCCTGCCCCGAAAACGGTTACCCCATATGGTTTAGCTTCTATTCGTCGAGATGGCTTAGGTTAGGTACATACATAGCTTTAACTCTTTAACAAATGCGGGGAATGGCGGGCATAGGTTATGTCTTCACCGCGATAACTTAGGTACATCGGAACCTTCCATTTGATTTGGTAAGTACCCAGGTACCTAAGGTTCCGAGCTGCTACGGCAGGCACCCGTTGAATCGCATCCAGTAGGCACACGCCCTACAAATGTACAAATATGTTGATATTGGAAATCGCTACCGCTCTTGGTGTTGTCTACTTGCTCTCCTGCTTCATTAGGCCATACGGGCACCTGCCAGTAAGACTTGCGAATGAAACGATCGTCATCATCAATCACGTGGGTTTAGTTCCGACCGAGTAGTACATTGATGTTTGTATTTGCTTTGCTCATGCTTTCAGTTTCCGTCTTTACACCCACACTTGCACAACATTAATGGAGGTTATCCTAGGTATCCAAGACTTGACTTGACCTATAACTTACACCTTTTAAATCCGAGGAAATCCGCAAGTTTGCTTCGGGATTTGAACTAAGCACGTTTTGCACATATCCCATCAAAGCTTCATTTGCAGTAGTCCCTGTTATTGTTTGGTCTATTCCAGCGGTCAGCTCAGAAATCGGAAATGCTGCTTTTATCTATTTATATAAAACGACAACTAATGGACAACTTACATGCCCGTTCCCCGAAAACACCCCTACAAGTTTTTCTGAAGCAAAACTATTGCAGGGCCCAATATCAGAATTCATGCGTCTTTAAGAAGCTCCTAAACGGAACTGGGTTTAGGGCTTATTCTCACATGCTGCAAGATAGCGGCACTCATTCTAGAATGCTCATCCCCAACGAAATTGTTCGCAGAGAGCTTGTTATACATTAGGCACGCTATGCAGCAACTTGCGCGGGTTATAAGCGCGGGTTATGAGGCTGTCAGCTCGGTAGTAAAGGTCCGTCGACAGTGCTGTATGCATAGCATCCCAGCAGCTTTGATTGGTACCTCCCGTAACGATTTCTTGTTCTACGAATTTCTCTACCCAGATCTGCCCACTGCCCACTGCCCACTGCCTTGGGCCTGGGCTGGCCGGTGACTACATATCGCTACATATCGTATCTCCTCTTAGGAAGGTATTATGCTGATCAGCAGGCACCAGGTTGGAAACGAGTCATCACCCCCCAGCCACTCGATACCAAGATCCATTGAATTTCTACTCCGACGCCCGATGGTGGGTGTCATTCAGTCAAGTTCAAGTTCAGTTCAGTCAGTGTCAGTCACACAGTAAAGGATGGCGAAACTGAATCACTTCAACTTCCTACTAGGTACTTTAAAGGCTAAATGCCTGCATGCATTGTACCAACTCGCCTACTACCGTACCGTATGTAAAAGTCGAGAAAGAAGACAACGTGACTCGGTTCCATTAAACAGTCCGTGGTTGTTCCTTGTCCCACAATATACATGGTAACCCCCCATGCCTCAAAACGGCACGACAAGGTCATCTTCTCATTGGCGAATTCCCACGCCAAGATGGCATTACTAACTACACGCATACGATGTAGCTGTGTAGTAGGTACATACAACGTACATACAACGCTCACTTGACCCCAACCCGAATAGAGCAAGAAGAGCAGGCTTACTTGCTGTTCCCAACATCCCATATCGAAAAGTTCACCATACATAGCGCACATAGCCGTACGTAGTATATGTGGTCTCCACAAGGTTCCAACCAAAGTCAGGCGGTCCCGACTCCCCTAAGACTTTAGGGAATCGGTAGTAGGTCCGGTAGGTATCGTATAGTACCGTATAGGTTATATACCATAAGTACAATGCAAGCCTTTGTAGGCTAGTTAGTGGGTTAGTTTCTAAGGCGAAGGAACGCTTTCGAGATTCGAGGCGCCCTCGAGTGGAGACAGTACCAGGGAACCAGGGGATACCAAGGATACCAGGGAGAGACCTGTCTGAAGAATACATAGTATGTAGACGAAAATATGGCGTGAACGTAGCATAAAGGCAACGCAAAGGGCGCAATGAGCCACAGGTAAGCCCGCTAAAGTCCGAGTACAAAGCACGAAGAAGTGTTCCCCGCCACAATGACTTTCTTTGACATATTCTTATATTGAACCATACAGCGCTTACAAATCGGAAAATTGCCTGTCTTCTGCCCCCCTCTCTCGAATTCCTTCCATCGTGAGAACGTACTTTCAACCCAGCGCTCGTCACACGTCCGTTCTTTGCATACACATACCTGTCATACCTATTATACCTATTATACACCTCTCACATTGACACATTGACACGCCGTTCCTATCCTATCAGAAGGAGAAGGGGGGTGTGCGTAAGCAAGTGGTGGTCCTTACCTCGAGTCCCTTTGAAAGAATTCTAGACGAAAAAAAAAGACCGCTATTCTATCCCTTCCCATCCCTCCATCTTGAGCCTCAAGACCCTAGGAAGCGAATATTCGTCCTTTCTTTTCAGGCATCTAACAGCACATTACAAACATTTGTGCAAGGCTGATCGTGGATAGCCGAAGCATTAAACCTGCCAATATCCTGAAGTTTGTCTTATCTGATCTTTGAAGAGTCACTACGTCAATCATCTTGCGCGGCCGTCCGCTGCGCTGCTCTTCACTTCAAGCCACTCCGCAAAGCATCGGTGGCAGCGTCGGCTCAAGTGGTGGAACATCTCTGCCCAATTAAAAAGAGACGCCAACGTATTCAATTCATATCTACACAGTCTCATACATTCTTGCCGTTCTTAATCGTGATCATATCTCTTTTAATCTATTTTCAAAAAGTCTGTCACAATGGCCTCAACTCATTCTCAAGCTCTTCAAAATTTCATCCTTACGCCCCAGCAGCAGAACCTGCTCTTTCGCGCTCTCACTTCAAATCAACCGGGCGGTAGTAACAATAGCCCGAACAATGCGCTGTCTCTCTCGCCTGAGTCGTCGACGAAGTCGCCTGTCCAGAACCAGAAAGGTACCCCCAATATAGATGTTCATAACGGCATTTCCAATGGCATGCACGAGAGTCCTTTCTTGGACTACGACTACGACTTAGGACCCGATACTAGTTTCGACTTCGACTTTACCCATGACGGTCAGGCAAAGATGATTGGAGATCTCCCTGGTACTTCACCAAAGGACAACTCTAAGTCCAGTTCTCCCGACAACGATAGTCCCGATAAGAGAAGTCATCCCGATGACGACGATGAAGATGATATGGAGGAAGGAGGAGGCAAGCGGAGAGAGAGCGAGGGAAAGATACCTAAGAAACCCGGCCGCAAGCCACTTACGAACGAACCCAGTTCGGTAAGTCGCAAGCGTTAACCAGGCACCCCCCCAAAGAAAATATGACATATCTAACATCGCATAATAGAAGAGGAAAGCCCAAAACCGCGCGGCTCAGCGCGCGTTCCGGGAGCGCAAGGAGAAGCACCTGAAAGACCTCGAGACAAAGGTGGAAGAACTTGAGAAGGCAGAAGCGGCGACAAATAACGAGAACACTCAATTGCGAGCCCAGATTGAGAAGCTGACTATGGAATTGAACGAGTACAAGAAGAAGTTGACTCTATTAAGCAGTCCTCATTCGGTTTCCAACACCAAACGAAGCACAGTTTTTGGTCAAGCTGCGATTCAAAACCTCAATGATGTCAACTTCCAATTTGAGTTCCCCAAGTTTGGTGTCCTTCCAGGTCCTCAGAACCCGCCAAAGACTGCCTCCAATTCACTGTATTATTCGTCATCCGGCAACAGCCCCAATAGTCAGGCCAACTCACCGGACAAGTCCAAGGATCAAGCCACTCCCAACTCCACAAAGAGCCGGGAGAACTCTGACGCTTCATCTAAAGACGCATCGTCCAAGTCTTCTGGATCCCCCTACGATAGCACGTTCGGCGCCAACGCATCAAGAACTAGTTTGGACTCTAGCCATTACAGCGTGAATGGAGCTAACACGGGCTCGCCTTGTTCGTCAACAGCGAACTCTAACATGGGCCCTAGTTCTTCGTGCGGAACTTCTCCTGAACCGCTGACGCAGTCACCACTAGGATTCAAGCCGGTAGATACCCTGACTACCATTGGTGAGGAACAACCAACACTAACAAGCGACTCCATGTCCCGTATGTATCCCTGATATATCTTATCTTACTATGTATCTCCTAATTTCGTATGATTCGACAAAACTAACTCAAATCGTAGATTTCAACAACTTCAGCAACATAGATTTCTCTAGCTTGGATTGGCTGTCGCAACAGAACGGAGGCCAGTTTGACCCGCAGCTCTTTGGTGACTACCGGGAGCCTCAGGACAACATTTTAGCAACTGCCACCTTCGATGATAGCTTCTTCAATGATGCCTTCGATGTTGATTTCACCACACCATACAATGTACCGATGACGTCTAATAGCAACGCTCCCAAGAAGAATCTTATTGCCGAAATTGATGCCAGGAAGGAGTCGGAGGATACTATAGTCGCATCCAACGGCAAACTACTGACGTGTAATAACATTTGGTACGCTCTCCCTTGTTCATCTATCTCATTATTCTCAACCGCTAAAATGAATGATTTCATTTTAAAATATGTACACTAACAGCATAGCAGGGAGAAGCTGCAAGCCTGCCCCAGGGTCCAATCAGGCGATCTTGATCTTGACGGATTGTGCTCGGATCTGCAGAAGAAAGCTAAGTGTGGCGGTTCTGGTGCTGTGGTCGACGAACATGATTTCAAAGCTGTCATGACGAAATATCTTGGCGCCGACGCAGGAAAGTGTACCGCGTAGTTCCGTGTACCACTGTTCAACACTTCCTATATACACGAGATATAAGGGAGCTACTTGGGGAGCTCTCAAAAAGACCTCCCTACTCTTGTGCCATCACCATCACCAATCACCAATCACCAATCATTGGGTAACGGCGGAAAGGAGTTTTATCATCAGGCGGCGCGGTGGGGATTACGGCGGCAGTGGTGGAATGTAAACCAAATACCCCCTCGATTACGGCAAAAGAAAGACAGAAGGGAGAGGGCGAAGCTATTCGCTATAATCTCGAGATGTCCGGACAAATGGGTATCTAAATATCTTGTGTCTTTTCCTTATTCATTGGGAACCGGAGTTGTTGCATGCATTTGCGACAGAGAAAGGCGGAAAAAATCACTGAAATCCAGTTCTCCTTTCTTATTTCCTAGTTTTCTTGTTTCCTTGGACCGTACGTGCTGACGTTCGCTGATACGGGAGGATAATACGTAGCGGTGATGGTATGAGATATTTATGTATGGTAACGAGTATAGCAGCCTATGATTATGATATAGGCCAAGCACTGGGCATTATATCCATCTAGGTAGCGAATTAGTTGAGGGAATCAAATAGGTACCTCATAAGGCAAGGAGGGAATGATGACGATGATATCGATGATATCGATGATTTTGACGTTAGGGAGGGATGTGTATGCCCTCGCTTGCCTTAGGTGTACCTACTTATCTCGCCCGCCTGTATCAATACCATTACGTTAACTTAAGAGGGGGTGAGGCAGGCTCTCTCCTTGGAGACATGAGACCCAACGAGAAGAGAATTTCGGATCGAGCTTAATGTCTACCTTAAGGTACCTATCTCTCTTTATATAAGACTAGCAGCAACATACAACGGAGAATCGCAAACTATAATAGTTACTAAGCTACTTCTATTTTAGTGATAGGCAAAGTGAGTGAATAGTGGATATGGCGGCGAGATTGGTAAGAATTATTAATTCCTCACTCCGCGGCCTCCACGGATCTCGCTAGTATAAAGCTCTCCATACATAGTAGATCCGGACGCCTACCGTATTACACCCTTGTCTTACTTTTTCTTGCCTTGGCCACCTCTAATCACTAATGTCCTATCAAATAGCTAGAATACAATACAGACATAACTATAGTTTAAAGTAGTCGTGCTTTCATAAGTTTACTGACGCGTAGTTAAGCGTTATTTCGGTGAGAATTTCACATAACTCGAGTCCCATTAGACCCAGAATATATTTCATTGCCCCGAGGAAAGAAGCAAAGAAACTCTTCTAACCAGAGAATAACCCCCCTTATCCTTACCTTCGGCTTAGACAAATCCAAAAGTAGATAGCCCCCCTCAAGATAATCCTATCCCGCTTTGCCCCGCCTAGTATTAGATTGCCCTGTGAAAAGAAAAAAGGGGGGAGGGGGACGGGAAAAGATACCAAGCTGTCCGCGCCGCATAGACTTGCCATCTAAGGTAATTGAATACCTAAAACTCTGCAGGGGAGAGGGGGCAGTAATATAGAGGGGATAATGCTATAGCTTTCCCATATTATATTGGGCAGTCCTTTATACAATGCTGTTGGTCTACACCTCTCAAACTACCTACTTATCTATGTAGAGAGTATAGTTTAGTCTACGGCCTAGCATCATACAAGAACTAACAAGAATATGAAGAGAAGATCAAATAAGCAAATGGAGCGCTGAAACATTTTGGTAGTAAGTTCGATAAATACCTATATATCCATCTATTTATTTTCATCCAATGACCATGGTTAATTTAAATATACTCTAGCCCAACTCTTTTTAAATACATGGCATCTTAAAAATTGATCTAAATCTATCTTTCCATATTCTAGGTTTATACTATATAACAGCTCTCTAATATTTAATATCTATAACCACAATTACCAACTTAAGTAGAATTGGGTACTTTTGACGATATCTACCTAGTCATAACCCGCCCAATAGCGTGCCACACAGGGGTTTAGAATACCAATACCAGGTCGAGTTTACCTAACTTAGGTATATATACAAATCCATCAAAAGTATTATTACACAAGCGTAATGGTTTCAATCGGGACGCCTCGTTCCCTAAACGCTTCCGGAGAGAGTCTCGGATCCCAATTAATCGTCTCGTCCGTCTCCTTATTGTAGAACCTCTTGCAGTACAAGGGGTCGGCGCGTGACTTCTTCCACTCGGTAACTTCTTCCCATCCGAGCGGCACCGGGACCTCTTGTAGCCGTTGGTGATCACGGTATAAGGTGCCGACCTCCTCGTTGTAGTACATTACTCTCACGCGGTTGTCTGCGTCGGTTCCTATCTGCGCCGTCCAGGGAGGAGGGATCGAGCCGAAGAGGGCTTCGCCGTCCACTGGTGAGAATATTAGTGGTTCGCGAACGTTAAAAACTCACGAGGGTTCTAGAATGCTTATGACCGAGTGTGTGTAGATAGGCATCTTATGACAGATGACTTTGACGACACGGGATCTTTTCACGTCCTGAAGGATAGGGGTCGGAGGGATTACTCACTTATACCGTGTACTAAAATCGCCCATAGTTAGCTTGTTTGGTTCGAAGAGAGGAGAGAAATTTTACAACCAGAGAATCGTAGCTAGATTCTTGTGTTCGATAAAGAAGAGACTTGAACTAATGATATAAGAAGTACAAAAGAACTTGGAAAATGTACTCACCATAGCAATCACCAATGACTTCGTATTCCCCATTCGCCGTCGGTCTTAGAAGCATAGGCATATTACACCCTAGCACTACAAAGACCTCGTCGCCTAAACGAAGACCCCCTAAGTTAGTCGTCCCATGTGTCACCAGTAAAATAACTCCAGTTGGCTTTTCAGGGGGTCAACTCACCTTGCTGCGGTTCCCCGTTTATCATACCCACGTAACCGTTCTGCGTACTGAATAAATAACACCCATTGATCCGTCCCGTCGTCCATATCTTCCACCCGTTCGACAACCCCTTCTCCTCCTCGGACTCCGTCCCCTCCGGCGCGGCGATCATCGCCGCCAGACTCTCTAGACTGGGCCACCCGACGCCGTAGTGCCTATCCTCCACCCTCCCCAGCGCCAGCGTCTCCAGCCACGCGTCGCGGTACGTTCCGCGGGACGGGTACGCCGCGCCTCTCAGGCGGTCGAGGCCCAACCTCTTGCCGGACCTGCGGAAATCCGCGAAATCGGTGATCGCGAGCTTGGCGCCTATGCACGAGATGCTGGCGAAGTACAGCGCGGACACTTGAAGACGTCCGGAGCCGACGTATTTCACGCGCGAGGCGGACATCCCGCTCGCGCAGAACCCGACGTGGTGAGGCGTCGTGACGCGCACGAAACGCGACCAATCCGGGAGCCAAGTCGACCACTCCTCCGCCGGCGTGCTAGAGTATCGCCGCCCGCTATACGGCAGCAAGGAGACGCGCTGCTCGTGCTTGACGACGGCCAAAAACACGCTCTTGTACACCTCGAGCGGCGACGTCTTGTAGTCCGGCGTGATGTACCGCGCTATCTCGGGCGGTGCCAGGCTCAGCAGTCCGTAGATCTTGTCGCGCTCGTCCTGGCACGGCCTCTTGTGGTGGTTCTTGAGCACGTCGACGAACGGCATGTTGGCGAGGTACTCGCACAGGAACTTGATCTCTTGCGTCTTGTACCAGAGCTTCTCCGGGACCCCGACCTCCTTGGCGTGAATGCAGATGATGGCGCGGCGGAACAGCGACCACGGGATCTCGTCTGGTCCGCATTTTAGCACCGAGTTGTCGTTCCCCAGATGGATCTCCTGGACGATCCATAGGCGCCCAAACCACACCCGCGAACAGGTCTCGAAGATGGCATCCCACGTCTCCGCGTCCCAGGGCAAAATGCTTTTGCCAGAGAACCACTTATCCTCCGTACAACCTGGCGCAGAGAGCATCGTGCCATCTTTCGTGTGTTCGATCTGCCTTCCAAGATGCGCCAGCTTCGAAAACGCAAGCTCGCTTGCAGGCGAACCTGGTCCCAACCAAGCCACGACCCTGCGAGCGAGCTTATATATGAGCTCCATACGCTTGACCTGTTCGCTCCGCTCCTCAAGGTCATCTTGGTTGATACAAAGGGCATCGATCCACACAACGCGACTCCTATCCTCATACCTAAGATGGCGCATCGCATCCGCGAGGTTCCCTTGAAGACCCAGCCTCTGCGTGCGTCCCAGCGCCCTAAACCCCTTAACCTCCCCGCCATCTCCCAGCACTACCGCCTTCTCCCTGATCTTCGGGGAGCCCCAAGTATACGACAGCGCCTCGAACTCGACGCTCGGCTTCCCGCCTTCGGGGGGCTCATACCTCTCGCGCGGGAAATTGGGATCCGGGTGGTCCCACGACGAATATCTCCCGTCGTAGTTGCGAAAGATGATGCGCCCCTCCAAGGTTTCGCGCGCGTTCCAGCTCTGCGGAAGCGTTCTTCGCAGAGCGTCTAGCGGCCAGCGCTTCGGCTGTTGATCATCTAAGACGGCCGGGATGAGTGGGGCGTGAGTGATCTTGATCTGGAATGGGTCGTCGAACTTGCCTGGTAAGATAGTAACCAGGCGAATGTCTTGCGACGCCGGGTCGAGAGGCGTATACTCATATTTCATTCTTATACGATCCTCGAACGTATCCCAGTTCATGATGTTGTCATAAAAATTAATATATTCGACGAGGCTGTGAGCCAGGCTCTTTTACTCATTAGTATATAACTGTAGCATCGACACACCCCGGGACTATACGCCTCATACATGCATATGTAGCTGAGCCTCCCATTGGCTCACTCATGATCCTAATGCTTGCAATAAACGTTGAGGAGTTTCAGAATAACCAGAGATGTCTTGTAACTGGCACTTTTGTAAGCGAAGGCGCACCGATCACAATGTGAAATCTAGTTGAGCACTAGTTGCAAGACTGGTCTGGTCTTATAGACTATCCAAAAGGTAGTTGGGTATATATCAGAATAGATCGTTTACAATTATGTATATTTCATGTTCTCTACATATCAAGCATAGGGGCTGGATCCCATTCTTTACCATTATAGAACACTGACTGGCCTGTTTGTGCACTCGCCACTACCCAAATATGCACCTTGTCATTTTCTTCCTCGTAGATTACTCTTAGTGGCGACTACCGTAAACTGCGTCTCACTTCCAAAATGTCGTAAACTATTTATTCCGAGGTCTTCAAGCGGAGACTGCCTCATGCAGATGTTGCGCTGACTTTGATTAATCTTGCGGATAGAACCGTCTGGAGTTCAAACTAACTCCTAAAGAGAATAAAATGGCCACCAGGCGATGGTTCCGAGTTATAGTATGGCCTAGACTGAGCTCGCTTAACGGGGCTCGTTGGATGGGTATTGAGAAAAGGGGTTGGTTAAACTCGTATCGATTCGGTTTAAAAAGAATTCGACACAGCTTTTTTCCTTTAACGAGGCTGATTACTCGTTTTCATTTGCGGCACTTAATATCTGCAAACATCGGGTCCGCTGGAGATATTACAATCCGCCGAATCGATGAATCTGATTTGGTTCGCCAGTGATGTCGAAAAAGACTCGAAAATGTCACTCAGCTTAGCTGACAAGCCAACCATCGTGAAAGATTTCTCCCCACGATCAACGGAGGACATTGCGCTGTAACAAGACCCACATGAGTCCTGGTGGCCCATTTCCAATCCCAGAAGACGCCGGTGCACCTAACAATATCCAGTGCGGAGATCATATCAACCAACTATCTGTCGTGCTCCCTCTTTACCTAAAACTCCCCTCTCTTTTGGCTTCGGACTATGGCCCCTCTTCTTTCGGCCAAAAAGCCCAAAGACGCCACCGCCGCCGCCAGATGACTTATCGTCATTTGTGACATTAGCATCGGCCGGTAGCGTGGTATCCCTGCGCGCCAGGTCTGACCAACTGCCTGTATCCTCTAATGTGACCGATATGCCACCGGTAGGGGATTTGACTTGCAAACCTGAGGACTGAGAAACGCTCTTGCTGTATGTGCGGTGATATGATGCTAGCGGCGCTGGGGGGCGAGGAGCGGCTTTGGGTGCCCGGCTGCCGCTCGTCGTAATACTCTTCTCCGATGGGGGTCTGTTTTGTACAGGTGACGGCTGGTACAATTGCTGCGGAGCCCTATTGTTATTGTTGGTCGGAGCTGGTTTGACCTCGTCCGTACTGATGGCTCGAGGTTCTTCATTGGCTGGACTCGGAGCAGAACTACTTTCTCCGGTTCCTTCCGTCTGCTGCGCCGTAATTCTGTTCCAAGGTTAGCGAATGGGGCAACTGAGTGATATGAGATGCTCACTTTTTGTAAGCTGCCACAGTATAATCGAACGGCTGAAATTCCCGCTCGATAGTACGGTACAGCTCCTCTTCCCGAATTTCCTTCTCAGTAGCGTCATCCTTTAATCTCTCTCTCGGTTTTTGACGCCGCGCCCTAGCTTCCAAGGGTGCTTCCTCTAGTAGTAATTCTTCAAGGTCGTAGGTAGCATCGAAGTTGGTCTTCTCTGATGATGGGATAAATACAGGCTCTAATTCTTTTCGTTCCAAAGCCTCAAAGTCAATACACTGAAAGAAGGACTCGTTTATGAAGCTTTGCCAGGTGTGACCAAGCCTCTTATCGGGATTCGGATTTAGAGCAGAACCGATGGCGTACAAACATGGCAGTGAGACGGGAGGTTGAGTGACGGGGAATTTGGGGTTTGCGGCAAGGATGACGTTTGTTAATGTAGATTCGGAATTGCCTTCGAACGGCCGCTATAATCACAATCAGCATATGACTCGATCGATAAATTTCGGGTATAAAAGAGAAGAGAAAGGAGAGACAGGGATGCTCGTACCTTGTTGTAGATACATTCGTAGAAAAGTACCCCAAGTGACCACCAATCGGCCCTTACATCGTAGCCCTTGCCTGCATAGACCTCGGGGGCGAGATACGCAAGCGTGCCCGATTTGCTTGTGAGGACCTTGCCGGGTATTACGTCCGAGGCAACGTTCTGGATAACATGTTGTTAGACGTTGTGAACGGCGGGGTAGAAGTGAGGATAACTCACGAAGTCAGTCAAGTGAACATGGCCATCAGCATCTAGTAACACGTTGTCCGGCTTCACATCTCGATGTATTATGCCTTGCCCGTGTATATATCTGAGCGCACATCCTAGTTCTGCTATCCAAAAACGCACGGCGTCTTCAGTGAAAGCCTTCCTCGAGATGTGGAAACGCAGGTCGCCTCCGCTCATTAAATCAACCACAAGGTACCTATTATATTGTAAATCGTATTAGATAAGGTCGGTTTGATGGTGAGGGTGGTGATTGATGCGTACATATATTCGATATCTTGAAAACTATATCGCAAGTTACAGATGAAAGGGTGGTTCACATGCTCGAGCATGCGTCGTTCTCGTATAATATTTCGGACGCTTTCAGACCGTACGACTACGGAGGCAAAGTAATATTAACATCCAACCAATGTCTTTCTCTTAATTTTTTTCAAATATAATATAATATAATATAAGAACGAAGATTTAGGAGAGGTCGACGCACCCTCATCTTTACGAATGTATTTTAGGGCAAACGATAGACCGGTGTCTTTTCTCTCGACTATTCGTACTTTACCGAAAGCACCGCGACCGACGACTCGTAATAATCGGAAATGATTTAGGTTCACTAACGAATGGAAGATGGTACTTGGTTAGCTATTTGATATTGACACGGCAGACGGTACTTCCGAGACAACGGGCGGGTAGAGTCCCAGCCCCATCTAGAATTATGTAGGTAGTAGAAAAAGAAAAAAGGTAATAAAAAAAAAAGCCATACCTTCGCCGTTGAGGTCAACGGGCTTGCCTTGACTATTGCCCATGGGGGAAACTTGGAGGTATCAACTCCCGGCTTCCGTAATTCTACTTCGTTTTCAGCCGCGGGGAGACGGTGAACGGATGACGATTTAAGGATTTAACAATGGGCGACTGGAAAAGACCAAGAAAGATAGGCCAGTTTATTAAGCGCAAGGAGATAAAAATAATGATAGGGAGAATATGAGATGTCAGGAGGTCAGGGAGATCCACTCTTTAGATCCCTACTAGGTTTATTGAAATGTTTTTGTTCATGTAGTTGGCCAATGTATCTCTCAGCCTGACCACCTTGAACCTGGGACAAAGTTAATTGTTATAATTAGCTGTTTACCTAGTAGGATGTAATGTAGTTAATGTAGTTAATGTAGTTTAGTTAATGTAGGTATGTATGTACGTTGTACGTAGAAGAGGAGGGAATAAGAAAAAAAGAAGCAATAATAATCAGCGCTAAGACCCGAGGGAGAGTTGTAAGTGGACGAACAATGACAATGACAATAATAAAAGGTCCAATGTTATGTATGTAATAATCGTAATAGGGAGGAGGGAAAGACAATAACCTGGGTACAAGCCAGGTATGTAAAAAGGTTAGCGTTCCGTGTATGGAAGTGGATGAAGAGAGAGAGAGAGAGCAAAGAAAGAAAGCACCCAAATTGGTTCGAATCCAATAACCTACCTTACTTCCTTGCATGTAGGGTAATGTAGGGTAATGTAGGGTACTCCATGTATGTACCGTCGGCGATTGATAATTGGTACGGCACCGGGCAAGAACAAGACAGGACAGGATACGTCTCACAAGTACCAGTACGGCACTGCGTCGTATCGCGGCGTAAGGGGATCGTACCTAGCAGCTTCTGTAGCTTCTGTAGCTTCTGTAGGTAGCCTCTAGGTTAGTAGGTAGGTAGGTACTAACCTTAGCCCCTATACGATACAATATACCGATAGGTCCAAGTCAAAATTTGGTAACTTTTTAGTCTGATAATACTAGGTACACATTCGCACTAATACAAACTCATGCAGCTAGTGCAGGTAATTAGGGGACCAGAACTTGCACTATAGTACCTGCAGTTGCTACTAACCTACTATTATATACCTACCATTACATGAACTAGCCTAAGGCTGCTAGGCTCGGCTGCTAAGCAAGCTAGGAGGTAAGTCACGACTGTCTTTGTGCCTGTAAGTGGCCTGTAAGTGCCTGTAACTTGCGTAAGAGAAACCTGAGTTTTTATGGGACCTCTTAAGAAAACCTGCCTTGGACTTTTCGCCCTAGCATCCGCTGATAGGTAACATGGTAGGATCGACGCCGCTCAGCTGCGGACTTTTCCATGTGCTGCCTCGTGCGTAGAACGTGTGGCTTTCCCCAAAACTCCACCCCTTCTTCACCTTGAGGTTGAGGCCCGGAGGCCACGCACTCCAGGCACTTGCCACGAAGTATAAAGTACATGCATCTTGACTTAGCCTTAACGGGTAAGGTCTAAATGTCGAACCATGTTTCAGCCTGGGATTATCCATTCTTTGTGGCTTCCTGTGTGGCTAGTCCGGCTAGACCATCTTTTCCCCCTGTCCTTCTGCCCCTCTTCCCCCTGTCAAACCCCCCCTATCCCATCTTCTTACTACTACTTTCGCATCTGTGATTCTCACCATTACAAGTCAATATCACATAATACGTACTCGTTTATTAAACACATCTAAATTGAACAAGCCTAACTTATTTCAACTTCATCCTGTGAGCCTCAGCAGATATCTTGCTTCAAGATAATGAAATAAACTATTTCCGTCTGCCATCGTCAGAATTTCCTAGGTCTTACACACTGTTTATTGTATATTGGTACGGATCCGTACTCACATCTGCATATACTCGGGGATCCAAATAGTTTTTACGCTTTACTATGTACAAACCCGAATATCGCGATGCGGGAATCTACCTGAAACAATCGCGAAGTTACCAGGGCATGGAACCATTCCAGAATGTTATCTTAAAACCCCGTGTTCACGCATCGTCAACCTGAACCAACAGTATCTAGAATGAGCTAAGCTCCGATCGGCTGTAAAGGATCAACGGCAAATTTAAGCTTCCTGTCTGTGTCCTGCCCGTGTACAAACCGGGAAGCTTATAAAGTTATCAAGAGTCAACCCGGCTTGTCAAAGTGATAAGTGACGTTTCGTATGTCCGTTTAGGACCACCGACGTACCGGATTAAGGAACATTGGACGTCGTGCTCGTGCTCGTGCTTGTGCTCATGCGCATGGATTGCACGGTTATTCGGCTAAGTTCACCTCGTGGCGGGCAAGATGTTGAAAATCAGCGGCCACGTGTAGGTAATTCCAGATTGTCACTCTATCGGCCATGCCGTACCACGGAGTTTAAAGTAAAGGATGGCCACTCTATATATAGTAGGTGCTGTCATCTATTCTACCGATTTGGTATCATCCTGATATTCCGTCCAAGAGCCTCCATAATGTTCCCTCTATGAATGACGCAAAGCTAAACCCAAATACCCAAATAGGATCGTGGGGGATTCGTTCTAGAAGGATGAAGAAGCCCAATGCGCTCGTTACTCCGTAGCTTCATGCACGCGGTTTCTGAAACCGATCCCGCGCGGACGCAGTTCCTCTCGTGTTCTAGAAAACAAAGGGGACACGATTCCAGTCGCGATGAACCCTGGGTAGCCAGGTCCAAGCTTCTTCCCTACAGGTAATTGAAATCTTGTGATCAGAATAGACAACTGGGACGTTGCTACACTAGTATCCTATCATCATCACTACGCCGCACCCAACACTGTAAAGAGTAATTTCGGGCGAGAGAATAAAGGCCATGGCCATCCTTCGCGTTGTTAGCGTTGGCCCTGTTTCAGCCCCGTCCTACAGCTGAAAGCCTTTCTACAGATCGAACGTTGGTCGTACAACGAACGTCATGAGGCCTATTTACATTCTCAAGCAGCTGAAAAACGTGCCATAAACTTCAGACAATGATAACTTGGCCATATCATATGTACCTATTCAAAGATGCTCCATACGCCGTACATGGGCAGATAACATACCTATACATACAACATAAAATAGGTGGGTAATTATAGGTATACAAACACAAGATGAACGGCATAATTACCATTCCGGCGCAGTACCGCATCCCCCACCGCTCGGCAACACTTCCACAGGTTTCCGCATCGACAGATCTGCGCCACCCGTCGCGGTTGGCCTCTTCCCTCGACGCCCCTTGAATCCGATCCGGCGATCCAGCTCACCGAACTGGCCTGACCCTCCGTCTTCTTTTCGTACCATCCACCGCGTCGTTCCCAGCGCCGCATCTAGCTCCTCGACAAGTGGCAACTTGAGGTACACCATACCGTCGGTACGTTCCTCTACGGCAAACGTGGCGATAGACATGGAAGAGTCGTTGCGGCACGCCCCAGAGCTAAGGTCGAAGTTGCGCTTGTGGAATGGGCATGAGACCCATGGCGCCTTAGGATCGTTGCATGGCTCTTTCTTAGCGCTAGTAGAATTAGACGAGGGGGATGATGATGGTGAAGGTGGAGGTGACGGTGGGGAGATATCCTGTCCGATCAGACCGTCCGACAGCGCAAAGGACCGCTTATGCGGACACATTTGCTGCGTTGCGTAGTACTTCCCCCTAACACGCCAGAGCGCAAGCTGCGTATCGCCTCGCTTGATATTTGCGCTGATACCGTTGGGCGTGGAGTCGGCACCGGCAAAATAGCTAGCTTCGATGACGGGCTGCCAGGCGGTGGAGGACCAACGGTTCTTTAGGCCGGCGAAGTCATCTGCTGCAGCGTCCTTAGGCCAGTACACGGGACGTGTCTGGCCGCGGTCCTTTTCCGTCTCCACCGTTTCAACCGTATCGTCCGTGTTGGCGAATTGTTTGAACTTGGCAGCGATGATTGGATTCCGCACGGCCTCGGCCCATTCGTCGAAGAAGGAATCTACCAGCTCTTGCATCTGGGCTTCAAGCGAAGCACAGATGCCCAGCTTGTCTTCTAGTACGACTTCTTTCAGGTAACGTAGACCGCCGGGTAAGTTTTCTAGCCACCTCGCCGTTCGCTGTAATTTATCTGCCGTGCGGATGTAGAACATTAAGTACCGATCCAGGATTGGGATGACCTCTGATGGCGGGACGTCCTTGGCAAGTAGCTCAGAGTGCTTGGGCTTCGCACCTCCATTGCCGGCTACGAAGATGTTGAAGCCTTTTTCCGTAGCGATGAGTCCGAAACTGTCGAATAAATAATTAGTATAACTTGACTTGCAACGTTGGCTTCCTGGTTCAGGTGATGTGCTTACTCTTTGTTCTGGGCCTCGGCACACTCGCGCACACAACCGCTGACACCCCCTTTTATCTTGTGTGGACTACGTATACTCTTATACCTCTCCTCTATGCGCACCGCCATACCCACGCTATCTCCCACCCCGAACCTACACCACGTCGTTCCAACGCAGCTCTTAACGGTGCGTAATGACTTGGCGTAAGCATGTCCGCTCTCCATGCCACCCTCTATCAATCTCGTCCAGATATCGAGTAAATCCTGCTTCTTGGCCCCGAACATATCGATACGTTGTCCACCGGTGATCTTAGTATATAAGTTATATTTCTTGGCAACTTCGCCGATGATTATCAGTTTATCCGGCGTGATCTCTCCAGCAGAAACACGGGGGACGACCGAAAACGTGCCGTTGCGCTGGATGTTACCCAGGAATCTGTCGTTGGTGTCTTGTAAACCATGCGTAGTCTTGTCCATGACATGCTTGTTCCATAATGACGCGAATATACTTGCTACAGCGGGCTTGCAAGCTTCGCAGCCGTCCGAGTCCTTGTCGCTCCCTGCCTCTCGCATCACCTCGGGGAGGGTCTTCAGTCTCTTCACCATGATGATATTGTATAGGTCGGCGCGGGAATAGTTGAAGTGCGCACACAGGTAGTTCGTTACTTCGGCGCCCATATCCGTCATGGTCTTAGTGAAGATGCTTGTGACGAGGGGCATACAACCACCACAGCCCGTGCCGGCCTTGGTACAAGCCTTAACATCTCCCACGGTTTTACAAGTGCCGTCCTTGACGCTCTTAACGATATCGCCTTTGGTGACGTTGTGGCAGGAACAAACTTGGGTATCATCATCGAGATCATCAGCGCCATCGTCGCCTTCTTTCTTCGCGCCGAGTATGAGCTCGGCTGGGGGTATAGTGAGCTCTTTCTGGTTCTTGACCATTGGTACCAGCTTGATATAATCGCTGGTATCTCCAATCATCATGCCGCCAAGTAGATATTTCCCATCGGTCGTGAATAGGTATTTCTTATACACCTGGGCAAAGGGGTCCTTGTAGATAAGAGCCTTGACTGGCGGCGGAGGAGGCCCACTAACGACTGTTTTCACGACACTCCGGTCGTCCGTCTTTTTCCTCGCCGCCTTTGCCGGTAAGAAACTAGGGCCGTCCCTATCGGCAAAGAAGTCACCAAAACTAGCGACGTCGACTCCGAGCAACTTGAGCTTTGTACTTAAGTCGGGTCGCTTGAAAGTTCTCGGCTGGTGAAGCTTGGCTTGTGTAAGGTTAAAGGATAACACATCCGCCATCTCGACACCAGGGGCGATAAGACCGAACGTCTGGTTCTTCCAGCTCGCGCACTCGCCAATGGCGTAGATGTCCGGAACACTCGTACTCAAGTCGTCGTTGACGAGGATTCCACCACACCTGTCAGCACACTTGATGCCAGCGCTTCTTGCCAGGTTATCCCGCGGTCGTACGCCAATCGCAAAGCAAACGGTGGAGCAGTCCATCTGCTCCCCATCCTCAAATATGACACCCGTCACATTATTGTGTTCGTCGGTGTTTATTTTTCCCACTCTCTTGCTTAGCATTATTTCAAGGCCTAGCGCTGTAACTTTTTCGACGACCAAGTTACCAGCGTCGGCATCCAGCTGCCGACTTAGAACCCACCGGTTCCTCTCGATCAGTTTAACCTTTTCGTAACATTTCAGGTCCATCATGGCGTTTGCCGCCTCGAGCCCTAGCAGGCCACCGCCCACGACGGCTCCGATTGTCCCCTTGTGAGACTCTCCGAAGGCGATGAGCTTTTCCAAGTCTTCAATAGTCCGGTAGACAAAGACTCCATTGGCGTCGTGACCAGGAGTGTGCCTTGGAAGAACGGCATCGGAGCCGGTGGCCAGAACCAGGATATCATACGAGACCACATCGCCGTTAGCGCAAGATACCGTCTTTTTTGTAGAATCGATGCTGGTAACCAAGGTATTCAAGTGATAGCTTAACTTATTGTCCGGGGCCTGCAGCGCGTACTGAATTAGGTGTAAGTAACGTGTCTAAGCGTATAACTCATCCTAGGACTAGAAACTTACCCATTCTTTCGGGTTGAGATATAAGTTCTCGACCTTCCGGTGACTAAAGAAGCTCGTGAGACCGACTCGATTATATGCGAGGTGGGGTTCTTCGCCAATGACGATGATATCATATTCGCGAGTCCTAGCATCGAGCTTCAGGACTTTCTCTCTGTAGACTAATTAGAAAATTCAAACACGATTTTCGGGTCACAAGGAAGCAAATAGTCGCTCACATGAAGGCTATGCCGACCATTCCCAGGCCAACAACAACTAGAGTTTTCCTCTTGTCGACAGCCATCTTGGAAAGAAAATAATAGGATAGGTTCGTCGACCGCTACGCCACAACTCCAACTCTGGTTACATGTGCTATATCACAATATGTAAAGACGTTTCTCAATAGGTTAGATGGCTGTTAAGATGAGGGTAAAATATCATGATACAGTAAAGGGGTATATAAGAGAGACAAAGAGAACGAAATGATAAAACTACAAAATACCCAAGAGCAAAAATGAGCGGGTTGCCCAACGACAATATAGAGATCCGAATCACCTCCATACCTAGTATAAACCTCTCAAGTAAGATACGTGCATCTCCGAACCTATCACTGATAGGCAAGAAAAGCTGACTAGAGCCAAGATTCCCAAGTTTCCCATTGGATATTATTTTCTCTAGTCTATCATACGGTTTATCATACTGGGATGGAAAGAAGCTTAAACTAGAATTATCTAGGGGATCAGAAATACGATCTAACTACTGTAGTTACCTAGTATTTTTTGGGTCAGGGAGATATACTCCATCCAAGATATCACCACCATGATCTGGCAGTTCGCTATACGCTCTTCTGCGTTGAGCTTAGCGGACGGGTGGACTTTAACGTTCTAACTAATCGACGTGAGATATACCTAGAACATTTAAACCGAGTGTGGATCGACGAACCCCTGATAAAAAAAAAGGGGGGGAAACAACTTTTCGATAAGGTAACGCAATTGACCAATCACCTGGAACCCGATCGCCGCGGAGAAAGACGGCGGGCGCTTGAAAGTAATATTTTTTACTTATTATTCAACGTTCCGCTAATATATACATACACACACTCCCGAGGAATTCTGCATCTCCGGCTACCTTGTCAATTTTATTATTTCACGCTCATACGATCCGTGACTCAAAACCGACCTAGAACATATTTCCGTCTGTCTTCTATTATGTTATAATATTATGCGGATAGAGTATATCGGCCCATTTACGGACCATGTTCGGCTTTTGGGGTACGACTTTTTGACAAGGCGATCTGGTCGTTCGTACATTGGCTCATCGTCAGTCGGTTCCGGGGTTAAAGGTGAAGTTTCAACATGCAAGAATTATCATAATGAATATGTGTGAATCATGGGCTTGTCAAGGCTATTTGTTCTTGCTATAGCAACGAAAAGCATTATTGGAAAAGTATTAACTAGTTAATTATTATCGTATTCATACCTAATGTTTCGGTAAGTCGTGGCTTGAGCGTATTTCAATACCTCCAATGTAATAGGTTGAATGGCTCCGAAACGTCTTCAAGCGGAAATACGAGATTCGTCCTTATAAAGAAGAGATGAAGAGATGTAGAGATGCATGGAAATGTCTCAAGCCAACGGGTTCTCGCATTAGTACAAGACAGACTAATAAATACTATTCGAATATCGATATTTCCATATGGACTTTGCATGGACGGCGAACTTGTTACCATGGCAATCTTATATTCTTTTCTTTTTCTTTTCTCATCTCTTCTCATCTCTTCTCATCAACGCCCCTCTCTTTTTAAAATATATATCATTCATCCCTTACATGCCCTCGTCTAACCTGGCCTCCGCCTTTTCCCTTCACAGTACACCGATGCCAATACTAGGTAGCGAGCACCAAGCTACATGCATACATACGTGTACATGTAGAAGCACGCCTAACATACAGCGGGAAAAAAACTCTCATGTCTTTTAGGTGTCTTAGGGATACGCACTCCCCTGCACCTGTCTCACACCCTCCGCCCCGCCGAGCCAAGCCACCCGGTCCTTAACGTACTGTTCCACGCCGGGCTTCAGCTTCGTCTCGTGCAGCGCGAAGTCGTCCACGGTGCCGAGGCGCAGCGCGCTGTGGCCCGGAAATCCGGTGCTCACCCGGTACATGAGGGTGCCGCACGTGTCGCAGAAGTAGTTGGTCATGCTGTAAGTCGGTTGCCTAGTCAGTTTACTTCTCCGGAATCTCGAGGATATAATAAGGCAGCAGATAGCATGGTAGGAATATAATTACGCACTTCTGTCCGGAAGCAATAGTCTTCTCCTGCGTATACGTCTTGAGGTTCTCCCTCCCGCGCAGATGCTTCAAATAGGCGTCCTTGACGATCATCCCCGTCGAGAACATGGACGCCGTGATCTTTCGGCAGTCGAAGCAGTTGCATACGAATACATCGACTAGGCCCGGTCCGTGGGTGGGCTTTGGGTGGTTGTTAGATGAGAAGCTCCGTCTGCAGCGTATATGCGTGTGTATAGGTACCTAGGTTAGGTAGGTTAGGTAGGCAGGTATGAAATGTGGACTTACGAAAGATAGCTGCACGGCGCCGCAGTAGCATGTTGCCGTAGCTTCGTCCTCGGTGGACCACCCGTCGTTGGCACCACCTGCGAGAGGGAAGTGTTGCGCTTTCGGGTGAGGATTATGATCGGAGACAGACATGTTCGTATAAGTGTTATGGTTCCTCGTCTAAGTAATCGACCCTGTGATCCTCCGAGTAAATGTGGCCGGCAAGTAATTTCAAGTTTCAAGAACAATGATAACAGGTTCGACTTGTTGATATATTACTAGTAGTTACGAAATTCATAGTGAACCAAAGAAACCTCGTCCTCTATACCGACATTATATGTACGTTAAATTTATCAGCCGCACGCATATAACGAAGGGAATAACGATGACTCCCTCACGGGCTCCCAACGTAAGCATCCAACTAAACATAACTCCGTTTACCTCGTCCTACACCGTCCGTTCTACCTATCCATTATTCAGCATAGTTAGTAATCGGTAATAACACATACGGACAAGCTATCACGGCGCGGAGTTTTATAGTTGATCGAGTTAGAGGAGATGTAGGATGTAAGTGACTCCGGATGGTCCATCGTTGAAAGATAAGGACATAGGATTTAAATTTCGGTGTTTACTAACGGACTTCTTTAATAATACGCATTACTTATAAGACCTCTGCACTGAAACACTCTTCACAAGTTTGAATGGAACTGTATTACGATTCCGAGTTTTACTCGGACTGAGAATAGCAAGTAATTAGTACAAGATCAATTATGGTTCTTGTTACTACTAGCAATGAATAATTTTTTCCTTTTTTCTCTCCAGACACACACACACCAAAGAGGTATATCTAACAAGCCCCGCAGACGGTTCAATTGATCGCGGTTGATCAATTTCATTATTAAGGTACTACTATATCCATTGAACGTCTGGGTAACGAAGGGGGCGCGAGAATAGTATAGGGGAAGCGGGAACCATCAAATCGTGACATGCCTTTAGCCACCCGTCCGTGCTGTACCGTGCCGTGCCGTGCCACCAATCCTTAGGTTGCCGCTTATGGATACGGGGGTATATGACTGAGCGTCTACTCCTCCTCCAAGGGAGCCTCCTCTTCGAACTCTTCCTCCTCCTCATCGACACCGGCATCCTGGTACTGCTGGTATTCGCTGACCAAGTCGTTCATATTCGACTCGGCCTCAGTGAACTCCATCTCGTCCATGCCCTCACCAGTGTACCAATGCAAGAAAGCCTTTCGTCGGAACATGGCAGTGAACTGCTCGCCAACACGCTTGAACAGCTCCTGGATAGCCGTCGAGTTACCCACGAAGGTGGAAGACATCTTGAGGCCACGAGGGGGAATAGAGCAGAGAGCGGTCTGCACGTTGTTGGGGATCCACTCGACGAAGTACGACGAGTTCTTGTTCTGAACGTTCCGCATCTGGTCTTCAACTTCCTTCATGGAGACCTTGCCACGGCTACACATTTTCAAGTTAGCAACATAGTAAAAAAAAAAAAATCGGGGAAGTATCATACAAGATGGCAGAGCACGTCAGGTAACGACCGTTGCGGAAGTCGGAAGCAGCCATCATGTTCTTGGGGTCGAACATCTGCTGAGTCAACTCAGGAACGGTGACGGCACGGAAAGAGTGAGCGCCACGGCTGGTCAGGGGAGCGAAGCCGACCATGAAGAAGTGGAGTCGAGGGAAAGGAACCATGTTCACGGCCAGCTTGCGCAGGTCAGAGTTCAGCTGACCAGGGAAACGCAAGCAAGTGGTAACACCGGACATGACCGCGGAAACCAAGTGGTTCAGGTCACCGTAGGAGGGGTTGGACAGCTTCAGAGTACGCATGCAGATATCGTACAGAGCCTCGTTGTCGATACAGAAAGTCTCATCGGAGTTCTCGACCAGCTGGTGGACCGAGAGGGTGGCGTTGTAAGGCTCAACGACGGTGTCGGAAACCTTGGGG
The DNA here is from genome assembly GCA_037126485.1 of Daldinia eschscholtzii. Lineage (NCBI taxonomy): Eukaryota > Fungi > Ascomycota > Sordariomycetes > Xylariales > Hypoxylaceae > Daldinia > Daldinia eschscholtzii. The sequence goes on from JBANMG010000002.1 coordinate 4,056,458, forward strand.
GAGGGCATGACGGAGAAGGTAGCCATCATGCGGTCGGGGAATTCCTCGCGGATCTTGGAGATCAACAGAGTACCCATACCAGCACCGGTACCACCACCGAGAGAGTGGGTGATCTGGAAACCCTGAAGGCAGTCACAGCCTTCAGCCTCACGACGAACGACATCGAGAACGTTGTCGACCAGCTCAGCACCCTCAGTGTAATGACCCTTGGCCCAGTTGTTGCCAGCACCGGACTGACCGAAAACGAAGTTGTCGGGTCGGAAGAGCTGACCGAAGGGACCAGCACGGACGGCGTCCATGGTACCGGGCTCGAGATCGACGAGGACGGCACGAGGAACATACTTGTTGCCGGAAGCCTGCATGCGTAGAGACAATTAGTAACTGATCCCACCCACCTATCCTTATCATTTCTGGGCTGTGAACTCGTACCTCGTTGAAGTAGACGCTCATGCGCTCGAGCTGAAGCTCAGAAGTACCGTTGTAGCTATTAATTTCATGGTCAGTCGATATCCTTGGCGATGGCAATTGACAATTCAAATACATACACGCCATTGCTGTCGAGACCGTGCTCGCTGGAGATGGTTTGCCAGAAAGCGGCACCGATTTGGTTACCCTATCAACTTCGTATGAGCCCCGCCATGTACTACTATATTATCGCGGGTCCTTTTCGTGATTGCTGTTACTTACACATTGGCCAGTCTGAAGGTGAACCTATTGAAAGAAACGCGGTTAGCCTATATGTATTTCCAACACGCTGCTTATACGATTTGACGTGGTTGAACTATGAAGATGTAGATGTGGTGGCGTTATATGTATGAGGGGCAGAACTCAGGGGGTGGTTTTCGAGTTTTTTTCGGACGCGTTCAGGGGGGTTTTTTTCTAACAATGCTGGGCTTCGGGGTAAGGAGTAAACATTTGAAATTTTGAATATCACTTACGATCTCACGCATTTTGACGGTGGTTTATTATGATAGTATCGAACACGACTGAGGGAAGCTGGCAAGCAAAGAAGAAAAAGGGGAGTAAAAAAAAAGGATGTGTTCTTGAGAATGGTAGTCGTAGAAGTTTAAGGGAGGAAAACTAAAGAGGAGCGGTGTGTGGTTTGAGGGAGAGTTGTGTTTTTGCCTTGCGATTTTGGGCGGAAAGAAAGTTGAGGGCAGCTTTTTTTTTACTTGGAGATTTCCAAAACGGAAAGGGTCGCTCCTAGTCGCTCCCAATAACCAATACCCTGACAGGGGAAGCCCCTCTTTTTCTAACTGCTGTCCACTGCTGTCCACTGCTTTCCCACTGCGCTTGCTGCCACTTGCTGCTACAATGTACTTGCTGCTGCACTTGCTAAGGGGGGAGCAAGCGCACAGACCAGAAATCTCGGTACAAGAGGCGGAGAAAGTACAAGATACATAACACGCTAGTTCTAATTACTCCTAATTTGCTTATAATTTACCATGTATTGTCTACCGTAGCTGCCAGCAACTTGGCAACCATCGCCCCCCCCCCCCCCAGGCCCGCATCTCCTTAGCCCATCATCAACAATAACAACACCACTTTACATAACGCTAGGTTAGTACCTACCTGGTAGTAACCACCAACGCGGGTGGACGTCAATACGGGCGTACGTGATACAGTTATTGCCTGGTAGGTAGGCTACACGTTACTACCTTAGTAGGTATTATTCTGTTGCCTAAGGTAGGCATCTATCTATCTCAATAGGTATCTACTAGGTAGTATCGAAAAGGTAGTTCGGATTAATTATTAGCTATACTTGAGGCGAGCGAGTCATTTAACTTCCTACCTAAGGTCAGACGGAACTTAACTTAGCTCAGATACAGCCATAATAATAAAAAGGGGTACCTAATTTATCGTGTTGCCTACCTATTCATTACCTTAGGCACACCATTCTCCTCTATTACCTTAACTACGGTACCTAGGTGTATATATATTACCTGATGAATCCGTACATGAGATAATCTCTGAGTTTTCAACTCCAATATCCCTTGCCACGATACTTAGCGGTGTACGGGTGTACGGGTGTACGAATTATGTAGATATCATAAGACGTGGCTATTCCTACGATGAGTGGATTAAACCCCATATTGACAACATGATCCTATCATATCAAAGTCAACAATCTTGGGTGATACATAAAGCGGGACATATCTCGAGCGTCGAAAAAAAGAGAAAAAGACAGCACCGGAATTCCGAACAAGGCCGGCCAAAATCGGTCGCCCGGTATTTCTTATTTTCTACTTGTTTTTGCCCAGCCAGCCTGCCATATCCCAAGCCGACCTGTCTACCTGTACAATGAATGCACTCCTGATGCCGTATGCCTGTGCCAGACCCTAGTGCCATACCAATGCCGTATCTTTTAAGAATTATGGGGGAAAGAAAAACAAGAAACAGAGAAACTAATCAATTCGTTTTTTCTTCCATTCGTGCTGAAATCAAACACCAAGTGATTCGCCACACTAAGCTGCTTTCCAGCATAATGAATATCGTCAGGTCGAGACGTCCAATAATGAAAGAATCATGGCATGTCCTAGACAAACGAGAATGCATATATCATGGGAAATACCTTGGTCTCTGTATTTCTCTTCATCTGCCTGGGGAAAAGGCTCTGCAAATAGAGGCGGAGGCGAACTGTTAAATCCCGTCTGAGTTGCCCGGTGCGCTTTAGGGATTATGCCTCCATCCATAGTCCCCATCTATGTATAGAATTAGGAACCCTTGAAAGATCCATCTCGTACACTACCGGCTGCTCAGGCCGTCCAACTGTGTGAGCATGGTCTGGGCATGCGGCAGTCGTAATTCGTATTCATAAAACTCCGTGAGTCTATAAGTATGATTATATCGTCATTCGCAGACGCTCAAACGTCAATGCATTTGGAGTCGTGGTTGGAAAAATATCAACCAATATTAATGATCCTTCAAGGAATCCGCATTAAGGTGTATCCAGAGAAAACCAAGTTCATACTCGGGTCGGCAATTGACATCAGGCCAATAGACATCTTTGTTTTGGCGTATCCTCCACGTAATTAAGCGGAAATGCAAAGTCCCCTTTGTATGTAATTCTGCAATAAAGAAAAACCGACGCCCGACCATACGCTATGCAAATCATACATGCGTCTTCACATATACACGGTTCCCAGCTCAATTAGACCACGAGGGTGGGAGAATGGGGAGGATCGGGGGGGTTTGTCGAGTGCGTGGAGGCTTATTGTGGGCTTCAGCTAACAGTCATCATCTGCATTCGCTGGTTCAGTCCGTTGGACGGGGACGCCCCAACCGAACCGCTGCTAAGAATCGAAGTGCTACTTTGGCTATGGGGGATCCGTCTTGTAGGACTAGATGTAGGGTCATCAAAAACTCGCGTAAATGCAGGGCTTCCATCTGATCTCGTGTGCTTCGGAGTCCGTGCAGGGCTCTGCGTAAGGTGGTCTGCTTTGCGGACGAGATCGGATAATCCATCTCTCAAATCGCTTGCTCGCTTGACTAGCTCTTTCAGACTATTTGTATCGAAGTTCAGCTTCCCGGATGATTCGCGACCGGCGTTCACTCTTGAATGCCGAGGCTGCATAGATTCCATGACAGACCTAGCAACACTGGTTGATCCAAATTCAGGACTGACAGCTCGATTCTCCGGGGTCTTCGGTCGGTCAGGGGCCGACTCATCAGTATGATCCCAAGTGCCGAAGATATCATCCTCCGGGGAGAAGACGGATCGACGACGGCCAGCAGTACGGTCGCGAACGACTGCATTTCGTTGGCTCTCCGTCACCCTGACGAGTTCACCGGATCCACGAGAAGCACTATCAAAGTCCTGGTCGACAAGCTGCGCAGGCGTTCCGGAAGAGTCGGATTTGGAATCGGAAACCTCTGCAGGATCTTCGTCGGGCGATGCCAAGGCGATAATGCCCTCGGCCTCCCGCCAAAGCTTTATCGAAGAGCCACCAAGCATATCCATCTCACGGCCAAGTCGACACAACCGCTTTAGATCGTTAACTAAAAGCGAAAGTTCCCTGATCTGCCCCGAGTGAGCCTTGATTGTAGGCTGGGTGGCCTGAATCGACGCAGGCACAACCATCGAAACCTTCGATTCTTCATTCTTCCCGGCAAATAATCCATCGACATCTTCTTCCTCAAACTCGAAGTCATCATCCCAGTCCTCGCTCGCGTTCTTTTGGCCTAGCCCCCAAGTTCCAAACTTAGGAGTTGAGGTCGCGGTCTCAAACAGCTCTGGAACGATAGGAACACTTTGACTTCTCACATGAGCGGGAATGGGACCTTTACGGCTCGCGGAACGTCCGCCCCTCATGTCAATTTCCTGCTTGCCATGGACGGTTTTAGGTCGCATGTAACTGCCATTGCCGTCGTACTTCTCATGAGTCATAGATTCGGTCCAGTCGAAGACGGTGCTCCTAGGTCGCTCATTCGTGGAATTGGTACGCGCCGTGGTCCTCGCATTGCCATTGATGTTAGTCAATGGAGGTCGAGAATTTGGACTACCTTTTCTCGAATTCATAGAACTAGGAGGAGATAGGTGATTATATATCCCATCATCATCCTCCTTGTCCCAATCGAGATCGTCGTCATCGTCCAGTGAAAATCGAGGATTATCTCCGCGCGTCGTGAAATTAGGGGAGGCTGGAACGGAATCAAAACCATCCCCGTTTTCAAGATCCCTTGCAAGAAAGCGTAGTTCAGCTCCGCCGTATGCTCCCCGAACAGGCGTAGCAATACCCTCATCCTCCTCCATAATCTTATTTCCGCCATCAAATGACGGACCCAGAATATCCTGGATCGATAATCGCTTCGGCTTACTGTTATGCCCGGTGGTGCTTGGAGGTGATTCTTCAAACATTGATTCTAGCGGGCTATCGGCAGCTCTTTGACATCCCGACGCAGCCGTTCGTATTGAGTCGAACGGCGTATCTGTCTTAAAATCTGTGTCATCATCATCACCAGACGTAAACCCGCGATAATATTCAGAACTACCGGTTGTAGAGGCCCGGTCTAATGTCCGAGCCTGTGACGTATTAGAGACAGTTCTTGGAGTTATTACTGTATTAGGTGTCGATTCGTTAAATTTAGTTTGCAGGCCTGGTGACAATGAGCCAAGCTTAGTCAAATCTATATGGAAGCTTGAAAGTCTCGTTATGGGCGGAAGGGGGGATGAGGAGTTCCTCTTGCGAGTCGTCGGATGAAGTGTAATTGATAACTCTGTCTCGGCGCGGTTGAATCCTTGCTGGTTAGACATGTCGTGGGTAGTTGTGGTATCTGCGCCTGTTGTGGCAGGGGCGGATACGTGTCGTTTAGTTTCGCTAACGGTCTCGCCACGTTTACGTCGTTTAATACTTCCAGTTTTCGGTATCCAGGGAGGAGTTGAACTGAAGTGCATCGAAATAGAGCGCCGGGGTTGTTTAGCGGGCGTGCCTTCGGAGGAATCTGAAGACTGGATTGACGGCTGCGGACTGCTGTCAGTGTTAGACTGGTTTTCTGACACAGGAAGGTCACCGGTTGGAACCTCCAAAGTGGAAGAGCCCATGGTAAGAGAGCCTGGCACCACCAAGTAGACTTGTCGACGACTTTGCTGCTGCACAGAGACTCGCTTTATACCAGGCACACCAGCGCCGTCGTTGCCCCTCAGCGGTGACAATTTGACCGGACTTCGGGATATTCGAGAATGCCAAAACGACTTCCACCTCGATGGCCTGTTGTTAGCACCGAAACTAGGCTCAACGGAACTGGTCAACGTCTGGGCCCTGGGACGATTAGACTGCTCGAGAGTTATATCTGGCAACGGCTGTACCGCTTCGCTGTTGATCTGTTGATTTAGTGTAGCGGATCGTTGGTGACTTGTGGCAGGTCTTCGTAGTGTCATCTGCGTTTTCGATCCTCGCCGCACCAAAAGACCCGTATTCCCGCCGTTGGCGGCCGATGCACGCTTCACCAGTTTGTTGCGAGGCGGTTGGGGAGGCGGGTGTCCCACGGGCGATAGGATAGGAGCCGCAGAGCCGTGGGAAAAAGTTATGGACGGTGAATCGGGACCAACGCTCGACCTAAAACTACCGTGGTGGGAGAGTGGGCGTATAGATAATCTCCTTATCCAAGAACCGTTCGAGGATAAAGAATCTCGCGAATCCTCGACAATAGGCGTTGCAGGCGCAAATTCACCCTGCCTGGTAGATGGGTGCCTTGCGAGCAAAGACTTGGTATGTATTATCTGGGAATGTGAGGACTCTCGAGGGTTTCGCGGTCGGCTCGTCGTACTCGGTTGGGAGTGTTGTTGTGTCGAGTCTTGCAGAAAGTCGTTATTAGAGGTAGTAGGAATGGTAGAATTCGTTGTCCCAGGTCGAGATGAAAAAACGCTTAGGAAATCTCGATCTGCTATCATTGACCTCCTCTTGCTTGTGTTTGGGCGCAACAACGGTTCATCTGCCAGTTCACCAAATGCCAGACCCGTTGCCGCGGCGGCAACCGCAGTACCGGCTCCAATGAGCTAATTCACGTTAGCAACAACCCCAATTATATATAGGCCCAATAAAAAGTAAAAGACCAGGAGGAACCAAGGCAATGTAATGAGTTGTAGAGGACGACAGTCGAGAATCGTCTCGCATGGCAACCAGTGACTCAGGAGGTATCCCGTAGTAGACTTAGATAGGTATTCCGTTATAAAGAGGTGGTGGAATGTAGCTGGTAAATTACATCAGCAGATAAAGTATGTGACTTACACTCGGAACGGTCTGCATCTTAAAACACAGGGCGTTAGGAGAACAGAGGAGAGTTGCCTTCTATCGAGAGGCGGAGGGAAGAAAAGTCGACTCTCAGTGACGCTCTCGTGACCATTGTTCATCGAGGCATAGGATGTTTCGTGTTGAGAGGATCCAGAGATACAAAAAATTCTTGTTTTTTATTTTTTTATAAAACTTGTGTATCGAATGCGTATACACTGGTTATAGCTGGGGGGGGTCGGCGGTCGAAGGTCTGGTGGCCTGGCGCGACGATTTGGATATTGTGCGGATGGGATGGGCCAATATTTACTTTGGGCGCCCCTACGGATGACCCAGTGAAGAGCGATTGGACAAATTCGTCGACTCCAAATTATATAATTCTGATATAAGGGTCTTAAAGACCGTATATATCCTCCCTTTCTCTCTCTCTCTCTCTCTCTCTTCTCAACCTCCGAAGAAAAACAAAAACTAAATATGTTGGAATAGAATAAATTAAGGCAGTAAAGACGCTGGCTACTTGTTGCTGTTGCTGTTGCTGTTGCTGTTGCTGTTGCTGTTGCTGTTGCTGTTGCTGCTATTGTTGTTGCTGTTGTTGCTGTTGCTTCTTCGGAATTAGTCGTCGTCGTCGTCGTAAGTCGTCGTTATTGCTATAACTCCTCATGCATAGCCTATCTCTCTTCCTCCCTATGCTATGCAAAACAAAAGGAAGAAGGGACCTCCCAAAAGCTACAACAAGGAATAATAACAAGGAAGAAGAGAGAGCATAAGAAAACCTCTCAATCCCGCGAGGAGGGTAAGCTGCAGCAGCGGAAACATACAAGGTATTGCATAGCAAGGTTACTGTTGTAATAATTATTACGGGGACTAAACCTGAATCTTGCTTGGGATGAGAAGAGAGAAGACATTGGTGAGCGAGGATTGGGTTTCTTTTTGATTACCGACAAAAAAAATAAAGTCCCTGGTATGTTTACGGAGCTGGATACTACAAGAGGCCCCCGGCTTTGAAAAGTACCTGACTGCGAGTTACCTTAGGTTGGGAACTTCGAGTACATACCTACATACCTAGTAGCTACTAATGTAGATATACGCTACGTTAGGTATGGATGTGTAGGTGATATGTACACTAAGTACGCAGGGTACACTCGACGATCTAAGATTAAAGCCACAGATTCCCCAGTAAAATGAGCAAAGTTCAAAGTACCTATCCCGTCCCTGTTGTGTACCTTACATAAGGTATCCTCAATACCTCCCCATGTAAGGTATTACCTAACTAGGTTATCTATGTACCTTAGCTGCTTTAGACATGGAGTGGATGTTACAGCAACCATGGAAGCCAGGTTTCTCCAGGCGATAAACGCAAGGTCCACGGGTGCTATTTTTCGAAAGAACGCGCGCATCGAAGTACCGGTTACACGACACGCAATAGGTAGTTGTATCATAGTGTAGTTCGTACAGTGCATACCGTGCGAAACAGTGCTTCCATCGTCTGAGACGCCCGGAACGCTCTAACAACACCACCAAAACGGGACGGCGAGACCGTCTGCCAAGGGTAAAGGCCTTGTAAATGTCTGTCCTGCAATATGCAATGCGGGTTCCCTAACACGCACAGTACATACATTACAATACATAGCCTAGCCCGACGGTGCATAACGTATTATTTCGAATATTCGAACTAGAGCTACCTAGAACCAAAGGATAACAGGTACTTATGAGAGAACATTTACTTAGTAATTGTTCAACATTAGTAACTTCAAACTTTATAACTTTATGACATTAAAGAAGTCCTGTGAGGTAGGTACATACTACCATCTATATCTAATGTATATCCCATGTTACGTAAGATGACCTTGACTTAGATTTATGCTTAACTTAAATCTCCTTGGCCTCCTTTTTTCTATTATTTTACGCTATTCGAATGTACCCGAATTAGAAACATTGAAGATATTGAGATCATACAACAATATATTTGTTCTATTGTATCAAAACCATACCCCGAAGAGCAAAAGAACATAATCTTGGACTTGATCAAAAGTGGACTTTTGCCTTTGCCCGCTTTTGTCCACTTTTTTTTCGGACGCGCACTCCGCATGCTGATGATGATGTTATTATTATTATCATTATCATTATTTATTATTGTTCGCCCTTGTTGTTAGCAGTCTTAGATTGGGGACCGATGCAACTTACTAGCGCCATTTCGCTATCCGAGACCTTTCGTCGTTTCTCATTGGCTTTAGTTAGAGCTCCTCTGATTCCTGAACGGCGAGGCGTGCTGGCGGTACTAGATGGCTTCCAGGCTAAGCTTACATGCCAATCCTAGCTGGCCAACCCCCAAACAGGCTTCGACGTCGATCGATTTCTTTGGTAGAAGAAGAAAAAAGCCTCCTAATTAAACCTCTTATATCCCTCTCTCTATATTTCGTATCAGCCGGCACGTTAGGACTTCTCAGAATATCGAACTAAGAACGATAGTAATTATATAAATAACTAATGCAACTATCAACTATATACACTATGTAGGCAACTCCCACGGTTAGAAATTACAGCCTTACATGTTGATGCATTATTAGTTACTTATATGATCCTTGTATTTGGGTACGGTAGTTCCAGATGTTCGGTTCGTGTATAACCAGTTCTCTTAGACGCCGCTAGTTGTGCAGACTACTGCAAGTCTACGACGCTTTTCTTGATTTATGCGACTGATGCTACCGATGCTACTGATGCCATTGATGCCATAATAGCCGGATACATCGTGTGCTTCAAACCGCCTCTGCCCATGGTTTGAGATACATTACACTCGCAAGATTTCCCTTATTTCTGTAACGCACTCTCGCTTATATACCACCTAAGTCTAGGCATGTATGCTGTATACAAAAGATCCTGCAACTTGAGTAGGTATGTATCTCGGCTTGTCAAAGCGTTGGATTCCTCAAGAAAAGCAAAAACTGCATCAATATCAATATATATATATATGTAGGTAGGCTATCGTATGCGCATGTAGGAAGACATTACAACCCCATAATATACATATATTAATTTCCAAAATTGCATTTTAGTTGCGCAAGTGCTTATTCCAAGTCTTACAAGCAAGGCATGCTCATCATCATACTTGTCAGAATATAATAACTGACTTACTATCATTGGTACCTATGGTATCTCCCTAAATATGTATTTGGGTTCGCCCGCTCTTGTACGTCCGGCATACATTAAGTCCGGGGGCGAAAATGCTTGCGGGACCTCTCTCATTTCTTTACTTATAATATTACGGTGCAAGTGGATGAGCACCAACCGCAAACAATCTCAGCAATTAGGTTTCGCCGTCATACCTCATACCTCTACCGGCTAGCGATATTCGATACCGGTGCAGTACTAACATACTAAACGCTTACCGCTTCAGTGTAAAATTCTTGTGCTCCCTTCTGGGGAAACCCGTGCCCAACCATCTGTCATTGCAACCAGTAGCTAGTCGTCTACCGTCGCCTGCTGCCACGAATCACAACATGGACAAGCTGTGCCCATGGGGAACGAGCAGGTCGTACCACCAATTAACAGCAGCCTCTGGCACATCCCGTCATCTCAAAATTACATATCATATATATACCTACATATTTGATCTAATTAACATCGCCTTTTTTGGTGTATCCGTCCGCCTGGGAAGGAAAAAAAAAAAAAAAAAAAAAACTTACTCGTGGTTCGCCTTATCCTAAATTCTCCGGTCTACCAGCTATGTATACATGCTTACTCTCAGAAAACATATATTGATAGAGTCCGGGAATAAAGACAAAAGGTTCTATCGTCCACCTCTCACATGACCCGATTCTTCTTATGCTATGATTTATCTCAAGGACTTAGCGGCAACCGAAATACTGCTAGATGGCGAGACACGCATACGAGTGTTACCTAAGTAGATTGCGGCGCATCCCAGTTGTGTATTGTAGAATAATACAATGCAGAACCCATGAAGCATTTCGGCCAATCGAGGTTGAAATACGAGACAAGGCCTTGCCTGTTTGTCATGGATAAGGCGTCTTCCCGTGCCGTCACGATCCGACGGCTCCTATCACAAATCACAGCCGTCTCATTATGCCTATGCGGTGCCCTATGTAGTGTCCATTTCGTCGCCTTGTGCCTCTACCTCGGTCTACCAGCCATAGAAACTTCAGAATCCACCTCTTCACTTGACGGTACAAGAGTGATGATGGCGGGAGCCTCGAATTTCTCTAAATTATCCAGGCCACAACGGAACGGATGCAAACATTTGACACCCGAATCACGTCTAGTCACGATGTAGCTCGCCTTTTCCTTTTACTCGACCTCTTCCAAGGAAATATTAGCTATAAACTTAACTAGTAGGATGCTAAGCGCATTGAATAACCTATCAACGAGCAAGGATTGAGGCTGTTCGATACAGACTAACCTAGCGAACAGGTTACCTTAGCCGGATTTGTACGTATGTAAATAAATACCTACATACACCGATAGGTACATACATACACACATACATACATACATACATACATCGACCGTGTGACGATGGAAGCTGGAGATGTGGAGATCGATTCCCTCCTTAAAATAGCTATGGGTACCCAGTCCGGCCAGTCTTCCTTTCGTGTTACCCCTCAGAGCCCCTCACTCCTATCAATGCCATTGATCAATGGGTGAGCCCTTTTAAGAGGCGTCGTACCTGAGCACACTAAAGATATTTTGACGTGATGTGGCTTATAAAGTGAAACCTGCTCAACTTCATTGCGTAAGAATGAGATTTGAGACCGAAAAGTCGGCAAAAAAATTGGAAAGTGTTTCGAGCAAGCATAGCATGATAGACTTATGCCGCCCCTGACGGGACCGCCGGCTCATGATCATGTCCTAGGTAGTGCCGCATTAAGTGGGCCAGTTTGACGAAAACACCGCCGGCGACCACGAGTTTGGGATCGACCAACAGAAGCCAGTCGAGCCACATACTCCCCACAAGCCGGGGGCCAAAATCAAGAACGATAACAATGGACTGACTTGATCAGTTGCTTACTATGTTGGCTTGGGAGGCGAATCAAAATTGTCTGACAATAACCTAACATAACGCGAGTGTCCTATCTTTACCTACTTCAATATCTAGTACATTTATGTCAAGAAATTGTGTAACTACACAGAAACCAAATCTTAGTGAGGTAGAGACAGAAATAAGTGCTTTAGGTTTTGGTCCATCAATAATCGCCTAGTCAAACACTCGGTAGAAATATTCCGATTAACTACTCAAGATCGCCATGGAGAATAAACGGCTTACGGTACCTAGTCAGCGGAGAGCTAAGTGACTAGTAGTTTTCTTCTCGGAAATTATCTCTGAGCGTATCGAGATGCTTCTCACTGCCAGACTGGGAGATCCTTGAATCAAAAATTTACCACTCAGCGTCAAGGCTCAACTATGACTTCATATTTCTCAGTGTTGGTATTGTCAAGTTACATGTACACGGCAACGGGTTAAGAAATCCTCTTTGGCGTACGTTCTTCAACTTATGCCAATAAAATATAGATCGCCCGGCGACCTACGGCCAAGCTCAGCTGTCATCAACTCTTCCTAACAATGTAATCGGGCGGCGTACCGGTGCCGATTAATCAAAAATTCATGAATAGTTCTCCGCAGCGTCACGTCACCTACAAATCCATCCAACAGAACAGAAGTGAAACTAAATCCTCTCAGGGGCGGCGGCATGATGCCGTGTTGAGGCCCGTCATCAAGGCGCGGCCCGGAGATCATGCTACTAACAGGTTGGTGGTATGTCGGACAAGAGGTAAGGAGACGATGCGTAGCAGCAGTTTCCCCCTTTATTATGCCGCCACGATGGATTTATGACTACGACATGACTTAACATGACGGTTTGCTGTACTTGATATGCCCACCTAGGTAAACCACCACCACTCAACTTATTGGCTGTGAGCCGCCACAACTCGTACTCGTTCCCTACAGCAAACACACTAAAACAAGCCTCGCACGCTTAAGCAAGACAAGCAGAATGCTTAAAACTTGACTTACAAATGCATCTCAAACCGATTGCAACCTGATGATATAACATTGGATCCCCCCTCAAGAGGCGAAATGTAACCCCCACATGAGCAGACGTGTTCGGGGACAGATTAAAAAGGCACAGCATACGTAAGTGAGATAGTCAGAATCGTGCAACTATACCGCTCATGTCGTTATATCTTCATGTGCAAGAAAAGGAGCTTACCGCTTCCCTCGCTCTGCGGATATGTGTTGAATCGCGGTGCTTACGAACTTAATGTAGACATACGAAAAGGATATACCTACTGTTATTACTAGACATAGTTAACAATTCCAGCTGCGTTTCACTCCGGAGATCCAGCCTAATAGGGACCTAGCACAATTGTCATACCCCCCCGGACCATTACATTTCATTATAATAGGTACCCAAATAAGATCTTCAAAGGCTTTTGGCAACTGCCCACAACGGAAATGATAGCGCCCGGCAAGACATTGGCTGACTGAAGAAATCCCACAGTGGCTTGCGACAGCCAGAAAAGGGTTGCGGGCTGCGTAGAACGGCCAATCAGAACCAGGATGTTGGGCGCGACGGAATGGCGCCCGCGTTTCAAAGCTTCCAGGCATTACCTATGAGGTATACCTAACTTCTTATGGTCAGGTATGTTAAGTACCTACCTACCGGGCATGTAGGTGGTAGCTTTGGTAGGAATGGGCGATTCCAGAGCGCGTCCGCGGTTGGTGCGTTCGCGTCATCTCCCACGCGCGCTTTCGTTTCGCTCCCGCACGGCAACCGGGACGGGGGACAACAAGAATATCCTATTGGTACGCGCGTAATGTTTTATTTTCGAACGAGATCGATCCGAACGCTTTCCAGTTGTGACGTTGGCGCAGTAGCGTAGCTTCGCCGATCCCTTGTGGCGCTTGGCAATATCACGTCGCATGCAAATATCTTAGCATAGTAAACTCCGAGGGGTTCGTAACTAGGACTTCTTTTTCCTTTTAAGGTTTGTTTTGTTTTTGAGCTTTTAGGGCTAGCCTTGTGCTCTCTCATCTTCATCTTGTCGCTGATGATGTTGATTTATTGGTTGGGATTTCTTGATTAAGCCCTCTTTTATGATAGAAGCCAAGTCTATCCCTTTACGTCGGTACCCTATCATATACCATGATATCCTAGCTTATATCAATCAAACCTAATCGTCGACAGTGTGGGAAGAACTACTTGTATGTAGGAATAGTTACTGTTATTCAAACGACCAAAATAAAAAATTAATAACTTCCATGTCTGTGAACACGGACGCTTACATCGAATGTCGGTTCCTTCTAAGATGTACGTACCTCATAAGTACCCGTGTACCTTCTTCCACGTTCAATGGTACAAACGTCAAATAGACCGAGGATGAGCCGATTGCAATGAATTACATAAAGCATAAACACATAAGGCAAAAAGAGCTTGAATTATGTAATGATATGCATAGTTGAATACAACAACCACAGTGCTATTAAAAATTAGATAACTCGAATGTCATTTTGCATCTTGGGTTCCACTCTTTTTTTCCATCCGTATCCCAAGTCCAAGAACTTCATTTTTTGTGATAACTGTGTCTATTGTGCCTATTCAACTCCGTGAACCGCCGCTCGGGGCAGCAAAAAGGAACATCCCGCAACTTGATATTGGATCGGACGGTCCGTACCTTGGAAATTAAAATCTTATAAAACCCAGGGATCCACGTTGTTGGAAGGGTCCGTGTTTCTCACCATTGCTGACTCCAGGGGGGGGCAAACGGACCAGGCTGAGGCGCTGAGGTCTTCGCAAATTGAGTCCCGTTTCGAGAAGTCCCAAGGATCACTACTCGCTGGGATCGATAATTCCTCGATAATTCCCCCCACGTTAATTTCCAGTTCCATCCCGTGCTCTAAAATGGAGGCCGATATCAGAGCCGCTATTCCGGATATTGATCCCGTTGTCTCCGAATATTCGGTAGGCTATCTTAGACATGCATCCACCGCGTGGGTCGGCGATGAAGAATCCTCAGGTCTGTCGCCGCTTGCCGAGGCTGCTGCCGCTATCACTGAGCTCCTTCTGTCCGCTTCCGGGGACTCGGCTGGGTCCAACCAGGACAAGATTCGCTCCCTAGTCTCTAAGTGGGTTGACAAGTATGAGGAAGCTAACAGCGGCAATGGTGAGAGACGGGGGCCGTCGGCTGTGAAGCGATTAGACCAGGCTATCCAGGTTGGGGCTCAACGAAACATGTCCTCTACCCTAGCCGTAGCTACGGGCAATGTTGATCTAGAATCTGCCAACAGCCGCAAGGTAGAGTCTAAGGTTGATCGGAAGAAGCTCGAGAAAGCGGAGCGAAAGATCGCCGCCAAGCAGAGCAAGAAGCAGTTCAAGACGGTTGAGTATGAAGCGTCTAGGCTACTCAACCAACCCGAGGATACTCAGAGCTATGAGGAGTTTTACATGGCTGTTAACCCCTTACAGCTTGGTTCTGGCAGCGGTGCTGGCAAAACCAAGGATATCAAGCTTGAGAATATTGACGTTAGCATTGGTGGCACACGTATCCTGACAGACACGGACTTAACATTGGCATATGGACACCGATATGGTTTGGTTGGTCACAACGGTGTTGGTAAATCTACATTGCTCAGAGCGCTCTCAAGGCGAGAGTTGCCAGTACCTACACATATCTCTATTCTCCACGTTGAACAAGAGGTATGCCACTCAGCTGACTTGAATAATACGTCCTATAGACTAACATACGCCAGATAACCGGTGATGATACATCCGCCTTACAAGCCGTCTTGGACGCTGATGTTTGGCGAAAGGTGTTACTCAAAGAGCAAACAGTATGTCCCCCTTCCCGGTTCATCTACTCTCGCTAATACGTTTTTTCTAGGAAATAACGGCTCGTCTTGCCGAAATTGAGTCACAACGATCGTCCATGGCAGATACTTCCGCAGATGCTGCGAAGTTAGATCATGATCGTGAAGCTCTAGATCAGAAATTGGGAGAAATCCAAGCCAAGCTGGCTGAGATGGAGTCAGACAAGGCAGAGTCTAGGGCTGCCAGTATCTTGGCAGGTTTAGGTTTCTCCCCCGAACGCCAGCAATTTGCAACCAAGACGTTCTCCGGTGGTTGGCGTATGCGTTTGGCCCTTGCCAGAGCCCTTTTCTGCGAGCCCGACCTACTACTTCTCGACGAACCGTCCAACATGTTGGATGTCCCTTCAATTACTTTCCTTTCTAACTACCTTCTCACATATCCGAGCACTGTACTGGTAGTCAGTCACGACAGAGCCTTCCTAAACGAAGTCGCGACAGATATCATACATCAGCACTCGATGAGGCTCGATTATTACAGGGGAGCTAACTTTGAATCCTTCTACGCTACCCGAGAGGAGCGCAAGAAGACTGCAAAGCGAGAGTACGAAAACAACGTGGCACAGCGTGCCCATTTACAAGCTTTCATCGACAAGTTCCGATACAATGCTGGCAAGGCTGCCGAAGCACAGTCACGTATCAAGAAACTGGAGCGTATGCCTATTCTGGAACCACCGGAGACGGAATACAGCGTCAAGTTCAAATTCCCAGACGTGGAGAAGCTGTCGCCTCCGATTGTTCAGATGTCAGGAGTCACATTTGGATACACCGAAGACAACATTTTACTACGAAACGTGGATCTGGACGTACAGTTAGACTCACGAATTGGTATCGTAGGACCCAACGGTGCGGGTAAAACTACTATTCTTAAGTTACTCATTGGCAAGCTATCACCAACCAAGGGTATCATCCAGCAGAACTCGCGCTTGCGTATTGGCTTCTTTGCGCAGCACCACGTTGACGCTCTCGATCTGACCATGAGTGCTGTCAGCTTCATGGCAAAGATGTACCCCGGTCGCACGGACGAGGAGTATCGCCGGCAACTTGGCGCCTTTGGCATAACGGGTACCACCGGCCTACAAAAGATGGCCGTTCTATCTGGAGGTCAGAAGTCTAGGGTCGCATTCGCGTGTCTGGCCCTCACGCAGCCGCACATTTTAGTTCTGGACGAACCGTCTAACCATCTTGATATTGAGGCTATGGACGCCCTTTCTGAGGCGCTGCGTGAGTTCCAGGGAGGTGTGCTTATGGTTTCCCACGACGTGACCATGTTGCAGACCGTGTGCACGAGCTTGTGGGTTTGTGAGAATGGAACCGTCTGGAAGTTCCCTGGCGATGTCCAGGCGTACAAGAAGAGAATTGCGGCGCAGGCTGATGCTGCGGGTGTGGTGAAGGCGCATTAGGGGGGTTGTTGAACAGGAAAAAGGGGGATGTGGGGAATGTGGGTAGATTAGCACATGTTGTAAATGAGATATGATCGAGACGTCAACAACTGAATGCTTAGCTACCTGTTGGTATCCCCATTTGCTATTCCCGGGTTTGAGATCAATACCTATTGTGATTATTCGCCTCCTCGTGGATCTCTACTCCTATCTCTGGATTTCTACAACTTCATGGGCTACAGTTATACTAGTATGTCTCGGAAAAACCAGGCAGCCCACTCGCCCGAATTTTACATTAACTACCTCCTATGCAGACTTGTGTCTATTAATGCCTTTTTTCCTATGCTCGTGAGATAACCGTGTAGGAATCTGCATAACCAATGCAGGACACTATGTCATAGAGCTTAGATAGGTCTTAAAATGAGAAATAAGGGGGTGTTTCCACGACCTCACTTCCTTTGCGGTATATAATGTGGTTCTCTTTGAAGACGGGCCTTCATTTGTTTCGATATTAGGCTTCTTGACTACAGAGGAGTTTTAGTAAAGACTCTTTAAATAGGTAAGGTATATAGCATTAACAGTGCCCTATCTCCTCAGCATGTCCTTCCTGACTTTTAAACCTGTAACCTAACGAAATCATAGGTAGGTACCTAAGCAACTTCCAAGGTACAGCGGTAGTATATATAATTCGCTAGGCGGAGACTTTTCCACATCAGCATAAAGCGCCAACGTAAGCCTTGGCTAGTACGGACGCGTCGGGCTCGTTTTTAGAGACCTGCTTTTATGTCTTTATCCTATTTATAATCATATCCCCTCTTTGTCTCTTGGCTACTTTTGGAAACCTGTTTGCGTTTCTAGGCGACTCCAGAAAGGAATATCCCATGTTTTTAGTCTAGAGAACCTGATCGTTCCCCTTAGATGGATGTCCGTGTAGGTAAATTCTGTCTCTTGTAAACCAATCTCATCTTGTATATAATATGAAGTTTACTAAGTATAATATGTTAAGCATTATAAGAGGATGAGCAATAGTACACACTTCAAGCTCCCAGATCTATACTTGAAATAGCACAATTATAACCGAGTGCTCTTTCTGCCGTAAATGTTACTAATATAGGGTTTAAAATATATGAAGGGAGCTAGAATTGCGGATTGGTCGCTTCTCCTATACATCATCACTATCTATACCAGCTCATAGTCAGAAAAGATCCGGAGAAGAGTCCCGTATAACTAGACTAAAGACATGTAGCGTCTTTCACTTAGAAAAGGCTAGTATGCTGATACTAATCAGGTTAAGCTGCAATACCTTTAATATCACGATGTGATCTATATCATTGCTAAATTTATCTAGTCCAGAGGTGTCTTGTTAGCTACCTCTACGAATAGAAGACATAAGACTCCATCATAACCAACTAAATGAGCGATACGTATAATCATCCACAGGTATCTAATACGGCCATCCGGTGAACCAAACTTTAGAGATATTGCTTCTTGAATCTTTTCTATGTAGGTGTTTCAACCACTTTGTTTTAGCGAACCTGAGTGTCATAAACCAATATGATGACCGGGTAATGAAACCACACGCGTTGATATAACCGCAAGGCCGGTTGCTAGGTTAGTACAAACTGACAGTCGGAAGAAGCCTGAGTAAGAAATTTCAAGGTAGGCGGATAGATACATGGATTAAATGGGATAGTCTTGTAAAAAAGACCGAGCAAGACAGGATTTGTTCTGCTTCCGTGCGGAATCTGTCCTCATAGCATCCCGCCTGGAGCGTAGATCCAAGCAAACATACCTACACTACCTATATCTGGTCATACAAATATGAAATAGGTAACCTATATGTAGGAAACGTTACCTATGGGATCTTGGATCAACATTTAGTACTGATACGACGTAGAAGGAATCACGATGGCATGCAGTATACTCGTTGACTTCACTACAATAGACATAGAGCGAATGTTCTGAACTCGTTGTATTGATATACGGCCCAAAGAAACCCGGCGGGAAGGGGCGGAGACTATTCGACTATTGAAAACAGATACTAGGAAATACTGGCCACCTGTTTTGATTTGTTCCCCAACTGCGGGAACCCAAAATAATACGCTTGAAAACGACACGTAAGAACTCTATAATTTATATCCACGGCAGAGGGCGTCTTAAATGACTGCACCAATAGTACCCAAATGATACTTCTGCCTCGCTAATAATGGATGGGTTGCCACCAATAGGGCTACCCTCCAGTTCGCTCCATGCAACACACATCCCATGATGTTACCAATGTTAACCGGTTCGAGACTCTAGTATTTCGCATTTCCTCTTCCAAAAGTCACGCTCTTTCTCAAGACCAGCAATCTTTGCCTCCAATTCCTCAAATCGTTGCGCTTTACGTTCACGAGATTTACGAGCTGCAAGGGTATTGCGAGCTCGCTTCATAGCAACCGTGTCGTTCGGATCGTCAACAATGATAGGAGGAAGCGGTTTATCCCGACGACGGGAATTTACACCAGCAACAGAAGAGTGCTTGGCATGGTTACCAGATGAGGGGGAGTTGCTAGATTTGCGACGAGGTTTAGGAACGGTATCCATCACCTCTAACTCCTCAGACTGCTGTGCCGGTGAGAGTTCATCAATGACAGGGACATTGTTGACAGCTGAGTTATCCTCGGGAAACAAAGAAGGCCACGCTCTGAGGCCATGGTCGAATTCGTTACCAGCCATATTCGGGGAGAGTTCAAAATCATAATCTTGAAGCTCAGGAGACCCGTCATACATGGAAGGCGACGTCAAGTTCGTGATCGCGGTGGAGTTCGGGGCAGACGTGAGAGGGTCGAGGAATAAATCTTGGGGTGAGATCGTCCCCATGTTGCTAGCATTGCTGGACGCAGAGCTCACATTCACGTCATAACCGGGAATTCCAGGGGAAGAGTAGGCCGTCGTCGGCCCTTGTAGGGCCGAAAGGTCCTCAAGGCTAAGAGCGTCTGGGTTGTGTGAGATAGGAATACAATTGGAGAAATAGGTTGAGCAATTACCTTGAAGATCCATCCTGGCCGCCTGCTGATTACCGCTACCCTGTGTGAAAAGTGGTACAGGTGGGCGAGTGGAACGATTTTGGTTCGCTGCAGCGGTAGAAGGTAAAGCAGAAATCGATGCGTAATACTGTTGTAAGTTCTGATTTTGTACTGGAGAATTAAACCGATTGGTAAAAGCCGTAGAGGAAGAAGTCTGATGTCCTGTTGCCCGGATAATCTGAGCCACTCGCTGGTTCTGTATTGAGGGTGATGAACCGTTTGCAATGTGCGGTGAGCGGCTAGGGTTGACGTTTAGAGATCCAAAGGCTGATACTGCTGCTGGGGCAGGTGAGGATACAGCGCGATTAACGTTCTGTCTCTGGGGCGTAGATTCGAACAAGACGAAGTCCTGTTGCGGGGGCTGGAAGCTGTTGGATTGCGCGGATTGTGCCGGCAGGCTCGGGGAACTGGAGGGAAGCCATTTTGACTGTTGAGAATCCGTGGTGAAGACTAAAGAGTCTTGCGTGGGAATGGTGGCGGTGGTGAGAGAACTCGGAGAGCTGTGAATAGCTTCGTTTGAGTTCAGTTCTTCCTGGGAAGGGAGAGCTGAAAAGAAGGGTTGAGTGGGGAAATAATTGTTAATCTTTGGAGACTGAATTTTGACTGTGGCTACAGGGAGCGCTTGGGAAAGAGGAAGACGCGAGGGCCTGGTTTGCTTATCGCATTTTGATGGATGTTGTATTGCCTTCTTATGATATTGGTTGTAATTGTATGGAGGGGTTGTAGAATAGAAGAGGGGAGAAAAAAATAAAAAGTTTCGTGCCTGAATTTCGGTGGGAGATGTGAGACTTTAGTAATTTTTCAGGCAACAATCCCTTAGCCCAGAGCCAAAGCGAAAGAACAAAAAAAAAATAATCACCCGTGCCTCGTAACTTCCCAACTTTCGCACGGAAAACGGGGAGGGGCGCAGGGGGGGGGCCCTTTCCTAGGGTTAACCTGTTAGGCGTACACATGGGTGGATTTTTGGAGCCATGGGTACCCGTGTAAGGCTAGTTAGGTCTTACAGTTACTTACTAACCACTAATAATTTTGATTGCATATCATTTCTATGGCAAGCTTGCCGGATGAAACACATGTTCAGTTAGGAAGGAACAAAATACGTTCGCTTGAGAGCGTGTGACTCATACTTGATTGACCCACAATTCCGTTTTACACTAACGATCCCTGCCCGCCATCCAATGTTCCTTCTTCAAACTAGCGCACAGCCCTCTTCCGTATTTCCTGGCTGCAACTGGCTTTTTAGTTCCGTAGATAATATGAACCTAGTCGTAACTGATGGAAGGTGGGATTAAAAAAAATATCAGCTCGACACACCGGGGGAAACGGCATCTTGCAGCGAACAATATGCAATACTGACTTTGGAAATCGCGAATCTACCTACGTATAATATGTACCTAAGCCACTCTATCTGCGTATTTGTAAGGAGGTACCTAGGTAGACAATTATTCCTGGTTGTAGGGTTGTAGTTGCGCGCGCAATTCGAATATATGTCGGGATCTGCAATTTATCTTCTGAGATAAAAAAAAAAATCAAAAAAAAAAATTTAAGAAAAATTCTGGCGGTCGCAAATATTGCCTTATCGCCGCGAATAAGTCCCCAAGCCGTTGCGGACTTGAAAGATACTAACGGCTAACACCGTTTTCAGTTTTCTTATTTCCTGTTTTAATCAAAATCCGTGGATCTCTGTCCGTCCTGCCGGTTTCTGGGGGCTGCATCGCCAAGAATTCTAAACCATTTGAGGTCAAGGCTTGTGACGGATTACGATATTCCTATTATTGTCTATTCACTCCTCTACGTCGCTAACGACTTCTATTGGCTCGTCGCTCATCGGCCAGCTAAATAAGGAAAGGTGTTCTGTTCCATAATAGCAGAAATAGCAGAGATTATCCTCCTCGTGATATTCAGCGTCGACAAAATGCCTCGAGAAACCCGCTTTACATTGTACGCAACCTTGTAGTGCTTGCGCATCCATATCAGATGGGACATTTAAATGGACCTCGAATGGAGATATTGGTTGTATTATCAAGCTAAAAAGTCTAGTTACATTACAATTACGAATCTTTTGCATTCTGCCAGACTGCCCGGACTGCCAGGCGAGGCCAAGGACATACAAGTCGGGCGTCCCTCGGTCTCGAACAAGACTTATATTACATGTGTATGGTTTATTATTAATCTGTCACATACCGTATGCTATTCTCGAGCGTATGATAACCGTATTGGGTCTTTTTAGAATATCGGAAGGATAACTTAACGGTTCTAGTATTGATTGATTCGGTCATTCTCCTCCGCCAATTCTTTTTTTTTCCCTCTTTCTTTATTTATTTATTTGATATATTAGATTCTCACTGATCTCCACTAACGATGATCCATTAACATAGTCGCAGAGACTTAGGAACCAACGTATACACTACCTAGACGCTTGATGATGCGGATTTACATGACGTCGCTGATCCATTGCTACCAAGTACGTTTTTGCGCATGCGCGCACGTCGTCAACTCAATTGCGTAGACTTGAGAATGCGCAGACGCGTGCGCAACGCGGGTCGCATCCAAGAATTAAAATATCCATTATCGCATCTATTCAACCCCACAATGTTCATGGGGTCCTTGCAACAAGGGGAAAAAAGAAGCAATGCTCCCCGCTCTCTATGTCGCGGACTTGTCTGGCGGAATCGAAACCCAATTCGGATAGGCCATAGATCAGCAACATGGGGGTTAATGGATCAGCGACAGGAGCATTTTCAAGCAATCGGATCAACCAATTCCAACGCAGAATTGTAGTTTCAAATGTTTCTTAGCTCTGCAATTCGAATTATGACTCATAACTCGATTTCAACGCTTGAGCCTCCGGTTGCATTTGCATTTGCATTTACATTTACATTTACATTTACATCCCTACAGTTTGATAGGATAGGTTAGTATCGACGACTGACCGAATACACCAATTACATACTTATATCATAACCTACATCGTAACCTACACCGTATATAGTGGTGACAGATTACTTGGTATCAGTAATCCCTTGCGGCTTTCGCGATGTCCTGCCTTCTTTCATTATCCTATCACACCTAGGTAACACGAAAGGTGGCTGTATAGCGTTCCACGGCACGAGAAGCCAACGGACGAATATCCTAAGATTCAAGGGTTTATTCGAAGCTAACATAGGAATGGAAAACGGAGCAACTCGTATAAAACCAGTGTCTTACGGAAATCTCACCAAGATTGCCTACTTTTGATACCTTGTCTTGCATGGTTTATCCACAATATGGTTGCATATTAGTGGATAGGGTGGATGGCAGGCTGAGATGCGTCTCCATCTTTTTTTTTTTTTTTTTAACAAGACGCAGGGCGCAGTCTTTTACGCCGTTGTTTTCCGATTCTCGAGGACCCGTTTCCATTACATATGGTATGCATTCCGAATATCAATATACCAAATAAGATCAACTCATTGGTAGTAATATGTACGTTCGAGACATTTCACGACATCACAGGAGAAAAAGGACCGCATCCGCATCTTTCTCAGGCCG
The DNA here is from genome assembly GCA_037126485.1 of Daldinia eschscholtzii. Classification (NCBI taxonomy): domain Eukaryota; kingdom Fungi; phylum Ascomycota; class Sordariomycetes; order Xylariales; family Hypoxylaceae; genus Daldinia; species Daldinia eschscholtzii. The sequence goes on from JBANMG010000002.1 coordinate 4,080,039, forward strand.
ACGCAGCACGCCCTATCAGCCCTATGTAGGACCCCCAGTCCTGCATACACAGGTCTTCCCCTTCGTTCTAAATTCTTGGTTCGCTATCCTTGGTTGACCATCGCAACCCCAAACCAATAATGGATTCTTCAACAAGGCCACGTTGCCTCTCTGCATATTAGGCAGAGTTTTGACCTAACATTACAAGGTGTGCAGAGCCGCAATAGTGCTCTAGGGATTCCTCTGGGCTTATCGGCCTAACGAAGCCGATTTACGAAAGCGTTCCAAACTGCTACGCTTTGGTCTACGTCCGTGGAAATGCTGGATGCCGATTACCTGACGCCCTATGGGCCGCTCCATGCCCCGTCCGTATTACGTAGCGGCTCTCGTCAGCGGCTTCGGCTACACTACATAACTACTAGACATCATCGTAGGTATGTTACGTACATACCTATAATAGATCCCGTGCATGTAACTTAAATGTATGTATGCATGTAACATCTGCCTACGTGCATTCAACTCCTATATTTCCGACCACGATACATATATGGTGCATGCTAGGCGTTCATTTATTTCTCACAGTTCGCGTAAGCCACCCGCAGGACTTAGATTTACAGCAGCCGCCCCGGGAAAAGAGAAACGCAAGAGAAAACCCGCCTTTGGAATACCCGCAGCCGTGGTGGCAAACTTGGGAACCTTGGGATGGACGCCTTACCGCCGGTAAGGTCCGCGGGCTCCGCATTGGTTGCCTTGTCTAGTACGTACGTATGTACGTGCGAACCTAGAAGTCCCGTCGCGGCACGGTCGGATCCGGAGCGGTCAATACGGATACGACACAAGGCTGCGATCCGTTACTGATATGTATTTTTTTTTTTTTCATTGGACTCCCCCCTATAGTAAGCACAGCCATCTCGTTAATCTATATGACTTCTTTTTGTCTTCGAAAGGTTGATTACCTTCTTCTGTAATGGGGGTTGTATTGTAGGTGAGCGAGTGGGTTTATACGGGTATTATATTACCCCTTAACTATTTGTAGTATCAAGATCTCGGGATCTCGGCCTGGTGTCAGCCTCCTTTTCCCGTTCCCCTTATTCTGAAAACTACAACTTGCGAGTGATGGCAACACAAAAGTGCTATTTTAAACCGAATATGAAGAGATTTCTTAATCTAGAGTAATGTTATCTACGTGCTTAAGGGGGAAGTTAATATGGCTCTTATATGGCGTCATCAGTTGGGAGAAGTGAGATGTATGTTAGTGGGTGCAATATGAATTCATATAGAACATATAATTAACGCATTACGGATTACGATACACACAATACACAATATGCATGGCTAGTAATAGAACACAATGTCGTAGGGTATCATCATGTTTAGTGATTTAGGGTACGTTTCCTAAACGCCCTCTGCATACGAGCAAAATCAACGCATGCCTCTAAAGTACATCGCCATCTGGCCTGTCCTAGCTCTACTCATGAAAATGAGTCTTCGACAGCAGCGGGCCTCAATGCCACCATCGCTGTTGGTGGTGGCGCCTCGGTGTCGGTATCAGCAATCAATATCAATCTAATTCGTGGTCGCCTGGGTAGCGTCCACCAAGTTGTTGTCTCGAACAACCAGCTCCTGCGCCGCAATCTTCTGCATCATCTGAATGAAGCCCGAGTTCTTAAACTTTTCTGACTTATCCCCCGACACGGAATCCAGGATTTGCTGCGCAGCCATGGCAAGTTCCGAGTCGTCCTTGCCTTGAGACTTAACCGGCTCCTCTTTCACAGTAGTGGGTTCGGCGGCCATAGAGTTAACGTCTCTTTCAGTTGCCGCGATCGTCTCCTCTTCAAGGGCAGTTAGGTTCTGCTGGGTAAGCTGATGAGCGTCAGCCGACTGTAAGACTTCCTGAGCATCGTGGAAACGACCATCCAAGGAAGTACTCTCTCCACCGAGCCACGCGTTAGCTTGGGCTTGCGTCTCGGGACTGTTGGCGGCCGCCCAAGCACGTAACTCAGCGTCGAAATCGAGATCGTTCTCACGGTGGTGGGCCATATCTGAGAGGGTAGCCAAATGTTGCTGTGCCATGGTTTCTCGAAAGACATCCACAGGTCTAATCGGCGACACGGATGGGCCAAAGTTCTGGTCTACCGGATTGAAGTTGTGGCGGAACATTCTCTGAGTGTACTCATTGGCCCAGTCTGTACGATGGCGAGCGACGGGGTCTGCGGCACGAGTTGTCGTAGGGTGCACTGCGGGGGTAGACATGATGGGCATGCTGGGTACGAGGGGGGCGGCTGCGGGGGCAACTCTAGGACGGGCCGGAACATTGACGCGATCGGTGGTGGAGAAGTTGGCGTCGCCAGCAAAAGGAGGGTAAGGGAGTAACTGGGAACTGGGCGCCCATGGTCTGGCTTCGGAGGACATATCCATGAAAGAAGCGTTTTGGAATCCCGAGAAATCCGATGTAAATCGGTTGTCGCCCAAGTTAAGGCTACGGAAGCGCTGTAGTATAGTGTTAGAAGAATACATTCAATCCACCAAGCTGAGATGAATACTAACCTGCGTCGCATCTTGAACACCGCTGGAGGTTCCGGCAGATGAAGTGAATCGGTCTTGCTGTAGGGAACGGTCCTGCTCGAAGTGTCGGGATAAAGATTTGGGAGCGGTCGAAGGACCGCATAGATTGTCTGCCATTGTGATGGATTATTATAATGTAAAGCGATGACGTGATATGAAGGTGAGTTGATTCCGTGGGGAGGATAGCGCTCGCCTTCTTGCCGACTTGTTGGGTTAGGATCGGATTTAGTAGAGGAAAGGAACGTGATGAGAAGTCGGCGAAGATTTTAGCGCGAGTGTGTATGAATGAAAGTCGAAGGTCGAAAATTTGCAGTATGGCCTTAAAGATGTTTTTCACAGGCGCATGTGGACAAAGAAAGGAATTGGCGAAAATAACGTCCCGAGTTGGACAAAACCTTAAAATGTATCCTAAGCTACCGAGTCAGGAGGTACGCAGAAAGGGCAGGCGCACTGGGCGTTGTTGTAATAATTACCTAAGGGACCTGGTTAGGTAAGTGATAAGTAATAATACATATCGTGGAAGCAACGAAATTGACAAAACAATATTATATATGTTAATGTCAACTTGAATGCTTCTCGCGAATTGTTTGAGTAGATGTTAGATTTGAAGTAGTTAATTCAAATCGGCATCACAAGGAAAGGGTACCATTCGGAGTTCCTTTGCGGCGATGTAAGCTTTAGCCTCGGCAGACCACGGGGAACATACCGACAAGCCAATTATGATGTCAATTTCTCTTATCGGCACCTGTGTACACTTTAATGTACTAGGTACAGTATCTTACTAACGCAGGTACGTACCTACATACACTTGTCCCCACAACCTTGGAGGCCCCGCCATGACATCTCCAATCCGCAGCCCCCTGTTCCACATCGCTGAAAAATATTAATCCGATAAAAAGCACTGAGTGGATCTCAGGCTGGGCTCAGCTTAATGAAATCTGGACTGATCCACCAACCAGTAACATTGAAATGCATGCCATTGATCTTGGTGTACGGATTGTAATGTACACTTGGTGAACTTCGGTGGAGCTTTCGAACTTGTTTACCTCAGCTGCCAAGTTGAAGGTACAGACGAATTGAACATCAAAGCCAAGGTGACCCTTTATAAAAAAAACCCCCAAATCAGATAACAACACGGCTTTCCTTGGTCGAGTCCAAAGCTTCATTATTCTCCCTATATCCCATATCCTCCTTCCAACATGGTATGTTAGCTAGTCGAATCTATGCTCTACTAATCTGTGACTTACTGACGTTCATTCTACTATAGGCGCAAGTCATATCCAACTCTGGCCATGATGACATGATTGTATGTAAAATACCAACCAATACCAACCAAATTCATACTCTACCACGACAATTCTTCGATACGATAGATCCGCTCCGTCTTTGTCATTCGTGATGGTTACTATATATATATATCGGCTTCGCTAACATTCTTTAGCATGACGCTGTTCTCGACTACTATGGCCGACGACTTGCAACGTGTTCCTCAGATAAGACGATCAAGATATTCGAGATCGAAGGCGAAACTCAACGGTTAACGGAAACGCTAAAAGGGTATGGATGAATCTCTTCTTATTAAAACAACAGTGCCCCTGATAAATTTCTGGATATAGTCATGAAGGCGCTGTGTGGTGTGTTTCGTGGGCGCACCCCAAATACGGCAACATCCTCGCCTCGGCAGGCTACGACGGCAAGGTCTTTATTTGGCGCGAACAATCGAATCAATGGCAAAGAATCTTCGACTTCTCTCTCCATAAGGCCTCGGTGAACATGGTCGCATGGTCGCCGCATGAATCGGGCTGTCTTCTCGCATGCGCGTCGTCTGACGGAAACGTGTCCGTGCTCGAATTCAAGGACAATAACTTTTCCCACGTTTCGTTCCCGGCGCACGGCCTTGGCGTCAACTCGGTTTCCTGGGCACCTGCCACAACACCTGGTAGCATCATTTCTTCTGCACCTCCGGGCCCAGGCGCCCTTGGCCAACGCCGTTTCGTTACGGGAGGCTGTGACAATGTGCTTAAGCTTTGGGCCTACGATCCTGCAACGCAAGGCTACAAGCAGGAGAGGGAGCCTCTGGCAGGCCACACGGACTGGGTACGAGATGTGGCATGGAGCCCGACGGTACTACAGAAGAGCTATATTGCGTCGGCATCACAAGATAAGACGGTGCGGATCTGGACGAGCGATAACGCAAGCCAGGGCCAGTGGTCGTCCAAGGTCTTGAACTTTGACGCGGAGGTATGGCGTGTCAGCTGGAGCCTTAGCGGGAACGTATTGGCTGTTAGTGGCGGCGACAATAAGGTCTCATTATGGAAGGAGAATCTCCGAGGCGAGTGGGAGTGTGTCAAGACGATGGAGGAATAATGACTGCACTCATTGGATGGGGGGGATGGATTATGGAGATGAGTCGAGGATGATTGTCATGAAGCCCGGCGTTCAGATGTAGAAGGGGGCATTGATTTGGCAGGACTGTTGGTCACTTAAAAGCAGGTCTACTTGCCTTCGACGGCAGCCCCTTAAACTTAGGAAATAAATATGGTATTTTACAGCAGTTGTTAAAATGGTAGCTCGGATTCTGCTTGATAGTTATGACAGCATGGATTGTCACTTACAAAGATTTGTGTAATTCTTCGTTTCTTTGAGTATTATTATGATATGCTTTCTGTTCACTCCAAGATCGGGGTTTACATGGCATTACAACTCTCATCTATCAACATTAATTTACTGGAACATCCTCTGGAATTATTCCATTATTGAAATCTCGTGTGTTTGTCTAAGTACTGATCAGTGATCACCCCTATCTCTCGCCCTTCAACCAAATTAGAGGTTTATGTAAGGGCTATGAGACTCTCGACATGTTAATTATAAAATATTTACATGTTAGGTACCTAACATAAATTATGAATACCTACCTAGGTACCTAGGTAGTTGAACAGATGAATATTTGCATTAACGGCCAAACATCGAACAATCTTGAAGATCAAGTCGTGTAGGCCAGCAAGTTAAAAACTTTGATTCGTGGCTCTAGACTCAACTCTCAACCCTCAACCCATGATTGTGTAGTTCTGGTTAGCTACCATTTTAACGGTTAAAGCCGTTAATGCGATCTGGACGGATCTCTCGAGAACCAGACCTTATTGTTTAATGGCGGAAAGATTAAAAACCGTAGCGTGGCACAATTGAGACATACTAAGGTTGTTGATGCTAAAATAGGAGGTATCTAGGTAGCTACCTAACGTACATGGACCTGATGGAATATCTTATCGATTGGATATCGTTAGGGAAACCGCTATGGGATGGATTAATTAGGTAGTTTGATTGGTTTGATTCGGACAATTGGCGGTTAGTCAACCAGTCATAATGCTGTGACCAAAGATGGAAGGCAGGACCCCAGGTTGTTGGTCGTACCAATGTCTCCATGTACCTTCCCTACTAAACAAAGGCTAAAGATACATCCGTACATCTCCAGCTTCAGGGGGCCTTGTCAGTACCAATAAAATTAAGGAAGTCGAGCCTGGGATTCCCAGAAATCATCAACTTCATAATTGCAACTTACTGTCCTTAACCCTGTCCTACATTTACTTTTAATCCTTCACAATTGCGACCACTTTTGTGATCATATCAAAGTGATGCTTAACATCTAAACTCAGTATCCCGATCACCTATGCGACAGAGAGATCAGCTCACTTGCCGCCGTGTGTAATCCAACTAAGCGACGACAACGTTCGGCTGTGAATAACATCAGCGCCAACAGCTGCTCAGCAAAAAGGAGCTTTCCACTTTGCAAATTACACCGCCAAGTTGTCTGAATCGCAGGAGGATAGTCACGGACAGTCCGTGTCCGCCGGGCTCCCACCGACCAACATCGCCGAAGACGAAGGGAACTTAAGATTCGAGAACGACGAAGTAGACAATCTCAACCGGGGACGTTCACCTCCTCCACAGTATCCCTACTCAGCCTCTGAAGCTTCTGCTTCAACATCCTTTTCCCTGACCACCTCTCGTCCCGCCCCACCACCCTTCTCGAGTCTATACGCTGTCGACGATCACTTCAAGCTTGCGCCGACTACCTGCGGACCTACTTCCGAAGCCGGTGCCTCATCTGCGACTGCTGCTCCAGCTTACGCGCCCTCCGAATCGGCATTCGACAGCCCTCTAGAGAGGTCTACTTCCTTCGACGACACTGTTGCGGAAACTAAACGGGCTCTCCCACAGGACGTTAAGGGCGAGTCCAGTCAGAAAGTCGACGATCCCAACGAACCACCTCCCGCATACTCTGAAGGATATAGTCCGTTACTTTCATTTACGTACCTAATGGCGGCTGCCGGTGGTGCGTCGAGTATTATTACTCAAGTCCAGCAGGGCGGTCCTCCCGTCAATGCCATTGGAGGTAAGAGGCGCGAGAAGTAGGATTGTCGAATTGAGCAGGGATACTAAAATTATACTACAGATGTCGGGGCCGACGAAACTATTACCATGGACCTGCGGTAAGTCATCCTTACTATTACTAGGCAATCCCTTGATCGGATGCTAATTGATTCTTCTACACAGTGGTACGCGCTTCGTACTATCCAGAGATGAGCTATTGACGTTACCTGAATTCGTCCTCCTCTCTTTATTCCCCAATGGTCTTTTCCCCGAAGGTCATATGGGCGGCTTCTCCGAGGGCGATGCCGTTCAAGTCGATGTCAGTACATTCAATGATAATAACCCTACACATTTCACTCAGATTATTTCAAACGTCACACGCGAGGTGTTTACTGCGCCGCCTAGCACATGTTTTCCTGCTTCTACACTTCGCAATCTCGTCTCCAATATAAATATACATATCACTGACCTTTTTTCCCAGTATGATCCTGCATCTCTACAATACATGTTGGATTTCTTCCGGAACGTAGCACAATCTATCCCCAATGAGACCTCTCCTACTGCTTCACCAGAAGGCGGCGCTGTTCCTATCGACTCGCTGGGTGGCCGAGGTGAAGATGGAAGTAAGCGAGCTGGTATCATTGTCCTGCGGGAAGACCTTGACTTTTATGCCATTCCTCCTCGTCCCGATATTAACCAGGCTGAGATGATCGAGGTCAAGCGTGCTGCTGCTAGGGCTTTGCTTAAGCAAGACGGGATTTTTTCGGGCCTTAAGAGAAGTGATGAACCCGGTACTACCGAGGCGCACTTGATTGAGATGTTGACGGCTGGGTAAGTAATATGAATCCCGGTTTTCTTTTCCTAATGGTATATACGAATTGTTATCACTAACGATCAAGACAGTGGTTTCAATCACGACGATAGATGGGGCCATCGTGCTGGCGAGCCAAACAAAGCTGTCGTGTGCAGCCTGGCCCTTGCTCGGCTACGCAGCGATATACGCGGCAACGATATGGGAAACAATGCAGTTGGCATGGCACAAAAGCTGCTGCTTTTCTGGAGAAAGCCAGCGCGACGTTGCTGGTGGGAGGGAGTGGATCTTCAAGACGTGGAGGGTGTAGAAGGCACTTTGAAAGTGTGGATTCGGAGAGTGTGGACACTCGAGATGAGTGTGATTGGTTTGCGCTGATAATGACTTCTTCCGCCAGGCGAGCGACATGGCGTTCGAGTAAGGTTTTTCTTCTTTTTTAACAATACTTTTTCTTCCTCGATACCACATAGGAAGATGAGGGTTCTTTTACACAATGACGGCCCTATATCCACGTCTACATTCATCACGGCAACTGTTTATCAGTTTCCACCCTTGTTTATACTGGGTTTAATCGTTAAGGCTAGGATATCAGATAGCTGCTTGTCCTATGCTTATGCTTTGTTGTACGGTCCACACCATAGCAAGCAAGCATATTTCACGTAGACGGAGGGTAAGACGAATATGGAGACCCTCTTGATTGCGAAATGGAAAATTAGGATTTCTTAGAATAGGAACATGACTTATCATAATAATTTTGTTTCCTGATATAAAAAGGTAGTTTTAGTTGTAGAGTTCTGCGTACCACTTGTTTATTACCTAGGTGTGTGTTTATTTGTCAATATTCACAGGAGATCGGTTAACTACCTTAGTAGAACCTTTGACGGGTTAGGTAATAAGGGGGTTTCCGTCGACCCGTACTTAGCTCCGGGCCCCCTTGCGGCCTCTCGGGTATCTCTGTTTGGTCAGCTTCCAAGGTTTGAGGCTATTTACCTAAAAAAAAAAAAAAAAAAAAAAATCAAACGGGTGCATACATATTCGGACGTGTACCTGCGTATCGATGTTTGACCAGCTGTCGAGCCCCACTGTTTAGTCTTGATTTTATGTACACTAGGGAAGGTAGATACTTGATGTACAGTACAGAGGTGGAGACATTAGTAGGTACCTGTGAGCTTCGAGTCGGCTTCCATCATATGCATAGCGTATACGTACTTGATGTACTATAAATTGTACATGCATGTACTTAGCACCTACCTACATGTTCAGCATCGATGATCGTACGAACTTTTTAAATTCAGGGTCAGAAAATATCGTGATTCAACTTTCCGCCACCCATAACTACCTAACTTTTTCACAAGATGCATACTTCTCCTAGGTATTAGCCAAGTGCCTAAACAGATTCAATTCCCTTAGCAACTTTCATCTACAAACAAGCCTTTGTACTACAATAGTAAAAGCGCCACCTCCAACAAGTTCTCCAGTTCTTCGAAGCCCATCGGATTTTTAGTGTCTATCGCGACTTGGCGTGGGGCTGTCCATAAGTTATAACGTCTAATACAGTAGTATTTACACTTTTTGCGGTCTGCGGTCTGCGGTCTGCGGTCTGCGGTCTGCCATCATCATACGCTACACGACCCGTCCCTTGCCTCTCTCAAGCGCCAGGGATAAACCGTCGAGTTACGTCGAGTACGTCGAGTACCCCGAGTGACTGAGATCATCGTCTAAACCATCAAACTATCCGTACCTTGCACAATTCGCTTTAGTATAAGACCAACGCTATCGCGATACCAACGGTAAAACGCATTGGTGCCCGAACGTGTATCGAACCATTTAATTAGCACAGACACCGGCACTGACGCTGATATTTACTCCACCGTCATAATGCGTCAACATGGCCGATGATTCTTCTACCGACTCTGCCCCCGATCCCCGTCTTTTTCCTACTTCTCTCACCGCAAACTCGTCCTCCTCATCGTTACACCTAATGCCACGGACTAGAAGATTACGTCTGCTGGTTGCCGCAAATGGCCAAAGAGACGTCGCCTACGCCCAGGCTATCGCCGTGCGCCTGCTTAAGGATGCTCAGATCGAAACCCGGGCTCTGGTCGACGAGATACCTGTTCGGCTAACCCATGATATTATCGTCATGGAAAATAGAAGTTTAGCCACGCTTGCTATCGACGCCGACCAGAGGACTAGGGATGCCATAGAATCAGCTAGACAGACTGCCTTCGAACTCGTTGAATGGGCCGACCTACTCGTCCTAGCCCCTATCGATGCTGACCACCTCGCAAAGATGATGTCCGGCATCGCCGATACCACCCTTCTAGAAATTCTAAGAGCTTGGGATGTCTCCAAGAAGATTTTGTTAGTACCTGGGATGTCGGTGCAGATGTGGGAGAATCCAATGACGAAGAAGCAATTAAGTAAAATCAAGCGCAAATGGAATTGGGTCAAGGTCATGGCTCCTGTATTGTGGCATTACGAGGGACGGAGCGCGCACAAACGAATAGTATCATGGGATGGATTCAACGACCTCGTTGGCATAATCAAGAACCAAGCGGAGCTGATGAGCCTAGGACACGATGTAGAAGTTGCCACGCAGCAGGCTTTGCATACAACTAGCACGAGCCGGACCACCAAGACTTTGCCGCCGGAGATATGGTCTATCATATTTGAACACGTCGGCGATTGGGAATTGGCTACGGCTCTTAACATATTTACAAACCTGAAGACACCGCCGGAATGGAGGACTGATCGTGCAACCCTAACGGATCCTATTGAGATATACATACATGATCTCGAGTGGTTAATCCTCTCATGTCCCGGAACGGATGTGATCTGTCAGAAACTCTCAGAAGCGCCTAAAGGGCTCCGCTTCGTGTCTTATCTCGCAGTAAAGCTGATTATTAAATTTTCACTTACGGATGTCCTCACTTACTTGGAAACACATCTCAGCAAGGTGTTTTGGGCGTCCTTCAGCTCCAAATTACTGCCTAACAAGGCATCTGGAGTATATGGGCGGACGGATATACTCGACTGGTGGAATACGTCTCCTTCATTTTTGAAAAAGGAATATGACGCCGAAGCGTTAGATAATGCCTCACGCATGGGTTATGTTCACGTTTTAGATTGGTGGCTCCGCTCTGGCCTTACGCTCAAGTATACTGAGGCGGCGCTCGAGTCCGCTTCGGCGAAGGGGCATCTTCTCGTTTTGGAGTGGTGGCGGGATGCTGCGCTGAAACACGACAACATCCTGCTTAAACCCGGTCGTAGTCTCCTCACTGCCGCTCAATATGGGCAGACGGCAGTACTACGTTGGTGGGAAAGCTCAGGAATTCCAGCGGCTCATAGTGAGGGTGTCTGTAAGATTGCTAGCGCGCACGGACAGACGGCGGTTCTAGATGTATGGCGAGAACTCAAGGGGGATAAGCTGTCCTTTGACTCTCAGGTATTAGTCGCGCCGACGAAGCAAGGGTACGTCGACGTGCTGGAATGGTGGAAGCAATACGCCCGAGGCGAGTACCAGGTCGACGGAAGAACGCACCGGGTAGAATACAAGACTTGCGATATCGAAGAGGCGCTCGAAGACGCTATCGGGGACCCTAGACCGGTTCGCAGATGGTGGGCTCGAAATGGCTTGAACCTGGGACTGGGTACGAACGAATGGATGAAGATTAGGAGGCTATAACTGGCGAACAAGTGTAGTTTGGCAATTCCAGTGTATATGTATGATCAAATATATGTTGATAATATATGAAGTAAATATCTAAATTTATTCGAGTGACATGGAGTTGCTCTAAGTTTTAGTTGGGTCATCATAGAAGTTTAAGTCTCATTTGCTTGTAGAACCGTGGATTTCTTCATTTGATTTTACTCCAAGGTTACCTTAAGGTGCAGAGTGTACTATAATATCGCGATATCTAATATAATGCTTCATCGTAGTCAATTATATGCGTGTAACCCCTTTTGGTATCCTATTCCCTCCTACTTCATAGATCACCCTTACCCTTAAGGCAGCTCATATCTTCTCCCCCTCTAAGATCGGCTTCGCCTCCTCAGATCTCCACCAACTAACACCCTCTTCGCCCGGATAACTGAATCGATCCATGCTCTCGGGCTTCATCTCAACGCTGTACCCAGGCTCCGTCGGCGTCTGATAGTACCCGTCCTTGACGGCAGATGGGTGCAGGAAGTGCTCGTGCAGATGATCTACGTACTCGAGCACAGAGCGCTTCCCGCTGACGACGACGTAGTCGATCGTGCTCAGGTGCTGCGTGTACTCGGGGAGGCCGACACCGCCCGAGTGCGGGACGACCGGGACGCCGAACTTGGCGGCCATGAGCAGCACAGCCAGGACCTCGTTCACGCCGCCGAGGCGGCAGGCGTCGATCTGGCAGACGTCGATGGCGCCGCTCGCGAGGAGCTGTTTGAAGACGACGCGGTTCTGGCACATCTCACCGGTCGCTACGCCGATGCCGTACGGGCGTAGGGCGTCGCGCACGGCCTTGTGGCCGAGCACGTCGTCGGGCGAGGTGGGCTCCTCGATGAACCACGGCTTGTACTCGGCGAGCTGCTCCATGTGGGCGATGGCCTCGGGCACGCTCCAGATCTGGTTCGCGTCGACCATCAGCACGTTGCCCTTGTCGTACCCGATGATCTCGCGCGCGATGGCTAGTCGGTGCTTGTCCTGCTCTACGGACCCGCCGACTTTGAGCTTGAAGTGCTTGTACCCGTTGGCCAGCGTCTCGCGCAGCAGCGCGCGCATCTTGTCCTCGCCGTACCCCAGCCACCCCGCGCTCGTGGTATACGCCGGGACCGCGCGGCTGTCGAGCGCGTCTTTAAACCTCTGCTCCTTGCCCTCCTGCGCTTTCGCCAACAGCTGCACCGCCTCCTCGGGAGTAATCGCGTCCGTGATGTATCTGAAATCGATACATCGAACAAGCTCCTCGGGCGTCATCTCTGCGACCACGCGCCAGACGGGTTTCCCTAGGGTCTTGGCCCATAGGTCCCAGATGGCGTTGACGACGGCGCCGAGGGCGAGGTGGATGACTCCCTTTTCGGGTCCGATCCAGCGCAGCTGAGAGTCGTTGACGAGGTGTCGCCAGGTTTGGCCCCAGTTTGAGACGAGGCTTGATAGGGTCCGGTTTCTGATGCGCTCGGCTAGGTAGGATATTGCGGCGCATACGATGTCGTTGCCGCGGCCGATTGTGAAGGTCTATGATTGTGTTAGTTTCTTTCTTTCCTTTTTTTTTCTTAATCTTTTTTTTTTTTTTTTCATATATATATATATATATGTGTGTGTGTGTGTGTGTGTGTGTGTGTGTGTGTGTGTGTGTGTGTGCAGCTAAAAGAGTCCTCACCATTCCGTGGCCTGTATACTCAGAGTCCGTCTCGAGGATGCAGTACGCGGAGGAGTAATCGCCGGCGGCGTTCATGGCGTCGGAGCCAGTCTTATCTAGGGACGTGGGAAACCGCACGTCACGGGTCCGGAAGCCGGTGATTGTGATTTCAGGCATGATGTTTGAAGCTCTAGGTGTGAGTTCTTATGCTGAAAGGGAGGGTTCTAGCTGGGGTTTGGGGATGCAATGGAATATAATACGGAGGAGAGATACAGAATAATAAAAGGCAACTAGTTAACAATTAGTTATTACTAGCTAAGAAGGAGCAGTGTTTTATTATATCGAAATATCTGCGACATAAAGAAGACGTAACGTCTCAATATCCGAGATCGTGGGGTTCGTTGGAGGGGTTGAGGTTCGTGTGGAGAATAACAGGTATCTATAAACTGAATTCGGGGTAGTTCGGGGGGATATAGTCCCTCTAGTTATAAATACAGTCTTATGTTGTCTCCCTCACTAAAAGAGTCTTGATGTTGTGGGGTTGACTACTAGACCGTATGTTTAATTAGACGGACTACGTTTTACAGAGTGAGGGTTCATTATACTACCAAACTAGTTCCCCTCATTCTCCTCGTTTTGATTGACGGATAAATTGGAGAGGTTCGCCGTCTTTACGGTTCGCTACTATTTACCTAGGTAACTAGTAATTTAAGCCGAAGGACTTCATCGTAATATTTTGGGGCTCTTATTTTTCTTCATGAAGAGAAAGAAAATGGCGTAGAGCTCACTCGAATATTATAGCTACATCTTATCTTGATACCAGCTACATGCTTGATTAGAGAATATATATAGATTCGATGTGTCATATCCTAACTCTCTACGCCGTTTATTAACTCATAATCCACCAGATCGTACAACTTTCACTACTCCATATGTTAGGTACATATATAGGAGGTAAGTAATCGAGGATCGAAACCTCTAGACTCTACGTCGACCTCTATTAAACCTCAAGCGCATCCAACCCAGCTTAAATAGATTGTAAGCCCTTCACTGTGCCAACGAGAAAGCACGCCCACCCCGGAACGTCGACCAGAGCGGTCCTCACGTGGTGTACGTCTAGCCAGCCCTGAAGAGCGTTGGTAGCTCCACCGTTAGGGTCCTCCTTCGCGTCGATAGCGTCCTTAACCTTCCACATAATCTTCGGCACGAAAGCGAAGTGAGAAAAAGCCAGTAGAGACCCGGCTGCGTACCATTTCCAGGAAACGGCGTGCCATCTCGAGTAAGAGTTGACGAGGCCGCAGGTCACGGACAGGCCGTAGGTAAGGAAGATGTAAGGCAACCCTTTCCAGAAGAATGTCTCAAAATAGCGCGGTCCGATCTCGTTGACCTTGGTCCGGTGCTGTTTTAACGAAATGAGAGCGCTGAGAAAGAGATCTGAGTCGCCTGCGATAACGATCGAGGCTGTGGATGTGACTAGCGGAGCAACACGTAGGAGCGTCAAGGGATCGAAGAATAGTCCCGAGGCCATGATATATGATATGCGATGTGGGTGGTTTGATATAATTTGGTATGAGGAGATATCTATAAGTTCCTTGGAAGCATCAAATTCGATGAGCGACGAGTGAGCGACAAGTGAGTACCAAGTGGGATAAGAGACAGAGTGGCGACGGGTGCCTCTTGAGGTCTTATTTATCTTCTACGATCCATTCATAAAATGTCGGACTGAGCCGGAATAGTGGCCTGTTTTGATCCATCATGATCCGACTAATGATGTCTAAATATTTATTACATGGCTCCGCGACGTGGAGAGAGGATGAAGATGAAGATATTTTAAGGTACATTAACTCACCTAGAAAATTACCTGTACGCAGAGGTACCGAGCAATTGGCTCAGCTCACTTGTTCGGAGCTTAAAGCTGTCCTTCGAGAGTTCTGATAGGCTAAAGAGATACGTACATACCTACCTAAGGTAGTATTGGAGATGCGCTAATGCAGACTGCTTACAATCTTACTTAATCCACTCCGGGGCTTGGGTTTCGGGGATTTGCGTTGAACCCCCTCTAATTTTCGATTTCTTGCTTTTAACATTTCTTAACCAACTACATGTATTATTCATCTTGCAACTTATACCCTGGTATAAGCCTTCGCTAAGGTTCTCATCATTTACCCATTTATTACGGATCACCCGTTCAATTAACTCCATTGCCTCCTTTGCTAACATAGCTTGCTGTCCTAGATGATATGCTAGGACAATTCCAACAACGATAAATTCCATCTTAGTGGGATGGGAACCCCTCGACCTGTTTAATTCCTTCAACACCCTTGAGCCATCCCACGCGGCTCTCAATGAAGTATTCCACTGTGGGGCGCATCTTGGTCTCGTGCAGGTGGAAATCGTCGATAGTACCCAAGCGCAAGATGCTCATTCCTGGGAATGCCTCTCCGACGCGGTACATAAGGGTGCCACACGTTGAGCAGAAGTAGTTGGCCATTCCTTTGCCTGAAGCGACGGTATGCGCCTGCGGGCCGAATTTCGTGAGGTTATCACGCCCCCGTAGATGCTTCAAATGCGTATCCACAATAGTGAAGTTTGTCGCGAACATAGATGCCGTGATTTTATGGCAATCGGTACAGTTGCATACAAATGTACCTACATAGCCTGGGCCTTGGGTTGGCTATGGGGTTTTCGGCGTTAGCAATACGAGTAATATGGGGATATTGCGTATGAAACTGTGTCATAAGGAAGCCACTTACGAACGCAAGCTGTACCGCACCGCAAAAGCATGTTGCCGTTGCTTCGTCTTCCTTTGACCAGCCATCATTAGCTAGACCAGCTAGGGGAAAGTTAGGCTTCGATTTGTCTGTAGTGGTTGTCATATTGATCGAAAACCTGTGAAGATAGTCTACCGAATTTCTAGATATCTCAACGGCGCGGATGAAACCAGTCAGAAAAAGATGTTAGGAATTTCGAGGTTTCCAAGAGCTGTTTTTATAACCTCATGTCGCATACGAAGAATAGTCTAAGCAACAATAAAAGTATAAAGTCCTAGGCGATTATTAAGCCCTACGCATATGTGATATGATGTAAGAGGTATCTACAGTATATCTAGATCCTAATATGCCGCCATAAACGCTCTGCCATGCTGCTGCATCGACCAGGTAACACTGGCGTATATCTCGGCGATGTAGTACCAAAAACTGCAGATATAATAGCACTGCCCGCACTACCGCGCCTCATATAGAAGCCTATCCCAACTTGGAGCGTTAATATGCGCGTCATTGATTACCTTTGTCCGAAAGTGGAATATACAGCAATGCGTGATCTAAGTTTATAAGTACTTGGGCATATCTAATGGCACGTTGCGAAGGGACCCCTAAGAATTCTTCAAATGCAGTACCGATAGACCAACATATCTTAAGTAGGACACCTAGGTAGTAAACGAGAAAAAAACAGGATAATAGAACGCCTGTTTCTTGTCCATGTCGGTATCCCTTCCGTCTATGATTACCTACTCTTTAGCTTATCATTACTAGCTTAAGCCTCCAATAGACGATTTTCAAAGGAATTGAAGATATCCAATAGATAGATAACTAGTAGATTTCATAATTTATACTTACTCAAGTACATATAAATATTTATTCGCATCCTCCCTGAGATTGCCCTTTCTCTCTTTTTGTTTTCTTTATGCGATTGATAACTCCAGGTCCAAATCTTAGCTTAGGTACCTAGGTACCTAGGTAAAGGTGATAGTGGTTAAATGTGTTATGTGACTTGTGTGACGATCGAATCGATTCCATTGGCCAGCCGCTCCCATTTTGGAAGGTGGGGGGTTTCTAGGTGCATGCACCCGATAAGGAACCATTTGGCATTTGGCACATATGGAGCCGTTTATCTGGCTTATACATTCTTCACTCATTGAGCACCAGGCTTAATATTAATAAAGTGTTAGTAGGTAGTCAAGGTAAGGTAGTAGCACGAATCTGATCTGAATACTACTGTAGTATATTCCGATAGCTTATGTTAATGTCTATAGTTAGATGCCCCGTTTCTGGATCTCTATGCAAGAGATCTCTCCTACCTATACAAATCGATCGACCATATCTATTGGTATTAAATTTCGAGGAGCAATTGAATGCATAGATTATCGTTGAAATCAGCCTTTAATTGATTTAAAAATACGGCATCACCTAATTTATATCGCATCATTTAAAAACCTCACGCAAATATTATCACACGATGCGTCTCACTTTACCAGTCTCAACTTCATATACCCAACCACTGATAATCACATCTTCTGGCACAGCAGCGCTTCTTTTCAGGTACTCAACGTCTCCTTTCACAGCATCATCCAAATTCTTAATGGGGAGGAAATCGAGGGTGGCAATTTCCGCGGCAGCGCTTGGTCCTAGATTTTTCTTCACAAGACCATGCGCATCCTCATTAGAGAAGGTTAACATGCCGCACCCAGTGTGCTTGATAAGTATAATCTCCTTCGTTCCAAGAAGCTGCTGCGAGATGATAATCGAGCGCAAAGCGTCTCTAGCGCTGCCACCAGCGTTGCGAATGACATGGGCATCACCAAGATCGATACCAAAGGCGGCGGCCGGGTCAATACGAGCATCCATGCAGGTCACTTTGTGTAAGTTAGCTAATGACCAATTCTCTTGATCATAAAATTGCTCATAACCTCATTTTGGAGGTTTCGGCGTACTTACGGACTAGATAATGTTTGGCAGGTGGAAGGGCAAGATCTCCTTTTGTGAACTTGCTAGCATATTCGGCATTCTTGCTCACGAGGTTTTCTTGGATTGGAGAAGCCATGTTGGCCGAACACTTGAATTGGGAAGGCTATTGTTACTTGGGGATACTGACAAGCACTTAAAGATGTGATTTGGTCCTTTGGGTTCGGTCTCGGTGCTTAGAGTGATTCTTATACACATACAATCCTCCAAACTTAGAGGATGACGCAAGGATTTCTATGAACATCGGCGGTCTGCATATGATCCGTATTTCCGCCCAAGTACGAACTCAAAGGTATCTGGGAATATCAGCACCTAGTATTAGCACCTAGCCTCTTATTGATGATAGCACAGTATATCGCCATATTGATCGTGATCACGTCATCGTCGTGCATCTTAGAACATTAAATTTGCGGGGAACGATCGCCGAATTGGCGGGGAATATCTGATACCAATAGGCTGGAACAAAGGCCGACTATAGACGGTAACTAGCACAGCCCGCTCAGACATCAGATCAGTAATTACAATGCTTGCATTACTTAAAGTAGTAACCAGGCCGTCTAGGTATTTTGGGGTGGCTTTGTCTTTCTTGCCCTGACAAACTAAGTACCTTAGTAATTAATAAGGTCTTCAAACGCCGTCTACGTGTTCAGCAAGCCCCTTCTCACGGACTAAACTAGATATATACAGATCCCGATTCGTAAGTGATGCTTTCTTGCCCTTGATAGTGGCCCCTAAGCGGCGACACTCTGGGACCCAGATTATCTCTAAGGGGAGGCATGGGTCGACTAAGCGCTGTCTTGTCTGCTTGGATTTGGTAATGAAAAGGTCGAATACTGATTAAAGTAAATCGGCATAGCGTAGCAGATAATGACAATTTAAAAAGGCTTGAAAACGATATTTCTTAGTTAAATATGTCGAGGTCAAAGCTGATAGTTTAGTTTTTACCTAGGTAGTTACCTATATTCCAAACCTCCAACACTCCTTTTATGCTTCTGTTATCCCGTACTCGGCCGCATGCTTGCTTCACTTGAAATGAACTTAGCTATTGAGAGGCCACTGCAAGGCTATTTGGAAGCCATTGTCTCCTATAGGGCCCGTTCGCGTAAGTTGCGGTTTGCTTAAAGCTGGATCATGTGGAAAGCGATATTAAAAGGTTAATGTTATTAAAAAAAAAAAAAAAAAAAACTCTAATGCTAGTCATACCTATAATATGACTATGGAGAGTAAAATATTAAAAAGAAAGTGACGACCGCGAAACCTGGATGTGCTAACAACAAAGCCATTGTCATAGCGCACTTACTCTTTATCCCATCGTGCTCCTGCCACCTTTCAGTGAATGGACAACAGCAAGATACCATTCAAATATGGTTTAGCTAATGGTTTCATATTATCATGGTTTATCGGAAAGCATTATGCCCAAGTGTCCAGATGCTACTAGTGGCGAGAACGATGTCTTTCTGCTAAACACCAAGTGAGTAAGGTTGAATACCTAACCTAAGAGTAAAGAACTCGTATTCGAGACCCTTCCAGTATATATATACCTATATATACTGAGCCCTCCCGAGCTGGAAAGCATCATCAACGAAGGAGAGAAGGACCAGAGTTGAATATTCTCAAATCTAAGTCTACCGCTTACCAACCCAGCCCACCACAAGCAAATCCCCAACGCGAAATCGGAAACCGCCAAGATGTGTAAGAAGTGTGCCGTCTTAGCCCAGGTTAACCATAGCTGTGGCCACCAGTTGCTGCTCTTCAAGGGTGCGGCCAAGTTCTGTCTCTTCTATCCTCATACAGAGACTGATTTCCATATGGCACCTATCGCGTATACTAGTCGACCTGCCGAGTACCCCTGTAAGGACTGCTCCTTGCGTGCGGAAGCAACCGAGAGGGGGATTCACGGACAAGATAGGCAGGATTTCCTCCGAAAACGCTATGGGAATAGCCGAGAAGCGCACTCGAAGCAAAGCGCTCAGCATTACCTCGCTACGGCTAAGAAAAGCCAGGAGGGCGTTGACGCCGCCAAGATCAAGGAGCTCCAGGAGTGCGCGAAGGGGCAGATCAAGTATTATCTCAGTCTGAAGGGAGGCCGTGAGCTTGGATGGGAAGAAAAGGGCAATCTTCTAAAGACCATCTTGCAAGTGCCTGACGTTTTCGACCGTCAGGCCCTTGTCATGGCCTTCGGCTCCTACGCAGTTTGGGACCAGAAGAACAACAAGCGAAAGTTCATTCCCCACGGGCAAATGACGATGCTTAAGGCGATTGCTCGCAAGGCAAACTTACTTAAGTGCCTAGAAACAGGTTTTAAGTCGAAACCTTCGGAAGAAACATCAGAACTTGCGAAGGAAATGTCGGAACCTTCAGGAGAAACGGTTTCTATATTAGAGCCTTCAAAGGAAACAGTTTTACAGCCGGAACCTCCAAAGGCGTAAGATGATATGCGAGAGATTATTTCGAGATTTGAGAATGTTTTTTTTCTTTTGAAGTTTGATTATTACCAGGCTCTACTAGGGGCATTAAGTGAGAAATCCATAGTTGCCTTTATCTCAGGTGACTCAGACTGCGCGTAGACATTCGAGCGGACGGGGTTCACCGTCTAAGCTTGCTGGGATATAGTTACCTGGGTAGTTGGTGTATTTTAACACCTAATAAATGTCTTCCTTCTCATCATATTCCCATGCAACTTTTATATCCAACTAAGCTGTGAAATTAACATTGTAGATATACTGGTCGTGGATTAATGATTAATAATTTAATATATTAGAGTCTTAACACAACATATCCTAGCCTCATCGCACTATGTATCTAAGCCGTCTTCTTCAGCTCAACTTTGAACGTCCTCAAGTCTATACTCCGCGCAGACCCATCATCATGGAGTGAGAATACCCACTCATCCATAGACCGGAAGCCGTAGGTGGTCCGATCCATAGAAGCCCATGTGTGACAGCTGGCGTCGGGCCAGAACGAGTTCGCGTCTTTCTCAGCACTTTCCTTTGGACTTCCAAGGTCAAACACAGCCCGCCAGGCGTTATGACATCCCGAACCCAAGTTCGTAGGATACAGTCGAATAGAAACGGGCCTATCTTTAGGGCTACTTGATAGCGCCCCGAATTTACTGTAGTTCCTAATTATGTCCACGTCACGGACCACCCA
The DNA here is from genome assembly GCA_037126485.1 of Daldinia eschscholtzii. Lineage (NCBI taxonomy): Eukaryota > Fungi > Ascomycota > Sordariomycetes > Xylariales > Hypoxylaceae > Daldinia > Daldinia eschscholtzii. The sequence continues at coordinate 4,100,996 of JBANMG010000002.1, forward strand.
TTCGGATACCGCGAATCCAGGCGCATCGTCAAGAGAAAGCGTGATAGTTGAGTTCGTAGTGGGGTCTGTATAAGTGCCACCGAATTTGGGCAATGCCTCTGCTTTACCTGCATCTTCAATAGCTGGAAGTAAGCCCTGCACGACCTTTGTGAGGAGCAAATCCACCAAATCGGCATTTGACTGCGGTCCGCCGGAGAGTATCGTGACAACAATATCATAGTCCGGTATAAGGCATAATATGTTATTGTACGAATTCAGATTACCGGACTTGCAGTAAAATTCGATAAGACGCTTGTCTTTGGTGACTGTGTTAGAGCGAAGAATTTCCCAAGGTCCTCCGATAAGTAGACCAGAAGATGAAGTAGACGTTGTCGGTTTCATCCACTTTCTCGTCTTGACAGAATCGAGCAAATCATTCTTGAGGATGCCTGTGCCGAAGGAAAGCAGGTCGACTGTGTTCGAGTAGAAGCCCCCAGCTCTGACCAACGTTAGCTACGGCCACATTTGATTGGCGTCATGACTTACATGTCCTCAAACCCGAAGCTTGCGCCAAACCAAGTCTCATTGACGGGTATAAAGCCCCAGCTTTGCTTCTCTGGACCGTTGAATATGGTCGTATTCGTCATAGATAGAGGAGTGAATATTGATTGCTTGACGTATTTCTCGTAAGTCATGTTGGTAATTGCCTCTACGGCGTAGCCAAGGATGACGCTGGCGACATTTGAATATACCGGGTTCGTAAACGGGGCATATACAGGGTGTCGCTTGCCAAAGTCTCTGAAAAATTCGGTTCTGTTGCAGGGAGGGAGACCAAGAACACCAGCACACCCGGTTTTCGACGCCTCATCCAGGCTGGGAAGACCGACTTGGGTCCAATCTACGGGAAAGCTGGCTAGGTCGATTGTAACTAAGAATAATTAGCAATAATACCAATGAGGTATGTCGTGTATAACCTACGGTCTGTAGCAATACCACTCATGTGCGAAGTGAGAGCTCCAAGAGTTACCTCACTCCACCTAACGGTTGTGATATCATTGACTTCGTCCGTTTCCCCTTTGAGTTCACGTAACTCAGGAACATACTGGGTGATAGGATCATCCAGCTTTATGTGACTCTGTTGTAGTAAGGAGAGTACCGAGAAAATCTTGGATATACTCCCAAGTCGATAGATAGTCTGCGAATCGATGGTAGTGGTTCCGTTAGGGTTGAGTATCTCAGGGGTATGGTGAAGCTCTAAAAGCGGATTGGTTTCGTGTATGGATTTCACTGCGATCGAAATACCAGTAGAATCGAGGCCAACAGTGATATTTTGAAATGTATCAGTAATACTCTCTATAGATAGCTGAACAGACTTGTGTGTAGTAGGGTTCTTTGGAGAGGGCAGGACTGGTCCTAAAGGGGGACAATGTCCATTCAGAGCAGCTAAGGCGGGTTCTCCCGCCACTAAAAGAGCTATAATGCTCGTGAAGACGTTGCGTTGAGAAAACATTTTGCGTTCGAATAATTAGATGGATAACCCTCATGAGTTGATACTAAACATATATACACCAAAGCGGGCGCCATCATATATTTATATGCAAAGACTTCTTTCCTAAGATGTTCACCTTAGGTAGTTACCTTGTCGACCCCGGAGTTTGACACGCCAAGTTACAGAGAATCCTGATCAAAATTGCAATGGAGTCAAATGTGAGCTGTCACGACCATTAGGGATTGGTTACCTATAGAACTGCCTACCTGTATGGGTGTCCGAAATTAACCTCCCCCAGCCATCCCAGGTAAGTCTTTAGGTAGATCCTAGCAATCATCGTCGACGAGTGACTAACAAGGTAATGAACGGAGTTTAGGAAATAAAGGAAGCAGCTGAATATCCTCGAATTAGATTTAAAAAGTCGAAATAGCAAACGTGCTGCTTGAGATACGCGGTGCCACCACAAGAACGGGGCTTTTCGCGGGTTTGATTGGTTGGATCGGTCTTTGACCCCGTACTTAAACAAGGGGCAAGGGGCTGAGGTTGAACTCGAATTCCCTAGCAATATCACAACACTTAGCTGTTGTCTCTCTTACGACGTAAATTTGACCAAGTGTTGCGCCCGGTGTACGGATTAGCTGAGTTAGATATGGTACCTAGGTAAATGATGAAAAGAAGAAGTTCTCGCGATAAGAGAAAACTGATTTAAACTTATTTGACGATATGTATTTGTTTAACTACGAAGTCCAGGAAGTATAGGTACCATAGCGGAAATGGGGGTTTTTGTAGAATGATTCTAATCGTAGAATGGTTCTATAAAATAGAACGGTTGTGGGTTTTAAGGGCTCTGATTGGCCGAAATCCTGGAATAGTGGGGCGGGTACATCTTATATGTACCTTTCCTCAAAACAGACCGTTCTAAAGGCTGAGAACCGTTCTATCCAATAGAATCATTCTAAATTTATAGAACTATTCCTGGTAGGGATAAGGCTAGCTTGATCGAGAAATTGAAAAAAAAAAAAAAATTTTTTTTCTAAGTTTTTATTACATAAGACCTGAGTAAAGGATATAAGGTCTAAAATCAATTAAACTTTCACTCTGAATCTAATTCGATGAGACTGGCCCCCTCGTCCCATTAGCTCAATTGCAAAAGCACCCCATCAATAAAAAATGGTGGGGTGGGTTACACATATTTGTGTAACAAATGCAAGAGCGATGGGTTCGAGGACCAGTCTTTTCGTTTTTTCCTTTTTTTCAAAATTAGACCCACTTTAATGAAATTTGGACCAATCAGAGGCTTTAAAATATAGAACGCCCAAATTTTTAGAACCATTCCAATTTTTAGAATGATTCTAAGGCTAGAACGTAGTCCTCCTTAGCCTTTGATAGTGAGAGATAGAATGGTTTGAATTTTTAGAATGATTCTACAAAAACCCCCGCTGCCGGTATGGTAGTTAGAAGGATTTGAGCCTGCAAATATGACGTATTTTTCATTATACGCAAGGCACATAGGTACCTAAGATAAGCTTATCTTACTCTATCATGTTCGAGCCCAGTTGCCACGATGCATGCGCCTTAGTTACGTGACGCGGATGAGGCTTTATCGCCTAAGATAACTTATTTTTGAACTAACTACCAATGATACACCGCATTATCGTACTGTATTCTGCGAGGCTACGACACTGTGTTCTTTAATGTTCTGGACCCTGGAGAATTTCCTTCAACATGGCTTTTTATCCACGTTTCATTGTCCAACAACGAAAGAAATAAACGGCCACACTGTTACTAATAGCAGTCCCTCTAGAATTAGTGCCTCCACCCCCCAAACGGCGACCTTTCATTTTAGCGGACCCTGCACTCTTATGGCTAGCAGTTATCACACATTTAGAGGGCGTTGGAATCAGGTATGATCGCAGAGGCGATGGGTTCGTCGAGAACAACGGTATCCCCATCGCGCTGGAATCAACTATGCGAGACGCAAGCGTTACCAGGCTTGTCAATGACAGCCACGATGACAGCCACGGTGATAACTCAACAACAAGTACGGCTACGGATTCGGAGGAGGTTGTCGACGAAAGATTCGGGAGAAGTATAAAGAGAAAGGAACAGTGTCGAGATAATTCTATAGTCAGAACAACTTCAAAATATTCAACTACTCCCACCGACCCATTCCCTATTCTTGAGATCACTGCTTCTACTCCCGTCACCCCTAAATCCGAAAGACACGAACCGAGCTATAATATGAATAATGTAACCGAGATACTGGCTTCGAATGGAAACGGCCATACGTCCTACACGCCTTCGTCGGATGCTGGGTCGGGTAGCAGCGTCAATGGAAATATGTCATCAACTACAACTTCTGGCAACGTGCCTGATAAGTCTGTCTCGAACCGATCTACCGATGCTGCAGCCAATTCACGCACATATTCAATCTCTAAATCAGCTACGAAGAAGGCAAGCCACGAAAGCGTTAGGAAACTTTCTGCCTCCCAGATGCAAGCCTTAACCTCATCGCCCGATTCGCTACCCATTGCCGTCGTTCCCCCTCAGCCTCCCCAACGCAAGCCAAATGGTACCGAGTATCCCATGTCCGCTAGCGTTGCTGAGTCTGTATCCCGCCCATCAATGTCCGGCCAGTTACGAGGCAGTACGCAGATGCCAACCGCGGACCAAGATACATCTTCGCCGGCGTATCATGATGCTCCGAGAACAGCAGCAGACTTCAGGCGACCTCCTGCCTCGTCACGAACACTTTCCACCCCGCCCACTAATAGAAGATCTTCCACCGGCCCTACTACAACAGAATCGAATTCTATGAGGCGAAATTCCTTCAATCCTCTTCCTCGTCCTCCTCCCTTGAACCTTTCGTCCGTTACGTCAAAACCTCCAGTGTCTCCTCCCAAACTGGATCCATCCAACATGCCGCCGCCATCTCCCGTGCAAACCACACTACCTCTTCCGCCTATGTCTCTCCCCACCCATCTCCAACTGGAGCTTGCTGGTCAACGACCTAGTCCTCTCTATATCCACCATTCACACGCCGCAGACGTTCCATACGAATCCAGTGCCGTCAAATTTGAACGGCTCCTAAATGCTCTCTTGTTGCCCCCATACCTGGAACGTGTCTTGACCTTTGGCACTCTAGCATGTCTCGACGCGTGGCTATACACATTCACCATCTTACCTATAAGGTTTCTAATTGCTCTTAGCGTCCTTGTAAAATGGTGGGCATATGTAATCGGGAAAGAAGCACGGTGGGTTGTCGGCTATGTCTGGCAAGGTACTTGGCGCCTCTGGCAAAGGGGGAGAAGAGGGCGTTTCGACTCGCGAACTCGATCCGACAGCAGCCATGCGGCCAGCGAATCGGAGAGAAGTCAGAGTCGAGCAAGGGTGAGTAGCTCCAGCGCCAACCAGAATGGTACCGCGCGACGCTGTACTTCATCCGAAACTACGGGCGTGTCTACCCAGGACACCTCTCGGTTGAGCAGCAACGGTGTGTTCCATCCACCGAAGCATCCGATGCCTAGAACTGGCGGATTCCGCCATCGTAGGACAAAGTCTATGCCCTCAAATTTAACCTCTTACAACAAAGCCGACCTCCTCCAAGGGTTCATTCTTATCTGCAGTTCATTAGCATTGATGAATCTTGACGCTAGTCGAATGTATCATTTCATTCGCGCGCAGTCTTCGATGAAGCTATATGTCATCTACAATATCCTCGAGGTCGGCGATCGCCTTCTCTCGGCCCTCGGACAAGACATCTTGGAGTGTCTCTTCAGCTCCGAGACCCTGTCGAGAAATAGTTCTGGGCGATCCAAAGTTCTCCTCCCCTTTGGGATGTTCATCCTCTCGCTGATATATAATGTTGTTCATACCGTGTGCTTATTCTACCAAGTCATCACATTGAATGTTGCTGTGAACTCGTACTCAAATTCTTTGCTCAGTCTTTTGATATCCAATCAATTCGTCGAAATCAAGGGGAGCGTTTTCAAAAGGATCGAAAAGGAGAACCTTTTCCAGTTAACCTGTTCCGACGTGGTTGAGCGCTTCCAGTTGTGGATTATACTATTAATCATCGGTATGAGAAACGTCGTGGAGGTAGGAGGGCTATCCGTGCTGGGAGCTGGAAGTGAAATAGACGGTACTTCAAAACCTGGACCGGTCCACACGAGCTCGAGTCTACCCAATAGTTTCACGGTGTTGCCGTCATGGATACTCTCTGGCGAGGTGCTCTCCCCTTTTCTCGTTGTCATAGGCATCGAGATGATGGTTGACTGGACAAAACATGCATTTATTAACAAATTCAATAATGTCAAGCCGACTCTTTACAGCAGGATGTTAGATATCCTATGCAAGGATTATTACACCAATGTAAGTTTAATCGGCATAATACATGCTTCGAATTAGTATCTCACTATGGCTACATAGGCATTTTCCGCGCCCTCGCTTACTCGACGCTTGGGCTTGCCATTACTTCCATTATCGTGCCTCTTTATCCGAGCCTCGATTCAAGTGTACCACATGTTCCTCGCCACGCACATTAGCCCGCCAATCCCAACATCGACGACGGAGCTTTCGGTGGAGTCTTCAACCCCATCTTCGCCTGCGATGATTGCCGCCCTAGAGCACCTTGACACGCTTCTTAGGAACGCTCTTGGCCGGGCAGTATATGGAGATCCGTACGGATCGTCCGAGGCCCGTTCGTTCTTAGCTTTCTCTTCGGATGACGCTATTGCCCTTCTAACGATGATCATATTCTTCTTTCTCACCTGGATTGTGCTTCTTATTGTAAAGCTCCTCCTGGGTATGGCTCTACTCCGATATTCTAAGGAGCGATATGCTGTAATGAAACGCAAGGAACGCGCAATAGCTACTGGCAAGGCAGAGTGCGAGAACTTCTCGCAGCCAGGGAAGCGAATTGGCTCATGGGGTGCTGTCGAGGTTGGAGATGACCGTAGAAAATGGATATACGAGGACGATAAGGAAGGTCTAAAGAAAATGCGTGAACGAGAGCGGAAGACAGAAGAGAAATTTAAGGAGAAGGGGGATGATGGGCTTTCCAAGGTGATGAGATACGAGATGGTCGCTAAAAGGATATGGTAAAGGGATGAAAAGGGGGATAAGGGGATAAGGGGATAGGGAGAAGTGATGGTTACGATTTTTGCCTCATTTTCGCTGAGATATAGCGTCCAAACCTCCTGCATTCTACTACAGCATAGAGAGAGCACTGCATCATATTTGCATTGTACGGCGCCTAGCATCACTTTTGAGCGTTAATGGTATTTTCATATCGTACTGCTGAAACTATTACCTGTAGTACTTATAGTTAGTCGGTTCTAATAACTACAATGTGTACCTGCCTACCCAGGTAGGTATCTATATTTTTCAGGGGTTAGGTACACTTTGTTCCTGCGCCATCCTATGGGGTCGTTATCTCTATCTTCTGCAGGAAGTAGGCGGACGTAGTGAATGCCTAGATCCTTGATGGGTGCCTGGTTTGAGCTTAGTTTTTAGCATCACGCGTACCGTGTTTCCGTTTTATGGTTCGCCAGGCAGTGAAATATTCCAACCTAAGCAACCGCTCTCCAGCTCAAGTTATTTTATTTGCGGCAGCTTATTTTTGTGAATGGTCTGTAGTTCTCAACGTTTTACATTGACGCCTTTTCTACCTACTTCCAACATCAACTTGTTCAGGAACATCCACGCCGCCTGATCGTCCTTAACCATCAATTTACTCAACTCCTCCTTCTTTTTTATCCTTTATCCTTTACAACAAGTTTTCCCTTTTCGTCTTCTTCGTCGACTTGTTCCTATCTAAACTTTAAGTCGGCTCGTTCTTCCCCATTCTTGTCCATTCTTTCCCATTCTTTCCCATTCTTTCCCATTCTTTCCCATTCTTTCCCATTCTTTCCCATTCTTTCCCATTCTTTCCCATTCTTTCCCATTCTTTCCCATTCTTTCCCATTCTTTCCCATTCTTTCCATCAACTCGTCGCCGACCGGACTTTACGTTAAGTTGTTCTTAACCGTGACCATCGCCGAAACGCGTTCATCCACCTTCATTGGCGATTAGTTCCTACCTAATCATAACCGTCGCCGATATCCAATTCATCTTTTATATCAAGTTGTTCCTGCCTTTTACGTCGCCGACTGGGTCTTTCCAAGAATAAGTAGTTCTATTCTATATCAAGTCAAACTCACCTCTTCCCCTTACAATAAACACCCATACACGTCGCCGACCTTCACTTTCCTACCCTTGATGTCAACTTGTTCTTATCTACCTTTCGCACAACCCGGTCTTTAAGTATCTTCATCGCCGACATCCCAGTTTACAACCTAAACAACTTTTACAATCATCATTCCAAAGACCAATCATCGTCCCATCAAAGCGTTCAAGATCGCCGTTGATACCGTCTGGTAAGTAAAATTAAAAAAAAAAATTGCTACCTCCCAAGCGTGACGCGTCGCTTCTAAGCTGTGCTTCTGTCTGTCGCCGGAGAGCTAATATATTTTCTTTACATAGACTCTTTGGCGCACTGAGAGTGTGCTCGGGTATCCATTCAACCTTGTATCTTTATCCGAACCATCCTATCTCGTAAAGCATCGCCGATACAATGTCTGCCACGTAAGTACATATCCGCCTCTTTGAAATATTTCCTTCAGAGCCAATTAACACAAATCTTCTAGGCCTTTAATCCGCCAATTCCCCCTTCGACTCCAGGATCGGGTAGGCTAGAAGCTTGCCGTCCTTGAGTCGATCCAGAACTACGAGATGGCCACGCTGCAATGGATCGGAATTCGCAACTACAGTGAGGGCGTCCTCACCAACACCCAGCTGCGCCGCCTCCGCCTTGTCTTGGAGTGTCGTAGGCTCTACTTCGATGTCTCACAGTACTGGGACGCCAGAGCTGCTCGACAGGCTGAACTCTCTCAAGGAGAGTTCGTCCTGTCTCCTTTCCAGCTTGCTCTTAGAGAGCATCTGGAGGCTAGAGAGGAGGAATGGTTGTCTATCCTGACCACCGTTTACGAAAGCCTGCCCGACGATATCTAGATTAGTCTTGCAGATCACTTTCATGTTGCTTGCTATATGCTTTTGTATGCCTCTTAGAGGTTGGCCTATGAGCTGGGGCCATCCTCTAGTGGCCATAGGAATTCTCTCCCATTATTACAGGTCGAAGTCCAGCTAGTCAGGGAAAATTGAGATTATTGATTCCTATTCTTAGGTCCCTGTACCTTTTCTAGTAATTTATAACTCCGTGCCGTAAATAAAGCACTCCAACTCTAATACGTGAGATCATGAACCTGTTAAGTCGGGAACATCCATTTTCAAGGCGGCACGGCAAATGATGCCCAATTAAGTGATAAGGATTTTGAGCCTGTAAATATACAATGCAGTTAATGCTACAGAGAAAGGCTAGGCCGTTTCTTGCTACCATTCCGACAGTCCATATGCTCCGCTTTCTCCAACCCACCAGTGAATATATCCATGAGAACGCCAGTAAATATGCATCAAGTTTGATATACAGAGATCCCAGTTCGGTGATCAGGCCCGAAAAACTCCAAACCGTATGCGTCGTAGTGTTCCGTCAATATTGCCATCTGGATGCATACCAGGTTCTTCTATCTCGTTCACTTCCGTTCGCCATGCAGTTCCCGTCTCCTTGCCAACCTCATCCCATAACTCTTGCCAGCTTGTAGCATTATGCAAGAATCTTTTGGATTTTCTGGCCCCCTCCCTATCGCCTGGTGTTGTCGTTCCTACTTGACGCCCGAAAATCATGGCGTCCGGATCGTCTGCGTTAAGAAATTTCACCATTTTGCTGGCCGCCCGGACTTGATCTTCCCATGTGAACAGGTGGAAGAAACTAGTCGCGTGGATGATGTTCATCTTGCCGTAAAGCACCTTTAACTTTTCGTCATCTTCGCCGTTCTGCCCGCTATGGCTTAACATGTCGCCAGCTACAAACGTAGCCTTGAGCTTGTACTGATCCTTGAATAAGTCGTAGCCTGCGTCTAGGAAGCGCGGCTCTAAATCTGTGCCGTATAATCTCGACGAGTCTACGCCGTCAAATGCAAGTTGTCGCAAAACTTGTCCCACGCAGCAGCCTACATCGAGAAATGTAGCGTCCGACTTGGGCGCTAGTAGTCGATTTAAGGCTATTTGATACCTGGGATCTAACGTGAACTTTAGGGAAAGGAAGCGGAAGTGGCCGACGCAAACATAGGGATAAATCTCCCAGAGACGATCTCGCTGCAAGCAATAAATAAGTCCACTTTTTCAACCTACAATCATTAGGTAGGGAATATCACAATACGTACTATTTCGTGGATATGATCGTCAACGTCTTTGGTGCGGATGCCGCTATATTTCTCTAGAAACCTTCTAATCGGTTCGATATCCGGAGGGAGTTCTTCAATATATACCTTCCCCTTTAATAGATAATCCAACGATATATCAGGCTGGTGCTTGTCATTTTTATCTTCAGCTGTCATCGTGCATCGACCGTATTGTCGGAGACGTAAGACTAATTTCTGCATGGCGAATCTAAGTCGGCGACGGGTGGGACAAAACTTGCAGGGTCCCTTTCTTCCATCCAATCGTGCCGGACGTTGAGGTTGCGGCGCTCTCCCTGCTTCCAGGAACAACCCTGAGTCTGACTCCGAGTCTCTGGAACACGTCCACTTCAACCAATTGATACTCGCAGATTGATGCCTTGCGGCTAGGTAGTATATAACAGAGTGTGTGATACGTAGCGTCGACTAGGACTAGGTAATTATTCTCATTTAGTTATACTTGCACGGCTTCGTGGAAAATTTACACTCCGGGCTAGAAAGCGAGAAATGTAGATGATATACGCGTTATTTTAATCTGATCTATCTCGCCGGCCGAGGTAATATATGCTCGATGCACTCCACACAGTAAAGGGGTTAAGAGGTAATGTCTAGAAGCATAAGCGATCCAATCGAGCCTTGCTAATAGATCGCTGGTAGGTATAGATACGGACTATAGCGTATTGTCTCGTACGAGCGCTCGGAGTCGAGCCGATCTACAAAGAATAAACTCAACGTTAGTTCCTTTCTAGTGCCGCAAAGATTCCGGGTAATATCAAACTTCTAGTCTGAAGAAAGGTACCTAGGTAGACTTACGGATTTTTTTTTTTTTTTTTTTTTTTTAAGATATATACTTTTAGATAGGTATATGCTATTAGTTCGCTTCCTCACGGAGGTTCTCTTGACACAAAGCAAAAGATACAACGTCCATCCTCTAATGCATCAATATGTTAAGAAGCAAGGCGTTGAATCTTGTCTAGTAATGTATATCGTCCGATTCGCAACGATTCGCAAGACTAAACGATTAGCTTTTCCAAGAGAACGGAGACGCTAAACCGTCCGTTTGACGGGACGGGTGGCCGGAAGACCGGGGTTTTCCTTGTTTTCTCTTGGAATGGTAACGTTCCAGGGTCTATAAGGGGAAATAGACTCAATTTGTAAGGGGACCAGACCCAAATGTCCATGTTCCCGGGGGGAAGGGGGGTTTAATTCTTTTTCTTCTATTTTAATTGGAAATTCTTGAATGTGAGCGAATCGGTCATTTGCACGAGCCTGTCTGATCTCTTATTCATCTCGAATCTGACACTATCGATACCAAAAACCCAGGCAAATGGACAGGGACAGGGTCCTGTAATTAATACCGATGAAACGGAAGAGAGAAGCGAGTCAAGGTGAAAAAGCATGACGCACAGGCTGCGAGCGGCACAGTACATGTAAGTCAGTATTCCCAGTACATGTATTCCCAGTATTCCCATACTTCAGCCACAAGACGGGGACTGTCTGACCATATGATGATACATATTTAACCTTAATACTTTACTGTAGATTACGAATGTACGGAAACGAGATTCGTCAAGCCCCAGCGCCGTAGATGATAGCATTTCGGCTCAACCCTAAATAAGCTAAATAAACCGCCCGCCTATCCGTCTTGATGGAACCTACCGGGACTTGCTTGGGACCTATAAACTTGGCATTCTTAGCATTGGTTTACTGAAACCGCTGCATAGCAAAGCGAATCACTTAGTCCCATACTAACTAAGCCGCAGGGCGAAGATGTTCTAACTTCTCAGGGGTTAAGACAAAAAGGGTCGCGGTAAACCATTGTTCTTGAAAATATTTGGACAATTCAAATTTAATATTAAAGCAAGATGTATGTACATACCTAGGTAGTTACATAGTAGGTAAACTACATATATGCTGTTATAATCCAGGGGCTTAATATTCCACATTGGCTCAAATCGTATCGATCGAGTATACGGTACCCGAGGAGATATAACAATAGGTCTATTCATCCATGCAGACAGATCCCATATCATTTAACGCATAATCTAATAATCCTACTCAACAGCTCTCCATTGCTGCTCTAGATGCCCGACGAGTAGAACTGCACTGCCATTCGCAACACTGGAACCAACTTGTGCGGCTTGTTGAGCATAGATAGCGCCTTGCAGAAGATTCTCGTTCGCGTACCCGTAACCAACTCCAGCAGCGCCGTATGTGTGCGTATGTCCGTAATTGATGTCTTGTAGCATACCGGCCTGTTTGTAGTACGAGCTCGTAATGTTGAGGAACTGCTGTTGATTCAGCGCCATCTTCGCTCGAAACAGCATCATCCGTATCTCTGGAACCGTCTGCATCCAGACGAGTCGCCGCTGCACCGAATACTTGAGGAGCTCTGTAACGTCGCACGGCGACGTCTCGCTACACTTCGTATAAAGGTCGCGCATACGTGGGCTATACATCTCGCACATTGCGCTCGTCTCTAACAGCGTGTTGTTAAGGTCCATCTTCGTGGCCAGAGGACTTCGCACAGCAAAGTCGTGGTAGCATTCTGGACAGATTGTGCAGTCCATCCACCCGTACCAGTGCTTATTCTGCGCGTCCTGGTCGCGAGGGCATACTGGCACAGAAGAATACACCGAGGCAAATTTATCAAATGAGGTTGTATCATGCGTATGATACATTTCTAAGAGCCGTGGCAAGAACTGTTGGATTCGAGGATGCGCGAGATTGAAACAGCATCGCCACTTCGTTCCGGCAGGCTGTGTTTCGCGCTTCGGTACAAAGAAGCGTGATATATCCAGGGGTACTGCAATAGCCACATAACAGCCGGCGCAGATGCCAAAGTTAGGCGGGTCAGAAGGCAGCGTATACCAAGTACCATTTTCGATACCGTCGTCATCGCAAAATTTCTCGTTGGAAAGCTTATGTACGGCTTCCCAGAATATTCGGAAGTCGTTGATCTCACGAGCGCGAGCCATCGCCATCATGACATTAAACATTCCCATACCGCACCGGACTTTGATACCGTATGCATCTGTAAATTTATCCTCCACTTTCCACTGATCCTCCTCGCTGGTATGGATCACCTGGTCGCAATAACATCCCGAGCAGAGCACTAACCCCTCAGGGCCACGCCTAGGCACGAACCATTTTCTACCGTAGGTCAATTCTTCATTGCGCCGTGGGCAAGGCTTTATGGACAGTCGCGCCTTTGCTTCACTTACGAACCCAACCCAGTCATTTATCTTACCCCTAACTTCGTACTCTTTCCCGATAAAAGGTACGGCTATATCGCAGCTCCACTAGAATGAAAGTCAATGATTGCATTTTCGAGTAAGAAGGTTACGACGCTAAATATGTCTCAGGAGGAATAAGGGATAAGTGCTAGGTAAAAGAAAAGAAAAGAAAAGAAAAGAAAAGAAATAGAAAGGGGGGGGGAGGGGACTCCTGAGACATGGCGCAACCTAAAGGAGAGAAGGGAGACATTTCAGGTTTACATACGATGTCCTCTGCTGGCTGCGGCTGTGATGGTTCGAAGTTAACAAAAAAAGGGTTAACGAGGACGTAGTCTTCATAGCAGGCTTGGCAAGACACAAAGCCCGGGATATCGTTTAATTTTGTCCTATACCATTTGATACCTTCCTTTCCTCTAACACCATCTATCCCTTTGCAATCGGGTATTCGCGACCGGGAGCGCATCCAAGCTAACGCCGGCTTCAAAGAGCCCATTGCGAGAGCATCTTTTAATAGGCGGTCCCGCATTCTCGGCTTGCTGAATCGACATACCCGCAGTTTGCCGTCGCTAAATCTCTCCTTTTGAAAAAGGTTCCAAAGCTTGGTCTTGTGAATATGGTCGACATAGCAGCGAGAGCATATAAAGAACTCGGGTGCTTCGGGGTGCCAGTACCAGTCTGTCGTGAACGTGACTGGGTCATCGATGCAGGAGGTTACGGCGGGTGGTGCAAGAGCTGGTAGACCTTCTGCAGAGGGGGTAACAGGCTTGCCTTTGAGTCCATTATCTGCTGGTAATTCGTAAATATGGTCGCCCAACTTAGGTACCTGAGGATCGGAAAGAGGAGCTACGGGAACATTCGGGTTGCGCTCGGGGATATAATGTAACGATTCAGGGGTATGATACGGGATGGACGATAGGTTAGCCGGCGGTCCATTTTCCACGGATAAGGGTCGGAACTGAGCGTCCAAGTGCTCCAATGACGGCGACGTAGTTAAGGTATCAGCTTGTGAACGGAGCTGGCTAGATGATGGTGACAATGTCTCGGTGTTAGACGGGCGCGACGTGAGTAAAGAACTGGGACTATTCTCCAGTGGTAGAGGGTTGGGGATTTCGGTTGTCGTTGTATGTCTCAAAGGTGCTGTATTGATGATATCCTTAAAGGGAACTTGAATAGGAGGACTGGGCGGGTGCTGCGCTGTAGTCGGCGGATGCGCTGGAAGCGTTAAATTGATGCTAGCGGGTTGTTGTAGGATAGCTTGACTATGTGGATTCGGGGGAGGCGGAGGAATGCTGGTCAAGCCATCCTGGCTATGAAGGGTTGAGGATGATGTGCGTGAGTAATCGCGACCTTCGCTAGGAATAGGTGCATTAGGTGGATGGTAGGAGTATGGTGGAGGGCTGGCTGAAGTCGCCCTCGCGATTCTTGAAGGAGGAGGCCCTGGAGGCGGTGGTGGAATTGAGAACCTGAGACGAGTCTGTTCATTGGAGTTACCTGGAGAGGTGATCTCATAGCCTGGAGGTCTCGGAGGGATCGGAGGAGGCCGGGAGTCGGGTACATAGGCCGGATTTCGGGGAGGAGGCCCAGGGGGCGGTGATGGATATCCCCCGTTCGGATATCCCGGTGAATGATTGATATATCTAGGGGGCTGGGGGCTCCGAGGAGGGAGAGGCGGGCGATATGATCCGGGAGTAGACATGTCGAAGCAATCGCTTTTAATCATGTACCATTGCCAATTCCTTTACTAAGACGCGGTTCAGCCCGAGTACTCTCTCGCTCTCGATGCTTACACCACGAAGTGTATGGCGATGAAGGAAACATACTACGTCGCTTTCTTTCTGTAACGAGTAGTACAAGGCATACTTTATTTTCTATATATAGGTAGGTAAATGGTGCGACTTGAAATATGTTCAGCTGAACTACGCTAGACGAGCGTCCGCAGCAGCCACTCTTAGTCTATCGTCTTGGCGTTGCCTTTGCTAGAGCTCATACGCCGTAGAAAGACTACGACAGATACCAAGCCACATGAAGTCTTTTTACTTTATTTAGCCTAGAGTCTTTCGCCATCATAAGTGTGCACATAAGTGCGATGGTAGTTCATCCTACGAATCTTTAAAAGTCGACCGCTCAACTTATATAGTGTCGTTGCCCATCTATCGAATGCGAGGCATTATCGGTTTAATAATGTAGCTCCGTTGTCTGTGCTTATACAAATTGGATTCTTTGTGTGATAACCAACAATATGCAAGATATCTGTTATGGAGTCAAGCGTTATGAAGAATCAATGATATTCGAACCTGTAGTTGAGGCTGAGCCTCTTTTACCTAGTTCTTAAATTAGCAATCTGATGATGGCTTCTCTTATTACATAGTACTTACCTACGTATCTACCTAACCTGCGCCGATAGTATGCAACGTCAGATATTCATGTAACTCTATACAGACAAGGTTTACGGCATCACCATGGTGTCTACTTACCTATAGGTAGATATGGGTATTTTTGAGTTACTTATGAGTTATCCTAAATATATTTGAAATGCGACTCATTTTATATGTGCTTAGCTTCTTGATAGGACTGGGAATGTCGACGAAAATAGGGAGTGAGTAGTTTATCCTTAACCACAATTGGGCAACGGACATCCCAACACATGCAGGCTTGTAAAGCGATTGCATCTAGTGCAACTCCCGTTTTATCATTCGTGGTTGATGTTCCCCTTATTCTCCAACACGGCCCTTTTCCTAAAGGGCCTTCTAACACACTTCAATGCATTGATTTATGTCGACTAGGTCTGGAGTCGGTGCTTGATTGGCGGAACAAACTTCCACGCACGGCTAGAACGAGGGGTTCCAGATGGGTACCGTGGTGGTCGGCCCGTCCGGTATCTTGAATGGTGATGAGCGAAACATGTTTCCTCGGACTTGCATGAACGGACTACCTTGCCTTTAGCGATCTCCGTGCTTTGATATCTTGCGAGACGCGTTGAGTGGGCGTAACCGTTGGCTATACGTGCTGTAACGAGGTAGATTTCCGGGTCTTAACCAGACGGATGACTTCTTGTTTCTAATTGTCAACCAATAATGCTGCCGTGATGCTCTACGGATTGCATCGTCTCCAAGACTGGATACTAAGTCTATTTAATAAGTATCTCTAGGTAGGTACCTAGGCACCTAGTTCGACGCACTATAAAACTAGGCTGTCAAGTTGGATTAGGTAGTTATTCAAAGCATTCGTCGCATGTCTCCTCATCCGCAAAATGACGATATCATGTTTCTTAACTACCTTAGTAGGTACCTAACTTAAGCATGCGCTGCTGCGCCTTAAGCGAGGCTGGGTTTCTCCTACAAGGAAAGGCACTGGCACGTATTTCCATACTGATAAGACAACCCTTGGATACTTTTTTATCAGACATTCATCCCTTCAGAGGAGAACCCTACCACCTTGGATTTTATGACATGTACCTAAAGTAGGTACTATTTAAACGCATGGGATGGAAAGGAATGATTATATATACTATTGAAAATGATATATCTCATGTGCGGGTCTAGGGGAAAAGAAGGGAAAGGGGGGAAAAGAAAAGGATGAAAAGAAAAGAATCCCTCTGGCCTGATACAGCGCATGCATATTTTAGCTAAGTACCTAGATGATGATGTACATTAGGTAGGTCCATATAAGAGGTACCTAGGCACGCATGCCTGGGCTGGGCGCGATATTACCTAAGTAGGTACCTACATAGTGTATATGTACGCAGTATGCGTGATGGTCACGATGGAGGTCAGCCACTCAAACCCGTGGAAAGAAGAAAGTAATAGAGGTACCTAGGTAGGTAGGATATCTTAGCGGTTCGCGTTTGAGAGTCGGGATCATCTGAACTTTTGTAAAGTACCTTTCCCCAAGAATGAAAAACCAGGTGGTACTTCGTGACTGGTTCAAATGTGGAGTTTTCGGTACTCAATACATACCTACCTACATACTATTACATCTAGGTAGGTATCCTCAGGGTTGCGACGTGCCTACTTGCATTTTAACGAAGAGCCGGCTGTTGACTTTTAGGTACGGTTTGTTAGAGGTCCAGTACCTACAGTACTGAACTAACGAATGCTTACCTACATGTACTACCTACCTAGGTAGGTATGTACCTACATAATTGAACCTGGGTACATAGGTGCATGTAAGTAGGCTGGATTAGGTTACCTTAGATAAGTCAGGTACTAAGGTACATCAGGTAGTTTAGCTAATCAATTCATGTTGTTCTCAAGGTTTTCTAGGCCGGTTTACTGCCTTTTGCCTTCTGCCTTCGGCTGCTGATTTTTGTCTGTGGGTCCGGGGACAACTATGGTCAGCCGAAGAAGGCGCGTCTGATAAATATCTACTACTTATAGGGCCCGCTATGTGGGTAAAGAAGGTACATGTAGTGCTTAGCGTGCCTCAGCATGGTTGGATGTACCTTCTGCGAATGATATTGGGGTCGGTTGCTGGCACCAATTGTTTAACAGCGTTAGGCCGATGTCTCCCCTCTTGAATCCTGACCACTGTTGCCATTGCCATTACCCATTACCCGTTACCACTACTACTTACAACACAATCTTTACATACAATCCACTTTACAATCCCAAAAAACCTTCAACCACCCAAATTCGTTGAACATACAAACATATATGCACATACACACATAGCATATACACACACGCACGTACGAATTCGCATTGGCACTCGCGTTTACGACACGCTCGCAATAACATCGTCCACGTCTACGCCTACATCTACGCCCTCGGTTGTTTCCGTTCTCGAGAAATTCCCTTAATGACAATAAGGTGAAATAGAATACCACAGTCACCCTTCGGCAACCTTTTTTAGAAAAAAACACGCGGTTATCACCGTTCGATCTCGGTTTCTATTTGCCTCCCTTTCCTCTACACGTCTCCTTTACTCGTCTAGGCATTTCCCCAACCCTTCTGTCCTCGTTTACTTTTTAGACTTGGACTTGGGCTTCGCCTCCAACTTCAATTTCGGCCCCCGACTACAGATTCTCGACTTGAATTTGTATAACTTCGTCTTCCTTAACCCGCATCGCTCAGCCGATTTCTGACATCGAATCGACGGCTCCTTGTCTCATGCTATCACGACGGGCTTTTTGACATACATGATTCCTAGCACGTTGTAGAAATAGTATGAGGATACAGGCACCATCCGCAGACGAAAGGATGGAGTCTGGGCGGCCTCGATCCAGCCACACTACAGTTTCTGTTAATTTCGACGATGCTGACTCTCTCTCCCATCCACGACTCAAATTTGACGTTGCTGAATGTATCGAGACCAAAACGGTCACCACGACGACTACTACTAAGAGATCATATCCGCCTCTTCTAGTAAGGGAGTCGAAGCCGCTCTCATCCCTCGACTCTAAAGAGTACCCTCTGGCTCAGAAGCCCACCCCTCCCGAGTTAGCTAATTTCACCTTCAACGTTGCTCATTACGGCGGCATTTCTTGGCCTGTCGATGATAACGATGTTGAGTATCAACAAGGCGTATGTCACAACCCCCAATCCCCTTGCGTATTTGTTGTGCTGATCTAATGATCCAATCTATAATTTAGTCCCAGCAATCTACTAGCGATGCATCCCTCGAAGAGATCAAAGCGGAGCCGGAGTTAAATACTACCTGCCAAACGACTCGGCGCTCATCAAAACCATACCAGTCTATGCCGTCTCGTAGAAGCCACCGGGTGAACTCCCGAGCTGCCTCTCCCGTTGTCGGCGGATCTGTCCGGAAGAGTTCGCAAAAGCAGTCTACACGATCATTTGTGCCGAGTCTTCCCAATGCCGTATCAGATAAGCTACGCCGTGCTCTAACCAATGGCTCCCGTAAGGACGTGGCCAGAAACAACACAAGATCTACTAGTGGTTTCCCCGTCACTCCCGATACGTCCGAGTTGATTCCAGCCAACGCGAATCGACCTTTCAAGCTTCGGAATACGCATCTGGATTCTTTTGAAACCCCGGAATCTAATAATACCAGTCAATCCCAATCTTTTTTCGATGTCTCAAGTCCTTCTGGCAGCGATTCGCAGACTGTCTTCAGTAGCAATGTGGCTACGCCCCCTATCACTGATGCAGACGCGGACGCTGAACCATTTGGCGATGTAGATGCGGATGAATCACTCCAACAGTCTATTCGTGCCTTGCATCACCCAAGGCCTGTCAATACGCTCGCTGCCCAAGATGCAAGCTTACCCAGCCCACGCTTGTCCCCGACTCTTCAAGCTTCCAAATTTCGCGGGCTTGACCAGGATGATAGAGACAACGCAGCGGACGAAGATGTTTCACTTCTTTTCCATGAGGAAAGCCAGAACTCAATGGATTATGAGTCTGGTCCGTCTTCCACCATGGAACCCTCGTCTCTGGTCGTCAGACGATATGAAGATTCTTCACAATCCCAACCTACAATCATGGACACTCGCTCGATGTTAGAGACTTTCGACGCTATGCCTGCCGAGATGAAATCGTTCATGATGTACCAGTTTCTCCGTAGATGTTCAAGGAAAACCCTTCACATTGTTGCCGATGTGGTCAATCCAGCTCTGAAATGCGACATCTTGAAGGACCTGCCTCTTGAGCTAACCCTGCACATCCTTTCTTACCTAGACCATCGCGATCTCTGTCGTGCGGCCCAGGTTTCAAAATACTGGCGGGGGGTTATTGATAGTAACGAGACGGGTTGGAAGGAGCTCTTCGACGCTGATGGTTTTACTCTGGCTCCCGGCGAGCTTGATAGAGCTATCAGAGAAGGTTGGGGCTGGCAAGATCCGGTGGGACCCGAGGGTTGTGAGCGCGACTTTAGTACTCAGGCTAGACTTACTTCTACTGAGGCTGAACTAATACGCTCCTCAAAGCCCGACCCGCCACAGAAACTACGGACATCCAAACGCAAGAGGGCTTTAAACAGCCTCATCAGCTCGGAGCGGTCTAAGCGGCGAGCAAGCGCGCAAGAGATGGCAAAGGATGAGAAGACGTTTACGGGAGAACGGGTGCACAAGTCTGAGGGGCCTATGTCTGCTGCAAACGCCGCGGCGGTGGCTGTTCCTGACCCGCACATCGGCCTTCCAAGCCTCAGGAAGCTTCACCTATTCAAATCGCTCTACCGTCGCCACTACATGATCCGTAAGAGTTGGACAAGTGGCAAAGTCAAGCCCAGCCATGTTGCCTTTGCGGCCCACCCCCGGCACGTAATTACCTGTCTACAGTTCGATGAGGACAAGATTATCACCGGGAGCGACGACATGCTTATTCACGTCTATGATACCAAGACGGGTAAGCTCCGTCGTCGCTTAGAAGGCCACGAAGGTGGAGTATGGGCTCTTCAATATGAAGGCAATTTTCTAGTATCTGGTTCTACGGATCGCTCTGTTCGTGTGTGGGATATAGAGAAAGGACTCTGCACTCAGGTTTTCTATGGCCACACTAGTACTGTCCGGTGTTTACAGATCCTGATGCCGACAGATACTGGCAAGGTAGAGAATGGGCAAGCGGTCATGATGCCGCCGAAACCTCTAATCATTACTGGATCCCGTGATAGTCAGCTGCGAGTTTGGCGTCTTCCCGAGTCCGGCTCCAAGAGATACATTCAGACTGGGCCACCAGCTAACGATACCGACTGCCCTTACTTCATCCGCATTCTGCAGGGTCATACACACTCTGTCCGCGCCATCGCCGCTCATGGCGATACGCTTGTGAGTGGGAGCTATGATAATACCGTCCGAGTATGGCGCATTAGCACAGGGGAGACGGTTCACGTTTTGCAAGGGCATTCGCAGAAAGTATATAGCGTAGTGCTAGACGTGGCTCGCAACAGGTGCATATCGGGCAGCATGGACAGCTTTGTGAAGATCTGGGACCTGGAAACTGGGTCGTGCTTGCACACACTCGAAGGACATTCGTTACTTGTTGGGCTACTAGATCTTCGCGACGAGCGATTAGTCTCAGCTGCGGCAGACAGCACCCTCCGCATTTGGGACCCGGAGAGCGGACGATGCCAGTCGACACTAACAGCTCATACTGGCGCAATTACCTGTTTTCAACATGATGGACGCAAAGTTATTAGTGGCAGCGACCGGACCCTGAAGATGTGGGATATCCGCTCGGGCGAATGCATCCAAGACCTTCTTACAGACCTTAGTGGAGTCTGGCAGGTCAGATTTGATGAACGCCGATGCGTGGCGGCTGTCCAGCGGGATAACTTAACATATGTCGAGGTGAGTTTGAGGCCTCAAACCTGCAAGGTACCTAGTTTAGGACTTGATCGCTAACATTGAGATTGTAGATTCTTGACTTTGGAGCCATTCGTGATGGCAAACCTGCAGATGAACTCGGCAAGCGTATTCTACTTAATGAACCCGAAGTCCAGAGAATCATGGAAGAAGATAATTAGATTCACTGGGCTATCGGCATGTATCGAGTTCCACAGCGAGAACGTGGCCCAAAATTGTGAACAATTTCACCTAGTTGGGGCGCGCATCAGTATCGGAGAATTTACGCGGATCAGAAGTCGGTCACCGAGCTCCAATAAGCATGCAGCTTGGAACACGATATGCTAAACGAAAGCGCAAAGCGCTACGCAACACCACATTCCTATATTTATTTCGTCGTCCAACGCGAAATCCGTACCGAAGAGGTCCTGAATTCTATCAGGCTTCTCGTGTGATTTAGCTAATCGAGAGGCGTACTCATTAATGGAGGCTGTCGCGAACAAAGTATCTATGTTAATGATGATCGCCGACTACGGTAGAGTTGAATGGGTGAGGGGGGCAGCAACAAGTTATATGTGGACAGCATTCTTTGGCGAGGCATTTGTTTTATTCTAGCCTGTTCGCCTTTCTGTCGGCAGCATGCATTCGCCAGGTGCTATTCGTACATATCACGCGAAGTTTCGGGAAGGTCATCACCCGGGTTATTTGGTTTTCTTTGATCATAGGCACGTACCGGGCGCTTCAGGCCGCCAAGGTATCTATATGAATAAACGAGCATCGATTAGGGATTAAGGAGGCGATTACAGGCATCACAGCATAGTGGCATTCATGTACATGAAGACAAGCGAGCATATTACGGGCGCAATGGACACTTTGTAGGAGTAAGGCAGCCAAGTAGCATATTAATGACTTCTAAGAAAAGTTTTGCTCTATTAAGCATTTTCCTTTAGAGTTATCAAGACGTACAATAAGAATGAAGATGGCCCCTAGACATCTAGATGCAATTATAAGCTACCTCCTACGCAAGTACGTAGGCGTATAAAGGTTGGTGTAGGCGTCCAAGTGCGTAAATGGACGTGCTCATCTGCCTGGAACTGGTAACCTTGCCCGCGTAGGTGGCTGTGATGCTCCAAAGCATGGGCCATTTTGCAGGAACCCTAAATTGCACCAGCAACAGCCGGCTAGAGTAATTCTCTAGGGAAACGAAACTGTCGCCATGGCAATCAGATCTTTCACACCTACCCAGGTCACTGTTAGAAACCTCTTAACCCCCCGCAACCTATGGTTCTTCTTTTCCTCTTCAATCCAAAGTAAATCCACATTCGCGCTCGCCAACAGCAAAAAGATAAACAACACCCAAACGCTACCGCGGTTCCTTGTAACTGACAACAAGCCTCACAAAACCTTATCCACCATGTCCGATTACGACTCAGGAGAAGACCTCCTTCGAGGAATAGACGCAGATAACTTGATCGTAGGAACGAAGCGTGGTCATTCTTCTGACAATGAAGAAGACCATCAACCCAGACTAACTAAACAACCCAAAATACAAACTGCCAAACGCAACGATACAGTATTCCTCGGTGATACTGCTAAGACGATCCTAAAAGAAAAGTTTGGCTACGACGACTTTCGTCACGAGCAGTTCTCTGCCATCGTATCTATTCTGCAAGAGGAGAATGTTCTCGTTGTCTTTCCCACGGGCGCTGGCAAATCGCTCTGTTATCAAGTTGAGTTTTTCTTTCTCGAACGAGATCGACGTGCTAATATTTGCTTCGCTCCAAGATACCTGCTATTGCCTTCACAGAAATAGATGCGGTGGATAGTAGCAAAGCCCGCACCGAACCGGGACTAACCATTGTCGTATCACCCTTGATTGCTCTTATGAAAGATCAAGTAGACGCCCTATTGCGTAAAGGCATTGCTGCCGCTTGTCTGGACTCTACCAAGACTTACGAACAGCAGAAGCAGATCAAGGCTGGCATCAGAGAAGGTCAGCTGAAGCTACTCTACTGCGCGCCCGAGAGGCTTAACAACGAAGGATTCGTCGAGAGCATGAAATATGTTCCGGGGGGTATTCGGCTAGTCGCTGTCGATGAAGCCCATTGTATTTCGGAATGGGGCCATTCTTTTCGTCCAGATTATCTCAAAGTGGCCCGCTTTGTTAAAGAGATCAACGCCGAAAGAATAATCTGCCTGACAGCTACGGCCACGCCTCGGGTTGTTGATGATATCTCAAAAGCGTTCGAGATCAAGAAATCGAATGTATTTCGCACCTCTCCCTACAGGCCAAATCTACACTTGTTAGCCGAAAGCGTGGGTACGAAGCAAGACAAGTATCCAAAGATGTTCGATTACTTGCGAAAACATCCCGGCCCTACTCTCGTTTATGTGACTCTCCAGAAGCAAGCCGAATCGCTTGCGAACGATCTGAAAACACAAGGCTTCGATGCAGTTGCATTCCATGCCGGTCTTAAGACAGAAATAAAGACACAAATTCAGGACGACTTCATGACGGATAAAGTGAGGATAGTTGTTGCTACAATTGCCTTCGGCATGGGCATCGACAAAGCCAACATACGAAACGTTATTCATTTCGATCTCTCCAGCACGGTAGAAGAGTATTCGCAGCAGGTCGGGCGTGCGGGAAGAGATGGGGAAACGAGCCACTGTATGTTTTATATCTGTCCCTACGACTTCTACATACGAGAAAACTTCGCCCGTGGCGACCTGCCATCACGACAATCGCTACATCGGTTGCTAGAAGACATATTCAACCGAGAAGTTGAGCACACACAGGAAGGCGATATTATCAGGCTTAATCAGACAGCCTTGGGCCGAGACTACGACATCCGAGCAAGTCCTCTGGCTATCTTGCTAGCGGCACTGGAGCTTCGATTTGGCCTAGTCAGATCAGTGACACCAGAATATACTTCGTATAAATTCGAAGCAATGCAGAAGTATCATCACGTTGCTAAAGCGGACACTTCTCCCGAAGGCAAAGCCATATATAAGTATGCTTCGAAACCTAGATCGGGTAAGTGGTACGAGGTCGACATAAACGATATCGTACGGTCAATCGGTCTACTCCGTACCGACCTGGTAAGAAAGCTGGAAGAGTACAACGACGATGGTATCATCTTGCTTAAAAAGAGCGGAGTTGAAAACAAATTTAAAATACTGAAGACTCTCCCCGAGACCCCGCAAGCCATCAAAGCCATCGCTGACGACCTCTATGCCGACATGGAAGCTCGAGAGGCAGATGCATTGCATCGAACCCAGCAAGTAGCCGATCTAATCACGGGCGACAAATGTTTTGCTTTAGCCCTGGCTGAGCATTTTGGAATGGGGCTGCCTGATGGAAAAGTCAGTTGCGGGCATTGTTCTCACTGTCTAACGGGGAGACGTATCATATTACCCCCAAAGCCAACTCCAGCTGTCGACATTGCCGGAATCCAAAGGGTCCTTAACGACTGTCATGTACGGGACGACCCGAGGTTTCTAGCGCGCGTCGCCTTTGGAATTAAAAGCCCGCGAGTTATGCAGCTTAAACTCCATCAGAAAAACATATTTATGTCGTTAGCAGACCATGACTTCAAGGTATGTTGTCGTTGTCGAGCCCAACCTATCATCTAGATAAACAACCAAGCTAACAATATGTGACCTAGTCCTTACTAAATGAGTTCACCCGAGCTTGTAAAGCGGCGGGATATGAGTCGACTTAGTTAAGGTCTACCAAGGTCTGTCTGCTTTGATGTGTGGAGTCTGCTGTAAGGGAGGGAAAAATCAGACCAAGTGACCAGATGCGTATGACAGAATCCCAGGGGCACTATCAAGCACCTCATGGTACATAACTGTTGATACCAAGCATGTACAATTATACCAATCGTGATTCACTAATAGAGATGTTTTTTTACAAGCTGATAGCAGGTAGCTGACTTGGAAAAGAAAAGGCTCTAGGGAAGAATGTCTACCTAAACTAACCTTGACAAAGAGAGGATATCACAGAATGCAGGGGTTCACCTACTACATATAAGATAGGCGATCCATATTACTTCATTGTGAGTACACGCGTCGTACCGTCGTATTACCCTTTATCAGGCATCGGTATCATCAAGTCAGCCAATCAAATATAAGTCATTGGCCATATGAAGGATCCTCCCTAGGTACATAGTGTCACTTCTAACGCGGGTTATCTGTTGTGGATAAAGCCAAGTTAATGTCACGTCGACCGGGATATCCAACTCCGCAAGATATCATGACGAGGATTCTGGCTCCAGGCCCTTGATTGCAGAATGGGAAGGACCCTTAGATTGTACGATCGTAAGTTCGGCGATTTTATCCGGGCTCAAGAACCGGTACCATGATAAAACTGCCAATGTACCCGTGCTCTCGGAGGGGACATTCGCCATACCTCGCTTTCTTATTAGAAACACCAAAGAACGATGCATCGTATTCGCCACCTACTACTAGCGCTACCCTTTGCACACTCGGTCGTCCAAGCAAGGCCAAACCGAGAATTATCATTTCTCAAGGAGGCGCAATCCTGTACCGAAGCATCGACAACGACGTTTTCATTGAAAGGTGCGATTTATATAAGGGTTGAAACGTCACCATATGCCATAGATGCGTTCCCCAATTCGACGCAGCTTGCGTTCGAAGTGGTTAACAACGCCAACGGTGTCTCGACTGGTTGCAGCCTCCAAAACGTCGAACACAACAACGTGTGGCCGGACTTGAGCAATTATTGGTTTAAATGCTTAGACCGAAGCTACGAGGTAGACGGATCCGAGTATCCCATAAATACAGGCGCAAATTTCCTTTGGGATGATAGCTGGAAATTAAGAGTAAATCAGACTTGGAATTGCGATGGCCAGTATGCTTGTTTCCATGCCCCTTTCTCCTATTCCACTTGCCACTCTTCTTCCAGCCTGCGATAGGTGTGTGACATGAATACAACTAACTTTTTTCGTCTAGAACCACCGTGAGACAAGTTGCTACCGCAACACTTACACCAACCTGTACAGAGACTTCTTCGCCCCAGCAGTACATAAAGAATTGTGATATTCCCGATGACGAAGTCCCGGCGGTGAATCAGTAGTTAAGATTCGTTAATCAATGATGACATTCTACTTCATAACCGTGAGGGTTCCCGTATATAAGCCAGTTCAAATACATCATGCCAATTGCACTTTTCCCGTTTCGAAACCCGTTCCGTACCATAAAATTGTGAAAATGCAACCAAAGAAGCTTACAAGCCATCCTAACTCGGGAAGAGAAAATGAAAACGGAAGATCGAGCCCTAGGGGGCACCTAGTTTTGCTAGGGTTATCCAGAAGTCGCCGATTTTATTCTCAATCACCTCAACACCGCCTTTAGCCACGGAGCCAGCGTGTCTAGCTACATCGGTCAACCAGGTGACACCCTCGTACGCTCCTATAAGTGCTACCGAGATCCCGACGGTCCATAATAATACCTTTACTATTTTCCAGCCTCTATTCGCGTCGGACGGCGGCTGGGATGCTGAACTCTGATATCCAGCCCGGGCCAAGGTTCTATAAGTATATGCAGGGTGATTGCTTGAGTAACTACCTGGATAGCTGCCCGGATAGCTAGAATGCGAATTGCGAGAGTATGTGTAAGATGATTGGGCTAGTAGTGGTTCTCGTTCGCTCCGGGCAGCGGTACGAGTGTACCGGGGTGAATTTGTGGTCGTGGTCGGCGTATAGTGGAGGCGGGGCGGGCTCACCGCAGCACTATCCAGGTGTCTTTGAGCAGATACATACTCGCCATAGCTACCGCTACGCTCTCGAGTAATAGGTATAGCTGGGTCATACCTCCACACGCGACTAGGAGAAGAAACGGTGCTCTGTGAGGGATGAGGAGCTGGAAGGGTAAATTTGGAATATTCGATTAAATCTTGGTAAGACTTTCGCGACAAGATATACTCTGGTCCCCGACGCTCATACGGCCGTAATGATGCGACTTTGATGCGATACTGCGTCTTCGTCTTTACATAAGATTTCTTCCTTAACACGAGCGTAACATCCTCGAGGCTAAGGAGCATCCCATTGTCCGGGTGTGGGTGACTGGGCCGTATAGGAATATGTTCGAGCCTAAGGTTCTGATCATATTTAAAGCGAGTCCTGAGCTCTGTCCCCTTTAGCGAGGTGATCTAAGACCATGATTATCAGAGTGAGGTAATTAAATATATAGAGTATCGAGCTCATAGATCTCGTATAACAAGAAATGCATACCATGAGATATACCACCTTTCCATCTTCGGCTTGCGGTGAGAGGATCACCACGGGATGGTTACACCTATCCGCTTCGATATCGGATCCGCAGTCCTCTCGTAACTCGGTCTTCGAAGGTAGCCATAGTATACAGCCTGCCAGCTGCTGATGTGGCCGTAATGTAGCAATCTCACGAGGCTCACGCGACCCTCTGCGAACTGATGTTACCGACGCTGCTGTCACGCCCGGCATTTATGCTTTATAGGGGCACCAGGTCGAGCCAGGTCCCCGGATAGTAATTCATAGATAGGTTGTTGTAGGAGGTGCTTGTTCAGCTGCTATGGCGAGGGAAGCCGCAAGTTCTTTTAACTTGTAAGTAGGCGGGGTGATGTGGTATTTTGGGGATCAGGAATTCAGCCTGGGCACCTATGAGGAGTGGACGCGAGGATCTCGACTCGCATGTAGTGCGACCAATCTCAGCGTCCCTCCGACATCTAATACGTTAATTTTTGTACGCACAGCCACGTGTTGCCAACCATAGGGGGGTCAGCGGGGAATCAAAGTTAGAACAGAGCCTCGCACGAAACCGGCAACCATTTTATATTGGAGGCTGATTTTTATTTGGATGTATGCCAAGTTTATTTATTGTTAACTATATTGAAGTAGGTACAACTTGGAATCCGCTTACTGAGCGACCTGGATCTGATTCCTGACTATTAGACATCCATATTCCGCTGGCGTGGCTCAAACAAGGAAAATAAACGAATTGGAATCAGAGCCTCACTTAACTCTCATTGACCGTAAGTAGGTAGGTACCTACGACCGATTTACGTTATTAATTTAAATGCTACTATTGTCCGTATATTGTAGCAATGAAAAAAAAAAAAAGGAATCGGCTATGAGATAACGTGTTAATCAACTTATTGTTTTCTTCTTATTTCTTTCCCAAGGCGTTACATGTGTTGCATAATTTATAATGACAATACAAATTCGAAAGCTTCTATATTAGTACTTAACATTGCTCACAATCCATCAGATAATAGAGCTTGGAAATTTTCTATTGAGGTTGAATTACGGGTTTAACAAACTTTTTTAGAACCTATTGCTTAACTTGCTATTTACTTATGAAGCCGTTTGCAACTCGACCAATATGTTTAGAAAGCTAGTATTTCCATAAATTTGAATAAATGATTCTTCATCATTCGAAAAGTTGAAAAAGGAATTATAATAAGAATAGTCCATGACTAGCAGTATGGGTGGGCAAACGGAAGGAAGAAGACAGCCTGTTGAAGTGTAGAAAAGTCGTATCCCTGGTTGAGACTAGGTGGGCAGCACACTTAGGAGTTCTCGGTCACTAGTGCTGTTTAAATAAGAGGTCAAGGGACTGAAGTCAGTTACAGTACTAGGTGTATCAACAAGACTATCTATATATATAAGCCAGGCTTCCCCTATCACTCACGAAAAAGTATATTTAAACAAGTCACACATACAACCAATTCATACCGTATATCTCACCAAGGACCTCAGTGTTCGATAATCCTAACGACTGATAAGAGGAGTCTCTGTGTGAGACTATGAAGCTCTTAAGCGTAGTCACAAGACATAAGCATGGTGAAGTCCTGATGGGTGTGCCGTTTTGGGAGGCTAGTCCTACGTTCGGGTGGATAATGTCTTACTATTCGTCATTTCAATGCTGGTTAATATTATAAAGCGGAATAAAGGTTTTTAATCAATACTATTGAATAAATTATGTGTAAAAGCACTATAGTAAACAATGGTTACTCGTTCAGGGATAAGTCATATCGTTACGACTCGTGTGTCTATTATCTATAATTATAGACTCAACAGCGTGAGCACCACACATACTCTTGGCATCAGTAATTATTATCGTAGGCTTTATAACAAGTTCTTTAATATTTTTCAAAGACTAACTTATCTAAGATACTTAACTAAATCTGCGCCGCTGGCGCACTTCTAAGACTATGTCGTTTAGGCCTATTAGTTTCCAGCTAAGGAATAAGATGGAGTCCGAAGTTGCAGGTACAAGTATAATGAAAGCCTACCGGCGTTAAGGATGGAGTTATTACTAATTCGCCGACTCTCCCATCTTTTTTATGACTCATTAACGTAGCGATGTTTGAAGGAGTGAGTGTTAAGCTCTCTATATAAAGCTACTTTTGCTATGACAAAGGCTTGTATATCTAATCATTTAACTCGTGCCTTCTATCTTATTATCTAACTCGGAATTTGACCACTACTGCTTCTGTCAAAATGACTCTCGTTGTCCACCATCTTGGCGTTTCGCAATCGGATAGAGTGGTCTGGCTCTGCGAGGAGCTTGGCATTGACTACGAACTAAAGAAGTACGATAGATCACCCATCTGGGCCCCACCGGAGTACAAGGCCTTGCACCCCGTTGGATCTGCTCCGGTCATCGAAGACGGAAGCATCAAACTGGCCGAGTCCGCCGCTTGTGTTGAGTACATATTGCAGACTCGGGGGAATGGGAAGCTGGCCATTGCGCCTGGGCAAAAAGACTTTGCCGAGTATTTATATTGGTTCCGTAAGACAGGTTGACCCATATTATAGGGAATCTACATGGATACTTGGGGCTGATAATAGGTCTAGACTTCGCGAATGGTACCTTACAACCTGCATTAGTGTTGGCCCTGTCGCTCTCCCGGGCGGGGCTAGGAGACGACAACGAGAGCGTGAAACGAATCGAGGATAGGCGAAAGCAACTTCTCAAGTTCATGGATCAGCGTCTTTCCGTGGTACCTTGGCTCGCGGGTGAGGAGTTTACTGCGGCTGATATCATGACCGTGACTAGCCTTACGACGATGCGTTGCTTCATCAAGTACGATCTCAGCGAATACCCAAGCGTCCTGGCTTATCTACAGCGCATAGCTGCACGAGACAGGTACAGATACGCAATGCAGAAAGGAGATCCGGGTTTAAATGTGGACGAACTGACCGCGGCATCTCCCCCTCCTCTACAAAGAGCTGTTGCCGCAGTGTTTCAAGCACATGGACGCTGAGCAATACAAGAAAGCCGAGAAATGTAAAGCATGTTGATGTATAAAATAATCTCCCTCTACTCTGTCGGCGGCGTTGCGCCGTGAGACCTACGATAGTTACCTAATATAGTCTCGCCGCTTCAATGAGTTAAGTCACGGTGGACTGCTTCCTTAGGGGGTTGATAGAGAAAAGAAAAATAAATGTAACTAATTGGGTTAAGTGGTAAGGGTTCTTCCTTATGCGGTAAGATGGTTGTCCTTTATGTTGGTTGAACTAAGCTTGGCACCGTGCTCGGACGTTGTCTAGATTTGTGGAATAGAAATTACAACACTGTTTACGTCTTTAAAGAGAGGTATGAGTTGTTCTGTATGAATAAGAGGTGAAGTGAAGAAGCACAACAGTTACATCGATACCCTTGTAGTGGAACAATGAGTTGCAAAAAAGAAAAAACTACGTCGGGATTTATACACACCAGGATCCGGGTCGACGATTCATTTAATCAAAAAAGTATTATGTAGTTAAAGAGAAAATGATGAGGTGGCACCACGTTAGAGAGGGATATACATGCGATATTTATGAGGAATGGGTTTAAGCTGTCGGTCCCGAATGACGTTTACGAACCAGGATCGTTTGTTTAGCTGCAGAGAGCTCGGCGTCTGGCATCTCGATAATTCCGCCCGTAACGCGAAGTACATAGTAGTAGTTTCGAGATACACCAATCTTACCAGTTGAAGTACTTGATGACGAGAGCCGGTTTACCCAATCCTGTTCTTCTTCTGCCCTGCCGTGGGGTAGTCCTGCCGGGGCGGGAACTCATCTGTGACGAGTTGGAAATAACACCCAAAGAGGAAATAATAATCCGGGGCTTCGACGGTCCCCGGAAGACCGACTCTCCCGTTTGGTCGCGTCATGCAACCAAGCCACTTGAAGCCTAGATGCTTTTTTCGACATGTTGATTTGTCAAGACTCTAGTTAGCAGAAGCGCGAGCCGAAGGAAGCTAACAAGTTACGAGTAAGATCATATAAACTATACAAGGAAAAACAGAGAGAGCATGTGTCTTACATAGTATATACCTATGTGGGTATCGCAGGGATGGAGAGCCGGAATGTTTGGTCAAAGAAATTTACTACTTGCTATTTATCTGGGCTCGGTGGCCGCATACATATTGAGGCTTCGTTTCGTTCACGTCTAGCATTTGAAAACGCATATACGGGCTAACTAAAACTTGATCATGTCTCAACAGCTCGAAAGCGAAGCTTCGTTCGAGAGCCATTTCATCGGGTTTCTCTATCGTCAATGGCTACTCTACCGGAAGCCAATTCCCAAGGGAGTTACCCTTTCAGGCCAAACAGCTATCGTGACCGGCTCCAACTCTGGTCTCGGGTTTGAAGCTGCACGACAGCTACTCCAGCTTGGTCTTGCACACCTCGTCATGGGTGTGAGGTCACAAGCACGCGGTGACGCTGCAGCGGAGAAGCTGAAGAAAGAGTTCCCGGAATCAACCATCTCCGTTTGGCTTGTCGATATGGAGTCATACGATTCCATCACAGCATTCGCAAAGAAGTGCGAGATACTCCCTCGAATCGACATCGCAATATTAAACGCCGGCTTACGGTGCGACCATTTCACGACCGTCAAGGCTACGGGCCACGAGAAGACCTTCCAAGTCAACTACCTTTCAACCATTCTGCTAGCCATCCTACTACTACCAGTGCTCAAGTCGAAGAAGCTATCATCGAACAGTTCGTCTCCTCCCCGACTCTCAATCGTCACGTCGGACACTTCCTACTGGGCGGATCCGCTCAAGCCAGGGCCGGTGCTGCCCCAATTCGATATTCCCGAAGAGTTCAAGCCGATGCGGTCTTACCCGAGGAGCAAATTGTTGCAATTATACTTCGTCTCTAAGCTGGGAGAGGAAATCAACGCTGACGATGTCATCGTCAATGCATCTAACCCTGGTTTCTGCAAGGGTACACAGTTTGGAGATGGCGCCGTCAAAACCTTCATATCGAGTCTAACTTTTTGGATCTTCCAAAATCTTATCGGAAGAACGGTAGAGAGTGGCGCCAGCGCCGTGGTCGACAGTGTCGTCATGAAGGGCAAGGAAAGCCATGGGAGTTACGTTAGTGATTGGGGTATCCGACCGTATGTACAAGCACCTACTACATCACAGTAAAGATCCTTAACTGACCCAAATAGATACCCTAAGGTCCTATATACAAAAGAGGGACGGGAAATAAGAGAGAGAGTATGGGAAGAGACATTGGAAGAATTTAATTTTGCCGGTGCTGCTCGGATTATCGAAGACGTGAAGCGCTGATTCGAGAGAGTATTGTTTTGCATAGCGCGTGTTGCCTTATAAAGCGATTCTTTACCCACGATATTTACGTGCCGATACCATTTGGATGGTTGATTCCCTTTAGAACAGGTAGGAATCAGTCTTTACAAGGGGTCCATTCATATTGTTGGGAACATTCGTCTTAGCTACCTACCTACCTACCTAACCTTTATTGAAAATACTATAACAAAATTGCCGTACGTCCAGGTATGTGATACGGTACTCAAATTGTCGTTCAACTACCTTCGCGAAACCAAGGTCGAGTTGGATAAAAGGCAGCAGCACCATATTATATTATATATCAACTAGTCTACGCTTTAAGAAGATAGATAGATATAAAATGAGAGTATACCTACCTAGGTGTGTTAAGAATGGTCATAAACTGCATAGTTCTCTTCAAATTATAATGGTATATATCCTAGGTTTACTATCCAATTTTCCTTTTTTTTATTTACTTTTGGGTATCTCCTCGCCTCAGTCGAATATTTATCCATATTTGACTGAGACTATCACACTGCAATCGTCAATTCATCAAGTCATTAACGGCTCAACACCGACAGTAAGACGAGACACTACCGGGTCAAACAGCCCCCTTACCCCTTGACGACATGGCCCTCGAATCAATGCTCTGTTCCCTCTCAATTTCATGCATTTCCTTCTCGACCTGTCGGATATCGATGTTGGCGACTGCATCCGCACCGTCGAAGATCCATGCGATCTCTTCCAACGTAGGTCCTTTCGTCTCGACATAAAAAAAGTAGACAAACGCGAGTTCACAAAAGTCCCAGAGCTACGCAAGAGCCGTATGTCAGCGAAAGGGTTAAGTAGAAAAAAAAAAAAAAAAAGAACTTACGGTGTAGAAAAGCATGAAGTTCCAGTGCTTTGGGAATCTATTCCACGCGATCTTGTTGGTTTGGTTGCTTAACGCAAGGATGG
Organism: Daldinia eschscholtzii; assembly: GCA_037126485.1. Taxonomy (NCBI): domain Eukaryota; kingdom Fungi; phylum Ascomycota; class Sordariomycetes; order Xylariales; family Hypoxylaceae; genus Daldinia; species Daldinia eschscholtzii. Next base: position 4,134,801 of record JBANMG010000002.1, read on the forward strand.
CCTGCACTGTAATGTTCATGATCATCATCCCCTTGGCGCGTAGCTTGAAGGGCAGGACTTCAAGCGCGTAGGCTATCAATAAGCCCGAGAAGCCAATATCGTAGAATATGCCGAACAACCATATAAATACCAGCTGCGCATATCCGGAAGCGGCGTTCGTCATGTTTGAATTCTCATATATTGCGCCACAGATCGTCCAGCTAACAAATGAGACTACCATGCCGGACGTGGAAAGTAGAAAGAGTGGTCGTCGTCCAAACCTATCGACATTCAATGCGGCCAGTATTGTCACGATAAGATCGAGAATCGTCTTGCCGCCGCTTAACTAAGGAGAAAAGTGTTAGCCTGTAATATGAGCTTTGGCATCAGGTCGTGTTCCTTACAGCTAGTTTTTGGTCTTGGACCCTGATCCCAGCGCCCTCATAGACGGTGTCCATATAATTAGAAAAAAGCGCATTACCGCTGTACTGGGAGATGACGCCTAGAGAGATGAGGATAGCCAACCGCCATAGATTACCTTTAGTGCGTAAAAAGTCGAGATAACCAGCGGCGCGGGCGACCTGTTTCTCCATTCGCATCGTCTCTTTGATTTCGCGAAACTCGAACTGAACTAGAATATCGTTCTTGTCACCACCGGCGTGATATTTAGCTAAGATATCAAGCGCCTCTTCATGGCGGTCTTTTGCGATGAGATAACGCGGCGACTCAGGGATCCAATAGATGAAGATAATCTGGATCAGCGAGGGTAGGATCTGTATTAGAGTGATCGACCTCCAACTCCAATCGTTCCGGATCTGCGCGGTGCCCCAACCAACCCAAGCGACCAAAAGAGCGCCCAGATTCCACAAGCAATTGTAGACTGCAGTGACGGGTCCACGATGCTGAGGATGGCAGATCTCCGTCAGCAGTAGCGGAGAAGCCATCTGCGATAAACTGTTTCCAAAACCGAGGATCAAGCGACCGGCTATAAACACTGCAATCGTATGTCAACAGGGTGAGCTTATGCGTGTTTTTTCCCCCAGATTCACACATACTCTCGTATCCATTGCAAAATGCAGATATGCAGCCCCCTATTATCATAAAGACGCACCCAATGGCTATGGACGTTTTACGACCCCAATTATCGGCAACATACGGCCTAAGCTATACGTTAATGTCTCGTAGCTGATTAAGGCGCGTTGATGGAGGTCATACGTGAGAAAGAAACTAATGATGCTCCCGATGTTGAACATATTTACGAGGAGTCCTAACCAACTATCTGCTATCTCCTGAGGATTGTCTGGCCCAACTTGCGTTTTCGGAAAATATTGCTTCCATCGGTCGATCTGCTGAGACGTATTGACTAGCATTCTGTGTATAGTTGTAAGCCAAGCGTTCGGCGAGATAACAATCTCGGATATTCTCTCGTCGCCTTACCCATCATATCCTGTAGTTGCTGAGGCTATCATTAAAACACACGCCCACGCATAAAGCTTTCGGAGATGTGGCTCCTTTGTCCAGTATACGTATTCGAAGACGGGACCCTCTCTACGCGCCAGCTGCTCGTGTTCCTCCTCATGACCGTTGACCGCGGACTGGTGACGGCGGACCATACTGACGCCTCTGGATTTCCGTTCTCATATATGGGCTATCGAATCGCGTTGTATTTCGGGGTTGTGTTCTAACTTCAAAAAATAAGTAAAGGTCGAGGCGGTAGAGGATTGATGCACACACAATGTGAGGGAGATATGATGGTAACCAAGTGCTGTATCCCCAGACAGTGGCTGGGGTTGCTGATTGAAAAACATAACGCCGCAGGGCTAACCCGTGTCCTTCGCTGAAGACATATAAAAACATATAGACTAGCATGAACATCGACCCTTGCCATCCTACCCTAACCCTGCCATGATATTATTGCTGTTACGATGGTCAAATGCATGTTATGATAATGCGGGGATAATATAGAGATGATCTTGGAGGGTAGTAGTTGGGGAAGGCTTTCGACCAGGATCCAACTAACTAGCGGTCTATCAAACCGACAGCCCGGCTACGATCTCGTCTTGATCTCACCCTATCATACCCAAAAGAAAAGAAGAAGAATTCCTCATAGCACATACGAAGCTCCGAGTTGACATTTTTGGGAAGCACGCAGGAATCAGTTGCTGCGGAGTCAACTTTTGCTTTTCATATCCACCTAAGATAGAATAATTATGAGTACCTAGGAGGTAAGTTGTCTCCTCATAAGATAGAGGATCAATAAATGAGCGTCCATAGCCCACACCTTGAGCTAGGTTACTCTACAGGTGCTGTGCCTCTATTTGCGACTTTCTTTTTTAATCATTTTGAGCATTGTACAAGGGTACAAGGGCTTCTACTTTGATGTGGATCTAGGCATTGCAAACCCATGACTATTGACCATCAAGAACATGACAGTCCGAGCGTAATGCGCTATCAGGTAACATGAAAAGTCTGCGTAGAAGCAAAAGACCCGCTTCCCCAGGTTATATGCTATGCATGACAGCTACGACCCATGATGGAACATGGAGGACGAGTTGTGACAATGAGTGCCGGTGCTGGACCAATCTCGCCATCTATCCCTCCGGCATGACGTTCGATACTAGTCGAATATCACCCTACCTATCCGGGTTTGGGGAACGCGAGACCATGCCCGAGTAGTATGGATTTGGAAGAGAGCATCGAACGCATGGATGGGTTGAGTGTGAAGGCCAGCTTCGGCGACACATCTTCCACCACATATTTGCGGGCTGAGAAACCAACCGATAACTTAACTGTTATTGGGCGCATGGCTTGCCTTTTCGGCGCAGCGTCAGAAGTGAACCGTGTATCAGAAAAGGCCCGGCTGGTTATTTGGCAAAAGTCGGAATGAAACATAACGAATCTCCCTAAGGGGAAACTTGGCAACGGAACTACCAAAAAGCCAGCGCTGTCCATCCAATGAAATTCGATATTTACATCTTTTTAGGTAAAGCAATCCCCAAAGAAGAAAACAGCTTACTATTTACTTGGCTCTTTTTTCATTGCTATCACTTTCACAACATGTTATAGCCCTCCCATTCTCAATGAGGGGATGTTCTGTTGTTAATCAATGACTACCTACCTTAGGTATCTAACATCTATCATGAGATTATGAAGTTGGTAGAAATTCTTTATTCCTCTAAGGAGCAAAGCGGGAGGTGAAAGCCGACGGAAGTTGATGGAACGAAAAGACACGCATCTAAGTTGTTGAAGACTGATAGCAATATTTAGGTAGTCAAGCCGCCATCTCCATACTTGAGTGGTAAGACACAATGGGCGTGGCTCGTCTATATCATCAAAAAACAAGTCCGGTTACTAGCATCTTGTCGCTTTGATTGGGTATTTGGTAGTTTCGTTGCTACCTAGACTTCTGGAATTAATACGCACTAACACAATACACTAGAAAGCAAACTACCTATTTCAGGAATCCTAGCTGCAATTCGCCCCTATTGTCCTATTTTTAACAACACAATTATATCCAGATATAAACTTGTGGTTCGGCATTAGTTGGACCTTCACCAGATAGATTGTGAGCATTATTAGAATGAAAGGATCCGAATAGATTGTCGGGGTTTTGCTAGCGTAAAGCAAAAGTCAAGAAACTGCGTTCCCTCTTTGTGAATCAACCATGTCCAACACTACACAACATCGTCCATCTCGCTGTCAGAGTTGACAGAATTCACGTATGTAGGCCGGAAACTGCTATCGTTGGAGGACCTCTCGAGGTTGTTAATGCTATGCATTGCTCTTACGAGCTTGTCCATTTCTGCTTTAAGCTGTTCCCTCCTCTTAGCAGTGTTCATATCCTCCTCCATTAACCTTTCATATAACCCTGGATCTGGTTAAGAATTTCTTAGTATTGCCTACGAACTCCACCTGCCGGAATTATTTATGGGGGATTTTTGTCTTACCGGATTGGCCGAATATGTAAAACTTTGAGTTTAAGAACTCATCGAGTTGGCTTTCTCGGTATGTGCGGAAGAGATGGGAGTTGACGTTCATCGTCACACCTTCTACAAACCGCGCGGCGGCCACTGGCAAAAACCAGACGATTAGCAAGTTGAATCATATTAGAATAATAAGTGGAAACTCATACTCATATAATATCCGCGAACGAACCCGGCAACCTCGATTTCGGTATCGTAAGGGTCTTTCCCAGCCTTGGGAAGGTTGGTGTCCAGCATTTTGCGTTCCTTAGCCTTCTCCTCCTCGGACATCCTTTCTAACTTCTTAATCGAATAAGTCCAATCGATCAGAGTCAAAGCCTTTAGGCGGATAATCCCACGCATGCGTGTCAGTTGCTCCATCTCCTGTGCTTTATAACGATGGAACGCATCATCATTCATCATATAAAGCTGATATGTTTCGGATCCAAATATTTCCGCCAGGCGCGCCCTCTGGCTGGCAACCGTCTTGTCGATAAATTCACCCAGATACTTACGGCAATCTTTGAAGATTAAGCGGCTGCGCAATGACTCCAGAGAACTTTCAAGAGCAGTATTGGCTGTCTTCTTTAGGAGCTCCGCCGTCTTGCTAATATAGGTTTCTAGAGGTGCTTCCCACTTTCGGACCGCCTTTAAGCATAGATTCTCGCGAACTTCATCTGGGACTAGGTCTCGCGGCATGCCAGGCCTCTTCTTCGATAGAATCTCACTGCGGATATTCCTAATATCCATCGCAAGGCGACCAAGATTGGAGTATTTCGCGAATGGGTCCGACGCACCAGCCCCTGAGCCACCAACCACAGACGATGTGCGTGACATTGCCATCGGGATTTCCTCGTTCTTTACAGGGGTTGCTGCGCCTTCTTGGCGCTGGCGCCTGCTGGGTGTTGTGAAGTTTCGCATAGTCGAATCTGTAGGTCGAGGCCTATGTGGCGTGGGCGTTGTAGGCTCTGAATCGGCTCCAGAAATGTCGATTGTTTGAAGCTCCGAATCTTTGACGGTGCAGGTTGGCTTTATTCTGAAAATGCAGTCCTGGAACTGACTGTTCAAGGCGTTCCATTCAGATGAAAACGCGGTATTCTTCATGGCAGTTTTCATCTGATGGAGAAAATCGAACAAGCTCTTCTTCACCTCATGTTCTACATTGGGAGGAAGTTCAGGCAGGGCTGCCAATTCGCTCTCAATAACCTTGAGGCGCGTGAAAACTGTGTTTTTAATGGATGGAAGACTCTCAGTAAAGGCTTCCCCTAGCTTAGTGGATAGGTACTACAATACACTTCCAGTCAGCTTTGTCTCGATTCAAGATGTTTGGTGAAGCTCATCCGAGTGTAGCCACTTACTCTTAATAGAACTTCGACACCGCAACGGTCCTTAAACTCGGCGAATTCGGTGGGCCACTGGATACCGCTAATCTCACGGTTGAAAAAGAGTTCTTCCCATTTTGCTGCGTTTTCGAGCGCTTGGTCCGGTGGACGCGACGTGGCGAAGAAGCCGTGCCCAACGAGTGGCTTTTCGTTTCTGAACATAGACAGCCAGTTGGAAATGTTCTGAGGGGGAAGTTGGTCCGCCTTCGTCATTACACCGATAGTTCGGCGCGTTGCTTTTGCTGTGCGGATGATGCTTAAGGAGATAGAATTCTCCACATCAACGTTCATCGGAAGGGCCCACATAATAATTGCTTTGTCTCGTTTGATATAGTCAAGAGTGAGGTTCTCAACGACTTTTACCACGTACATGTCTTCTTCTTTTTCTGGGGATTGAAAGACTCCTGGCAAGTCATAAAAGCTTAGGTCCGGAAGGCCGGGACCTCTCATCTCTAAGGCGACGATGTTCGGAGAGAATTGGGCGTCTGTCTCCCGAGCCGCAACTGTAGAAGAAATATGTGAGTCTATCGCCTAACATGGACGTAGGAATGGAAAACAGAAATTGAAGGTAGAAGAGCATTGTTTGATAAGGAGCATCTAAAGATACTTATAACAGGAAAAGGTTGCCGACTCACTATCAAGAGGCGTTTCTTTAGCAAAAGCACCTTCACCGGGGATAAAAATCTCAAAGTTGCGATTGTGATTTAATATTGCAATCTGGGCCCAGCGGAGGACCTCTTCGATCTCGGAGGGATTAAAGATAGTCTTGAACGGTTTGATTTCCCGGTGATTATTTGCGACCCAGGGGAGGGAACGGCCTTGCCGGGGTAACGTCTGATAGCTCCGGTTTACGATCAGGATGTGGCTGGAAATCATAGTCTTGCTGTAGAGAGACAGTGCATGACCAGTGATCGGTCTTACTACTAATTAAGCGAATATGGAGCGGGCACCGTGTGCATACTCCAGCGCTCCTCGGGAGGTTTATGCGAGCTAAACCAGACATTAAGCTAGACTTGCCAGATGACTGATCGCCAACAAGAACAAGCTCAGGAAGGGGAGCAACATCTAGAAGCAGATGATCAGCGGACACCCCCATGGTAATATCTAGGTTATGGTACGAACGAATTCATATAGTGAGATGCCGCTCGATTTACCCTCAGATAAAGCAATAGAGGCGGTTAGGGAAGTATAATGAATACTACTTACGAGACACGCCGAGCGTCTGAAGGTCCCCCAGAGTATCGTTGCAAGCTTTCTGTCTGAGCCCAATATCGGCAAATGTATGATGGGAGAAACTCTGTTGTAAGAAGCTAGCATCGGCGTTCTGCGATACTGGCGAGCCTTGTTGGCCGCTTCGAAGGCTATCTTGACGGTATCTCATTTCCATAAAGATGGGCTCCGTCTCATCATCCCTTCGCTGAATCGTCTCAGCGCTAGCTATAGCATAAAAAAAAATAAGGTTTAGCAACAATCGAAATAGCCAAGTAGGTAGCAGCTGGGATTAGTTACTCACGCGCATGAGATCGATTAAAAGTTCTTGCTAATGAGTGATGACTTTCGCTCGGAGGAACTTTTCGCTTGAGAGGATTGGGGGAGGGTGGTCCCATTGTCCCAGATCTCATGCTTGGTATCGGGGAGCCACCACGTTCGCGTTTGACGTCGCTATCAAGTCGTGGCATTCTAACTTATACTTAGAAATGTTACGAATATAAATGATACCTCGACAGATAAGAGAAATTATACCTGTCGTGGTGATTATATTGCAACTACCAAAAGCCAAGCTTGCACAGGTATAAAATAGAGTTCAATCCTATATCCAATATAGAAAGGTGGTAAAGAGTTAGGAATTACTAAATAAAAAACCTGGGGTAAGAATAGATGCAGGAAATAGAGGCAAGTGAAAACAGTGTAGTTAAATTTTAGAACCGTCCGGTCTCATCAAGTGCTGAGATTAGCAGCGAGGCCGAACATATGGGTATTGCAGGTGAAAGGAGAGAAAGCGATATGCTCGTGCTGGTAAGAGTGCAGAAGAAAAGGAAAGGATGAAAGAAATTATGCGAGGAGAAGTGAGAGAATAGCAGCTTTGATCGCGTACTAACTATGTAGATGCATCAGTTGTGAAGTTGACTCGAGGCGGCCTCCGAGAGATAATGAACGTTGTTAGGGCAACCCGCCTAAAGAAGGTCAAAGCACTAACAGACACTATCTAAGTACTGAGTATCTGCCATAAATTGTTCACGCATTAAAAGCTGTAGCAGATCCTGAAGTGGGGCAATACTGGCGTTAGTACCTTAGTACCTACCTAGGCATGTACACCTAACCTAGGACTCAAACATGCATGAGTGCTTGCATGTAATGATGTACATCCATATGATATAATAGCTGCCTGAAAGTACATAACAGAAAAGAAAAAGCATTGAAAAAAAAAAAAAAAAAAAAAAAAGGTTTGAAGAATATAGACAAATAGAGATAGTACATTGAGTTGTTGTAAATCCTCATATTGTTGGATGAACCTAGTTATGCGTAAATACTGTTCGCCACTTTTTATGTAATAGGTACCTAGGTAGGTGTAGGTATGTAAGTAGGTAGTTAGAAGAAAGGGGGGAATGTGCTTCAACCATAATGGGACATCTGTATTATAGCAGCAATATCTACATAAGGTACTCGGTTTAAGAACTAATTCATTTGCCGGCCTTACCTCCATTCCCACTTCCTACAGATTAGCCTTTCTTGCTTGATCGATGTTAACTACCTTTAATCGAGTGGCTATAGGTACCCAGGCAGATACTTGAATGAATTTGACCACCCCTTTTCCAAGATTATATTACAATAGATAGATAGAGTCATCAGTGGTTCGACTGAGTGAGACGTGAAAGCTACCCAAGGGTAAAATATATATCGAAAAATACTTCGTACAAATTACAGTAGCTATGCCTCGTGTTTTATTCACCGGAGTCTCCGCAATTCGATCATCTAATAAACATGGGTTAGCTATGATTTCCTGTCAAGTTGGCCATCTCATACCCGGTATTTCTTCCTATGATCAACCCGCCTTCCTCTTCGTCTCGGATTCTCCTCCAACCTTCTCTATCTTCCACCTCGGTACCTGGTGTCGGGTATGGCTCGTCGCACTCCCGACTACTCAGACGCGGCCAATACCTCCGGTAACTAAAAATCCCAACCGTAAGTCCCAGAGCGGAACCCACACAGACGTCATACACGTCGTGGCGATAATCCTGGCACCGACTGATGGCTATCATGGCCGCTCCAACCAAAGGCGCAAGGCAAATCAACGAACGTCCAAGATCTTTCCTATCGCGAAATATCCTTAATTGGCCGGCCAGGAAGCAGGCCAAATACCCGAGACCACTGAACGAAAAGCTGGAGTGCCCCGAAGGAAAAGACCGCCAGCCGTCGTGAAGAGTGTGGTGATCCGTCTCGGTACACACATCGATAGTCACCAAGACGTTAGGTTTGGTACCGGAGGCAGGCTTGCATCGGGCGATTAGATCAGGTCTGGGGCGACCGACCGTGTTCTTTACGATGTCGGTGAGGAAGGAACTAAGTATGAGGGCTATGGCGAGACCAAGAATGGCGCTGTGGTGCTTGTGGAACGAGGCTCGGGCCAAGCTATTGTATAAAAGTAGAAACCCAAGGGGGATGAACAGGGCGTAGACAAAGTTCAACCAGACTGGCACCCGCTCGATTTCGGCGTGAGGGAATGATATATTCAGATTGTTGATATAAAACATGCGGTGGAAGGGTTCGACGAAAAATTGGATCAAGAGGTAGGCTGTTAACAGGCCAGCGAAACCCACGTAGTCGGGGGCGTATGAATGCTTGAAGATTAGTTAGTTTTGCTCTCTGAGTTCTCCAATGGAGATAATAGTATTAGGCAGGAATAGGAAAGGTTGTCACCATACAGTCCAGAACCTAGTTATCGATCCTAGGATTCCTCCTTGCTGGAAAGAGTCGTTTCGCGGTGTCATGGCTGCGATAGCTGTAAGTCACCGACCACGTACAGATTTGAAGATCCCCCACAACATTTCTCACTATCGAAAAGAGTACCTGGGTGGTTTATAAGAAATTGGAATGGACTAAATCGATATATACCTATGTAAAAAGAAGAGGAAATGACGCCCTAAAGTGACGAAAGGTTCGAGGTCGCGTGCCAGACTAATAAAGTATACATGTACGTACTAACCCTAGGCTGGTTACATGTACCTAGGGGTAGAAGATGTATGAGATCAGATGAGATTGGGTTGGAACAAGGATGATGGTTTGGCGCATTTAGGGTCCTCACACTTGCAGCGTTTGGGTACATTAGTGCCTACCTACCTACTAATGTACCTCATTAGGTACCTAGGTACCTTATGTATAGAGGTAGGAGGTTAGTATGCTTCGTCGGCAGTTCTGAGTTGCGTCCCACCGATAGAATGAATTATGTAAACCCAATGGAACCCTTCACCTCGGTGAGTTGTGAGCTTAAAACATCATTTGTTATCAAGAAATTTGGTCAAAATACCGTATACGCCCTGTTATTTTTCTTCTTCTTTTCCCTTTCTATATAAACCCTACTTATCTGCGACACCGTATAATATGTTGAAATCAACGTACAAGCCTTCTCAAAACCAGCCACCACCTTTACCTCCTGGTTGGACAGAGCACAAAGCTCCCACAGGCCATACTTATTATTACAATGCGACTACAAAACAATCCACATACACTCGCCCATCCGCGTCGCCTTTACCTACTCCTACTGCCACTACTGTTCCGCAGCATCCTCCCCAAGACCCTCACGCGAATTTTTTTCAGTACTCCAACGTTCCCCAGCTTTCTGATCCCGCGACCGCGAATGCCTTCCTCGCTCAGTATGACCCGGCACACCAACGCCATTTACAACAACAGCAGCATGGCGGCCGTGGCGGCCACCGCGGGTATAATGAAGGAAAAGATCGTCCGCGCCCTCAACCGGTAGACAAACCAAAATCCAAGGTCGCCATACCAGGTTGTGAGCCGTGGCTGCTAGTGTATACCAAGTATGGCCGCCGCTTTGCGTATAACCCTGTCAAAAATGCAAGTTATTGGAGGATACCCGAGAAGGTTATGAAAGGTGTTCTAGAACTAGACATCAGAGGAATCAAAGAGAAGGCCACAGGTGAGCATGGGGGAGTAACAGATGCTAAGGCATCCACATCTCCCTCTGCAGAGCCGGAAAGAAAGTTGTCTACTGCAGAGACTGCAGAAACTACAGAGGGGATGGCGGAGCAAGTAGAGCTAGGCTCGGACTATGAAGAAGTCGAAGTCACAGACGATGAAGACGAGCAAGAGGAGGGTGACAGAGAAATCGAAGAAGGTCAGAGTAGTGAGCGCCCTTCGAAACGTCAGCGCACGGAAGAACCTGCCGAAGACGCGCCCATCGAATTTAACGAGGACGACATCGCGTACCAATTACAAGCAATGGGGGACGAGTATGGTTTGGACCCGGGCGAATACGACGACGGCAACCCTGACGCGTGGCCTGAAGGTGCAGAAGGTCTTCCGCTATCTGAGGCAGACGCGAGGGAACTATTCAAGGACCTATTGAACGACTATGGTATCAACCCCTATTCATCATGGGAGAAACTCATCGAAGAGGGCCGCATCATCGATGATGGACGATATACAGTGCTTAACACAATGAAGGCCCGCAAAGACGTCTGGGAAGAATGGAGCCGCGAACGAATACAAGTTCTCAAAGAGCAACGCGCCAAAGAAGAGAAGAAGGATCCCCGCATCCCGTATCTTGCATTTCTACAGCAGAAAGCAACGCCGAAGCTTTACTGGCCCGAATTTCGGCGCAAGTATAAAAAGGAAGCACCTATGCGCGATACCAACTTAAGCGACCGCGACCGTGAGAAGTGGTATCGCGAACATATCAATCGATTAAAACTTCCCCAAGACGTCCTCAAGAAAGATCTAGCTACGCTTTTACGCAGTGTTCCCCTCCGTTCCTTCAATAACAAGACTCACTTGGAAAACCTCCCTCCCGAAATACTGGCTGATCTGCGATATATCAGCCTGGACCCGCAGATTCGGGACCCCTTAATAGAGGCATATATTCAGACGTTAGGACAGCCACCCGCAGCGGACGAGGCCGAAGAGGATGAGGCAGCACGCAAAGCGAAAGAGGAACGAAGGAAGCGGGAAAAGGCGCTTCAAGAACGAGAGCGTATTGTTGCAGAAGAAAAACGAAAGCAAAAGAGGCAACTAGAATTTGGAAAGGCAGCCCTGAGAGAAGAGGAGCGGGAATTAGAGAGAGCTATGCACGTAGGGAAGAAAGGCCTCCAGAGTCAGCTTTTATCCGCAAACAAGGCGGATAGTGCTGCTGGGTTGCTGGGTAGCTCGTAGGTACACAGTTTCTAGTTATGATATCAACATGGATCTCCAGGAAGTTGACCCTTAGTAAGAATAATATGATTAGTTGCGGTGACAGAAATCTCTGAATTATTCCATGATAATATTTTATTTTAATCCTTAAGCTATAGACTGTTCATCGAGCGTCAAGCATGACTATGTCGCAATCACGGGTATTCTCTAAATTCCTTCACAGTCTTTCTTTTGTCGGTACCTTTCCATTACCAAGTCATAACAGCCAGTTGTCAAACCAGGTCACGGCCTGTAGGAAGGCTTGCTCCTTAGCAAAACGCTCGATTTTCTTACTGGTATCGCAACGGACAGCGAATCCATGAACCACCTGAGAGTACAGGTTAATCTGATAAGGGAATCCGCCCTTAGCTAGAATCACTTCCGACTTGTGACGTTTGTCGGCCGGGAAGATCTCATCCGTCTCGGCCGCCGCGATGGATAGCGGTGCCTTAAATCCTGCAAGCTCGTCTTCATCGACAAAGGACGGGTGTGCCATGAAGCCGGCTTCGATACCATTCTTATGGTGACGGGCGACGTACTATAAAAGTGAACGTTAGCAATTCGGACTTATAGAAGTAAGACAGCATAGACTCTTAGTTCAAGCATACCTTTGCTCCGAAGCAGTAACCGACAGCACCCAATTTCTTAACACCCTTCTCTACCTTAAGATATTTAATGGCAGTTTCAATAATAGGGTCGACAGCTTCCGTCGTATGCGGATTGTCGCCGGTAGAACCCTTGGTCAGCCAAGATACAAAATCAAAGCCTTCGGGACGGTTTAAGGATAGGGCGTCGCCTTTAAAAGGGTCAATGATCAGCGTCAGATAGCCGTTAGCAGCAAATTGGTCAGCAATTAGCTTGCTATTCTGCCAGATGCTGATGACGTCGGGGATAAATAGGATAGCAGCATTCTTGGCTGTGGAGGGCTCAGGAGTAGCCAAGTAGGCTTGGTGTTCGCCCACTTTGATATCTGCGCCTGTAGGTGTTCCCCTAGATGACGATAAGAGTCAGTACAAGAATATAAAGAATAGTGACATAAGAGTCTGGAGTAGCTAGACGTATAAATATAGAGACGATATAGTTATATCTATCTATATATATATATAGCTATGCCGTTAGGTATGGGGAGTCAACTCACTCGTGTTTGACACCCTTAACGCAGCAGTCTGCGGGAGGATTTGATGCCATCTTGAATTGTTGTATGTGGATCTATCTTTACTATGTATGAATTTGGCTTTTGATTGCCGGGTGGAAGATGTTATGATGTAACGTGGGTGAGAATTGTCATATGTAAGGTAGGTAGATATAGTAAAGAGAGGGAATAAATCAACGAAGGGCGAAGCGAAAAGTTTAAGTATATAACTACTTGACGCTAAGAACAAGTCTTTAGTCGTCAACCGGATTTATCAGCAACAATATTATTTGGTATACCAAATTGTTACAACTTGTTCGCTCTTTGCTCTATGAATTCCCTCAACAGTGACCCGAGGAAATACCTAATTGACCCCACCACCCCACCAGATGCATCTCAGGTAGGTAGGTAGGTACCTACATGAAGGGCAGGCTCTGCTAGCCGTTCACGGTGCCGGCACCTGCAAACCCCACCTCGTTCAATCGCGTCAGCATGCAGACATGTTTCGCGTATTGCTCCGGTATTAGTAATGCATGTACCATAGCCGTCACCCACCAGCCACTGCCCGCCGCGTTCCTATTCCGATATATGTACCTACAGTATCTATCCCGTAATCTTGACGGCTCAACATAACAAAATACCTAAATTAGTTACGTCAAATTATCTTCGACTTCAACATCGTTTGACACCTTTTCTTAGGACTACGAAAATAAGACGATGCTATTAAAGATACTATTTAGGTAGTTATAATTAGGTACCTAGTTATAACTACTAACTAGTTAATTAAACATAGTTACCAACTATGTAACTACTGAGGAACGTGACCTCATACGAAGCGTAACACCCGCTCTCGTCTTAAACTACCTTGTACAGCCTCGATTCATGAGACTCGCAACTTGGATGACTCCAGGCACGAAACCATTTATCCGCTTCTCCATCTCCTGCGTGAGACTCTACCCAACACTCTCTTCTGACCCGCCCATACGTTTTGTCCCTGGTCTCCCGTATTCGGCTCCGCGATATACTTTTGTCTTGATGCCTCGTTGGCATCATCGTGCCGTGAGAGTCCTGTCTGCGGCCGAGGCGAGCGAGATGAGCCCCAAAATGGAACCCATACCCTATTCTTCTGCTCTATAGACTGCCTGTCAGAAGCGTAATCGTCCCGGCTTCGGCGTCCTAATATAACCATAGACGCCGAGGTACGAATTTCCGTATCCTCTTGACCTTGCTGCGTTCCTGTCTTCGGTGACGGCGATTTCCCAGGCCCTAGCAGCAACCGTAAAACCTGGGTGGGAACCATAGGAGAAGGAGTTTGGCGCCTCGATTCTTCACGAGTGATATCCTTGTGCGTTGCTACGTTGCCAGGTGTGGAACTTGTTCCGGCCGTGCTTACATGAGCCTGGGATGAGGATTTGCTTCTTCTGTGCCGCCTCGATTGTTCCGGTATTTTCGCTAGTTCCGTGTTTATTTGCGGAGATAGCCCATCCTTCTCCGTTTTCTCCGTCCCAATGTATGCTTTCTGCACCCTGTCGACGCTTCTTTCCTGTCTCATACTAAGTTCCCTATTTTTATATTCGTATCTACTCGTATTCTCGGAGGACTTCTTCGTTATCTTATCTCGTAAATAGCCGATTTCCCGACCATTTACGCCAGTATTCCGTGCATGGGAGTTTGACGCTACCCCCTGGTTGTCTTCGTCCTCTTCATCGCGTAACCTCTTTGCTATACCGGAGATCGTAATTCTATCTTCGTTATATACCCTCGTCCGCCTCTTGAAAGACCGCCAAAATTCCGGCCTTGTCTCTTCTACTTGGGGCTCTGATTTCTCAGAAGACTGACCTGGTGAGGTTGACATGCCCTCAGGAGAGCTGGTATTCGGCATATCCCTCTTATGAGTGCGCAGCCCTAGGATGCCGCGAAGTTTGTTTCTGTGTTTATTCGAGGGGTTGTGAATGGTTCGAGATTCTGGGGTACCTGCTACCATACCGATCTTCTGCGGCGTTGGGGTAAGTATCTTGTTTCGAGTACTAGAAACCGAGTTGACTTTCTTATTCTTTCGCAACTGGTCCGGTGCCTGTGGTGTCTGTCCTACAGATATATCTGTTCGCCTTATACGATGAGACGCGGGTGTTGACTGTCTGCTATCTCTACTGCTTGTTGCGGTTGTATTCCCAACTCCGGTGTCGTATGGGTGTGTGCTCTTACCAGGTTTAGTATTCGCGGGCATGGGGTCATGTGTCCTAGCATTGTCAGACAACGTTGATATGCTCGCCCTTTTTTGCTTTTGCGACTCTATTGCCTCTACATAACTGTCAATACCATCTTGCTAAGACTCAATCTTCATATTGATCCATGATAGGGGAATCGAAATGGCCTCCAGGGCCTTGACCCTTCGAGATTTTGGCTTGTCCTCAATTTCCCTTTCTCGTAGTTCCCGAGACTCGTAAAGTGTTTGTTGAGTCGGCCAACGGTGCCTATAGTCAACTACCGCCTTCTTTTTCCTCGTGTGCCTTCTCATTCTGGCTTTTCGGTCGTCCTTAAAAGTAATGCTGACCTATAATCAGACAATGTTGTTTAGGTCGAAGGATAAGCTGCGAGGGGTTTTGTTCCAAGACAAAAAAAGTAGTAAAGCAAAGGGTATGGGTTGTATTGCCCCAAATAATGTAGGTAGGTTAGGTTAATATATTAGTTTTGGTAATAATATAAATTACTTAAAACCCACAAGCACATGTATTTCCGGTTAGAAACCCAAGCAGTGCCTCAACGTTAGCAATTTCACTTTCTTACACCAATAATTAAAGTTTCCCAACTAGTAATGGTTCATACCTACCTAGGTACGCTTCTCAGGTAAGTAACCGAAATGCTATTCACATCGAAACTACCTAATATTAGAAGATACGTAATTTTTTTTCTTTTCTTTTTCCTTCTTCGATCGCAAACGCCTCTTTACCCGACAGGAAAACAGGAAGCAAGTTGCATTCGTGTACCTAGGTAATGATCAAGTAAAGTTAGGGATCTCAACTTTTATATTCCACGTAAAACCCTTGGCCGGCATACGCACAGGAGGGAATACTGCCCAAAATCTGCAATTCGTATGCTGTGTCGTTACGCATCCCGCTAAGCTGTCTCTCAAGAGGAAAGTTAACTCAGCCGGCTGCACCCTTCACTTATATTGAATATTTCCTGCTTCTAAGTTCCTATCTAGAGATTAATCGCATAACACCATATCGCATCCGTGTAAGTTATGAAATTTACAGGCGTAGCTTATGCAGCATCATCCCAGCTCAGCTCGATTTTGTCCGGTCCCAATAGCGGGAGTGTTCGGTGCTTCAGCAACCAGAGGTGTTTGCGCTACTGAACTTTGATACTTGAGTTCTCCCAAAGTGTTATATTGTGGACCAGGGGCGTAATTATTTTGAGAGGGACTCAAATAGACAGAAGAAATGCCAGAACCGGAAAATTCCTGAGGTTCGGAAAGGGTGGGTGGTGGTGATGTGACTATATGAGCGTTCTTCTGGTATTTTTTAATGAAGAAGACGCCAAGGATAGTCAACCCGATTACGGCAACGCCGCCTACGACGCCGCCGACAATGGCTCCGACTGGGGTCCCGGAACCTTTACTCGATGATATGAAAGTGGCGTCTGCCAACGTTGAGGATGGAACAGTTGAGTCGCTTGTAGCTGTAGAAGGCGGGTCAGTGGACTCGGTCGTTGAAGACGTTGTAGATGAATCGGTTGCGGTTACGGCCATGGTTCGCGACGTCGTACTACTGATTAGGCTTAAGGGGGTAGCCAGCAGCTCAAGAACGCGAGTTTTACTTTGTGTATCACAGTCCCATGCTGTGAAGGTCGAGCTACTCGTCTTTGACGATTAGGTAGGTTAGCGTTTCGATTTTTTTATGAATTACTTAGAAATCACGATGCGGTTACTATGCATACGGTTATGTATACAGCATCGGAAATCTCGGATCATATTCCATTCTAGGGGTCTGTCCTTGATACTCACAGAGAATAACCAGGTGATACAATATGGTAGTGCCGACTGGCTATTATATAAATTGTTTGGTCAGGTTCAAGGGATCATGGAGGATAATCGTATGGGTAGATGCTCACCAGCAACGTGTCTTTGAATTCATGTCGCAGAAGCTCGTCGCATCATAATCATCACACTTTGTCCAGAAAGTCGACGAACATGCCTTCAGCTCCCCCGTGCAGCATCCCCTGAAGTTACCAATATTTTCGCATTTTCCGATACTTGAGTAGCAACTATAAGTAATCCCAGCTGCAGAATCAAGTCAGCTGGAAGTTTTGCTTGATTAATTAATGAACTTCGCTCTCCTACTGTCAAAAGCACCAAAACCGCATGTGTCATGGCCCATGTGGTATTCATCGCGCCCCAACAGTTCGGTTGACGCGTAGTACTCCGGGGCCGCAGTTGATATGGGTTGTAGGGTTGCAAACGCGCCATCTTGAGCCTGCGTAGAGAAAGGCTGGAAAAGGAGCTTGGAAGCCGAAACGTTAAGAAGCAGCCCTACTCGAATTGAGAATGATAACAAGGTGCGCCTCATGATTGACAGGTATTATTCTCTTGGTACTAATATGCACCAGAATTTGATGAATCCCTCGCTGACCCGACCAACAAGGAAGATGAGGAAGGTATCCCGAAGGAAATTGCGAGAGACCCTCAACAAGCTGCCAAGTGGATAGATATTTTCAGCTCTAGGCACGCCTTGTCTTCGTCCATCTTCCTCTCCCAATCATCTAATCGCATCCTGGAGCTAGCAACGCTAGTTAAGTTAATTATCACCATCAAGGTACAGAGTAAATGTCAGCGATGCTAGAGCAGGTAAAGCGCAGTCCTGCGATTATCATATTTACAGAATTACGACCCTTGAATTTACTGTAGGGGGAATCTCTTTGATTTCGGTGGCGCAATGCTGTAGAGTACCTGGTAAGCAGTAATAAGGGCTTTCTTACTTTTAACCGCAGATAGGTATCAGATAACTAGATAAATATTAAGCCATATAAAAAATAAAGAAGAGGAATTTAGCTACGTAGGTAGAATAGCAACTTCACATATTGAATCTGTTTTATCATGAACTAGAAATATTTGATCATAGTAAATTTCATGTGATACCAGCTGTACCTGGGTAAGTTTTCATTAGGCGCCTTAATTCAGGTACAGTACCTCTTGCTAGAGTTTATGCATATAAAAGGCATGATTACCAAGGAAGGCCAAAATTCGGGGACTTTGGAGGGGCAGACAGAGGGGTAGAAGTACCCTTTCTGCTTTTGCAGCTTGGCTAGCGAATCAATTATCGGATCTTATCAGAGGTCTCCATTAAAATTTTAAAATTTCCATGCGACGGACCCCACCTAACAATTTCAAAAAAACACCTTTAAATACTTTTTTTTCCTTTCTATTTTTTCTGTTCTTATTGTTGCCCAACTCTTCATCATCATCAACGGAGGACCAACGTTGGGAAAGGAAATAGAATCTGGGCCAAGGACCGTCGTAGACCTAAGGTCGTCGATGTAACTCCAGTCCATTCTCTTTCCTTAGTATCTCTACTGCTCGTTGAAATTCTGCGCCGCTCTACAACTTTGAGAAACGCTTGAACTTCAACGTTGGTTTTCTTCACCATGGATCAGCAAAGACTTGTTGAGCTGCTCCAAGCGTCTCAAATTCGTAAGTCTCTCATAAAATACGTATATATATATATGTACACATGTCTATACGTGCAAACAGAGCCGGGAATGAGCTAGTTCTAGAAGTTGCTAACATATTTTATTTTCCTCACAGCCGATACGCAGAAGGTCAAGGCCGCAACTGCTGAGCTTCGCAAGAACTTCTACCCTCACCCGGATTCTTTGCTCGGCCTTCTCCATGTCATTGTTTCACATTCCGAGGCGACTGTTCGCATGTTAGCCGCTGTCCAAGCGCTGCGACTCGTTCCTAAGCATTGGGAGAAAATTGCCGACGACCAAAAGCCTGCTGTGCGCAATGAGCTCCTCCAAGCCATCGTTCGAGAGCAGGACGCGAAGTGTCGTCACGGCCAGTCTCGTATTATTGCCGCTATAGCAACAATTGATTTCAATAACGAACAATGGGGCGACCTGCTACCGTCCGTTATGCAACTGACCAATTCCGATAATGTCGTCCATCGGGAGGTTGGCTCCTACATCATATTCAGCCTCTTAGAAGCGAACCCGGCCTACTTTGAGGATCACTTGTCTACTCTGTTTGAGCTCTTCACCAAGACCATTAGAGATCCCCAGAGCCGTGACGTGCGGGTCAATACTATGCAGTCTATCAGTGCCCTGCTAATGCTGATCGACTGCGACGACGATGAACAGTCTGTCAATACCGTCCAGGAGTTTGTTCCTGTCATGGTAGACGTACTGAAAGAAGCCGTCGATGGCGGCGATGACGAGCGAATACAGCAGTCCTTTGAAGTCTTCCAATCCTTCTTGGCCTATGATCCCGCTTTAATATCTCGCTACTTTAAAGATTTGGTCCAGTTTATGCTCGACCTGGCCATCAACACCAACGCCGAGGATGACGTGCGAGTTCAGGCAATCTCATTCCTCGCGCAGTGTGCCAAATATCGTCGAATGAAGATTCAAGGCATCCCTGATATGGGTTCGCAGCTCATGAAGAAGAGCTTGGTAATCCTATCCGAATTAGCCGATGATGACGACGATGAGGACACAACCCCGGCCAGGACGGCTCTATCTTTGATAGATCAGCTGGCTACCGACTTACCACCAAGGCAGGTAATCGTGCCCTTGCTGGATGAGTTTCCTGCGTATGCCAACTCCCAGAACCCAGGGCAACGCAAGGCATGTGTCCTCGCACTTGGTACGTGTGCCGAAGGTGCGCCCGAGTTTGTGTCTACGCAGGTAGCGTCTGTCATGCCTATGGTCTTAAATCTCCTTAAGGACCCAGTACAGAGTGTTCGTCATGCGGCCCTCCAAGGCCTTAGACGCTTGGGCGAGGATCTCTCTGACACCATGTCTCCCTATCACGATGCTATCATGACCGCCTTGGTTCTGAACTTGGATGCTACTAGCGGCGATGAATCAGACAAGAAGAACGTCGAGATTATCCGATCAGTTTGTGGTGCCATAGATTCTATGGCTGAAGGATTAGGAGCGGACATCATGGCTAAATATGGAGAGAGCATGATACATCGTATTGGAACTTTCCTATCACATCCCGACCTCACGGTCAAGTCTGCAGCAGCAGGTGCGCTTGGCGCCATCGCTGCCTCTATCAAGAGCGCATTCGTTCCATTTCTCAAGCAAACTATGGAAGCGATGTCGTCATATATCATGGTCGAGAGTGGTGAAGATGAGCTCACCCTAAGGAGCTCAGTCTGTGACGCCATGGGCCGCATTGCTGTTGGTGTTGGTGCTCAAGAGTTCAGCCCGTACGTTATGCCGTTATTAGTAGCGAGTGAGAAGGCTCTCCATCTGGGCAATCCTCGCCTCCGAGAAACTACATTCATACTATGGAGCCAGTTGGCTACAGTATACGAAGGAGATCTTGGTGAATCTCTTGCGGGTATTTTCAAGGGTTTATTCGACAGCCTCGAACAAGAGGAGGAGGAAGTTGAACTTGACCTCCCAGAAGATCAGGATGGCCTTGTTGACGAGGAGGTCGTCATGCATGGCAAAAAGCTAAAAGTCAAGGGTCCCGAAGATGCGGATGAAGACGATGAGGATATCATGGATGATGACGATGACGACGACTGGGATGATCTTGTCGGCGTGTCCGCACAAGCATTCGAGAAAGAAATTGCTCTAGAGGTATTAGGCGACGTCATCTACGCCGCTAAAGAGAGAAGTACACCCTACATTGAAAAGGCTATAGAGCTTGTAGCGCCCTTTGCCGAGCACACGTACGAGGGATGCCGCAAGAACTCTATTGGAACCCTGTGGCGAACCTATGCATGCGTATGGGAAGTCATGGAAAAGCAGACTGGTCGCAAATGGGAACCTGGCTTTCCCCTCAAGATGGAGCCGGTTCCTAACATCGCTAAACTTGGCGAAATCGTATCTACTGCTACGTTACATATTTGGCCCGATGAGTCTGACCGGTGAGTTAATCCCCCCTCTGCACGTTAACTGCTATTTCCTACCCTGGTTCCAATGATGACTACTTTACGTTATACCCAGCTCACTCAGACGCTCTATGCGGTTGCTGAGAACACGTATTTGAACAAGATCTGATTTGAACCGTCGTTGCATACATTTTTGCCTTGGACGATGAAGGCAGAACGGATGCTGACATTCAGTAGGGATGCGGTCACGGAGATCAACCGCAGCGTCGCCTCCACGCTAAAAACCTGTGGTCCTGCCATACTGGGGCAGAAGGACATGATGGAGCAGATCGTGACCATACTTGGCACTATCATTACTCGATCGCACCCCTGTCAGTTAGACCTTGGCGAGGGAGAAGACGACCAGGAAGAGGCTCAAGGGAGTTCCGAGTGGGATTGGCTAGTAGTCGACACTGCTTTGGACGTGTTGATCGGACTGGCCTGTGCCCTAGGCCCGCAGTTTGCCGAGGTCTGGAAGGTCTTTGAGAAACCCATTATAAAGCTTCTAAGCTCTAACGAGGCCATCGAACGGTCAACTGCTGTCGGCGTGGTGGCCGAATGCGTCGCATATATGGGAAGCGGAGTCACGCCCTATACTTCGACTTTGTTACGTCCATTATTGCATCGTCTATCCGACGAAGATAAAGAGACTAAGTCCAACGCGGCGTATGCAACTGGACAGCTCATCTACCATTCCGAAGATGCCAAGACATATTTACCTAGCTATAACCAGATCCTAGGGAAGTTAGAGCCCTTGCTGCAAATCAAGGACGCCCGATTGCAAGATAACGCCGCTGGATGCCTGTGTCGTATGATACTGGCTCATCCCGACCAGGTTCCGATCGCAGACGTATTGCCTGCTCTTGTTGATTTACTCCCCCTGAAGGAGGACTACGAGGAAAACAAGCCTGTGTATCAATGTCTGCACAAACTATGTGAGTTATCATCCGCCCGTGATCCGCTATGACACACCCTATTTAAAACCAAGCGTAAATACTTTGAAGGAGATTATTTACTAACTATAATTTCGTAGACGTGCTCTCCAACCCAACGGTGCAAGAACTAACGCCGAAGTTACTGAATGTCTTCCAGCAAGTCCTTGGACCACCGGAGGAGCAGCTTGAACCGGAAACGAGAAAGGTGGTGCAGGATATGGTACGCATCCTGACTAAGTAGGGTATTTACGCGATACGGTTTTATATGAGGAAAAAGGTCTTCTGGAAAATGGAAATGGATATGATTGCATGAGGTTGTATGAGTGAACGAAGAATAGGAGGGATGCGGTGGCTTCTGTTGTTTGCACATAGATGATTCCCCCTGAATGATTGTTTTTTAGTGCCCTCCTGGATGCTGGCTACCAGATATAGCTGCCTTTGCATTGTAGGCTATGTTTCTTATTGCTGCTATATCAGCAACAAGAAATGGATGGCAGAGTATGAATTGCAAACCAATACCTCGAGAGACATGCTCAAAATTGCTATGATTATTATGAAGTGGAAACTTCTAATATGCCCAAGCGAATACACATCACATATAAGTAAGGCAAACCCGAGAGGTTGAATAGCAATATCTGGGGAAACACGCTCTGGATAAAGAGACTTGATACGACGTTGTGATTTCCATTAGCAACACCCTCGGTTTCTTAAGTGCGTTCTCTTTCATTCCACAAGACGGAGTGATGGAACCGACAGTACGTTTTTTTAGCCACCGTCGGTCGTCTTGATGTCATTGTTCGAAGGTGTAGACGGGGTATGTGGTAGCGTAGGGTAGGATTGACGGCTATGCTGCGGATAAGTCTTTCTTACAGCTCCTAAGGATTTGTTGTGCAAGTAGATTGGTTTTGAGGAGGTTGGGTCGAGTTGTAGTGACCAGTTCGAGCTGGCAATTCATCACACTCGTATGGAATGGTTTTGTATATAGCATACGCCATCATGGCTGTAATCCCTGCGTCTCCCTCCCCCCCTGCCGAGCCGAGCCGGGGAGGACTAAATTATGCATATTGTAAAATGCATTACAGCGACTACCCCTGCGTTCTGCGTTTGTTGTCCCTTTGACGCCCTTGGCTACATTGGCTCTTATCTTTGAAGATGTGACAGAAGTTTGGGAGGTGGGAATGTATATCCAATAGGAAAAAGCAGACCCGTCTCCAACCAGTCAATATTGTTATTCCAAGCCTAGGTATCTATGTCCTTCACTGGTCCGCTAGCTCTAGTGGAGGGTTGCATCCTATCATGTCTTTCACTTACGGCTACACTCGCGTCTATCCAGATTACCCTCCCAGTAGCGGAATACAATACACGGTGCTGTCTGAGACTTGATAAGCCTGTCTCCTTTTGCTTCCCATTCCGCAGACTACACGACTGGGACCTATTGGCCTCCCTAAATCCTTCTCGGCCGTAATCAATACTTTACTATCTACCTGTATTAATATCACATAAGAAATCGGGTACATGCGCAACATTTGGTTTACTTCGGAGTTAGTCGAATGCCGGGAGATCTCTCTTGTAAGGTTTGGCTCTATGATCATACGCAATGCCTGGTATTGGAGCTCGGAACAAGCTACGAGAGAATATGTTTATTGACAAGTTGTCTAAGCACCACGACGATAAATTGACGTGAACGCAAAACATCTGGCGTAGCCTCCGCGTTGCTTTCCCCACCTACACGCCGGTGGGTCGCTTGGTAGGGAAGATCATCTCCGATCTACGTTACTAACGTTCGATTGCCGCCATTGGGTGGGAAATGGTGATTGGCGCCTGGGGTTGTAGTCTTGGCGGCTCCCCGGGGAAAGAAGCTTGATTTTGATCCTAGAACCAGTTATAGGTACCGAAGAAATGTAGAGGTATGCACTGGCTTAAATAGAAAAAAAAGAAAAATATTTTCACTGCACGGAAAATATATGTAGAAATGGCAAGAGGTTGTTGATGTAATCTTGTGTCGGTTATCCATACCGAACTAAAAGCGACTGCGGCGTTTTTTTCAGGTTTTGGATTCAGCCCTCCCACTATATCGGCGGCAGTACGATGCGAAATATAGCTGCGAGGCGGATGTTACTTGCAGCAGTGATTTATGCAGTAGCACCTATAAATCTTAATCAAGTCATGTAGGGTAATAATTCCTACCTAAGTAGGTAGGTAGGTATGTAGCAATAGGCAGGTTTACATGATACACGGCTGGATTTGCTATTACTTGTAGTTACACGTATGTATGGAAAGCGTCGTTACCTCATTGAACAACTGGATCTATTACACTCTCAACATGTAAGGCGTATACATATACAGGTCCCTACCTAGGTAGGTATGTATATAGTAGGGTGAGATTCTAACAACATTAGGTCCTTATACCCCTAGACCATAGCGTTTGCTACGTTTCTAGAAGAGTCTCAGCATAGCTCTCGGAATGAATATCTAACAGCTACTTCGAAGCGATACATGGCAAAATCGTATTTAGATAACAATTATACACATATTATATATACTTAGAATAGTTAACTGGTACCTCTACATTGGGTTTCTTAACAAGGAGGGATATTTCAGCTGTGAACTGCTTATCTTTAACCAAAGAAAACCTCTAGATACCGAAATTAAAACGCATCTGCTATCACAATAGTACCTAAAAGGTAAGAAGATTGATTGTAAGTACAAGGGAGTAGAAGGTGGGTACCTAGTGTATAAAACTTGGTCTCTGTGGTCATGTAAATCCTGGCCGGAAGGGAGAGCCAGGGTAGGCGTTGCGTACATCTAGTCTACAAGCAGTGTCGTTTGGGTCCAATATGTGAACCGAAGACAATGGGATGCCGGATACGCATGTAACTACGTACGTGGAGTACGTATGTGTAGGCATGGAGGGTAAATTCCAACGAATGAGATTTAGGCATAACACTTCCTGGCTTTGATGGAGAACCGACAGAAAAAGGCTGCTCCCCCCCCTTTCCAACTGATAACCTACCGTGTTTTCTTTTCATCCCTTTATTGTTCAGAACAGGTCCCGTAATAAGAGTTGGGCGAGAGGCAAGATTTGATGAGTGAAACATTGGAGGTAAAAGTCATTCGCTACTAAAAACCGGCCTGCACAATATCCAGCACTTCTCCAAGCACGTCTCAATATCAACCTACCATCAATACACACTGCCAATCGTTAAGGGAGACTTGCCCACATTTACAACATGCGATTCACGCTCGCTTTCATTTCTGCGCTCCTAGGCACCGCCATCGCGGCTCCTCAAGGCGTCACTGACAAGTTGACCCCTACCGGCGCTGCACCGGCTGGCTGTACGGGTACCTTCGACGGCAAGTTTGAGATCAGCGTCGCAGAGATTACCGAGAAGCGAAGTATTTCTCAGCCTCAGGTACGTGTAAACAGACATTTTAAAACCACAATACAGCCTCGATCAGCAAATTCATAACGGTCGCTAACGGTCGGGGCAGAAGCGCACCGAGTGTGGCAACGATGGAATCCTCGTGTTGACGCTCAAGGATGGTTCAACCTTCGATGCCAAAGATCGAACGGGCTACATCGCGTCAAACTACCAATTTCAATTCGATGCCCCTGCCCAAGCTGGTGCTCTCTACACCAGTGGATTCTCTGTCTGTGATAATAACATCCTCGCGTTGGGAGACTCCAAGACCTTCTACCGATGCCTGTCAGGCAACTTCTATAATCTTTACGATCGTGACTGGGCCCCCCAATGCTCGCCTGTTTCGATAATCGCCGTTCCATGTGGTTCAGATGATCCGGCCTCTCAGATACCCGATGGTCAGGTTGTCGGCACCAGCGTTGTTCAGACTACTATCGTCACCGCTTTGCCAGACGGCCAGCCGCAGGTGGTAACGACCTCAGTCCCTGTTCCCATCTGCCAGATTGGCGATGGACAGGTGCAGCAGGTGACAACGCCTTGTGCCTCGGTGACGCCCAGCCCAACCAGCACGTATGTGCCTGTGAGCGAGCACACAGATGGCCAGATTCAAGTCACACCGCCAGGCAGCGCTCCGGCTCCCCCAGCTACCCCGACAACCACCCCCACGCCTGGTTCGCCTGCGCCACCAGCCCCTTCGGCTCCCGTCTCCTCGGCACCAGGGTCATCGGCTCCGGCACCCAGCATCAGCAGTAGTATACCGAGTGCCTCCCCCAGCGAGAGTGTCAGTTCCAGCGCTAGTGTTAGCCTTCCGGCAAGCTCATCCTCGCCGAGCCCCAGTGCTCCGAGTGAGACTACAGCACCGCCTCAGAGCGGATCTTCTCGCGTCTCGATCGGATCTGTCGGTGCCCTGGTCTTGACCGCTATGGTTGCCTTTTTCTATTTGTAACTACAACCGGTACACCTGTCGGATATGTTTATCAAACAGGACTATATAGCAATGCGGATTGAGAACGACAGGGATTGCTTCAGCTCGAAAAGCTTGGAAAGTTCGGAATTAATGTATACACCATCATGATATGGTTAATGTGAGACATGGGGGAAATGAAGAGTAACATAGGTAATGATGGCAACAAGGTAGTTAGGACATAACTAATACAAAATGCCCGTAGCATTTCAACATCTTTCCAGTGTCCTCGCATCGTGTGCTCGTTACATCTTACCAAAGAAAAGAGACTACTTATCTAAATAGATCAAGCAGTCTTAGGGTTATGAAAGAAAGAAGATCGCCAGACGATACGATAAGGTGTTAATTGCTTACCCGGGTACCTAGGTATCGAGGTAGGTAGGTACCGCGGGTCCCTCAACAAAAGTAAATCACTCTGATTTTCGACTTTCCATTCTGCAAGTTAGCACCCAGAGCAAGTTAAACAACGAAGGAGACTATTGAGAAACTCGAAGCGACTACCCAGGAAAGTAAGTGTATTATTATGTATTAATGAGAATTCCAAAGATTCTACTCAAAGGTCATGATATTAATATTACTACGGCCTGACTTAATCTTGGGCTTTTTTGTCTTATTTCGGTGGTGTCGTCCAAGGAAAAACGTCGGTATATATGAATATATACACTAAGTTACATGTATTCATATATGCGTTCTTTGCTTATCCAAGCCCCGTTAGATTAGGTACCTTTTATCGATAACATTAACGAGGTACGTAGCTACATAAGTAGGTACCTAAGGTACCTCCTACATTCTCCCGAGGTCATCATAATCATCGTCATTGTCAATAACCAACCTTTACTAACTATCCGACATACCAACTTCATTATGTCTGAATACTGGAAATCTACCCCCAAATACTGGTGTAAGCATTGTAGCACCTACGTGCGCGACACGAAACTCGAACGTCAAAACCACGAAGCTACCGCAAAGCACCAAGGAGCCTTAAAGCGATTTCTAAGAGACATCCACCGTAATCACGAGCAAGAGCAGCGAGAGAAAGATCGCGCGAAGCGCGAGATTGAGAGACTTAATGGCGTAGTCGGATCCTCATCTTCAGACCATAGTCATCAACATCATGCTGCAAATACAAACAAAATACCAACTTCAGTTTCATCGCAAGCGCAGACACAAAGCGCCGGTCCGCAACGGCAAAAACAATGGGAGCAGCTGGCGGAGATGGGTATTGATATACCCACTGAGCTAAGGGGAGAAATGGCTATGGCTGGTGAATGGACCGTCACGAGCAAGAGAATTATCGATGACATACCTAAAGGAGATGAATCGGATACTAAACCGCAGAACATTGACGCGGTCGCATCTGGCGTCCGGAAGCGACCGAAACGTGAGGGAGAAGCAGATGAGGAAGAAGAGGAAAAGGCGATCAAGAGCCTATTCAAGAAGCCAAGGAAATGGGGTCGCGATACGAAACACGCTCCAGAGGACGACGCAGAGTTAGATGCTCTACTCAGTAGTGCTCTGACGAAACCACCCAAGTCCGAGGATGATCATCAGCAGCCTATTGAAGAGAAGACCGATTTATCGAACGAGATAAAAGAGAATCAATCACTCAATATAAAAAAGGAGGAACCGTCTGATGACCAAGCTCTGTGGTCTATCAAATCCGAGCCCAAAGAGAATCATCAAGATACGTCAGTCAAGCAAGAAGATGACATGGATAACGGCCCACCTACAGTGGTTTTTAAGAAGCGGAAGCCTAAGAACATCCGTCAAAGATGATTTCTGTCTAACGGTATTTTATTCTAGCAATACTGTTGTACATGACAGGCATAACTTCTCTAGGTCCTCCTTACAACCCAGGCCTCAAGAAACTTATCTTTTGGCATTTTGTTCGTAGCGTGATGAGTTCGGACCTATAACCAATTCCGAAGAGCTTTACGCACAATGCCGTCCTACCGGACAGAAAAATCCCGTCTATAAGGGACGACACGCAAGAAAGTACGTGAGACTTGTACTATAACAAACATGTGCTTGTGAACAACTGATAAGGCATAACAAGAAAGGGATATAGTCCTTGAGTTAGAATATCGCTTGGATGAGCTAGTCTCCCTTTACACTCGAGAGAGGTAATGTGACTCTTAAGGCTAGCCGCAAGCAAGTATCAGCTTTATTAAATAAGTTGCCTACTATTATGATCGAGTGTTGTATATTGAATGTTATCGTCTCGGATTATTCCTGTGTTTCCTGTTTTCTATATCACGAAATCCTCGTACGTGTCAAGAAAGGTTAGATCCGCTACGGCGTCAACGGTGAGGACCTCATCATGGTTATCCATAAGAATGTCCAACACGCTTTTACGAACGACCAGCTGCCGGAACTGACGGAGTGCAGTTCCTCGTACGACTTCGTCCCCCCCCCCCCCCCCAACGCGCATTGACGAGATTGGGCGTATTAACTACCCTAAGATATTCGGAATCTGCACCGACCCTTTACTTAAGGGCGAGCTCGAGGCCGGGTTTGGCGAGCATTGGGCGGATAACACTTACTCTAAGCAGTTTCCACTCTTCCTCGAACACGACACCCATTGACTACCCTCGAACCAAAGCGCCGCGACATCTTACCGTCTCGAAACGATTTTTTCGGCGGGCAAGTCAGCACCCCCAAAACTTCTAGATCGCTGACCGTCTAAAAAAAAAAACAGCCGCTCCCCAAATTCCAGGAGCATATAGATGTGACAAGCACCGAAAGTAGTAAATAGTACAACAACGCCCATGCTTTAAGGTTCTTCTCCGGTCTGAATAACCGGCAGTTAAAATGATTATTAACTCTAGCCGATAAAGTCGATGGAGAATATCGAGAAACATAGAAGGCGTTTAAAGATTTGGTGTAAAATATATCTCTTTTGGGCAAGGTGTATTCCGGGACGGTCGAGATTAATATTTGACAGTGTTTTCTACTAGCTACAAAGGGGAAGAAAAAAAGAGTATGAGAGCCGAGATGAGGAATTCAATTCAAAGGAGATCAGGTGCAGGGAAGTAGCCTGAGAGGAGAGAGGTAAGACACATTTCAGCCGCACATGTTATGATTACGGAGATTCGTTATCACAGTAGATCTACTTTTAATACCCAAGCCTCAGTAAGAATTTAGGGCATTCCTTCTTCTCGGCGCTCAAATCGGGTGTCGCTGAAGCCGTTATTGGTAACTCTGAGCGGGGTTTCTCTCAAGGACTCGCTGGACTTGTCGGGCTTTGGATGATATACCGGTCGACTTATTTTCCTGCGTTGTGGGAGCAAACAATGCTCGTTCCGTCACTGGTGAATTGCTGTATGACATGTCGGGACTTATACGTTGTCCTAGGGTTACAGCATGACACCCGTTATCGACTATAAATATATAAATAGCATTTTTACCGTGTCCTAGAAGCCTCTACTCCATACGCAAATTATCTTACCTTGTGTCATTCTATACTTCAAGTACCAACATAAGCCCCGGGGCGGCCTGTGGGGACGACCGTCTTCAGCCGGTATTTGCATTTTGTCTTCTCATATGTTATTAACAGAACTATTTATTGGCAACTAATTATTCTTATCATTGTTCAATGGAGGCTCTATCTCTTCCCTGGTTCTCAATAAACTACATGTAGTAGCATTTAGTATGGATGTATCTGGCGACTGGGTTAGTCAACCTTCGGTTCAGCCTCAACAGGGTGAACGACCGAATATGAGAAAACCAGCCTCGTCAACGCATTCTGCTACCCATCACCGAATCGCCAGCGACAGCGTACTTTTTACATCTAAGTCTTCACCTCATGGTACTTTTGGGCCCATCTACCCTTCCTCCGTATCACGCGAATCGCGGGAATGGCTTCCTATCATGGGCGCGACTAGATCGCCTAGTCCGTCAGTAACGACTTCAGTATTGAATTGGCAGGAGGACGGGGATATCGGTTCTCAATCATTTATAACATCTCAGAGTCTGGCTTCAGATGCCTCCAGTCGGTATCCGACGTACAAGTCCCCAGAGCTTCCTCGAGCATCCCGGCCGAGACCAGCTCCAATGCAATTTGAAGATGTTCCTATGGATCATCACTCCCCATTAACGTACTCGCGATCCATCTTCTCTCCCTGCGACGGATTTCAGGACCGCCTTACAGACTCTCGCGCAAATCTATTGAGCACGCCGAGTACAATATGGAGAAGCCCCCGAACACCGCCCCCATTTTCTCCCATGATGAAACTTCATAGGAAATGGTGGCATTGGCGGCCGGCATGGTTTATGTATCTTTCATTCATCTTTGGCGTCGCTTGCTCCATCGGCCACCACATATTCTATATGACTTTGGACGGGAAGCCTGCCGTGGACCAGCTCACTATGCTTCGGTACGGTACAGTGCTTTCCTTCGCGGCTAAAGCTGGGCTCGTAGCAGCTGTAGTCGTCGCTTTCAAACAGCGAATATGGATTACTGTGAGGAATAAATTCCTCAGCGTGACGGCTTTGGATTCCCTGTTTGCAGCGGCAGAGGACGCGGGGGCGCTTTTCAACATCGAGATATACAAACAAGCTAAGATAGCTATGCTCTTGGCGGCATTTGTTTGGCTGACGCCTATAGTCATAATATTAACGAGCAATACTTTAACCATGGAAATAGCTATGAGCGTAGAGAATACTACGTGTTCAGGCATCCGGACCTTGAATTTCACGAAAGATGAACTCGAGGTGACTAGTTTATTTCTTAAATGTGGTGATTTCTTCCTGTTTGTATCTAAGAAAGTCTATAGGAATGGAGGAACGCTACGAAGTCCGATAACCTTTATGGCCTGTCAATGTCTCTATGGAATACGACGGCCTCCGATACTGCCTCACCAGACTGGTTCGATTACTATGACAGGCCCAGCAACCCTCTAATACGGGTTGCAACCCATGCGACTTTTATGGGCCAAGCGGTGAGTAAGAGCGGCACCAGCATCGATATATGCGGCTCAAGTTGGAATTGTACGTACACTATCAACTTTACGGCTCCGGCATATAAGTGCTCCGAGCTGGCCAGTGGTGTTGGGTCAAGGATCAAGACGCTTGGGGATCAGAAGCCCCCGGAAGGGTTCAGCACCAAACTCCTCGTCCCAGAAGGCAATTATAGCTACTACGCTTATACGAGTGGCGGCGAGTATTCTGATCAACAAATGGATACCGGCAAAGGGGGTATTCCGAATATGGAACCCCCATTTCCCGAAGCTTTGGGAGCATTCCGTACCGAGCCAGTGATATGGATAGGATATTCTGTGAGAACTAACCCGAGCGATGCAGCACCTCACAATAGGTCGATGCCGGGTTGGAGCGATGCCTTTGTTCCTAAGGTAATTGGGTGCGAGCACTACGAGGCTGATTACACCGTCTTGTTTAATTTCACGGGAGGCCAGCAGCTTACGAACGTGACCGAGCTTAAATTTATACGCCGTATTATAGAGTAAGTACCTCTCTGTGTCTTGGTGAAATGTTGACCTGGATGAACTGGCTGAAGAGCTCAGTTGACAATCAGTTGAGTAATGCGATGCTAATTGCACCTAGTACTGCCTGGATCCAAGGTACGGATGCGAACGACGGTACAAACGACAATACTACGGCACTGCCTAAAAGTAATTATATATACCCGAGAAATGTTCATCAATACCGTCGGGTCGCAGCGTTTCACTCGATAGGTTCTCAGCTGAGACAATTCATAAACGGGACGATGGACTCAGCGCAGCTCAATAATCCAATTGGAAACACGAAGGCGGATCAAACCAAGCTGTTGGACCTCAGGCACGATTATTTCGCATTCCCGAACCTCGCGACTTTAGTACAGGAGTTCTACGAAGACATAATATTTTCGTTATTCTCGAACCGGCAGTTTGTTAGCGTCGTATGGGCAGCTAAGCCGGATGTGATATCCGGGACAGGCGCGGGAGATGAATCGACCAAGTACCCGTGCGTCCGGTCCCGGCTGGAGAATAGGTATAACTATCACGCACGGGACTTGTGGATCGTGTACAGCATTGCCATTCTACTGGCCGCAGCTGGAGTTGGGTCGGGTACCCTCGCAATCCTCGAAAATGAGGGAGTGCTGCGAAGCACGCGTTTCTCTAGCATCGTAGCAGCAACTCGAGGGCCGGCTCTAGAAAAGCTTGCCTGGGTTGGAGAGGATCGAGGCGAGTTGCCACGAGATGTTAAAAATTTGAAAGTCGGCTACGGAATTGTTCATAAAGTGAACGAGCTTGGAGTTCTACAAGAGGATATGAGGTATCCGGAAAGAAGGACGTGGGATGGAGGTGATGTGCATTACGGTTTCGGATTAGAAGGTGATGTCCGGCAACTGAAGAGAGAAGGTAGTATGTTCCGCCAGAGGTGAACACTTTACTTTGATATACAAGTGTTTGACGAATTTTGTATGCGCGACAAGGGGATTTGAACGCGGGCTTTATGATGGTGTTATTGGTTGAAATGTAATTTCTTGCGGGAGAGTCTTAAGCTTCTTGAAATATTTATCTAAACACCTAGGTAGGTTAGGTTCCCAATGTTCTTTTGCAATCTTATAATTATATTTATATTTGGTGTTTTCTATTGCGTTTGGTCTACCTTTAAGACATTCCATTTCGCGGTACATAAAGAGGGGAACAGTTGGGGACCTATGATAAGAATAAATCAAATATGGCCCGAGGGGTCGCATGAATCCCCTAAATTCCGCAAGTAAGACGCCGCGATTCGGATATTATCCATTACTCTTAAGATGCTGTATAGGGGTTGATTTATATAGAGCATTACCCTCATCATTACAACATTTTGCAGCATTTGAAACACTCACAACTGGCCGGTACGCGTAAAACGTGGCCTACAAAGGAATTGGCGCATCCTGATCGTCCGAGTTTCTAGCGCATCTTGCGAAGATCGTGGAAGTGGGCAGATGGGGTCCAACACGAAAGAACGGATTCAGCCCAGGTGGTTGAAAATATCCGCACGACATAGGGATCAGAAGATGATGACTACATAGATATGGCGAAGTGGACCAAACCATGGATTCCACATCACCGCTGGTGCGATGCTTGAGTGGTAGAATGACAATGGGTAGAGGGTCCCAGCCCTAGGCTAAGAGGCTAGTTCTCTCTCGCGGGCACTTCCCGTTAGAGCCGCTGTCGCGATCCCCTCCTCCCACTAGGGTCTATCCTGGCCTGGGGGAGGGAGGATCGTTGGCTTGATTGAGCGATTGAGCGGTCACGATAGCCGCCACTTGTCTCCATTCAAAGCCTGCATTTTTCTTCACTGGATGCCTTGATAACGAGAAGCCAAGCAAATCGAAGCACTGCCCGATTGCCTCCGATTGACACTGCTGTTCGGTCTCCTCCCGCGCGATCAGCAGCTATTCACAATTCACTAGTTCTCCCGCTCCTACTATGCGCTCCAACGTAGTAACGAGGCGAGCGCGCTGAGCACGCTGAATTATGACTGGATTAGATAGTCCCTTGAATCTTAAATCCATTCTACTAACGTAGTAGTTGGTCTCATTTATCTCCGGTCCTTTGCGTGATGCTTGCTCAAGTCCTCGTTGTCCGGTATTAACCCTCCCTTCTCCCCCCCTGTTTTGCACTTTTTTTTTTTCTTCTTTTCTTTTTCCAGGCGGCCTCCAAACTCCATTTTAATGAACCGAGTCTCTGGAATTGAGAGAGCGGTCGCAGATTATATGCCATCTCGTTTGTAGAGATGCAGCATAAACTGGGCCCGCGAGTAAAAGATAACATCATTTTGCATATTGATCTCACTTACCTATCCCTCGTGCGCCTCGGCCGCCATAAAAGTCGTCAACGTGGTGCAGTTGAAAGCGCCTGCAAGCACGCCTGATCTACCCCTTGCTCAGCCAATCAATGATACCTTTCCCCGAGTCCGATGGCTCGGATGCGCTGTTGGCCCTTGGGTGGACTCTTACCATAATAGGCGTTTGCGTTTTCTCCTCTACTAATCATCTTCTTAGATCGTCTCGCATAGTACATTAAGCGGTTCATTCATCGGCTTTCATAGCAAATAGGTAGTTTTAAGGTAGGCAACTGAATAAATAAATAAACTCTCGTCCCACCCATGAAGTTTTGTCAAGTGCGTCAACCTTAGACCTCCTATTCCCACTTTATTACCCCCGTCCCATGTTCAGCGATCCCTTCACCGCTGCGTGCTGGCCGGACAGACGAATGACAACCGTGCTGGCTTAGGTACCTAGCTAACCGGTTGCGTTCCCGCCTCGTCCCTTTTTCCGCTACTTCATAAGTAACCAGACTAGAACTCGTCTTTTCTTGTGGTTCTCATTCCCAACTTTCCAAAGAGAATAACAAGTGTTGCTACAATGCCTGTGGAAGTTGTTACAATCGTGAACTCATCGGGGAAGATAATCAGCAATGTAAGTTGCGGTCATCGCTTTTCCTATTTTCGTGTTACTTACCGCTGCAACCCCTCATAATACAATGAACTGGTACCAGCCGATATATCTACACTACGGGTCTGCTACCATCTACATTTGCCCCGCAAAATATCTTATTTTTTTCTTTTCTCCGGACGATCGCGCCCAAACTCCCTTTCAATAGAGATCTCTTTTTCGAATGTAACGCAATGCAGCCTAACAATTATTGTTTCAACAGGGCAGACACCTGATCAATGTGCTCAAAGAGGCCAAGGCCTCTTATCAAGAGAAGAAGGCGGCTATTAAAGCTGAACGCGCCATTAAGCGTAGCGAGACCATCGATATACCATCTGCGTCTCGGTACTATGACGGGATTGAATATGACGAGTGGCATCGGCGGGCGTCCCACGATGACACTGCTTCTCAAGCGACCTCCCGTAGGAGCTATCGCTCAAAACGGTCTTCTTCCCAGGCGGGAACAGCCTTGACCGAGCGCAACTTGAAGACTCTTACAGAAGTCTCCTCTACGGCTCCTTCGAGACCTCCGGTCACATATCGTTCTCCTTATGCTGAGACTGCCCCCAGAGATATGACATTAAGCCGACCGACGCTAGCACATGCGCCAACAATGCCAATCTACGCCGAGGAGTCGGCCGGTTCAACTTCTGGGCGCATGGTCCCTGTACTCCGATCAACGTCAGACCCGGCATTGAGGGAGAAGGAGAAGGATGTTGACATGAACTTAGCATATGGTAGTCTTCCTCCGGATCTCGAGGAAAGGGTTGACCTAAGTCCTGCCCCTAAGAACGTCGAAACAGAGCGCGAAGCGATGAGCATAATAGAGAAGATTGAGAACCTTCTAACGGAGGCTCAATGTTTGCACCACACCGCGACGCACATTATACAGCACTTGCAAGGAAATCCGGACGCTGCTGCTGCCGTCGCTCTCACTCTTGCCGAGCTCTCTGCACTATTGGGAAAGATGTCCCCTTCTTTCCTTGCCGCCCTCAAAGGCGGAAGTCCTGCAATCTTTGCTCTTCTAGCCAGCCCTCAATTCCTTATCGCGGCGGGTGTAACGGTTGGAGTGACGGTAGTCATGTTTGGAGGTTGGAAGATTGTGAAGCGCATCCAAGAAGCTAACACTACGGCTGTCGCACCGATGGCATTCCCGGCTTACCAACCAGGTCCTGGTGAAGCCGACCGGTCTCAGTATCCAGAGTCAGAAGTGAGCGCGGGCTTTGACGAGGCTCTCGTAATCGAGGAAGAGTTGAGTAGCATCGAAATATGGCGCCGGGGAATTGCGCCATTTGGCGAAGATGAACAAGCCGATCTCGAGCTCATCAGCCCCGAAGCTGATCGTGCGATGCGTAGCCAGTACGGCGGTGACGATGCGCGGACCGAGCGCAGTGTTCGTACAAACCGAACTGGCTGTACAAGCAAGACAAGTAAGCCAAGCAAACCGACGAAAAATAGTAAGTCGAGCAAACCGCAAAAGAGTCGAAAAGATAGTACAGGCGAGCACCACGACATCCCGGAGCATGGAAGTCGTAGCGGCGCCAAAGAGGTCGATAGCATAAGCGAAGCGGGCAGTCACCGAAGCCACCGAAGTGCTCAGAGTCATAGAAGCCATCAGAGTGTCCGAAGTCACCGAAGCGATAAGCCAGATCGC
This sequence comes from Daldinia eschscholtzii, assembly GCA_037126485.1. Taxonomy (NCBI): domain Eukaryota; kingdom Fungi; phylum Ascomycota; class Sordariomycetes; order Xylariales; family Hypoxylaceae; genus Daldinia; species Daldinia eschscholtzii. The sequence goes on from JBANMG010000002.1 coordinate 4,171,172, forward strand.
GCCTCTAAATCTAAGCGGTCCGAGAAGGTGGAGGTCAAATCCATCGACGATGGTCGCAGTGACCGGGGAAATTCCGTCGACATGGTGATTCGCCCGAAGAAGGATAACATGCTTAAATCTCTATTCAAGAAAAAGAAAGACAAGGAGGATAAAGAACGAGCTTATTCGGTCGTTCGGTGATATTTAGGTTCCAATGTTTCGTTCAAGTTCAGTTCCATGCATTAAATTACAGAATAGGCGGAAATCAGGCTCCTTAGATTCGTATATCCATTTACGGGAGTCAAGGGGAGTTTAGGGATGATACTTATATTTTGGTACGATGCATATAGTGGGTGGTCACCCAATGAAATCTGTTTATACCTAGGTAGTCATGAAGACAATGTAAAGAATGAGATATGTATAGGTACCTAGTTAGTATACTCTGATGTTTGAGATGTCCAATTATACTACTTTAGATTTTAGAATCATTAGCCTATTACTGAGGATATCAATCAAGACAGGCCAGATATGATGTTGCTATCGAAGCCAGGGGGGACTTTGAGCTCAAAAGCCGGAAGGGTATCTAAATTTCCAGGAACTCAACGACTTGGGTAACTACCCGGAAAGGCCCAGAGCATAGGCTTTTATAAACACAATTCTTTTGCTCAGAACGGATAAATGAAGAAATTATACGTTCGTAAAGTCTAGGCAAGCATGGACATCTCTTGGTCCCGATAGCCTTTTCCAACCCCTAAAGCTCTGCTCCACCGGTAGTTATCGTATACAGAAACCTCAAAGAGAGAGAATATTCAACACCGCGCAGCTGCCACGTCTTATTACCGACCAAAGTTGTAGTTAGGTACCCAAGGTAGGGGGATATATGTAGGACTTTCCGGTAGAGACGCTAATGTAGTTTATTTCTGTGCCCACCTATTGTCTAACTATGTCTTCCCAATCCTACGAGCTGAATATTCTGCTTCGCTCAGCCACTGTGTCATCAGCATGTCCTGCAGTAGTGTACCTGCATCTTTTGGGTAGCACGGCGGTACGTACCGAACCGATCGAATACTATTCTGGAAAAAGGCCGTTGGTGTGCTTGATGCTCCTTAACAGATGTTCTGGACCGAAGGTTTCAGACGGTCAATCCCGTCTAATGGCTAACCAGGCTAGGTCCTAGGATCCTCTCATCAGCTGCTGTGGAGCAAAAACTTCATATCATTCGTATTTCTAGAATTGCATCTAGAATGATATTTGTACGATCCCCTGACTGTAACGGAGTCAAAAAATGACCAGAAGTCTATCTCTGTAGTTTGCTATGTCCGCCGGGCTTGCTTTTACGAACGAACTCCCCAATTTACAGGTCATATAGGGCGAGAGCCACAGAATGCCACTTCATGATACACAACCACCCATGCTAGATCCCCCTGCGCTGCCAAGATCCTATTCTAGGAACTCTGGGAAGCCTACGTTGGCTGGTGGCATCTAATTCGTCTGTTATTCTACGAAGTTTTTTCTAATTGGTCCCCTTGAATGCTTCTCTCCGTTTCAATTAACTCCACCGAGGTCATGGCTAGACCTAGATCAGTTATGGATAATTCCCAGGAGACTCTAATAAACCTTGGGCTTACAGTCCCCAATGTTGAAGCAGATATTTAAGGCCGCGATGCCCAGCTCATTCACGCGCAAGGATTCGGATTCGACAGGGACATACCTGAGGTCTTTTTCTTTTTCTTCTATTCTATTCCACTCACTCCGTTGGATTTTCAATCTCAGCTTTCGCTAGTTCTGGCGTATCCTCTCCTTTATCTTCAACTTCAACAGCTTCTAGCTCTCAGTCGTGATAAATTTAATAGACTGTTATGTTGTGATTCTGTCGATCACTACGTCCCAGCTCCATACTGCTTCCTGTAGATCTCCATATAAATTGCGCAACACTGTTACTCTTTGCCGATCACATCGTCGTCTCTCGATCTCCCCCACTTGTTTCCACTTCTTAAGCATTTCTCGAAATGTCAGAGGACGCAGGTGCCGCAGGAGTGCCCGGTGCTCATGCGCACCACGATAACAGCCCGCCTGCGCTTCATATCCCGACCGAGCAAGAAAAGAGACAAGCCACTGTTCAGGAAGATGCGTATCCTATATCGCCCCGACGACATACATCAACGCCGAATCCCTTCAGCCGGAGAAATACTAGCATTGATATAGATGATTATTTCGTATGGTGCAAGTTTTCCATTATTCTACGTTCTGAATACTGACTCTTCTGTGGTTTAGACTGGTCCTCGTGATACCTCCAAGCATTCAAAATGGCCACTGTTCATGCAGTTACACGGCAGCATCCTCCCCAAGATGATTGTACCGCTACTCGTTGTCGCCGCATGGGCAACTCTTGTGACCGTCCTCTCAAAGAAAGTCCCAGGAGTTAATCTGGGAATTAGTTCCATCCTGCTCACTGTTACTGGTTTCGTCGTGGGTTTAGGTTTATCTTTCCGCAGCTCGACGGCGTATGAGCGATATGCCGAGGGTAGGAAGTATTGGAGTCAGTTGATATTCGCCTGCCAAGGTCTCGGCCGAGTGTTCTGGTTACATGCCGTTGAACGCGAGGGATCTTCCAAGAAGGACCTGCTAGCAAAATTGTAAGATCCCGATAAAATCCCTTGGGTATGACCTTAAACGCTGACCAGAGCTAGAACCGCCATGAACTTGATTGTAGCTTTCGCCGTATCCTTGAAACACAAGCTTAGATTTGAACCGTACACATATTATGAGGACCTCTCGGAGTTAGTCGAACATCTCGACACCTTTGCTAGAGCGGCGACCGAGGAACATACTATAAAGCCGAAGGTGGGACTGTTCAAAGCAGTTGGAGAGAATCTCGGTTTATCTTTTGCCGCCTCAAATCCCCGGAAGTTGATGAAGAAAGCCCAGAGCCCGCTTGGGAATCTTCCGCTAGAGATTCTCTGCTACCTCACGGCATACGTGGACGAACTAGCTCTGAATGGCCAATTGCCTATCCCGATGCAGCAGACTTCTGCCTGTAAGTTATTTGTCGCGCAGAAAAGAATAAGCATAAATTGCTAACATAACCTTATAGACAACCAACTTCAAGCCTTGAACGATGTCCTAGTTGGTACGGAGCGAGTTCTCAACACGCCGCTTCCCATTGCCTACGCCATCGCCATCTCGCAAATTACCTGGATCTATGTGTTCCTCCTACCTTTTCAATTGTTCCTAGAGCTTGACTGGATAACAATACCGGCGACGGTAGCTGCGTCCTATATCATTCTGGGTATTTTCTTCATAGGTCACGAGGTCGAGAATCCCTTCGGTAATGATGTCAACGATTTACCTCTAGACCTGTTCTGTCAGCAGATCGTTCAGGATATGGAAACTATTGCGGCGCGCCCTAAGCCTCGCATTTCCGAATGGGTCGAGCACCCGAAGAATAAGGTCTTATATCCTCACAGCGAATCGGGCTATAGTGTATGGGAGCAACGACCTGAGTCGGCCATTCGGAATGCGCTACGGAACCGACCCCACGCTGGATTCGAGAAGCTGGATGAGAAGGGTATAAAAGAAGCTCATACTGTATGAGATTGCAACAAGGACTAGTTCTAGTTTGCTGAAACTCTATCACTTAATAGAGCCAGCTCTGCTGAACGTCATCCATTCTCGTCCCATCGAGGTGCCCTAAGGGAATTCCGTTTATTTTCTCGATGCTATATGCTATACACATATTTAGAGTTTTCTCCAAGTCCTTTTTTAATTGTTGGGATCGGAAAATAGGATGGCGGTTTTGGCGGTATCGTTTATGTCGTTTGGGTTTAGCGGGATTTTGTTAAAAAAAAAAATATTATTCGTTAAGCGGACAGAAAATCAAGGATAGAACGCTGTTTTTTAGGGCATGGCCACGGATGGGCGATACATAAAAAGAATCGGTATATACACTGGACCTAGGTACATATTTGGAACTACGTTGACGTTAACAATTGACATTACGGTTCCAATTTAATATATAGCATTGTCTGTCATCAAAATCTCACCTTCACATATTCCTTTAGCGGATTGAATTGAGGCTCGACATGCAATATCTTGCTTTCTTCGCTACCATGATCTAGGTAATGATAATAAGGTAGGTACCAGGTAGGTACGTAATTCCCCCCCCTCTTTAGTTGACTGATTGGCAGGTGGCAGGTGCCTATAACGAGCAAAAACGTACCACAAACCGACAAATCATCTGCGGCTAACCTGTGATGTTTGAGATATATCATGGCCCTTTCTCCAAGGCCACACTGGCCATCTCGACTCGTCGCGCACCGGGTTTATTTCTAAAGGTAGCTTATACTAAACATTTACTTGATTGGAGACGCACAATGGCTTCGGGAGATATAGCAAAGGGGAATAAAGAGCTCAAAAAGCGATCTGTCGCAGGATCTTTTCTTTTTAAGCTTCCCCATGGTGACGAGAAGCAGGCCCAGGTGGCTTTATTTAAACGTAGTGGCAAGGTCAGTACTTATCAGCACAAATACGCGCCTATATCGGGCAGCGTCGAAAAGTACGACGCCAGTCCACTTGCCACAGCTTTGCGGGAGATCAATGAGGAGACAGGCTTAACACGCTCTTCAATTGAGCTACTTCGCGTTGGCAAACCATATTCTTTTATCGACGAATCTATAGGTCGCGAGTGGACTATAAACCCTTTTGGCTTTCGTCTCAAAGATAAGTCTGAAGGAGGAAAGGGGGAAGAGGGCATTACTATCGACTGGGAACATGAGGGATTTGAATGGTTTGACCCACTGGATGTGAATGAGTCGGATGAATTTGGCGGCGTTCCGAAGCTCGTTAATAGCTTGCGAAGGGTGTGGCCCGAGTACGACCTAGGTCCGAAAGCCGGTAAAGTCCTGACGTCTGGCTTGCAACAGCTGCGGAACGATCACGAGAGCGGTGCTAGGCAGCTAGCCGACTTGGCCATCTCGACTTTGAAAAATCTCATTGAAGAGATGAATTCCGACGCGATCGACGACAAATGGTGGGCAAATATTCGCATGGCCGCATGGCATATCTGTAAAACCCGCGAAAGTATGGGAGCCGCAATCACCAGCGCTACTGTCAAAGCACTGGATCGAGTTGAGAAGATATTAACCCAAGATATATCACCACAGGAGAAAATCCGGAAGATGACTGTTGCTATTGAAGACCAGTTAGGGCAGCGTAAATCTATGACCGACCACATTCGTAACGCATTCGTTGACTACCTTCGCCAGAATGTCCTTCAAACTACAGACTCAAAAGAATCACTTTCTATCCTTACATTGTCATCTAGCTCTACTATATCGGCATGTCTTTTGGAGGCTGCTGTCCACCTAGATGTCTCTGTTGATCTTCGTATTCTTGAGTCGAGACCACTCTACGAAGGTGTGACTTTAGCTTCGAAGTTACTCGAGGCGAAACAGGATTCTGTGAACTTAACGGTTACAATATACACAGACGCTTCTGCAGCCCTAGCGGCTGATGGAATCGATATCATTATCCTTGGAGCTGACCGTATCAGCTCGTCGGGAGACGTTAGCAACGTAAGTGAATATAAATATATTGTATTATTTTCTATCAAACCACACCCCCGTTTAGTATTCGACTACTAATACCCTCCTTAGAAAATTGGATCTCTTCCTGCAGTTCTTTGCCAGAGACATGTCGCACCCAATGCGAAGACAGTTATCCTTAGTGAAACCGAAAAGATAGCTGGTCCAGGCATGATAGAAGACCATCCGGCAGAGGAGAATAGTCCAACAGAACTAATACGCGCCTGGAAAGGAAATGTGAAAGGTTTCGATACCGTGGAAAGATTCTTGAGCGATAGTGTGGACGGTACAGCACAAGAAGATAATGTTCGCGTAAGGAACTCATACTTCGAATGGGTCCCTGCTAGATTCATCGACGCCTACATTACAGATGAAGGGATTTGGTCCATCAAAAATATCACAGAAAGATCAGAATGGATCGGTAATGAGATGGACAGGTTCTTCAAGAATCTTTAGTTATAAAATGGGAATGACAAGACCGTGTACCTCGGTTGACGCTTACGTGACCAATCGAGAAGCTATTCTATGCCAATGCATGCGTATTTATCCATACGCGTATTTGGTGGCACATGCGTGTATTAGATGAATCGAAATGAGAGTCTTGTCCTCATGACTACCTAGCTACGAGAATAGCTGGTCTATATTCTATATTAGGCAGCTGGTTAATAGATACTACAAGTTGCTAATCCTTATGCCATCGAAAAATGAGAACCTTGGTGGACTATTGACAATCCTAAAAACCAAGGGCTTATTCCCCCCCTCCGAATCACGAATTCTTGTATCTCACTCACCTCAGGTACCTACCTAGGTATTTATCGGAGTTCATCCCTAGGTTCTGTTAACCGTTCCGCTTAGTTCATCATGGGTGTCGTGGAACAGTTATCGGTAATGGCGATATTCCATTTAATTATATACTACAAGACGAGGGTAATTGGCTGTTATTTGGGTATTCTTTAATATCACCTTTTTGCAGACCGCCTGGACTGAGAAAGCTCCTTCATGACCTTAAGGACAAGGTACGTGTAAAAGGGTAGCTAAGAATACATCTAACAGACCCCGTTGGGAATCTTGTTGCTTCCTGTGCGCCTGGTGCTGGAGTATGCAGCACCCTCACCGAGACCCCGCTTAGCAAAAGCAGTCCAGCTAAAAAGTCATTGGTTAGTCGACGTATTAATCCAATGTATAAGGCTAACAACTTACAGCTCGCAGACGTTGTCACCGCCAGTCAATGCCTCGTCAGCGTCAATGATAGCGTCACGGGCTTGGATGAAGTTGGGGTTGCAGGGTTGGCTAAAAGAATCGGCTGTCAGCTCGTCGCACTGTTTCAAAACATCATGCCTCAGATTACTTACATGGCCATGCCGTCAAGCACAAGCTTGAGAGTTAGGTACTTTCCGTCCGTTGGGACACCGTTCTGGTCAAATTCAGGCTTGGGGCCGTCATTCTTGCCGTGCTTGTCGATAAGGTTCCATAGGACTTCGTACAGGATTGTGGCCCACACCTCGCCGATGTCATGTACTTCGTTGTACGTGTTAAGTGTGGTGTATTGGTACGGGTTGGTTTCGAGGCTCGTCGAGTACAGGTAGTTTCGGATTCCAGCGGGGTCGTTGTAAACCCAAGCGCCCAAGCTGTAATCTGTCTCTCGTGTGTCACCAGGCTTTAGGCGGATAGCTGTTGCGAAGAAGTCGCCCCAGCCTTCGCCCATACCGCCCGACTCGAGCGCGTTCAAGCAATTAGAGTTTGCGGGACCACCGGTCAGACGGTTCGACACTAAAAGGGTTATCAGCATCAGCAAAGTCGGTTCTTTGGTCACTAGATAAGGAATGGGTTTATCACTCACATCCATGGGTGTATTCGTGGATGATGACGCCGGCCTCGAAGGCGCAGTCTCGATAAGGGGTCGAGTGCGTCCAGATGTACATCCTCATACGTCCGTTTTGTCCGTCGGGAGGCGTGGCGAAGTTCGCATTGTTAGTACCGGAACCGTCCTGAGCGTTAAGGATGACAAAGTCATTGCCCTTGCCTCCCTGTCCGTTGTTGTTGGATTCGAAGTTACCGGCCTCTTCAGTGAATCCTAGATCGTACAGCAAATCGTGGTACGTGTTGGCCGTATAGAAAAGCTGAGCGACAGAGGCATCCGCGTATGACGACGGCGGCGTCAAAGTTGCGTCCCATTTATATTCGAACTTTAGAGACTTGCTGTCTGGACGGTAGTTGTTGAGATAGTCTGATCCACCATCTGGGTTGGTTTGCGCGATGCCGTTGTCTGTTGGTAAAAATTAAGGTCAGTCATTACACACTACGTACCATTGTTTGCTACAAGCCATGTTCCGCCTTAGGATGGTGTAATAGGTGGTTCGAGGCTAACTTACTTCCGCGTGTAGTCGTGTAGTTGGTCTTTCCGTCAGACAACCATGTGAACTCGGACGTCTCAAGGTCCCACGGGTCCGTTACGACTTGGCGCTTACCCTCATCGGGGTCATTCGTTCCCCACGGGCTATTAAAACATTAGCCTTGAAGCATTGGCATGGTAGATGAGCTGTACGTACTAGACGAGATACGTGGCGTCGGCGACGTAGTCAACCACACCGTGGACTTCTTCATTAGTGCTCGCATCAACATACGACAACAGCCAGTTATCTAGGATGTCCGTCTCTACCCTCCATGTGAGAGCTAGGTTGTCATCAGGCTTGACGAAATAGACCAGACGTGCTTCGGGGTCTTTCATAGCACCCGCAGTTCCCTTGAGCACGTAAGTCTCAGTGCCGTCGGCGGCCTCCGCGGACGCATCCCCAGTTACGGGCAAGTCCAAAACCTTGGTAGCTCCCGACAGTGCTTGCGCCGGGTCTGAGAACTCCCGCTTCTGAAGAGGGCTCTCATCAGGAATGGAGCCCGTGAAAAAGGAGTTGCCGTACGAGAATACGTTTCCATCAGCGCCGATCTAATAAGCATTAGTCTCAATTCATTTGTTCTCCCTACAGCTACCTAAACATCGAGACTTACATTGACATTGAAATCAGCATTGTCAATATCTAAACCATGAGCCGTCTGCTTGAAGTTGACGTGAGCGATCCCGTTCTTGCCGACGTAGTGGTCGTCAACGAGGCGGAATGTAGCTCCGGGAACAACACTCTTGACGAGCTCCGTCGCAGTGTCGACGTAGGAATCCCGTTTCAGAAGACGCACAGCCTTGTTAGTGCTTGCTGCAGCCTTGTTTGTGTACTCGGCCGTCTCCTTCAGGCGATAGGCGTTCAAGTCTACCGTCCGGCGCCGGAGCCCAGACTTATAAGGTTGGGTAGGGTGGCCATGGGCAGGCAGTGACGCACCCAGAAGGCCGAGTAGCAACAATGATCTGATCATGGCGAAGAAGAAGCAGCGAAGATGGACTTGCTATACTTGAGCTTGATGACCCTACGACCATTCAACGCTGGCCTTTTATATAGCTTAAGCTTCATGGTGTTCGGCCTCGATCTTGGCATTCTTTCCCACTGAGCTTCCTCTTTCGAAAAGGTTCGTGATGGCCGACGAACATGGTGCTTATCGGCAGGGTTGGTGTTCAACATGCCTTGATTTGTCGGCCCACTGACTATAGTCGTGTGCCGTTGACCGAACATCTTACAGATATGTCTCTATTCGAGAAAGCAGTCAAAGGTTCACGAGCGCAGCTCCTCATTGGTAGGGATGCACAATGAGCTTGACAGCTTCTCCCCCTGCGGGCTACCAGTTCACTAAAGGAAAGTGATTGTCAATTGCAGCGGCATACCGCACGCCTTGACAGGGGCTTATGGCGTTCGGAGCAGGTCCCTGAGCGCGGTAGGCCGGCTAGTTGGCATGCCAAGACGTCGGAAGTCTGGACTGGAACGAAATAGCGCCGGACTGCTTTATCTGTCGGGCTTCAATTTCACGATACGGTATTGCCGGGCAAGGCAAAGCCCTCTATTCAATTAGCTTTTTTTTAGTTCACCTACTTGGCTCGGAATGGTTCGATACCAGCGACTAGCCCTCTTCTTTCAGGGCTTCTCAGTCATCGTTTGTTGTTGCGATCATGTTTTCAACATGCGAAATCGTTGGGGCGCCTGGAGGGTCACGGACGATATCTGCGAGACTAATAACACCATTAGGACTTGAAGGTACAGGCCAAGCAACTTCCAATTCGAGAATGTCTCTTGTACTCGCATCTCTCAAGTATATCTCGACTATGGCACATTCTTGTCAAGGCTTAGCTCCAATCTTTTTGGTATTGCTGAGGGTCAGCCTTGGCACGTCGGCTGACCTCCGCTGCGCCAATGTCGCAATCTGCACCCCGGCAGACGAGAAAGCAACGCTACGTCGGGGTGGGTGTGATACCCCGAGTCCTATGGTAGGACATGTTGAGATAAGAACTCTCAGCCTGGTAGAAGCAACATATGTTGCTCAAGTACTAGCACTGCTTGCTCTGTAAGAGGAAACTTGTACGCTTGGCTCCTCTCAAGCTGCAAATAAATTGGCCTAGGCCTCTAGATGGATATGACTGAACCTACCCGCTTAAAAATTGGTCGATACAACTTTTATATCCTGAAGATTGATTGGTGCTTTATCTTGCAGACCTTCCTAGAGAAGTAAGACGACCGAGGATTCAACCACGATATTGCAGCTTCATCGCAAAGCAAACTAGTGTAAATACGAAGAAATTATCAAGCATGATAGCTTACTACTTACTCCCCGGACTCATTGAAACTTTATCATTCCTTCGGTTTTGAAGGCCGACAAGCTGGGGCTCACCTGGGCTCGCTCAGATTGCGAAGGCTTCTATGGTAGCGCAGTACGATCCTGGGGATGATCTTGAAGAGCCTAGATTCTCCGCAAGTTGCCTTGGTATCCCCGGAAGATAAGTCTAAATCACTTAACGTAGGGCTCGATCTAACCGCTTCTATATCTAGATGCACCACGTAAAAGACTATTTTACGGCAAATCTTTCTTCAGGTAATATAACGTCAAGACCAGGTGTTCATTATCAACGTCCTTCCGAGTAACTGGGTCTTGTTCATTCCACTCAACAATGGTGTTTTTGAGTTTGGCATGCTTGTTCTCTGGTTGCAGCTGGATAACACCACGTCAATAGTCAATAGAGAGCATACATTCTCCTATTGAATACGGGGGTTCGCTTTCGTAGTTCAATTGCAGATATACTCACCGAAGCTTCTGGTGAGCTCGTTTCCTTTTTGGGCTGTACTTCCTTTCGACCCAATAATAATACGCCTGTTATTGTCACAATCCACCTATAATGGTGTTGCACAGTGAGTTATAACTGCCTCATCGGTTTAGCTCTAGCAGGCGGCGCTTAAGTTAACTTGGCAATCTCGTATACATCAATTGCTGGCTGGAATAATCGCGTTTGAGATGAAAATACTCATGGACCTTCTCAGCAGCTCAATTGTCCCGAGAACGTCCTCACCTCTTTTGACTTGTACAAACAGACACGAGATCCAACGCATTTACACAATAGCGGGGGTGTCGTACATCTCTAAAATGGGAATTCAGCTGGTCGTATGATAGTACTATCCGAAGTTTCGGGGTGGTATTACCATCATCTGTTGAGTGGGATTGGCGATTTTATATTTTCATAATTTATCAGTTAGCATTACCTGTAGAGTTGGCGGTAATAAATATGTCCTCCAACATGAAAACGAAACAAGACCATGTGTTGTGAAGTCGAATATTTACGACAGAATAATAATATGTCGTTGCCAGAAGACGTTATAAACGCGAGTGAGCGCAATCAAACTAGCCTTTCAGACTTGTCCAGTCATACTTCCTATCTGCTGTTGGTAAAATTGAGAAGCAGCTAGTCCAGCTGTCTAAAGCGACATTCAACGATGGTGCTCACCGAAGCCTAATATATAGCCTCCAATATATTGATAATGCCCTCAATCAAGTCTTTGGATTGGGACTCTAAGGAAGAGGGGCCGAATATGCCAATATCCATAACATCCTCGTGTACGGCCACCTCAACATCTAGCGTATGCTATTGATATATCTTACGTTAGTGCCGTGGGATTTCGGTTTGGTGCGTACAGGAATTAACTCACCGTATATGCCTTCATCGCTTCATTCTGGAGCGTGAAGTGCGCATCTGGTCGCGTAAGTCTCCATGATGGGCCATCCTTATCTCTGCTTGTGGGCGGATTATCAGATAATTCGGTCATCGTAATATCACGAGTCGCGTATGTGTTATCTTCGTTCGTGGGTGGGATGAGAAAGTTAACCGAACTCTCTATCTGTACCTCAGTCCAAGCGTAAATCTCCCACAAACTTGCGCTGGCATTTTCGAAAGTACCGATTTGGAGGATATCTTTTTGGATCTCAGTAGCTAAAGTAATGACTGAGCGCTTAACCGGATTTTTGACAAGAAGAGGCACAATGCTCAGGGTAGGAAATGGCGCTTCTTCGATGCCGGCAAAGCTTGTTCTATTTGCCAGGTAGATCCCAAAAACAACATCTCTATCCTGTCCATCTGGGTTGTTGGGCTGCTGTACAATTGCTAGGGCCTTCGAGTAGGCTGCGAAGAACAGTGCTTGCAGTGTCACTCCGTGGGTTGAACTGAACAATTTAACTTTTGATACATTATCTATCGCGTTGTGTTTAAACTGAGATATGACTCCATTCTTCGGGGGGGTATTTTTGAGCGAGGTCTGCGGAGCTATTATGTGCGTTGGCGCTATTCCTTGGAGATATGTAGTCCAAAACTTTTGTCTTTCCTGCCGAATAGTAGGGGAATGGTGATTGAAGACGAACTCGTACCACACGGGTTGATATGTCCTCGGAATTAGTGTTGAGTTATTCTCGCATATCTCCAAGAAACGACTCATTAATGCCCGCAGGCTGACGGCGTCGTATAACGCGTGATGAATCTTTAGATGCACAAGAGGGTCCTGCAGGCCCAAATCGTCAACGCGGATATGCAAGAAGGGCGTTACAGAATCCTCGTAGACATGGCGATCTTGGACTGTAGCTAATGACCTGGCGTCGGAATACTCTGTCGACTTTGGCTTCATAATGATTTGGACGAAGGGGATATCGCTAAGTTCCGTCGCAGCAAACTGCGTCCGGAATACCGGAGTCTCGGATACAAGCATAGACCATGCCCTTGAGATTGTCTCATAGCTACTCCTTCCATGAAGCTGGAAAGTAAATTGCGGGAAGAAGACGAGCCCGTCTGTGTTTTGCCAGGCGCTTAGCGTGTGTACTTGTATGGGTAAAGCAGGTAACACGGCTTCCACGTCATCTTGATCTAACCCGGCGTTTCTAATGAGGGAATCTATCTCAGCTTGCTCCAGTATTAAGTTAAGCTGCAAGGGCGAATTCCGAGGGCGTTGGCTTGACTTCTTGTGGTTGGTTACTTTCTCAATTATTTCGCGTATAGACGCTGCTTCAAGCAGGTCGCGGACAGTAACAGCCAGACCCCGTTTTCGGATCATAGATGATGCTTTGATAGCGCTGATAGAGTCTAGACCGAGGTAGTATATGGAATGATCGGGGTTGATAATATGCTTGTCTATCCCCGATAGCTCTGACAAGATATCTAAGATGGGCGATTCCAAGCTACTAGAATCCGATTCTCGTGATATTTCGTGATTTGGAGGTGTTTCTCTTGCATTGTTAACATCCCTCGTCAGGTCGAAAGATTCTAACCCACAGACAGACACCTTGCCTGATGTATCAAATTCGAGAACATTTGAGTTATCCATAATAAAATACCTCAGAACGCTTTCGATATTAGCTAGAATTCGATTTGTATCCGCTGGCGTGATGTAGCGCTCGTCGCTAGCTATGCGCCACACGACCGACTCTCCGGTGATTTCCATCTCAACGCACACTGGATATTCCACAGCGGAAGATGCGTAAACTGATCGTAGCATCGTGTTACCCGACGCGACCTTGTTTTCCCCGGTATTCTGTAGGAGGAAAAGTGTGTTAAAAAGGTCTCTCCCCTTGAATTTAGATACTTTCCGGACTTCTCGAAGCGGAAAGTGTTGAAATTCCATAATGTCTGACATACTAGCCTGTAAATAGTCGAAATAATTTGCAATCGTCCCATGGAGTATGGTTCTTAGAGGCACTGTATTCATGGTTGGGAATAATAAATTTCGGGCTTCTTCCGTTTCCCTTCCCGATAGAACTACGCCGAAAATAACATCCAGTGAATTTGACATCGAAGCGAGCACCGGTGCCCAGCATCCTTGGGCAAGGACCTGTGGCGTGACGTGGTACTTTTTACAAAGAGCCTTTATACTTTCTGGTCCTAGCGTAGATAGTAATTCTGACCGTTGTATGGTCGGTTGACGGTTCGTAGGTAAGTTCGTGATGGGGTTAATAATAGTTGGATGCGCATCCATCAAATAATCTGCCCAAAAGCTTTCGCCCTTCGTCGGGGAGCCGAAGAGAAGGTGAGCAAGATACGGTTCATATCTGCTTCGCGGGCGATAATGACCGTCGTACGCTGCTTGCACGTCTTTGTGGAGTAATTCGATTGACCACCCATCGTAGAGGGCGTGGGCAATTGATAGTACAAGATAGCAACCATCTGGAGTATTAACAAAGACGAGCTGAAACAATTTTGACGTTCCATTAGCTGCTGCCGCTCGGTTTTTGGCGCGGTCAATTACTGTCGAAATGTTGTCTAAGCTAGCAAGCTCCACCGTTGGCTCAAATTCAAGCTGATGGTCTCGGATAATCTGACAGAACGCGGCTTTACTGCTTGGGCTATCGACCCCTGAAAAGCTCGTCCGTAAAATCGGAGAATTGGCATATACTGTAGCCCAGGCCGACTTCAGCCGATCGATATCCGTATTTCGTGAAATCTCTAGCACGTCGTGATTGAAATATCGCTCGAAGCCAGATGACAGCATATCTGCCACCATGGAATCCTGTAACGGAGTTGGTGGAAGAACGGCCGTAACATTCTGAAGATCTCCTAATTCCTGTTCTAAGTAGCCTTTCAAGACGGCGCTTGAATCCCTTAGACGATTGACTTCGCTGTGATCGTTATCGTGATTTGTGTCTGTAGTAATGTATGAATGGAGAATGCTCTCGAGGCTAGGGTTTTTCATTAGCTCGCTGATAGTAATCCGAATGCCGATTTTCTTGAGTCTTGTAGCGAGCTTAATGCCATCGATGCTGTCTAGACCAAGCTCAAGAAATCTTGTATTTTCTCCTATTTCTTCGTCCGGTATCCCGGCCAAGGAGGCTATTTCATGTCGGACTTCCCGAGCTTTGCCATTGCTGAGCAACTGAGACCTGGTTATTTCAGTCATTGAAACATTTAAAGTCTTCGAGTATGCATCTTGTGATACGGTGCCTTGTATACTTGAAGTCCTGGGGCTACTTGGAAGCGCCGTTTTGTTGTCCGAATTGGCGAAGACAAGCAGAGCCCGGCTTAACTCTTCTAGTAACGAATTAACGGAGCCTTCTGTGGCAATGTCCTTTCTAGCGGCGATGCTTGTCCGCAAGGACTGATCTCGTAAAAGAGTTACCTCAAGCGCAAGCGAGTAGTCAGGGGTTGCAGTCGAATGCACCGATGACCAGAATGACCTGGTTTCTACTGCTGGAAGGACGTCCTCTCGGTCGAATGTCAAGAGTATGTCAAATAATGGTTTGCCCTTCGAGCACCACTTTTGTATGTCTCGAAGCGGTGTATGAACATGCTCTAACATAGAAGTGCTAAGCTCCTGGACTTCTCGAACAAGCGAAAACCAATTTTCATGATTTGTAATGTCTATTCGAAATGGCAACGTGTTGAAGACCGGTCCAATTACGTTTTCTATGTTTTCATACACCAGGGACCTCCCGGAAAAGACGATACCGATAGTAGGTACGAACCCTAGATGCTGGCGCAACGCAACTAGCCAAGCGGAAAGTACTGTAGTTTGGTGTGTTATACCGAGTGCTAGCCGTTGGGTTTCCAAATTGTTTATGCTGATAACTCGGGATAGTAAGACATCTTCTGTGCCGGATGGGAATCCAATAGTCGGCATTGGTTGAAATAAGCTGTCCTTAAACATCCTTTCCCAAAATGGCTTTGATTTAATATGCCTTAGAAGGGGCCCGTAAGGCAAGACCTCAAAGAACGCAGGGCTACGCACAGGTGGCTCATGGAAATATCTTTCATTCACCCTTCGGAGTAGGAGTTCGAAGCTGCGTCCGTCGTAGACAGCGTGAAAGAGTCGAAGGAGGAGCATTCGTTTCCCGTTATTCTCTATGTAGTCAATCTCTATAGGGTTACTTATAATGTCCTGGTTTGATGCAATCCAATTATCTCGGCGTTGCGACATGAGAACCGTGATATCATTCCCTTCGGGACTAACCTCAAACCAGGGCACGGCTGTTTTCCTTACCGCAACTTGGATATATCCATCGCCAGTAGGGAAGAACGTCGTTCTTAATACGGCATATTCGGTAAATGCGCTATCCCAACAGCTTCGGAGGCGATCTACCGATGCCCCGGATTCGAGATGTATGTGGAATTCGTTGAAATATGCTGATTGAATTCCAGCGGTCTTGGATCTGGTGATCATTCCCTCTTGGAGAGGAGTGCACGGTGCAATGTATTCCACGTCCGCTTTGTCAACACCTAAAGTTCTACATACTGTGCCAATGTGCCTATGGTATTGAGCGCGAATTGACTGCTTGACTTGAAAGGCTGGTCCGTTGAGAGCTGTAGGGGTCCCCCGGGCGAGTGCTTGGGAAAGACGACTTAGTTCGGGATGACGTAAAATAAGCGAAGGAGTTGCAAGGGCCAAACCCCGTGATTGAAGAGCGATGGCTAATCGTGCTGCGTTAATTGAGTCAATACCGAGTTCAAATATCGAAGACGATGGATTAACCCCGGTATCTCCGATCTCGGTGATTGTTGAAATAACTGATACGATTAATCTCTCCTTCTCATCAAGCTCTCTCTG
This sequence comes from Daldinia eschscholtzii, assembly GCA_037126485.1. Taxonomy (NCBI): domain Eukaryota; kingdom Fungi; phylum Ascomycota; class Sordariomycetes; order Xylariales; family Hypoxylaceae; genus Daldinia; species Daldinia eschscholtzii. The sequence continues at coordinate 4,187,670 of JBANMG010000002.1, forward strand.
GGTCGAGCCCGTGGTACCATTTCGCAAATAATCATGAGGAAGCTCTGCAAAGAGTTGTTTTAGACGTTTCGTGTCTGCTTTATTGTTTGCCGATAGTGGTATGAAGGGAACGCAAAAGATGTACGTAGGTACCATATACCCAGGAAGGGAATTTCTGCAAGCCTCAAGCGCTGCGTGAGACAAGCTCAATGAACTAGGGTCAGAAGCGATCTGCAAATCGGCAGAGCGGGGCGAAGGCGTATTGGCAGCTAGGAAAGAAACAATGAGGTCTCTATCTTGTCTCATATACCTCGCAACCAAGGTGACAACATCCGTTATTTGATCGGAAAGGCTAGACTTAATGGCGTGGTTGATCTCGCCGATTTCTAGTCTCTGGCCGCGAAGTTTGACTTGATCGTCAGCACGACCCAAAAAGTCAAATGAGCCATCATGAAGCACGCGGACTAAGTCGCCCGTACGGTACACACGTTCACCGTATCGTTTGAGGAACGGGAATCGCTCCTCGGTGAGGTCTTTCCTGTTTAGGTATCCCAGACCGACGAGTCTCCCGGATACGCACAGCTCCCCGACGCCGCCTTTGAGCACCGCGATCTCGGTACCAGGCTCGAACACATAGGTGCCTACATTGGGGAATTGGTGTCCAATATTGGATGGTTTACCGTTAGCAGGGACCCTCTGGAACATGGTAACTCCAATTGTGGCCTCCGTCGGGCCGTAGGCATTGTATATGACTCTCTTGGGTCCCCATGCTTGCAATATCTCTTGCCGAAGTTGCTCGCCTCCGGTAATAAAAATGCCTCTACAAAGGCTTGGTGTTTCATCTGGGTGAACGAGCTTTGCTAAGCTTGGTGTAAGGTCGATATGGGTGATGTCTAAGCTTGATATCGTGGCGGTTATGTCCGAAAGTATCAGATCCTTCGGCGCTGCAACGACGGTGATACCTACAAACCAGGACCAATATTGCTCCAAAACAGATACGTCGAAATGGAACGAAGCAAACTGTAGCCACCTAGAGTGTTCATCCCAGTGCCCAGAGAAGAGCTGTTCGAAAGCGAGCATAGCTTGGACAGCATTGTCGTGACTGATAAGACAGCCCTTTGGAGTACCTGTTGTACCGCTCGTGTAGAGGCAATAACACGTATCTGATGGGGATCCTCGAGTAGGGGTTATGAATGACGTGGGAAATTTTAAGACTTCCCGTTCCACGACCGTGTGGATTGGAATAGTTGTATTAAAACTCAAGGTGGCAGCCAAAGACGGTTCAATGAGCAAACAGGAGGCTGCGGAATCCTTCAAAATGAACTCTAGTCGCGATGCTGGAGCACTAGGATCAAGAGATAGGAAGGCACACCCTGCTTTAAGGATTCCGAGGATCGAGAAATAAGCTTCCGGGCACTTATTAAAACATGCCGCAACAATACTACCTGGCAACGTATTGTGATGTAATAGCATGTTAGCTACACGGTTTCCCATTTCGTCCAACTCGCGGTACATCCAACGCCTGACGCGAGCGGGGTTTCCTAACTCCCACACGAACTCGAGAGCAGTAGACTTCGGTATCTGCTGAGCGGAATTCTCGACGAGTTGATGTAACAAATCTGCGGGGGGAGCAATTTGCTGGCGAGCAGCCGGAATGATGGAAAAAAGTTCAGGCGAGAGAGAGGGAAGTGCATCAGAATGACCTTGGGGTGATGCGAGTAGGTCCGCTAGTAGGGTGTCAAATTGTCGCAAGAGAAGACGCGCTTGTTCGACAGGTAAGATATCGGTTTGATGTGTCAGATTTAGCTGGAGGTTCCCTGAAGCTGTCTCAATAACTTCAAGCGCAACCGCATATTCGACCGATGCCAACTCCTCCAGTACATCCCACGGTGGCTCATTTTTTACGGCATCCATAGTTTGGTAAGCTATTATGGTATCAAATAATTGACCACCGGATCTCCCGAGCCACCTTTGAACTTTGAAAAGGGGGGTGCGCTCATATCGACGTAAACTTGTATTGTACCGCATCATGTCTTCGAGAAGCTTGGCGTTGGAACTGGTGTTGTGTGCGAGAATAGGTAAGGTGGTGACCATGGGGAAGATAACGCCTTGTTCTTCCTGTGTAGTACGCCCATCAAGAATAACCCCAAACGTAACCGAGGTCTCTCCAAGATAGGAAAAAAGTACTCGGGCCCAAGCTGCCTGTAATGCGGCTCTGGCTGTCACGCCCGCCTGGGAAGAGCCGCGGCGAAGACGTCCAGAAGACGTATTGCACGTCATAGATGCGGTAAATGGAGCGGGATCAGAGACATAAAGTGGTGTCATCGTGGGAAATTTGCTAACAACAAGCTCTTCCGCTTTCGCTCGCCAGAAGGCCTCCGATGCCGACTGAAAATTTGCGGGATCGAGGCAGGCAGATACAGCCAATTGAATTGGAGGTGATTCTGCTCTAGGAACACCCGATAGAGCTTCAGCTAATCGGCGTATTAAGCACCGTAGTGAATTCGCGTCATATAATGCATGGTGCATTGCAAGATGCATAGTTGATCGATGGGACCCGTGATCTACGATGACAACTTGCCATGGAGGTACCGAGAGGTCTTCCAGAGCCTTTGAGGCGGCATTCGCACGCCACTCCAAGTTGTCAAAGGAGTCCGATTTTCGAATTGATATGGGAGCGGAGAAGCCAGCAACGGGGTAAACTACCATCGCGTAGGAGGCGTCTTTGTGATCAACCGGCACGAACCCAGTCCGTAAAATCTGGCAGCATGCTGCAAGCTGCGCCCATGCCTCGGCGATTTTCTGAGAATCGACTTCGGATCCTAACACCCAGGCTGTATAGTTGAAATAGTACGCCCCGTTGGAGTTGAGGAATTGGGATATCATACCCTGCTGTGTCGGGGTACATGGCAATAATGCTTCATAATCTTTAGTTAGCCTAGTGCTTCTCTTTAGATACGTACCAATGGTATCTTGAAAATCGCGGAAGTCGTAAACGAAGCGTATCATTTCGCCATCAATGGCCATTAATCGCGAGGCAATGCCCTCGCAGGTCGGATTCTCAATCACGTCTAGTGCGGATATCGCATACGACTCCCGACGAAGAAGAGTGGCCAGCTGGACAGCACCGATACTGTCTATACCGTAGCGATATATTGACGTGCGCCTTTCAATCCTCTCCTCCGGGATGTTTGCTAACTTGGAAATTATTGAACGAACTATCGACTCGATTCCGCTCCACGCCTCGTCACTATCGTATTGCCCTGATGTTAGGGAACTGAAATGGGTTGTTGCTACTTCTCGTGACCCGACTAAACTCGAAATCTGATGTTGCCACTCCACTGGCAAGTTAGAAGCCGCTGGAATATGCGAAGACGGACGTTCCAGGCAAGCGTTAAAGATATCCCGGAAGAGATCTAGGATAAATGGTAGAATTTGGCGTGGGAAGATGCTCCTATTCGCATGTAAGCATTACATCGGCAGTCTAGTCTAGGTGGAACCTGAGGCTCACGGATTTGCGTGTAGCTGCACAGTAAGGATATCCTTTTCCCGCCAGGGAGTGATCTCGCATACGAGAGGTACCTATCGTCGGCTTAGTTTTACAATCCGAATAGCAACTAAATCGCCACTTACATCCATGGCGCCACTCTCCCGTTCCAAGGACCATACTGTCTCGTCTAAAGCGTAACCACGCGGTTGGACGATGAGCACTGTGTCGAAAAGATATGGTAACTGAAGTCGTAATTGTATTCGTCGTAAGCTAGTAAACTGATAGGGTATCATTTGGACATTGAGTCGTTGAAATTTATTCATAACTTGATGAGGAAATTTGAAGTGAGAAAGATTCATCCTAATAGGAATAGTATTGAAGCACGGCGCGATAAGGGTATCGATCTGATCTAAGGCGATGGAACGACCGCTTATGACGTTCCCAAAACAGACATCACCATCATCTTGCAATAGAGAAAGTGTAATCGCCCAGGTCGCTTGACATAATGATAACAGTGATACGCCCAGCTCTTTCGTACGAGCTGCGACGGAGGAGTATGGGCAACTCATCGCACCTTCTGATGTTGGGTGTGATCCGAGATGGTCAATTGATGTCAATTTGTTGAAATGAAATGGAGAAAATGAACGCAAGTGCTCTTCCCAGAAGACATCAGCTTCGGGATGGAGAGGAAGCGTTTTTTGAAGGAATAATTCAAAAGGCAGAGTACCTGGCAGCTGCTCGTGCCGCGATACAGCCTCAACTTCCGCAAGAAGTTGCTTCATCGAGACACCATCATATATGGCATGATGGCAGACAAAGGAAAGATATTCTGTAGAGTCTTCAAGGCGGATAAATAAGAGTGATACCGGAGGCTCGCCAGAGTCAAGCACACTCGAAAGAGAGCTTCCATGCCTGGATACTACATCCTCGAAATTAGTCCTGTCTGCCTTGATAGTTTTCCGCGTAGGCAAGTAGGACTTTAAGACCACTTGCATCATTGGATGTCGAACGTCCGCGGTTGTTACGAAGCACGTCCGCAGGATTCCGTGACGTTTAAACATAGCGTCCCAGTGTGTCTTCATAATCTGCGATGGGAGGCGAAGCCGAAAAAGCATCTGATTGGAGTAGGAAGGCTCATTTACGGATGATATAGAAGACGAAAGCATTGCTTCTTGCAAGGGAGTACACGGAAGAATATTCTCTACACGATCTTTTCCCTGGTCACCAAAGCGTCTTCGCACGGCTTCCACCAGCGAGTCAGGTAAACCAAGTCCTTTTTCATCGGATCGGCCGGCTAATTGACATGTATCCTTAGCGATGGCCGAAGCAAGCCGACCGACGCTGGGATTCGACAGGATGAGTGATAAAGGAATCCGTTTCCCTAGAATTGTTTGAAGTTTCCGTGCTAAGGGCATTGCCGAGATAGAATCTATTCCAAGGGCTGCGAAAGAACCCCATCGGTTGATTGCCTTCCTATCAATACGGAGCGTCTCCGAGATAGCTCCAGCTATCAAAACCTCAAGCTCGGTCCATTCAAGGGAATCTTGAAGGGAATCTTGAAGAGAATCTTCCGTGGAGCTGCATAAACTTAAAATCTCGTCAGAAATGTCGCTGGCAGAAGATCGCAGCGAGTCATAATCGACCTTTCCAGACGAAGTCAATGGCAGACTAGATATGGGGATAATAAAAGATGGGATCATATAATCTGGCAAGGCTTCCTGCAGCGTCTGCTGTATCGTGGCCATCGTCCTTTTTATTGGGCCAATGATAGGCAATATAGTAAAACCTGAACGTTCATAACCAGTAGGGACGTAGAACAGTGCTAGCTGCTCTGTGGAATAACTTCCGAACCTAGCAAGCACACTAGTGCAGGCTTTTGCAAGTCTACTCCTCAGGACAATCGCTTGGATCTCTTGCAGTTCGATCCTAAGTCCCCGGAGTTTCACTTGAGTGTCGATTCTCCCCAGGATAACGAGAGAACCGTCGGGAAGCATGCGCCCAAGGTCACCGGATCGATATAACCGACCATACTCACGATGGTTGAAGAATTTAGCTGCAGTTAGCTCAGGCATGTTGAGGTAGCCTGCTGCTACTTGGTCGCCACCAAAACACAGTTCTCCAACGCAGCCTAGGGGCATCAAGTCTGAATTATCCTGAGAGAAAACGAAGGCAGAAGTATTTTCGAGAGGCCATCCCAAGTAAGGAGATGAATCACCTCGATATATCTTTCTTACAGTACATATATTAGTCGTCTCAGACGGACCGTAGCCTAACTGTGTCAATAAAAGATCGCGAATACAATTAGGGCGCTTACGCACCTTGCCATAGGTGCCGTGCCCAGGTGTCCAGCACGGCATCGGTCATAGGTTCACCTGATGTAACTAGCATTTTAACATTAGGCAGTCGGCTGGGTTCTATAAGCGAAGCAACAGTGACCGTCATACTGAGGTGGGTTACTCCGAGGGCCCGTATGGAGTTCTCGATATCTCCAAACAAGGTGTCGTTAGTGGCTGAGCATAAGCACATGCCGTTTCCCCACGAGAAGAAAATCTCGAATACGGATACATCAAATGCTTGAGAACAAGCTTGTAGCATTCGATCTGAAGGCTCGTGGGGATAGATGCGAGATAATGCTTCAATATTACTCAGAACATTTGCGTTGGTTACTGAGACACCCTTCGGGGTTCCAGTAGTTCCACTGGTATAAATCACATAGGCGAGATCGTTTCGATCTCTAGGAATCTCAAGATTGGAATCATGATACTCAGAAAGAACCTTGTGCGACAAATTAGTAACGGGGGGGTCAATTGTCTCAGAAAACTGCCACGGAAAAAAGTCGTCGACGAAGCAATGTTGAGGTTGGGCCTGCTGAAAGATCAGTTGTATCCTCCGCGGAGGGGTATTGGGAAGGACGGGGAGATACGCGCATCCCGACTTAAGTATCCCGAGAATAGCGCAGTACAGCAAAAGAGACTTCTCCATAACTAGAGCGATTAGCCCTCCCGGTACTACGCCGGACTGTCGTAGATAATTCGCTATTTGATTCGATTTCGAATTGAGTTCCCCGTAGGTTAATGCCTGTGTTTGGGTACCGGAATGACCAATTGAAGAGGCGAAGCATAATGCGTCGCGAGTTGGGTACTTCAATACCGTCTCCTCTACAAGCCTAGACAAGCTTAAAGGGACTTGGAGGATTTTCGGCGTCTCGTTGTAGCGTGATAAGTCGGCGACCGGAAAGCGCTGTATAACATTGTTGAGAGGTAGGTTGCTATTCTCGATAAAGCAGTGGATTAAGGAGTCGAGGTGCCTGAAAAAAAGGTCGACTTGACTATGCGAAAAGGCCTCCGAATGCCATGTAAACTGACACGAAAAAGTTTTGTCAGACGGAGCTACTTCGATGAGCAGTTTTGCTTCTACCACGTCCTTGTGCCAACCTTCGCGAATGACGCTGTCGCTCCGCTTACGGCTGGCAATAGTTTCTTGATAAGCGAAGATGACGTCAAAAAGCTTCTGATGAGGAGAGATCCCAGCGGCTCGTTTGATCTCCGCAAGAGGAAGGCTACTGTATCTAAGAGTTTCGCGATTGAACATATGAATGCCTTGTAGAAGCTCAACAACGGTACCGTATTCACTCAAGACTGTTCTTAAAGGAAGAGTCACCATACAGGGCCCCATGATCTTCTCAATATTGGTAACAGGAAGAATCCGACCAGATGATACTGACCCAATTATCGTGTCGCTGATACCGTTGATTGCCCCCCAAAGCCAGGCCAAACAACCTTGGAATATAACCTGAGACCCGATCGACACGCCGAGTGCGAAATCTCTGACTAATTCCGGGTCGACATTTATTTCCTTTCGAGTAGTCATGATTTGTGACTCTGGTGCGGCCGATGTCCTGAAGTTGGGTAACGACGCAGGAGCGCAGCCGCGAAGCTTTTCCGCCCAAAATTCTTTAATGTCGATCTCATTCCTTAGAGGGGCGGCTAGATGCCGACATACTTGATCGAACTGAGGCCTATCAACGGGTCTTAACCCTTGTGCTAAAAGCGAAAGGTCTTCGATTAATAAATCCATTGTCCATCCGTCATATATTGAATGATGAAGGGTTATCATAACCGTGTGGTGCCCCGCTGGTGGGCGGCTTGGGATAATATCGATTTTCAGCGGGCGACGAAGGAACTGCTCAACGTCAACAGATTGAAAAGAACGCGCATGGTCGACAATCTCGATTTGAAAATTTTCGAGTTGCTTCCAGATTACTTGGTAAAACGTGTTACTGAGATATGCAAACCCAGTGCGTAGGTTCTCATTAGATCGAGCGAGAGTGATAAACCATGATTTTATTAACTCGGCCGTGAGATGGATCGGGAATCTGAGTTCCGTTTGGTTAATATACAGCCTCGAGTCCTTGAGTGTCTCCGCGACCATCGCCTCCTGAAGGGGACTGCAGGGCTCCACACGTTCGACGTGGTCGGCTTCTAATTGCGTAGCTATTTCGGATGATAATTGTCCATTCGTGAAAATGTCGCATTGATAACCATTAAGGGAAGACTTGTCTAAGCTCGTGAATTGCGCTTCACTACGCCGCGAATTTATTATGCGAATAAGTTCCCTCACAGTTGTCGCCTCTAGGACGTCAATAGGACTAGTAATAATCCCAGAGACCCGAATACTCGATGCATATTCGATAGCTGCTAGTGAGTCTATTCCTAAGGAGGCGAAATATGACAACGGAGTGACGCGCTGCCTGAGAATACTCTTAGCTATCTCACAGAGTTGACGCTCCAATTCATCTTCGAATGATTCCTCTGCGTTAGGATTACGAGAAGTCGAAGATTCGTACTGTTCAATTAGGGCTTTCTTATCAACCTTGCCCGAAGGCAGCCGAGGAAAATCTTCCATGATCTTCAAATCAGCGGGAATCATGAAGGTTGGTAGCCAGGATCTGCATTGGGAAAGAATTGACGCTCGCATCTCTGCCGACTCTGTAGCGTCCTCAACAGCTGCGAAGGCCACCAAAATATTTGATATTACAACAGCCAAGGCACCATGACATCCCGGCGCGCGCAAGAGAGCATGCTCAATCTCTCCGAGCTCGATTCTTTGCCCGTTCAGCTTAACCTGGCCGCCGCCAATCCTACCGAGGCACTCGATTGTACCGTTGGGTAATATCCTAGCCTTATCACCCGTCCTGTATACTCGGCCCCAGCTGGTATCGAGGAACGCGGTCGAAGTCTGCTCAGGCCTATTGATATATCCAACAGCCACTTGACTCCCGCCGATAGCAAGCTCTCCGACTTGACCGATAGGGAGCACCCGGAATTCTGGAGCATCGCTGTCTATTACGAACGCCGATACGGTATCAAGAGGAACTCCGATATTATTCCTGCTAGACTGTTTGGAAAACGAGGGTTGTACCGTGCTATAATTGCACGTAAATATTTTGAACCGTAGTTTAGATAATCGCGGAAGACTTACCAGTGAATAGCCGCTTCTGTAGGGCCGTACATGCCCCAAAGTAAACTATCTTTATTACTGTCGCCTCCGAATTCCTGGATAACAGGTTCGGTGAGCATCTCACCGATTGTTAGTAAGAGGCGCAACCCAGGAGCATTGCTTCTCTTCTTGAGTAAGCTACCGGCAACAGATGGTGTTAGCTCGCACGCATCCACGTGGGAATCTCTGAGAACACCGGGAAGATCCGATAGCAGGTCCGCGCGACTACTGCACACTAGAGTGCTGCCACGGAACAAGGGGAAAAATATTTCAAATACGGACACGTCAAACGTGGGCGCCGCAAATTGGAGGAAGCGGGTGAATCGTGGGACATGACGATCATGTGCAAGCAAGCTCTGTGTCGCGGCGCGGTGAGGATATTCCCACCCCTTTAGGCGTCCCAGTAGAACCGGAAGTATACATGACATATGCCAGGTCATCAGCCTTTGGTACTCTGTAGGTAGCCGACCGACACGTATTCCCTATCAGAGCGTCTAGCGATTGGTCCACGGGTAGGATATTGTAAGCATCATCACGCGGAATTCGCGATACAAGATTAGGATCAACTAGAACGAGTCTAGCTTTCACATCACCCAATATGAATTTGAGGCGAGCAACCGGAATGTCGGCGTTTAACGGACAGAAGGCGGCACCAACTTTTAAGATAGCGAGGAGCCCGACGTACAGCGCCGGAGACTGCGGGATAAGGATCGGAATGACGAGCTGGTCTCGGGAATCGATCGACCCCGGCAGTTGTAGAGTTTCGAGTATACGCGCAGCTAACGCGACCGCCGCAGAGTGGAGTTCGTGGTAGGTGATGCTAACGCTATCGCCGGCGCCCCGACGATAATGAATAGCTGGTAGGCTATTGTGGCTTACCTCTGTGACTAAGTCGTGAAGAAGCTCGGGCCCTTCCAGGCTCGTAGGCGAAGGATTGAGGATCGAGAGCCCTCTCGATTCCGTTGCTAGCCCCATCGCGAGTCGCGTATGACGTTCTTCATTTGAGGACGCGTACTTTGTGGGATAATAACGGCAATGGACCACGTTACTCTTACCGTCACTTCTGGGCAAGTAGTCAACTCGATGGCGTGACGAGGAAGGGAGTATAGCGAGCGACTGTCAGTTGTGATTACAGAAAAGATAGCTCCCGCGCAATTGGAGAGGAAGCTGCTAAGATAGAACTTGAGCACGGTTTGCCTTGCTAATATTAGCCTTGCCACGTCATAAGAGTAGCTGCAACCGTATGTCTCTCTAACTCAAAGCTTGAGGCGAGCCTATTCCCATGTGCTCACAGCAGTCACACCCCGCGCCCAGTGTGCTAAAGGATCAAGTAAACGCTAGAACCACTAGAGCTAGCAGGTACCTGAATGGCGATGACAGGTGGCTTTGTGGCTTGACGCAGGAACAAGTCAGAGATCTCCGGGATATACAATCAGCTAAGAGGCGCCTTACCCGTCCGGTCGGGCCGCTACAGTACGTAGATATACCAAGGGGAAAAAGAGACAGATTAAGTTTTGAGCGCCGGCTCGTTACACTCGGAAACATGCGGTGTCGAATGAATGAAGTTGCGACTGGCAAGTTTTCTTTATGAGGCTTTTTTCTCTCTCTTGACTGGTAACGATTTCATTACGTTTACATTCTGAATATGGTTTAGGTGACTAAGAGCACCACCAGCTACATTGGCCCCTAGTACCTTGCCAAGGGTCCAAAGTATATGCACGTACGAGGGAATAGCTTAGAGTACTTACGCGTATTTTAGTGAGAATTAAAGCTGTACAGAGGTAGGATAGGGATTAAGTGTTTCTCAGCACTGTGTTGGCGGGAGATAGTTGACTTGTTCTTGTTTTATAACATAAAGTGGTAGGTTAGCTCTTCACATATATATCTGGTATGTAAAATCATTTATTAGGATGTAAGGTACGCATCAAAAAAACAAAAAAAAAAACATAATGCACATTTACATTACCTAGGTAGGTAGGTATATGACGCCGAATAGATCATTCGCTTAGGATCGATACATTGCTCGTTCAAAAAGCTTAGCAACGTTGTTACGCGAAAAATAGCCCGACTTCAGCTCTCTCCAAGTACCTCTTGTATAACCACACCAACCGCCTCGGTCGAGCGGGGACAAATCGAATTGTTTCGTTACATATGCGGAGCTATCTCCTATCCAATTTTGTATCTTAGAACGTCCAGCATGTGTTTACCACGAGGCCGTAGTACCGAATTCGCTATTCGTTTAGCTGTATTAGATCTTTAATTGAGAAGAGGAACCGGTTATCAACGGTCGTACTACAAACGCTCCCATAGCAGCTTTTCTTACATCTCTCATCAAAGTGGATTACATTGTCGCTTCAAATGTTTTGTTGGCACGAACTTCCTCGGATCGAGAAACTTGCTAAATAGCTCCGGTATTCGTCCAGGACCCTAGCACTGCCAAGACGCCAATTTCCAGGATAAGATCTCGACATGATCTTATCAGATCATCAGATAATTTACAGGTATGGGTCCATCGAATACCATTCCGGAGACTATAAACCAAAGAATCCATCTACGCTAATCATCATCTGCGTCTCACTCGACATTTCTCCCCACTTCACTCTGCAGGAGAAGAAAATTTTCTCTTCGAATTCGTACAACTTTTTACATATCTTATTAACCCATCTTGATGTTTGTGGGTTCGCGCATGCAGATCTATCGGTTTACCTCTCCTCTCCAGGCATAGATACTCCGCGTCGTTATATAATAGCAGGTAGACCATATTTCAAAAATTTCCTAACTTAACAGTACTAATGGCGTTACGTTGTCCGTTATGTATCATATCCATTGACTAGCCAGCTCACACCTGGCTCCCATGCCGTTCTAGGCGATTTGTCCGCACCATCATATTCCCACCATCTAACTTGTACATCATAACTATTATACACCTTGACCGTAACCAAATAGCTAGCTGGCCGGGGAAAATAGTATTACTATATCAGGGCGGTACCCGTGATGTACCAATAGGACTAGTCAATGGAACCTCGACCTTGGATGAAGTTGCCATGGTGTATCGAGCTTAGATAGGGTGTTATGTTAAGAGCGGAGCAACCTCTAGGGCGCTCACTTATCTGGGCGCGCGAACTCCGAGATCTGATTATATTTATGTAAAAGCTTGATGAGGGTTAGTTATACATATTGTTCGAGTTGAAGGTGCAGCGGCTAACAATGCTAGGTGAAATACCTCTGCAAAAAAAAAAAAAAAACATAACGCGGCTTACTCAGGTCTATTGAATTCCTCTTTGTACTTAGCATCTTCACCTACGAACGTGACGGGAACGGTATTCTCGGGAAGGTGGTCGTCCATTCAACCTTTGGTATAGTTCAAAAAGGCAAAACAGCCGGGTCAAAGTAACAAGAAACAGCTCAGTCCGTCATCGGGGAATGCCGGCGCTACCTAGACTCCATGCGCAGACATCTTATCTGATCCGAAGATAACGCCGATGTCGCCAGGCTAATACCCTTGCTTTTCTTCTCTTGGCTGCGTCTGCACCGTCATCTCTCAGCAAGTACGCTAGGCTTGAAGACCGAGGCTACCCCATATGTGCCATTAGATGTGTCACAGGTTGAACATCCCGCAAAGTCTGAGCTGGTCTTTGAAACTGTCACAGGTAAAGATGTAGCGATACCATGCTGAACTAGACTCGATTCGCCTGCCGTCCGACATAGAATTTTGGAACCGAGACAGGGAATCAACTACACTACCTTGGGCCCGGCAGACCGAATAGCTTAATCATTTTCAGCGCCTAGTCTTCCGCTTAACATACGCAACCCATCAACACGCAATACTGAGTCACATCGTTACAGCAGGTACCTCTCGTATCCTTACTCGTGGGTCCTGACTTCAACGGCTTGTCGATCTCATTTACTCCCGCTTCCTCAAAGTACTTAGTACTCACAAGTACCTCCCCGCCTAGTACTAGCTCACACATGTAGCTTTACACAGCTGCGACTCTAGAGAGGCCTATACCTTTTGTTCTCGGTTCTGGAACATACCTGCTTCCTACCTTGGTATTCACTACCTTATGTGCATAGTGCGTCAGGCCATTCAATTTACAGCATGCCGAATTCCTGGACTTGGAACTTTTCCGTGATCTGGGCAAGGATTCCTAAGACATGGCCCGCTCTATATATATTCTAATGGCTGCACCAGCATTCGGACAATTCAATTACGACTACTTTACTAAAATCCTCAAGTTACACGAGTAGTCATTCCCGTTTTTTATCGCAATTATTAGAGTGTTTGTACGACTTTGCAATTCCGTCATCTTCGTTGACGAGTAGAGTCTTGGTCCTCTAATTTACGGGACCTAGGACGTAAGGTCACGTCATCGAATAGCCGCGCATTACAATACCTGTTCCTAGGTACAATACTCGCTTATTGGAGGCTTGTAGCGCGCCCGTATTCAAACAACGTCGCACAATCGCCGCACGCTCTGTAGACCACAGCCCGCGGTTCTGCCCCCCAAAATACCTGCACTATGGCACCTCACAGTCTGCTGGATGGTCATGATGATGGCCCAACTAGCAACGGTTTGCCCGAGAACGGCCTGGGCGTCCAGCCGGCCCGGCAAGCGTTCAACGCCTTTTCGAATAACAAGTCGCACCTAAAGAAGACGCCGGCAGAAGACGTGCATGACCTCGTCTGCGTCGGGTTCGGGCCAGCCAGCCTCGCAGTCGCAGTCGCCCTTCACGACTCTATCAACAGTGGGAAACTTCACAACGCGAACACCGGGTCGACCCCAAAGGTTCTCTTCCTAGAGAAACAGCCAAAGTTCGCGTGGCACGCCGGAATGCTCCTCCCCGGCGCAAAGATGCAGATATCTTTCATCAAAGATATGGCGAGCTTGAGGGATCCCACCTCTCAGTTCACCTTCTTGAATTACCTTCACAAGAACGGCCGCCTGGTCGAGTTCACCAATCTTAATACATTTTTACCGTCGAGAGTGGAATACGAGGATTATCTTCGCTGGTGTGCTAGCTTTTTCGAAGACGTCGTTCGCTACAACAGCGAGGTGGTATCTGTCTCGCCCGCCAAAGAATCTGACGCCAACGGGTCGGTTTCTGCTTTTACCGTCACGTCAAAGGATCCAAAGACAGGCGAATTGACTACTTACCGATCTAAGAACGTCCTTCTGGCTATCGGTGGGCAACCCTCGATACCGAAGAGCTTACCCTCAAATCACCCTCGAGTTATTCACTCGTCTCAATATGCACATCTCGTGCCGCAGATTCTAAATAACCAATCCTCTCCATACCGCGTAGCAGTCATTGGAGCCGGGCAGAGTGCCGCGGAGATTTTTAACAACATTCAAGTTCTCTATCCGAATTCTCGTACATCCTTGATCATGCGTTCCGAGTTCCTCAAGCCCAGCGACGACTCGCCATTGTAAGTTAACCCTCGAATTGTCTGCAAGGCTTACATGGATATATTTCACTTGCTATCCAAGGCTAACTTGTTGCAAGCGTGAATTCAATTTTCAACCCTTCTTTTGTAAATTCGCTTTACCAAAGATCCGCCGAGGAGAGATATTCCTTGTTGGAGGGAGCTCGAAGCACCAACTACGGTGTAGTGCGGCTAGAGCTTATCGAGCGCCTCTACGAGAAAATGTACGACCAAAGACGCGAACTTGGGAGCGACGAAACAAAATGGCCGCATCGGATCATGGGTGGAACAGACGTAGTCGGCTTCGATAGCAAGGGCGATCAGCTGAGACTCACAGTTCGTCCTTTGACCTCGGCTAGGACTGCTGTTGGCGACGTTATGCAGGAAGATGAAGTATTAGAGGTAGATCTTGTCATCGCAGCGACGGGCTATCAGCGGCAGTCTCACTTGAGGATGATTGAAGATGTAGCCCATCTACTCCCCGAAGCTTCCGAACCGAACGGGGCTATTCCCAGCAGCGGATTCGGGCGAAAATTCTCAGAAGCCAAGATCAATGACCGCCCGGTTAGGGTGTCGCGTAACTACAGCGTGCAGTTTTCCCCGGGGAAAGTAGCGCCAGGATCCGGCATCTGGCTTCAAGGATGCTGCGAGGGCACACACGGGGTGAGTCCATTTAACCGGAGAAGAATATTTTCGCACCACTAACTTTATCCTTTAGCTGAGCGATACTCTGCTTTCCGTCTTAGCCACTAGGTCGGAGGAGATTGTCAACTCTATTTTTGGCGAAGGTATTCAAAATGGAGTCAAATAAGTCAAATTTCAGGTATTAATAGAAATGTTGGTCTTGGAGGAGAGCGATTTGTTTTACAAGAATACCGAGATAAGTAGGTGAGAATTTACAAACGGCGTAAAAGAGAAGACGTATTTAGCATTGCGCACACAATTGAAGAGCACAAATAGTTGGACAGAGATATAGGGTTAGAAAATCCAACTCCATGCTTGAAAGTTACATAACTAAGACATAGCCCGAACATGAACGAATAACCCCTTAACACATTATCGTAAATATTCGAACGTGTCATTCGATTTTTATTTCAGTTGTAATGGATATTTTATAAATCGCTACTCATAACCCCCTTTCCTTATAGTAAAGCACGATAACTTTGATTTAAGTATTATGAAACCATGAAGCTTGAATAAGGAATTGGCATCGAACCACCTATAATGTTTTCATATTTTCTCGGTTCCATGTATGGATTAATTTTACTAAATGGCCGTAACTCTATGCTTGCTATTCAGGTATATATAGGAGTTACGTAAAATATTAAACTTGGTTTGAACTATGGAACTTCCCTCCGCGATTATTCCAACGCGATAGATACTTAGATCCACCAGACTCTTTGATTTTCATATCTTTTATTTCTGCCTCTACTAACGGTGATAATTGTTAGATAATAATTAGTTATCGATAAATATATCTTGCAGGAAAAGTTGTTATCAGGGGCGAGGAGTGATTCTGATAGTCGTTTGAGGGTGATGAAAATTCATACTCGATCTCACGGTAGGGCCCGTAGGGCCCTTCTAGGTGGGAGGTAGAAACGTCAGCGCTTCAAGTCGATAAGATTTTACATCTTGGTGGCGTAGCGGTTTGATGGCTATCTTCCGGACCCTTACACTGACAACGCCAGAGTCCACTTGAAATATTCGTAGCGTTGTATTTACTGTAATCCCTACCGATACACCGATGCCTGAAGTTGAGTGCGGTCAAGTAGTGGTAATGGTATTGTGAATAGTTGAAAAGTACCTATAGAATGAAAACTGTTGACCCTAGGTACAAAGAGATATTTGAGCAATGCTTCTTTGTAGTTGATGTCGCTCCCGTAATTTTAATTACATGTTATCTCGGCTACTCGGTTCCCGTTCAGATCGTTGCCGGTTAGTCTTCTCACATGATGCTATTCTCGACAATAGTACTGAAATATTCGGAAACAGTTGATTGGTAATTATTCCATGAGTGATTCAAACACGCCATATGTTTATCTATATGCATTTCCAACTAATCTAGTTGCTTCTTCCATTTCATGTATTGATGGCATGTTTATTATCATCATATACAAGATATCCTACAAGCGTCAGTCATTGTCCCACGTAACTTTCATGGACTGGAGATAGACTAAAAATAAGTACCTTTCGCAATAATCTCTTGCGCGGTTCTTTTGGAGCCCTTTCCGGATGCTTACGGGCTCTTTTTTCTTGCTTTCGCTCATGTTTCTCGCGTTTTCGCTCATCCTTTTCGAGCCTCTTCTCCTGCTTCTTGTAGTCTTTTGACGTGAGCTCAACCTTGGGGTCCATCAAGGGGTTCAGAACGCTGGACGGATTTTTTCTCAGCTAATGATAGGTAAGTATTTGGTAGTTCATTTCAGTGACAATTTGAACTTTACATATTTCCTTTGGGCTTTAAGGTCCCGACGCTCTTTGAAAGCGTCAAATACCTTTGAAAACCCGATCTTGGCGCTGTTCTCACCCTCATCATCGTCGCTAGATGTATCTTCTAAGTCGGGAAAGATTAATTCTGCAGACGTCGGGAACTCGATAGGACCCGTTACTCCATCATTGCCTCGGTATTTACTTGGAGGAGTAGCCCGCCCTTCAATGCTATCACTTAGGTCTTGTTGTACTACGGTACTGTTGGATCCCGGATTATACGCCATGATGAAGCAATACAAACCCCGCGGACGGAAGAGCTCATCGTTCATCTTTAAGAGGAACGCGTTTTGACTGTATTTGAGAGAATTGTCAGCATGTCCGTTGCTGCAAAATTTACAATTACGCTTCCTACTTCTTGCGACTCTGCATCTCTTGGTAGACTCCGGCCGTTATCTGCACCGCCAACCCGATGGGTGGTGCTATAGCAGACGGGATGAGGCCCGCCATATTGGAGGCGATATTAATAGCGCCTATCCAAGGGGAGGTGGCGGTGGCCTTATCGAGTTCATCGAGGAAATCCATGAAAATGACCTGGTCGATACCGCAACCCATCAGATCGGGGGCGTATGCCCTGATGAATCCTCGGACACGCTGTCCAGGGCGTCGCTGAGGGATAATCACGGGGTATCGAAGAGGCACCGGGGCGATTGGCAAAGACGTTCTAGGGCTATCCATTAAAGATGTCCCATTTAATTGATGCAGTTGCTGGCTACCCCTACCGCCGTATTGCGAGCGGAGTCTCTCTTGTGCGTCGTCTAGCGCCCATTCTTCTTCTTCAGTATATAGAACTTCTCGATGGAGTCCATCATTGCCCAATTCTAGAATCAATTTAGCTAAAGATCATTTCAGAGATCAACTAAGATGTGCTGACCTCGATGTGCTTCATACGTGTTCATGATCGCGGGTGTATTTCACCGATGTGATGCTCCTCTTGAGTGGATCTAAAGTCTTCTAATTGGGGATTAATCGCAAGAATGTTGATATATGATCTTTCAAAAGGATTCCATCGAGTTTATAATATGTCATTGGCGGCGATCTACGTTGCTGCGCTTTTTATTCATGCGCTTACGCATTTGTAAACTTGAAATTGAAAAAATGTTGGTTATTCGGACTAGGGATGCGAATTTTACTATGCGCATAGTGCATTATACTTATCTCAATGAACTCAAACCTCATTAACCAAAACGGTGGCTGCGCCACCGCGCCACCGGACTGTTGGTCCGTGCGTTCGTACTTGTAAGGCACGAAATTATTTTTGGTTAAATGAGGTTTGAAAACCTCACGCAAAAAAAAGGATTTTGCATATACATTTTTATTATTATATTAATAATATATTAAATAATTAATAATAATATCGAAAATAATTTTTATTTTATTATTTAAAATTAAATAAATAATTTTTAAATTTTTATATTTTTTTTTAATTAAATATAATATTATATTATTATATTATAAATTTTAATATAAAAATATTAAAAATTATATATTTATATTTTTATTAAAAAATTTTATATAATTAAATATATATTTTTATAATAACATTTAAAAATTATTAATATTTTATTATTATAAAATAAAATAATAATTTATTATTATTTTTAATTTTTTTTTAAATTTTATATAATTTTATATTATTAAATAATAAATTTTAAAAAATTATAATTTTTCGTTTAAAATATAATTATTATAATAAAAATATAATTATAATTTTATTATATAAAAAATTATTAAATAATATTTTTTTTAAATTTATAATTATATTAATAATTATTTTAATATATTATTTATTTATTATATTATTTATTTAATAAATTTATTTAATTTTAAATTATATTTTTTAATTAAAAAAAAATTAATTTTATATATTTAATTTTTAAATTATATTTACGTTTAATGTTTTTATTTTTTTTAAAATATATAATTAATTAAAAAAATTTATAATAAAAAAAATATAAAAAAAATAAAAAAAACAAATGTAAAATATGGTTTAAATTCATTAAAATAACATTATATTATATAATATAATATAATGTTTTATAATAAATTTATTATACGTATAATGGAATAATATTTTTAATTATTAAATAATTTTATTTTAAAATAAAAATCATTTAATTTATATAAAAATTTTTATTTTATAATAAATTTGATAAAATAAAAATTAATTTTTACGTTTTTTTAAATAATTTTTAATTTAAATTTCATTTAAATTAATTGTAAAAAATTAATAAATATATATTAAAACGTAAATTATTTAATGGTATTTTTTATTAATTTTTATATAATAATTTAAAACGTATATCGTTAAAAATATATATATTTAAAAAATTTTAATAAAATAAAAAAAATTTTAATATAAATTAAAAAAAACACATTTTTATACGAATCATTTGAATTTTTTATACAAATCATTTAAAACTTTTATATAAATCATTTAACATTTATATAAAAATTATTTTAAAAATAAAAAAATAAAAAAATAAAAAATAAAAATAAAAATAAAAAAATAATAAATAAAAAATAAAAATAAAAATAAAAATAAAAATAAAAATAAAATAAATAAAAATAAAATAAATAAAAATAAAATAAATAAAAATAAAATATATAATAAAAATAAAATAAATAAAAATAAAAAATATAATAAAAATAAATAATTATTTTTATATTTATTTTTATTTTATATAAATTATTATTATATATTTAAAAAAAAATAAAAAAATAAAATAAAATAAAAAAATAAAAAATATATATATATAAAAATTAATATTAAATAATTGATTTTAAAATAAAAATCAATTGATTTAAATGGTCGTGTTGATTTTTTTTATTATTAATTTAAAAAAATAAAAATTAATTTTCACGTTTTTTAAATGATTTTTATTTAAAATTTAATTCGAATTTATTAAAAAAAATTAAAAAATATATATTGAAAAATAAATTATTTAATAATATTTTTTATTATTTTTTTATTTGTCGTTTAAAAAATACATCGTTGAAAAAATAAATATTAAAAAAATTTTAATAAAATAAAAAAAAACGTTATTTTGTAAAAATCATTTGAAACCTTTGTACGAATCATTTGAAACTTTTATACAAATCATTTAACACCCATGTAAAAATCATTTAAAAAAAAAATAAAAAAATAAAAAAATAAAAATAAATAAATAAAATAAATAAAAATAAATAAAAATAATATAAATAATAATAAAATTAAATAATTATTTACGTATTTAATTTTATTTTATATTAAATTATTATTATATAATTTTTTAAATAAAAAAAATAATAAAAAAATAAAATAAATAAAATAAAATAAAATAAAATATAAAAAAAATAATTATTTTTTACAATTGATTTTAAAATAAAAATCAATTGATTTGAATAAACGTTTTGTTTTTTTTTATTATTGATTTAAAAAAAAAATTAATTTTTATAAATTTTTAATGATTTTTATTTTAAATTTAATTTAAATTTATTAGAAAAAATTAATAAATGTGTATTAAAAAAAATTATTTTATGGTATTTTTTATGATTTTTTATTTTAACATTTGAAAAATATATCATTAAAAAAATAAATATTAAAAAAATTTAATAAAATAAAAAAAAAACGTTATTTTATAACAATCATTTAAAAATTTTATAAAAATTATTTGAAATTTTAATTATTAAATAATTTTATTTCAAAATAAAAATCATTTGATTTATATAAAAATTTTTATTTTATAATAAATTTAATAAAATAAAAATTAATTTTAATATATTTTAAATAATTTCAAATTTAAATTTCATTTAAATTAATTGTAAAAAATTGATAAATGTGTATTAAAACGTAAATTATTTAATAATATTTTTTATTAATTTTTATATAATAATTTAAAACGTGTATCGTGGAAAATGTATATATTTGAAAAATTTTAATAAAATAAAAAAAATTTCAATATAAACCAAAAAAAACATTTTTTTAATTACTAAATAATCCCATTTTAAAATAAAAATCATTTAATTTATATGGGAATTTTTGCCCCATTATAAATTCGGAAAAATAAATATTAATTATTTTATTTTTAAAATAATTTTTATATTAAATCACATTTAAATTAATTATAAAAAAAAATATATGTTTTAATTATATATATTTAATAATTTAATTAATAATTAAAAAACTCATCATCATTATTATATATTTTCAAATTTATAATTATATTAAAAATTTTTATTAAAATTATTTAAATTTTTAATATAAATTATTATTAATAAATTAATAATTTAAAAATAAAAATTAATTTTATATATAAAATGGAAAAATAAAAATCAATTTTATATGAAAATTTAAAAAATAAAAATTATTTTTATATAAAAATTATAAAAAATAAAAATTAATTTTATATAAAAATTAATAAAAATATAAATTAATTTTTTTAAAAAAATAAATAAAAATTAATTTTAAATAAAAATTAAAAAATAAAAATCAAATTTATATAAAAATTAATAAAAATATAAATTAAATTTTTATAAAAATTAAATAAAATAAAATTTAAAAAAATAAAAATTAATTTTATAAAAAAATTAAAAAAAATATAAATTAATTTCATATAAAAATTAAAAAAAAAATAAAAATTAATTTTATATAAAAATTAAAAAAATAAAAATCAATTTTATAAAAAAATTAAAAAAAATATAAATTAATTTTATAAATAAAATAAAATTTAATTTTATATAAAAATTAAAAAAAAAATAAAAATTAATTTTATAAAAATATTAAAAAAATATAAATTAATTTTATATAAAAATTTAAAAAAAAATATTTATATTTAAAAAAAAAAATAAAAATTAATTAAATTATATTATTTATTTATTAATATATTAATAAATAATTATTATTATTTATAATATATAATTATAATATATAAATTTATAATTATTATAATTAAATTTTTTAAATATTTTAAAAAAAAATTTTTTAATTTTTTTAATTATTATTTTTATTATTATTATTTTTATTTTTAATATTATTATTTTTATTTATAATTTCATTAAAATTATTTTTATTATTTTTAATATTATTTTAAAATTTTAAAAAATTAATTTAATTTAAAATTTAATTAAAAATAATAAAAAAATAAATTATTAAATTTTAAAAAATTTTATTATTTAAAATATTAAATAATAAATTAATTAATTTAAATAAAAATATATATTTAATAATATATTAATAATAAAAATTTTCATTATTAATAATAAATTAAAATTAAATTATTATAAATTATTTTTTTTAAAATTTAATATATTATATATATTAAAAATAAAAATAAAATAAATATTATTATAATATAAATAAAAATTTACATTATAATAATCATTTTAATAATATAAAATTAATAAATATTTATATTAAATTTAAATTTAATTTTAATATTTTTTCATAATTAAAAATTTATTAATAATTTTAAAAAAAATTTTTTTTATATATTAAATATAAATTTTTATAAATTTATATATAAATTATTTTAAAA